>OX336389.2:892456065-893752994 GCA_946902985.2 Meconema thalassinum
GACACAGGTCTTATCATTGTACGTGCCTCGCAGCAGAGAGAGATAAGAGGCAGGTGTCATTATACAGTGTGCGGATTTATACTGTGTATGTCATAGCCTAGGTTCATTATGGACTCATCATGCAACGCAAAGTTTGAAACAATGAGTGAGTGTATAACATCATGATAACAGATTGGCATGGGCTCGAACAAAGCGGTTATTGGACATGTAATAAACAAAAGGGGTGGGAATAATGAAAGGGTCATATGATACATTTAAAAAAAAATTTTTTTTTTTCAAAATAATTAAATAGGGGTTTTATTACAAAAAAATATGTTTATTGACCCATGAATTATACGTGGAAGGAAAACCTAACCACTTTACAAAATATTTTGCACCTTTGACTTTAATTACTCGTTCAATGAGATAATCGTTGGGATATAATGTTTTTTTGTTGTAAACTTTCCAAAGAAATTAATCCTAGCACATAGGATTGTTCGGGATGCAATTCAATGGGAGGGAAAAAATCCAGGGACACTTCAGGCCCGCGACTGTGCACGGTAAAGGTCTTGGCGTTGACATTCATAATGATGAAACTGTTGGCTTAACGCGACCTCTTATATAAAAAATGTAAACTCAAACGGCCACACTCTTGACTGTCAAAGGTTTGTTGACGATTCACATTATAGAATATCTTTACCCGGTTTCCCAAATAACGTAGCAACTCGATCGGGGGGTGGTAAATTTCCATAACTGTCAAAGTACCATACTGTGGAACCTTGTTTCACGTAGGCTACAAAATGGGTTCCTGGGCCTGCATCATCATCTAAATTCATCATGGCTCGTTCTTCTTTCCACGGTGCTTTAGGTAATTCATTTCGCATAAATACACCTCGAAAATGAGAAATCTTTAGTTGTTTGGCATAGCTTTCCACTTCTTCATGGGTCATGGCATGACGAGGCAGTTGGCTTAAGCGCTTATCGATGATGGACATTTTTTTTTTTTCTTAGACGGTAGGCCACTACCTTGTGGATAAAAGACTGGCTTTAAAGGATTGCCATTTCTAGCTCCCATCGCAATGGCTTCTAACGTTTTATTGTGTCGCTCGCTTTCTTTGAGTTGTTGCTTGCCTTGCTCGACGGCTTTTTATGGTTTTCGCTACAGCGCTGGCACCACCCAAAAGGGACCCCAAAGCTGCCTACCCTGCAAATAAAGCCGGCAAAAACCCCCCACGCTTAGCAACAGAAATGACTCGCCCACGTTTTTGCTTTCTTTCTTTTCTTTTTATCGATACATGATGCTGCGATTTCGGAGCTGTAGACAATCGCACCGCTTGTAAAGCTTTTTCGATAGCCACTCTTTTTAGATTTTTTTTTGTTTTTTTACGTTTTAACACTGGGTGTGAGGCCGATCGACTTGGTTTCCGACCTGGCTTTTTTCTCTTTTTGAGATTTGTTTTTTTCATGTTCATAGCATATCTTTTTTTTCACCATGCTGCTACTTGGTGAACCTTTCACAGCAAACATTCGATAACAACTAACGTAGAGAACCTTATTTCATAGCAGTATATTCCAATTCTATATAAAGCGGAAAATCATTCACCGTTTTCCCAGCTTCCTTTTCCTCAAACGTAAGCATAAGATGAAAGGATAATTCATCTCCAACATTTACTCTTTGATGGTTGTGGGCCAACACTCTATCACCGTTTAGTTGTATTTTTAAATGTTTCTCATCAGGCATGGCATATTTAATATGAATGACACCATCATAATGCAGTCGATAACGACTTAAACCGGAAGCAAGCATATAGGTAAGATCATCATTCACCAGTGGTAGTGGTGGTGGGGAATGGTTTCTGTCATTGTCCAGTTTTTGATTTGACAGGTACACTAAAAATACAGATGGGACAAATTTATAAAGCCTTTTCATTTGATAGGTCACATAACGTTTCGTGCAGACATCATTTTCGTCTCGAGGCTCTTGCACATCAATAATACGATGATGATTGGCTGAATAGCCCTCAGCGGTTAGTCTCGGGGTCATGTGATAGACACTTTGCACTTTGCGATCGACATAGCTTTTTGTTGCCACCTCTCGTGACTGTTTTGACAAAGAGGCGGCCGTGGCCATGGTTACACGAGCTCTCCCAAACACGTCCACGGTGATAGACGTTAACTAACCTATCCTACTCACCGCCTGCCTATATATATAAACCTTATACACACATGAAAAAAACTCAGTCATCGACACAATGGAATTAATGAAACAACCCCATGCTTTGCCCGTCTCTGATTTGGTTTCAGAGCTATCACTGTCCGTGTGCGAACCTAAACGTCATGGCACCCTATTCCCATCTACCGTTCGATGTATTATGGTAGGGCCTTCGGGTTGTGGAAAGACCAATGTTTTGCTGAACATTATTACCGCACCTCATGGCCTACGATTTCAAAATATTTATATTTTTGCCAAATCCTTGTACCAGCCTCTGTACGTGTATCTGGAACAAATTATGTCTTCGTTAAATAAAGAAGCCATGGGCTATTTTACATTCACCTCACCTCAAGATGTCATTCAACCAGACCGCATTCAACCAGATTCCATTATAATTTTTGATGATATTGCCACTCAACGACAGGCCATTATTCAAGAGTATTTTAGTATGGGACGCCATAAACAAGTGGATTGTTTTTATCTGGCTCAGACCTATTCCAAAATCCCCAAACAGTTGATTCGTGACAATGCCAATCTCATCGTTCTCTTTCGCCAAGACTCTAGAAATCTCTATCATATTTTTCAAGATCATGTGAATCCAGATATGTCCTTTACAGCTTTCACGCAATTGTGTGCTTCGTGTTGGAACCATCATCCCCATGCCTGTTTGGTCATAAATAAACAGAGTGAACGATGTGAGGGACGTTATCGCTTGGGTTTTGATCATTTTATTTCTGTTTAAAAAGACCTAGGGTTGGACATTTCCTGTTAGTGTGTCTTTACCTTTACCATGGCGAACGCCATACGGTACAAGAAACATGTTCAAATCATGCAGCGTATTATTGAGGCACGAAATACGATTCGACATAAATTTCGTGAATTGCAACGTTTAAAAAACGTCAATCCTTTACCCATGATAAAACATGCTCCATCATCGGTTGATCCCATGAGATTTAAACCTAATGCTTCTGCTGCTACTGCTGCTGCTGCTGCTGCTACCTCTCAAACCAAACCCATAACAAGTTCAAAATTTACTCAAACAGAATCCACACGACAGGTAAAATCCTCCTCTTCCTCCTCCTCTAATGTTAGTGAACAAGAACATCAAGAACATGAAAAGAAAGAAGAAGAAGAGCATGAACAAAGTGAAAGTGACAGCGAAAGCGTATTTAGTCCTGAAAGAAAAAAGAAATCGTCACCCCTTCAACAGTTTCTAAAAACAAAACAAAAATCTTCCGTCATAGCGGCAACACCGTCTTCCTCCACATCGTCTCCGTTTTCACAAGTCTTGGCAATCCCTCAAAATAAAGCTCAACTCAAAAACATTTTAATCAAACATTATGGGGCAACCCTGGAACCGTATTTGACCCTTCTATTTATTGGAAAGACAGATACCACGTATGGTGTTCGCTATGAGAATGATAGTTTTAAAATTGGGGATTCATCCATTAAATTTGCTCGTACGAAAGCTGTCATTAAAAAGATCAACTATAAATTAACACCAGGTCTGTTAAAGCTGCTATTTTCTCGCACCCCCTCGACACAAGATTTTACGTCCGAGGACCTTGCTAAATATAAATCCATTTTATTAGACACCAACGCTCACAAAAGAAACTATAAATCCTCTCAGCAGGTCAATGCCAATATATCCCAAAAATATAAAACCATCAATGCAAACATCTTTGGTAAGCAAAAACATCACTCTGCCTCTGGTGTAAGGTTTAAGAAATTAAAACCCTACCTAGATATAACCTTTTGGAATAATCCCAATCAGTTAGTAGAGCGCTTATACTTGCTTCATGCATCAAAACAAGCTGGTCACACTGGACATGAGGCGGAAATCGCCGACATTGAACAACAACTCCGAGATGCTAAAATTATCTTATAAGCCATCCCCCATCAAAGTGGGCATTGCTCATGAATTGCATAAACCAGCCCGACGCATTTATGAACGTCGTCGTGTCATTTCCAAAGGAATCGATGAACTTTGGCAGGCAGACCTGGTTGAAATGATACCTTATTCTAACGTTAACGACGGTGTACGCTATATGTTGACTGTCATTGATGTCTATTCCAAAATGGCTTTTGTTCAACCAGTAAAAAATAAAACTGGTATCTTAGTCACAAAGGCCTTTCAACATATTATTGAACAATCAAAACGTCAACCTCACTTGTTACAAACCGACCAGGGGAAAGAATTTTTCAACAAGGATTTCTCCAGTTTTCTCAAATCTAAGGATATTCACCATTATGCCACCTATAGCAATCTCAAAGCTAGTGTAGTTGAACGCTTCAATCGAACATTAAAAAGTTATATGTGGGAAGAGTTTACAATACATGGTTCCTATCGATGGATAGACTGGTTACCTCAACTTGTGTCTCGCTACAACAACACCATTCATTCCACCATCGGCATGAAACCTCGCCTCGTCACCAAGAACCTACCCAGACTCAATAGACTGTTTAACCCTATAAAAAGGGTAGATCCAAGGCGACATCGCCTTAAAATTGGAGATTTTGTTCGCATTAGTAAACATAGAAGTGTGTTTTCAAAATCGTATACTCCACAATGGTCGACAGAAATTTTTAAAATTCGTCAAGTCAAGCTAGGTCAACCAGTGACGTATCTCTTAGAAGATCAGAGCGGTCAACCCATTCAGGGACGATTCTATTATGAAGAAGTGCAAAAAACATTATATCCCAACGATTATCTCATTGAACGAGTAATTAAAGTCAAAGGTGCAAAATATTTTGTAAAGTGGTTAGGTTTTCCTTCCACGTATAATTCATGGGTCAATAAACATAATTTTTTGTAATAAAACCCTATTTAATTATTTTGAAAAAAAAAACATTTCAAAAAAATGTATCATATGACCTTTCATTATTCCCACCCTTTTGTTTATTACATGACCAATAACCGCTTTGTTCGAGCCCATGCCAATCTGTTATCATGATGTTATACACTCACTCATTGTTTCAAACTTTGCGTTGCATGATGAGTCCATAATGAACCTAGGCTATGACATACACAGTATAAATCCGCACACTGTATAATGACACCTGCCTCTTATCTCTCTCTGCTGCGAGGCACGTACAATGATAAGACCTGTGTCTGTCTGCTCGACATGGGCCAGCCTCAATGCTTTCAATTCTCATTGCATTAAGCAAGTTCTCTCTCTGCGTGTGAGTCCTGACCAGTCAAGACAAATAATAATAATAATGCATAAGTGTTTTACCAACATTAAAGCGCATAACACAATGTGACTTCAAATCTGGTTTCTTACTTTTTCCCCGTTTTCCTCAACGATCTCGAAAAAAAATATGACGGAAACCATGATTTCAGGTTGTCCATACCTACATTCCCGTAAACTGAACAACGACACAAATACATCGACATGCCCATCATAAAAATCGCCTCATTCGTTTTCCAAATAACGCGAAAATGAACAAAAAAAACACCTTTTCCATAAGAAAACCATGTTTCCAGCTTCTTACCTTTTTCATGTCTATATCCACGTAAAGAGAATAAAGAGACGAAATAAATACTATCACACACGTCATTCTCACGTTTTCGGTTTTCCAAAAATCGACAAAAATGTGAAAAACGCATTTTTTTTGACCCAAAACCCTAGCTTCACCTTTTCGACACCTACATTCCCGTAAAGAGCACAACGAGACGAAAAAAACGAATCCAAGCACGCCCTCCTAGCATGGCCCGTTTTCCAAAAATCGGCAAATATGTGAAAAACGCATTTTTAGACCCAAAACCCTAAGTTCACCTTTTCGACACCTACATGCCCGTAAAGAGCACGACGAAACGAAATAAACAAATCCAAGCACGCCCTCCTAGCATAACCCGTTTTCCAAAAATCGGCAAAAATGTGAAAAACGCATTTTTTGACCCAAAACCCTAACTTCACCTTTTCGACACCTACATTCCCGTAAAGAGCACAACGAGACGAAAAAAACGAATCCAAGCACGCCCTCCTAGCATGGCCCGTTTTCCAAAAATCAGCAAAAATGTGAAAAACGCATTTTTAGACCCAAAACCCTAACTTCACCTTTTCGACACCTACATTCCCGTAAAGAGCACAACGAGACGAAAAAAACGAATCCAAGCACGCCCTCCTAGCATGAATCTTCCATTCCAAGGTCGCGGGGCTCACAACTTCCTAAGTAGTGCAGCTCCCCAAACCCCCCCAATTACCACGTTTTTATTTTTCGTGTGTGTATATACCCCGTCCATAGAAAATGAGAGTTCACCACGAGTCCTACGACACCTCATAGGTTTAAATCCGATTATTGGTTAGCGAAATAGTAAAAAGCCCATGACCTATTAGTTTTTTGGGGTTTATTTCAATACATATTAAAAAAACACTCATTAATAAATCATCATTTAAAAAGCCCGCCCTCTTACAAAACTCCTCAAGTGCGCATGCGTACAAAAAAACATTCATCGCCATAATGTCAAAAAACACACGTTTACCCCAAATGGCCTTTCCTAATTCCATCCATTTTAAAAAATAACCTCACCATCACCTAGAGCGGAAAAAATACCATCTAAACGACCCCTCACTCGACCCTACTCCTCCCCCACCACCTAACCCTTTCCCAACATAGGCATACATATTCAAGCACGAGCACGACTTGAGAAAACCAACACTACCCCACTACTCGCGAATGACCTTTTAGTTTTGGTCTTTTAATCAAATAAAGAGCCTATAGGAAAGTAGGGGGCGTCACTAGCAGTGCTAGGACACCCTGTATGTTCTAATCCCATGTTTGGTTAGCGAGATATCAGCTTCGGGGCAAATACGAGGAGGGTTCAATAAGTTAGTAGACAGCTCTGTCATCATCCCACTACTCCCACTTCTAGTCACCTATAACGCAACACAAGGTTGTCTACGGACCAACGATATACCCCAATTTGTAGAGTATTGTAGAACATTTAAGAATATCCGACAACTATTTATTGATGCCATTTTTCTACGTTTTAAGAATATTATTGTATTTTTCGAAGTTATATTTCCATAACTACATCATGCGAATGTATATTCACGTTTTTCGTCGATTATTAGAATTTAGAATTTTATTTGGAATTTTTGAAATTTTGTGACTTTCGAAATTTGAATGAGGAGATTTTACAGTTTAGCTCAGAATATTTTTATGGTAAAGTTTATATGTGTTCAGATCACATTTGTCAATTTTTGAATTGTATGATATCGTTTTTTCGTCAACGATAATAACAATGGAAATTTGTTCCAAGAGTGTTGTACAGATATATTTTAGAGAATGCGATTCTTAAAGATCTTATGTAGAGATCTATGTAAAGTCACGATCTGATAACTTATTAGACAGATTTGGTTATAAATATTTGGTGACTAACAATTATAAAGTATTAAAGTTTGCGAGAAATATATTAAAGGAAGAATATGTAAAGGAATACAATGTTGAGTTAGCAAATACGATTTTCAACGTATTTTTGAAGTAATAAGTGTGTGAAGAAAGATTTAAAGAAATATCACAGCTAATTGAAAGCTTTTATATAAATGTGATGATACAAAGATTTAAGATTGTTATTTCAAGACTAGTATTTTATCGTATTACCTGTTAAATTAATTCATTTATAGAACCCGTATTTGTTATTAAATATTCTTATTAAGTTTGTTGTAACTATGAGGAGTGAGTTAAGAAGTATATGTTTTTGGAAGAAACTGCGAAGCATCTCTGAGAGAGAGATTTATTATTCACGTAGCAGACGGAGGTATTTGTTGAATGACAATTGGCAATTGTGAAGCCATTGGTCAATTATTAAAAGAATGCCTGTTGTGACAGACTTGCGCATATTTTGAGGTTGAAATAGGATGTTTTATGAAGATGCAGTATTATTATTGTTTATTAGTATTGGAAGTTATTGCAATAGTCTCACAGAGTTGAAACTCCTTAAAATTCACAGGACAGCAGATCCTAGATGAAGTTGAATCTGAAAGAAATGGTAGGTTCAACGGATCTTTGATGAAACTGAGAGTAAACTGAGATCTATTTAAATGGTTCTTCATTAGATATTGAATTTACGGTAATTATTCAACGCAGTAGAAGTTTTTATTTTTATTAATTATTTTTATTAAGACGACAGACCAGTTGTAGGAGGTCTATGAACTATGTCTCTACTTAATTGTATGGATTATAGAATCCCGAATTGTCACACTTTCACGAATAAGACATAGTATGGTGAAGGATTATTTTATAAAGTCCGTTGAGAAGCAGTAAAGAAATAGGAAGACAATTTCAGTCTATATAGTCAGTAAAGAAAGCAGTTGGAGCATTGTACATATTTTATTTTATTTTCAGTAGTTGCTGAACTACAACGTTACTATTTGTGTTGTACATAAATTGTATTAAGAATTTAAAGAAAGGTTTATTGTTACATTTACGCGCATTATAATTTTTAACTTGTAATTTAAATGCATATAGGGATTTTTATCGCTTCCATGAGAAGAATTTAAGTGATAGGAGGCGGGAGATAAACTGTATAGAGTAATGAATAGTTTTTGTAATGACGGAGATCTACGTCAGGGGTAACTTCATTTATTTTGGGGGGGGGGGATATTTTTTTAACTTGATAACATTTTTCTTGGTATAAAACTCCCGTTACCTAGGGCACAGCAGTTGTTTGCAGCTATTTAAGTCATGATTTTATTTAAGCTTATAAAAGCGTTTGAAATAACTTTTTATGGTTTCTAAAGGAAACGAACATGTATTTCATGAATTTGAAGCAATGACATTTGGTCATTTGATCTTATTTAAAGTTATTAATGCATATAATCAATGCTAGTGTTAGGAAACGTGTAATTGTTTAGTGAACAAATACGACAGGCACGTTGTTACCATTCCCTGATCTTTTATAGGAAATTGGCATTATCTTTGTAATTAAATGGTAGTGGAATGTGCTGTAGGGTGGAAGTTCCCGAGGGACCTGATCCGTGTCCTTACACCCGAGATTTTCATAGATTCTCATTTTTCCTGAGTAGATAGAGAACCCTACTGTTCTGTAGTTAGTTACTATAGCACATTCCGTTTGAAAAAATCCTGTTCCTTATTCTGAGTGTTTTACCAAGTAGCTCTATGTTGTTTTTAGCCGGGACTTCAAGATACTACAATCCATTATTATTTCCAGCCTGGGATTTTGGTGGATCATTCAGATATAAGGGTGCAGTACGTTGGTGCAATGTGTTCTTAGAAATTGAAGGACAGCATTTCCAGAAACTACTCTGAAATGCATCTATTTAAGCAATCAAACTGAATTTTCGCATGGTGATAGAGGACTGTTAACTAAGTGCATATCGTATAAGTAACGTTTCAAATCCTAAGAACTACAAAAACAACATGACGGCCAAGTGATTTTCAAATATTTCAAATGATTTTCTAGCGATCTAATCACCAGAGACCAGTGATGCTAAGAACAGCGAATCTTTATTCAGAGCTAAGTATATGTTTACAAAAATGTCATCAGATCATAATTTCAACACCTTGTTATTTTTATTTCACCTACCTTGTTCAAGCGATTGAAGAGAGGATTCGTATGTTAGGTTATTATAAAAATCATAATCTAATGCCACTAAATTCTGTAGCTTACTATTTGTAAATCCATCACATCTTAAATTAATCCCCCGTGATGCGTTATAGAACGTTGCCATCTCGCGGATGGGGTCTTATTCATCAATAGACCGATACTGAAAGTTATATATTCTAGCACATACTTCCTCAATGCAATATTGTTGGTGGAGACATAGACCGTGTATCAACTGCTATTTAGTATACATCACATGGACAGTCCTTTTAATAGCCAGGGGATCTTTTAATAGAAAATACCAGTACGATATCAATGAAAATTGGCTATTTAAATCTTCACAGAACTACTTGTATTATACCGGTATATGAAAAGTTGTTTGAAGAAACAGAGAGAGCTCTTTAATAATTACTTGTACTTGGGTATGAGTGTGGCTTCAGGCTAAAACTTGGAATTAACACTCACTCACTACCTATTGCCTATTTGCTTCAATCCACCTCTATTCCCTACAAGATCAGTTTCAATTAAATATTGTTACATCCGTCTTATTCATGGAATAAGAAAAGAGCAGCCAGGATTGCATGAAGAAATGAGGAGTCAACAAGCGATGCAATCATTGCCATACAAGTGCAAACACATGAGACCCAAGTTGGACCCAAGCGACCGCATTCCGTAAAGTGCAAGACGTACGTCAGTTGTTCTCATGAGGACAACACAAGACAAAAAAAAGAGATAAATGTCAACAATGAGGACAGTCGGTCAGACAGTGGAGGAGGGAGGTGAGTTGCCTGAGGGCTCTACTTCCGGCAGTAGAGGCCAACTGAGCAGCGGACACGAGGACTTACATACAGTACCGTACATGTATTTGTAAATGTGGATGCTGTCCATGGTGGCAAATTACAATAACTAAGCGATTACAATAACTAATCAAGTTAAACAAAAGAAATCATTCGTACAATTACAAAAATACATTTAAGAATATAAGGATTAGGCTAATCGCTAGAAGAAAATAATAATAATAATACCGTAATAGAAATAAATGTAAAATGCTGATAATTATCATAATACAAATAAATGTAAAATGCTAATAATTATAATAATAGAAATGAATATAAAATAATAATAATTTACACTTTCCTTCATCCATCAACTCACGTACCGTACGCGTGTATTGAAAAGCTAGACGTCCCAGAGCGGGCGATTCATACGCTCTTCCCATTGGTTAGATTGTGTAGCCTAGCAGTTCTCGCAAGAATGTTCTGCAGGGCATATATTTGTCCGTATTCTTTGATCTTACGTGCGTGCTAAAAGAGTTGTTTGTAATAGCATGGAATATTAATATTCAACGGAACTAGCCATTTGAAATGATATACAGCTGATGGTAAAAGACAATTACTTGACAATTACAGTGAAGGAAAACTGGACGAGAATCCTGCTACGTTGCTGAGGAGCACATAAAATTTGTGAAAAGTTGGGTGTATCAAATAGCTGAATTTTGAGAACAATGCCTTGACGGAAGTGCACGAGCGTAAATTGAGGGTTATGTTGCGTTCGATAATTTTCGTATTTGGAGATAATTTTGGAATATATATATACGTAATGTACCCGATGCCTAGTTGAGGCTATCGGCTACGCCAGCTGACATTGAGCCGTAGTTGAAATTTATGGGAAAAGTTGTAAAGATAGCGCTCAGATCGAGTCGAGAGGAATGTTAGGAAATGACGTAGAAGGCCAAGGATTAAGAAGGCACTGCCAGTCAAGCAGATGGAATTATGGGAAGAATATTGAGGTATTTTTAAGATCTATATGGAACATAGTATTATATCATCTCAGAAGAGAAGAAATGTCAAGCAATATATATGGTGATAACTTGAAGAAAGACAGATAATCCCTTAAGTTATTGTATAACTTAATAGCCGAGATGATGGTGGTCGAGATTATACTTGTGACGCATGACCACAGAAGGTGGGGGAGCATCACGTGACAGCGCCAGGTAGGAGCTCCTCAACGCAGTCTAGAGACATCAGTCGAGTTCAGTCAGCAGGGCTGAGTAGAACACATGCGCAGAGAGTACGGCAAGTTGAGCGGTGCACAGCACTTGTTGCGTGGCGTGAAAGCGACAGTATTACTTCACCAAGCGGAGAGCGGAAAGTAGGTCGGTGAGTCAAGGCGAGCAACGCACGGTAGGCGGCATGAGGACCGGTTACAAGGCAAGCTGTACGGGCCGTGTAAGCAGGAGAAGAGCCGGGGTTAGAACAGCATTATAATACGAGATTGAAAACTTTATTTCGAGCTGCATTTTGTAACGCAGAACAGCACAGCGAAGCGGCATGGCGAGGCCGGCTTTAAGCGTAGATCATTCTGGAACAGTGCAGTAGAGCAGAGCGTGCTGGTTCCGACTTTTATACGCAGGCAATATTAAAGAAGCTGAACTTCATTTCAACATTCAGTTACAACATTGAGTTGGGACTTGTATTCAGTAATCGAATTGTGCAGGCAGATAGTTATAATATACTGCAATTGTGAACTTCAAATGAACTTAGATATTCAAATGACATTACGACTATGCATTTCATAACGGAACATGTAGAGCGACCATGGAGTCAAGCTAGCATTAACGCCTTTAGGCAAACGAAATGTTACAAGCATATGCATTTATGAACATTGGCACGTGCATTAATACAATTCCTTTTCATGAATTATTATAAAATATCAAGTACGAACACAGCTACAGGGTGTTTCAAAAACTTATACACTCTCATAAATTAAATTTATTTTCTGCAAGTGAGACTTAACCGCTGTGGAGATTGAACTTTTAACAAGCGAACCGAACATTGTATGGGACAGTGGCGTAACATAGAAGAAGAATATGGGGTACGCTGCTTTTATGAACTTTTACGTAAGAATTTGGACAGTATCCGCTATGGATAACATGCAGTTCATCATGCCGGAGTAAACGAAGACAGAGACGCGATGGCACCACGGAGCGATGGATTCGGTTCCTGAAGAAGAGGAGGTCCAACAGCTGATTCACTTGGGATATGAAGGCGATAGTTTTTGCGTGGGTGATACGATATTCACGTCGATCTTTCGAGAAATTTATTACACACGAGGATAATCGACGATCTTTGAAATATATTAACAGCTGATATGAGAAGGTACTGTAAGAGTTATGACTTTCTGATATGATTTTTTCATGAACACTGGGCATACTTGTATATATTTTTCTAGTAGGAGTTCTACGATTATTTAGACATGGCTTAGACATTATTTGCTCCAAATTTTGCTAGAATATGGCGTTACCATATGTTATGGCAGGTACCATTATACGAAATTCTCACCATTGGTTGGCTTTATTAAGCAGATGTTTGGTCTTTTAGAGATTTTCCAGTAAGGATAGTTTTCTTGGATAGTTATTTTTTTTTGTGGCGAGTATTTCGAACTCGTGATCTGCAATTGGATTATTTAAATTACTTCGTCAGTTCATTGCATACTAGCGAGTGTGTATTATTCATCAGTAGGGATTTCTCCATTGGATTGTTTGGAGATATTAAGATGTTATTCACTCAAGTGAATGAATATCGCTTTTATGTGACAACTAGAGACTTGTTGATTCCAATCTGGTACATTCACTCATTAGACGACGAGATGGGGCCTTTCGCTTTAGGCGATTGCGTGGTGGTACACATCTTTACCCATCGCTCAGGGCATTATCATGATAGTCAACGGGGCGAGGCCTTTCGTATTTATACGATTGCGTGGTGGTACTCATCTTTACTTGCCATTGAGGAACTCATTTTTATCATCCGAGTGTACTTGAGATTGTAAGAGGATCAAACAAGAAACTACTAGTCACATATCAGTCGAATTTTGTTAAATAAATTAAAATAAATGTCAGCAGAGTTACATTTGTAATTCTTGTTTGCCAATCCAATATTTTGTTGCTATACTTTTTTGAGAGTGTTTTCAGTTAACAGCTGATACAGCTGATGCTTTTGATAAATTTTTATATTTGAGTTTGATACCTTTGAGAAGGATTTAAAGTAATTGAATCTTGTAAGATGAATCATTAATGGTCAGATTTATTTTAAGGCTGATCAGTATTGCATATTTTGATGTGAGAGATTATAACACATTGGTGTTTTTCTGTGAAGTGAATTATGAGAATTTTAAGAGAATTTATGCTATTTGAAAGCAGATCTTGAATTTGATTACGATTACTAAGGTAATATTTTTCCTAATTGTTTAAGAAGTTGTCTAGATGTGATCAGATTAATTACAGTTATTGGAGATTGTGTGCGTTGATAATTTGAAGCCAGTTATATATTTTGTAGATCATGCAACGTGATTAAGTGAAGTTTGTGATAGGCATTTTGTGGAAGTTGCCAAGTGGAAGTTGCAATATTGCTAATGTATTTTGAAGCAGACATGAGGTTGTCGAACCCAGTCTAGCATAATTTTGAGATTCATGCTGTGCGCTGAATATTTATGGAGTTTTGTGGAATAATTGTGGTATTCAAATGTGATATTTGATAAAGTGAGAATATATAATGAAGTTGTGGATAGTGAGATCCAACGTGAATTTGTGAAGGCAATAATATTTTTGGCATGATAATTAAATACGAGATATAAATTGGATGTGATAAAACTGTAAGACAACGTTCTATAAACCCATATTAAACAATTTGTTAGGAAATTAAACAAATAAATAATGTTGATAATACAAGATTTTCTGATAATAATAATTAATGAAATAATAATCTGAAATTTAAGCATATTAATGGTCTGACCTAATGAAATAAAAATCAGAATGACTAGATGAAATAATAAAAATCTAAATAACCAGATAAATAAAATTTAAATAAGTTGATAAATTAAATTTTGGAATAAATCAATGAATTAAATAAATGGATGAATTAAAGTTTGAATAAATAAGCTGATTTAGATAAATTAATAGATGATTAAATAGGTGATGAATAACTGAATTAGAAGGTGATAATTAACTAAAGAAGATGATGATTAATAAATTTGAATGGATTTAAATAAATTTAATTGAGAGATATGATTTGAATGATTTGAAGAATTGCAACTTGTGTTGATGAATTAAACAATTTATATTGATGATTTAAGATGATTTAATCTGAAGGAGATGATGAAATGAGAGTGTGTGAATAATTAGAGAGCATAAAGAATTGATGATTATAATATTCATTTAAATGATTTAATGCTGATGAATTAATTATTCTGACTTGAATATAATGAATTTTGAAATGAGAACTAATGTGAGAAATATTTAATTTTGATGATGATGATGATTATAACCAATGAGTAGTGGATTATCTGTGATTCACAAACAAGCAATTATTAATGACAGTGTAAATAGTGTAAATTAATTATTCGATATTTAGGAGCATTTTACTAATATATTCAGCATTTGAATAATGCCATGCAAGCCATAAATTATGTGATATTTAAATATGTGATTAGAATATATGTGTTTAGACAGATTAATTTATATTTTTACATCCACATTCATGATGTTAATTTAAAGAGAAGTTAGGTCTCAGTTATCACGAATGTCAGTGACGCAAAGGCATAGTGCTACGGTGATCCTGAGAACCCAAGAGAAATTTAGAAATTTTCCTATTTTATGTGGGTTAAATACACTGTGAGTAGAATAGAGATGGTTCGATTTTCTGGACAATGACAATTTAACGTTGGCATTCGACCATGCTCTTAGGTAGGATGAGTGTTTAATATGTCTGTCTGACTATCAAAATTGAATAAATTTGTTTTTATCTTAGTTGTGATCTGATGATGATGTGATTTTCCTATTCCTTTCCTTGTCTTAATTAAGGCTTAACCAGGAAGGATGTGGTTTGCTAGGGATTCAGTTGATGGCGCCCATTTATATTTGCATTTTTTTAATTAAATTTAAACCCGTAACGACCCTGGAGATACTTTATCTCGTGTTACCCTCTGCTTTTGTGATATTTCAACTGAATTTCCGACACATTCCTTATTTGACTTCATGTTCATTTAACTCCGCTCTGTCCTGGAAATCCAGGAATGCGATGTAATAGCAGATGGGTCATCGCATCCCCAGGACGAACGGGTACAGAGAGAGAGGGAGAATTGGCTTTACCCATCCGTGGGGCTTCGATTTTGTTTATTCTATGGAATCACATCAGATTTAGATTACGAAGAGATTGATCTCAATTTCATTTAATGGTGTTATAAAATTTATTAAACTTAGTCAGACAATATACTTGTATGCCCATTCCAGTGATCATGTTAATCATATTAGTGTTATATCATGTTTAGTTATAAGTCATTTTTCTTATACCCAAGTGAATGCAGGAAATGATACATTGTGATGTGTTGTTATCTAACGTCTCTGAATAAAACGTTTATTGAAAGATATAATTATGATACCGGAAGATTTAGCTAAGTTATTAAGAGAGTTACAGAATGGCATGTCTAGTATTGCAGTAACTATTTCTAAAATGGAAACAGAAGTTAAAGAGCAGATAAATGAGTCAGAAGCTAGGTTAGAAGCTAGATGTAAAGAAAATGTAGAAGCTTTACAGACTAGTAATAGGGAAGATTTGAAATTATTACAGACTAGTAATGAAGAAAATTTAAAATCATTAGAAACTAGATTACAGACCAGTACTGAAAGCAATTTGAAAGCTAGTGAAGCTAACTTGAAGGATAATTTTAAATTATTAGAAACTAGATTACAAGCTCGTAGTGAAGAGAATAACACTGAGTTGAGAAACAATTTAACTAGTTTGGAGAATAGATTAACGTAAAAGAACGATGAAATATTCAAGGCTTTACAATTAGATATAAAAGCAGTAGAAATGAAAGGAGAGGAAAATGTGCAAATGTTAAGAAAAAATATTATTGATTTAGAAATTAGAGAAGAAGAAAATATTCTTAATTTGAGAACAGATGTTATGTCTATTCAGAAAGACATTAAATCGGATGTATCGAAGTTGAGATTCGACATTGATGGTTTAGTGGCAGATGTAGGCAAAATACAAGAGTGGTCTACCGAAGTATCTTTCGAATCTAAAATCGAAGGTCTAGAAATGAATCTAGGTAATGAAATCAAAGGTTTAAAGTCAGTAATTGGGACCGTTAAAGAGGAAGTCTTAGGAGAGGTTAATTCTAACTTAAAATCCTTAGAAAACCAATTGCAGATAGACATTAGGAAAATTGATGATGATATAGAGCAGAAGGTTAATGAAAACTTAGCTTTATTCAAAAATAGAGTCGGTGCAATAGTGGAAGAACGGTATAGTGAGGTCGATGCCGAGGCAAAAGAAAAACGTGCAGGGTTGGATGAGAAATTAATCGCAGGTATGGCGAACTTGGAAGCGAGATTTACTGAGAATAAGGAAGCGATGAAGATAGATTCAACTCAGTTTAGGACAGATGTTGATCAGTTAAAGGAACAAGTCGCGTCAGTAAAGACTACATGCGAAGATAAGATAGACAAATTGAAGAACGATTTAGAAGAGAGTAACAGAACGCAGAATGTTACGTCGTTAGATAATTTGGAAACTAAGGTCAAGACAGTAGAAAAACGAACAGAAGATAGGATGACTAAAATAGAATCTATAATAAATAGTTTCACAAGTCAAAATGTTACAACGGGGGAAGTATCGATAAATCAGACACCGATAGATCGCAGTATGAACAGTCAAGAGGTTAGCGTGGGAGAAGACCGTCAAACGCAACAGAATGTAATATTCGAAAGAGCTAGTTCAACCCCTCAAGATAATCCGAATTCGAATAGAAGTACGTTTGGTACGAGTGAACGATACTCAGGTCCAGTGACCATCATCAGAAATCTGAATGATGAGCCAGGGAAGTTTTCAGGGAACACAGGAGTCACACCAGTCGAATTTCTGAGAGATATTCGCGATAACATGGCGGAACATAGAGTAGCCAAGGAGAGAGAACTAAGGATAGTCGAACGCGCCTTAGACGGGCCAGCGTTAACTTGGTTTCGCGCATTCAGGAGCAATTTTGCGAATATGGAACAATTTGCCATAGCATTCTTAAGGAGATTTTGGAGTGCAGAGGATCAGCTGAACGTAAGAGCAGAAATGTATTCGAAACGTTACTCTACGTCACATCCGACGCATTATGCTAATTACTTTACTTCGAAATTGGCTAAATTCCAGTTTTTGATTCCTCCATTGCCAGAAGAAGAGCTTTTGCAAGCTATAGCAAGACAGTTGCCAATTGAGGTACAACGATCACTCATAGCATCGGGAGCGAACACACTTGAGCACTATGACGATATCTTACGACGATTAGATTATACAAGCGCTCAAATCACACCCAGAACTGCAAGGAACAATAATCGAAACACGCAAGTAGTTGTCGATAACGCAGCACAGACGGATAGAAGAGATTCCTGGGGAAACAGAAGGAACGAAGGGAATAGAGGAAATATTCACAACGTTCGTGGGAATGATCGATATCGAGGACCATATAAGAGGCCATACGATCAGGATGCAAGAAACAGTAGATACAGGAACTATGATCAGAATTCCAGATACCAAAATAGGAATAGATACAATAATAGATATCGTGGTAGATACAACTGGAACCAAGGTCAACAGTCTAATCAGAACGATAGGCAGGATAGCAGAAGAAATGATCCAAATGAAAGACAAGACAATCGAGAATATGGGAGATCAAGGCAAGAAAGTAGACAGCCTAGTGCACTACCCGAAGAGATAACTAGAGATATCAATCGAGCAAGCACGAATGCAGAAGGAAGAAATAAACGAAAAAGTAATGCAGAATCAGAATACTAATCATTGGGAATCAATCATCATCGTTGAGAGATAGCAAGTCAAAGAAGAGGATCTAATTTAAGAAGATATAGTACATCGAGGGAATGGATACTAATGAAGTAGTGGGGACTTTTAACGCAGCTAGCATTAGATAGTATCATCATGCTGAATAAGAGGATTGTAGAGCTATCGTGTACATATGTTGTGTATAGAATGCCTGAGAGTATATTTTTTTTCTCAAGCCTGATAAAAAAGGAGATGTACGGGAGAGATGTACCCGATACCTAGTTGAGGCTATCGGCTACGCCAGCTGACATTGAGCCGTAGTTGAGATTTATGGGAAAAGTTGTAAAGATAGCGCTCAGATCGAGTCGAGAGGAATGTTAGGAAATGACGTAGAAGGCCAAGGATTAAGAAGGCACTGCCAGTCAAGCAGATGGAATTATGGGAAGAATATTGAGGTATTTTTAAGATCTATATGGAACATAGTATTATATCATCTCAGAAGAGAAGAAATGTCAAGCAATATATATGGTGATAACTTGAAGAAAGACAGATAATCCCTTAAGTTATTGTATAACTTAATAGCCGAGATGATGGTGGTCGAGATTATACTTGTGACGCATGACCACAGAAGGTGGGGGAGCATCACGTGACAGCGCCAGGTAGGAGCTCCTCAACGCAGTCTAGAGACATCAGTCGAGTTCAGTCAGCAGGGCTGAGTAGAACACATGCGCAGAGAGTACGGCAAGTTGAGCGGTGCACAGCACTTGTTGCGTGGCGTGAAAGCGACAGTATTACTTCACCAAGCGGAGAGCGGAAAGTAGGTCGGTGAGTCAAGGCGAGCAACGCACGGTAGGTGGCATGAGGACCGGTTACAAGGCAAGCTGTACGGGCCGTGTAAGCAGGAGAAGAGCCGGGGTTAGAACAGCATTATAATACGAGATTGAGAACTTTATTTCGAGCTGCATTTTGTAACGCAGAACAGCACAGCGAAGCGGCATGGCGAGGCCGGCTTTAAGCGTAGATCATTCTGGAACAGTGCAGTAGAGCAGAGCGTGCTGGTTCCGACTTTTATACGCAGGCAATATTAAAGAAGCTGAACTTCATTTCAACATTCAGTTACAACATTGAGTTGGGACTTGTATTCAGTAATCGAATTGTGCAGGCAGATAGTTATAATATACTGCAATTGTGAACTTCAAATGAACTTAGATATTCAAATGACATTACGACTATGCATTTCATAACGGAACATGTAGAGCGACCATGGAGTCAAGCTAGCATTAACGCCTTTAGGCAAACGAAATGTTAAAAGCATATGCATTTATGAACATTGGCACGTGCATTAATACAATTCCTTTTCATGAATTATTATAAAATATCGAGTACGAACACAGCTACAGGGTGTTTCAAAAACGTATACACTCTCATAAATAAAATTTATTTTCTGCAAGTGAGACTTAACCGCTGTGGAGATTGAACTTTTAACAAGCGAACCGAACATTGTATGGGACAGTGGCGTAACATAGAAGAAGAATATGGGGTACGCTGCTTTTATGAACTTTTACGTAAGAATTTGGACAGTATCCGCTATGGATAACATGCAGTTCATCATGTCGGAGTAAACGAAGACAGAGACGCGATGGCACCACGGAGCGATGGATTCGGTTCCTGAAGAAGAGGAGGTCCAACAGCTGATTCACTTGGGATATGAAGGCGATCGTTTTTGCGTGGGTGATATGACATTCACGTCGATCTTTCGAGAAATTTATTACACACGAGGATAATCGTCGATCTTTGAAATATATTAACAGCTGATATGAGAAGGTACTGTAAGAGTTATGACTTTCTGATATGATTTTTTCATGAACACTGGGCATACTTGTATATATTTTTCTAGTAGGAGTTCTACGATTATTTAGACATGGCTTAGACATTATTTGCTCCAAATTTTGCTAGAATATGGCGTTACCATATGATATGGCAGGTACCATTATACGAAATTCTCACCATTGGTTGGCTTTATTAAGCAGATGTTTGGTCTTTTAGAGATTTTCCAGTAAGGATAGTTTTCTTGGATAGTTATTTTTTTTTGTGGCGAGTATTTCGAACTCGTGATCTGCAATTGGATTATTTAAATTACTTCGTCAGTTCATTGCATACTAGCGAGTGTGTATTATCCATCAGTAGGGATTTCTCCATTGGATTGTTTGGAGATATTAAGATGTTATTCACTCAAGTGAATGAATATCGCTTTTATGTGACAACTAGAGACTTGTTGATTCCAATCTGGTACATTCACTCATTAGACGACTAGATGGGGCCTTTCGCTTTAGGCGATTGCGTGGTGGTACACATCTTTACCCATCGCTCAGGGCATTATCATGATAGTCAACGGGGCGAGGCCTTTCGTATTTATACGATTGCGTGGTGGTACTCATCTTTACTTGCCATTGAGGAACTCATTTTTATCATCCGAGTGTACTTGAGATTGTAAGAGGATCAAAAAAGAAACTACTAGTCACATATCAGTCGAATTTTGTTAAATAAATTAAAATAAATGTCAGCAGAGTTACATTTGTAATTCTTGTTTGCCAATCCAATATTTTGTTGCTATACTTTTTTGAGAGTGTTTTCAGTTAACAGCTGATACAGCTGATGCTTTTGATAAATTTTTATGATTGAGTTTGATACCTTTGAGAAGGATTTAAAGTAATTGAATCTTGTAAGATGAATCATTAATGGTCAGATTTATTTTAAGGCTGATCAGTATTGCATATTTTGATGTGAGAGATTATAACACATTGGTGTTTTTCTGTGAAGTGAATTATGAGAATTTTAAGAGAATTTATGCTATTTGAAAGCAGATCTTGAATTTGATTACGATTACTAAGGTAATATTTTTCCTAATTGTTTAAGAAGTTGTCTAGATGTGATCAGATTAATTACAGTTATTGGAGATTGTGTGCGTTGATAATTTGAAGCCAGTTATATATTTTGTAGATCATGCAACGTGATTAAGTGAAGTTTGTGATAGGCATTTTGTGGAAGTTGCCAAGTGGAAGTTGCAATATTGCTAATGTATTTTGAAGCAGACATGAGGTTGTCGAACCCAGTCTAGCATAATTTTGAGATTCATGCTGTGCGCTGAATATTTATGGAGTTTTGTGGAATAATTGTGGTATTCAAATGTGATATTTGATAAAGTGAGAATATATAATGAAGTTGTGGATAGTGAGATCCAACGTGAATTTGTGAAGGCAATAATATTTTTTGGCATGATAATTAAATACGAGATATAACTTGGATGTGATAAAACTGTAAGACAACGTTCTATAAACCCATATTAAACAATTTGTTAGGAAATTAAACAAATAAATAATGTTGATAATACAAGATTTTCTGATAATAATAATTAATGAAATAATAATCTGAAATTTAAGCATATTAATGATCTGACCTAATGAAATAAAAATCAGAATGACTAGATGAAATAATAAAAATCTAAATAACCAGATGAATAAAATTTAAATAAGTTGATAAATTAAATTTTGGAATAAATCAATGAATTAAATAAATGGATGAATTAAAGTTTGAATAAATAAGCTGATTTAGATAAATTAATAGATGATTAAATAGGTGATGAATAACTGAATTAGAAGGTGATAATTAACTAAAGAAGATGATGATTAATAAATTTGAATGGATTTAAATAAATTTAATTAAGAGATATGATTTGAATGATTTGAAGAATTGCAACTTGTGTTGATGAATTAAACAATTTATATTGATGATTTAAGATGATTTAATCTGAAGGAGATGATGAAATGAGAGTGTGTGAATAATTAGAGAGCATAAAGAATTGATGATTATAATATTCATTTAAATGATTTAATGGTGATGAATTAATTATTCTGACTTGAATATAATGAATTTTGAAATGAGAACTAATGTGAGAAATATTTAATTTTGATGATGATGATGATTATAACCAATGAGTAGTGGATTATCTGTGATTCACAAACAAGCAATTATTAATGACAGTGTAAATAGTGTAAATTAATTATTCGATGTTTAGGAGCATTTTACTAATATATTCAGCATTTGAATAATGCCATGCTAGCCATAAATTATGTGATATTTAAATATGTGATTAGAATATATGTGTTTAGACAGATTAATTTATATTTTTACATCCACATTCATGATGTTAATTTAAAGAGAAGTTAGGTCTCAGTTATCACGAATGTCAGTGACGCAAAGACATAGTGCTACGGTGATCCTGAGAACCCAAGAGAACTTAAGAAATTTTTCCTATTTTATGTGGGTTAAATACACTTTGAGTAGAATAGAGATGGTTCGATTTTCTGGACAATGACAATTTTACGTTGGCATTCGACCATGCTCTTAGGTAGGATGAGTGTTTAATATGTCTGTCTGACTATCAAAGTTGAATAAATTTGTTTTTATCTTAGTTGTGATCTGATGATGATGTGATTTTCCTATTTCTTTCCTTGTCTTAATTAAGGCGTAACCAGGAAGGATGTGGTTTGCTAGGGATTCAGTTGATGGCGCCCATTTATATTTGCATTTTTTTAATTAAATTTAAACCCGTAACGACCCTGGAGATACTTTATCTCGTGTTACCCTCTGCTTTTGTGATATTTCAACTGAATTTCCGACACATTCCTTATTTGACTTCATGTTCATTTAACTCCGCTCTGTCCTGGAAATCCAGGAATGCGATGTAATAGCAGATGGGTCATCGCATCCCCAGGACGAACGGGTACAGTAAGTAATTCCTGGAATTCCTTATAAAAAGAATGTAATCTTCTTAAAACTGGTGTGAACGAGTCTAGCAATCTAATGAGATGGTAGTAAACTTATGGCCACAGCTACCTCCTTCCTAACCCTAAATGTAAGTGTACACACTAGAATAAGCACTTCAAATCAGACAGCTTAGCCCGTAAATAAAACAAGTATCTGACCCCACCTGGCATTACTAACCAATCCCCCACTTGCTAGTGACATACCTGACGACCTCTCCCTTCCTTGCTTGTTTTTAATCATTATTAATCAATGAGAACCACGAGGTCATCTGCCCCTAGTGAGAAGGTGAAAACATATGGCATGGTGACATAGAATTTCACCAAAAATAAAATTTGAATCATTGCAATAACAAAATGGGATGGAATTTTCACCTAAACATGCTGTGTTGTCCAGAAAGGGGTCTTAAATGTCTAGCCAAATTCAAAGTGAACAAGGTTGGCTTTGGCAATCCCTAGTACTGGGGATAATCTGAAGAGAGTTTATATGGTGAGGCAGTGAATGTTCTCCAATGTTCCTGAAAACAGCTATCTTGATTGGGGGCTACTGGTCCTCTCATCCTATCCATGCTAATTCATCTTTGTTTGAACACTTTGCAAAAAGTCTAAATGAGAGAAGAACCCGCCATGGTGCCGAGAGTACTAATTCGTGCCTCACTAGCATTAGGAGAGCATGGGTTTGAATCTCTACTCGACCATCCTGAAAATGGTTTTTGTGGTTTCCCATTTGCACCACCAGGCAAATGCCGGGATGGTTCCTTCCAATAGGTCCACTGCCAATTTACTTCTAAAATCTCTTCTCTGACCAATCCTGAAAAGTAATAATAATAATGTTATTGGCTTTACGTTCCTTTTTACTACTCTGGCTTTTAGAGACGCTGGATTGCCGGAATTTTGCCCCAAAGGAGATCTTTAACATGCCAGTAAAGCTACTGACACGGCTCCCTCACATTTGCGCACCCTCAAATGTCAGCTGACTGCCAGAATTCGATCCTGCAACCTTGGGAACAGCTGGCGAGAACGCTACTGCTGTGTCACGCAGCCAGCGCATCCTGAAAAGCTTATTGGCTGCATTAATAAAATTATAAAGGAAAGAAGATTCCACTCCAATAAAGTTAACATTGACTCAGTGAAAAATGTTTAGAGTGGGACTCAAGTCCTATGTAGATGGTTTTGCACAACAACTTACCATCCACGCTTCTTATAATTGGACTGTAATAGCTTTTTTAAATCGACGGTCGACCTTGAAAAGACAGCATCCTGCCAGAATGAAAATGTGGAAGGAAAGAACTGACTATCTTTCAAGCTGGATAGTTGCAAAAGAAAGCCTCCCTTCTGGTCACAAGGAGAAATGGCCTACATGAAAGGCTCTGAATAGACTTTGAATAGCAGTGAGTAGAATCAAGCTGATTCTACAGAATAGGGGTTTTTCAACTGATTCATCCTTATGTGATTGTGGAGAACAGCAGACAGTTCAACATCTTTGCCAGTGTACCCTGTGTCCATCAAGCCCTTTTTTGTCACGCACAGTGGGGTAGTCACACATCAATAATCTTTAGGTAATGCTAAATGAATTAGTGTTTTTATAATAGTAAAATTTGTTGAATCCAGACCAATAATTGATAGGTAGCGCAGCCTTAGCCATATATACACCCCTGGTGGGGCACTCACACATCATTAATCTTTATACAGACCAGACCTATGCGAGCGTTTTGTATCCCATATGTTAGGTAGATTTCATTAGAAAGCTAACTATTGCAATGGGTACCATGTTTCGACTTCCGGAAAATTTCAACATATCTTCGCGTTTCACATCCCCTAGACCCCAAAACCACTATTAGTTCAAAAGTTTATATATAATTTATGTATATATATATATGTATGTATGTATATATGTATGTATATCAGGAGTATTTAAAGTGTTCGGCCGTGATAGGCCTAATTGGGTCTTTAAAACATTGTAAAATATTGGTCGTGCTTCTCTTCTGCGAACCTTGGGCCAGGTTTACAATATTAGTCGTTCTTATCTTCTGCAAACCTTGAGCCAGGTTTAAAATATTGACGTGCTTTTCTTCTGAGAACCTTGAGCCAGGTTTTCTATTAATTCTGAATGAAAGTAGAACGCTGCTTATACACTTACACCTGACATGAATGTGACTTTTACATACCTTGTGACCTTGTTTCATCTTCTGGGCGATATTACATATTGAAATTAGGAACCCTGGTCACTATTGCACCTCATATATGTGCTAAAGTACGTAAATATGTGTTTTTATTTATTGCTCTTTTAAAAACGGCTGCCATGTTCCAACAGCGTTTGCATCTTGTTCAACTGTCAACAGGCGCGCTCTAGTGTGTTTCTATCTCCCAAAATTTTAATTATGGCACCCCGTGGCGTTAACGAACAGCTGATTCCTCACCTCAAGTTAAAACGCAATGAGAGTGAAACGCGAATTATGATCCGCGTCATCCTGGCTTGTTATTGGCTGGCAATTATTACCAGCCATTGGCTGTCCGCGAGTTTGCTTACAATTATCACCAACATGGCGGCGAGAGGAATAGATTTCTACATCAATTAAATTGCTAGAAATCTATTCCAGTTCATGACAGTATGAAGTGCAAATCACTTATTGATGAGGAATTGTATGTACGTTTATATTCAAATTGAAACGTGACACTGTTCATCAAAAATTGTGACAATAAAAGTACAAATCAACACTCTTGCCAATCAACTGAAAGTTTCTACTACTTTGGATGTAAATCAATTGGCTGTCGTTTCCACCAGTTTTATTCATCAGTTCGAAATACATTCAGTACAATAGCCTTTTGTGCACTATAAAACTACTTTATAGACCATTGCATATTGATGTTGCTGTCTGCTTATATTTACCAATTTCATGACATGTAATTTGTAGGTTATGCCTAATAAGGCATATAATTTAAGTGGCCGTTTGTAATGTGAACTCCTTACTGTATTTATGTATAAATATTATGGTTTAACTAATGAAGCAAGGATTAAAAGTGCAGTTTGCAATGCCACCCTTTTTTTTAAATATTGATATGTAGTTTCGCAGTCTGGTAACTTCTTGGATTTGCTTGAGCTAGATTTATAGCAATATACTACCTTATTAACCTGCAGGCTGAGTTTTTTTTTAAACATGCCCAGGTGCATACAGTAGCATAAGACCTACTGCAAGCTATGTCGATCCCAAATGTAGGCCTATTATGGTGCTCATGTCAAAGGTCGTCCTTAAGTTTTAACTATTGAGACTTGATATGCATCGAAGATAATTTCAGCTGAGTCTGGCAAGGCTTCATAAACTTGGGCGTGACTTCACATTTTCATTTTTCCTATACAGCTTTTGATACCAACCACAAATCACAGTGTTCATGATTTTCTCTCATTAAACATCACCAACACTTTTTTTTGCCCTGGTGGTGGGCTGTGTTGAAGTCGACAGAAAATAAAGTTGAGAAATAAAAATACATCTTAGGTTTCCATGACACAGTTGCATTTTATCCTACTATATCACTCAATATACCAATCCTACCAATGTTTCCTAATTCCTCATGCCGCATAAATAAACATGACAGATTACAGCATTAGCAATGATGACAATAATTTATGAATTGCTAAAATGTTTTTAAAAGATGCATAGAAAGTGGCTTGATAAACCCTGTATCATCAATCCATTTAAACATTCCCACAGAGCTCTAATCAGAAGCTCATTTTATGTGCAACAGCCCAACAGGTATGTAGAATAAACCTCCCTCCCAATCCTGGCCGGACGTTTGTTTTAGACGATTGCCCTTGACCTTGAAGCCTGCGAGTGAGCCTGTACACAGTCACTCTCTCACCCTATCGCTTCACATTTGTCATCACCAGACTGATGTAATGGAATTCCAGACTTGAGCACGTGGTGACACCGACTTGCAGACAGTACAGTCAACGTCGAAGTATTGTGTGACGCGAAAGTACACGTTACGTAGTTACGAACAGAACGCCATTATATTTGCCAATGACTGTACTTCAGTAGCAGTGTGAGAAAGCTTTGTCAATCATCGGGCCTCTTGGGGCAGCTGATAACAACACAGGTACTGTAGAGACTCGCCTCCAGCCTTCCATTACGATTTTTCACTCGTCTAAAACAAACGTCCGGCCTGTAACTTGTAGGCCTAACCTGAACATAATCCATGTTAAGAGCTGTTTTTTGGTTCACAGGAAAACCTACCATTTAAAATCTTGCACATAGGCTACTAATCATATTATGGTGCAATTACCCACGGTAATTTTAAAAATCCTGGCTATCAACTACTGATTTAAATATTCCAGACATCTTTCTTAACTCCACTTTTACTTATTTATTTATCGTATGGATTTTAGTGCCGGGAGTGTCCAGATATCACTGATACCTAGTGGTGAACGTTGGAACTTTGATAGAGCGTTCTGACGAAATCTAACCTAACAAATTTTGCTTTACACAAGTTTAGTATGTGAAAGGATCTTTTACATGCCATAAATCTATGACATGGGACCGCCGGCTTTACTTCCCCTCCGAAGGAAGGCATACTGAAGGATTTTTAACGCTCTTAAAAAATCCGACGACTTCGGCCGGGTTTGAACCCGCTATCTTGGGCATAGCAGTTCAGCATGCTACCGACTACGCCACCGAAGCCGCTCCTCTTTTACTGACAGCATGTAAGTCCTTACTACTGTCTTTCAAGCCATTGACCAGTTTTTTTTCATGGGGAACTATTTTAGTCATTCTTCTCTATGTGAAATACAGTTGATGACAACTGCCTGGAAGACTCAGGTGTTTTTTCTAGTGTCGCTTCTCTGGTTGCCTACGACACTTCCTAATTATTAACAGAATGTTTCATTGAATTGTTGTATCCAATTGACCAACTGGTAATATATTATGGCTTGCTTTAATATTCCTATGATACACTTTTAGATCCCATACATTAATGAAATATACAACAACATAGGCTGACATGTTGAACCAATCTCCCATTCCCTAACACTCCCAACTAATGGGACATAAGCTACCTAGTGGTTGGTCTCACATTGCTTCCATCTTCATGTACCGTACTAGGTCTAGTAATACCATAGGTATTGTGACTGTTTCTCCAACTCCGTCAAGGAAACTAATTCTGAACTAAGATCTGGAATGGGGTACACTGTCCCTCGAGGGCAATCAAGGACAACTTGAATCATTCAAGTGATTTTTCTATTTCATTTTACCAACTAACCAGGTGCCTGGAAATGCTAGTGAAGGAGGCAGCTAAGTAGGCTAGTCTACTGGTATTCACCATTCAGAGAACATTCTCAGCGACTTGTCTATGCATAGGCCTATGACGCAATTTTCAGAAATTGATACAGTAGTCACAGAACACTAATGGTGCCCAGAACTTACAGCTTAGCATAGGACGGAGGGGATTCCAGCCACAGAGTAACTTATGATCTGTCAACGGGTTTTCAAACAAATTGAGCACACACCCAAGTACAGGGGTCTTGACCATGATGTTCCAAGCCTCTAAATGAAACACTCCTCTGTAAGACTTTCTGGTCTTGCATCCATGGTCGATCAACATTCTCCTGATCTGTGTTCTCAATTTTCTGATGGTTATGGACATTATTTTTATCCTGATAACTTCATATTTTAAGGGGTTGGGGTACATGCCCTATTCTCAATTAGTTCAGCATAAGATCATTGAATCCCCTTAAGAAAAAGGGAAAATAGGAAAGGGAGAATCAAAAAAACTGAACCTCTAGGGACATTGATACAGATGACTCCGAGTAAGTAGGCTAGATCAAAATGAACATTTTACAGTGTTGCCTTAATAAAGTTTGATAACTTTCTACCGTTCAACATGAATAGGCCTATATTGGATGGGAAATATTTTTATTATTTGCAGAGATTACAAGGATGACTTTTTGGTGTATCATTATTTTGTTAAGCGAACATACGTTCCAAGTCCATATCGTGTTGGAACCCATATTTCAGTGCTGCCCTAGTGAACGAAATATTCAATGTCTTTCAGTCGGTCAACACGGTTGCACTTAATGGTAATGAGCATTATTCCAAAAACCAGAAAAAAAACTGTAGGCTACATGCGGACCTAACATGTCAAATCAATCATGCCTACAAGACAACAAAAATGCTCTATGAAAAACTATTAAAACCCCATAATGGTAGTCAAAAATAATCTCAAACCACCGCCACTATTTCGCGAAGATGCAGAAAAATCTTAATAAAGTACAGCTATTCGTAATAGTTGGTACTGTTGTGATAAACCGCTACTGAGTGATAGGCCCCCGAAATATAACTATTTATCTTAATGTCTACAAGATAACGAGATTGCCAAAATCCACAATGCCACCCACAAATCTATAGAAGGCAACAATAAAAATGGCTTATCTAATCCACAAGTCACCCACCCTTCACCAACATTAATATTTGTAATTTAAGTAACTTAGGTTATGTTAAATTGAGGTTAATGGCGGAATTGATTGCGGCTGTGTGTCGGGAAGGACCCAATAAGTGCTCCGCCAATCACGGACGTTTTGATTGGAGACCATGCTCGGAAAAATTTTAGATCGTTTTGATTCACTCGCCTTCGTTAAGCCCCCACCCTAGGCCGTGGCAGCGAACAAAATGGCGGCTTAACGAACACGACGGGGTGCCATTATTAAAATTTTGGGAGATAGAAACACAGCCATAGGGTGTGTTTCTATCTCCCAAAATTTTAATAATGGCACCCCGTGGCGTTAACGAACAGCTGATTCCTCACCTCAAGTTAAAACGCAATGAGAGTGAAACGCGAATTATGATCCGCGTCATCCTGGCTTGTTATTGGCTGGCAATTATTACCAGCCATTGGCTGTCCGCGAGTTTGTTTACAATTATCACCAACATGGCGGCGAGAGGAATAGATTTCTACATCAATTAAATTGCTAGAAATCTATTCCAGTTCATGACAGTATGAAGTGCAAATCACTTATTGATGAGGAATTGTATGTACGTTTTTTATTCATATTGAAACGTGACACTGTTCATCAAAAATTGTGAAAATAAAAGTACAAATCAACACTCTTGCCAATCAACTGAAAGTTTCTACTACTTTGGATGTAAATCAATTGGCTGTCGTTTCCACCAGTTTTATTCATCAGTTCGAAATACATTCAGTACAATAGCCTTTTGTGCACTATAAAACTACTTTATAGACCATTGCATATTGATGTTGCTGTCTGCTTATATTTACCAATTTCATGACATGTAATTTGTAGGTTATGCCTAATAAGGCATATAATTTAAGTGGCCGTTTGTAATGTGAACTCCTTACTGTATTTATGTATAAATATTATGGTTTAACTAATGAAGCAAGGATTAAAAGTGCAGTTTGCAATGCCACCCTTTTTTTTTTAAATATTGATATGTAGTTTCGCAGTCTGGTAACTTCTTGGATTTGCTTGAGATAGATTTATAGCAATATACTACCTTATTAACCTGCAGGCTGAGTTTTTTTTAAACATGCCCAAGAGCATACAGTAGCATAAGACCTACTGCAAGCTATGTCGATCCTAAATGCAGGCCTATTATAGTGCTAATGTCAAAGGTCGTCCTTAAGTTTTAACTATTGAGACTTGATTTGCATCGAAGATAATTTCAGCTGAGTCTGGCAAGGCTTCATAAACTTGGGCGTGACTTCACATTTTCATTTTCCCTATACAGCTTTTGATACCAACCACAAATCACAGTGTTCATGATTTTCTCTCATTAAACATCACCAACACTTCTTTTTGCCCTGGTGGTGGGCTGTGTTGAAGTCGACAGAAAATAAAGTTGGGAAATAAAAATACATCTTAGGTTTCCATGACACAGTTGCATTGTATCCTACTATATCACTCAATATACCAATCCTACCAATGTTTCCTAATTCCTCATGCCGCATAAATAAACATGACAGATTACAGCATTAGCAATGATGACAGCAATTTATGAATTGCTAAAATGTTTTTAAAAGATGCATAGAAAGTGGCTTGATAAACCCTGTATCATCAATCCATTTAAACATTCCCACAGAGCTCTAATCAGAAGCTCATTTTATGTGCAACAGCCCAACAGGTATGTAGAATAAACCTCCCTCCCAATCCAGGCCGGACGTTTGTTTTAGACGATTGCCCTTGACCTTGAAGCCTGCGAGTGAGCCTGTACACAGTCACTCTCTCACCCTATCGCTTCACATTTGTCATCACCAGACTGATGTAATGGAATTCCAGACTTGAGCACGTGGCGACACCGACTTGCAGACAGTACAGTCAACGTCGAAGTATTGTGTGACGCGAAAGTACACGTTACGTAGTTACGAACAGAACGCCATTATATTTGCCAATGACTGTACTTCAGTAGCAGTGTGAGAAAGCTTTGTCAATCATTGGGCCTCTTGGGGCAGCTGATAACAACACAGGTACTGTAGAGACTCGCCTCCAGCCTTCCATTACGATTTTTCACTCGTCTAAAACAAACGTCCGGCCTGTAACTTGTAGGCCTAACCTGAACATAATCCATGTTAAGAGCTGTTTTTTGGTTCACAGGAAAACCTACCATTTAAAATCTTGCACATAGGCTACTAATCATATTATGGTGCAATTACCCACGGTAATTTTAAAAATCCTGGCTATCAACTACTGATTTAAATATTCCAGACATCTTTCTTAACTCTACTTTTACTTATTTATTTATCGTATGGCTTTTAGTGCCGGGAGTGTCCGAGGACATGTTCGGCTCGCCTGAGTCTGTAGCTGCTTCCAGCGGACACTCCACAGGACGAGCTACAAGTTCCGTTCAATTTCAAGAAGTTCCAACTTTCGCCACCAGATATCACTGATACCTAGTGGTGAACGTTGGAACTTTGATAGAGCGTTCTGACGAAATCTAACCTAACAAATTTTGCTTTACACAAGTTTAGTATGTGAAAGGATCTTTTACATGCCATAAATCTATGACATGGGACCGCCGGCTTTACTTCCCCTCCGAAGGAAGGCATACTGAAGGATTTTTAACGCTCTTAAAAAATCCGACGACTTCAGCCGGGTTTGAACCCGCTATCTTGGGCATAGCAGTTCAGCATGCTACCGACTACGCCACCGAAGCCGCTCCTCTTTTACTGACAGCATGTAAGTCCTTACTACTGTCTTTCAAGCCATTGACCAGTTTTTTTTTTCATGGGGAACTATTTTAGTCATTCTTCTCTATGTGAAATACAGTTGATGACAACTGCCTGGAAGACTCAGGTGTTTTTTCTAGTGTCGCTTCTCTGGTTGCCTACGACACTTCCTAATTATTAACAGAATGTTTCATTGAATTGTTGTACCCAATTGACCAACTGGTAATATATTATGGCTTGCTTTAATATTCCTATGATACACTTTTAGATCCCATACATTAATGAAATATACAACAACATAGGCTGACATGTTGAACCAATCTCCCATTCCCTAACACTCCCAACTAATGGGACATAAGCTACCTAGTGGTTGGTCTCACATTGCTTCCATCTTCATGTACCGTACTAGGTCTAGTAATACCATAGGTATTGTTACTGTTTCTCCAACTCCGTCAAGGAAACTAATTCTGAACTAAGATCTGGAATGGGGTACACTGTCCCACGAGGGCAATCAAGGACAACTTGAATCATTCAAGTGATTTTTCTATTTCATTTTACCAACTAACCAGGTGCCTGGAAATGCTAGTGAAGGAGGCAGCTAAGTAGGCTAGTCTACTGGTATTCACCATTCAGAGAACATTCTCAGCGACTTGTCTATGCATAGGCCTATGACGCAATTTTCAGAAATTGATACAGTAGTCACAGAACACTAATGGTGCCCAGAACTTACAGCTTAGCATAGGACGGAGGGGATTCCAGCCACAGAGTAACTTATGATCTGTCAACGGGTTTTCAAACAAATTGAGCACACACCCAAGTACAGGGGTCTTGACCATGATGTTCCAAGCCTCTAAATGAAACACTCCTCTGTAAGACTTTCTGGTCTTGCATCCATGGTCGATCAACATTCTCCTGATCTGTGTTCTCAATTTTCTGATGGTTATGGACATTATTTTTATCCTGATAACTTCATATTTTAAGGGGTTGGGGTACATGCCCTATTCTCAATTAGTTCAGCATAAGATCATTGAATCCCCTTAAGAAAAAGGGAAAATAGGAAAGGGAGAATCAAAAAAACTGAACCTCTAGGGACATTGATACAGATGACTCCGAGTAAGTAGGCTAGATCAAAATGAACATTTTACAGTGTTGCCTTAATAAAGTTTGATAACTTTCTACCGTTCAACATGAATAGGCCTATATTGGATGGGAAATATTTTTATTATTTGCAGAGATTACAAGGATGACTTTTTGGTGTATCATTATTTTGTTAAGCGAACATACGTTCCAAGTCCATATCGTGTTGGAACCCATATTTCAGTGCTGCCCTAGTGAACGAAATATTCAATGTCTTTCAGTCGGTCAACACGGTTGCACTTAATGGTAATGAGCATTATTCCAAAAACCAGAAAAAAAACTGTAGGCTACATGCGGACCTAACATGTCAAATCAATCATGCCTACAAGACAACAAAAATGCTCTATGAAAAACTATTAAAACCCCATAATGGTAGTCAAAAATAATCTCAAACCACCGCCACTATTTCGCGAAGATGCAGAAAAATCTTAATAAAGTACAGCTATTCGTAATAGTTGGTACTGTTGTGATAAACCGCTACTGAGTGATAGGCCCCCGAAATATAACTATTTATCTTAATGTCTACAAGATAACGAGATTGCCAAAATCCACAATGCCACCCACAAATCTATAGAAGGCAACAATAAAAATGGCTTATCTAATCCACAAGTCACCCACCCTTCACCAACATTAATATTTGTAATTTAAGTAACTTAGGTTATGTTAAATTGAGGTTAATGGCGGAATTGATTGCGGCTGTGTGTCGGGAAGGACCCAATAAGTGCTCCGCCAATCACGGACGTTTTGATTGGAGACCATGCTCGGAAAAATTTTAGATCGTTTTGATTCACTCGCCTTCGTTAAGCCCCCACCCTAGGCCGTGGCAGCGAACAAAATGGCGGCTTAACGAACACGACGGGGTGCCATTATTAAAATTTTGGGAGATAGAAACACAGCCATAGGGTGTGTTTCTATCTCCCAAAATTTTAATAATGGCACCCCGTGGCGTTAACGAACAGCTGATTCCTCACCTCAAGTTAAAACGCAATGAGAGTGAAACGCGAATTATGATCCGCGTCATCCTGGCTTGTTATTGGCTGGCAATTATTACCAGCCATTGGCTGTCCGCGAGTTTGTTTACAATTATCACCAACATGGCGGCGAGAGGAATAGATTTCTACATCAATTAAATTGCTAGAAATCTATTCCAGTTCATGACAGTATGAAGTGCAAATCACTTATTGATGAGGAATTGTATGTACGTTTTTTATTCATATTGAAACGTGACACTGTTCATCAAAAATTGTGAAAATAAAAGTACAAATCAACACTCTTGCCAATCAACTGAAAGTTTCTACTACTTTGGATGTAAATCAATTGGCTGTCGTTTCCACCAGTTTTATTCATCAGTTCGAAATACATTCAGTACAATAGCCTTTTGTGCACTATAAAACTACTTTATAGACCATTGCATATTGATGTTGCTGTCTGCTTATATTTACCAATTTCATGACATGTAATTTGTAGGTTATGCCTAATAAGGCATATAATTTAAGTGGCCGTTTGTAATGTGAACTCCTTACTGTATTTATGTATAAATATTATGGTTTAACTAATGAAGCAAGGATTAAAAGTGCAGTTTGCAATGCCACCCTTTTTTTTTTAAATATTGATATGTAGTTTCGCAGTCTGGTAACTTCTTGGATTTGCTTGAGATAGATTTATAGCAATATACTACCTTATTAACCTGCAGGCTGAGTTTTTTTTAAACATGCCCAAGAGCATACAGTAGCATAAGACCTACTGCAAGCTATGTCGATCCTAAATGCAGGCCTATTATAGTGCTAATGTCAAAGGTCGTCCTTAAGTTTTAACTATTGAGACTTGATTTGCATCGAAGATAATTTCAGCTGAGTCTGGCAAGGCTTCATAAACTTGGGCGTGACTTCACATTTTCATTTTCCCTATACAGCTTTTGATACCAACCACAAATCACAGTGTTCATGATTTTCTCTCATTAAACATCACCAACACTTTTTTTTGCCCTGGTGGTGGGCTGTGTTGAAGTCGACAGAAAATAAAGTTGGGAAATAAAAATACATCTTAGGTTTCCATGACACAGTTGCATTGTATCCTACTATATCACTCAATATACCAATCCTACCAATGTTTCCTAATTCCTCATGCCGCATAAATAAACATGACAGATTACAGCATTAGCAATGATGACAGCAATTTATGAATTGCTAAAATGTTTTTAAAAGATGCATAGAAAGTGGCTTGATAAACCCTGTATCATCAATCCATTTAAACATTCCCACAGAGCTCTAATCAGAAGCTCATTTTATGTGCAACAGCCCAACAGGTATGTAGAATAAACCTCCCTCCCAATCCAGGCCGGACGTTTGTTTTAGACGATTGCCCTTGACCTTGAAGCCTGCGAGTGAGCCTGTACACAGTCACTCTCTCACCCTATCGCTTCACATTTGTCATCACCAGACTGATGTAATGGAATTCCAGACTTGAGCACGTGGCGACACCGACTTGCAGACAGTACAGTCAACGTCGAAGTATTGTGTGACGCGAAAGTACACGTTACGTAGTTACGAACAGAACGCCATTATATTTGCCAATGACTGTACTTCAGTAGCAGTGTGAGAAAGCTTTGTCAATCATTGGGCCTCTTGGGGCAGCTGATAACAACACAGGTACTGTAGAGACTCGCCTCCAGCCTTCCATTACGATTTTTCACTCGTCTAAAACAAACGTCCGGCCTGTAACTTGTAGGCCTAACCTGAACATAATCCATGTTAAGAGCTGTTTTTTGGTTCACAGGAAAACCTACCATTTAAAATCTTGCACATAGGCTACTAATCATATTATGGTGCAATTACCCACGGTAATTTTAAAAATCCTGGCTATCAACTACTGATTTAAATATTCCAGACATCTTTCTTAACTCTACTTTTACTTATTTATTTATCGTATGGCTTTTAGTGCCGGGAGTGTCCGAGGACATGTTCGGCTCGCCTGAGTCTGTAGCTGCTTCCAGCGGACACTCCACAGGACGAGCTACAAGTTCCGTTCAATTTCAAGAAGTTCCAACTTTCGCCACCAGATATCACTGATACCTAGTGGTGAACGTTGGAACTTTGATAGAGCGTTCTGACGAAATCTAACCTAACAAATTTTGCTTTACACAAGTTTAGTATGTGAAAGGATCTTTTACATGCCATAAATCTATGACATGGGACCGCCGGCTTTACTTCCCCTCCGAAGGAAGGCATACTGAAGGATTTTTAACGCTCTTAAAAAATCCGACGACTTCAGCCGGGTTTGAACCCGCTATCTTGGGCATAGCAGTTCAGCATGCTACCGACTACGCCACCGAAGCCGCTCCTCTTTTACTGACAGCATGTAAGTCCTTACTACTGTCTTTCAAGCCATTGACCAGTTTTTTTTTCATGGGGAACTATTTTAGTCATTCTTCTCTATGTGAAATACAGTTGATGACAACTGCCTGGAAGACTCAGGTGTTTTTTCTAGTGTCGCTTCTCTGGTTGCCTACGACACTTCCTAATTATTAACAGAATGTTTCATTGAATTGTTGTACCCAATTGACCAACTGGTAATATATTATGGCTTGCTTTAATATTCCTATGATACACTTTTAGATCCCATACATTAATGAAATATACAACAACATAGGCTGACATGTTGAACCAATCTCCCATTCCCTAACACTCCCAACTAATGGGACATAAGCTACCTAGTGGTTGGTCTCACATTGCTTCCATCTTCATGTACCGTACTAGGTCTAGTAATACCATAGGTATTGTTACTGTTTCTCCAACTCCGTCAAGGAAACTAATTCTGAACTAAGATCTGGAATGGGGTACACTGTCCCACGAGGGCAATCAAGGACAACTTGAATCATTCAAGTGATTTTTCTATTTCATTTTACCAACTAACCAGGTGCCTGGAAATGCTAGTGAAGGAGGCAGCTAAGTAGGCTAGTCTACTGGTATTCACCATTCAGAGAACATTCTCAGCGACTTGTCTATGCATAGGCCTATGACGCAATTTTCAGAAATTGATACAGTAGTCACAGAACACTAATGGTGCCCAGAACTTACAGCTTAGCATAGGACGGAGGGGATTCCAGCCACAGAGTAACTTATGATCTGTCAACGGGTTTTCAAACAAATTGAGCACACACCCAAGTACAGGGGTCTTGACCATGATGTTCCAAGCCTCTAAATGAAACACTCCTCTTTAAGACTTTCTGGTCTTGCATCCATGGTCGATCAACATTCTCCTGATCTGTGTTCTCAATTTTCTGATGGTTATGGACATTATTTTTATCCTGATAACTTCATATTTTAAGGGGTTGGGGTACATGCCCTATTCTTAATTAGTTCAGCATAAGATCATTGAATCCCTTTAAGAAAAAGGGAAAATAGGAAAGGGAGAATTAAAAAAACTGAACCTCTAGGGACATTGATACAGATGACTCCGAGTAAGTAGGCTAGATCAAAATGAACATTTTACAGTGTTGCCTTAATAAAGTTTGATAACTTTCTACCGTTCAACATGAATAGGCCTATATTGGATGGGAAATATTTTTATTATTTGCAGAGATTACAAGGATGACTTTTTGGTGTATCATTATTTTGTTAAGCGAACATAAGTTCCAAGTCCATATCGTGTTGGAACCCATATTTCAGTGCTGCCCTAGTGAACGAAATATTCAATGTCTTTCAGTCGGTCAACACGGTTGCACTTAATGGTAATGAGCATTATTCCAAAAACCAGAAAAAAAAACCTGTAGGCTACATGCGGACCTAACATGTCAAATCAATCATGCCTACAAGACAACAAAAATGCTCTATGAAAAACTATTAAAACCCCATAATGGTAGTCAAAAATAATCTCAAACCACCGCCACTATTTCGCGAAGATGCAGAAAAATCTTAATAAAGTACAGCTATTCGTAATAGTTGGTACTGTTGTGATAAACCGCTACTGAGTGATAGGCCCCCGAAATATAACTATTTATCTTAATGTCTACAAGATAACGAGATTGCCAAAATCCACAATGCCACCCACAAATCTATAGAAGGCAACAATAAAAATGGCTTATCTAATCCACAAGTCACCCACCCTTCACCAACATTAATATTTGTAATTTAAGTAACTTAGGTTATGTTAAATTGAGGTTAATGGCGGAATTGATTGCGGCTGTGTGTCGGGAAGGACCCAATAAGTGCTCCGCCAATCACGGACGTTTTGATTGGAGACCATGCTCGGAAAAATTTTAGATCGTTTTGATTCACTCGCCTTCGTTAAGCCCCCACCCTAGGCCGTGGCAGCGAACAAAATGGCGGCTTAACGAACACGACGGGGTGCCATTATTAAAATTTTGGGAGATAGAAACACAGCCATAGGGTGTGTTTCTATCTCCCAAAATTTTAATAATGGCACCCCGTGGCGTTAACGAACAGCTGATCCCTCACCTCAAGTTAAAACGCAATGAGAGTGAAACGCGAATCATGATCCGCGTCATCCTGGCTTGTTATTGGATGGCAATTATTACCAGCCATTGGCTGCCCGCGGGTTTGTTTACAATTATCACCAACATGGCGGCGAGAGGAATAGATTTCTATATCAATTAAATTGCTAGAAATCTATTCCAGTTCATGACAGTATGAAGTGCAAATCACTTATTTATGAGGAATTGTATGTACGTTTATATTTAAATTGAAGCGTGACACTGTTCATCAAAATTTGTGAAAATAAAAGTACACTTCAACACTCTTGCCAATCAACTGAAAGTTTCTACGACTTTGGATGTAAATCAATTGGCTGTCGTCTCCACCAGTTTTATTCATCAGTTCGAAATACATTCAGTACAATAACATTTTGTGCACTATAAAACTACATTATAGACCATTGCATATTGACGTTGCTGTCTGCCTATATTTACCAATTTCATGACATGTAATTTGTAGGTTATGCCTAATAAGGCATATAATTTAAGTGGCCGTTTGTAATGTGAAGTCCTTACTGTATTTATGTACAAATATTATGGTTTAACTAATGAAGCAAGGATTAGTTTGCACCGCCACCTTTATATATTGATATGTAGTTTCTCAGTCTGGTATCTTCTTGGATTTGCTTGAGATAGATTTATAGTAATATACTACCTTATTAACCTGCAGGCTGAGTTTTTTTTAAAACATGCCCAGATGCATACAGTAGCATAAGACCTACTGCAAGCTATGTCGATCCTAAATGTAGGCCTATTATAGTGCTCATGTCAAAGGTCGTCCTTAAGTTTTAACTATTGAGACTTGATTTGCATCGAAGATAATTTCAGCTGAGTCTGGCAAGGCTTCATAAACTTGGGCGTGACTTCACATTTTCATTTTTCCTATACAGCTTTTGATACCAACCACAAATCACAGTGTTTCAAGATTTGCTCTCATTAAACATCACCAACACTTTTTTTTTCCCCTGGTGGTGGGCTGTGTTGGAGTCTACAGAAAATAAAGTTGAGAAATAAAAATACATCTTAGGTTTCCATGACACAGTTGCATTTTATCCTACTATATCTGCACTCAATATACCAATCCTACCTATGTTTCCTAATTCCTCATGCTGCATAAATAAACATGACAGATTACATCATTAGCAATGATGACAGTAATTTATGAATTGCTAAAATGTTTTTAAAAGATGCATAGAAAGTGGCTTGATAAACCCTGTATCATCAATCCATTTAAATGTACCCACAGAGCTCTAATCAGAAGCTCATTTTATGTGCAACAGGTATGTAGAATAAACCTCTCTCCCAATAACTCGTAGGCCTAACCTGAACATAATCCATGTTAAGAGCTGATTTTTGGTTCACAGGAAAACCTACCATTTAAAATCTTTGCACATAGGCTACTAATCATATTATGGTGCAATTACCCATGGTACGGTAATTTTAAAAATCCTGGCTATCAACTACTGATTTAAATATTCCAGACATCTTTCTTAACTCCACTTTTACTGACAGCATGTAAGTCCTTACTACTGTCTTTCAAGCCATTCACCAGTTATTTTTTTCATGAGGAACTATTTTAGTCATTTTTCTCTATGTGAAATACAGTTGATGACAACTGCCTGGAAGACTCAGGTGTTTTTTCTTGTGTCGCTTCTCTGGTTGCCTACGACACTTCCTAATTATTAACAGAATGTTTCATTGAATTGTTGTATCCAATTGACCAACTGGTAATATATTATGGCTTGCTTTAATATTCCTATGATACACTTTTAGATCCCATACATTAATGAAATATACAACAACATAGGCTGACATGTTGAACCAATCTCCCATTTCCTAACACTCCCAACTAATGGGACATAAGCTACCTAGTGGTTGGTCTCACATTGCTTCCATCTACATGTACCGTACTAGGTCTAGTAATACCATAGGTATTGTGACTGTTTCTCCAACTCCATCAAGGAAACTAATTCTGAACTAAGATCTGGAATGGGGTACACTGTCCCACGAGGGCAATCAAGGACAACTTGTATCATTCAAGTGATTTTTCTATTTCATTTTACCAACTAACCAGGTGCCTGGATATGCTAGTGAAGGAGGCAGCTAAGTAGGCTAGCCTACTGGTATTCACCATTCAGAGAACATTCTCAGCGACTTGTCTATGCATAGGCCTATGACACAATTTTCAGAAATTGATACAGTAGTCACAGAACACTAATGGTGCCCAGTAGGCCTACTCACAGCTTAGCATAGGACGGAGTGGATTCCAGCCACAGATTAACTTATGATCTGTCAACGGGTTTTCAAACAAATTGAGCACACACACAAGTACAGGGGTCTTGACCATGATGTTCCAAGCCTCTAAATGAAACACTCCTCTTTAAGACTTTCTGGTCTTGCATCCATGGATCAACATTCTCCTGATCTCAGTGTTCTCTAGTTTCTGATGGTTATGGACATTATTTTTATCCTGATAACTTCATATTTTAAGGGGTTGGGGTACATGCCCTATTCTTAATTAGTTCAGCATAAGATCATTGAATCCCATTAAGAAAAATAGGGAACATCCATATGTTACTTGACCATAGGAAAGGGAGAATTAAAAAAACTGAACCTCTAGGGACATCGATGCAGATGACTCCCAGTAAGTAGGCTAGATCAAAATGAACATTTTTCAGTGTTGCCTTAATAAAGTTTGATAACTTTCTACCGTTCAACATGAATAGGCCTATGTTGGATGGGAAATATTTTTATTATTTGCAGAGATTACAAGGATGACTTGTTGATGTATCATTATTTTGTTAAGCGAACATAAGTTCCAAGTCCATATCGTGTTGGAACCCATATTTCAGTGCTGCCTTAGTAAACGAAATATGCAATGTCTTTCAGTCGGTCAACACGGTTGCTCTTAATGGTAACGAGCATTATTCCAAAAACTAGAAGAAAAAAACTGTAGGCTACATGCGGACCTAACATGTCAAATCAATCATGCCTACCAGACAACAAAAATGCTCTATGAAAAACTATTAAAACCCCATAATGGTAGTCAAAAATAATCTCAAACCACCGCCACTATTTCGCGAAGATGCAGAAAAATCTTAATAAAGTACAGCTATTCGTAATAGTTGGTACTGTTGTGATAAACCGCTACTGAGTGATAGGCCCCCGAAATATAACTATTTATCTTAATGTCTACAAGATAACGAGATTGCCAAAATCCACAATGCCACCCACAAATCTATAGAAGGCAACAATAAAAATGGCTTATCTAATCCACAAGTCACCCACCCTTCACCAACATTAATATTTGTAATTTAAGTAACTTAGGTTATGTTAAATTGAGGTTAATGGCGGAATTGATTGCGGCTGTGTGTCGGGAAGGACCCAATAAGTGCTCCGCCAATCACGGACGTTTTGATTGGAGACCATGCTCGGAAAAATTTTAGATCGTTTTGATTCACTCGCCTTCGATAAGCCCCCACCCTAGGCCGTGGCAGCGAACAAAATGGCGGCTTAACGAACACGACGGGGTGCCATTATTAAAATTTTGGGAGATAGAAACACAGCCATAGGGTGTGTTTCTATCTCCCAAAATTTTAATAATGGCACCCCGTGGCGTTAACGAACAGCTGATTCCTCACCTCAAGTTAAAACGCAATGAGAGTGAAACGCGAATTATGATCCGCGTCATCCTGGCTTGTTATTGGCTGGCAATTATTACCAGCCATTGGCTGTCCGCGAGTTTGTTTACAATTATCACCAACATGGCGGCGAGAGGAATAGATTTCTACATCAATTAAATTGCTAGAAATCTATTCCAGTTCATGACAGTATGAAGTGCAAATCACTTATTGATGAGGAATTGTATGTACGTTTTTTATTCAAATTGAAACGTGACACTGTTCATCAAAAATTGTGAAAATAAAAGTACAAATCAACACTCTTGCCAATCAACTGAAAGTTTCTACTACTTTGGATGTAAATCAATTGGCTGTCGTTTCCACCAGTTTTATTCATCAGTTCGAAATACATTCAGTACAATAGCCTTTTGTGCACTATAAAACTACTTTATAGACCATTGCATATTGATGTTGCTGTCTGCTTGTATTTACCAATTTCATGACATGTAATTTGTAGGTTATGCCTAATAAGGCATATAATTTAAGTGGCCGTTTGTAATGTGAACTCCTTACTGTATTTATGTATAAATATTATGGTTTAACTAATGAAGCAAGGATTAAAAGTGCAGTTTGCAATGCCACCCTTTTTTTTAAATATTGATATGTAGTTTCGCAGTCTGGTAACTTCTTGGATTTGCTTGAGATAGATTTATAGCAATATACTACCTTATTAACCTTCAGGCTGAGTTTTTTTTAAACATGCCCAAGAGCATACAGTAGCATAAGACCTACTGCAAGCTATGTCGATCCTAAATGCAGGCCTATTATAGTGCTAATGTCAAAGGTCGTCCTTAAGTTTTAACTATTGAGACTTGATTTGCATCGAAGATAATTTCAGCTGAGTCTGGCAAGGCTTCATAAACTTGGGCGTGACTTCACATTTTCATTTTCCTTATACAGCTTTTGATACCAACCACAAATCACAGTGTTCATGATTTTCTCTCATTAAACATCACCAACACTTTTTTGCCCTGGTGGTGGGCTGTGTTGAAGTCGACAGAAAATAAAGTTGAGAAATAAAAATACATCTTAGGTTTCCATGACACAGTTGCATTTTATCATAACGAATAGAATATAAAGTGTGATCTCTTCTCCCTCAATAGCATGTAATGAATACGGATCGGGTTGGCACTCGACGCTACGCAGCGCTACAGTCGATTTGAGATTGTTGATTTCCAAATATGTTTATGTGTTTATGTGCGATATATTAAGTATTTAATCGGTCGGAGTGTTTTGGTGGTGTTCTGTGCAAACGTTTATTGATATACAAATGCTTACACTATTTCATCATAGTATTAATACCTGAAATCCTATTGTAGGAAGCATTAACTGAAATGGAATTTAATTTCTTGTCGTGTGTTGACGTTATCTTCGTATGTTAATTTTATTGTTATTTAATGTAGGTAAACAGTAGTTTAGCCCTTACATTTTCATAAGTGCTTAATGTGAGTAGTGAAGATGCCTTGCTGTTTTGTACCAGGATGCAGATCTGGCTATGGGGACTGTAAAGAGGTCAGACGGTTTTTCAAACAAAGATAAGGAACGTTTCATCAAGTGCAAAGGGGCCATACCAGGGAAGGATAGGGAACTTACCGAAAAGTCCTTTATCTGTGATGCTCACTTTTCAGAAGATTTAATTGTTAAATTTGACAAATTTGTGATAGGAAGTAGTACTGTACTTCTCCCAAGAACCAACTGGCGATTGAAAGACTAATCTGTTCCACATATATTTCCTAATTTAACCAACTATTTGTCCAAAAATGCTCTTGATGCCATTAAAGACTACCTCTGTGAAGAAAGGGATGAGAATAAAACGACAATGAGTTTAAAAACATACCGTAATGCTGAAGGAGGCGTGATCAGTTTTAGGCAATAGCCTACTCTAAGAAGGGGTCATGACTGTGCCTTCTATGCCTGTTAAATGTTAAGTGCTACTGAAATGATGGTAGATTATTGAGTTTGGTGTTTGTGGAGTGAAATGTATGGGTATAATTGATTTCTGTAATAGTCTAAGGTAAAGTTGAAGGAGCCGTGATCGGGTTTAGGCAATAGCCTACTCTATGAAGGGGTCAAGACTATGTCTTCTATGCCTGTTTAATGTTAAGTTCTTCTGAAATGATGGTAGTTTACTGATTTTGGTGTTTGTGGAGTGAAATTTATGGTTATTATTCAATTTTATAATAATCTACGGTAAAGTTGAAAGTTGCGTTCGTACGGTTTTTTATATTTTTGCTGTGTTGCAAGACTGTTAAGGGAATGTAAAATGTGTAACAATGTGAAGAAATCCTTTCTGATAGCGAGGTTAATTTTTTCGTTTTTTTTTTAAATTCACCGATAGCTGGCAAAACTAATTGCATTTTGAACTTGCTCTCTGTCTTCGCTTATTGTCGAAACTGGACTATTACAGTAGACGACTTATTAAATTATAATTGGGCACAGTAAAGTAAGTTGAGATGTTGAACTTATTAGCGCCTATGAGGATATCGTGTGGTGTTTTAACATGTAAAACAGGTCGCAAGGTTTTAAAAGTCTCGTAAGCGCCAATGCTAACTTACATCAAAGATCGGAGCCAGCGCTGCGCTGCGGCGGACCAGGCGTACTAGGCCAGTGATATCACTTCTTATTCTATTCGTTATGATTTTATCCTACTATATCACTCAATATACCAATCCTACCAATGTTTCCTAATTCCTCATGCCGCATAAATAAACATGACAGATTACAGCATTAGCAATGATGACAGTAATTTATGAATTGCTAAAATGTTTTTAAAAGATGCATAGAAAGTGGCTTGATAAACCCTGTATCATCAATCCATTTAAACATTCCCACAGAGCTCTAATCAGAAGCTCATTTTATGTGCAACAGCCCAACAGGTATGTAGAATAAACCTCCCTCCCAATCCAGGCCGGACGTTTGTTTTAGACGATTGCCCTTGACCTTGAAGCCTGCGAGTGAGCCTGTACCCAGTCACTCTCTCACCCTATCGCTTCACATTTGTCATCACCAGACTGATGTAATGGAATTCCAGACTTGAGCACGTGGCGACACCGACTTGCAGACAGTACAGTCAACGTCGAAGTATTGTGTGACGCGAAAGTACACGTTACGTAGTTACGAACAGAACGCCATTATATTTGCCAATGACTGTACTTCAGTAGCAGTGTGAGAAAGCTTTGTCAATCATTGGGCCTCTTGGGGCAGCTGATAACAACACAGGTACTGTAGAGACTCGCCTCCAGCCTTCCATTACGATTTTTCACTCGTCTAAAACAAACGTCCGGCCTGTAACTTGTAGGCCTAACCTGAACCAAGACCAACTACAATACTCAGACCTTAATGCAGGTCTCGAAAGTGTGAAAATGGCGTATGCTGAAGCCCCGGCATATTGTTTGTTTACATTCGTTGCTGGGATACACTATTTAGCTTTGATTTGCTTCGTTTGATGAAAGTTGCGATCAACTGTCACTCATCTGTAATTTTTAGTGTCTTCTGTATGTCTGTAAAGTCCAGTTCGCGTTAACGTACTGCAATCGTATGTAAATATGTGATAATACGCTTAATATGGACTGGTTCGTTTGTGTGATGATTGTCCAGTCAACCGATGGCATTGTGTCATTTACTTCGGATGTTGAAGTACATAAGACTAAAGCATAATAGAAGTGACTCAAGAATATACACCGCAATGATTTGCTAGTTAGTGGCAATATAATAATAGCTTAGTACACTTCATTAGTGCCAAACTTAAGTACGTAAAGGGAAAACGCAATGAGCATCTACGGATAAACCAAACCATTGACGTTATCTTGAACGCTCAGCAATATGTGCCTCCGTAAGTCCTTTCCAGTCTGGCAGAGGCACACTGCCTTGTATACACGCCAAATAATACAGTGAACTTTTTTATTGGTTAAGGAAGATGTTCCCCCCTGTGCCAAACAGTGAACTCATTGTGTTCCGTCATTATTCATACTTTTGTGATTCTTACAACTTGCAAGTTATTTTTATTATGATGTGTGTAATAAAGTGTTGTGAGTACCTTGCCAATTATGTTCTTATATTGCGAGATGGTGTGTCGCGATAATTCCGTAAGAGGGAGATGGTGCTTTCCAACCTATAGTACTTTACTAAATCAACTATTTACAGCGTACAACTATTCCAAACGGTAACAGCGAATGTTTAATAGGTTAGATTGTAACATATTATCGTGTCCCTTGTGTGTAGTATTCTCCATAATTATGTTCTGATAGCCACACGACGACTTATTTGCATATTTTAATCAACTAATACGGTGTGATGTTTTACCCGAGATTTTAGACAATTCCACGAGAGGTCTTAGTTGAATTGTATCTCTATGGTGTTGGTTCGATTATTTCAGGCAACTATTCTCATTCCGATTGTGTACACAAATATTCTGCATGTGCTGGGACAGCACTTCAGTAACCGGGTACTTTCTTCTCTCCTACTTCAGAATCAGTTTGATTTTTTGCTAATAATATTATTCTATAATTACTGAACTTAAATACAAATCGTGATAACTCGCCAAAAAGCGTTTTATTCAACCACAGAAACAGTGAGACTATTGTAGCTGCCCCTTGGGTGAAGACGAAGAAACCTATAATTCGAGGCCAGCACTATATAGATAAATTAATTCAGGTAAGTCTAAATTATTGATGCATATTTCTTCGGAACCTTGTCTCGTCTTGCGATATCTTTTATGATATTAGGTGAGTAAAAATAATTATTTACACGAACTGTGACAAGTCCGATGACATGATCTTAGCTATTGGTAGGGCAACCGTCGCCGCCATGTTTTTTCTACATTAAGGTCTGAGGATTGTAGTTGGTCTTGCCTGAACATAATCCATGTTAAGAGCTGTTTTTTGGTTCACAGGAAAACCTACCATTTAAAATCTTGCACATAGGCTACTAATCATATTATGGTGCAATTACCCACGGTAATTTTAAAAATCCTGGCTATCAACTACTGATTTAAATATTCCAGACATCTTTCTTAACTCTACTTTTACTTATTTATTTATCGTATGGCTTTTAGTGCCGGGAGTGTCCGAGGACATGTTCGGCTCGCCTGAGTCTGTAGCTGCTTCCAGCGGACACCCCACAGGGCGAGCTACAAGTTCCGTTCAATTTCAAGAAGTTCCAACTTTCGCCACCAGATATCACTGATACCTAGTGGTGAACGTTGGAACTTTGATAGAGCGTTCTGACGAAATCTAACCTAACAAATTTTGCTTTACACAAGTTTAGTATGTGAAAGGATCTTTTACATGCCATAAATCTATGACATGGGACCGCCGGCTTTACTTCCCCTCCGAAGGAAGGCATACTGAAGGATTTTTAACGCTCTTAAATAATCCGACGACTTCGGCCGGGTTTGAACCCGCTATCTTGGGCATAGCAGTTCAGCATGCTACCGACTACGCCACCGAAGCCGCTCCTCTTTTACTGACAGCATGTAAGTCCTTACTACTGTCTTTCAAGCCATTGACCAGTTTTTTTTCATGGGGAACTATTTTAGTCATTCTTCTCTATGTGAAATACAGTTGATGACAACTGCCTGGAAGACTCAGGTGTTTTTTCTTGTGTCGCTTCTCTGGTTGCCTACGACACTTCCTAATTATTAACAGAATGTTTCATTGAATTGTTGTATCCAATTGACCAACTGGTAATATATTATGGCTTGCTTTAATATTCCTATGATACACTTTTAGATCCCATACATTAATGAAATATACAACAACATAGGCTGACATGTTGAACCAATCTCCCATTCCCTAACACTCCCAACTAATGGGACATAAGCTACCTAGTGGTTGGTCTCACATTGCTTCCATCTTCATGTACCGTACTAGGTCTAGTAATACCATAGGTATTGTTACTGTTTCTCCAACTCCGTCAAGGAAACTAATTCTGAACTAAGATCTGGAATGGGGTACACTGTCCCACGAGGGCAATCAAGGACAACTTGAATCATTCAAGTGATTTTTCTATTTCATTTTACCAACTAACCAGGTGCCTGGAAATGCTAGTGAAGGAGGCAGCTAAGTAGGCTAGTCTACTGGTATTCACCATTCAGAGAACATTCTCAGCGACTTGTCTATGCATAGGCCTATGACGCAATTTTCAGAAATTGATACAGTAGTCACAGAACACTAATGGTGCCCAGAACTTACAGCTTAGCATAGGACGGAGGGGATTCCAGCCACAGAGTAACTTATGATCTGTCAACGGGTTTTCAAACAAATTGAGCACACACCCAAGTACAGGGGTCTTGACCATGATGTTCCAAGCCTCTAAATGAAACACTCCTCTTTAAGACTTTCTGGTCTTGCATCCATGGTCGATCAACATTCTCCTGATCTGTGTTCTCAATTTTCTGATGGTTATGGACATTATTTTTATCCTGATAACTTCATATTTTAAGGGGTTGGGGTACATGCCCTATTCTTAATTAGTTCAGCATAAGATCATTGAATCCCTTTAAGAAAAAGGGAAAATAGGAAAGGGAGAATTAAAAAAACTGAACCTCTAGGGACATTGATACAGATGACTCCGAGTAAGTAGGCTAGATCAAAATGAACATTTTACAGTGTTGCCTTAATAAAGTTTGATAACTTTCTACCGTTCAACATGAATAGGCCTATATTGGATGGGAAATATTTTTATTATTTGCAGAGATTACAAGGATGACTTTTTGGTGTATCATTATTTTGTTAAGCGAACATAAGTTCCAAGTCCATATCGTGTTGGAACCCATATTTCAGTGCTGCCCTAGTGAACGAAATATTCAATGTCTTTCAGTCGGTCAACACGGTTGCACTTAATGGTAATGAGCATTATTCCAAAAACCAGAAAAAAAACTGTAGGCTACATGCGGACCTAACATGTCAAATCAATCATGCCTACAAGACAACAAAAATGCTCTATGAAAAACTATTAAAACCCCATAATGGTAGTCAAAAATAATCTCAAACCACCGCCACTATTTCGCGAAGATGCAGAAAAATCTTAATAAAGTACAGCTATTCGTAATAGTTGGTACTGTTGTGATAAACCGCTACTGAGTGATAGGCCCCCGAAATATAACTATTTATCTTAATGTCTACAAGATAACGAGATTGCCAAAATCCACAATGCCACCCACAAATCTATAGAAGGCAACAATAAAAATGGCTTATCTAATCCACAAGTCACCCACCCTTCACCAACATTAATATTTGTAATTTAAGTAACTTAGGTTATGTTAAATTGAGGTTAATGGCGGAATTGATTGCGGCTGTGTGTCGGGAAGGACCCAATAAGTGCTCCGCCAATCACGGACGTTTTGATTGGAGACCATGCTCGAAAAAATTTTAGATCGTTTTGATTCACTCGCCTTCGTTAAGCCCCCACCCTAGGCCGTGGCAGCGAACAAAATGGCGGCTTAACGAACACGACGGGGTGCCATTATTAAAATTTTGGGAGATAGAAACACAGCCATAGGGTGTGTTTCTATCTCCCAAAATTTTAATAATGGCACCCCGTGGCGTTAACGAACAGCTGATCCCTCACCTCAAGTTAAAACGCAATGAGAGTGAAACGCGAATCATGATCCGCGTCATCCTGGCTTGTTATTGGATGGCAATTATTACCAGCCATTGGCTGCCCGCGGGTTTGTTTACAATTATCACCAACATGGCGGCGAGAGGAATAGATTTCTATATCAATTAAATTGCTAGAAATCTATTCCAGTTCATGACAGTATGAAGTGCAAATCACTTATTTATGAGGAATTGTATGTACGTTTATATTTAAATTGAAGCGTGACACTGTTCATCAAAATTTGTGAAAATAAAAGTACACTTCAACACTCTTGCCAATCAACTGAAAGTTTCTACGACTTTGGATGTAAATCAATTGGCTGTCGTCTCCACCAGTTTTATTCATCAGTTCGAAATACATTCAGTACAATAACATTTTGTGCACTATAAAACTACATTATAGACCATTGCATATTGACGTTGCTGTCTGCCTATATTTACCAATTTCATGACATGTAATTTGTAGGTTATGCCTAATAAGGCATATAATTTAAGTGGCCGTTTGTAATGTGAAGTCCTTACTGTATTTATGTACAAATATTATGGTTTAACTAATGAAGCAAGGATTAGTTTGCACCGCCACCTTTATATATTGATATGTAGTTTCTCAGTCTGGTATCTTCTTGGATTTGCTTGAGATAGATTTATAGTAATATACTACCTTATTAACCTGCAGGCTGAGTTTTTTTTAAAACATGCCCAGATGCATACAGTAGCATAAGACCTACTGCAAGCTATGTCGATCCTAAATGTAGGCCTATTATAGTGCTCATGTCAAAGGTCGTCCTTAAGTTTTAACTATTGAGACTTGATTTGCATCGAAGATAATTTCAGCTGAGTCTGGCAAGGCTTCATAAACTTGGGCGTGACTTCACATTTTCATTTTTCCTATACAGCTTTTGATACCAACCACAAATCACAGTGTTTCAAGATTTGCTCTCATTAAACATCACCAACACTTTTTTTCCCCTGGTGGTGGGCTGTGTTGGAGTCTACAGAAAATAAAGTTGAGAAATAAAAATACATCTTAGGTTTCCATGACACAGTTGCATTTTATCCTACTATATCTGCACTCAATATACCAATCCTACCAATGTTTCCTAATTCCTCATGCTGCATAAATAAACATGACAGATTACATCATTAGCAATGATGACAGTAATTTATGAATTGCTAAAATGTTTTTAAAAGATGCATAGAAAGTGGCTTGATAAACCCTGTATCATCAATCCATTTAAATGTACCCACAGAGCTCTAATCAGAAGCTCATTTTATGTGCAACAGGTATGTAGAATAAACCTCTCTCCCAATAACTCGTAGGCCTAACCTGAACATAATCCATGTTAAGAGCTGATTTTTGGTTCACAGGAAAACCTACCATTTAAAATCTTTGCACATAGGCTACTAATCATATTATGGTGCAATTACCCATGGTACGGTAATTTTAAAAATCCTGGCTATCAACTACTGATTTAAATATTCCAGACATCTTTCTTAACTCCACTTTTACTGACAGCATGTAAGTCCTTACTACTGTCTTTCAAGCCATTCACCAGTTATTTTTTTCATGAGGAACTATTTTAGTCATTTTTCTCTATGTGAAATACAGTTGATGACAACTGCCTGGAAGACTCAGGTGTTTTTTCTTGTGTCGCTTCTCTGGTTGCCTACGACACTTCCTAATTATTAACAGAATGTTTCATTGAATTGTTGTATCCAATTGACCAACTGGTAATATATTATGGCTTGCTTTAATATTCCTATGATACACTTTTAGATCCCATACATTAATGAAATATACAACAACATAGGCTGACATGTTGAACCAATCTCCCATTTCCTAACACTCCCAACTAATGGGACATAAGCTACCTAGTGGTTGGTCTCACATTGCTTCCATCTACATGTACCGTACTAGGTCTAGTAATACCATAGGTATTGTGACTGTTTCTCCAACTCCATCAAGGAAACTAATTCTGAACTAAGATCTGGAATGGGGTACACTGTCCCACGAGGGCAATCAAGGACAACTTGTATCATTCAAGTGATTTTTCTATTTCATTTTACCAACTAACCAGGTGCCTGGATATGCTAGTGAAGGAGGCAGCTAAGTAGGCTAGCCTACTGGTATTCACCATTCAGAGAACATTCTCAGCGACTTGTCTATGCATAGGCCTATGACACAATTTTCAGAAATTGATACAGTAGTCACAGAACACTAATGGTGCCCAGTAGGCCTACTCACAGCTTAGCATAGGACGGAGTGGATTCCAGCCACAGATTAACTTATGATCTGTCAACGGGTTTTCAAACAAATTGAGCACACACACAAGTACAGGGGTCTTGACCATGATGTTCCAAGCCTCTAAATGAAACACTCCTCTTTAAGACTTTCTGGTCTTGCATCCATGGATCAACATTCTCCTGATCTCAGTGTTCTCTAGTTTCTGATGGTTATGGACATTATTTTTATCCTGATAACTTCATATTTTAAGGGGTTGGGGTACATGCCCTATTCTTAATTAGTTCAGCATAAGATCATTGAATCCCATTAAGAAAAATAGGGAACATCCATATGTTACTTGACCATAGGAAAGGGAGAATTAAAAAAACTGAACCTCTAGGGACATCGATGCAGATGACTCCCAGTAAGTAGGCTAGATCAAAATGAACATTTTTCAGTGTTGCCTTAATAAAGTTTGATAACTTTCTACCGTTCAACATGAATAGGCCTATGTTGGATGGGAAATATTTTTATTATTTGCAGAGATTACAAGGATGACTTGTTGATGTATCATTATTTTGTTAAGCGAACATAAGTTCCAAGTCCATATCGTGTTGGAACCCATATTTCAGTGCTGCCTTAGTAAACGAAATATTCAATGTCTTTCAGTCGGTCAACACGGTTGCTCTTAATGGTAACGAGCATTATTCCAAAAACTAGAAGAAAAAACTGTAGGCTACATGCGGACCTAACATGTCAAATCAATCATGCCTACCAGACAACAAAAATGCTCTATGAAAAACTATTAAAACCCCATAATGGTAGTCAAAAATAATCTCAAACCACCGCCACTATTTCGCGAAGATGCAGAAAAATCTTAATAAAGTACAGCTATTCGTAATAGTTGCTACTGTTGTGATAAACCGCTACTGAGTGATACGCCCCCGAAATATAACTATTTATCTTAATGTCTACAAGATAACGAGATTGCCAAAAAACCACAATGCCACCCACAAATCTATAGAAGGCAACACTAAAAATGGCTTATCTAATCCACAAGTCACCCACCCTTCACCAACATTAATATTTGTAATTTAAGTAACTTAGGTTATGTTAAATTGAGGTTAATGGCGGAATTGATTGCGGCTGTGTGTCGGGAAGGACCCAATAAGTGCTCCGCCAATCACGGACGTTTTGATTGGAGACCATGCTCGGAAAAATTTTAGATCGTTTTGATTCACTCGCCTTCGTTAAGCCCCCACCCTAGGCCGTGGCAGCGAACAAAATGGCGGCTTAACGAACACGACGGGGTGCCATTATTAAAATATTGGGAGATAGAAACACAGCCATAGTAGTGGCCACATTAAACCAGGGGGATGACAGTTAATAGGGAGCACGTGGGTCGGAGTAAGGCCCTGTACTGAATGTTCTGCCAACCAATGAAGAATTAATTTTAGCACTAAGGTTCCGTAGTTGGCACTCATGAACGTTCACATCAAACCGACTGGCGAAAGCGGGAATAATCTGTTTTGATTGATTTTCCTCGTGGTGTTGTTGGTTGCTTTGATTTGTTCAGTATTTTGATTTGTTATTTGAATTGAATGGAGAGTCAATCATGCCACTGCAAGGGAGGAAAAATTGCCAAGCACCGGGATGTACGAATTATAATGATAGTAAGAACAATACGGCAATTTTCATCTTCCTGGTGTTGACCATGTGTAAAACTAGTGGGCAATATGGACTACTCTCGAATAAAAATATATAGAGAATAAATGTGTGCATTTCATCTCTAGTTTGTTTTCTTACCCATTCTCCTTTGCATTGCAATAAAATTTGTGGTTTAGGGCTACAGGGAGGAGTGGGTGGCAGCGGGCAGGCCAAATGTGAGGTTATGGCAATGAAGTGTGTGAATTTGGAGAGTTTTCTTTATATTCATCGAATATCCCAACAATTCTGTAGAGTATGAGAGGATTTTTAATTAGCTTAGAGGTGAATTAAGCTCTAGAACGGCATAACTGTGTCCTTCGTGACAAATCTATTGCCAACATTGATATATATCAAAATGTATTATTTTCCTATCTGGACGTCTATTTCAGCGCCTAGCGAAAGGCGCAGTTATGTTTGTGTTATTTTCATCAATAATCAACTCATCGCAGAACATACTGTTCATTTACGTGTAATAAAGGCTACATTCATATGGCTTTTTACTTTTTATGTTGCCAGACTTGCCAGTACAATCCATAGCCTCAGGCGGTGTTCTCTCTCGGAAATTCTATAACCAAAAGTGACGAATCTCTTATACTTACATGGTCCTTGCATTAAACACTTTACCCTATTGCTAATGTGTATAGTGGCAAGTATCATGAGGTAAACAACGACTACCGATAAAAGACGTGCGACCGGTGACGAACAGGTGATTCCAAACAATGAATGTGACGTAACGAGGAGACATAATAGTTAGGAGGAACACATATGGACTAGACTGGACCACAAATGGTATTTGACTCTTCACACCGAAGTGACCCACCTTGGTGACTTACGGCACATAGACACACATGACCGGGTCACATGTATGGACCAGGTTAAAGGAATACACATTCCAATAATGTTGTCGAAAAATGATACGATGCTACTAACCAGCTGAAGTGTAGGAGTATGAACTAATGTGGCAACATTTAAAGGCAGTGAATACCCTAATAAATATAAATTGCGCAACATTATGGCACGCTGAAAATCATATTGTGGACATTGAAAGAGAATATGATTTAAAGTACCCTCCATCTGCAAATACGAACACAAGGCATCCTGACGTCGTTTTATGCGGAATAAATACACCGGCGTTAATGCATGATTAAAGCGGAGACGAATGATTGTAATGATGTGTCGTCGTGTATATTTACCACCTTGGAACCATGTCTTGCAAAATAGTTGGTTGTATCCCAAAATAATGTTTGGCCTTAAGTTTAGCATAAGTTGTCCACGTGACTTGCCAGTCCTGCTGTATCGTCGACCGAATTATAGAACGCAAATCAGAAATGGGTATAGCTATATTGTAAGCCTTGCCGTTACCATTAGCAGCATCTTTGGCGAGTTTATCAGCGATTTCATTACCCTCAATATGTGAATGGCCGGGTACCCACGTGATACTGACGTCGAAACCCTCGGGTTGTAAAGTGTACAATTGATGCACTAACTGACATAAAAACCAATTATCGGCCTCAAGGACATTTTGAAGTGCTTACGACACTCATTGAGTCGGTAAAAATTAAAGAACGACGAATATCATGTTGTTTAATATCAAAACCAGATTACTTAATTATTTGAGGAAGTTCAACATATTGTCACCAAATAAGTTTGGTTTTAGACCAAACACTAGTACTCAAGATGCAATATTCTCCCTTACTGATTATTTGTATAAAGCCATTGATAGTTCTAAAAGAACAATTTCTGTGTTCCTGGATTTAAGAAAGGCTTTTGACACCGTAGACCACAATATACTTATTAGAAAACTTGAAAAGGAAGGTATTCCTGGTACTCCTCAAGAACTAATAAAAAGCTTTCTTTTTAACAGAATACAAAAGGTACGAATCAAAGATACTCTAAGTAGAAGTGCTGAAGTAAAAATTGGAATTCCCCAAGGAACAGTTTTAAGTCCTATTCTTTTTCTGTTATATATTAACGATTTGTGTGAGCTGAACTGTAATGCGATGATTACCTCATATGCTGATGACACTGTCATCACAGTCACAGGAACAACTTGGGAGGACACTTTTTTAATAGAACTCAAGAAACCCTTGCTACAGTCCAAAAATGGCTAAGAAACCACCTCCTTACCTTAAATGAAACCAAAACACAATACCTATGCTTCTCACACAACAAAACATTACAACCCACAGACAATTTAACACTAAAGATCCACACACCAATTTGTAACAATGGCGAAAGATGCAACTGCTATACCCCACAGAAGTCGATGAATGATACATATTTAGGGTTTATTATAGATAGTCATTTAAAATGGAATATGCATGCATCAAAGTTGGCCAATAAACTCCAAAAGTTAATTTATATATTTTACAGAATCAGAAATATCCTTTCAGCAAAAGTCTTGAGAACTGTATAGTTTGCCTTAGTCCAGTCACAACTACAATATGGAATAAATGGTTGGGGTGGAATACTTGATTCACATTTGGCTCAGGTAAATACCTGCCAGAATTTCATTCTAAAATTTATGTACAAAAGGCCACCAACTTTTCCAACATGTGAACTGTATCAACAAAGCATGTTGCTTAACATACGACAGTTATTTGTTCAGTCATCAATCATATTTATACATAAAAATATGAAGCTCTTCTCTGATGGTCAAAAACTTGAAAGGTGCACTAGACTTCAAGACAGAACTGGAATAAATATCCCTCGTCGAAACACACTACTTGGCCAAGGGAATTTAAGTTGTCTTAGCACTAGGATATACAATATATTGCCAGTAAATGTAACAAATAACACACTGAATATATTGAAGAAAAGGCTTTTTATATGGCTCCTTAATAACTTTGATAGAGTAAATGAACTTATAAATTTTCACCAACATATTTAACCAACTCAGTCACAAATGAGTAATGTATCATCTTCTTTAATTTTTAGTATCCTTATAATTAATGCTTTTACTATAAACTTTTCTTATTATTATCAGTCAAATACAATGTTGCAAATAAATTAAGAAATTGTGTTCATGAAGCCCGCGCACAAGTTTATCTTATGTGGGATTCACCATGTATTTTTGATACATATCTGTATATGTACATGTTTTCTCTCAGTGAATAAAAATGTGTGCTCGTAAAAAAAATAGTGTCGCTACAATCAAAGCTTATATATAACTAGTTCGTTTTTGTGTTACGTCACTGGGCACAGTAGCAAATGACTAGTTATTATTTGAAGCTCTCTTTCGTTCCCAACATGCCTTATTAGAAACTCTAATGGAAACGAAGCGTCCGTCAATTATGTATTATTTGCTTTGTTTGGGCTCGAACTGAAAAATCTTAATCTTTATTCTTAGCCATTTTCCGTCTAACGTATTTCTTAATGTTATTTTGTGGAACGACATGTAATAAGAATGCATTGCAGCCGAAAGGCCAAAAGAAGAGAAATTACGTCTTTCTGTGCTCAGTCAATGGTAGGTGGAACCTGTCACATTTCTGGTTACACAGCTCACATACACAGCTTTCGCTTGGGTTGTGGTACGACTTAGTTGCACACACTCTGTGATGAAAACCGTGGATGGCGTGTCTCGTCACGACATGTCTCAGTTCCTGGTTTTCCTTCATCCAGTTCCTCTCCGCCATGGCGCTTGTGGCGTAGAAGTCCAGATCTATATCTTCGCTTTTGGTTTTCCTCCTCTCCAGATGTTTAGAATAATGTACTGTAGCTGGTAGAAGCAGTTGGGTCCTTAGGTCTTCTGCGTAGACGGTCTCCTTTGTTAGACTACAGACCATTCTTGTTGGTGCTGCTTTTTCCACTCTCAGTGCAGTGCTTTGACTCGTTCTATTTTTTCAAAGTCATTGAGTTTTAGACGTTCCCAGATCAGTTCTAATCCGTACGTTACTATAGGGGATATGGCGGCGTTAAAAAGTTTCATTGCTGTAACTAGGGACAGACCTGGAAGGTTCTTTATGGCTGAGATTGCACTTGTGGCTGCTGCAGTTCATTCTTGAATATGGCATCTAAATGACTCTGTAGTAGTTTGCAAGGTAATTCCAAGATACCTAAATTGATTGCCAAATTTCAGATGTTCTCCATTATGAGTAAGGGAGTCACTAACTGCAGTTTTTCCTCCTTTCCGATACGGTATGTCATTTGGACTGTCTTCTCCAAATTAATGGTGAGGCGGTTTTCCAGTACCCATTTCTTCAGCTCTATTAGGGCTCGTTGCAGGTCATTTCTATTAGGTGATCCCAACACCATTTCATCCGCGTATACGATAAGTTTCGTATTCGATATGCGGTGAAGGATGTCTGTAATGTCTGCTGTGGTGATGTTGAACAACAAGGGGCTCATTGGATCCCCCTGCAGGACTCCATTTGTTTGTTCAAACGTGTCTGATACGTCGACTGTATCTGTACAAAATTGACTTTTAAAATGTTTTCAATTGCACTGACAAGAGGATGTGCTGTCCCAATCGTGTATTTCAACTTTGTCATCAGTATTTCCCTGTTTAAAAGGTCAAACGCCTTCGTATAGTCAATAAAGACAGTGTAGTATTTTCCGTTCGGGTGTCTCAAAGCTTCTTCTATTTCTTCCAAGAGGTATCTGACTGCTTGTGTTGTGTTTCTACCTCGTATGAAACCGAACTGGCATTCAGGAATATTCGCTACCGTTTCCAGTTTTGACGCTGGGATTTTTGTATAGATCTTAAAGATCTGAAGAATAATATTTACAAAGGCAATGCAAGGATCATCTAATATAAGAGATTCGTCACTTTTAATTATAGAATTTCCGAGAGAGAGCACCGCCTGAGGCTATGTACTGCTCCAGCAAGTCTGGCAACATAAGCAGTAAAAAGCCACTTGAATGTAGCCTTTATTACACGTAATTGAACAGTATGATCTGTGATGAGTTATTGATTATTGATGAAAATAACACAAACATAACTGCGCATTTCGCTAGACGCAGAAATATACGTCCAGATAGGAAAATAATACGTTTTGATATATATCAATGTTGGCAATAGATTTGTCACGAAGGACAGAATTATGCCTTTCTAGAGCTTAATTCACCTTTAGGCTAATTAAACATTGCTTTCCTACTCTACAGAATTGTTGGGATGTTAAATGAATTTGAAAAAATGTCCAAATATACATACTATATTGCCATAACCTCACATTTCGATGTCATACCAGCTTCCCCCTCCCCCATCAACCTAAAACACAAATTTCATTGCAATGCAAAGGAGAATGGGTAATAAAACAAACAAGAGATGAAATGCACACATTTATTCTCTATTTTTTTAAATCACAATGAACCAAACATTTATTTGAGATTAGTCCATATTGCCCACTCATTTTACACATGGTCAACACACCAGGTCAAGGATAATTCGCACAATACATTCATTCACACCTGTTTTATAACATCACTTTCTCAAAAAAACTGGTAAGTTAGTTCACATTGCATGTTATTTTTACGCACAAATTTCAGTGTTGGCTGTAAATCGCTTCCGAGTCTAATGTAAAATATTCTTCCGAATGGTCCTTTCCATCAAATCTATGTACACAAATATAGAACACGCACACAATTTTGAAATATAATTTCAGTGTCATTCTTTAGACAAATGGAAGACGTGTTGGAGTAGGCTACGTATGGATTGCATAATGTGTTAAGGCATTTCTTCTTCTTGATTGCAACTCGATACTCGTACACCTTTCCATTTCTTTGCCAGCAGCAGGGGCTCCAGAACCTGAAAGAAAATGAAATATGAGACCTCTCACTGTAGTTCAGTGTAGTCTGATTTGGTGGTCCATATCTTAAGAGGGGTATACAACTAAAAGAGGGAAGAGGGTGACATTTCAAGAGTCTTCTATGCAGTTACATACTATCAAGTTGCCAAAACTTCAGCCTACTAAACTGGCTACCTGGTTGCACCTTCATGGGTCAGCGAATATTGAAACTACTTGTTACTACTTGTTACAAGTTACAAGATGGCGACAAGTAACAAATCAACCAGTTGCGGTCATTGTGAAAAATGTGTAACTGATAAGGAAGACTACATAATTTGTGATGGGGAATGTAGTAAATCATACCACAGAACCTGTGTAAACATAAAGAAGAAGTTTTTAACCGGCTTTTGTCCGACAAAGCCAAGCAATGCTATTGTGTCGAGTGCAGTGCAATGAGTGAGTCAACTACGGATGAGGTTTCTAAAATCGCCTCGCCAGACATAGCTAGATAGATAGATTTTATTAATTCCATTTGATCAAATACATGTAAACAATACATTTTTGATAAAGGACACGTCAGAATTTACATCTATAAAATAAAAGTACTAATAGGTATATAATACTAATTCTATAACTATTTATAACTTATTATAATAACAGATCTTAAGAGATACAATATTATTGGACAACTATTTACACCTTACTCTATTATCATAATATGAAAACTTAATTCTATAAATACAACAACTTACAGCTAGGTATTACAATTAAAATAGAAAAGTAAAATATAAGTATAGATTTCACCGCTCCTATACACTAAGATATTCAACTACAGAGTAAAAGCAATGGCACTGCAGATAAACTTTCAACATTCTATCAAAGGTTTTTATTTTGGGGCAAGTTTTATATACTGGGGTAGTTTATTGTATAATTTAACTCCTGTGTGAAAAGTTCCTTTTTGATATATGCTTGTGTGTGTGTATGTGTGTGAAATATGAATGTTTTGATTTTGTCTTGTGTTATGCCTATGAACATCATTGTTTGTTTTAAGAAAAACATCCTTATCCATTAAATTCTTTTTAAAAAACATAATACTTTCAAAGATATATATGCAGGGCAGTGGGAGAATGTTTAAATCTTTAAGCAGAGGTCTACATGATTCTCTAGTGTTTACATTTCCCATAATTCTAATCGCCCTCTTTTGTATCCTAAACGTGCTTAGTACATCTGGCGACATACCCCAAAATATGACCCCATATCTTAAGTATGAACGTAAATAAGCAAAATAAGTATTTCTTAATGAGTGCATGCTAGTGCAGGTTTTCAAAATACGTAACGCAAAGCACATCGAGTTCAGTTTAGTATTCAGATATTGTATATGTTTATTACATTTCAAGTCATGTTGTATCCATAGTCCTAAAAACTTTGTTTCTGATTTATTTTCTATTTGACGACCATTTAATGTTATATTGGGCTTCGCATAATTCCTATTCTGTATGGTGTGGAAATTTAGACATACTGTTTTTTATAGTTTATTATGAGGCGATTATCTTGTGACCATTTGGTTAACTCTCCTGTAATGGAGTCAGCAGACTGCTGTATGACCTGTTTAGTTTCACCTTTTATTACGAGTGTTGTATCGTCCGCAAACAAAATTTCCTTATGTGAATGAACGTTCTGTGCTATATCATTGATAGATAGATAGATTTTATTAATTCCATTTGATCAAATACATGCTTTCAATACATTTTTGATATAGGACACGTCAGAATTTACATCTATAAAATAAAAGAACTAACAGGTATATATTACTAATATTACAACTATTTAACTTATTATAATAGCAAATCTTAATAGATACAATCTTATTGCACACCAATTTACACCTCACTATATTATCATAATATGAAAACTTAATTCTATAAATACAACAACATACTGCTAGGTATTACAATTAAATTAAAAAAGTAAAATATAATTATAGGTTTCATCTCCTATACGCTAAGATATTCAACTACTGAGTAAAAACAATGTCACTGCAGATAAGCTTTCAATATTCTATCAAAGGTTTTTATTTTTGGGGCCACTTTTATATACTGGGGTAGTTTATTGTATAATTTAACTCCAGTGTGAAAACTTCCTTTTTGATATATGCTTGTGTGTGTGTGTGTGAAATATGAATGTTTTGATTTTATCTTGTGTTATGCCTATGAACATCATTGTTTGTTTTAAGAAAAACATCTTTATTCATTAAATTATTTTTAAAAAACATAATACTTTCAAATATATATATGCAGGGCAGTGGGAGAATGTTTAAATTTTTAAACAGAGGTCTACATGATTCTCTAGAGTTTACATTTGCCATAATTCTAATCGCCCTCTTTTGTATCCTAAACGTGCTTAGTACATCTGGCGACATACCCCAAAATATGATCCCATATCTTAAGTATGAATGGAAATAAGCAAAATAAGTATTTCTTAATGTGTGCATGCTAGTGCAGGTTTTCAAGATACGTAACGCAAAGCACATCGAGTTCACTTTGGTATTCAGATATTGTATATGTTTATTCCATTTCAAGTCTCGTTGTATCCATAGTCCTAAAAAAATTGTTTCTGATTTATTTTCTATTTGATGACCATTTAATGTTATATTGGGTTTCGCAGGATTCCTATTCTGTATAGAGTGGAAATTTAGACATACTGTTTTTTTATAGTTTATTATGAGGCGATTATCTTGTGACCATTTGGTTAACTCTCCTGTGACGGAGTCAGCAGACTGCTGTATGACCTGATTAGTTTCACCTTTCATTACGAGTGTTGTATCGTCCGCAAACAAAATTTCCTTATGTGAATGATCGTTCTGTGTTATATCATTGATATATAGAAGAAAGAGTAGTGGGCCCAAAACCGATCCCTGGGGTACTCCAAATTCAATAATTCCCTCATTGGACAATGTTTCATTAAGTAATTTGGTTCCATCATCCTTGTGTCTCAAGCTTACTATTTGTTTACGCCTTGTTAAGTAAGACTCTATCCATTTATTAGCTAGACCTCTAATACCATATTGATTTAGTTTGGTAAGGAGGATTTTATGGTCAACAACATCAAATGCTTTCGATTAATCCAAGAATAGGCCAGTTACATGATCCTTATTGTCAATTAATTTCAGTATACAATTACTACATTCGTAAATTATTGTCTGTGTAGATTTTTCCGTTCTGAATCCATGTTGTGAGTTTGATAATATTTTATTTTTTTCTATGAAACTTTTCAGTCTCTTTTACATAATTTTTTCCACAATTTTTGCAATACCAGTTGGTAAGGTAATAGGACGATAGTTATCTAATTCATCTTTTGAACCGTTTTTGTGCACTGGAATTACTTTTGATAACTTCAAAATATCCGGGTAAGTTCCTGAGAGAATTGAACTGTTTATTAAGTGCGTAAGTGGTTTTTTATTTACATTATTATTATCATAATTGTTATTATTATTGTTGCTAGACAAATCAGAAATACCATTGTTGCACTCCGTTAAATTTGACTTCAAAAGATCTGAATGCCAAACCTCAAGCTTGGCTTCTTCTACCAGTTTCCCTGCTTCCACTCTAATGATATTACTGTTGAATTATTCTTACCATTTGAATTTACAATTTTGCAGATTTCATCTCCCGCGCTACCATACGGCGGTATAAACGTGAGTGATAGTTCCTAGCCAGAATTTCTCTTAGAAGGTGACAAAGTAGAAGCAGTGCATTGCAAGAGTGATCAGTGAGAAGTAAATCAACAGCAGAACGGTCGGTGATAAACGCAGTAAGTTGAAATATTGCTGTTATTTTGATAAACAAGTATTAAAGTGTGTGAGAGGTTAGAGTTGAAAACTACAAAATGACGGGCAAAGACAAACAAAAGAAGGCAGTTAACCGCAGTGGGGAGCGCGGAGTTCGTGAACAAACGAAGGGTGGACAGCGCATGCAAGTGAAAGCAGACGACCCTAGCGCCCTAGAGAGGAACGGAGCAGGTAGCAGCTCGGGAGAACAATTGAAGACCGTGGATCGCAGTCAGGGTGGGGGTTGTCGCAATGCTAGCGAAGCTGACGGATCAAAAAGAAACTGGAAGGACAGTGGCACTACTTTTTCTTCAGCGGACCACAACCAAGCTACGCAGGATGTGCGCTGAGACTCAGCTGACATTTTAAGCCTGCTGAGTAATACGAACCTAATCGAGGAGCTAGTGGATCGAGTTGCTAATAAGGTGATTGATAAACTAAAAGAAACAATAGATTTTAACACCCAGGTCATCAATGAAAGACAGGAACTTGCCAGGCGAGACGACACTATAAATCAACTTGAGCTGCAACTGAATGACTGCACTGATGAACTTGAGCAGTACCAGCGTCGAAATAACTTGAGAATTTTTGGTATTCCAGAAACTCCAGGCGAGGACACCAACAGGTGTGTAATGGATGTTGCTGCCAAGTTGAATCTGACAATCGATCCCCAAAGAATAGACCGATCTCATCGTGTAGGACTCCGGGATGCTGGAAAGGAGCGGCCAATAATAGTGCGGTTCGTGTCCTATGCAGATCGAGCAGCACTCTTCAGGTCGAAGAAATACTTAAGGAATACCGGCATAACTGTAGAGAAGATCTGACGAAAACCCGGACTGATATTGTAAAACAAGCAGTAAGCCACTTTGGGTTACACGGTGTCTGGACTGCAGATGGCGTTGTTCTGATCCGCATTGATGACACGAGGCATCGTGTGAAAACACTCCGAGAATTGGACTTTTTGAAGAAAAAGTTTCCCGCTCCTCGTACGTAAAGGACCCTCATACGTGCCAGTGTGAGGGGGCTCAACTGATCAAAGTTACAAGTGTAAGCACAAACATGTAATATGGTTACTGGTGGAACTTTAACTACAGTGTCTAGCCAAAATACAAGCCGATATTATTGATTAAGATTTAGAAAATAGCTTAAGTTTTAGATTTTGTAATTTTTGATATTTCTTGTTTAACAATTTTACAATAACTTTCAATTATCTTTTGCTTGGATATTAGTACCAATGAGTATGATACGCATGCCTATCTTTGTGATATAGCTGATAGATTACCCAAAGATTTTAAAGTAACTCACCTGAACACGCAGTCACTTAAAATGCTAGAACATTTCGCAGAATTTGAATACACATTTGTTAACTCCGGTATTGATGTAATCGCTGTTAGTGAAACATGGTTCAATAAGTCCATTACTGATTCATCTGTAACCTTGCCAGGATATAATATCTACCGCAATGACAGACAACGTAGAGAAGGTGGTGGAGTAGCAGTGTATGTTCGACAGCACATTAAGTGCCGGGTTATCTGCAAATCCCCAAATAATGAGAATTTCAGACCTGAGTACCTATTCGTAGAGATTTGCCTGAAAGATACTAAAGTATTATTTATTTGTGTTTATAGAGCACCCAAAGTCGGTTTTATGGAACTACTATTAAATGACATGCTTTCACACATTTTTAGTTATAAATATGTAATATTAGCCGGTGATTTCAATGCCCATTTTGGGTCGGCTACATTTGAAACGAAAAACATAGTAGAAACTCTAAATACTTGCAATCTGTCGTGGCTCCCGTATCAAGATACACATCACACTGCAACCTCCTCTTCTACTCTGGATCTAATAGCATCCAACTGCAATGAGCACGTGATTGAGTTTGGCCAAACAGCTGCTTCTGGCTTCTCAGCACATGATCTCTTATACGCAGTATATACCCTGTCAACTCCAAAATATAAGCCCAGTATTCGAAATTTTCGAGACATCAGCAGGTTTAATTATGAAAGGTTTAAGGCTGATGCCATCTCAGTTCCATGGCACACTGTTCTCGAGCAGCAAACTATAGATGAGAAGGTCGAAACATTCAACACATTTTTAATTGATTTATATGATCGCCATGCCCCAGTGCGCTCAGCTAACGTGAGGCATGCACCAGCTGCCTGGATCAACACAGAAATAAAAGATCTAATAAGATCTCGAAATAGAGCCAGAAAGAAGTGCAACAGAACACAGAAACCCGAGGACATTGTAGAATACAAAAGCTTACGCAACAGAACCCAGCAAGTTATTCGTAATACAAAGATACGTTACACTTATTCGCTAATTAATTCAGCTAAAAACTCTTCGGCTTTGTGGAGAGCTATAAAAACTCTCGGTGTTGGGAAATCCTGACACAAAAGCAATAACCCAACAATGAGCGCTGATGAGCTTAATAAGCATTATTTAAACGTATCAACCGTTGTAGACAGCAATAGAGTTTTGTCAACTGTTGCTAACAACAGGGAAAAATTTACTGACCGACGGGAAGAATTTCATTTTGGCTATATATATCCAGAGGACATTCATTTAGCCATATTTAGGATAACTTCAAAAGCCATAGGACCAGATCATATATCTATTACGCTATTGAAAAGGAATATGGACATCCTCATGCCAGTTTTATTGCATATATTTAACTATAGCCTGCAAATGGGTATTTATCCGACACAATGGAAAAAAAGCCAACATCAAAGCAATACCAAAATTCACGAATGCCTTAAACTGTAGTGACTTTAGACCAATAAGTATATTGTGTGCTATTGGGAAAGCGTTATAACGGATTGTTTTGATCAGTTTTATGAATATATAAATTCCAACAATATCCTAAACCCGAACCAATCTGGATATAAATCAAAACATAGTGCTCTGACAGCCCTTATCAAAGTCACGGACGACATTCGTCTAGCAATGGACCGGAAGGAAATAACTATATTATCTCTATTCGATTTCAGCAAAGCCTTTGACAGAGTTCACCATGAGATCCTACTAGTTAAATTAAGAAATCTAGGCCTTTCAAAGTCAGTAACGAACTGGTTTAGGTCTTACCTAACAGGCAGATGTCAGAGAGTAGTCCTAGCAGATGACAATGTTTCAGAATGGTGTGAAGTAACAACAGGTGTGCCGCAGGGTTCGGTCCTTGGTCCACTTCTGTTCTCCGTGTATATAAATGACCTTCCATCTGTCCTTAAATTCTGTCAACATCATATGTACGCAGATGACCTTCAGCTATATCTACACACGGATCTGAAATCCATTCATTTGAAGGTAGCTCTAATTAACAGTGACATTCAAAGCCTATCTCAGTACGCACTCGATCATAATCTAATACTTAACTTCGAAAAAACGCAACCGATCATCATCGGCTATACCAAATTACTCAGTTCCCTACCTGACCCAGTACCACCTTTACAGCTTGCATCCCAAACAGTTCCGTACCAGTCAGCAGTAAGAAATCTGGGAGTTATTTTTGACTCTCGATTATCGTGGCAGGATCACACAAACATGATTCTGAAAAGGGTTGCATCGTCATTATATCAAATTAGGTGAACTTGCTTCTATTTGCCTCAAAATGTACGAAAGATACCGATACAGAGTTTGATATTACCAATATTTGACTATGGATCTATAATTTACCATGATATGGGAGAGGTCCTCAATACAAAATTGCAAAGAATGCAAAATGCTTGCTTGCGGTTTGTTCTCAATGTACCAAGAGAGTCTCCTATAACTCCATTTTACGTCCAGATTGGATGGCTAAAGTTAAAGGAACGAAGACAGTATGCCATGGCTCTGACTGTGATAAAAATTCTAAAATTCAAAATTCCGTCTTATATTTACTGCACACTAACTCCCATGCAATCTGTGCATAACCGTGCGAATAGACACACTGCACAAATGCTCCAGATACCTCATCACAGAACCAAAAAATGCAAAGGTTCATTCCGTATTTCAGCTAGTATTCTCTGGAATAAATATAAATTGCACCAGTATTCAGGACTTCCTATCAGAGCGATAAAACACTCCCTTCATTGTAATCTATCAGCTATACAATTATCATGTTCAAGGTGAACGGATGTAATAACAAGAACTTCTATTGTCAACTGTTTTTATAAGTTAAGATTTTTCTTTCTTCATTTATTCTATTGTATTTAACCGCCCTCTGATTGAAGAGAGCTGCATAAAGAGGCTTTGTAGCCTCAGTGGCCTGTATAAGAGAAACAATAAATTCAAACAAACAATAAGATACTCTTTTCCTAATCTATTTAAGTGTAGGCCATACCGGGTGTGGAACTTCCTGTCTAATTTACTTACATCTATGAGAAGAATGTAAGTGAACCAGATTTACAAGATCTTGTTTGTGAAATCAACCTCCGACTGATAAAACTCGAAAATATTGAAAAGACTCAGAATGACATGCTTAAGTCCGTGGCTTACTTTTCTGATTGTTTTGATGGCATGAAAAGTGACATTTCAACTGCCGCACAAACTCTGAAGCAAGCCTTGTCAGAAATAACAAAGCTCAGTCAAAGTGTTTGTGAATTAGAGAAGGATAGGAATATCGCTAGAAGTGAGGTCAAATTGTTAAAGCAAGAGAATATCGAGCTTCAACAGTATGTTCGGCGAAACAACCTAGAGCTTCATGGCGTGCCGCACACTTCAAACAAAAAACCCGTTCAGATTGTCAATACTATCGCTGACCAATTGGGTGTCACAGTTGTTGAGTCCGAAATTCACGCCTGCCATCGGCTACCACAGAGCAGAGAAGGTCTTCCACCTCCTTTACTAGACAAATTCTGCAGCCGGTAAAAAAGAGGCAATTTTAAAAGGCAAAAGGTCCAAACCCAACCTGAACTCAAGTGATGCTGGAATCAATGCAGGCCTATCTACATTAACGAGCATTTGACGCCAGCTAATAAAGTACTCCACAAACAGGCAAGGGACCTCCGTAAATTATGGTTTAAATACGTCTGGACCCGGGACTGTAAAATATTCGTCCGTAAATCAGATAGTGACAAGGCTGTCAGGATCAGCTCGCCAGAAGACATTGAAACGCTAGTAAAAGACTCTTCCATCAACCAGGCTCAGCCATTCCACTCACAGAAATAATGAATCAAGACATGGACCTACTGGTTGATGTTGAATTACACATATTTATTGATCAGCGTAAATATGACTGTATCCACGACTACATAGCAGACACTAAAAATGAGGTTAGCCAAATCAAGTGTCTTTACCTAAATAGCAGAAGCACAAAAATTAAACTAGAAGATAGATAGATAGATAGATTTTTATTAATTCCATTTGATCAAATACATGTATACAATACATTTTTGATATAGGACACGTCAGAATTTACATCTATAAATTAAAAGTACTAATAGGTATATAATACTAACACTATAACTATTTATAACTTATTATAATAACAGATCTTAAGAGATACAATCTTATTGGACAACTATTTACACCTTACTCTATTATCATAATATGAAATCTTAATTCAATAAATACAATACAACAACTTACAGCTAGGTATTACAATTAAAATAGGAAAGTAAAATATAAATGTAGATTCCATTGCTCCTATACGCTAAGATATTCAACTACAGAGTAAAAGCAATGGTACTGCAGATAAGCTTTCAACATTCTATCAAAGCTTTTTATTATTGGGGCAAGTTTTATATACTGGGGTAGTTTATTGTATAATTTAACTCCTGTGTGAAAAGTTCCTTTTTGATATATACTTGTGTGTGTGTGCGTGAAATAAGAATGTTTTGATTTTGTCTTGTGCTATGCCTATGAACATCATTGTTTGTTTTAAGAAAAACACCCTTATTCAATAAATTCTTAAAAAAACATAATACTTTCAAAGATATATATGCAGGGCAGTAGGAGAATGTTTAAATCTTTAAGCAGAGGTCTACATGATTCTCTAGTGTTTACATTTCCCATAATTCTAATCGCCCTCTTTTGTATCCTAAACGTGCTTAGTACATCTGGCGACATACCCCAAAATATAACCCATATCTTAAGTATGAATGGAAATAAGCAAAATAAGTATTTCTTAATGTGTGCATGCTAGCGGAGGTTTCCAAATACGTAACGCAAAGCACATCGAGTTCAGTTTAGTATTCAGATATTGTATATGTTTATTCCATTTCAAGGCCTGTTGTATCCATAGTCCTAAAAACTTTGTTTCTGATTTATTTCTATTTGATGACCATTCAATGTTATATTTGGCTTCGCAGGATTCCTATTCTGTATAGTGTGGAAATTTAGACATACTGTTTTTTTATAGTTTATTATGAGGCGATTATCTTTTGACCTTTTGGTTAACTCTCCTATAACGGAGTCAGCAGACTGCTGTATGGCCTGTTTAGTTTCACCTTTCATTACGTGTGTTGTGTCATCCGCAAACAAAATTTCCTTATGTGAATGAACGTTCTGTGTTATATCATTGATATATAGAAGAAAGAGCAGTGGGCCCAAAACCGATCCCTGGGGTACTCCAAATTCAATAATTCCCTCATTGGACAATGTTTCATTAAGTAATTTGGTTCCATCATCCTTGTGTCTCAAGCTTACTATTTGTTTACGCCTTGTTAAGTAAGACTCTATCCATTTATTAGCCAGACTTCTAATACCATATTGATTTAGTTTGGTAAGGAGGATTTTATGGTCAACAACAGAAAATGCTTTCGATAAATCCAAGAATCGGCCAGTTACATGTTCCTTATTGTCAATTAATTTCAGTATACTATTAATACATTCATAAATTGCTGTCTGTGTAGATTTTTACGTTCTGAATCCATGTTTTGAGTTTGATAATATTTTATTTTTTTCTATAAAATTTATCAGTCTCTTATACATGACTTTTTCCACAATTTTTGCAATGCCAGTTGGCAAGGTAATAGGACGATAGTTATCTAATTCATCTTTTGAACCGTTTTTGTGCACTGGAATTACTTTTGATAACTTCTAAATATCCGGGTAAGCTCCTGAGAGAATTGAACTGTTTATTAAGTGTGTAAGTGGATTTATTATATTTTCTGCACATTTCTTTAAAATCGCATCAGGGATGCCATCAATGCCAGCACAGAATTTATTTTAGCTCTTTTATAACTATTCCTACCTCTTCACTTGTGACATGATTTATAAATAAAGAATCACTACATATATTTATTTTATTATTAGAATTTAGTGTATTTACCTGTGATTTATTTAATAATTTTTGTGGAATTTCCAGAAAATAGTCATTAAAAGTGTTTGCTATTTCCTCTGAATTATTAATCACTTTATTATTTCTGGTCAGTGTAATGTTCCTTTGTATTTTAGCAGATTTTCCATTTTCTTTCTTTATCACGGACCACATAGCCCTGTTTTTATTAGATGATTGGGAAATAAAATTATCATTATGCATTTTCTTTGCTAGTCTTATTACCTTATTTAATATGCTAGTGTAATTTTGTAGTATAAATTGAATTCAGGTGTTGTGTGGTATTGTTTATATAATTTGTGTAGAAATTTCTTTCTTTGACATGAATTTATAATCCCTGTTGTTATCCAATTGCTAGTTTTGTTATTTTGAACAGTTCTTTGTCTAAAGGGCAAAGCTGTTTCAAAATAGTGTTTTAGGGTACTGTTAAATGCATTAAATTTATCATTTACATTTTCTAGTTTATACATTTCTGACCATGTTTCCTTATTTAATAAGTCATTGAAATATGTAGCATTTGTTTCAGTGAATAACCTGCACTTTGATTTTACTCCATTATCATTATTATTGATTGTTTCGGGTACTTCAAAACTCAGTATTTTTCCATGGTGGTCACTAAAACCCGGACAATGGACTTCTATTGAATGGTGATATTTATCTGTATTTAATCCTCCAGTACTAACATGAAAAATCCTTCCACGAGTGCTAACATCGGTCTATGAGTCCGAAGTTTAAACATGCATATTTCTTATGTTTTAAAGGAGATAAATTATTTATTAATGACAAACCACACTAAAGAAATTAATTACCAAGTCTTGCATTTTTACTGTTAACAATAGAGAGAAAAAAGGAATACATTCACCATTGTCTGGAGACAGAAACACAGAAATAAACACTCCTTTTGATTAACTAGAAAACTTGGATAGTGACAGTTCTTACAAAGATGCAATGAACAATTCACAGTCACAGTCGTTCACCATGTTCATTTCTTCTTTTCAGAAGAAGTTGGATAAACAACCACAATGTGCTCCAAACACATGAAATTCCCCCACAAATAGCACTTGTATTTTGTTTTACGATTTTTATATGTGTCATAATATGAACACCGACCATATGCTTTTTCTTCCTGCGCAGGCACCGGCATGTTCTCAGCTGGAATGTTGCAGATCTCATGAATTCTTATTTGAGTCAGTCTTGGTACTTACTTGACTGTGAATCTTCTTTTCAGATGATCTCCAATTAAATCCAATGCCAGTGTTTCTAAGAAATTTCTTCGCATCATATTAGCATTAGGATTGTTACTGTTCAATATCACAAAAGCATTTATAGCAGCAATGTTCATCAAACTGTAAAAGACTGCCATAGGCCACCGGCTAGTTTGCCCTGCACAGTTATACCCTGCACTAAGTTTATCAACCACATCAACACCCCCTTTCGTGTCATTATACGACATGATCATTTCAGGTTTATCAGTGTCGGGGTCAACCTTGTCGTCATGATGCATTGTGGATAAAAACAGCACACATTTGCCTTTCCTGGGAATGTATGATACTAGGGTGGAATTTTCCTGGAACCGAAACATGCTGGAGCCGACAGGTCTATTTTTGCCTTCCAGAAATTCATTAGGTAACTGCCTTTTTTTTCCTATAGTATCAAGCAAAGTCAATTTATGGTATTCAAACAAATTTTCAGATAATTATATGCTGGTGAACCAATTGTCCATGGTCACATTCCTACCTGTATTGGCAATAGGTTTCACTAATCTTTCAACTACTGCTTTCGCGCTGTTATCAACATAATATGGGCCATCGGGCTGTTTACAAACATAAACCTCAAGGTTTGACGTAAAAAATATTTTAGCACGTACAAAGCATAGATTTTGATCCCATATTTACTGGGTTTGCTTGTGATATACTGGCAGAAGCCACATCTTTCCCTGAAAGCCTAAAGTTTTTCGTCTACGGTCGTATATTCAGATGGAGTGTAGTTATCTTGACAATTTGCCACAAAAGCGTCTAATACATCCCGAATTGCAGCCATTTATCTGCTTCTTGTCGGTGCAATCTCGTTTCTTTGTTGTCAAATCTGATATGCCTCAGCAGAAACCTAAATCTCTCCAGTGACATAGTGAGCCGAAACATTTCAATTGATGTACCGTAGTTTTCCATAAGTCAATTGCGTTCAAATGGTTTGTCTTACGTACACCAGAAAGGTACAAGAGACCTAACAAAGCCTTCATTTCCAACAAATCAGTAGGTCTTATAGTTCGATATTCTTGGTCGCAAGGTTTCCCGGTTATAGAAAGATTTGTACAATCGACCAGAATGTTTGGAATTCTAGCATCAAAAAAGCAGTTTCATATGTCTACAATAGAAGTCAAATTTCTTGCCGGTCCTTTCACCCCCAGGCAAATGAGTCACGAGATTCACTGAGCGAGTTCTCACATTTTGAGGAGGAATATGCATTTTTCATTTCGTTACACCGTCTTTTCCAATGAAGTGAGGAACAATACGTTGTCGTTTTTGTAGTGTAGACGTCCCATCTTGCTCATCCTGTATCTCCTCCACGTCCTGTTCAGACTCTGAATCTTCTTCGCGATATTCAAGGTGATCTTCTTCCACAAAATCTTCAAAATCTTCTGCAGCCACGTCATTCTCTTCAGATTCCAGTAGTAATTTCAGCACGTACTCTTGTTCACGTTCGTAATTCATTTAATTTGATTTCAAGCAGAAAGTAACAAGAGTACTAACTTCGGTCTGAGAGACCAAAATAAAGCAATTATTGCTAAGAACTTGAGCCAGGCAATTAACATTCACTCAACAATAAGTAAACTGACCGATTTGAAGGTACCAATGAGCGAAGCGTAAGCGAAGCATGCCCACTATAGTTATAGCAGATTGATATGGCGTTCGGTCTCGGAGACCGGATGTTAGTACTGGAAGGTTAAAAAAATTTGATCAGGAGTGGTTTTACTAAATTTTGTTATTTTTGTTGGGGTATTTACTGTAGGTTTCAGTCCATAGGAAATTAGTAACTGAGTTAATAATTCACAATTTATATCAAATTTTTAGAAATCCACATTTACATCCCCACAAATTATTATATCGAAAGTTACTTTGCTCATGTTATTGAGTAACAATTCCAACTTATCTATAAATAAAGGAAACTTTCCTGACGGAGAACGGTATACGTATACAATTATTAACTTAAACTGCTGTCTTTTTACGGCAGAGAATTCAAAATCCTGTTCCATAATTAGATAAGCATAAGCTGTTAACTGCTCATGATATAAATTATTTCTTAAGAAGATACAAGTACCACCATGGCTAATATTAGTTCTAGAGTATTTACTAGCTTGTATAAACCCTGGGGATTGAATTAATTCGAGTTGTTCCTCTTTCAGCCAATGTTCTGAAATACATAGTGCTGAGATAGCTTTAAGTTCATTTTTAAGCATTAGATTTATGTAATCAATTTTATTATAGAGAGACTGAACATTCTGGTGGTAAATTTTAAATTTGTTACTTTTGCAAGCTTGTGATGGTGATTTATTTACATTATTACTATCATAATTGTTATTATTATTGTTGCTAGACAAATCTGAAATACCATTGTTGGACTCAGTTAAATTTGACATCAAAAGATCTAGATGCCAAACCTCACATTTGGCTTCTTTTACCAGTTTCCCTGCTTCCACTCTAAAGATATTACTGTTGAACTATTCTTACCATTTGAATTTACAATTTTGCAGATTTCATCACTAAGATACTCTTTTCCTAACCTATTTAAGTGTAGGCCATGCCGAGTGTGGAACTTCTTGTCTAATTTACTTACATCTATAATTTGGACATTTGGAAAACTCTTACAAATTTTATGAATTTTTCCATTTGTAGCCTCTATTTCTACATTTATACATGATTTGGGAATTAAGTCGTATCTCTGCGGAATGTTTACAATGATGACATGTGTGTTATGCATGGATGGCAATGTACCCTTTAAATCTTTGATTACCTTTTTACTCTTGTTTCTATAGACGTCGTTTGCTCCAGCGATGATTACTGCCTAGTCCTTGGAAGTAAGGGACGCACACTCTCCTACCATCCCGTTCGTGACCGCTGCAATGGGTGCTCCTGGCTTTACTGTCGAAGTGACCTCCATTTCTCCGCTTCTCCCCAATACGCTTGCTGCTACATCTCGCCCGTGACTATCCCCAAATATCCGAATCTTCCTGGATTTTCTCTTTATCACTAATACTAATACTAATACATATTGTGAAAAATCTAGATGTCATATTGGTAACCGGGACTTGGGTGAAAAGTAATGAAGCTAAATACTTCATCCTAAACAACTATTCTGTTGCATTTATACACAGGGACAATCAGGATGGTGGAGGCGTGGGAATTTATGTCCACAAAAAATGGAATATAAAAGTTCTTAACCTAGTGGAGAGTAACCATAGCTTGATACAGTTAGAGCTTATTAGAAGTGATACTGTTTGTTTCAATAACCTGCATACTATTAATATAATTGCAGTATATAATCCTAAAATAAATAACGCAACAAATTTCATGCAATCTCTAGAGCACATTCTCTCGAAAAATAATGATAATCTTTGCTTATGCATTGGCGATACAAATATTAACTTACTAAACAAAAATAATGTAACCAAATCATACCTCAATATACTATCAAGCTATGGTTTCACACAAGGCAATACTCGCTATCCAACGAGAATATGTGAATCAACAAGTTCACTCCTTGATCAGGTAGCCACTAATAACTGTAAATATGCCTATAGAATAAGCAATACAAATAGTGATATTAGTGATCATAATATTCTTGTAACTGAGATTTTCTGGTCAAATTACTATCCAGGTAAAAGCCCAATCTCAAATATGACATTTAAATACCTCCCAACAAGCAAAGGTCTAGATCAAAAAACGTAAATAAAAATTACCGGTACGTGAACAAAAACAAATTCTCTAATGATCTCAATCAAATAGACTGCTTAGATGATGTAAACGAAACTTATACTGCCATAAAACACAAAATCTTGATACAGACACCCAACAAAGAAAACACTGACACACCTTTGCAGGAAGTACACCAGAACCACAAAAACCCATGGATAACAACAGAATTAATTCAGCTAATAAAACAAAGGGACCTACTACATGCTAAACTTAAAACTAGCATTCACAGAAACAACAACCCCTTAAAGGAAGAGCACATAATATGTAGGAACAAAGTGACAGCTTTAAAACGGAAACTGAAATCCTCATACTATGAGCATAAATTAACATTGAACGCCAATAGCATAAAAGATACTTCGAAAATAATCAATGAAATGATCTACAAAAGCACAACTGAAAACAAAGATGGTCCCAGTGAGATAGTAATTGACGGTAAATCTTTCACAGGAAAAGAAAATATTTGCAATGCTCTAAACACTCACTTTATAAGCATAGCACACAAGTTAGCCAAAAACATCCTCCCAGGGAAGAAAGTTAATGAAATTAATGTCAACACAGATGGACTTATGAGATAGAAATTCGTAATATTATATTAAGCCTTAAAATGAAAAGTAGCCAAGACAAAGATGGTATGTCAGTAAAATTGTTAAAAATGCCATTGACATATTAAGTAGCCCACTAACTACTTTAATACATGTATCGTTAGAGACTGGCCTGGTGCCTGATGATCTAAAGATAGCACGAGTTATACCAGTCTATAAAGGAGGTGACAAAAGCAATCCAGACAAGTACAGACCCATTTCCATCCTCCCACCCATATCCAAGGTACTCGAAACAGTAGTAAGAACAAAATTGTTAATTTCTTAAATAAAAATTATTACTTCTACAAAGGGCAGTATGAATTCCGAGAAAACTCAAGCACAGAAATAGCCACAATTGATATTATCTCTAATTTGCAGGATGTGATAGACAAAAAGATGACAGCGAGTGGCCTTTTCATGGACCAGAGAAAGGCGTTTGATACTGTTGGCCATGAAATTCTTTTAGGGAAACTTGATAAAGCAGGTATCCGAGGATTAGCTTGGACATGGTTTAAAAATTACCTGTCTAATCGTAAGCAGTATGTTGAAATAAATGGCTACAGAAGTGAGGAAGTAAATATTACCCATGGTGTGCCCCAAGGATCAATACTGGGTCCTTCCCTCTTCTTAGTATATATTAATGACATAGCAACACTCAGTTTTCATGGTAATATAACGTTGTTTGCAGATGACTTAAGCATCTTTTACAATGCGTACACCAGCAACACTCTGATTACACACATGCAGGAGGACATGAATACAATACTTGGCTGGACCCAGTCAAATAAATTAACAATAAATGAAGATAAAACAAATTATTTAATAATATCTAAGCGAAGAACAAAGTTAGACATCACTCAGAATATAATGCTGAATGGAAAGGTAGTGAAAAGGGTCTCATCTGTCAAATACCTAGGTCTAATAATAGATGAAAATCTCTCATGGCAAAAGCACATTGAAGCATTGGTAAAAAATATCACCTGCCGCTGGGATGATAAAATAATTGAGCTACTGTATCCCAAAATATCTACTCAGGAAAGTGTATTTTTCCTTAATCCATAGCCACTTACAATATTTGAGTACAATTTGGATAAAATGCTCAAATTACTTATAAAGGGAAACTCAGGTATTTCAGAATAGAGCCATAAGAAATATTTATAACTACCCTTTTTTAACACCAACCAAACACCTTTATATTACGAGTAAGCTTTAACCTGTAGCCTCAAATGCAGAAATCAAATCAAATGTCCTGATGTACTGCCCCATAAAATGAATTATAAGGGATGAAAATGGGAATAAGACACTTTTTTTTCGAAGCCCATGATAAAATTTAACCAAGGAATATGATGGCTTGAACTTGGCAGAAACCAGTCGTGAGGCGACGTCGAGCTAGGAGGGAAATTCCGTCACGTGATTGTATTGCGCAATGGAAGTTTCTAGAAGCTTGGAATCGACCTAGCAACAGCGAATATTCCCAGGATTTGTTTAAATATTGTTATAAATTATCCCATTGGATATGAGCTTACAGCCAATAGGAAGAAGTTTTAGAGAAGACGGGAGTTCCAGCAACTAAATTTTTATGGATATTTAATTCATTTAAGCCCTTAGAGAGTGAATTTATATATTGGAAAAGAGAAGAATATGATAATAAAACATTGGAAATATTTTATAAGTCAATAGCAGGTCGCTATTGGAAGGAATAAGCGATTTGCTAGAGCCCACGCGAATTCGAGAGGGAACTCGAAAAGGCGGCTAAAATCGGTAGACTTGGAGGGGAGACGCCAAGCACCGGGGCTCTTGTGTATCTGAACGTCGAAGAGGTCAGACATGTGCGTTTGGAAGAGAAAGGAGTTCCGAGTATTTCACCGGGTATGTAGAAGGTGACTCGTGGAGACAAGGCATAAGCAAGGGCGGAATTAGGAGACGCCTTGAATTTAGGTGAAGTTGTGAGGGAAACATATACCGCAATCACTTCGGTCTGATCGGCTTCAGAGAATTTATTTCTACTACATATTGTAGCTGACTAGCAGATATTGTAAATTACAAACGTTCAGAAGTTTGAGAGAAGTATTTCAGCAATTATAAGCAGTTTTGTGAAGCGCGAGAAAAGTGTTTCTTTCCAGCGCGATACGACACTTTGTCCGAGCGACTGCAGCTCAGGCAACAGCCACGAGTGAGTACGAGTGCATATTAATATTGCTTGTGTGGAACTGTATTACAACACTTAGGATGGAGATGTATTCCATAGTGAAGAACAATATTCAGTCTAGTATTATGAAGATTATTATGGACTAAATTATTATGTGCACCAGGAGTATAAGCAGATAGAAGCGATATAGTCAACGATGGAGCTTCGTTAGAGGAGACTGTTCGTGAATGTCTTCTTAGTGAGCGATCATGAGACTTGATGCACAACTCTATTCTAGTGCATTCTTGTCAAACATGAGCTCAACATTAACATCAGAGACTACAGAACGATGTTCAGATTCCATCTACATGAATGTTCGTTATACGAGTGAGGTCCAAGACCTTCTATTCAAATGCCTTTTGAAGTGGAAAGCAGAACTTTCGACGCTACTCACTGTTATGATGAGACTGTGCTGTGACGGAGATAGAAGAAACATCAAGATTATCAAGAGATCCAGGGTTATCCCGGTCATAAGGAAGATGATGATTGGAGGCCCGCAGTTCGATTCCGGTCGGAGCTTGCTGTTTCCAGTGGGGGAATTCGTTCCTTTCCTAAGGTCACGAGATCGTGGAGACGAGCTAGGATCCAGCCCAGATCTATGGGAGATGTAACATCAGAGTATTTTGTTATAATCTAATCTTGATCTTCTAGACTTCGAGACCCGGTAGCAGTGTTCACTAACCTTGTAGTTAGAGCTTGTAGTGACATTTTCTGAGCAAATCCTTTTCCATATTTCGACACAATATTTATGTACTCCATGTATAGCATTTTTATTCTTCGAAATTTATTATAGTGATCGTCTTGCGACGCTATTAACTTCGTTTGTCAGGAATCCAGTTTCTGAACTGAGATTATTTACTTGTTCGAGGAACAAGCTTTTGTCATTTCCTTTGAGGAACAGTAATTTATTTTCGACGTTTTTGTATTCATTCTGAATGCAGGTGATAGACATTTTCGTCTATGTTACCCATTAAATTAATTTTTATTAGTTTAATTTGGGCATTTTATCCGTCGAGAAGAAACGTCAAGAAAGAAGATCTTGGTAGTGATATACTGTGAAATATCATGTCACATTGTGGAAAAGAAACATTTAACGTGGACACGATTATTATCGTCAGAACTCATTGACATTCGTTCTGAATGAAGAGAATACGAATATGACTAACTGTATGTTTTTATTGAAGAAAGCTATGAACTTTCAGTCATTTAATTTATTGGAAGCTAGAACCTTCTTGGAAGATAAATTATCATCCGACGTTAGGGTAGTTATCGTTCAATATCCTCGTCGTGATAGATTCTTGTTCGACACAAACACATAGATATGATGTTGTGATTAAATACTTACGAGGAGTAATATCATGTCACGTTGTAGACATAATATTCCTTCCTCGATTAAAGTCGAACCCAGATGTGTGGAGATGAGATGTAGTATTTTTATTAAATGTATGCACGACAGTTTATACTTATCAGAGTGTCGTTTCAAGAGTATTAAGTGAGGAGGTCAGTATCGTAAATTCCAGAGGTCGTTAAGATGTATAAATTAATAATTTAACAATTGTTGTTATTGTTCATGAGACCAGCGATTGTGGTGACAACGCTGTGAAATTATGCCTTTTTGTAAGGAATGCCAGGTTGAAAGAAGTGGAGTTGATAACCCTTTGATAGTGTTTTTTATGTATTTCCGTATGTAGTTGGCATACGAGGTTATGGCGAAGGTGTGTTCCGCATTCTATAGTACAGTCATTGCATGGGCATGACTAGGATTGGCATGGCATTTAAAGTGTGAGTTGAGAGTACTCCTTATTTTGTTATACACGACCTGGGATTTAGAGAGGACAGGAAGGGTCACGGTTGAAATTGGAACGGGAATTGATGATGACAGCTGTTATGCTATACTTTTATCGAGATTATTAAACCTAAACTTGGAACAGCATATGTTTCACCTTAAGTGGTCGAATGTATTTAAACTATTTTGACACCAGATCAGATAGGAGAGACTGGTGGTGGTTATTTCTGGTGATGTAGAGGATTTTAAGGATCACAGTTCACTGCATTTGACATAACTGCTAGATCAGAGCGCAGGCTTGAGTGTATTGAGACGCTATTACTTTGAGAGGACTATAGCTGATGCTATAAGCGTCATTATAAATTCATTTAGTGTTAATCTTTATTATTTGCCAATCGAGTGTATAACATGTTAGGAATAGGAAGTTTATAGTTTATTTAACGTAGAGGTTAGAGCATGAATGTGACAGTATGTGGTTTGTTTCTTGTTCAGTGCGAATGAAATGAACTCCATTGGGACGTCACAATGCGAGAGTATGAATGAGAGTGTGTATAGAAGTTTTATGCCAGTAGCATGTAGGATTTGCGTACAGTTCACGGTTTTGTCTGACGTGAATCTGTTTCATTGTAACACAGCTTTTATTGTTATGGAGAGCTCATTTGTGGACCAGGCGGGAATAGCGAGGACTTCTTTAAAACTCGTTTCTAGCCAAGGCCATAGCTCGACCAGGCCGCACAAATGGGGAGAGATGTTGCGAACCGCTCGGCTCGCGCTCTTTCTTTTTTAAACCAGCCTGACTGGGAATGTAGCGGTGAATGTTATGTCATCGGACACGTGGCGAGGGTCGCGTGCTCCGAGCGGACAGATGTGCTTGGGAGCGTGCCAGAAGAATGTAAATACACAGAGGTGTGTAACCATTGTACAGCGTGATGTATGGACACAAGCTACACAAAATTTTGTCATTATGTTCATAGAACGCAGTTTTGTCAGTGGCGTGAGTGTAGAGATGAGCGAATGGGAGTGTGTTATTTTATTTTGTTGTGTGAATGTTTAGCCCTAGTTTACATTTTGTTATTAAATCGTTTAGTTTTATTAGAAGCCGTGTTGTCGTGAATTATTTTAGATATAAGGAGATACAACTGTGAAACCCATTTTAGGTCCAGAGAGGCTGACCACGAGATCTCGAGAATAAGTTAGGTGTTTTACTGCGAGCTAAGTGTATTTTTCTTGTAATTCACAGTTGTATTGTAATTTCCGCCACGTTTATTCGCGAGGGTCTAGTTGGAGGTAGATCCTTGACTTGTATATTGCGCTGGAGCATTCAGGGTCTACGAATCCAGCCGTTGCTTCGGATATCCAACAGACCGCCTCTAGAATATACGGGTACAGTACCAAGTCCTACACAAAAGTATCCACACAAATTTAAGTTTACAAAACTAGACATGCAGGTGACATATCACTTTTCCAAATTAATTCCCAACAATATGGCGGTATTAGCATTAAGTATAGTGCCTTTGTAAAGTTCAATAGACTACTAGAAAATATAAAAATTTCACCTAGCCTACCAATGTTTAAAACGAGGCTAAAACAGTTAATGTGAAATGATTATAAAATGTCAGTTTGAAGAAATTCCAAAATCTGAGAAGACAGAAGAAGACCACATTGTGTACAAAACTTATGAAAGCTGCAAAATGTTGTATATATTTTCATACTGAAAACTTTGTAAACTAAACATTGAATTGTAATTTGTCGCCAACAAGATACAACTGTACGATTCCTTTGTATATGAGTCCTTGACTCGTTAAGGGATTAATAAAATGCAGTATTATGATTGTGCTATTTATGGGTTTCTATTGTATCAGTTGTTCACGGGATGAACGGATTAAAATAGACGAAGACTTGTTGAGTAAGATGTATTGAACAAGACACAGGATACAGACAAAGGGGAAAAGAACATAAAGTCAAAGAATATACATTTGACAAAAGACAAACGATATTTACATGCCTGCGGCAAGATGGCATCACAGTGAAAGTGTAGTGAAATGGTATATAGTGTAAGTATTTGATAAAAGTGGTAAAATATTACAACAGAGGTTTAAAATCTACAAAGTCACTTTCCTTAGGTCAAGTGAAATATGGAATATTGATAGTATTTATAAATTCTTATCGATAATTTAATAAACTTAAAGTAAATTCTTGGAACGTGTATCCAAAGAATCGGTGACTTCTTCAATCACTGTTTGAACCAAGTACAGAGGTGGTGCTTTTACGAGATTTCACCCGATTGGAAGCTATTCGTATTTCACATTCTTCTTTATCAGTAGGTAATTAGATTAATTCATTTACGTAGTAATAATTTAAATAAATCTAGTGTAATTTGGTGTAAACATCTAGGCTAACTCAGATCTCTAGTATGGCGTCAGTAAGCAGTGTCAGTGTCTCGTCAGGTAGTGTAACCGTTACGGATTATGCTCGTCGTGCAAAATAAAAGTAAAAATGCAAATAAAATCATCACAAGATCTCAGGTAAAATTGAATGAGAAGAAAAGTGAAACCGATTGTCGTAATGTAACGGTACCGTCATGCGAATGTTGAAACCTGAGAAACGAACTGTCCTCAAAAGATACAATTAAAAAGCTGCTAAAGGAAGACAATGCTAAGTTAGTGGAAGTGTTGAATAAATTAAAAGGAAACAGAGAGGAAAGCAAGGAAACTTGGTCCAAAGTGGTTGCTGGTAGTGTAAGATTGAATAAGCCTAGGCCTAAAAATGGAGTAACTGAAATTCCCGTCTCAAATTCATTTGGAGCGCTCGTCAAAGAAAATGATGACTTTCTTCAAAAAGAAAAGAAGAAAGTGATAAAGAGAAAATCCAGGAAGATGCGTATATTTGCTGATAGTCACGAGAGATATATAGCAGCAAACGTTCTGGAGAGAAGCGGAAAAATGGAGGTCACTTCGACACTAAAACCAGGAGCTCCAACTGCAGCGGTCACGGACGGGATGGTAGAAGATTGTGCGTCCCTAACTTCAAAGGATTATGCAGTTATTATCGCTGGAGCAAACGACGTCTACAGAAACGAGAGTAAAAAGGTAATCAAAGATTTAAAGGGTTCATTGCCATCCATGCACAACACAAATGACATTATTGTAAACATTCCGCAGAGATATGACTTAATTCCCAAATCATGTGTAAATGTAGAGATAGAGGCTACAAATGGGAAAATTAATAAAATTCTAAGAGTTTTCCAAAAGTCCAAATTATAGATGTAAGTGATGAGCCCGACATTGCCTCATGTCCTCAATATTTCTTCGAGAGCATGCTTATTCTTTAAGCTCACATGTGTAGAACACACTCTGAAGCTTCCTCGTATTTTTATACTAATTTGACTTCGCCGAGGAAAGCTCGTTCATTTCTTGGAGATATTTTTTACTCAATTCTTCTGCATGATATCTCAGGAATTTAAAACTAGTAATGCTGCGTTATTTACCAATTTACTGTGCCTTGTAATTGGTAAATTTCATTAAAAGGTAAAGGTAATTACACCGCAGACACGCGGGGATCATGGAAGTAATCGATCAACGACTTAGAATTTCATTGGAACCCGGAGTGGGGTTCCTGCATTCGACACACCGCACTGAGAGTCCACTCAGGTTGGACGTGATTTCCTTTTGTCCGTCAAAGTGACGTGCTAAGTAGCACTGTGAACATTATCGACGGCCATCAGGCTGCTACAGTGATTATTAGCAGTGAATTGTACACCATACAGCCGCATCAGGCTAGTGTAATTATATTTTTTCACGAAATGTGAAGTATTTGTGAAAACAGGAAACACCTTGTGGAGGACTTGTGTAAATGTCGACCACGCTGTACGAAGCAAGTGTGTCGAGTACAATAAAATATTTGAGCAACGTTGAAATAGATCACATCAGTGAATTTTGCTCATAATTTGATCACCGGCAAGATTTTACATTTATTTTGATTATTTACGATGGCCGTGATCATCCACGATTTTCTGTGTGTGCTTGTATCAGTAATAGAAGCAGTGAAATAGATATCACCTGTATATCTGAGATTCAGTGGCAGGAATAAAGCCAATTTTGAAATACCTGCACCACTGTAGTAGCAGTGTTGATCTTGTACAGTTTAATCGTAAATTCAGTGAATTTATTTTCATCAAGATGATGCGTTTTTCGGACCACGTGTTCGACACTATTCGACTTATATCCATGATGTTCGACATGGAGTAGACGAGCAATCATGGGGGAAACGCATCTGGAATAACTGCCATGTCGGAGGATAATCCAGGTGGATTGCCATGGACAATCCGTACCATGAGTACTGGGAACGAGAGAACAGGCCAGGGTTCCCAACCTTGCTTTTGGAGCCTGTGGAATACTCCAAGGAATTGGAAGTTATTTACCCCTCTCATAATGGAAACAGGGAAGTGAGCTACACGATGTTACAACCGTGAGTCCTGTAGTGTCTCTATGTACAAGGTTTTTCCAGGTAGACTTAAGCTATGAGCATACTTAGCCGAAATTGTAGCGACCACATAGGTAGAACTATGTTTTGGAATATGTATTTTTCATTCTGGTAACTGGGACAATCTATCGTTAAACACCCTATACCGTGACAACTTTGTGTCAGTTAAAGGACACCGTAAATAAGAAGATGTGAACTTCTAAAATACTTAGGGAACACCCTATATAATGGGCCCTCACTTTTATTTGAAGTAACTTATTAGCGTATCAGTTGACAGTCGCGAGCTACTGTCCTATTTTTGTACTGTTCATTTAACATTTGTTAGTACACTTTTACCACACTAGTTCCAGGGAGGAATGAACTCGTGTCTTGTAGGACTGATCTAGACATGAAGCCAAGACTAGAAGCGTATCATTTCAAGTAACACCATTTTCGTTTTAGAATGTGCCAAGCATAGTGCACAGAACCATCGAGTTTAAAAAGTAGGATGGAGGAGTGACATTGTTCCAAATATCAAAGCAGTTAGATCTGCTAGTGTACAGTCTTAGTTTTTGTGAGGTTTGGAACTTTATAAATGTTATATCTGTGAACAGGGTACATCGTATTGAAAGACACTCTTAAGGAATAAGTGCAATAGGTTAGTTCATCAACGGAACACTGTATTCAGTATATTCCGTTGGATAGAAAACGCACAGTTTTAATACAAGTAATGTGATTTGAGCTGCGATGCTATGAATGAGACATTCAGCAGTGCAGAGCGCGCGGCCAACTAACAGGTTTTCTTACCTAGCATTCCCCAGTGAGACCTACTTTTATTGATTGTTTTCTTTTGACAATGACGTTCATTTGTCATTTGCAGAATGTGGAGACCTTGAGACTAGGAGCATTATGTCACATGCTATGAGTACAGCCATTGACGGCTGAACACATGTATTGTACCGCTACATGCGAGGACGGCTTCCGTGATCGGAGCGTCTTTATTTTTGGCTGGTGAATTAAAAATCATCTAGCAAGTTGTAATCAAAGGTTTATCAACTAATGTAAATTGACCCAGTTCATGCGTAAAGGCTAGTAACCCATGTATTTGTAGTGTCTCAGTACACTGTTATGGTAAGGGTAGATGGAATTGAATATCCCCTGGTTTACTATTGGTATTCCGGCGAACCATGAGCCTCAGAGCCAGGTCGACCGATGAGTGTGTAAGACGCGCAAGTGTCTGTAAGTCGCGCAATGTGTTATTGTTACATGATCCATTCTTAGCTCAATATATTAGGGTGACTAATTGCTAGTCTTATCTCTGAGGAGATTTATTTAGCCTACGACTGGTGTTTAATAGATCCAACTAAACATTCACATAAACCTGAACCTAAATCATTCTATTCACTCTATTAAACCGACGTGATAATTAATGCATAATTTCAGTCTGATAAACTTGGAATCTTTGCTTTGTAATGTTTGCTCCGACACCTGGATCTTCATCATTTCCTTATGGAGATGAAACCTAAATGAGCTGACACATTTTTGCTATTTGACGACAAGAATCGCTGGAACCATCCGTTAGTAATTTGTGGTCGGCGTGATTCTATGCAATATAAGCCGTAGTGATGATTACGCAATTGCCAACCTAAATGACATGCTCGAGATGACGATTGGGGGCAAATAGCTTTCCCAATTCGCGAAGGCAGGCTTGTCTTATTCTGAGTGCATTACCCAACTTGTTACCCTGCTTGTTTATAAGAGTGTATTTTTCTGTAACATTTTTGTTGTTGTTTGAAAGTCTGTGGTCTGCTAACATTATCTCTTGCTTAATGTTTTGGTTATGGCGCGTCTCGTCATAACATTTTCTTTCATGTCAGGATTTAGATAGAATTTAAATGTAATTGTAAATGTGGACGTGGTACCATCCTCACTCAGGGATTAGTTTGCTCCTCTGTTAAATGTAAATATTACCGAGTCATTTGCTTGTAACTTGCTTTCGCGTAGATTCTGTTTGTGCCACGAACATAGTATAGTTGTTGCTTGTTTTTCTGTGTAACTAGGACCTTCGCGAAGGTTAGTAATTTCAGTTAGGGATTTAGTCGACTCATTTCATGTAACTAGTTAGCGGATTAGCCGATTTTGAGACCTTCCAAAGTAGGATAGGGGTCGCAATGTGTAATAAAACATTCACGAAATTTTACTTAAGACTGGATCTCTTTATTTATTAGCTTGTGTTTTGGGTGTATTTCATTGGGGTGTCTATGGCATTTACGTACAAATGGACTAGATCTCAGGGACCAAGACTCTGGTGCTACATATTCCCTTTAAGAAATGCATCCGATCCTCTCAGGTTTTTGGTTCGAAGGAAGGGGTCGTTCGACGTACTATTTCTTTCGGTGGATGGTACCCGAATAACCTCCTCTAACGGGCTCATACATATTAGCTTTTTCTTTGGCACTCAACTGGTGTTGCCGATTGTTTTGTAAGTAAGCCATCTGCTTCACTATTTTGAGAGGATCAAATAATTGATGTTTATAGGCATTTGAACCGGACTGTTACGAATTCAGACGTCGTACAGCTGTCTTCAATAGCCGCATGGCATTCTTATGATGTTGGACCATGGGGTAGAGCATATTATATTTAAAATTCAACGAGGTGTTTGTTATTGCTAATGCTCTGTCCGTAGTAAATGTAATTTGTGTTTTTGCTTGTTGATGTTTTTGATTTAGTATGGTAAATTCTTTGTTATGCGATGAGTCCAGCAGTAATTCGTGATATTTATTCAGTAGTGGGACTTTCTGCCTGGACAAATTTTCTCTCCTGTGGCATATAGTTGTTTCAGAAACAATGCCCTCTACTTCTCAAGTATAGTATTTTTGTGTGATGGTAGACGAGGCAACGTTGAGGCGTGTCTTGGACACCATGATGATAAACATTAATGCCTCGCTTAATGAGATCAGGGGCGATCTCGGCAATGTCAGAGGTGACTTAGGTGAGGTCAGAGGTGACTTAGGTGAGGTCAGAGGTGATCTCAGCCAGAATACTGCGGCCTTAGGTGAGGTCAGAGGTGACCTAGGTAATGTCCGAGTAGATGTTGGTACAGCCAGGGGTGACCTCAATGTGGTCAGAAATTACATTGAGGCCACAAACGTTACACTTAATCATCTCAGGGGCATACTTGGTAATAACGTAGAAGCCCTTAATCAGACAAATGCCAATTTATTAGCTAATACTGCAACTTTGCAGGAAGTAAGGGGTGACATTGATCCAATCAGAGAAAATGTGGGAGCCAATACCGTTACTTTGGTAGGCGTCAGACGTGATGTTGAGGCTAACACGAATACTTTAGATCAGTTGAGGGTAGACTTAAATCAGGTGCGTGAAGACATGGAGACACACAGAGCTGAGGCTAATTGTAACCTTGTAGCAGGATTAGCAGCGGTAAGAGTAGATCTTATCCGACACCATCAGGAAGCTAACGATAGGTTAGATGTTGTAGCGACTGACCTTGCGACAAACCGAGAGGAAGTACAGGGCCGGTTGACACGAATAGATGACACTATTAGAACCGTGTCAGATGAGATTGCGGAGTTACGACAAGAGCTGACTTCTAATACAGCTAAGGTCGAGGGAATGAAGGAGACCATTCGGATCCATAAGGATGAGATGGCAGTCGACTTAGCAGTGATGAAGAACGAAGCAGCAGACCAGCGAACGGAATTCCAAGAAATTGTAAAAGATGTCAAACAAGATGTAGACTTCTTAAGGCATAGATTGGAAGAAGTAGCCATTACAGAAAGACTACAACTAAGTGGAAACGTGCACAAATCCGTTAGGGACACAGATACAAAATTAAGTGGTGAAATACACCGTCTGCAGTAGCAGATAAACGACCTGACACTACAATCAGATCCGTTAAGTACACCGGATATAGCTGAACTAGAACGACGTTTACTAGCTAGAATCGAAGCTCAAACTAGGGATATGTCTGTGGAAACTTCGACACCACAACAGACAGCATCCGTAGAAGTACAACCGAGTACTATGGCGAGAGTACTCAGATGCAAACTGGGATACCTACACCAACACCACTCAACTTTAATGCTCCTATATTTACACCTGTCAGAGGTCAAGCACAGGCGAGCAATGTGATGATAATTCGACAGAGAGACGAGCAACCAGCTCAATTCTCGGGGACAGGGAGTAGTGTGACTCCAGTAGAATTTCTACAAAACGTTGAATCGTATCTTAGGGACACGATGGTGCCTCCCTAAAGAGAACTGCGAGTCATCGAGCGTCTTTTGACTGGACAAGCAAGTACTTGGTTCAGGGCGTTCCGATATGCATTCAATGGTTTTCAGGATTTCAAAGATGCACTCCTGAGGACGTACTGGGGGGCAATGATGTACAGCAGAGCATACATGCAGAGATGTACAATAAACGATATAGCTCTAACCAACCAACTAGGTATGCGAAATAGTTTGCCCGGCAATTATCTAGATTGAGATGGCTACAAACGCCGATGGCAGAGCCAGATTTGATACAGACTATAACAAGGCAATACCCTGCAGATGTGCAGAGGACTTAAATCGCCGCTAAGGCAACGACATTCGTAGAACGCGATCAGATATTGAGACGGATCGATTCTACCAATGACCAGTTTTCCACGCATAAGCCGAAAAATGATACACGCCACGTAAACTTGACGACGGTGGACAAAGTGTGTCAGACGCCAAAACCTGCGCCAGTAATTGCACAACCGTATGAAAGTAAAGATGCGGGACCTACAGACGAACATGGAATCGTCGACCGTATGACAGGTCACATCAGGGAGATAGAGGATATTGGGGCCGAAGTTTCGCCGATTGAAATTTAAACCAACAATATAATGGACGAGGAAGGAATAATAATAACAGCAATGCTCCACGAAACCAGCAATTTGGCAACATTCGCCATGACTATATATACAGTGGTGGTTACAATCGTGACCGTGATCCACGATATGCTATCGACCGAGATTGGCGCGGTAGAGCTCAAGAGAGTAGGGAGTATATTACGCAGTTAAGGAACTCCCCAGATCAAGAGCAGGAACCAGTTTCTTCGAAGGAAGTACCTGACATTCCAGAGGAGGTGTCTGAGGCAGATAGACCTAGGACCTCCAAAGGAAAAAAAAACGCAAAATCGAAGTAGAGGATGTGAAGATAGACTCCAGAGTTAGTGCCACTATACTACTCTGGGAGCCAATGGCGGACGACTTACTCGACGAAAGACGAACTATGACCGACCTAATTTTAACACAACTCCCGATGATATCAGCTAAAATAAATAACTACGATGCCCCGTCACACTTCTTGTAGACACAGGCGCCATGATCAGTGTAATTTCTGCCGATCTTTATACAGCTTTAAAAGCTTTGTCAGAACTAACTGAACTGCCCGTTTCGACTATAAAGGTCAGAGGGATCATTCCTGACCATACTGTGAAGTGCAAAGTGCAGATTTCGTGCGTGCTAGAGATAAATTGCCACATTTATCAGCACCAGTTCTTGGTTCTAAAAGACCTCAGATATGAGGCTATCCTGGTAGTTGACTTTATGAGGAAATACGACGAAGTCATAGACATGGGTCAGAACACTATTCGATTTCTACCGCATGAGACTATTGCCATGAACTCTGAAGGGGACGATCCCAGATGTAATGCGGACGTTAACCTCGTAGACAATTGTGGTTATATGGAAATAAATAGCATGAAAGAGCAATGCACAGATGTTGAGAACGTCTGGGAGTTTTTAACGCAGCAAACCTGAAGAAATATTTTCGGAATTAGGACTGGTAATCAATGCAAATAAAAATGCAAATCTCACAGTTTTATTTGAAACAACGGAGAGGTATATGAGCCCGACATTGGCTCTTGTCCTCAATATTTCTTCGTGAGCATGCTTATTCTTTGAGCTCACATGTGTAGAACACACTCTGAAGCTTCCTCGTATTTTTTATACTAATTTGACTTCGCCGAGGAAAGCTCATTCATTTCCTGGATATATTTTATACTCAATTCTTCTGCAGCATATCTTAGGAATTCAAAACTAGTAATTCTGCATTATTTACCAATTAACTATGCCTTGTAATTGGTAAATTTCATTAAAAGGTAAATGTAATTACACCGCAGACACGCGGAGATCATGGAAGTAATCGATCAACAACTTAGAATTTCATTGGAACCCGGGGTGGAGTTCCTGCATTCGACACACCGTACTGAGAATCCACTCAGGTTGGACATGATTTCCATTTGTCCGTCAAAGTGACGATGAACCCGCGTTCGTGCTAAGTAGCACTTGTGAACATTATCGACGGCCATCAGGCTGCTACAGTGATTATTAGCAGTGAATTGTACACCATACAGCCGCTTCAGGCTAGTGTAATTATATTTTTACACGAAAAGTGATGTATTTGTAAAACTGTATTTTTCCACGAAACACCTCGTAGAGGACTTGTGTAAATGTCGACCACGGTGTACAAAGCAAGTGTGTCGAGTACAATAAAATATTTGAGCAACGTTGAATGGATCACATCAGTGAATTTTGCTCATAATTTGATCACCGGCAAGATTTTACATTTATTTTGATTATTTACGATGGCCGTGATCATCCACGATTTTCTGTGTGTGCTTGTATCAGTAATAGAAGCAGTGAAATAGATATCACCCGTATATCTGAGATTCAGTGGCAGGAATAAGGCCAATTTTGAAATACCTGCACCACTGTAGTAGCAGTGTTGATCTTGTACAGTTTAATCGTAAATTCAGTGAGTTTATTTTCATCAAGATGATGCGTTTTTCGGACCACGTGTTCGACACTATTCGACTTATATCCATGATGTTCGACATGGAGTAGACGAGCAATCATGGGGGAAACGCATCTGGAATAACTGCCATGTCGGAGGATAATCCAGGTGGATTGCCATGGACAACCCGTACCATGAGAACCAGGAACGAGAGAACAGGCCAGGGTTCCCAACCTTGCTTTAGAAGCCTGTGTAATACTCCAAGGAATTGGAAGTTATTTACCCCTCTCATAATGGAAACAGGGGGGGGGGGTGAGATACACGATGTTACAACCGTGAGTCCTGTAATTTCTCTATGTACAAGGTTTATCCAGGTAGACTTAAGCTATGAGCATACTTTAGCCGAAATTGTAGTGATCACATAGGTAGAACTATGTTTTAGAATATGTATTTTTCATTCTGGTAACTGGGACAATCTATCGTTAGACACCCTACACCGTGATCTACACGGGACGTGCACATGTACATTTATGTTTTTCAGTATAACTATTTACCAGCCATGTCAGAGCTCAACTTTATGTCAGTTAAAGGACACCGTAAATAAGAAGTAGTGAACTTCTGAAATAATTAGGGAACACCCTATATAATAGGCCCTCACTTTTATTTGAAGCAACTTATTAGCGTATCAGTTGACAGTCGAGAGCTACTTTCCCATTTGTGTACTGTTTATTTAACATTTGTTAGTACACTTTTACCACACTAGTTCCAGGGAGGAGCGAACTCATGTCTTGTAGGACTGATCTAGACATGAAGCCAAGATTAGAATCGTATCATTTCAAGTAACACAATTTTCGTTTTAGAATGTGCCAAGCATAGTGCACAGAACCATCGAGTATCAAAAGTAGGATGGAGGAGTGACATTGTTCCAAATATCAAAGCAGTTAGATCTGCTAGTGTACAGTCTTCGTTTTTGTGAGGTTTGAAACTTTATAAATGTTATATCTGTGAACAGGGTAAATCGTATTGAAAGACACTCTTACGGAATAAGTGCAATTGGTTAGTTCATCTACGGAACACTACAGGACTGTATTCAGTGTATTCCGTTAGAGAGAAGACGCACAGTTTTAACACAAGTAATGTGATTTGAGCTGCAATGCTTTGAATGAGACATTTGGCAGTGCAGAGCGCGCTGCCAACTAACAGGTTTTCTTACCAAGCATTCCCCAGTGAGACCTAATTTCATTGATTGTTTTCTTTTGACAATGACGTTCATTTGTCATTTGCGGAATGTGGAGACCTTGAGACTAGGAGCATTATGTCACATGCTATGAGTACAGCCATTGACGGCTGAACACATGTATTGTACCGCAACTTGCGAGGACGACTTCTGTGAGAGGAGTGTCTTTATTTTTCGCTGGTGAATTAAAAATCATCTAGCAAGTTCTAATCAAAGGTTTATCAACTAATGTAAATTGACCCAGTTCATGTGTAAAGGCTACATTAGATTAGATTATATTAGATTTTTATTTATCCATTTGATCAATTACATGTATACAATACATTTTTGTTATAGGATACGTCAGAAATTACATCTATAAAATAAAAAGAACTTACAGGTATATATTATTAATACTAAAATTAAATACTATCAAACTCCCATCATGGATTCAGAACGGAAAAATCTACACAGACAGCAATTTATGAATGTAGTAATAGTATACTGAAATTAATTGACAATAAGGAACATGTGACTGGCCTATTCTTGGATTTATCGAAAGCATTTGATGTTGTTGACAATAAAATCCTGCTTACAAACCCAAATCAATATGTTATTAGAGGTGTAACTAATAAATGGATAGAGTCTTACTTAACCAGGCGTAAACAAATAGTAAGCTTGAGACACAAGGATGATGGAACCAGATTACTTAATGAAACATTGTGCAATGAGGGTATTATTAAATTTGGAGTACCCCAGGGATCGGTTTTGGGTCCTCTACTCTTTCTTCTATATATCAATGATATAACACAGAACATTGATTCTCATAAGGAAATTTTGTTTGCGGACGATACAACACTCGTAATAAAAGGTGAAACTAAACAGCTCTTACAGCAGTCTGCTGACTCCGTTACAGAAGAGTTAACCGAATGGTCACAAGATAAGCGCCTCATAATAAACTATTAAAACAGTATGTCTACATTTCCACACTATAGAGAATAGGAATCCTGCGACGCCCAATATAACATTAAATGGTCATCAAATAGAAAATAAATCAGAAACAACGTTTTTAGGACTATGGATACAACATGACTTGAAATGGAATAAACATATACAATATCTGAATACTAAACTGAACTCGATGTGCTTTGAGTTACGTATTTTGAAAACTTGCACTAGCATGCACACATTAAGAAATACATATTTTGCTTATTTCCATTCATACTTAAGATATGGGGTCATATTTTGGGGTATGTCACCAGATGTACTAAGCACGTTTAGGATACAAAAGAGGGCGATTAGAATTATGGCAAATGTAAACACTAGAGAATCATGTAGATCTCTGTTTAAAGCTTTAAACATTCTCCCACTGCCCTGCATTCATATCTTTGAAATTATTATGTAGGGGAAGATTACCTCGTAGTTCCGCTCCTTAAAACAACAATAACTAACTAACTAAACTATTATGTTTTTTAAAATGAATTTAATGAATAAAGACTTTTTCTTAAAACAAATAATGATGTTCTTATGCATAACACAAGACAAAATCAAAACATTCATATTTCACACACACAAGCATATATCAAAAAGGAACTTTTCACACAGGTGTTAAATTATAAAATTGACTATCTCTGTATATAAAATTTACCGCAAAAATAAAAACCTTTGAAAGAATGTTGAAAGCTTAACTGCAGTGCCATTGTTTTTACTCTGTAGTTTAATATCTTGGCGTATAGGAGCGATGAAATCTATAATTATGTTTTACTTTTCTATTTTAATTGTAATACCTAGCTGTAAGTTGTTGTAATTATAGAATTAAGTTACCCTATTGTGATAATAGAGTAAGGTGTAAATAGTTGTCCAAGAAGATTGTATCTCTTAAGATCCGTTAGTAAAATAAGTTATAAATAGTTATAGTATAAGTAAAATATACCTGTAAGTTCTTTTATTTTATAGATGTAATTTCTAACGTGTCCTATATCAAAAATGTATTATATACATGTAATTGATCAAATGGACAAATAAAATCTAATCTAATCTCTTCATTCTCTTCAACACACTCCCTTAATCGAGCAATGCTGCATTATGCTGCTTTTAGGAAAAACTAATTTCTATTTATGCAAAATTTATACTTGTTTTATTATAAATTATTTACGAATTTTTGGTGATATTAAAACATTTATTACATCGCAGAAAGGCGAAATGTGGATTTTGTATGGCACACGAGGCTCGACGTCAGATCCGTCGACCACCCACACGATTCTTGTCGTGCGTCTCGAGGAGACAGGCGCATACTTTGCGTGAGTTATATTTTGCTAAGTGCAACGTTGAAATCCGACAGTAGTCGAGAAATTGTAAAGCATCCCTTCATGAATTGCAGTGGGAGTTGCAAAAGTTGAATTAGTAAATGTATTGGAAGCCGTATTGGGCTCGATTACGTACGGTTAGTAAAATTGATAAAAACTTAACTGAGTTAATTCGTCGACCGCATGGCAGAAAATTCACGTACATTGGTAAAGTACATTTTGTGAGTGTAATTTAAGAGAACAGTGATATTTAATAACTGTAAAACATCATTACAAAGTGCTACGAATATTAACATAATTGAACATTTGAGCTGTAATATTTTTTGTACTATAAACTGTGACCACGTGTTTAGCGTTGCAATACGCCAGTACCAGTATTCGCGTGAGCATATCTCACAAGTGATATTGTAGAAGCAGTTGCGGAAGTTCATGGGCAATTTTATAACCGCACCTTAAATTCAGTGAGGAAATAATTGAACAGTGTAACGTAGAATCAGTGAAAACCCCTGTCCCACAAATTATCATCGTTTAACATGGAGTCTACACTATTCCAAATCACAATGGCTATGGATAAACACGACCACTTAACTGAAGGAAGGAGGATGAGCTAAGCCAAAATGCCAAGGGGGGAATTAACAATGGATCTACAAGCATAAGCCACGTGGAAGTAATATTAGCTATTATCTGAGATCGCTAACCATCCCAAAGCGAGTCTCAATCCACGACATGCAGCGTCTTGTATGTGAACCAAGGATTCAATAAATCTTTGTAAAGGGTTGGAACCGTAGATTAGTTATAGTCGGTTTCACAATGCACAATTTAGTTAGGGTTTTATTATTAAGAAAAAGTGTGGATTTATTTATTTATTCTACAAAGTTTTATACACGCCAAGCAGGCGATAATGTTATAACAAGCGTATCATTTCTAGCAGGCAAGTGGTCAGTTCCTTGCGAGCCACACGTAACAAATGAAATGAGTTCCCAGCTGGTAGACGAGGTCAATGCTAAGAATCTTGTAGGAAGTTGATAGGCTACACTGCCATGCAAACCTTATATAACTGTGTAAATTGAATCCAGAAGGCGGTGACATTCCACAGTTATATCACATGCAAGTCAGGTCCCTTTATTCACTTTTATAAAACAAATGAACTTGGTGTGTACAGATTTTCCTTCGTTATTACGACTTCTAACTAACCTAACCCCGTGGCACTACAGCCCTTGAAGGGCCTAGGCCAACCAACCACCGCCCTGCCAATTGGCCTGCAGATTTTGGGGTGACGCGTGGTGAGCGCGTCGGGTCCCCTCGGCCGTTATTCTGGGTTTTCGCGACCGGGGCACTGTCTCACAGTCAGACAGCTACTCAATTGTCCTCATGAGGCTGAGTGCACCCCGTTCCAACCATCACGTCAGTTTTAAAATCCTTGACGGAGCCAGGGATAGAACCCGGGGCTTCCGGGTGAGAGGCAGGCTAGCTACCCCAACACCACGGGGCCGGCCATTACGACTTCTAAGTGGACTATTATCAAATGAATTGTGAAAGACTTGGAAGCGAAGTATCGCTAGTTCGACAATGAATAATAAATGAGTTCTCACATAAATTAGGCCTATATGAAAAATACTAGCATTTGAATCAGATTTATTGCGTGCTATTATAAGAACACTGTTTATAGAGTTCAACACATGATTATACTTGCCATGAACAGCTGATAGCTGACATAATAAACTTGGTTGTTTATGATTACCACAATGTGTATAAATCAGGGATGGATTCACACTAATTGTAGTCTTGTAATGGATGTTATTGTGATGTGTTGTTCTGAAGGATATAACCCCATATTTTCCGGCTACAATGAACTCATATGACGTGTTGACCGATGTTTACTGGATTGACGAATCCGTGTTATTGTTAAAGACACAGGGTGTCTAAGAAGTTATGAAGTTGAAGTTATGAGATATTTTAGATTGATTCATTGACCACACCTGAATACACTGGACGGATTTCATGGTCCTAAAAATAATAAGAACATTCTGAGGTATAAAAATAGAAAAAGGAAATTAATAATCAAGTGATAGGATTTTTATGATCATAAACCATGCATAAATAATTCCCTGATATTAAATAACAACTGAATGCTAAACCTAGTATATTTTGGTGGACCGAACTTGAAAATTGATGATTGTCGTAATTTGTATACACATTTTGAAACTTTTTCTGACATTCTAGACGTTGGTGACATTGGTGACGTGATAACATTAGTTCACGCATCATATTGGTGGCAACGTGAATCGTGGTAATTTCTATGATTGCCATAGCAGTTGCAGGCTATTATTTTCTTTTCTTTACCCACATGTCCACACACTTATGACACTTTGTCACAAAGAGTGGCAAAACGTGAAGGCTGGCTGTGCCAATTGCAAAAACTGTAGGAGTGCTTCCATGTTGTAAACATTTGTGTTGTTCACAGTTTAATTATTTTCGTTGTTAGAACAATTGTGCATAGTTTTGAATTTTCGATTTGTAATAAACGCTTCTCGTTTATTTAATTTAAATTTCAGTCAGGATTAGATCACATAATTAAAGATAATTGTAAATGTTGGAGATGACACCGTGGTAACGTAGATATTTGTCCCTTGCTTGTAAATGTAAATGAATTCTAGTATTTGCAAACAAGTAAATGTCTTGCTTTGCTTTAAATTCAATGACGGCGTTAACCTCCCGTAATTATTTTCGATGTAATTGCTTAGGGCTGATTTTACGTGTCATGCTCCTAGTTAGTTAGCTATCGCTTAATATTTTTGTATTCAGGATTATGACAGGCTTAAATTAGATTCGCAGTTAGAACTTTTTTAAATCTTTATTTCAGGGCAGATTAGTACGGACTGGCCGTTTGACACCTCTCATAATGTGCTAGGAATCTGTTCTTGAATAAATGAATTCATTGGGTTTAAACTTAAGACTGGCCTCTTTCTTGTTTAGTTTTTATGCCGATACATTCCCCTGGGCTTGTTAAGAATAGGACCTCACCAATTCCCGACAACCCCCGAGAGCAGACTTTTGTGCTGAACCAGTCCATGAATGTGTCGTTCCCCATACTTGTGTGTTGGTAGGAGGAGGATCTTGGAAGGGCCATTTGAAACCGGGGGCTCCCCGAAATCCTTGTCTAACGGGCACATATAGAATATAATTATTCTCTGGCGCCGAACGTGGAAGCATCGACTTGAGGGTTCGACCTACCATGATCCGTTTTCTTTTTGTGAGGTTTTCTGACTTTTGATAGCTATCCAACAGGTCAGTGACGAGCTGCGATTTCGTACTGATGATTGGGAAGCTGCATGACTTTCATTCCCGAGTTACGACCATGAGGCTAGGTGGCACTTGTTAGTGATATTAAGTTGAGGATTTGATCTTGCAGCCACCCTAGTCTTGAGTAAATGTAGTTTGTTTGTTTTTGCCTGTGTTGTAATTTAATTTAAATCAGAGGTCAAGCAGTTATCGCTGAATTTATTGGGAAAGAACAGATTTTCGATTGGTTCCAGCCCATATTACTCACCAATGAATATATTTGAAGTTGGTAGTTCCCCCTATTGTCTCATTGAATATATATCAATATATCAGGGCATGAGACGGCCGAGCTGTTGGCGAACTTGCCAACTTCTTTGCAAAATTTGCAAATGACCATGGACAATATGAGGTCTGGCTTGAATAATGTCAGGGCAGATGTGGCTGAGGTTATAACAGATATGATGGAGAACACTAATAATGCCAGGGCAGATATATTACAGACCGGTAATAACATTAGTGCTAATATTAGGGCAGATATGTCGCAAATTAATACTAATCTCAGGGCAGATATGGCACAAAATAATACTAACCTAAGGGTAGACATGGCGAAAAACAACACTAACATTAGGGCAGACATGGCACTAAACAGTGAGTATTTGAAAACCGAACTTAGGACAGATATAGCCGACGTCAAGAGAGATATCGCAGTTAGCATTATTACAGTTAGTGATGACTTACGAGCGGATATCGAAAGTTACAGAACTGAATCTCAGGTACACTTGGAAGGAGTAAAAGCGGAGATCCGAGTAAACAGATCTGACATCAATAAGAAATTAAATGACGTGCAAACCGAGATGAGCGAAAGCATTGAAAAAGTGAAAACGGAAGTAGCGAATGCGAGGGAAATGGTTAGTAAGTGAATTGCCACCATGGATCAGCGGATGTAAGAAATAAATACTTATGTCGCAGTATTGAAGGCTGACGTCACAGTCATGAACACTGGACTATGACTGACGCGAGGGATCGCTGTGGCAGTGCATATGAATGTAAAGTGCGTGGTGGAAAATATGCAGAACGTGAAGGCGGGAGTGAATGCTAACACGTCAGCTATACAGGAGGTTCATGAAAACATGAAGCAGGATAATGGCAAACTGAAAGAGGATTTCGCAGCAATAAACAATGGTATTAGAGGAGATTTAACGCATTACATTGAATCTGTACGAAAGGAGATAAGACCATTTCAGGAAGAACCCCGTGAAAATAACGACAAATCGAACCAATTCGTTCGAAAAGCAATTGACGAGAATTAAAAGAAATTTGATACCTGTATTCGAGGCAAAATTGAGCGCATTGAACTGCAGGTGAATGGAATGAATAATGAACAACTGAATGTCACGCCTAACCGAGCAGAAGGGGAAGAACGCATAACTAAAATGCTGAAAACTACTAGAACTGAGGAAAAATCGAATATTACACCGGGAGAAGAAAGGTCTAGTGTACCGAAGGAAAATACTAATCTCAATCAATTTCGGACACCATTCCAGTTCACCATCCCTAACTTTAAAGTTATGCTAAGCTATAGCCAAACACCTTATTCCAACGTTGTTTATTTACTAGCAAGTGTGCCTGCATAACCTACAATGTGTATAGTACAGTGTTACAGTACTACAGTACATGGAGCAGTAGTGGTATCTTACATAGTATAGGCACTAGCAAGTGTGCCTGTATAATCTACAGGGTTTATAATACAGTGTTACAGTACTACAGTACATGGAGCAGTAGTGGTATCTTATATAGTATAGGCACTAGCAAGTGTGCCTGTATAATCTACAGTGTGTATAATACAGTACTACAGTACATGGAGCAGTAGTGGTATCTTTTATAGTATAGGCACTAGCAAGTGTGCCTGTATATCCTACAGTGTGTATAGTACAGTGTTACAGTACATGGAGCAGTAGTGATATCTTGTATAGTACGGTATAGGCATTAGAAAGTGTGCCTGTATAACCTACAGTGTGTTTAATACAGTGTTACAGTAGTACAGTACATGGAGCAGTAGTGGCATCTTGTATAGTATAGGCACTAGCATGTGTGCTTGTATAACCTACCGTGTGTATAGTACAGTGTTACAGTACTACAGTACATGGAGCAGTAGTGGTATCTTATATAGTATAGGCACTAGCAAGTGTGCCTGTATAACCTACAGTGTGTATAGAACAGTGTTACAGTACTACAGTACATGGAGCAGTAGTGGTATCTTATATAGTATAGGCACTAGTAACTGTGCCTGTATAACCTACACTGTGTATAGTACAGTGTTACAGTACTACATTACAAGGAGCAGTAGTGGTATCTTATATAGTATAGGCACTAGCAAGTGTGCCTGTATAACCTACACTGTGTACAGTACAGTGTTACAGTACTACAGTACATGGAGAAGTAGTGGTATCTTATATAGGATAGGCACTAGCAAGTGTGCCTGTATAACCTTCACTATCTATAGTACAGTGTTTCAGTACTACAGTACATGGAGCAGTAGTGGTATCTTATATAGTATAGGCACTAGCAAGTGTGCCTGTATAACCTACAGTGTGTATAATACAGTGTTACAGTACTACAGTACATGGAGCAGTAGTGGTATCTTATATAGTATAGGCACTAGCAAGTGTGCCTGTAGATAGATAGATAGATAGATAGATTTTTATTAATTCCATTTGATCAAATACATGCATTCAATACATTTTTGATATAGGACACGTCAGAATTTACATGCATAAAATAAAAGAACTAACAGGTATATATTACTAAGATTATAACTATTTATAACTTATTATAATAGCAAATCTTAATAGATACAATCTTATTGCACAACTATTTACACCTCACTCTATTATCATAATATGAAAACTTAATTCTATAAATACAACAACATACAGCTAGGTATTAAAATTAAATTAAAAAAGTAAAATATAGTTATAGATTCCATCACTCCTATACGCTAAAATATTCAACTACTGAGTAAAAACAATGGCACTGCAGATAAGCTTTCAACATTCTATCAAAGGTTTTTATTTTTGGGGCCAGTTTTATATACTGGGGTAGTTTATTGTATAATTTAACTCCAGTGTGAAAAGTTCCTTTTTGATATATGCTTGTGTGTGTGTGTGAAATATGAATGTTTTGATTTTGTCTTGTGTTATGCCTATGAACATCATTGTTTGTTTTAAGAAAAACATCTTTATTCATTAAATTCTTTTTAAAAAACATAATACTTTCAAAGATATATATGCAGGGCAGTGGGAGAATGTTTAAATCTTTAAACAGAGGTCTACATGATTCTCTAGAGTTTACATTTGCCATAATTCTAATCGCTCTCTTTTGTATCCGAAACGTGCTTAGTACATCTGGCGACATACCCCAAAATATGATCCCATATCTTAAGTATGAATGGAAATAAGCAAAATAAGTATTTCTTAATGTGTGCATGCTAGTGCAGGTTTTCAAAATACGTAACGCAAAGCACATCGAGTTCAGTTTAGTATTCAGATATTGTATATGTTTATTCCATTTCAAGTCTTGTTGTATCCATAGTCCTAAAAACTTTATTTCTGATTTATTTTCTATTTGATGACCATTTAATGTTATATTGGGCATCGCAGGATTCCTATTCTGTATAGTGTGGAAATTTAGACATACTGTCTTTTTATAGTTTATTATGAGGCGATTATCTTGTGACCATTTGGTTAACTCTCCTGTAACGGAGTCAGCAGACTGCTGTATGACCAGTTTAGTTTCACCTTTTATTACGAGTGTTGTATCGTCCGCAAACAAAATTTCCTTATGTGAATGAACGTTCTGTGTTATATCATTTATATATAGAAGAAAGAGTAGTGGGCCCAAAACCGATCCCTGGGGTACTCCAAATTCAATAATTCCCTCATTGGACAATGTTTCATTAAGTAATTTGGTTCCATCATCCTTGTGTCTCAAGCTTACTATTTGTTTACGCCTTGTTAAGTAAGACTCTATCCATTTATTAGCTAGACCTCTAACACCGTATTGATTTAGTTTGGTAAGGAGGATTTTATGGTCAACTACATCAAATGCTTTCGATAAATCCAAGAATAGGCCCGTTACATGTTCCTTATTGTCAATTAATTTCAGTATACTATTACTACATTCGTAAATTGCTGTCTGTGTAGATTTTTCCGTTCTAAATCCATGTTGTGAGTTTGATAATATTTTATTTTTTTCTATGAAACTTATCAGTCTCTTATACATAATTTTTTCCACAATTTTTGCAATACCAGTTGGTAAGGTAATAGGACGATAGTTATCTAATTCATCTTTTGAACCGTTTTTGTGCACTGGAATTACTTTTGATAACTTCAAAATATCCGGGTAAGTTCCTGAGAGAATTGAACTGTTTATTAAGTGCGTAAGTGGATTTATTATATTTTCTGCACATTTCTTTAAAATTGCATCAGGGATTCCATCAATGCCAGCACAGAATTTATTTTTTAGCTCTTTTATAACTATTCTTACCTCTTCACTTGTGACATGATTTATAAATAAAGAATCACTGCATATATTTATTTTATTATTAGAATTTAGTGTATTTACCTGTGATTTATTTAATAATTTTTGCGGAATTTCCAGAAAATAGTCATTAAAAGTGTTTGCTATTTCCTCTGGATTATTAATCACTTTATTATTTCTGGTCAGTGTAATGTTCCTTTGTATTTTAGCAGATTTTCCAGTTTCTTTCTTTATTACGGACCACATTGCCCTGTTTTTATTAGATGATTGGGAAATAAAATTATCATTATGCATTTTCTTTGCTAGTCTTATTACCTTATTTAATATGCTAGTGTATTTTTTGTAGTATAAATTGAATTCAGGTGTTGTGTGGTATTGTTTATATACTTTGTGTAGAAATTTCTTTCTTTGACATGAATTTATAATCCCTGTTGTTATCCAATTGCTAGTTTTGTTATTTTGAACAGTTCTTCGTTTAAAGGGGAATGCTATTTCAAAATAGTGTTTTAGGGTACTGTTAAATGCATTAAATTTATCATTTACATTTTCTAGTTCATAAATTTCTGACCATGTTTCCTTATTTAATAAGTCATTGAAATATGTAACATTTGATTCAGTGAATGACCTGCACTTTGATTTTACTCCATTATCATTATTATTGATTACTTCGGATACTTCAAAACTCAGTATTTGTCCATGGTGGTCACTAAAACCCGGACAATAGACTTCTATTGAATGGTGATATTTATCTGTATTTATAAAAATTTGATCAGGAGTGGTTTTACTAAATTTTGTTATTCTTGTTGGTGTATTTACTGTAGGTTTCAGTCCATAGGAAATTAGTAACTGGTTTAATAATTCACAATTTCTATCAAGTTTTAAGAAATCCACATTTACATCCCCACAAATTATTATATCGAAATTTACTTTGCTCATGTTATTGAGTAACAATTCTAGTTTATCTATAAATAGAGGAAACTTTCCTGACGGAGAACGGTATACGCATACAATTATTAACTTAAACTGCTGAATTTTTACGGCAGAGAATTCAAAATCCTGTTCCATAATTAGATAATCATAAGCTGTTATCTGTTCATGATCTAAATTATTTCTTAAGAAGATGCAAGTACCACCATGGCTAATATTAGATCTAGAGTATTTACTAGCTTGTATAAACCCTGGGAATTGAATTAATTCGAGTTGTTCCTCTTTCAGCCAATGTTCTGAAATACATAGTGCTGAGATGTCTTTAAGTTCATTTTTAAGCATTAGATTTATGTAATCAATTTTATTATATAGAGACTGGACATTCTGGTGGTAAATTTTAAATTTGTTACTTTTGCAAGCTTGTGTTGGTGATTTATTTACATTATTATTATCATAATTGTTATTATTATTGTTGCTAGACAAATCCGAAATACCATTGTTGCACTCCGTTAAATTTGACTTTAAAAGATGTGAATGCCAAACCTCACGTTTGGCTTCTTCTACCAGTTTCCCTGCTTCCACTCTAATGATATTACTGTTGAATTATTCTTACCATTTGAATTTACAATTTTGCAGATTTCATCACTAAGATACTCTTTTCCTAATCTATTTAAGTGTAGGCCATGCCGAGTGTGGAACTTCCTGTCTAATTTACTTACATCTACAATTTGGACATTTGGATAACTCTTACAAATTTTATGAATTTTTCCATTTGTAGCCTCTATTTCTACATTTACACATGACTTGGGAATTAAATCGTGTCTCTGCGGAATGTTTACAATAATGACATTTGTTTTTTGCATGGATGGCAATGTACCCTTTAAATCTTTGATTACCTTTTTACTCTCATTTCTATTTGTATAACCTACACTGTGTATAGTACAGTGTTAAAGTACTACAGTACATGGAGGAGTAGTGGTACCTTATATAGTATAGGCACTAGCAAGTGTGCCGGTATAGATAGATAGATTTTATTAATTCCATTTGATCAAATACATGTATACAATACATTTTTGATATAGGACACGTCAGAATTTACATCTATAAAATAAAAGCACTAATAGGTATATAATACTAATACTATAACTATTTATAACTTATTATAATAACAGATCTTAAGAGATACAATCTTATTGAACAACTATTTACAACTTACTCTATTATCATAATATGAAAACATAATTCTATAAATACAACTACTTACAGGTAGGTATTACAATTAAAATAGGAAAGTAAAATATAATTATAGATTTCATCGCTCCTATACACTATGATATTCAACTACGGAGTAAAAACAATGGCACTGCAGATAAGCTTTCAAAATTCTATCAAAGGTTTTTATTTTTGCGGCAAGTTTTATATACTGGGGTAGTTTATTGTATAATTTAACTCCTGTGTGAAAAGTTCCTTTTTGATATGTGCTTGTGTGTGTGTGTGAAAAATGAATGTTTTGATTTTGTCTTGTGTTATACCTATGAACATCATTGTTTGTTTTAAGAAAAACATCTTTATTAATTAAATTCTTTTAAAAACATAATACTTTCAAAGATATATATGCAGGGCAGTGGGAGAATGTTTAAATCTTTAAACAGAGGTCTACATGGTTCTCTAGTGTTTACATTTGCCATAATTCTAATCGCCCTCTTTTGTATCCTAAACGTGCTTAGTACATCTGGTGACATACCCCAAAAAACGACCCCATATCTTAAGTATGGATGGAAATAAGCAAAATAAGTATTTCTTAATATGTGCGTGCTAGTGCAGGTTTTCAAAGTAAGTAACGCAAAGCACATCGAGTTCAGCTTAGTATTCAGATATCGTATATGTTAATTCCATTTCAAGTCATGTTGTATCCATAGTCCTAAAAACGTTGTTTCTGATTTATTTTCTATTTGATGACCATTTAATGTTATATTGGGCTTCGCAGGATTCCTATTCTGTATAGAGTGGAAATTTAGACATACCTAGACATACTAGGTTGTTGGCCTGGAGGAAGTGTAACTGGACTCTCTGTCGACCCCTGAGATTCTGGAGAAGTCAGGATTCTGGTGCTTCGCCTAGGTTGCTGGTCAGGAGTAGAGGTCGCAACTGGACTTCCTAACGACCTCTGGGATTCTGGAGAAGTCAGGACGTGGGGAACCAGAGTCGAAGATTCCGATGGTCGAGGGGGTACTATTTCTTCAAGATGGCGTCACAGTGAAAGTGTAGTGAAATAGCAGCTAGTGTAAATATTTGATAAAAGTGGTAAAATATTATAACAGAGGTTTAAAATCTATAAAGTTACTTTCCTTAGATCAAGTGTAATACGTAAAATTGATAGTATTTAGAAATTCTTATTGATAATTTAACAAACTTAAACTAATTTGTGAGAACGTGTATCCAAAGATTCGGTGACTTCTTCAATCACTGTTTGAACCAAGTAGAGCAGTGGTGCTTTTACGTGACTTCACCCGATTGGAAGATATACGTATTTCACATTCTTCTTTATTGGTAGGTAATTGGATTAATTCATTTAGGTAGTAATAATTAAAATAAATTTAGTGTAATTTGGTGTAAACATCTAGGCTAACTTAGATCTCTAGTATGACGACAGTAAACAGTGTTAGTGTCTCGTCAGGTAGTGTAACCGTAACGGATTTATGCTCGTCGTGCAAAATAAAAGTAAAAAATGCAAATAAAATCATCACAAGATCTCAGGTAAAATTGAATTAGGAGAAAAGTGAAACCGATTGTCGTAATGTAGGCCTACCGCTACCGTCGTGCGAATGTCATAACCTGAGAAACGAACTGTCCTCAAAAGACGAAATTATAAAGCTACTAAAGGAAGATATTGCTAAGTAAATGGAAGAGTTGAATAAATTAAAAGGAAACAGGGAGGAAAGCAAGGAAACTTGGACGACAGTGAATACTGGTAAGGTAAGATTGAATAAGCCTAGGCCTATAAATGGAGTACATGTAACTGAAATTCCCGTCTCAAATTCATTTGGAGTGCTTGTCGAAGAAAATGATGACTTTCCTCAAGAAGAAAAGAAGAAAGTGATAAAGAGAAAATCCAGGAAGATGCGGATATTTGCGGATAGCCACGGACGAGGTGTAGCAGCAAGCGTATTGGAGAGAAGCAGAGAAATGGAGGTCACTTCGACAGTAAAGCCAGGAGCTCAAATTGCAGAGGTCACGAACGGGATGATAGGAGTGTGTGCGTCCCTTACTGCAAAGGACTATGCAGTGATCATCGCTGGAGCAAACGACGACGTCTATAGAAATGAGAGTAAAAAGGTAATCAAATATTTAAAGGATACATTGCCATCCATGCAAAAAACAAATGTCATTATTGTAAACATTCCGCAGAGATACGATTTAATTCCCAAATCGTGTGTAAATGTAGAAGTAGAGGCTACAAATGGAAAAATTCATAAAATTTGTAAGAGTTATCCAAATGTCCAAATTGTAGATGTAAGTAAATTAGGCAGGAAGTTCCACACTCGGCATGGCCTACACTTAAATAGATTAGGAAAAAAGTACCTTAGTGATGAAATCTGCAAAATTGTAAATTCAAATGGTAAGAATAATTCAACAGTAATATCATTAGAGTGGAAGCAGGGAAACTGGTAGAAGAAGCCAAACGTGAGGTTTGGCATTCAGATCTTATGAAGTCAAATTTAACGGAGTGCAACAATGGTACTTCGGATTTGTCTAGCAACAATAATAATAACAATTATGATAATAATGTAAATAAATCACCAACACAAGCTTGCAAAAGAAACAAATTTAAAATTTACCACCAGAATGCCCAGTCTCTTTATAATAAAATTGATTACATAAATCTAATGCTTAAAAATGAACTTAAAGACATCTCAGCACTATGTATTTCAGAACATTGGCTGAAAGAGGAACAACTCGAATTAATTCAATTCCCAGGGTTTATACAAGCTAGTAAATACTCTAGATCTAATATTAGCTGTGGTGGTACTTGCATCTTCTTAAGAAATAATTTAGATCATGAACAGATATCAGCTTATGATTATCTAATTATGGAACAGGATTTTGAATTCTCTGCCGTAAAAATACAGCAGCTTAAGTTAATAATTGTATACGTATACCGTTCTCCGTCAGGAAAGTTTCCTTTATTTATAGATAAATTAGAATTGTTACTCAATAACATGAGCAAAGTAAATTTCGATATAATAATTTGTGGGGATGTAAATGTGGATTTCTTAAAATTTGATAGAAATTGTGAATTATTAACACAGTTACTAATTTCCTATGGACTGAAACCTACAGTAAATACCCCAACAAAAATAACAAAATTTAGTAAAACCACACCTGATCAAATTTTTATAAATACAGATAAATATCACCATTCAATAGAAGTCTATTGTCCGGGTTTTAGTGACCACCATGGACAACTGAGTTTTGAAGTATCCGAAACAATCAATAATAATGATAATGGAGTAAAATCAAAGTGCAGGTCATTCACTCAATCAAACATTACATATTTCAATGACTTATTAAATAAGGAAACATGTCAGAAATTTATGAATTAGAAAATGTAAATGATAAATTTAATGCATTTAACAGTACCCTAAAACACTATTTTGAAATAGCATTCCCCTTTAAACGAAGAACTGTTCAAAATAACAAAACTAGCAATTGGATAACAACAGGGATTAGAAATTCATATCAAAGAAAGAAATTTCTACACAAATTATATAAACAATACCACACAACACCTGAATTCAATTTATACTACAAAAAATACACTAGCATATTAAATAAGGTAATAAGACTAGCAAAGAAAATGCATAATGATAATTTTATTTCCCAATCATCTAATAAAAACAGGGCTATGTGGTCCGTGATAAAGAAAGAAACTGGAAAATCTGCTAAAATACAAAGGAACATTACACTGACCAGAAATAATAAAGTGATAAATAATCCAGAGGAAATAGCAAACACTTTTAATGACTATTTTCTGGAAATTCCACAAAAAATATTAAATAAATCACAGGTAAATACACTAAATTCTAATAATAAAATAAATATATGCAGTGATTCTTTATTTATAAATCATGTCACAAGTGAATAGGTAAGGATAGTTATAAAACAGCTAAAAAATAAATTCTGTGCTGGCATTGATGGCATCCCTGATGCAATTTTAAAGAAATGTGCAGAAAATATAATAAATCTACTTACGCACTTAATAAACAGTTCAATTCTCTCAGGAACTTACCCGGATATTTTGAAGTTATCAAAAGTAATTCCAGTGCACAAAAACGGTTCAAAAGATGAATTAGATAACTATCGTCCTATTACCTTACCAACTGGTATTGCAAAAATTGTGGAAAAAATTATGTATAAGAGACTGAACAGTTTCATAGAAAAAAATAAAATATTATCAAACTCACAACATGGATTCAGAACGGAAAAATCTACACAGACAGCAATTTACGAATGTAGTAATTGTATACTGAAATTAATTGACAATATGGAACATGTAACTGGCCTATTCTTGGATTTATCGAAAGCATTTGATGTTGTTGACCATAAAATCCTCCTTACCAAACTAAATCAATATGGTATTAGAGGTCTAGCTAATAAATGGATAGAGTCTTACTTAACAAGGCGTAAACAAATAGTAAGCTTGAGACACAAGGATGATGGAACCAAATTACTTAATGAAACATTGTCCAATGAGGGAATTATTGAATTTGGAGTACCCCAGGGATCGGTTTTGGGCCCACTACTCTTTCTTCTATATATCAATGATATAACACAGAACGTTCATTCACATAAGGAAATTTTGTTTGCGGACGATACAACACTCGTAATAAAAGGTGAAACTAAACAGGTCATACAGCAGTCTGCTGACTCCGTTACAGGAGAGTTAACCAAATGGTCACAAGATAATCGCCTCATAATAAACTATAAAAAAAACAGTATGTCTAAATTTCCACACTAGACAGAATAGGAATCCTGCGAAATCCAATATAACATTAAATGGTCATCAAATAGAAAATAAATCAGAAACAAAGTTTTTAGGACTATGGATACAACAAGACTTGAAATGGAATAAACATATACAATATCTGAATACTAAACTGAACTCGATGTGCTTTGCGTTACGTATTTTGAAAACCTGCACTAGCATGCACACATTAAGAAATACTTAATTTTCTTATTTCCATTCATACTTAAGATATGGGTTATATTTTGGGGTATGTCCCCAGATGTACTAAGCACGTTTAGGATACAAAAGAGGGCGATTAGAATTATGGCAAATGTAAACTCTAGAGAATCATGTAGACCTCTGTTTAAAGATTTAAACATTCTCCCACTGCCCTGCATATATATCTTTGAAAGTATTATGTTTTTTAAAAAGAATTTAATGAATAAAGATGTTTTTCTTAAAACAAACAATGATGTTCATAGACATGACACAAGACAAAATCAAAACATTCATATTTCACACACACACACAAGCATATATCAAAAAGGAACTTTTCACACTGGAGTTAAATTATACAATAAACTACCCCAGTATATAAAACTGGCCCCAAAAAACAACCTTTGATAGAATGTTGAAAGCTTATCTGCAGTGCCATTGTTTTTACTCAGTAGTTGAATATCTTAGCGTATAGGAGCGATGAAATCTATAATTATATTTTACTTTTTTAATTTAATTGTAATAGCTAGCTGTATGTTCTTGTATTTATAGAATTAAGTTTTCATATTATGATAATAGAGTGAGGTGTAAATAGTTGTGCAGAAAGATTGTATCTATTAAGATTTGCTATTATAATAAGTTAAATAGTTATAATATTAGTAATATATACCTGTTCGTTCTTTTATTTTATGGATGTAAATTCTGACGTGTCCTATATCAAAAATGTATTGAATGCATGTATTTGATCAAATGGAATTAATAAAAATCTATCTTTATAGTTTATTATGAGGCGATTATCTTGTGACCATTTGGTTAACTCTCCTGTAACGGAGTCAGCAGGCTGCTGTATGACCTGCTAAGTTTCACCTTTTATTACGAGTGTTGTATCGTCCGCAAACAAAATTTCCTTATGTGAATGAACTTTCTGTGTTATATCATTGATATATAGAAGAAAGAGTAGTGGGCCCAAAACCGATCCCCGGGGTACTCCAAATTTAATAATTCCCTCATTGGACAATGTTTCATTAAGTAATTTGGTTCCATCATCCTTGTGTCTCAAGCTTACTATTTGTTTACGCCTTGTTAAGTAAGACTCTATCCATTTATTAGCTAGACCTCTAATACCATATTGATTTAGATTTGTAAGGAGGATTTTATGGTCAACAACATCAAATGCTTTCGATAAATCCAAGAATAGGCCAGTTACATGTTCCTTATTGTCAATTAATTTATGTATACTAATAATACATTAATAAATTTTTGTCTGTGTAGATTTTTCCGTTCTGAATCCATGTTGTGAGTTTGATAATATATTTTTTTTTCTATAAAACTTATCAGTCTCTTATACATGATTTTTCCCACAATTTTCGCAATACGAGTTGGTAAGGTAATAGGACGATAGTTATCTAATTCATCTTTTGAACCGTTTTTGTGCACTGGAATTACTTTTGATAAATATCCGGGTAAGTTCCGGAGAGAATTGAACTGTTTATTAAGTGTGTAAGTGGATTTATTATATTTTCTTTACATTTCTTTAAAATTGCATCAGGGATGCCATCAATGCCAGCACAGAATTTATTTTTAGCTCTTTTACAACTATTCTTAACTCTTCACTTGTGTCATGGTTTATAAATAAAGAATATTGTGCCCATTCAACAATGAAATATGCAAATCACAGTTTGCCAGCAATGCTCAATCGGGAGTATCGGGGTTCATGGTTTGTTCTCCCACTCTGTGACTTACACACTTTGGATTAAGCTGATGATACACTTCCAAAAATAAACAAAAATCAACTCCTACTATTAAAACATTTAATTATCCAAATATATGGCGCTACAAAATTTAAACAGGTAAAAATACTGACACTCCACTTCACACTCGTCCGAAGTTGAAAAAGGAATTCATATTAAACGATTACAAAATCATAATGACTGGTCTTCCAAAAACCAACAAACTTCAACTAAGTTTCACTTCCATATAGTGTCCTTTTATTTTCTTCAAAATAAAGAGCTCCAAACGGCTCGGTAATGTTTACCTACACTGTGTTATCAATTTAATACACATCAATTACTATTTACAGGAGTATATCTTGTTTACTAATAAATATCAAAATTACCAAAGTATGGTTTATCATCACTTAATTTTGGGCTCTCACAATGCTCACATGTTACCATCCCTCTCTCTCAAGTCAACAACTCACTACCGTGATTGGGAAAATTTTGCGTACTCCCGAGCTACAGAAGACTACTGAACAAGTCAAAATTAAGATTACTCCCGGAATCTAATGTCTTCAATAGAACTCGTGAATCACTGAATCATATAATAATAAAGTTAGGGATTTATCATTATTTGTCTTAAAATATCATTATATTATAAGAAAGCAACGATCTGAACTCTGCAAGCGATAATAATTTATATAAGGGACCTCGGTTCAAAGACCGAGTCGTTCAAACAATCTTTAAACACTTTTGTGTATTATGACTCAGACGGTCCGTTCCCCGACCTACCGCAATACCAGAGGGTGAGGGTCTAGTCTTAACTACTTAGCGTGATTTATTGCAGGGAGAGAAGAGAGTTCACAGTCTCGCTTCACAAGTGACTGGCTACATCAGCTTTCTACATAGCTGTTTCAAATGCAATTATCTGAATGACAAGGCTTCTAATACACATTCTAAAACAACATATTTAGGCTCAACAGACCTATTCTCTCAGCTTCGGTATATAATAATTATGAAGTGTCCTCATTGGCGGGTAAGAAAATTCAATAATATAACCAATATTTAAGGGGCTTCAACACGGACGACTCTGAGTTCGATCCTCTCACATGCCTCGGGAGCAGTATCCCAATTTGGAGGACTTATAACATTAGCGACTTAGGGAAGGCCTCGCCTTGTACCAGCGCTCATAATACAACATAAATAGCACCCTTTTAAACACACAACGCACAATGCCTCGTGATCACTTATCAAAACTTGAGGACTTACCACAGTTCAATTACCACGACCAACTGTCCCTCATAATTAGTTTTACCGAGCATTTTAACGCATTCCTAGCGTGACAAATTACTTCAATGCGCTACATGGCGCTTATACATTAATTAGCCAAGTTGCCTTCAGAGAACTAAATAAATTCAAAATCAACGTTTGATCTACATCTCCAAATATATATTACTCTTCTCCCTTGACAATAATCATTTTTACCATAAGAACATGTATTCATAACATGTATTAATTCATTTAAAGGAGCTCGGAAGCTACTACTTTCAATATAAAATTCATCATAAAATTCATTCAGTTATGTAATTTTTATTATTAGACTATTATTATTATTATTATTATTATTATTATTACGCTTGCTTTCTCATATTTATATCATTTATCATTTACACTGATATTTTACTGAATACATTCCCCAAGGGATTCATTTACATTTCACATATTTATTATATTTATCTCAAATTAATCGTTCAGATCGCGCTATCATTCTTTTACCTGTTATTAAACATCCCTATTCTCTCTCTCATGAGGATTATACGCAAATTCTCCCAAACACATATCATAATGAAATAGTTACCCACATGACTGTACGGTCAGCGACCGAATCCTCCAGCGATGGAACATTTTTGCCCACTCACTGCTTTTTAAGCCATTTCCATGGTTACACTTACACTCAATGACACTTCTTTAACAGCACATAAAATATCTACCTTAATCACTTGGAATATACTGAATACCATTTTGTATTCGTTTCACTTAACACAATACAATTCCCTAAAAATATTACACTAAAAAATTCACTATATTTACATTACATAACAATTTTATCACTTGGGCGTTAATTATTCGCCTTACACATGTGATTTCTTTTCTTTTCCCGTTTCCAAGGGTGGCACTTATAGAACGTCGGCTCCCTAATCTGACGAGATTATGGAAAGTCTCGATCGAACTACACCTCACTGGAACGGCTGATCTTCAAATCTGGGTTTTGACTATCGGCTTCTATAACTTTACTGCACGATGTCGTTTCTTGCTAGACGCTAACTTGTTCGTCTAAATAAAAGTCTGTCCTTGGTGTATTACTATTACGGCCGCTCGAATAGTTTATCGGTGACCTAGTAATTTCCTTGCATTACTTGCTGTTACTTTAATTCGTAGCTTATTGGAGTCTTTCCCAATATTTACTGTTCATTTGTCTACCTAGACAAAGCCTGGAACTACAATTCCTAATTTTTATCGTCCTGCGCTCTAGTCCCTACCTTTCCGGAACACTAGGCGTTATTTATTTCGTTCTACCCTGATCGGGTTCCTTAACGTCGATAGAACTGTCTATTTCACTTTCCTTGGGTACTTCGAAACCTTATGATGCGTCGGTTCTTTCACTGAACTATTCTATTCGAGTACCTATCGCTTGTTATCTCTTCAGTCCACAGCCTAAACTTTGACTATACTGGTGAACTTTAACGATAATTGTTTCTGCGTGCAGCGTCTACGCGCTCACTAAAATAACTTGTTATACTTTGCGACACAGTATCACGCTCTCTGGCGTCTGTTATAACTGAATATACTTTGATGCAGCTCTCATGTACTAGGAGTTTACTTGTAGCTTATCTTGTAGTGGATGCTTCATCGTGCAGCGTCTCTGCGCTCACGGAACTGACTTGTTGTGATACAGTGACGCCCCTCGGGCTGTCGGAATAACTGCATGTGTTGCGACACAGTGACGCCCCCTCGGGCTGTCTGAAACTGCATATGGTGATGCTCCAACGTCACGCCCCCCTGGGCTGAATGATACTGCATGTACTTGATACAGTGACGCCCTCTCGGGCTGTCTGAAACTGCATATGGTGATGCTCCAACGACACCCCCCCCCCCCCCCTGGGCTGACTGATACTGCATGTTCCTCCTGGCACTGCCAGGGTTTTTATACAAATCGGCGGCAAAAAGATAAAATCCGCGTCTTCTCCAGCACTAACTTTTGAAGTAATTGTCGTATAATTTTGAAAAGTATATCTCTGGAAAATTCTTGTTCTAAACGTAAACTGGTTTCTTTGATCATGAAAATCGATCACACAATTCCAAGATATTAAATAATTTTGCTCCTCACCTACATGGGTGTTGCAGTTTATTTTTCCATCCCTACCAACTCTGGTCTCGGGGAATTACTAACGACGTCATGCCACGTCTGCAGTTCTTTCCTGTGCAAATATTATAAACTTTTTCCCACACAAAAATCTCTATTCCAGAATGATTCACAATGATGTGTCTCTTTCATTAATTAAATGCTCGCAAATGGCTTAATTCTAATTATTTCTCTTCTTGCGCAATTGGGAGGTTGTCATTTTATAGCTGCGTAAGGTCTATTTCCGAAACCTCTTCTCTCTTACACGCTGTGGAAAGTTTTTATCGTTCTATTAATAATCATGAGCCAGCTCCTTATCGATGCGTCAAGCATGATCTCACGTCCGCATGACTTGTGGTCACCCAATCTTGCGCCACGTTATAACAGCCCACTTCTTGCAATCTTTCTAAGTCATTCTAAAGACTGTATTATTTCCTTTCTTATTTTGCAAATAATTTATGGATTCGACGCTTGAACCAACAGCATATGGGTTCAATATATTTATTTTATTATTAGAGTTTAGTGTATTTACCTGTGATTTATTTAATAATTTTTGTGGAATTTCCAGAAAATAGTCATTAAAGGTGTTTGCCATTTCCTCTGGATTATTAATCACTTTATTATTTCTGGTCAGTGTAATGTTCCTTTGTATTTTAGTAGATTTTCCAGTTTCTTTCTTTATCACGGACCACATAGCCCTGTTTTTATTAGATGATTGGGAAATAAAATTATCATTATGCATTTTCTGTGCTAGTCTTATTACCTTATTTAATATGCTAGTGTATTTTTGTAGTATAAATTGAATTCAGGGGTTGTGTGGTATTGTTTATACATTTTGTGTAGAAATTTCTTTCTTTGACATGAATTTCTAATCCCTGTTGTTATCCAATTGCTAGTTTTGTTATTTTGAACAGTTCTTTGTCTAAAGGGGAATGCTGTTACAAAATAGTGTTTTAGGGTACTGTTAAATGCATTAAATTTATCATTTACATTTTCTAGTTTATACATTTCTGACCATGTTTCCTTATTTAATAAGTCATTGTAATATGTAACATTTGATTCAGTGAATGACCTGCACTTTGATTTTACTCCATTATCATTATTATTGATTGTTTCGGGTACTTCAAAACTCTGAATTTGTCCCTGGTGCTCACTAAAACCCGGACAATAGACCTCTACCGAATGGTGATAATTATCTGTATTTTAACAAATTTGATCAGGAGTGGTTTTAATAAATTTTGTTATTTTTGTTGGGGTATTTACTGTAGGTTTCAGGCCATAGGAAATTAGTAACTGTGTTAATAATTCACAATTTCTATAATATTTTAAGAAATCCACATTTACATCCCCACAAATTATTATATCGAAATTTACTTTGCTCATGTTATTGAGTAACAATTCTAATTTATCTATAAATAAAGAAAACTTTCCTGACGGAGAACGGTATACGCACACAATTATTAACTTAAGCTGCTGTATTTTTACGGCAGAAAATGCAAAATCCTGTTCCATAATTAGATAATCATAAGCTGTCAACTGTTCATGATCTAAATTATTTCTTAAGAAGATACAAGTACCGCCATGGCTAATATTAGATCTAGAGTATTTACTAGCTTGTATAAACCCTGGGAATTGAATTAATTCGAATTGTCCCTCTTTCAGCCAATGTACTGATATACATAGTGCTGAGATGTCTTTAAGTGCATTTTTAAGCATTAGATTTATGTAATCAATTTTATTATAGAGAGACTGAACATTCTGGTGGTAAATTTTAAATTTGTTGCTTTTGCAAGCTTGTGTTGGTGATTTATTTACATTATTACTATCATAATTGTTATTATTATTGCTGCTAGACAAATCCGAAATACCATTGTTGGACTCAGTTAAAATAACCTACAGTGTGTATAATATAATGTTACAGTACTACAGTGCACGGGGCAGTAGTGGTATCTTGTACAGTATAGGCACTAGCAAGTGTGCTTGTATAACCTACAGTGTGTATAGTACAGTGTACAGTGCATGTGATCGCTTTAGTCTTACCATAAATGTCAATAAGACTAAAGTCTTGGCACAACCTTCACAACGCACACCTCTTCCTGAGTTCAATATCTCCATCTCAAATTTGCCATTAGAACAGGTAGACCACTCCTCGTACCTGGGAAGTACCATTTCTGTGAGCTGTACCTGTGAGCAGGATGTGGATAAGAGAATTGGCGCAGCCCATGCAGCATATGGACGATTAGCGCACCGGGTCTTCATGAGTAAAGATCTGTGCATGAGTACAAAGCTTATGGTGTACAAAGCAGTAGTCATTTCTACATTGTTGTATGGCTGTGAAACGTAGACCCTTTACCGACGTGATCTTAGGAATCTTGAGCGTTTCCACCTACAAAAACTTCGATCAATCCTGAGGATTAAATGGGAAGACCGCATTACCAATATTGCTGTTCTGGAAAAGGCTCAAATCAACAGCATAGAATCATCCATAATAGGTCACCAATTTAGATGGATTGGTCATGTCCATCGGATGGATGATGTGAGATTACCTCGCCAAATGCTATATGGTGAGTTATGCTATGCCACCAGACCTCATGGCGGTCCTAAGAGGCGCTACAAGGACCAATTTAAGCAGACCCTGAAATTGACAGGTCTTGATTCATAACCCTGGGACATGCTGGCTGAAGACCGCTCAACTTGGCGCAGTACCATTTCGGATACTGTAAAGACGTTTGAAAGGGATCGACGCACACATGAAGAGGCCAAGCGTCAAGCTAGGAAACTTTGAGCTGCCCAACCACGTCCTCCTCCAGCAATACAATGTGACTTGTGTGGACGCTTGTTCCATGCCAGGATTGGACTCTTTAGTCACCGTAAACTCATCCACAAACTGGACTAAAGGAAGAAGATTTATACTCGGATTCGAGTTAAAGCCGATGATGATGATGATGAGAGTACTACAGTTCATGGAGCAGTAGTGGTATCTTGTATAGTATAGGCACTAGCAAGTGTGCCTGCATAACCTACAGTGTGTATAATACAGTGTTACAGTACTACAGTACATGGAGCAGTAGTGGTATCTTATATAGTATAGGCACTAGTAAGTGTGCCTCTATAACCTACAGTGTGTATAGTACAGTGTTACAGTAGTGCAGTACATGGAGCATTAGTGGTATATTGTATAGTATAGGCACTAGCAAGTGTGCCTGTATAACTACAGTGCGTATAATACAGTGATACATTACTACAGTACATGGAGCAGTAGTGGTAACTTATATAGTATAGGCACTAGCAAGTGTGCCTGTATAACCTACAGTGTGTATAATACAGAGTTACAGTACTACAGTACATGGAGCAGTAGTGGTATCTTATATAGTATAGGCACTAGCAAGTGTGCCTATATTACCTACAGTGTGTCTAATACAGTGTTACAGTACTACAGTACATGGAGCAGTAGTGGTATCTTGTATAGTATAGGCACTAGCAAGTGTGCCTGTATAACCTACAGTGTGTATAGTACAGTGTTACAGTACTGCAGTACATGGAGCAGTAGTGGTGTCTTGTATAGTACAGGCACTAGCAAGTGTGCCTGTATAACCTACAGTGTGTATAGTACAGTGTTACAGTACTACAGTACATGGAGCAGTAGTGGTATCTTATATAGTATAGGCAATAGCAAGTGTGCCTGTATAACCTACACTGTGTATAGTACAGTGTTACAGTACTACAGTACATGGAGCAGTAGTGGTATCTTGTATAGTATAGGCACTAGCAAGTGTGCCTGTATAACCTGCAGTGTGTACAGTACAGTGTTACGGTACTACAGTACATGGAGCAGTAGTGGTATCTTGTATAGTATAGGCACTAGCAAGTGTGCCTGTATAACCTACAGTGTGTATAATACAGTGTTACAGTACATGGAGCAGTAGTGGTATCTTATATAGTATAGGCACTTGCAAGCGTGCCTGTATAACCTACAGTGTGTATAGTACAGTCACAATGTGATGCAACATAAGGAAGTGTGATGTTACAGGGACAGCCTCAGTAGAATAAAGTAGAGAGTGATAGAGGAGTAACACCTCTTTAAAAACCCTGGTCCAGCTGGCTCGGCTGGTAGTACTTTGTTAGAGTCCCTTGCCAGGGTTACGGTGAAGTACTCAACGGTGCCTGCAGTGGAAGAGGTGATCCTTGCCACAGTGTGGTTGGCGGATCGGGCAGCCCATTGCTCAGGTTTAATAGGGCAAACTATTGTCCATATTTATGATGGGCAGATTTTGGCCCAACGGCAAAATGAGCGGAGGAGGAGCCAATCACTCTCATGGCTCCCAACGGTCAGAGGCGGAAGAGGCCACGCCAGACGGACTGGCTGTAAAGGCGCACCCCAGTAGTACTTGAGTATGCGGCAGTTCATTGCAGTCTCTGTGTTCGGTCCAGCATGTCTCATTTTTTGTGAGCCGCAGGATAAGGCTCAGAGATCATAGTGTGGGTCTCGTCCTGGCAAGCTGAGATCCATCATAAACAAATTCACGCCAGTGGCACTTCTTCCGAACGTCACTTTTCAAAGTCCAACGGCGATGGGATATGGACGGTGGGGGCAGGTTATGGGTGTAACTGGAAGCCCCTAGTTCGGACCTGCACGTTGGCAGCAGATGTGTGATGGTCGTCTTCCGGAGACTCTGTGACTACTCAGGAATTCGGTCCTGCATCTGTGTTTGGGCAGGCCTATTTAGGATCACCGCTGCCCATCCCACATGGGGAAGGCCCTAGAAATGGTGGGCTAAACATCGGAAGTCACAATCTTGGTCCGGCTGGGCAACCGCAAACAGCAGGTCACCCCTCATGCGGTTGAAACTCGAAAACAGTAAAGAATTACAAATTGATTATTGGATCATGGAACATCAGAACTTTGCTTGATACGGACAATAACGTTAGACCTGAGAGAAGGTCAGCTCTTGTAACCCATGAGTTATCAAGACTCAACGTTGACATTGCTGCTCTCAGTGAAACTAGGCTATCTTCTGAAGGCAAGATTACTGAATCTGGAACAGGATATACCATCTTCTGGACAGGAAAAGAAGAGGGGGAATGTCGTATTCATGGTGTGGGCTTCGCTGCGAAGACCAAACTGGTGAATTATCACCAACTTACGCCCACTGCAATCAGCGAAAGGCTCATGACTCTCCGCATACCACTCTCAGGAGGTTCCTTTTTGACTCTCATCTCTGCCTATGCTCCTACCTTAGGTTCTGATGATGAAGTAAAGGCTCAGTTCTATGATCAGCTAAGTGAAATAATCTCCAAGGTACCATCTGCAGATAAACTCTTGCTCCTCGGTGATTTCAATGCCAGAGTTGAAAAAGATCACAGGCTATGGAATAATGTGATGGGCAAACAGGGACTTGGAAAATGTAATCCCAATGGACTGTTGCTTCTTGGTCTTTTTGCAGAACACGAACTTTTCATTACCAACACGCAGTTCCGGCTACATAACCGCTTCAAAACCACGTGGATGCATCCTCGTTCCAAACATTGACACATTCTTGATTATATCATTACCCGGCAATGTGATAAGAAGGACACTCTTATTACCAGAACAGCAAGGAATATAGACTATTGTTGGACAGATCATAAACTTCTTATATGTAAGCTCAGGATATCCATCAGACCTAAACCACCTAGGAACATCAAAAATTTGCCAAGAAGGAAGTTTAATGCATCCAAACATCAGGATGAATCCATCTATAAACATTTTGGAAACAGGACCGTCACCCAATTATCAGAAAACCCAGTAACAAATGACATTCAGCAAGAATGGGCCACACTACATAAGATTATCACACAGTCAGCTGAGGAAACCATTGGTTTTATAGTGCGGAAAAGACAAGACTGGTTTGATGACAACAATGAAGAAATTCTGTCTCTCATCAATGCCAAAAGGAATGCCTATCTTGCCCATCTTCAAGACCCAAATTCCAACACAAAGAAAGATAAACTACTGGAACGCAAGGGTAAATGTCAGACGCAGATAAGGCAGATTAAATATACTTGGTGGCAGCAGAAGGCTCAGGAACTGCAGAGACTATCGGATGTTCGAGACTAGAAGAACTTCTATGCAGTACTCAAGGAAATATATGGACCATCTCGCTCATCACCAGGTACACTGAAAAGCGCTGGTAATTCTATTACCTTTACTGACAGTCAAGAAATCTTGGAACGCTGGAAGGAGCACTTCCCCAGTCTCCTAAATCGTCCATCAGCAGCTGCTGAAGACTTCCTTTGTGATGTGCCGCAACAACCTGAACAACTGTGGTTGGCAGTACCTCCTACTTATCATGATTTCACTGCAGCTCTCACCCAATTGAAACCCAGAAAGGCACCTGGCCCAGATAACATCCCTCTGGAACTAATTCAAGCCGGAGGTCTTTCACTCAAAACAAGGATTTTCACCCTTATCCTTAGAATATGGGAATCAAGAAAGGTACCTGGAGACTTAAAGAATGCCACAATCATCACTATCTTTAAGAAGGGTGATCGCAGTGTTTGTGGCAACTACCGCGGTATATCACTGCTCTCAATTGTGGGGAAGATTCTAGCAAGAATTCTACTTAACCACCTCAAGGTTATCTCTGAGAAGATCCTCCCAAAGTCACAATGCGGATTTAGAGCTTCCAGAAGCACAATTGACTTGATTTTCTTTGTGAGACAGCTGCACGAAAATGTAGAGAACAACAGAATCCACTCTTCTTAGTATTTTATGTGTTGCAAAAGGCATTTGATTCGGTTCCAAGACCAGCCATGTGGGCGGTGCTGAAGCGGTTTGGTTGCTCTCAGCGTTTTGTTGATCTAATCAAGGCTCTCCATGATGGCATGACAGGTCAGGTTTGCAATCAGAATAAGATGTCCGATGAATTTCCTATTACCCATGGACTGAAACAAGGATGTGTACTGGCTCCAACGCTTTTCGCGCTGTACTTGGCTGCAATGCTTTATGAATCGCCCACAAACATCCCAGGTGTGGATGTCAATTATCGTTTGGATGGAGGGCTTTTCAACCTAACTCGTCTCAGCTCCTTGAGGAAAACTCAGTTTACTAATGTTACTAATATGTTGTATGCAGATGATGCTGCGGCACCAACTCTCACACCAGAAGAGCTGTAAGAGTCAGTTAATTGTTACAAAGGTGCATGTGATCGCATGGGTCTTACCATAAATGTCAATAAGACTAAAGTCTTGGCACAACCTTTACCAGGCACACCTCTTCCTCAGTTCAATATCTACATCTCAAATTTGTCATTAGAGCAGGTAGACCACTTCTCGTACCTGGGCAGTACCATTTCTGTGAGCTGTACCTGTGAGCAGGATGTGGATAAGAGAATTGGCCCAGCCCATGCAGCATATGGACGATTAGCGCACCGGGTCTTCATGAATAAAGATCTATCCATGAGTACAAAGCTAATGGTGTACAAAGCAGTAGTCATTTCTACATTGTTGTATGGCTGTGAAACGTGAACCCTTTACCAACGTGTTCTTAGGAAGCTTGAGCGCTTCCAGCTACACAAATTTCGATCAATCCTGAGGATTAAATGGAAAGACCACATTTCCAATATTGCTGTTCTTGAAAAGGCTCAAATCAACAGCATAGAATCATCCATAATAGGTCACCAATTTAGATGGATTGGTCATGACCATCGGATGGATGATGTGAGATTACCTCGTCAAATGCTATATGGTGAGTTATGCTATGGCACCGGACCTCATGGTGGTCCTAAGAGGTGCTACAAGGACCAATTTAAGCAGACCCTTATATTGATAGGTCTTGATTCACAAACCTGGGACATGCTGGCAGGAGACCGCTCAACTTGGCGCCATACCATCTCGGATACTGTAAAAACCTTTGAAAGGGATCGACGCACACATGAAGAGGCAAAGCATCAAACTAGGAAACTTCGAGCAGCCCAATCACGTCCTCCTTCAGCAATACTATGTGACTTGTGAGGACGCTTGTTCTATGCCAGGATTGGGCTCTTTTGTCACCGTAAACACATCCACAAACTGGACTGAAGGAAGAAGATTTATACTCGGATTCGAGTTAAAGCCGATGATGATGATTAACGTAGTCACGAAGATCACCCAGCAAAATTTAACAATTGGAATTCCATAACCCCTAGCGAATTTTTAAGAAATTTGGAGGCGTACATGAAAGAGTCTGTGGTCACACCTGATCGAGAGCTACGTGTAGCAGAAAAATATCTGGAGAATAGTCCGTTAACTCGGTTTAAAGCTTTTAGGCATTCATTTGATAATGCCAGGGCTTTAAAGAAGCATTTTTAAAAACATATTGGTCTACAGAACGGCAACAAAATATTAGGGCAGGGATGTACAATAAGAGGTACGTGAGTACACAATCCACTAAATATGCTACGTACTTTGCTAGCCAATTATCAAATTTGCAATGCCTACAACCACCCTTTTCCGAGCTTCAATTGGTGCAAACTATTAGACAAAAATATTCCATGGAGGTACAGAAAGTGCTGATAGCATCTGGGGCCAATATTTTCTTACAATGTGACGACATTCTGAGGAGGCTGGATAGAAGCCATGAACAGTTTGCTCCTACAACTCGACATCGTGCGGAGACACGTGACGTGATTGTAATTTTAGTTGACAGTATGGTACAGAAACCGAAACCCATTGAAGAGCAGCGGACAGGTTATAACAGAAATCAGGAAAGACTGGAAAGAAGAAGAGACTTCCGAGGATATCAGAGAAGAGAATATACGCCATATGGAAGGAATCGTCAGCATGACTACATAAATAAGAGATACGACCAGAACAGATACCAAAACCGAGGGAATAATTACTCAGGCAATCGCCGTGGTTCCTACAAAAACAATAAAACTGTGGATACAGAGGCCAACAACATAAAAACAATCCTAATCAACCTACCGGCAATATTAGGAGGGATTACAGGTACAGTGGAGGATATCGTCGGGTGAACGATCCGCGATACCAGAATGACAACGATTGGCAAGGCAGGGCCGAGGAGAGTCGCCAATACATACGTGAATTAAGAAACAAGAGGAGAAGAAAAATTAGCGAGCAGGTCAGAAGAGAGGGAACATTCTGATGATAGAGAGGACGAGTCGAAGAAGAGGAAAGGGAGAAAGTGATCTCTTCGAGGAAGGATCAAAAATTATTTTATATAATTGACTAACGACGCAATGTAAAAAAGCATTTCTTTTAATATAATAAGGGGAACATCGCCAACATCGTTTAAGTTTTGTTTTTATTGAAACATGTGAAACCGACGAGGATTGGATTTCCAATGCAGCAAACTTGAAATTATATCACAGGGATTGACTTGGCTGAAAAAAAATTGGTGTCCACAATTTTTATTTGATTGACGAGGAGGTGTATGCACCCGAAAGTGCATGTTCGATTTGGCAATTGTACGTCAAGATGATCTGAAGGAGGCGTAGTACCATCGGAACAGCACTGAATGCACCCTACTTGAATGTAAACTCTTTGATCTCAGCGGGAAATGATAATTGAGCAAAATTCTATTCACGCAAAAATTATACATGTTTTGGACACTCTGAAAATTATTATAAATTATTTACGAATTTTTGGTGATATTAAAAACATTTATTACATCACAGAATGGCGAAATGTAGATGGTGTATGGCACACAAGGCTCGACGTCAGTTTCGTCGACTGCACACACACTTCTTGTCGTGCGTCTCGAGGTGACAGGCGCATACTTTGCGTGAGTTATATTTTGCTAAGTGCAACGTTGAAATCCGACAGTAGTCGACAAATTGTAAAGCATTCCTGCATGAATAGCAGTGGGAATTGCTAAAGTTGAATTAGTAAATGTATTGGAAGCCGTATTGGGCTCGTTTACGTACGGTTAGTAAAATTGATAAAAACGGGACTGAGTTAATTTGTCGACCGCATGGCGGAATATTCACGTACATTGGTAAAGTACATTTTATGAGTGTAATTTAAGAGAACAGTGATATTTAATAACTGTAAAACATCGTTACAAAGTGCTACGAATATTGACATAATTGAGAAATTGAGCTGTAATAATTGTTGTACTATAAACTGTGACCACGTCTTCAGCGTTGCAATACGCCATTACCAGTATTCGTGTGACATATCACACAAGTCACAAAGATTGGCAAATCGTGAAGGCGGACTGTGCCAATTGCAAAAACTATAGGAGTGCTTCCATGTTGTAAATATTTGTGTTGTTCACAGTTTCATTATTTTTGTTATTAGAACAGTTGTGCATTGTTTTGATTTTTCGATTTGTAATAAACGCTTCTCGTTTATTTAATTTAAATTTCAGTCAGGATTAGATCAGATAATTAAAGATAATTGTAAATGTTGGAGATGACACCGTCGTAACGTAGATATTTGTCCCTTGCTTGTAAATGTAAATGAACTCTAGAATTTATAAACAAGTAAATGTCTTGCTTTGCTTTAAATTCAATAATGTCGTTGTATGTATGTCTACCACTTATTATTCCCGTTTTTCCTACGGGGTCGGGGATGAGATGCGATGGAAGACTTTGTGGTGATGATTTTTACGGCCGGATGCCCTTCCTGACGCCAACCTCATGAGAGGAGTTAATGAGAGATCAAATGAATGATGGTGAATGAAACTGGTGGGTAGATTATAGGTTAGGGAATAACCCACCCACCAAGGGAAGATGATGAAGAGAAGGAAGTAGATTTTGGAATTGGAAAAGAAGGATAGAAGAATAGGAGGAGAGTCCCACAAAATTAATAAGTTCAAGGTTAAACACACTTACAGGTGGTTGCCACCGCAAATATTTGCTCGGATACCTAAAGTGGGTACGAGCTTGGTCGAGGCTAACGGGAGCCGCAGATAAGGCTTGGGCAGTTTGCCAGAGAGAACCTGTAGTGTATTTCCTCCCAAGCACGAATGAAAGTACTATAGGGAAGGGTGATGATCTGGCCAGACAAATAGTAAGAGCTTTATTAAGAATTAACGAGGGCATAAACCTAGGAGGAGCTAGGAAAGCCAGGATCCTGCCTAACTGTAGTGTCAGAGAAATGATGAATCCAAAAATAAATATTTAATTTATTTAACAATGCAGGAAGTTTGAGGAAATTAACAATTATGCAATATAAATTTAATGAACATGGTTCATTTGAACCTTTTAACAAATAGGGTCGCAGACCTCTTAACATCAAACAGTTGCTCCAGGCAATTGACAATTTTTAAGGTTTTTTAACCGTGTATTAAAATCTTGGTAAGATTTCATAAATAGGCAAAATGGAATAATTAAAGTTTTAACATTTACAGGAGTACAAGCAGTGTACTATACGAAACCTTCGAAAGAACATTCTAACGAGAATAACAACTTCGAAGATAACAAACTGTAAAACATAAAGAAAAAGGAAGTTCCTACAACTTCTTATATTTATACAGAGTTAATATGAGAATTATACAAAGAGAGCAGGTCACTTACTGTGAAACCTGGAGAAAGTGAAAAGGAAATTTCTAGGCTTCCTATGTTTAATTGGGAATCACGAGAAAAATGGGACAGTTTCCATTTCGTGAAACCTGAACATGACTCTCTCAAGAGTGTAGAGAATTGTTTTCCCTATGTATAGGAAAGGGACAACGTGATTTAAAACTTGTATCACACAAGCAATTATGCAGAATTTAATTAATGTTAAACTAGCAAAGTTGGAAGGGCACTTCTTGGAATGACACCTTATAGAAAGTTACATTTTTATAAATAATGGTTGTTAGTAGAAGGTTAAGGAAAGATCATTGGGATATAGGAACAATGTTCATGGCCGTATTTAATATAACCGGACGATCGCGACGCGGTAGAAAAGTGGAGCAAGCACTGATTAACACTATAGTCTGTAAAGATGGATGCAAAGTTCACTAGAGAAACACTGAAGTTTATGAGAAAAAAAGTTATTGCAATTATGGAGATAACTGATTGCACTATGTAGGTGAAAGTCTATTTCTTGAAAAAGCTGTAATTTACAATCAAATGCGCCGTAGAATTTTCCCACGGAGGACGAAACTTTACTATTGTAGTAATTTAGTTTTAAACAGAATTCTCCCAAGTACGTGAGAAATACATGATGGCAGGACTCGCAGATAGAGAACAAGTTCTAGAAGGTTCCAGAACGACCTTAGCAGAAAATGTGGTTGAGAAAATCCAACGGAGGAAATAGTTCTATAATTATAGGCAGTGGGTATTAGATAATATCCCACGTAGCGAGAGGGTTTCTCGTTTAAATAGCTTAAGAAAAGCTCTTCTTAGTAAGGTTGGCTTATACAAGAAAAAAGCTCAACATGGCAAATCCCACGAAGAGTGATTACTGCCCCAAAGTAAATAGTTTCACACTGCCTATAATTAAAAGCACTTGAAAGTTAAAACCATGAAGATGAGGTTAAAACTTTTTAAAAATGGTACTTATCTCGATTTCATGTTGAAGTCGGAGTTCCTTATGAAGACTATCTAGCCAACATGGCGTAGAAGAGGGTGTGCCTCTTGGTTTTAGGAGGCTAAGCTCGAGCGGAGCTTTGACTGTACGAGTCAACTGCAGACGAAGAAGTGAGTGCAGCTCAGCGGAGCAAGGAGAGACCACGGAAGGGGGAGAGAGTGGGGGTAGGAAAACAAAAGGTATACATATCAGCATAACCAACTTTACAACAAAAAATTGATCTCTTGCTGAGCTGGTCTTCAAGGAGTTGACAACAGTATCTGGTAGCCAAATGGATGTGGAATTCCTCTTGCGCGAGGAAGAGTTGAAGAGCTTCAGAGATTTGTTGTCATATGACGCTAGGTGGATCACAGAATATATATCTGAAACATACTCACACAAAATGTAAGAAATTTGCACATAGAGGAGAAAACAAATGATCACTGTTGGTGTTTGACAAAAAGGAAAGAAAGAACGTGCAAAAGCATTCAAATTTGTAATCTCAGGTACCGTGCATTCCAAGAATGCACCATACTGGGAGGGCCAGACACCAACAGGGAACAAATAAGCAATTAAACATTTAAGAGTGATACAGTAATTAAAGAAAAGTGGTCTTGTGATCTGACCATTATTGGTCAAGACTCTGAATACCCTGACTCTCCTATCTCTTCCAGGGTAACATTTAGTCACTTTTCGAAAAGGCCAGACTAGGGGGGGTGAAATATCCCTAACCAAGACCAAGTCTCCTACTTGAATGTCGGGACTGGAAAGAAACCACTTCTGTCTCCCCTGCAAGGAAGTTAAATATTCCAAGTTCCACCTCTTCCAAAAAGAATTACTGAGGGCTTCAAGTTTACGCCCAACAATAGGTAAATCAAAATCCCTGAAAGAATTAGGAAGGGGAGGATGGGCAGAGAGAGAAGTGCGTGTAAAGAAGCGACCAGGTGTAAGTGGAAGGAGGTTATCAGGGTCATTGGAAAGCGGAGTTGAAAGGCGAGAATTATCGACACTTTCAATCACGAAATAGCTGGAAGCTGAGTGAAATAAAGCACTAGTAAAGATTGCGATACGATGCAAAAGGAGAATTAACAAGTTTAAACAAAGCGTATAGGAACAAGTACATCTATTCAGGACAAGAATATACCAAATAAACAAAGGAACTATGCGAGTAGAAAGCAAGAACGCCATAGGTAACAAACGAGTAGCCATAAACAATGACCTCAAGTTATAATGAGTATCAAAGGGGTTACTCAGAAAAATACTTAAGTCAGCGAAAAACGTGACATGACAATCATGGATACAAAAACACATCGAATGTGACGTCGAGAAAAAACAAGTTTGTTCATCAATGAACATTAAGATCGCAAAATATGCAAGCAAATTGCAATACATACGCGCGTGAGAAATACGCAACGAAGTTTTGAAACAGGGATCAAAGCAGTTATGGAATACGAGCATGAGTAAGTGAGAGAAGTAAACAAGTACAGCCTTGACACACATAGTACAACGAGATAAGGCATATAAATAGCTGAACGAGTCCTTAAGCGGAACGAGTTTATTTTGGGAACTAGGTAAACTGCTTCCGAGCGTGCGGTAGCAACTCGCTAGACAATGCTTGGCAATCAGCCAAAGTTGAGATAAGAGAAACTTGTTTTGAACTGTGTCAATCATACAGGAAATAAACAACGACTGGGCATTCCTCAGACTGGTATACACACGAGTCTCAAAAACAAGCAGTTCAAAGTGCACACACACTAATTGAGTCAGCTGTAACTTAAAGTAGAACAAGTAACACGACATGCAGTCAATCGTAACTTGGACGTGGAAAAGCAATTTAAAGCTATATGAAATAAAGTAGGACATCAATTTCGCATAATTGAGAGGATCACGAAATCGAACAATTTTCAACAAAAAGAAGCTTAATTCTTCCGAGCAAAGAAGACAAGCTGGGACATTGAGACGAAAGTTATGCATAAGAATAGTTATTCTAGATGCAATGGAATTCAGAGTTTCAAGCGGTTTCATGAGCGACTTCCAATTGCGAGGAAGGGGGGAGGAGCCGGCCGTGGCCATCCTTCTACATAACGAAAGAAGTGAAACATAGCGTACAGCAAAGTGATGGTGACTGATAGCCATGGTTTTACACAAGGGGAAGATAGTTTTCGAGGAATAGTTTAAGCAATTAACTGCTATAAAAAATGACATAAGAAGATATACGAAATAACACAAAGCAAGGCGAACTTGAATTGCCATTTTGTGCGGGAAGAAAGAAAAACCATTTAAACAACTTACAGGGTTAGCGCAGTTATTCACTATAAGACATCGTTTCGACAAGTGGTTTTCAAAAATATTGAGATTTGGAACATGAGCGTTCTCTTTTTCAGAAATGGGATTTATGTCAGCTGTGACGAAATGACATTGTGCTTTGGTTTGAACACTGGTATGTTTGATTTCGCCAGTGATAACCCAACCAAAATCGGTGTCTCTAGCGACCACGGTTGAAGATAACTTGCGTGTTTGTTTGCGAATGCAATTCCAAAAAACATTGGCACTGAAAAGCACATCAATGGGACCTTGAGCATTAAACTGAGGATCGGCTAACCTTAAGTGCGAAGGAATCTTTAAACCGGAAGTATTGATAGAGTGACTTGGAGTGTCTTTACCAATACTGGTAAGAATGAGACAGTTTAAATTAAGATTGGTGTTTCTTTGGCAAACGTCTCTGATTTTCAATTTTGAAGACTGCAAAACTTGAGTTTTCAAATTGTCAATGCCGGTCACATTGATAGAAGTAGGCGATGACGAAAGACCTAGTTTTTTAATCAACTATTTCGAAACAAAGTTGTGCGTTGAAGCGGAATCGAGAAGACCACGGGTTTTGAACCAATTTCCAAATCTATCTTGGATTTCAAATTGCACAGTGGTCAACAGGGTTTGCGCACTATGAAAAGTGTCGGCGTTGGAAATGCAGGAAGAAGCATTAGTTTGTTCGGAGCGGCTCGGCAAGGAGCTTAAAGAGGCAGGTGCTGATGACCTCGATTTATCGTGAACGTGCAATAACGAATGATGCGGTTTTTTACAATGAAAACAAAGATTTAATGACGTACAGTTCGAAGAAGAATGCTTAGGTGATAAGCAATTGAAACAATGCTTGCTGTTTAAGACAAACTTTCTTCGATCTTCGACAGACAATTCTTTAAAGGATTTGCACAAATACAATGTGTGAAGCTTTTTACAGAGCGTGCATTTTAACGATTTGTTAAGCGGCCTGATATCTTCTCTTGGATTATTAAAAGAAGAACGGGTTTGTTTGTTTTCGACAAATGGGGGCTGATGTCCCTTTGAAGAAGCAAGTTTTTTTTCAAAAATTTGACACTGAGGATTCGTTTCGACTTTTTCGCACTGAAATGCGAGTGCTGTAAGGAATTGACATCGACTGTTGAGAAACGAGACAAGGTGTTCGAAGGAAAATTCTTCCTTGCGAGCGAGTTCGATCTCCCAGGCCTTCAGTGTCGAAAAATCGAATCTTGATGTAGCCAGGTGAATAAGTATGGTGTCCCATGTTTGGACAGGCTGTTTTAGCTGGTATAACGCTCTGACATTTAACTGCATAGAATCTAAGAGGTCTCTTAAAGATGTGACGTCATTAGGTTTTACGGCAGGTAAGTTGAAGAGACAGCGGATATGACGAGCGACACTCAACCGTAAATTGCCATATCTCTCTTTAAGGAGATTAAAGGCGATGTGGTAGTTATCTGCGCTTAAAGGCAGTGACTCAACCAAGGTCAAGGCCTCGGATTCCAAAGACGTACGAAGGAAGTAAAATTTATGTATGTCTGGGATCTCGATATTTTCATGAATTAAAGAGCAGTAAAGTTCGTAAAAAGAATACCATTCACCTTCCTTGCCTGAGAAGTGCGGTAGGCTTATCTTGGGAAGTAACGGTTTCGGTTTGTTCTTGTGAACTGAAGCGGGTGCTAACTGGGCCGGATTGATGACCCTAGTGTCCGGTTCTGAGATATTGCGGATCAGTTGGTGGGCCTTTGCAATTCCTTCAAAGTACAAGGGTTCGACCTCGTCCCGATCCGATTGCAGTTCTGGACAAGCGGATTCAATCTCGGTTTGAATTTGGTCATAATAATCATAAGACCGTTCGTACAACTTAAGACGATGTGTTAAGATATCTAAATCACACTCGGCGGGATTTAATTTGCTGATGAAATTTCGGAATCTAGTGAGTTGCCCTTTATAAGAAGAACGTCTAGCAATGAGAGTTTCATCTTTTTCAGTAGGGGCCATGATGAAAAGAATAAATTGAAATACAACTCACGAAACTGTAGAACCTTGGAGATGCTGTCAGGTTTGCAGCAGAGAATGGATAGCAAGAACGGGACACACCAAAGGAGACAGGAGCGGCCTCCTTCCCGTTCACAGGCTTTGCACGATGTGGTTATAGCTGAAATATTCAACACAGATATTAGAAATGTGCAAAGTATTGTCAAATGACACTTGACAAACAATGGACATAAAAAATGGACTCTCCCGGGTTTCTGGGACCAATTTTTTGGGTAGATTATAGGTTAGGGAATAACCCACCCACCAAGGGAAGATGATGAAGAGAAGGAAGTAGATTTTGGAATTGGAAAAGAATGATAGAAGAATAGGAGGAGAGTCCCACAAAATTAATAAGTTCAAGGTTAAACACACTTACAGGTGGTTGCCACCGCAAATATTTGCTCGGATACCTAAAGTGGGTACGAGCTTGGTCGAGGCTAACGGGAGCCGCAGATAAGGCTTGGGCAGTTTGCCAGAGAGAACCTGTAGTGTATTTCCTCCCAAGCACGAATGAAAGTACTATAGGGAAGGGTGATGATCTGGCCAGACAAATAGTAAGAGCTTTATTAAGAATTAACGAGGGCATAAACCTAGGAGGAGCTAGGAAAGCCAGGATCCTGCCTAACTGTAGTGTCAGAGAAATGATGAATCCAAAAATAAATATTTAATTTATTTAACAATGCAGGAAGTTTGAGGAAATTAACAATTATGCAATATAAATTTAATGAACATGGTTCATTTGAACCTTTTAACAAATAGGGTCGCAGACCTCTTAACATCAAACAGTTGCTCCAGGCAATTGACAATTTTTAAGGTTTTTTAACCGTGTATTAAAATCTTGGTAAGATTTCATAAATAGGCAGAATGGAATAATTAAAGTTTTAACATTTACAGGAGTACAAGCAGTGTACTATACGAAACCTTCGAAAGAACATTCTAACGAGAATAACAACTTCGAAGATAACAAACTGTAAAACATAAAGAAAAAGGAAGTTCCTACAACTTCTTATATTTATACAGAGTTAATATGAGAATTATACAAAGAGAGCAGGTCACTTACTGTGAAACCTGGAGAAAGTGAAAAGGAAATTTCTAGGCTTCCTATGTTTAATTGGGAATCACGAGAAAAATGGGACAGTTTCCATTTCGTGAAACCTGAACATGACTCTCTCAAGAGTGTAGAGAATTGTTTTCCCTATGTATAGGAAAGGGACAACGTGATTTAAAACTTGTATCACACAAGCAATTATGCAGAATTTAATTAATGTTAAACTAGCAAAGTTGGAAGGGCACTTCTTGGAATGACACCTTATAGAAAGTTACATTTTTATAAATAATGGTTGTTAGTAGAAGGTTAAGGAAAGATCATTGGGATATAGGAACAATGTTCATGGCCGTATTTAATATAACCGGACGATCGCGACGCGGTAGAAAAGTGGAGCAAGCACTGATTAACACTATAGTCTGTAAAGATGGATGCAAAGTTCACTAGAGAAACACTGAAGTTTATGAGAAAAAAAGTTATTGCAATTATGGAGATAACTGATTGCACTATGTAGGTGAAAGTCTATTTCTTGAAAAAGCTGTAATTTACAATCAAATGCGCCGTAGAATTTTCCCACGGAGGACGAAACTTTACTATTGTAGTAATTTAGTTTTAAACAGAATTCTCCCAAGTACGTGAGAAATACATGATGGCAGGACTCGCAGATAGAGAACAAGTTCTAGAAGGTTCCAGAACGACCTTAGCAGAAAATGGGGTTGAGAAAATCCAACGGAGGAAATAGTTCTATAATTATAGGCAGTGGGTATTAGATAATATCCCACGTAGCGAGAGGGTTTCTCGTTTAAATAGCTTAAGAAAAGCTCTTCTTAGTAAGGTTGGCTTATACAAGAAAAAAGCTCAACATGGCAAATCCCACGAAGAGTGATTACTGCCCCAAAGTAAATAGTTTCACACTGCCTATAATTAAAAGCACTTGAAAGTTAAAACCATGAAGATGAGGTTAAAACTTTTTAAAAATGGTACTTATCTCGATTTCATGTTGAAGTCGGAGTTCCTTATGAAGACTATCTAGCCAACATGGCGTAGAAGAGGGTGTGCCTCTTGGTTTTAGGAGGCTAAGCTCGAGCGGAGCTTTGACTGTACGAGTCAACTGCAGACGAAGAAGTGAGTGCAGCTCAGCGGAGCAAGGAGAGACCACGGAAGGGGGAGAGAGTGGGGGTAGGAAAACAAAAGGTATACATATCAGCATAACCAACTTTACAACAAAAAATTGATCTCTTGCTGAGCTGGTCTTCAAGGAGTTGACAACAGTATCTGGTAGCCAAATGGATGTGGAATTCCTCTTGCGCGAGGAAGAGTTGAAGAGCTTCAGAGATTTGTTGTCATATGACGCTAGGTGGATCACAGAATATATATCTGAAACATACTCACACAAAATGTAAGAAATTTGCACATAGAGGAGAAAACAAATGATCACTGTTGGTGTTTGACAAAAAGGAAAGAAAGAACGTGCAAAAGCATTCAAATTTGTAATCTCAGGTACCGTGCATTCCAAGAATGCACCAACTGGGCAAGGATGTGGAAGGAAGCGGCCGTGGCCTGTCAGAAGGTACCGTCCCAGCATTTGTCTGGTGTGGAAAATGGGAAACCACGGAAAACCATTTCAAGGACGGCTGACGGTGGGGCTCGAACCCACGCGTCTACCGAGTCAGCAGAGAGCTTGGCCCCATGACCTAATGCTTAGCATTAGCCAGCGTAGCCACTACTGTCGGTAAATTCAATAATGTCGTTAACCTCCCGTATTTATTTTCGATGTAATTGCTTAGGGCTGATTTTACGCGTCATGCTCCTAGTTAGTTTGCTATCGTTTAATATTTTTGTATTCAGGATTATGAGAGGCTTAAATTAGATTCGCAGTTAGAACATTTTTAAATTTTTATTTCAGGGCAGATTATTACGGAGTAGTCGTTTGACACCTCTCATAATAGGCTAGGGATCTGTTCTTGAATAAATGAATTCATTGGGTTTAAACTTAAGACTGGCCTCTTTCTTGTTTAGTTTTTATGCCGATGCATTCCTCTGGGCTTGTTAAGAATGGAACCTCGCCAATTCCCGACACCCCCCGAGAGCAGACTTTTGTGCTGAACCAGTCCATGAATGTGTCGTTACCCATACTTGTGTGTTGGTTGGAGGAGGATCTTGGAAGGGCCATTTGAAACCGGGGGCTCCCCGAAATCCTTGTCTAACGGGCACATATATTATATAATTATTCTCTGGCACCGAACGTTGAAGCATCGACTTGAGAGTTCGGCCTACCATGATCCATTTTCTTTTTGTGAGGTTTTCTGACTTTTGATAGCTATCCAACAGGTCAGTGACGAGCTGCGATTTCGTACTGATGATTGGGAACCTGCATGACTTTCATTCCCGAGTTACGACCATGAGGCTAGATGGCACTTGTTAGTGATATTAAGTTGAGTATTTGATCTTGCAGCCATCCTAGTCTTGAGTAAATGTAGTTTGTTTGTTTGTTTGTTTTGCCTGTCTTGTAATTTAATTTAAATCAGAGGTCCAGCAGTTATCGCTGAATTTATTGGGAAAGAACAGATTTTCTATTGGTTCCAGCCCATATTACTCTCCAATGCATATATTTGAAGTTGGTAGTTCCCCCTATTTTCTCATTGAATATATATCACTACCTCTGGGCATGAGACGGCCGAGCTGTTGGCGAACTTGCTAACTTCTTTACAAAATTTGCAAGTGACCTTGGACAATATGAGGTCTGACTTGAATAATGTCAGGGCAGATGTGGCTGAGGTTAGAGCAGATATGATGGAGAACACTAATACTGCCAGGGCAGATACGTTACAGACCGGTAATAACATTAGTGCCTATATTAGGGCAGATATGTCGCAAATTAACACTAATCTCAGGGCAGATATGGCACAAAATAATACTAACCTAAGGGTAGACATGGCACAAAACAACACTAACATTAGGACAGACATGGCACTAAACAGTGAGTATTTGAAAGCTGAACTTAGGACAGATATAGCTGATGTCAAGAGAGATATCACAGTTAGCATTATTACAGTTAGTGATGTCTTACGAGCGGATATGGAAACTTACAGAACTGAATCTCCGGCACACTTGGAAGGAGTAAAAGCGGAGATCCGAGTAAACAGATCTTACATCAACAAGAAATTAAATGACGTGCAAACCGAGATGAGCGAAAGCATTGAAAAAGTGAAAACGGAAATAGCGAATGCGAGGGAAATAGTTAGTAAGAGAATTGCCACCATGGAACAGCGGATGGAAGAAATAAGTTCTTATGTCGGAGTATTGAAGGTTGACGTCACAGTCATGAACATTAGCCTAAGACTGACGCGAGGAATCGCTGTGGCAGTGCATATGAACGTAAAGCGCGTAGTGGAAAATATGCAGAACGTGAAGGCGGGAGTGAATGCTAACACGACAGCTATACGGGAGGTTCGTGAAAACATGAAGCAGGATAATGGCAAACTGAAGGAGGATTGCGCAGCAATAATCAATAGTATTAGAGGAGATTTAACGGATGACACTGAATCTGTACGAAAGGAGATAAGCCCATTTCAGGAAGAAACCCGTGAAAATAACGACAAATCGATCCAATTCGTTCGAAAAGCAATTGACGAATACATCGAGGAGAGTGAGGAGCATCAAAAGAAATTTGATACTTGTATTCGAGGCAAAATTGAGCGCATTGAAGTGCAGGTGAATGCAATGAATAATGAACAGCTGAATGTTACGCCTAACCTAACAGAAGGGGAAGAACGCATAACTAAAATGCTGAAAACTACTAGAACTGAGGAAAAATCGAATACTACACCGGGAGAAGAAAGGTCTAGTGTCCCGAAGGAAAATACTAATCTCAATCCATTTCGGTCACCATTCCAGTTCACCATCCCTAACTTTAAAGCTATGCCAAGCTATAGCCAAACACCTTATTCCAACGTTGTTTATTTACGTAGTCACGAAGATCGCCCAGCTAAATTTAATAATTGGAATTCCACTACACCTATCGAATTTTTAAGAAATTTTGAGGCGTACAACGAAGAGACTATGGTCACACCTGATCGAGAGCTACGTGTAGCAGAAAAATATCTGGAGAATAGTCCGTTAACCTGGTTTAAAGCTTTTAGGTATTCATTTAATAACTGCCAGTGCTTTAAAGAAGCATTTTTAAAGACATATTGGTCTACAGAACGGCCACAATATATTAGGGCAGAGATGTACAATAAGAGGTACGCGAGTACGCAATCCACTAAATCAGTAGCGGCTTTTCGGGTGCATCAGGTACAGCCCGGCTGTACTAACATTTCTCAAACCAATTGTCTTATCATTTTCTGAATCCCTATAGTTTCTCTTTAAAACCTACCGTATTCGTTAATAAGAACGAAGAGGGCGCTTTATATGTTGTGATTACACAACCGGTGTAGCGCTCTTACTTACTAGTAAATTAAGCAAGCCCCGCAGTCGGTTTCCTTACGATTGCGCCTTGCGGAATGAGTGCAGCCCTACTAATGCTCACAGCAGTATGGGCTGACTTGTGACGTATAACTGAACGGTTGCCATGACAACGCGCCAAACCGCCTGCATTATGTATGCGGAACTATTCCGCTTGGTGTGGCTTGGTGCAGCCGTTCGAGCAAGCGGGATATTGGGCTGCTTCACACGAGCTGAAACGATATTATCCGAACGCACCCGAATATAACTCTGGCTCCCCGCTGATAGTCTGTTCGGGAACAGTTGTAACAAGAAGCAACGTGTGGTGTACGAAGTATTCTTTTACAGTAAAAATTGTGCTGTTAAATTGTGATTCGTGGCCGTGTGGCGCATTAATTGTGGGTGAAGTGTAAATAGAACGAGCGCTTTTGAAGAGCATACAATAGCAGTGGCGTTTTTATAGTTACCGTACAGTGCTAAGCTTAATATAATTATTGGTGTATGTTTGGAGAGGAAGTGCGTTTGAAATTCAGTTATGTTATAAATATAAGCACGAGTACCTATGTAGGGTGAGAGGTCGTATATAAATCTTTTCTTATAATGTGAAATAATAGTGTTCCCTCCAAGGCGTGTTTTAACATGGAACCGTCCGTAGATTTAGTTTGTATTTTAAGAGAAACTCCGTTTTCTGAATGGAAGGAGGAGGATAAAAGAGAAATGTTATCAAACAATCAACCCCAACCACTTTTGACATATCACCAAAAAAACTGGTTCTGCCTCCGGAAAGGTGCACACGCGAAATTTCCAGGTATCTTGGTATAGTAGTTATCCGTGGTTATGCGGTAGTCAGTATTTGCAGAAACTCTTTTGTTGGCCTTGTCTTATTGTAGGAGTGAAACAGGGAGTCTGGAATCACACAGGATTTGAAAATATGTCCTGTGCTACTAGGTCTTTCCAAAAGCACGAAGGTTCCTCGGAGCATATAAAAAGTGCCGTGGGATTTAAAGAACTTAAAAAGAATCAGAATCAAATTGCTGAATCTTTAAGAGAAAATGCTCGTCTTTATATCACAAAGTTTAATGAGAATGTGAGGCTTAACAGACTTTTCATGCGATTACCAACCCATGCAGTTCTATTTCTGTCTAAACAGGAAATGGCATTTAGAGGCCATGATGAGAGCGACTCCTCCTTAAATAGAGGGAATTTCAAAGAACTGTTGAAACTTCTAGTCTGTAGCAGCTCATTAGAAATGCAACAGCATTATGCTTCGATAAAGAAAGTTTTTAGCGGAGAATCGAAAACCATACAGTGTGAGCTAATAGACTGCATCTATACCTTCATTAGGGATGCTGTGAAAGAAGAAATTTTAGAAACCCCTTTCTTTTCAGTTCAGGTCGACGATACAACTGACATCACAAAGAAATCGCAGTGTTCGGTGATACTTCGGTATATTACTTACAAAGGTGCGCTAGTTGAACGGTTTCTTGGCTTTTATGATGTTAGTTCGGACCGTACAGCGATTACTTTGTTCCACTTGCTTCAGACTGTTTTGAGTGAATTTTCTTACAAAACTAAATCGATTGCCCAGTGTTATGACGGAGCTAGTGTCATGGCAGGTCATCTAAACGGTCTTCAAACTAAGGTCAAGGAAGATGCCCCTCAAGCATTATTTGTACATTGTTTGGCACACCGATTAAATCTAGTGGTAAAGCAAAGTATTAGCAACATATCAGAGTGCCGTATTTTTTTGCGAGTCTGGGTGGTATACCCTCATTTTTTCATTTATCAGCCAAAAGAACTTTCGTCGCTGACTCAGTAATTGCGAAACGAATACCATCTGGTGTGGATACACGTTGGTCGTCACATGGAAAACTTTTAAACGTGGTTGTCGAGGAGTGGGAGGGATTGAAAGATATTTTTGAAAGACTTATGCACGACCCTCAGTCAGACGAAAAGACCATTCGTCAATCAGAGGAGTTGTTTAATAACTTTAATAGCTTCCAATTCACATTTTATCAAAAGTATTCAATGCCATTTTTGAGCTTGCTAATATATTATTTAACGTGCTCCAAAAGAAGTCTCTGGACATTTACTTCTGCATCTCAAAAATAAACACTACGCGGCAACTGATACTAGGTAAAAGGAATGAAGAAACGTTTAAAACCTATTTTCAAATGGCTGAGAAGAAAACTAAAATTGAACTTAAAAGACATTCTGGTTTAAAAACAGAAAAGCGAGGTTTTCCTTAAGTATCGAGTGATGTATTTTGAGATATTGGATATAGTCTCCGTAGAAATTGATACAAGATTTCAAGATATGCAGAAGCTCCAGTTTCTTTGCTTAGGAGATAGCTCTAAGTTAGAAGAATATTCTAAAATCCTCCCTCTTGATGCTCTAGAGAACTTAAAAATCTCTTATCCCACGATATTTGACACACACAGGTTAAAAAACGAACTTCAGTACATCTATTCTGATTCTACCTACAAAAATACCAGTATGGAGGAAATAATTTTGTCGCTCAATAAGAATGAACTTAACGATGTGTTCAAAGAAGCGTATAAATTATTTTGTTTAATACTTACTATACCGTCTAACAGTTCCTCAGTAGCAAGAAGCTTTTCATGCCTTAAGCGGATTAAAACATACTTAAGGAATTCAACATCCCAGGAGAGGCTGACTGCGCTGGCAACCATATCCCTAGAGATGTCACTGCTCAACGACTTGATGAATACAATGCGCTTTTACGATGACATCATAGACAAGTTCACTGCTTCAAAGGACCGAAGTATAGATTTAACATACAAGCAATAGACGTGACCGAATGTGAGTAATATTTGCTCGTTTAGTTAATTTTATACTTATGTTGTGCTATTTAAAGTAAGTACATGAAAATAATACAGCGGTTGATTTGTATGCCATTGTCTTCCCAATGCATCACCCCGATACCAGATTTCCTCCTAGCTAGATGACCCAACACACCAATTCAAAATGTATGCGTTTACAGCACACGAGCGTTTGTTGGGCTGCACCGAACATTTACCCCACGAGCCGCCGCTGCACTAAATATGCCACGTACTTCGCTAGCCAATTATCAAAGTTGCAATGCCTACAACCACCTTTGTCCGAGCTTGAATTGGTGCAGACTATTAGACAAAAATATCCCACGGAGGTACAGAAAGTGCTGATAGCATCTGGGGCCAATACTTTCTTACAATGTGACGACATTCTGAGGAGGCTGGATAGAAGCCACGAACAGTTTGCCCCTACAACTCGACATCGTGCGGAGACACGTGACATGAATGTAACTTTAGTTGACAGATTGGTGCAGACACCGAAACCAATTGAAGAGCAGCGGACTGGTTATAACAGAAATGACTGGAAAGAAGAAGAGACTACCGAGGATATCAGAGAAGAGAATATACGCCATATGGGAGGAATCGTCAGCATGACAACATAAATAAGAGATACGACCAGAACAGATACCAAAACCGAGGGAATAATTACTCAGGCAAACGCCGTGGTTCCTACAATAACAATAAAACTGTGGGTACAGAGGCCAACCACATAAAAACAATCCTAATCAACCTACCGGCAATATTAGGAGGGATTACAGGTACAGTGGAGGATATCGTCGGGAGAACGATCCGCGATACCAGAATGACAATGATTGGCAAGGCAGAGAAGAGGAGAGTCGCCAATACATACGTTAATTAAGAAACAAGAGGAGAAGAAGAATTAGGGAGCAAGTCAGAAGAGAGGGAACGCTCTCATGATAGAGAGGACGAGTCGAAGAAGAGGAAAGGCAGAAAGTGATCTCTTCGAGGAAGGATCAAAAATTATTGTATATAATTAACCAACGACGCAAAGAAAATAAGCATTTCTTTTAATATAATAAGGGGATCATCGCCAACACCGTTTTTTTTTGATTGAAACATGTGAAACCGACGAGGATTGGATTTTCAATGCAGCAAACTTGAAATTATATCACAGGGATTGACTTGGCTGAAAAAAATTGGTGTCCACAATTTGTATTTGATTGACGAGGAGGTGTATGCACCCGAAAGTGCATGCTCGATTTGGCAATTGTACGTCAAGATTATCTGAAGAAGGCGTAGTACCATCGGAACAGCACTGAATGCACCCTACTTGAATGTAAACTCTTTGACCTCAGCGGGAAATAATAATTGAGCAAAATTCTATTTACGCAAAATTTATACAGGTATTGGACACCCTGAAAATTATTATAAATTATTTACGAATTTTTGGTGATATTAAAAACATTTATTTCATCGCAGAATGGCGAAATGTGGATTTTGTATCGCACACGAGGCTCGACGTCAGTTTCGTCGACTGCACACACACTTCTTGTCATGCGTCTCGAGGTGACAGGCGCATACTTTGCGTGAGTTATATTTTGCTAAGTGCAACGTTGAAATCCAACAGTAGTAGACAAATTGTATAGCATCCCTGCATGAATAGCAGTGGGAATTGCTATAAAGTTGAATTAGTAAATGTATTGGAAGCCGTATTGGACTCGTTTACGTACGGTTAGTAAAATTGATAAAAACGTGACTGAGTTAATTTGTCGACCGCATGGCGGAATATTCACGTACATTGGTAAAGTACATTTTATGGGTGTAAGTTAAGAGAACAGTGGTATTTAATAACTGTAAAACATCATTACAAAGTGCTACGAATATTCACATAATTGGGAATTTGAGCTGTAATAATTGTTGTACTAAAAACTATGACCACGTCTTCAGCGTTGCAATACGCCATTACCAGTATTCGTGTGAGCATATCACACAAGTCACAAAGATTGGCAAATCGTGAAGGCGGACTGTGCCAATTGCAAAAGCTATAGTAGTGCTTCCATGTTGTAAATATTTGTGTTGTTCACAGTAATTATTTTTGTTGTTAGAAAAATTGTGCATTGTTTTGATTTTTCAATTTGTAATAAACGCTTCTCGTTTATTTAATTTAAATTTCAGTCAGGATTATATCAGATATTTAAAGATAAATGTAAATGTTGGAGATGACACCGTTGTAACGTAGATATTTGTCCCTTGCTTGTAAATGCAAATGAATTCTAGTATTTGTAAACAAGTAAATGTCTTGCTTTGCTTTAAATTCAATGGTGTCGTTAACCTCCCGTAATTATTTTCGATGTATTTGCTTAGGGCTGATTTTACGTGCCATGCTCCTAGTTAGTTTGCTATCGCTTAATATTTTTGTATTCAGGATTATGAGAGGCTTAAATTAGATTCGCAGTTAGAACTGTTTTAATCTTTATTTCAGGGCAGATTAGTACTGACTAGCCGTTTGACACCTCTCATAATAGGCTAGGGATCTGATCTTCAATAAATGAATTCATTGGGTTTTAACTTAAGACTGGCCTCTTTCTTGTTTAGTTTTTATGCCGATGCATTCCTCTGGGCTTGTTAAGAATAGAACCTCACCAATTCCCGACACCCCCCCCCCCCCCCCCCCCCGAGAGCAGACTTTTGTGCTGAGCCAGTCCATGAATGTGTCGTTCCCCATAATTGTGTGTTGGTTGGAGGAGGATCTTGGAAGGGCCATTTTAAATCCGGTGGTTCTCCGAAATCCTTGTCTAACGGGCACGATAGGCATGTACAAAATTCTTATTAACAATCGTCTGTACAGAATTTTGTTGTGGTTTCTACTCTCAGTTTACATTTAAATACGTGTAAGCGTTCACAAAGTTCACCACATCGTTTGCACCTGCAGTCTGGACTTGGCTCATGGAAACTCACTTTAATACACAGACGTTGGTGAAACCCATGGACTGAGAGTCTGGTCACAACGTGTCTCAACTCATAGCCTCCCTGAGTCAATTTGCGGTTGATCATCGCATAACATTGGAAAAAATCCACCATATGCTGTCCCTTTTCTGTTGAAGCTCTTGTAGGAGTTCCTTATACGCTGGGGTGTCCGGGAGCAGTAGTTTCAAACGCAACACTTCCACAAAGAATGATTCCCTCGACAGTTGGTATAAGAGGCGTGATGGAGCGTATTTTGATAGGAAAGCACTTTCTTTAAATATAATGCTTTCACCTTCTCTACACTGTGCAAATGCCTCTTTCCAAGAATACATCCATATATTTTCCAATCCATGGGTGGCCACAGGACTAACCTTAAGATGAAATAACTTGATGGAACATGAAAGTGACAGATGACTCAAAGATCTGATGTCGTAAACAGATTTTATGGCAGCATTTAGGTGGTCTTTTACATTTAAAGAGAACACGTTCCCTGGTGTCTGAAAAGTGACTCCTAGGCACTTGAAATTTGTGACTGACTTTAGTTGCCGATCATTGATTAAGAATGTTCCCAGTTTTTTCTTTTCTGAAGGTCAAAGAGACAGTCTTATTTTCATTTACCCTTAGCTGGTTCTCCTTTGCCCATTTCGTAACGTTATTGAATGTCATCTGCAAATCCGACTGAGAAATTGACGTCAGAACCATGTCATCCGCATAAATGATAATATTGACATTTTCTGAAACTACTTTTTGTACAATGTCAGCTGTGGCGGCAATGAAAAGCAATGGGCTTAGGGGGTCACCCTGAAGGGCACCGATAGTTTGTAGTATTGGATTTGACTTGGTGATGCAATCACTAGTCTCTACCCAATTTTCTATAAGGAGATTCTTAATTATTGGAAGTAGATAACAACTAGGCCGGAAGATCTTTCGCAACTTCTCCAATAGGATAACTCTATTGATCGTATCAAAAGCCATAGAATAATCCATAAAAATGGCATGTAGTTTTCCCTTTGGAATTGCCAGAGCTTCACTAATATATTGTTGTAGACAATCAATTGCTCGAATAGTTGACCTGTTTCTTCTGAAGCCAAACTGGGATCTTGTCGTCTATTAATATTGTGAGGCGCTAGCATATCAGATGGGTCAGTGTCTTTAAGAGTGTGCATTCCAGAGCACTTCCTCTATATAAATTAGGATCTGCTGTATCACCTTTGCCCTTATACGTCATTTTTATTGTGGACTTCGACAAACAGGCTGGTATCCTACCCTGTTGTAAACATTCATTCAATAACTGGTGAAAGGATTCTTTCAGCACCGGGAATATCTCTTTCAGATGTTCATTATAATTGTTATCTGGACCACATGCTTTCCCATTTTTCAGGCTGTTGACAGTTTCTTCTATTTCTTCAAGCGTAAATCTCTCTGGGTCAGCTGGGATAACTGTTGGGCGACATGAACATTGATGGTGGGTAGATTATTGGCTGAGGAATAACCTAACCACCAAGGGAAGATGATAAAGAAAAGGAGGTGGGCTTCGGACTGGAGAGAAAGGAGAGAGAAATAGGAGGAGAGTCCCACAAAAATTATAAATTTAACTTTAAATGCACTCAAAGGCGGTTGCCACTGCAAATCCGCTTTCTGATACCTAAAGTGGGTAAGGACCTGGTCGAAGCTGACGGAAAACGCAGCTAGGACTTGGGCGGTTTGCAAGAGAATGGCTTTAGTGTATTCCCTCTCAAGCATGCATATGCCTACTATGGGGAAGGGTGATGGTCTGGCAAGACAGAGAGTAATAGGCCTATTGTATGTCTGTTCAAAGGAGTTCGTTTTTGGACCAAAAATTCGAGGAATGCCAATAATTGGAATTGATTTTGATATTTCCAGTTTTCGAAGTTGTAGAGTTACTACAAAGCGACCAAGCGTTTCCAAGAAGTATGGTAATAAAAGAATTATACGTTTGGGAATAATTTTGGTGAGTGCACCAATAGTTGCATTTGGAAATAGCTAAGCTTTTACCCAGCAAAGAGCCGACTAAAAGTTTAGGCAAAGAAAAACACTTATCTTTTGGAAAACCAACCATAAGTGTTTGGAGAGGATCTCCACAAGCAGGAAGCTGGCGTAGCGAGCTGTACTTGCCTTACTGGCCAGTTAGAATTAGGTATTAAAGCTAAGAGAGACTTTACCACGATCACCACTAAGAGTTCTTGCTCAAATGCAACGAGTGTTGAAAACCCTATCACGAGATTTATTTGCATTAACGAGGGTATGAACCTAGGAAGAGTCAGGGAAGACAGGATCTTGCCTAACCGTTGTATTAGAGAAATGATGAGTCAAAAAGGAAAGTTTGAATTTATTTAACAATGCAAAAAAGTCTAATAAATTTGACAAGTATATAGTTTCAATTTTTGTTAACAATTTGGGGTCGCAGACCTCCTAACGTTTAAAGTTTGCTCCAGGCAATTAACAATTTTTTAGGTTTCAAACCTTTATATGTACTAAAATCTTCGTGAGATTTAAAAATAGAAAAGATAAAGTACAAAGGTATAAAGACAATTAAAGTGATTAAAGTTAAACAGTAAATCGAGTACAAGATGTGTACCTTCAGAAGTTCCCAAGTACCTATCTTAGAAAAAGTTACAACTTCGAAAATAACAAAAAAAAACAGTTAGAATGGAAGAGAAGGTCCTATAACTTCTTATATTTACGCTGAATTACTTTTATAATAGTTATACAAATTAAGACAGGTCACTTACTGTGAACCCTGAAGAGAAAGACGAAAGGAACGTTCTAGACTTCCTATGATTAAGTAGGAATCACGAGACAAATGGGGCAAGTTTCCCTTTCGTGAGACCTAAAAATAACTCACTCATGAGTTGAAAGAATTGTATTCCCTAATTAGAAGGGAGAAACCATGTAAGTTTAAAACGTGTGCTAGACACGTATTTATGGAGAAGTTAATTAATGTTATATAAGAAAAAGGGGAGGGCACTTCTATAGAGTGACACCTCATTGAAAAAAGACTTAAAGTAATAACTTTATTATTATGGTTTGTTAGTAAAGGGTTTAGGAAAGATCAATTGGGAATGAGGATAAATGTTCATGGCCTTATTTATAGTAATCGGACGATCGCGACGCGGTAGAAATGTTGAACAAGCACTAGTTTTCACTATAGTCTGTTGAATGGATGAAAAATTCACTGTAGTAACACAAAATTTTATGGCAAAGAAAGTTATTGCAATTGTGAAAAAATAATTAGTTGCACTAGGTAGGCGAAAGTCTATTGCTTGAGAAAGTTATAGATTGTCATTAAGTACACCAGAGAAAATCCAAACGGAGGAAGAAAAGTTAGCTATCGAGCGTTAAATAATAAGGAAGATCCTTTAGTTTGAGAAAATATTCACACATATGAGTGGAAAATACATGACGGCGTGACTGGTAGATACATATAAGCATAACCAACATAAGAAAATTAAATGTTTTTCTTGATGAATGGTCTTCAAAGAGTTGATAGCAGACGATACTAGCACAGCCTGGTGGGTGAAAAAGCAGACGAAGTTCTCTTGATCACGGAGATGTTAGCTGGCGATGGCGACGAGATCTGGTGGCAAGATGGAAAAGGAAGTCCTCTTGTACAGGGAAGAATTGAGGAACTTCACAGATTCGCTGCTAGATGACGCTAGGTGAGTCATGGAAGATATATACCTAGAACAGACTCACAAATGACATAAGAGACATGACCACCAAAGAGAAACTAGGAGATCACTGTTGGTGTTTGAGAAAAAGGAAGAAATGAACAAGCAAAGAGTATTAAAAATATACTCTATCATACCGTGTATTCCAAGAATACACCAGATGGGGCGCGTGTCTCTCTCCTGTCAGTTGACAGTCAAAGTGAAAGATTGTGTTTTTCCCGAGCTCTCAGGTGTGCTGAAATGGGTTGTTCTCTGGAGTGTTATCGCGCGAGAATTGGACTGTGGTATGTGAAGGGTAGTCAGGATTTCCGGTGTTTTTGTGTGCGTACGGGGCCTAGTAACTCGTGGTTTATAGCCCTAGTGATAGCTGCGTTGTTAGTTATTGGTGGAGTGGAAGTGAATCCAGGCCCTGTTACTCCAAATGTGAATCAGGCAAATGATCCAGTGGCAGCATTGAAGTGTTCGACGTGCAGTGAAACATTGAAGAACGGTGTTCAGTGTGGACTATGTAAGAAATGGTTTCACTTCGGCTGTATTAAGGTCAAGGAGGAGGATTGTGATGTCAGGAATTGGTTTTGTAAAGTATGTGATACGCCGGACTGTCTGAGGGTGCAAATCAAAGCGAGGGATCAAATAATACAGGAACTTAGAACAAAGCTTCGTGAATCAGAGGAAACGGTGAAGGATGTGACTGAACGGCTTTCTACTGGGTTCAGTGTGGAAGAGGGCGTGCAGGAGCAAACTTAGGATGACGTTATCATAATGGGTGATTCTATGATACGATGGAGTGTGAATATCTCGAGGAAATCAGGTGCGAAAGTGCGGTGTTATCCGGGGATTAAAATTGACCAGCTTGCCCAACAAGTGGAAGCAGCAAATGTAGAGGACTGTGCCAAAGTTGAAGTGTTGTTGCTCCATGTTGGGACGAACGATTTGAAGAAGAGGGCTACAACTGATTACATCATGGGGGAGCTCTACGAACTAGGCAGAAAAGCTAAAAGCAAGCTTGGAAATGCAAAAATTATAATGAGTGGCATTGTTCGGCGGGGAGATGTTCCGTTAAGGCGAGTTAAGACTGTAAATGACCGCATGGACTGGGTTTGTGCACAACTGGGATTAGTGTACGTAGATGCTGACTGCTGGATTGGTGGCCGTGGCTTCGCCCGAGACGGGCTGCATTTAAATCAACGGGGCGCTTTCAACCTTGGGAGCCTACATGACAGGGTCATCGGTTCGTGCCAGCCATTGTGAGGAGGAGCAGGTCCAGAGGTTGCCAGCCGACGGGAACAGAAGGAGCTACTTCGGGATATTTGCTGCGGAGGTAAGACTCTAAGATTACTGCAGGTTAATTGTCAGAGTTTAGGAAATAAATTAATTGAATTTTGGAATCTTGTAGAGACGTATTCTCCGGACATTGTCATTGCTACTGAATCTTGGTTATATGAGAATATAAATAGTAATGAAATAATTCAAGGGACCTACGATATGTACAGAAGGGATCGGGGGAAGCGAGGTGGTGTGCTATTTATTTGTGTGCGCAAAAATATAGCTAGTTTCTTAAAGTGGGCTGATACGAATCATGAAATGTTATGTGTACAAATTTCGGATAAGGGGAATAAATTCCCTCTTCAGGTGATAGGTGCGTATAGAGCACCGAAAGATAACTTTTCGCTTCTCGACACACTGTATGATAAAACTTGTACGGGTAATGCTATGAAAAAGAGCATAATAATTGCCGGAGATTTAAACCTCCCCAAAGTAGACTGGTCTGGTGAGTCAACTAGCTGTGGTCAAGCTCAGAGAGCGGCAAACAAATTCATAAGGGAGGGGGGATTTTCCCAAGTAGTTGACTTCGCAACTAGAGGCAATAATACCTTAGATGTTTATCTCGTAAGGCCTGTAGAGCTGTATATTAACTGTCTGAAAGTACCAGGAATTAGTGACCATTCTGGGGTTGAATTAAATATTAGATACGGTGACATTACAAAATTAGACTCTGATATAGCAAATAAGATCATATTCCAGTATCGCAGGGCGGATCAGGGCAAATTTCAAGGTATTTGAATGAGCTATTTGTAGGATGGGCATCGGAAGAAAATCACATTAATATCCTGTGGACTAACTTTTTGAAAATTTTAAATAGCGCTATTGATAAATTTGTTCCATTTAAATACTGAAACAAAACCCAGATCCTGAGTATTACACACGGGAAATCAGGAGTCTTAAACGGAAAATTAGGAAATTATACAATAAAAGACATGATAGTGAAAAGTATATGTTGAAATTGAAGTCCTTATCAAGAGAGCTCGTCTTAAAAAAAGAGGGCTGCTCATGACAATTATATGCAAGGTTTACTTGGATCGGGAGGCGATGGGTGGAAAAAAATTACAGTTATGTTAGGAGAAGAAAGGGAAATTCAAATAATTTGTCGGTGATAATGTCCGGTGACGGTAAATTAATTACTGAGAAGCAGGCCATTGCTAATGAATTAAATGTCTTTTATGGTAGTGTGATCAATAAATCCAATAGCTGTGTGTTGGACCTTAACGGTGAATCAGGGGCTCCACTTCTCCAAATAAACCAGTCAGCAATTGTAAAGCTAATACAAAAATTACGTTACAATATATCGAAGGGTCCTGATAATATTGTTAGTGAAGTACTTAAACTAGGAGGTAGGGCCGTGGCACGATACTTAGAGATGATGTTTAATGTGTCCATAAACAATGCGCAAATCCCGGATGACTGGAAAAGAGCTACGGTAGTCCCAATATTTAAGGGAGGGGGCAGACTTGAATTGGGCAACTACAGGCCGGTTAGTCTTACGTCCATCGTTTGTAAACAGATTGGGCATCTCGTTTGCGACTACTTGAGGGAACAGTGGGAAACATTATCATGGTTTAACGATAGGCAACATGGATTTCGGAAAGGTTACTCATGCGAGAGTCAGATGCTATCACTTTTTCAAGATATTAGCGAATCGTTAGACGATGGAGTTTCAGTCGACGCCGTAGTTATAGATTTTGCGAAGGCATTTGATGTCGTGCCGCATGACATGCTACTCCATAAATTAGCTTTGACGAAGATTGATAGAAGAGTAATTTTATGGATCCAAGAATTTTTGACTGGTCGTTCCCAGAAAGTGAAAGTTGAAGGCCGATTCTCGGATGAAATTACCGTAACGTCGGGTATCCCTCAGGGCAGCGTAATCGGAACTTTGTTATTTTTGGCGTTTATAAATGACTTACCAAATGGGATTCACAGTGACTGTCGATTGTTTGCGGATGGTTGTGTAATATATCGAAAGATACATGACTCACAAGACAATGCAGTACTTCAAGATGACCTGAACCTGGTCTATAAGTGGGTGATTGAAAATAAAATGAAAATAAACACAAGAAAATGCAGTCTAATAAAAATAGGGAAAGTGCGAAGGCAAAATTTTCAATATAACATTGGCTCGGAAATACTTGTAGAAGAAGATTCTTGCAAATATTTGGGCGTTCACGTAAGAAATGATATGAAATGGAGTAGTCATATAGGATGTGTAGTTTCTAAAGCTTACAAATCCCTGCACTTTGTAATGAGGGTATTAAAAGGAAGTAGTACCTCTGCTAAAGAATTAGGATATTTGTCACTTGTAAGACCTATTCTGGAATACGCCTCGGCGGTTTGGGATCCATATCATGTAGGGCTCATAAATGAGTTGGAAATGGTACAAAGAAAGGCCGCTAGATTTGTTCTCAGTGACTTTAATCCCAGGAGCAGTGTGAGCCGTATGTTAATGAAACTTGGGTGGGAATCACTTGAGGCTAGGAGGATGAAATCTAGACTCTGCGCTATGTACAACACGTATACAAATCAACCAGCATGGGGTGAGCTTAGCAAACGTATGGAAAAGCCTACTTACATGGGTAGGAGCGATCATCCTTTCAAAGTTAAAGGCCGACCACAGCGAACAAATTATGGTAAATATTCTTTCGTAAACCGTGCCATTGATAATTGGAACTCTCTACCTGCCGCAGTCTTAGAGCCTTTTCCCAAACATATAGGGGTTTTTAAGAAAAGACTGACTATTTGTGTAAATACTCCAGTTTAATTGTTAGTGAATTGTTATGTACAATTATTTATTTGTTATGTATATCTAATTTGCCACCGGGGGACCCCCCCCCCCCAATTGCAAATAAACGAATGAATGAATGAAGAATTGCACGTAGGTGCGCTTCCCAAACATCCATTGATATGTTACGAGAAAACATAGGCTGTTTAGGACGCAGAGCTTTTATAAGTGTCGTGAGTAGCCCCTTCAATTAAACGTTTTTCTTCCTTTTCGAAAAACGTCTGACGGGCTTCATTAGCAATCGCCTTATATTCCCTTCTTAAAATAACGTAGTACTCCAGCCACTCTTTCGTGCACTGCAATTTTGCGGTATGCAGGGCTGTCAATCCTATTTTCCTTGCTTTGTAGCACCTGTAAACCATGTAGGAGATATTGCCTTCTTAAGGATTTCTTACATTTTTATAGCAGCCTGGTTCAGAGTCCCGTTGTGTAGTGAATCGATTATTGTTTTGTTGTCTGATTCCTCTAGCAATGTTAAGTCCAATATTCTTCTCAACTTTAAATATTGTATCTTCTTATTGCTATTCTTACCATTTGTTTACAACGTTGTTTTCACGGGCAGATGCTCTTTCTCAGATTCCATAATAACATTTTGATCTTTAGTAGTTATACTGTAATTTATGAAGACTAGATCAATCGTACTCAAGCCATTATAGCAGATATATGTTGTCTTTTTCGTATTGTTGATTAGAATTAGCCCTTCTCCTTCGATATAGTTCAAAACTTCTTTCGATTTCTGTAACTCTGTATCTACACGACAATTTAGATCACCTGCTAGGATGACGTGATCTTCCTTGGTTACAATATTCAAGCAGGTACCTATTTCTTTTATAATATCTGTAGACGTATATTCTGGTTGAAAATAAACACATATAAGTACACACTGCCTCGTTCGTACAACTAACGTGTTCTTTGACATATGTTGAATAGCGAAAGGTGCGAAATTCTCTTTGAATAAGCAGGCGATCCCCCCCCCCCAATTTTGGCCTTCCAGTTGGACCTTTATCCGCCAAGACATGAATTGAATAATGGCTATTGATGTTCCACTCTGAAATTAAGAAAGATTCTACCAAAACTGCTATATCGTAGTCCTGTGACATATTCTTAACTGTGGTTGCTATACTCAGGAGTCCATCTACGTTCCAAGATAGCAGTTTAATTTCCTGCGAGTTCAAGTTTTCCTTTACAATCATATTTTGGTCACTGTCGTACACTTGGTTGAACGGAATGTCCTCTTTGTTGTTGGGGACCAAAGGAATGCCGCCGTACAAAAACGTCTTGAGGCCAGAACTCTGGGCAATTCACTTTGTTAAGGTGGTCAAAATCTATTCCTACCTTAAATGCCTTCTTTTTTTTACCTTGGTAGGGAGTTGTTCGCACAAGATGTCTCCAGTAATTCCATTATCTTTCAAGTACTTTATTAGGTCGTATGTTTCGTTCGTTTGTTGGACACTACCGACATATAACCAGGCAGTTCTTGGGACAGCCTTAAGGCTACTATCGACAGTTTGTTTTGACCCCCTGACACCGGCATTTGGCCTGTGAGAACGTCTACGCAGCATGACCTCTGTCCAGATTACTTCTTCATTTTCTTCCGATACGCCGTTGGCCACTCTCGAGGTATCAGGTATGGCATTCCTGATTGCTTGGGAATCCCCTTGCTGTTTTCTCGTCTCTTCGGGTATCGACACAATTGTACTATTTGGGTGGGCACTTATTGTTTTTCTAGGCGGGTCAGGTGCCGTTCGTTTCTTTACTTCTATCTCTCGAGCTTTCTCATTGTATAGGGCGGGGATGGAAGGTCCCGTAACCTTGGTCATTAATTCACGTTATGACTACGATATAGCTTGTCTTCTTTCCCCTAAGACAGTCTGCTTTATTATAATTTTCAGGTTTCTAATCTCCTCCCATATTGCTTGTGACTCTTCTTTGCCATTTTTAAGCATAGCAAAGTCAGCTTTTCATTTCGTGCATAGTCACATAAGTGAGCAGCTTGGCTTCTTGAGCGCAGCCAAGTCTCCTGCACTGACTGCCGCTCACTCTTTGTCATACCACCTCTTACACATTCCTTCACGTTCAAGCGCTGCATCAGCTTCCGTTACAAGCTTTTCGCAACCTCCGCATGGTGCATCGGGTTCTGTCATATTATTATATGCTCCTTGGTTCCCCATATCTCTTGGGCCCGGCTGATAATTTTTCCTTTCTCTCCTGTGAGAGAAGCTTCCAACACTTAAGGTTGGTTCACAATCGCCCGGGAACGGGAACGAAAAGGAAGTTGAAATGCACGCTACCTTATGGATCGGTTCACAATCTATCTCCGGGAACGAGAAGCTAAAAGTAGCCCCGGAATGCCAACGGGAAACATGGTTAAATTTCATGTTTGACGTTCTCTGACCATCCCGAAGCCAATCACCAATATTGAATCTAATAACTTGACGGACAGATGGCAACATAGTGCATCCACTTCAAAATCTTCTATGAGCAAAGAAAACGTCCCTTTGATCAATATGGGCAATAAAATAATTCTTAACGTAACAGAATCATTCATATCTCTTATAATGTAGAATCCAATTACAGCGTATTAAAGTATGTTATAATAACATTACATTTCACGTTAATGTGTTTAAACCAACATTTCTAATGTGAGAACGTACTGTTAACGGAAAGAATGTCAATATTGTAAAGTTCTCAAGGTAAGTTCGATAGATTTGAGTTACTATGAAAACAATTCCGTGTCCTTTTACAGTGTTCATTACAATGCCAAGGAGAGGACAAGCTGACATAGGTCGTCGAAGCCAGTCAAATGCGCGGCGAGCTACTTCACGTGCAAACCGCACTGATGACCAACGAGCGACGGATAATGAAAATAGTCGCATTGGCATGTCTGATTTACGTTCGAGAGCAACTGTAAATGAACGACAAGCGAATAGATTCAGAATGCAACGAGTTCGTGAGCATTAAACACAACGCCAACGAGCATGGCAAACTGAACATGACCAATTGCGCTGATGCGATGCTCCTATGAACCTGGAACGTCAGTTGACCGTATCAAAGGAGTAGCTCATTCGGCGTGTTTTTTCCGAACGTAGCGCAGAACATCAAAAACCATAATGGCTCAATCAAAGGAGGAGCTAATTCGGCGTGTTTTTTCGAGCGTAGCGCAGAACTTCAAAAACCATAATTGGCTGAGCGAACGAGCCACATTGGCAGCGAAAAACAAATATCTCAACGAGTCCATTCAAATATTCATTCCGGGACAGTTGTTTTCCTTCAAATAGGTTGACACAGTTATCAACCAGGATGAGGCAGTCATATATCCCACAGAATTATTAAATGCGCTGGAATTGCCTGGATTACCATCTCATAATTTGCAATTAAAAGTATGCTCAGTCATCATTAAGTTGCGTAACATCAATCAACCTCGACCATGCACTGGAAGGAGACTGGCTGAGAAAATGCTTATGAACAACGTCATCGATCCGACGAATATCAAGGAGAAGTACGAAGAAGAGGATGTTTTGTTTCCGCACATCCTGGTAATTCCAACAGACGTGCCATTCGATTTTAAACGGTTACAATCCCCCGAGCGTTTGGCCTTCGCAATGATTATCAACAAATCACAAGGCCAGTCGTTGGAAGTTTGAGGAATTAACTTGGAGTTTCGCACGAAGACAACTGTATGTCACTTGCTCGCGTGTCGGGTAGCAGCCATCTTCGTTTATTTACGCGCGAAAAACAAAATTAAAACCTAGTTTACCAGAAAGTTTTGCATTGAATGTTAACTGCATTTATCTTCAATGTAAATAAAATACATTGAATTTATTTGAATTACTAACGAGTTTCAATTAATAACCAAACAAAACTCAAACCGTACATTATGCGGCGAATATTATCGATCTCAAATAATTGGAGTTGGAAGGTTGATTAGGATTAATAATCGCTCATGAAGAGTTACAATAAAATCAATTTCAGGTGGTACGAAGTTCACCGGGTCATCTAGTTATAAATAAAACCAATCTTCGGATTGATGACTAATGATTGGAAGATTTAAGTTAATGCTTACAAATTTGAAAGCAATTCTTTTCACTCGTTTGAAATATTTAGCGCTACCCTATCGTATCACTTACTCAGCTGTTCTGTTAGCCAGTGAGGAAGCAGTGATGTGGGTGAGCAGTATTTTTCCTCATCCCTCGCCAAAAATATACCATTTGTTAGTTGCCTTCATGATAGTATCCGATTGTGAGTGTAATTTTGGAAAGTGAATACCGGTACAGGCCGGACGTTTGTTTTAGACGATTGCCCTTGACCTTGAAGCCTGTGGGTGAGCCTACACACACTCACTCTCTCTCCCTATCGCTTCACACTTGTCACCACCGATCTGATGTAATGGAATTCCAGACTTAAGCAGACAGTATAGTCCACATCGAAGTATTGTGTGTCGCGGAAGTACACGTTACATAGTTACGAACAGAATGTCATTATATTTGCCAATGACTGTACTCCTAGCAGAAGTGTGAAACAGATGTGTCAATCATCGGATCGCTTGGGGCAGCTGATAACAACACAGGTACTGCAGTAACTCGCCTCCAGGCTTCCATTAAGATTTTTCACTCGTCTAAAACAAACGTCCGGCCTGTACCGGTAGTTTTGTGTTAAACATTAGTTTATCAATATCTATACAATGTCGGGAAATAGAAAGGACCAGATGATTACGGGAAGAAAACCGTACATTATAATTTAATACCAACAAAATTGTTAATTTTCGATCCTTTGTACATTGATAAGTGCAAATACAACCTATCAAATGCTAATGAAATAAAACATATAAAAAGTGAGTGTAGGAGGTTTTGAAACTTTAGGTTAATATACTTGCTTTCATTATGTTGGAGACCTTACCCCTCTATGTAATTTTGACTCAGCTCACCCCCTCCAGAAGCAAACACTAGTTACGCCACTGTTGACAATCCTCGTCAATATTTAATAATTTGGATCGATCATGGCCTATAATAGCGACTTTTCTCATGCCTACGTTGGCATTTCAACAGTGTAAGTAAAACAGATACACATAAATCATTGATATAAGCGTACTAAGGGTTTTTACAATGTCCAGATATCCCTCAGTTTCAGATAAATCACGCTATCAGTCACTAAGTACGTTCTACAATATTCAGATATGTTACTGATATAGCTATCCTAAAGATACATCCCAGATAAACTAACCCACTCCATGAGAGGCTGATAAGTCTGTATCTGGTAGATTAAAATGGCGAATCATACAATGATGAAAACACCAATATCCGTAAATACGTTATTTCACGTTTTTGGAAAGTAATTTCGTGCCCGTTCAACACAGGACTTCAGTTTTATCTTACTTGTGCTAGTCTGAAAGTGACATTTTCTGCTTGGATAAGATTAATTCCATTGCTATTGACATAACCACTGCATAAAAACAACGAGAACGAAGTAAAGCCTACAGTATTTTTTGATATCTTACATCAATGCCTAATTTTCTAATGCACCCCTTACCCTGTAAGTCGGGACGATAGTCCTCTGAAACTATCTACCGGTACCGAAGGCTGCGAATATGTACAGTACCGTATCAATCCAGACCTTGCTCTCGAAAATATTACGATACGTAGGTTATGTTTCTTGTATTTCTGACATGGCATGTACAGGTATTGTGTTAAGTGGTAGGCTAGTAAGATACGGTAGAGAATACAAGCTTAGGCTATTCGTTACATTTTAATGTACGGCATATATCAAGCTGTTATAGGCCTACCGTATTCCAAAGATTCGGACTAACGAACGCATTTTATTTCGGTCATTCAAATTTAAGAAAATAGCTTAGGCCTAAGTCGGAGTACGGTATGCCAAATGTTTCATTCGAAAAATCATGATGGCTTAAATTTTTCGTGGTGATAAGAATATATATCTCCATCCGCAGTTTCCCATTTTCATTTCCAGGAAAACTCCGGGATAGGCCACGGCCGTTTCCTTCCAAATACTTACCCAGTGTCATTCATGTAATATCTCATTAACTCCTCTCGTGAGGATGGCGTCAGGAAGGGCATCCAGCCGTAATAACTATTGATACATTGAAACTCATCCCCGACCCTGAAGAAATGGGAAAACAGGGTGCCAAGGTGGCAACATATTGAGGAGGGGGGGATGACTCTGATGTCGATAATCACCACCACCCGGTGGCAAGATACTTAAGGGGGGGATGACTCTGATGTTGAGAACAATCACCACCATCAGGTGGCAAGATACTGAAGGGTGGAAGGGTGGAAGGGTGGAAGGGTGGAAGGGTGGATGACTCTGATGTTGAGAACAATCAGCGCTACCAGGTGGCGTGTTACTGAAGGACGGACGTCTCTGAAGATGAGACAAAGTTATTAAGGTGAGGATGACTGTGGTGTTGAGACAATGACCACCGTTAGGTGGCAAGTTATTCAAGGGGGGATGGCTCTTATGTTGAGAACAATCACCACCACCAGAGTTATCGAAGGGGGAATGACTCCGATGTTGAGAACAATCACCACCACCAGATGGCAAGATAATTAATAAATTTCTTCAAATTGAGTATTAAGACTACTCTTGTCCTCATTCCATTATATAAATAACCATGCTTTTAAATTTTCTGGTCAGTTACAGTAATCAATCATATGAACTGACAAGCTCCAGAGCAATAACATAAGTACTGGTAGGCTACCATATGGAACCATTATCTATCAAGTCTAACAGAATTCCCTGAGCCTCTTTAACTAATAGCCTTGCAGTAAACCTCTTTCAAGTCATCCACACATGACCACATAATCTGTTAGAATTGTTTCATCATCTATCTCAGTTGTTCCTAGGAACTCATCTTGCTGGTACTTCCCTGGTACTTTATTTACTGGTATCTCATATTTTACTGTAGTTTCCTGTATCACGATTTTGAGCTTTCTTGGGATTTATTCATTACCGTAACCTAGCTGTGCTATAGGCCACAGGTTTTAGTTAATATAATTTTCTTTTTCAGTCAATTTAGTTGGCAAAATTATTTTGAAATACTGCAAGAATATAAATCAGATTGCCCCTACCTCTTAACTAGGGGTATTTGTCTGAGTCATTACCCCTCTCCCCTCTAATAGGGGCTGATGACCTCAAGGTTCCACCCTTTAAAGCTATCACCAGCATCTAGAAAAAATATTTCTGGAACACTCATCTGAAGTGAAGGAAATCCCGATATGAGATCGTATTATCCTTGTTGTAGGCCTACCTTGCTCATATTTTATCCCTCTCATTATCAGTACGGTACGGTACCTAATGACAAGGGACAACATAAACTGTTGATGAACTAATTGATTTTCTTTACTTGGCAGTATATTGACTTCATCTTACCCATAGACAACTGGTCTCACCATAGGCCTATCTCTTATACTGCTCATCTAACAGAGCTGCAAAATGTAAGGCCACAGGTTTTTGGGTGAAAATAGTTGTCTGAAAATTGGTCCAGTTCCACAGGAAAAAATAAGGAGAATGTTTTTTTCTTTATTATTATAACTGCACAAGTGCAGGAAGAGACATACCACCTTTATGGATATACATCCTTCATGTCTCAACATATACCTGGTCGAGTGATGGTTGGTGTATGAATTGCCAAATCAAATGTTAAGAGATGTAATATCTGCCCTTTAGGCCAGTTTCCAGACTGAAGACAAATGAAATTAAAATAGAGCAGGCCAAATTGCAATAGATTTAGTTTTATATACTGTATTTTGAACAAAAATGGTGTGCAAAAATAACAGGTCTTGTGTGGTCAGCAGCAAATACTACTGTATATGTGATAGAAAGCACAGATTTTAAAGGAAAGTAGACTTATGCTACATCACTGGACTATAGCGAAGTGTTAATAGTCAGTCTTGAGATAATGGAAGGAAATAATGTGCAAACAGGGTAAGTGCTGTGTTAAACAGTGCAGTTCCTTTTCTCTGGTGGTGCAAGACGAGAAATGTATGTGTCTTGAATTCCAGTACATAATCATTATAAAAAATACCAGCTGCTTAATGCACTGGTACTGAAGTGGCCTACCGTAAATTGGTTAGTGGAGCCCATTACATAGATAGATAGATAGATAGATAGATAGATAGATAGATAGATAGATAGTTTTATTAATTCCATTTGATCAAATACATGTATACAATACATTTTTGATATAGGACACGTCAGAATTTACATCTAGAAAATAAAAGTACTAATAGGTATATACAGTAATACTAATGCTATAACAATTTATAACTTATTATAATAACAGATCTTAAGAGATACAATCTTATTGGACAACTATTTACACCTCATTAAATTCACCTATTATCATAATATGAAAACTTAATTCTTTAAATACAACAACTTACAGCTAGGTATTACAATTAAAATAGAAAAGTAGGCTAAAATATAATTATAGATTTCATCGTTTCTATACACTAAGATATTCAACTACAGAGTAAAAACAATGGCACTGCAGATAAGCTTTCAACATTCTATCAAAGATTTTTATTTTTGGGGCAAGTTGTATATACTGGAGTAGTTTATTGTATAAAAGTTCCTTTTTGATATATGCTTGTGTGTGTGTGTGAAATATGAATGTTTTGATTTTGTCTTGTGTTATGCCTATAAACATCATTGTTTGTTTTAAGAAAAACATCCTTATTCATTAAATTCTTTTTACAAAACATAATAATTTCAAAGATATATATACAGGGCAGAGGGAGAATGTTTAAATCTTTAAACAGAGGTCTACATGATTCTCTAGTGTTTACATTTGCCATAATACTAATTGCCCTCTTTTGTATCCTAAACGTGCTTAGTACATCTGGCGACATATTCCCAAAAATATGACCCCATATCTTAAGTATGAATGGAAATAAGCAACATAACTATTTTTTAATGTGTGCATGATAGAGCAGGTTTTCAAAATACGTAACGCAAAGCACATCGAGTTCAGTTTAGTATTCAGATATTGTATATGTTTATTCCATTTCAAGTCATGTTGTATCCATAGTCCTAAAAACTTTGTTTCTGATTTATTTTCTATTTGATGACCATTTAATGTTATATTGGGATTCGCAGGATTCCTATTCTGTATAGTGTGGAAATTTAAACATACTGTTTTTTTTATAGTTGATTATGAGGCGATTATCTTGTGACCATTTGGTTAACTCTCCTGTAACGGAGTCAGCAGACTGCTGTATGACCTGTTTAGTTTCACCTTTTATTACGAGTGTTGTATCGTCCGCAAACAAAATTTCCTTATGTGAATGAACGTTCCGTGTTATATAATTGATATATAGAAGGAAGAGTAGTGGGCCGAAAACCGATCCCCGGGGTACTCCAAATTTAATAATTCCCTCATTGGACAATGTTTCATTAAGTAATTTGGTTCCATCATCCTCGTGTCTCAAGCTTACTATTTGTTTACGCCTTGTTAAGTAAGACTCTATCCATTTATTAGCTAGACCTCTAATACCATATTGATTTAGTTTTGTAAGGAGGATTTTATGTGGCGTAGTCGGTAGCATGCTGAACTGCTATGCCCAAGATAGCGGGTTCAAACCCGGCCGAAGTCGTCGGATTTTTTAAGAGCGTTAAAAATCCTTCAGTATGCCTTCCTTCGGAGGGGAAGTAAAGCCGGCGGTCCCATGTCATAGATTTATGGCATGTAAAAAAATCCTTTCACAGACTAAACTTGTGTAAAGCAAAATTTGTTAGGTTAGATTTCGTCAGAACGCTCTATCAAAGTTCCAACGTTCACCACTAGGTATCATTGATATCTGGTGGCGAAAGTTGGAACTACTTGAAATTGAACGGAACTTGTAGCTCACCCTTTAGGGTATCCGCTGGAAGCAGCTACAGACTCAGGCGAGCCGAACATGTCCTCGGACACTCCCGGCACTAAAAGCCATACGATAAATAAATAAATAAATATGGTCAACAACATCAAATGCTTTCAATAAATCCAAGAATAGGCCAGTTACATGTTCCTTATTGTCAATTAATTTCAGTATACTATTAATACATTCATAAATTGCTGTCTGTGTAAATTTTTCCGTTCTGAATCCATGTTGTGAGTTTGATAATATTTTATTTTTTTCTATAAAACTTATCAGTCTCCTATACATGATTTTTTCCACAATTTTTGCAATACCAGTTGGTAAGGTAATAGGACGATAGTTATCTAATTCATCTTTTGAACCGTTTTTGTGCACTGGAATTACTTTTGATAACTTCAAAATATCCGGGTAAGTTCCTGAGAGAATTGAACTGTATATTAAGTGTGTAAGTGGATTTAATATATTTTCTGCACATTTCTTTAAAATTGCACCTGGGATGCCACCAATGCCAGCACAAAATTTATTTTTTAGCTCCTTTGTAACTATTCTTACCTCTTCACTTGTGACATGATTTATAAATAATCACTACATATATTTATTTTATTATTAGAATTTAGTGTATTTACCTGTGATTTATTTAATAATTTTTGTGGAATTTCCAGAAAATAGTCATTGAAAGAGTTTGCTATTTCCTCTGGATTATTTATCACTTTATTATTTCTGGTCAGTGTAATATTCCTTTGTATTTTAGCAGATTTTTCCAGTTTCTTTCTTTATCACGGACCACATAGCCCTGTTTTTATTAGATGATTGGGAAATAAAATTATCATTATGCATTTTCTTTGCTAGTCTTATTATCTTATTTAATATGCTAGTGTATTTTTTGTAGTATAAATTGAATTCAGGTGTTGTGTGGTATTGTTTACATAATTTGTGTAGAAATTTCTTACTTTGACATGAATTTATAATCCCTGTTGTTATCCAATTGTTAGTTTTGTTATTTTGAACAGTTCTTTGTCTAAAGGGGAATGCTGTTTCAAAATATTGTTTTAGGGTACTGTTAAATGCATTAAATTTATCATTTACATTTTCTAGTTTATAAATTTTTGACCATGTTTCCTTATTTAATAAGTCATTGAAATATGTAACATTTGTTTCAGTGAATGACCTGCACTTTGATTTTACTCCATTATCATTATTGGTGATTGTTTCGGGTACTTCAAAACTCAGTATTTGTCCATGGTGGTCACTAAAACCCGGACAATAGATATCTATTGAATGGTGATATTTATCTGTATTTTAATTTTTTTATCAGGAGTGGTTTTACTAAATTTTTTATTCTTTTTGGGGTATTTACAGTAGGTTTCAGTCCATAGGAAATTAGTAACTGTGTTAATAATTCACAATTTCTATCAAATTTTAAGAAATTCACATTTACATCCCCACAAATTATTATATCGAAATTTACTTTGCTCATGTTATTGAGTAACAATTCTAATTTATCTATAAATAAAGGGAACTTTCCTGACGGAGAACGGTATACGCATACAATTATTAACTTAAACTGCTGTATTTTTACGGCAGAGAATTCAAAATCCTGTTCCATAATTAGATAATCATAAGCTGTTAACTGTTCATGATCTAAATTATTTCTTAGGTAGATACAAGTACCACCATGGCTAATATTAGTTCTAGAGTATTTACTAGCTTGTATAAACACTGGGAATTGAATTAATTCGAGTTTTTCCTCTTTCATCCAATGTTCTGAAATACATAGTGCTGAGATGTCTTTAAGTTCATTTTTAAGAATTAGATTTATGTAATCAATTTTATTATAGAGAGACCCAACATTCTGGTGGTAAAGTTTAAATTTGTTACTTTTGCAAACTTGTGTTGGTGATTTATTTACATTATTATTATTATTATTATTATTGTCATAATTGTTATTATTATTTTTGCTAGACATATCCGAAATACCATTGTTGCACTCAGTTAAATTTGACATCAAAAGATCTGAATGCCAAATCTCACGTTTTGCTTCTTTTACAAGTTTCCATTTTCCACTCTAAAGATATTACTGTTGAACTATTCTTACCATTTGAATTCACAATTTGCAGATTTCATCACTAAGAAACGTTTCCTAACCTATTTATAAGTGTAGTACATGTCGAGTGTGGATCTTCCTGTCTAATTTACTTACATCTATAATTTGGACATTTGGAAAACTCTTACAAATTTTACGAATTTTACCATTTGTAGCCTCTATTTCTACATTTACACATGATTTGGGAATTAAATCGTATCTCTGCGGAATGTTTACAATAATGACATTTGTGTTAAGCATGGATGGCAATGTACCCTTTAAATCTTTGATTACCGTTTTACTCTCATTTCTATAGATGTCGTTTGCTCCAGCGATGATTACTGCATAGTCCTTTGAAGTGAGGGTTGCACACTCTCCTATCATCTCGTTCGTGACCGCTGCAATGGGTGCTCCTGGCTTTACTGTCGAAGTGACCTCCATTTCTCCGCTTCTCTCCAATACGCTTGCTGATACATCTCGCCCGTGACTGTCCGCAAATATCCGCATCTTCCTGGATTTTCTCTTTATCACTTTCTTCTTTTCTTCGACGAGCGCTCCAAATGAAATTGAGACGGGAATTTCAGTTACATGTACCGGTACTCCATTTATAGGCCTAGGCATATTCAATCTTACCTTACCAGCAACCACTTTGGACCAAGTTGCCTTGCTTTCCTCTCTGTTTCCTTTCAATTTATTCAACTCTACCATTAACTTAGTAATATCTTCCTTTAGCAGCTTTATAATTTCATCTTTTGAGGACAGTTCGTTTCTCAGGTTATGACATTCGCATGACGGTACCGGTAGGCCTACATTACGACAATTGGTTTCACTTTTCTCCTCACTCAATTTTACCTGAGATCTTGTGATGATTTTATTTGCATTTTTTACTTTTATTTTGCACGACGAGCTTAAATCCGTAACGGTTACATTACCTGACGAGACGCTAACACTCTTTACTGCCGACATACTAGAGATCTAAGATAGCCTTGATGTTTACACTAAATTTATGTTAATTATTACTACCTAAATGAATTAATATAATTACCTACCAATAAAGAAGAATGTGAAATACGTATATCTTCCAATCGGGTGAAAACTCGTAAAAGCACCACTGCTCTACTTGGTTCAAACAGTGATTGAAGAAGTCACCGAATGTTTGGATACACGTTCCCACAACTTAGTTTAAGTATATTAAATTATCAATAAGAATTTCTAAATACTATCAATATTCCATATTTCACTTGGCCTAAGGAAAGTAACTTTATAGATTTTAAACCTCTGTTATAATATTTTACCACTTTTATCAAATATTTACACTAGCTGCTAGTTCACTACACTCTCACTGTGACGCCATCTTGCCGCAGGCAACATTCATGACTCACTGCAGGTACTTCCTTAAAATTATCGATGCTTACTAACAAAGCCCTTTATAGGCTACTAAGCTTGTGGGGTTGTAACTCTAGGATGGTTCCTATCTTAATGACTCCTTCCCAATCCCAGCCTATCCTACTGCAGTGAAGCTTGGTTAGTGGGCTCACCCATTATATACTGTAGGTAACATTCATGACTCACTGCAGGTACTTCCTTAAAGTTATCGATGCTTACTAACAAAGCCCTTTATAGGCTACTAAGCTTGTGGGGTTGTAACTCTAGGATGGTACCTATCCTAATGACACATTCCCAATCCCAGCCTATCCTACTGCAGTGAAGCTTGGTTAGTGGGCTCGCCCATTACATACTGTAGGTAACATTCATGACTCACTGCAGGTACTTCTTAAAGTTATCGATGCTTACTAACAAAGCCCTTTATAGGCTACTAAGCTTGTGGGGTTGTAACGTTGGGATGGTACCTATCCTAATGACACCTTCCCAATCCCAGCCTATCCTACTGCAGTGAAGCTTGGTTAGTGGGCTCGCCCATTACATACTGTAGGTAACATTCATGACTCACTGCAGGTACTTCCTTAAAGTTATCGATGCTTACTAACAAAGCCCTTTATAGGCTACTAAGCTTGTGGGGTTGTAACGTTGGGATGGTACCTATCTTAATGACACCTTCCCAATCCTAGCCACAGTTTAAAAAAAATATGCACTAGGCTACTGCAGACATCCTAGTATTAAAATAGGGTAGTCTACTGTTAAAATAGTCATGAATATGTAGCAAACACATGAATGTGACTTTAAAATAAAATAAGCCTTATGTCAATAATTCCAAATGCATTTCATTTTAATAGGAACAACATATCAAGACATTAGTCTGCTCTTATTTGAGTATATACATCCAGCCATATCTGACCTAACCTGTCTTCCGAGAGAAATGCATCACTCGTTTGATAACAGGAAGTAATGGGTGGAAATTATGGTGCTGGATTAATTGAAGAACGTACAAAAGACATGCAAACAATAGTTCTTACCGAATCGAATGTAGATTAGATATTTGGAATGATCACCAAAAAAGTTGGTTTCATTCAAACATAGAAATACATTCATGTGTAAGGCCAAATTAATTCAGTCCAAGTTCAAAGCCAGAGGAAGATGGAATTAATGATCACCCAGCCTGGGATTGTCAAAAAGAGCTGTGTGGACTAAAAATACAATTTTTTTAAGCACTTAGGGTTGTTTCAAGGCTCAAGGTACCAAGCCTAGGTCTACACTCTTGGTGTAAGTATGAGTTTGGTTCTCTCTATACTACTTGAGCTTCTAGTGGCAATTCATGAATAATTTGTGGTACGGTACCGGTAGGGTATAGTCAAGCATACCAAATGAAGGACACCTACAAATGCAACATCAGGATTCTTAAGACACCAATGGTACAGGACAACTAATTTTCCCCTAAGGGCAGATAACCTCGGAAGTTCCAACCACCAAAACCACAATTATCATCATCTGAAATCTTGAACTAAATCACAACTGACAAATCCTTCTTAAAAAATGGATTATTTATTTCAATCATATCATATGGGACTATTGGAATAGTTAGGTTCATTTTCACGAACCAACAGCTCGAGATTATATTACTGCACAGTAGTACTGAAATTTTATCAACATTCAACTGATATTTTGTTATCACAAGTCTATTGGCAACTCCATCTATCTGATATGACATCGAGCGGTAAAAATGAGAAACTTACCAAGTAGGGTACATTTTTCACGTGGTGACTGTTTGTATATGGTTTCTTGTATTGGTAAACAGATCGTGGTAAATTGTTCGTGTCTTTATACATAAGTAATAAGTTTTACTCGTTGATAGAGTGAAAAATGAGTAAAAGCAAAGTGTATTGCTCAGTTTACGGCTGTAAGTCGATGTATAAGAGGGCTGCGGATATACGTTTTCATCACTTTCCAAAAGATGCAAATAGCAATAGCCGAAATGTGATGATACCTAATAATACCTAATACCTAATAATAATACCTTTCCACCCCGGGAAGGATCTAACACTTGTCGAGGTAGACAGACAAAGGTCCTGCGACGTAAAGCCAGCGAAGGTTATTCAGTTTAAAAACAGCTGTTACGATGGGCGCGCTGGTAAGATTGAAGTTACTTGAATAAATAATGAAATAATTAAGTATTGGCTGCTTGGTAGGGAGAAGGGATGAGTTTAACTTGTATTAAAACTCGGGGGGCGACAGGAATTGCTTGATTTGGATGGTTAAAAGGTGGGTTTGGTGTTGAATATTTGAATGGTAGCGGAATCACTCATTCTACAGTGCCCACGGGGAGGCAAATTAGGCCTATATGACTCGTAGTGGAATAGCTCGAATATCGAAGAACTTAGCGATTACGAGGTGTAGGCTTGGCGGAAAGGCTGGCGGAACATCAGTTTGACATCAATTCACGATATAAGTCGGAGCTTGGAACAGTGGCGTCTGGTTTGCGTCGATGCTAATCTCGGAATGATAAAAGTAGCACAGCTTTGGTGTGTTATTTATTTGTTTATGTACAGTATTTCTCTATTTGAATGTCCTCGGCGTTGACTCAGGATCGACATTTACATTATATTGCGCATAATAGTACCGAAATAATGTCCGAAGTGTAGCCCTGTGTAAATTTGAATCAGCTGATCTACATCAACCATAAAAACTGATGCTTGATAATATGCAAATGACACCAAAAAATCCAGTGGAACACACAAATTAGATCACGTGTATCGCACAGTTATACATATATACAATTAAAAATAACACTGTCATTACTTTAGAGACCACATTTACTGATTATAACCGAAAAATAAAAAGTGTTCCATATCAAACGCGTGTTATTGAATATTTTAAACCCTACTTATCCAGACCGACCGCAGCGCCCCAAGTGTTATTTTGAGTTGCCAATAGACCGCACCTAACATTTTGGTAACCTACTCAAATTTACAGCAATGAATGTACAGTTATTTCAAAAAAATGTTTGAATTCCAATTAAGTTATCTTGGTCATTACAACTATCGTACCATATTCGTAAATACCAAAACGTGCTTTTGTTTACAATCAAATTGTCAAGTAGGCCTATGCCTCATCGTCTTCAACTTTTTCATTGCCAACCTCCGCTGCGACACTTAAATGTGTCAGATTAGTTTCGGATAGATATCTGAGAAAAAAAATAGGTTTGTAGAACGCATCAGCAACTTATTAGCCAGTTGACTGAGGGAATAAAATATCTGTCAGATAGCTACTGTATCTGCCACATTATCTGGACATTGTAAAACCGGCCCTAATTAGTCAGTAAAAAAAGATAACGATTTATTGCACGAGGAAGTGTTTTTGGACACAGATATGCGTCACGCCATTGACGATACGTGTATCTGTGGCAATAATTGCAATTGCATCAAACATTCTTCTCAGCAATTACTCTAAATTGATTACAAACCCATTGAATACTTCAAATGAAATTAAGAAACGTATACTGTTAACACTTGTACGATGTATTTATTTGTTTCTTACCATGTTCTTGTATTTGATTAATTGTTAAATAACTTCCATCCAAATCTCATTTTGCCACCTATACGCAACGAGCCCCGTCCATACATATTAGTGAACTTCTTTCCAATAATCCGATATCAAATTAGAATATTAAGAGACAGGCTAGGCGCTCGGCCGTAGGTATGAAGCCGGCGAGGTGGTGTTGAAATTCGGTCTGGATGCGTCCTAGTTACAGGTGGCTATGGTGGAAGCCTTCCATCAAGGAAGAGAGGAAATGTCAACACAAAGCACGTGCTGGTAAACCCGTTGCTGCAACTGACGATCTCCATGTTCAGGCTGTAATAAGGACATTATTTGAAAAAGACAGGTGCTGGACATGTGTGGAGATTTCCAAGTAACTTGGTATTGCAGCCTCGTCTGTCCATCACATTTTAAGAAAAAAAGCTGAAAATGCGAAAAGTTTGTGCCCACTAGGTTATGCACACTAAAACCAAAATTGGAAATTGGCAGCGAATGGAGACAGCAAGAATGCATTTGGAGCGGTATGAAAACAAAGGTGAGGCCTTTCTTCGCCGCGTTATCACAATGGATGAGACATGGGTACGTTGGTATCCACTTGAGCTGAAAAGACAATCAAGTGAATGGCAACATACAGCATTAGCACGCCCAAACAGATGTCGAGCATTGCAGGATCCTTTGAAACTGATGATTATTGTGTGTTATGATTATGAAGGCAAAATCTTGGTACATACTGTACCGTACTTCATGGTATGAAAGTAAATGCAGACTACTACTTGCGTTACTTGGAACATCATTTGCGCCCACCATGGCGTAGTAAACGACCTCAGACCGTTGCGAGTCCTATTGTGTTACATGACAACACCCGTTACCAAATAGCCACAACAGTGAGGAATTTGTTTACAAGGTGGAACTGGGAAGTACTTGAACATGCTCAAAATTCACCTCACATGAGCCCTTGCGATTACGACTTATTCTCAAAGATCAAAGAACGTCTGCGGGGCGTTCGATTTCATTCAAGAGTTGACATACCGAGAGCTTTAGATTAAGCAGTGAGAGAGAGCGATCCAGAACTGGTGCTGCAGATTGAGTGCGTCATCTTCCCCACCTTGCATAAACTAATGGGTCATATTTAAGCGCTCCGGGTCTTTATGGGAGTTTTTGAACAGACTGGTCCTTAATTGATGAGATAGTCCTTTACAATTGGCATACATCATCACAGGTTAGGTCATCCCCGGCTCAAGACAACCAAGCCAGGTTTGAAGAAGCAACAATAGATGGCATGGACAACACTTTGGCGTAGCGCTTATAACACAGTACGCAAAACCACAGGTAGAGCGCAGTACTATAGTGAGGTTGTAGTCAACAGACCGCACAGTTTCCAGTACGGAGTGAGCAGTGAACAGACGCGGAGTTATATGACTCGAGTTTCGTATAACAGATCAATTTAAATAACCTCATTCCATTTTAGTGCAGTGTATAAGTTGTGCATTATAACCACAAACAATAGGCCACTAATTTAAATAGGAACGGTTGATTAAGAATATAATTAACAAAATAGTGTAGACATCATTCCTGAATCTGGTAACAATAATAATTTAATAGAACACAGGTTAACATAAAATACTTCAACATTATCGCAACAGCCATGGAAGTGAACAATAACAGCTGTGAATAAGATTGACGCGTTACACAAGCTTTTACGAACTTATGTAATCCGAACATTGTATGAATTTGAACTACGAAAGCACAATCGAAGCCCTAGTAAAACCATGATATTGAAGATCGTTCTCAACAGCAGCGACCAACATGAAATCCATCGGTGAGCTCACACAAGAAGTAGCAATAGTTTCCTCTGTATATTCACTTTTTTCTTCTTAAATTCATCCCTTCCATTTCTCAATTAAAAGTTTAGCTTCTTCTTGTCAATTTGGCGATACAATTAAATTCATGCTATCGGAATATTTCGTTATAGTTAGATTTCAATAAAAGGAATCCTGCCCACCCACTAATGAATCCTGGTTGATGACACAAGTCATTGGCGTCTTCAATTCTCAAGCCGTGTTATAAGGTTTGGCAACACCGCCCATCTGTCATCAGGGAGGCCTAGGGCAAGCTCATGGTAATTGCTAACACTTAATAATTTGCAAACTGTTTCATCTTTTCAATACTAGTTGTATTCAGGAGTTAATAACGGTACATGTTTCGGACACTTATGGGTCCTTCTTCAGCCATAGATACATATTAAAACACTTGTAAGTAACAAAACACACATTTAAAATACATTATAAAACACTGAGTAGTCATGAGATTTAAAATCAAGGTGTCCCATAGTTCAAGCATCTGGAGGAAGTTGTCCCATATTATAATTATGCATGTCAACTCTACTGGTTGACAGTAGTCATTTAGTTCGTTAGGCTCCTTCCTGTGCCACTACTTATTATGATGAAAATTTTAAAAAGGAACTGCTGAAGATCTTGTCAGTTGTATGTTGTTGAACGAATTAAATTGACAATATTTGTACTTAGCCCTTGGTCTTTGGTATTTAGTAGTGGTTATGCACCGACCGTGATCTTTCCGTCTTCATTAGTAACATATAAGGAACCCTAAAGTTCCTAACTCTAAAAATCACGGTCGGTGCATAACCACTACTAAATACCAAAGACCAAGGGATAAGTGCAAATATTGTCAATTTCATTCGTTCAACAACATACAACTGACAAGATCTTCAGCAGTTCCTTTTTAAAAGTTTTATCATAATAAGTAGTGGCACAGGAAGGAGCCTAACGAAGTAAATGACTACTGTCAACCAGTAGAGTTGACATGCATAATTATAATATGGGACAACTTCCTCCAGATGCTTGAACTATGGGACACCTTGATTTTAAATCTCATGACTACTCAGTGTTTTATAATGTATTTAAAATGTGTGTTTTGTTACTTACAAGTGTTTTAATATGTATCTATGGCTGAAGAAGGACACATAAGTGTCCGAAACATGTACCGTTATTAACTCCTGAATACAACTAGTATTGAAAAGACGGAACAGTTTGCAAATTATTAAGTGGATTCAATTCAATACGGACCAATATGGATAATAACAATTGCTAACACTGCGTAAACACATAGATTTTGACGCCAAATGTTTCCGAAAATACAACAGAACATAACGTCCGCGAAATCTACACACAAATATCACAAATAAAGTGTACATATTATCATGCAATGTACTGTCGATTCCCGGTAAGGTAATAATAAAAGGCTGTATTGTACCTCTATATCCCGATGTCTGAAGTTTCCTTTTATTGCTGCTATGCTCACGGCCGTCATTGACGCGCCCAGAAAAAATATTTAAGACTATTCTTACAATCGTAGAGACTGCCATTGATTAAAAAAATCTTCTTTTTTTGTCCACATATGCAATCCTCATAGTCACAATAGGCCTCCAAGCTTAATGCTGGCAGTCTAGCAATAATGTTCAACTGGTCACTTAATTTAAAAATAGGTAGCTTTCTAATGAAATCTTCCTAAAGGCACTTGCCAACTGAGTACAGTTCATAATGTACTGGAATATAGAGGCCACATGAAGATATATACCAAAACTAAATTACTAGGCATTGAAAGTCCTCCTCGCTGGAGTGATCATAACGTAGCGATATAACCAGTTATTTTAACCCTCTGAGTGCCAGGCGAAAAGGTAAAGGTGAAGTCTAAAAGTGCCAGGCTGTTTTAATGGAAAATGTAGGCTTTCAGAAAAAAATATGTATATCCCCGGTTTTGAAAGATACGAAGGCGAAATTTAGTCAGGGAGTGCAAAACATAGCTATCTAAATTCAGGGAAATTTTCAAATCATTATGAAACTTTGTTCTTTGTTTATTAATTATTTAATTAAAATAATTTCTTCTGTAAAATAAAAATTAGAAAGTTTGATTATTCCTATTACCCCACGCTTATAAATGGAGTAAAAATGAACACTGGAGAGCACACATACATAACAAAAGAACCAGGGAATGCAGTTTTTAGTTTTAAAAATATCAGCAGGGGTGTCAAAAATCCGAAATTCTAAAATCTAGCATATTTATAAAATACCGTACACCAACAATGGCATTGTTGATATAAATAAAATAAAAATAATTACAGCGAAAATAAATAAACAGAAGGGCACCCTGTAGTTTTATCTTTCACATTTGTGGTTGTGTAGCCTGTGGAGGATTGTCCGGGTCAACATTCCTTTCTTCCCACTCGCTATTACTATCAACATCAATACCATCACTATCACTTGTTTGGTTATGTACGATCGCATTCAGCGCAGGTAATTCATTGTCCGAAGCGGAATCGGCACTTGATTCATCACACACAAGATCGCAATCACTGTCCACGAAGTTCAAGAGTTCACCACTTGACTCATCAATCATTAATCCTTCAATTTCTTCCTCTCTCAAACAATGCTTCCTTCCCTTGGACGCCATGCTTTTACGAGTCGCGCGTAAACAAGTCAATGAATTTCAAATATCGCTCGAGTATATCGATAGACAGAAAACAAAAGATATTTGCCAGGAAATGGTTGCTAGAACTCTCTTTAATGGTCACGTCAAGTTTAGACGCCATTTTCGGTTTATAAGCCCCTCGAAGAATACAAAAACGATGCGTCTCTCAGAGCGACGCTGGCAAGTTTCGTACATTTTATGAGGATCGCTCACAGCGACTCTGGCACTAAGAGGGTTAATAGTGCTACCATAATTTGACTTACAGTCAGGCACACAACACTTCCTAGGCAACTGAAATAGTTTAATGAAATATTAGTGAAGAATTTGTTGGTTAAATTCACTAGTAAGTATATTGGTTACACATGCAAATTAATACAGGAAATACTCACTTCTACAACTTTTAGCAGGTCTGATTTACCTCGAGGAATTTCACGGGAGTTGAAATAGTTAGTACGAACTGCTTTTAGATGCTATCATATCAAAATAAACTATATTTATGAATAAAACTTAGCATGTGGCCTTACGTGTTTATAGAACCTACGGACTCTACTAAACGTTGCCAATTCTACCAACAGCACGGCTTGAGAATTATAGACGGCGATGCACAATCATTCTATGGCACGAGAGTTCTCTGGTTTTCTGTGTACCTATAGATATTCAATTTTCGTACTCAAGCCTTTAGCTGGTGCCCTCCCGGATATAATATTATTAATATTCTTAATCAAATTAATATTTTTGTTTCCCTTATTTATTTATTTTTATTTATTGGGTACAGAAAGTCCCAGTGAGCTGGTAGCTCAAGGAGGGACTGCCCTTTACAAATACGGCTTAGTAACTAATACTAGAATATTCTAAAGTGGTAGGATCATTTATTCAGTGTTAACGGGTTCATCTATATTCTTCAACATATTGTTTCAGGAAATACCTGCGTGCTTCATTTTTGAATTTGTTTAAGTTTACAATTTGTCTCAGTTTAGGAGGTAAGTTTTTATAAGATGTGCTGGCTGAAGAGCAAATACTTTTAATGCCATATCTAGTTGTGTTTGTTGACTCCATGTATAACTGGTTTGCTGTTCTTGTGTTATGGGCATGAATGACTTTCCAGCATTGAAGTTCAGTATTAAGACTAATATGACCTTGTTTATACCTGAACATAAATAAAGCTTCAGAGTATTTGAGCTGGCTTCGTAATGGCAATATGTTTGTCTCCTGAAATACTTATACAGTTGGTTTCCTAATATCGTAACCATACATGATTTTAATTGCTCTTTTTTGGAGTACTTCGAGCTCATTTATTGATTCCTGTGTACATTTACCCCATATTATGTTCATGTACATAAGGTGAGAATGAATAAGAGAGGCGTATATGCTCCTTAAATGTTGATTGCTTATTCCATAATCCCTTAATTTTCTTAGAACACCAATTACACTAACGATTCTCTTTTTCACATTTGTGACGTGTTCATTCCAACTTAGGTTATTGTGAAAGTGAGGCCTAAATATGTGTATTGTTTCACCCGTTCGATGGGCACATTGCCAATTTTAACTATGTTACAAGTGTTTGCACTGTAATCCGGTTTGTGAAGTAGCATGTATTTTGTTTTTGAGGTGCTTATGATTAAATTACTTTTTAAAAGCCATGTTGTCAGTATATTTAGATCCTTTTGCATATTTTCCATAGTCCTTTGTTCACAGACGCTCTCGTAAAGTAGAAATATATCATCAGCAAATATAAATATTTTACCAGTAAACTCTAAATAACCTATATCATTAATAAATATCAGGAACAGCAGTGGTAAAAGAACTGACCCTTGTGGGACACCGCATTTAACATCAGAAATTGACCCTTTAGTTTTATTAATATTAACGTACTGCTTCCTGTTAGATAGGTAGCTTTTAAACCACTCAAAGGCTATTCCTCTGATTCCTGCATTAGTTAGTTTACTTAGCAACAAAGTATGGTTAACACTGTCAAACACCTTAGCAAGATCTATAAATAGTCCTGCGGCTATTTTATTGTTGTCTAATGCCTTATGTATAAGTGACACTACGTCAAATGCTACTGAATCACTGCTAAGTTTGGGAAGGAAGCCGTACTGATATTTAAAGAAAAGAATGTCTTTTTAGAAAATTCAGGACTTGTTTTTTGATTACTATTTCCAGTACTTTTACAAATAAGGATATTATACACAACGGACGGTAATTACTGGGATTAGATACATCACCTTTTTTAAAATATTGGCAACACTCTTGCTAGTATACATCTATCTGGTATTACTCCTGTTTGCAGTGACAAGTTAGATAGATAGATAGACAGATAGTTTTATTATTTCCATTTCATCAAATACATATATACAATACATTTTTGATATAGGACACGTCAGAATTTACATCTATAAAATAAAAGTACTAATAGGTATATACAGTAATACTATCCTATAACTATTTATAACTTATTATAATAACAGATCTTAAGAGATACAAACTTATTGGACAACTATATACTCCTTATTCTATTATCATAATATGAAAACTTAATTCTATAAATACAGCAACTTACAGCTAGGTATTACAATTAAAATAGAAAAGTAAAATATAATTATAGATTACATCGTTTCTATACACTAAGATATTCAACTACAGAGTAAAAACAATGGCACTGCAGATAAGCTTTCAACATTCTATCAAAGATTTTTATTTTTGGGGCAAGTTGTATATACTGGGGTAGTTTATTGTATAAAAGTTCCTTTTTGATATATGCTTGTGTGTGTGTGTGTGTGTGTGTGTGAAATATGAATGGTTTGATTTTGTCTTGTGTTATGCCTATAAACATCATTGTTTGTTTTAAGAAAAACATCCTTATTCATTAAATTCTTTTTACAAAACATAATACTTTCAAAGAAATATATACAGGGCAGAGGAAGAATGTTTAAATCTTTAAACAGAGGTCTACATGATTCTCTAGTGTTTACATTTGCCATTATACTAATCGCCCTCTTTTGTATCCTAAACGTGCTTAGTACATCTGGCGACATATTCCCAAAAATATGACCCCATATCTTAAGTATGAATGGAAATAAGCAACATAACTATTTTTTAATGTGTGCATGAAAGTGCAGGTTTTCAAAATACGTAACGCAAAGCACATCGAGTTCAGTTTAGTATTCAGATATTGTATATGTTTATTCCATTTTAAGTCATGTTGTATCCATAGTCCTAAAAACTTTGTTTCTGATTTATTTTCTATTTGATGACCATTTAATGTTATATTGGGCTTCGCAGGATTCCTATTCTGTATAGTGTGGAAATTTAGACATACTGTTTTTTATAGTTGATTATGAGGCGATTATCTTGTGACCATTTGATTAACTCTCCTGTAACGGAGTCAGCAGACTGCTGTATGACCAGTTAAGTTTCACCTTTTATTACGAGTGGTGTATCGTCCGCAAACAAAATTCCCTTATGTGAATGAACGTTCTGTGTTATATCATTGATATATAGAAGAAAGAGTAGTGGGCCCAAAACCGATCCCTGGGGTACTCCAAATTTAATAATTCCCTCATTGGACAATGTTTCATTAAGTAATTTGGTTCCATCAACCTTGTGTCTTAAACTTACTATTTGTTTACGCCTTGTTAAGTAAGACTCGAACCATTTATTACCTAGACCTCTAATACCATATTGATTTATTTTTGTAAGGAGGATTTTATGGTCAACAACATCAAATGCTTTCGATAAATCCAAGAATAGGCCAGTTACATGTTCATTATTGTCAATTAATTTCAGTATACTATTAATGCATTCATAAATTGCTGTCTGTGTAGATTTTTCCGTTCTGAATCAATGTTGTGAGTTTGATAATATTTTATTTTTTTCTATAAAACTTATCAGTCTCCTATACATGATTTTTTCCACAATTTTTGCAATACCAGTTGGTAAGGTAATAGGACGATAGTTATCTAATTCATCTTTTGAACCGTTTTTGTGCACTGGAATTTATTTTGATAACTTCAAAATATCCGGCCTGAGGGAATTGAACTGTTTATTAAGCGTGTAAGTGGATTTATTATATTTTCTGCACATTTCTTTAAAATTGCATCTGGGATGCCACCAATGCCAGTACAGAATTTATTTTTTAGCTCTTTTATAACTATTCTTACCTCTTCACTTGTGACATGATTTATAAATAATCACTACATATATTTATTTTATTATTAGAATTTAGTGTATTTACCTGTGATTTATTTAATAATTTTTGTGGAATTTCCAGAAAATAGTCATTGAAAGTGTTTGCTATCTCCTCTGGATTATTTATCACTTTATTATTTCTGGTCAGTGTAATGTTCCTTTGTATTTTAGCAGATTTTCCAGTTTCTTTCTTTATCACGGACCACATAGCCCTGTTTTTATTAGATGATTGGGAAATAAAATTATCATTATGCATTTTATTTGCTAGTCTGATTACCTTATTTAATATGCTAGTGTATTTTTTGTAGTATAAATTGAATTCAGGTGTTGTGTGTTATTGTTTACATAATTTGTGTAGAAATTTCTTTCTTTGACATGAATTTATAATCCCTGTTGTTATCTAATTGTTAGTTTTGTTATTTTGAACAGTTCTTTGTCTAAAGGGGAATGCTGTTTCAAAATATTGTTTTAGGGTACTGTTAAATGCATTAAATTTATCATTTTCATTTTCTAGTTTATAAATTTCTGACCATGTTTCCTTATTTAATACGTCATTGAAATATGTAACATTTGTTTCAGTGAATGACCTGCACTTTGATTTTACTCCATTATCATTATTATTGATTGTTTCGGGTACTTCAAAACTCAGTATTTGTCCCTGGTGGTCACTAAAACCCGGGCAATAGACATCTATTGAATGGTGATATTTATCTGTATTTTAATTTTTTATCAGGAGTGGTTTTTCTAAATTTTTTATTCTTGTTGGGGTATTTACTGTGGTTTCAGTCTATAGGAAATTAGTAACTGTGTTAATAATTCACAATTTCTATCAAATTTTAAGAAATTCACATTTACATCCCCACAAATTATTATATCGAAATTTACTTTGCTCATGTTATTGAGTAACAATTCTAATTTATCTATAAATAAAGGAAACTTTCCTGACGGAGAACGGTATACGCATACAATTATTAACTTAAACTGCTGTATTTTTACGGCAGAGAATTCAAAATCCTGTTCCATAATTAGATAATCATAAGCTGTTAACTGTTCATGATCTAAATTATTTCTTAGGTAGATACAAGTACCACCATGGCTAATATTAGTTCTAGAGTATTTACTAGCTTGTATAAACCCTGGGAATTGAATTAATTCGAGTTTTTCCTCTTTCAGCCAATGTTCTGAAATACATAGTGCTGAGATGTCTTTAAGTTCATTTTTAAGCATTATATTTATGTAATCAATTTTATTATAGAGAGACCCAGCATTCTGGTGGTAAAGTTTAAATTTGTTACTTTTGCAAACTTGTGTTGGTGATTTATTTACATTATTATTATTATTATCATAATTGTTATTATTATTGTTGTTAAACATATCCGAAATACCATTGTTCCACTCAGTTAAATTTGACTTCGAAAGATCTGAATGCCAAACCTCACGTTTGGCTTCTTTTACAAGTTTCCCTGCTTCCACTCTAAAGATATTACTGTTGAACTATTCCTACCATTTGAATTTACAATTTTGCAGATTTCATCACCAAGATACTCTTTACCTAACCTATTTAAGTGTAGGCCATGTCGAGTGTGGACGTTCCTGTCTAATTTATTTACATCTATAATTTGGACATTTGGAAAACTCTTAAAAATTTTACGAATTTTTCCTTTTGTAGCCTCTATTTCTAAATTTACACATGATTTGGGAATTAAATCGTATCTATGCGGAATGTCTACAATAATGACATTTGTTTTTTGCATGGATGGCAATGTACCCTTTAAATCTTTGATTACCTTTTTACTCTCATTTCTATAGACGTCGTTGGCTCCAGCGATGATCACTGCGTAGTCCTTTGCAGTAAGGGACGCACACTCTCCTATCATCCCGTTCGTGACCTCTGCAATTTGAGCTCCTGGCTTTACTGTCGAAGTGACCCCCATTTCTCTGCTTCTCTCCAATACGCATGCTGCTACACCTCGCCCGTGGCTATCCGCAAATATCCGCATCTTCCTGGATTTTCTCTTTATCACTTTCTTCTTTTCTTCTTGAGGAAAGTCATCATTTTCTTCAACAAGCACTCCAAATGAATTTGAGACGGAAATTTCAGTTACATGTACTCCATTTATACGCCTAGGCTTATTCAATCTTACCTTACCAGCAATCACTGTCGACCAAGTTTCCTTGCTTTCCTCTCTGTTTCCTTTCAATTTATTCAACTCTACCATTAACTTAGTAATATCTTCCTTTAGCAGCTTTGTAATTTCATCTTTTGAGGACAGTTCGTTTCTCAGGTTATGACATTCGCATGACGGTACCGGTAGGCCTACATTACGACAATTGGTTTCACTTTTCTCCTCACTCAATTTTACCTGAGATCTTGTGATGATTTTATTTGCATTTTTTTACATTTATTTTGCAAGACGAGCATAAATCCGTAACGGTTACATTACCTGACGAGACACTAAACACTGTTTACTGCCGACATACTAGAGATCTAAGTAAGCCTTGATCTTTACACCAAATTACACTTAATTTATGTTAATTATTACTACCTAAATGAATTAATCTAATTACCTACCAATAAAGAAGAATGTGAAATACGTATATCTTCCAATCGGGTGAAAACTCGTTAAAGCACCACTGCTCTACTTGGTTCAAACAGTGATTGAAGAAGTCACCGAATGTTTGGATACACGTTCCCACAACTTAGTTTAAGTATATTAAATTATCAATAAGAATTTCTAAATACTATCAATATTCCATATTTCACTTGAACTAAGGAAAGTAACTTTATAGATTTTAAACCTCTGTTATAATATTTTACCACTTTTATCAAATATTTACACTAGCTGCTATTGCACTACACTCTCACTGTGACGCCATCTTGCCGCAGGCAAGCAATGGAGCCAGATGATTGGCACATCTCTTAAGGAGTATGTTATTTATTCCATCGTCTGTGTATTTCTTTTTGTTCGCAAGGGTTTGAATGATTTGTGTAACTTCCGTCACATTTGTTGTTTTTATGAATAGTCAGTTACAGATCGTCTCGTTCGATAGCAAATTTGGATTCACTGGAGTAAGATCTTTAACCAAGTTTTCTACAACATTTATGAAATACATGTTTAATGCTTTACATATATCTTGGCTAGAGGTATATTGTACGTTTTCATATTCAATTTCTACAATGTTTCATGTATTATGAGGTTTGCCAAGTATTTGATTTACAGCCTTCCACATTCCCACATTCGATGTCAAATTTAACTGAGTGCAACAATGGTATTTCGGATTTGTCCAGCAACAATAATAATAACTATTATGATGATAATAATCATGTAAATAAATCACAAACACAAGCTTGCCAAGGTAACAAATTTATAATGTACCACCAGAATGTTCAGTCACTCTATAATAACATTGATTACATAAATCTAATGCTTAAAAATGAACTTAAAGACATCTCAGCAATATGTATTTCAGAACATTGGCTGAAAGAGGAACAACTTGAATTAATTCAATTCCTAGGGTTTATACTAGCTAGTAATCACTCTAGATCTAATATTAACCATGGTGGTACTTGTATCTTCTTAAGAAATAATTTAGATCATGAACAGTTAACAGCTTATGAGTATCTTGTTACGGAACAGGATTCTGAATTCTCTGCCGTAAAAATACAGCAGTTTAAGTTAATAAATGTATGCGTATACCGTTCTCCGTCAGGAAATTTCGTTTATTTATAGATAAATTAGAATTGTTTCTCAATAACATGAGCAAAGTAAATTTCGATATATTAATTTGTGGGGATGTAAATGTGGATTTCTTAAAATTTGATAGAAATTGTGAATTATTAACAGATTTACTCATTTCCTATGGACTGAAACCTACAGTAAATACCCCAACAAGAATAACAAAATTTTGTAAACTACTTTTGATAAAAATTTTATAAATACAAATAAATATCACCATTCAATAGAAGTCTATTGCCCGGGTTTAAGTGACCACCATGGACAAATACTGAGTTTTTATGTACCCGAAACAATCAATAATAATGATAATGGAATACAATCAAAGTGCAGGTCATTCAATGAACCAAATGTTACATATTTCAACGACTTATTAAATAAGGAAACATGGTCAGAAATTTATAAACTAGAAAATGTAAATGATAAATTTAATGCATTTAACAGTATCCTAAAATACTATTTTGAAACAGCATTCCCCTTTAAGCAAAGAACTATTCAAAATAACAAAACTAGCAATTGGATAACAACAGGGATTATAAATTCATGTCAAAGAAAGAAATTTCTACACAAATTATATAAACAATACCACACAACACCTGAATTCGATTTATACTACAAAAAATATACTAGCAAGTTAAACAAGGTAATAAGACTAGCAAGGAAAATGCATAATGACAATTTTATTTCCCATTCATCTAATGAAATGGTCCGTGATAAAGAAACAAACTGAAAAATCTGCTAAAATACAAAGAAGCATCACACTGACCAGAAATAATAAAGTGATTAATAATCCAGAGGAAATAGCAAACACTTTTAATGACTATTTTCCGGAAATTCCACAAAAATTATTAAATAATCACAGGTAAATACACTAAATTCTACTAATAAAATAAATGCAGTGGTTCTTTATTTATAAATCATGTCACAAGTGAAGATGTAAGAATAGTTATAAAAGAGCTAAAAAATAAATTCTGTGCTAGTATTGATGGCCTCCCTGATACAGTTATAAGAAATGTGCAGAAAATATAATAAATCCACTTACGCACTTATTAAACAGTTCAATTCTCTCAGGAACTTACCCGGATATTTTGAAGTTATCTAATGTAATTCCAGTGCACAAAAACGGTTCAAAAGATGAATTAGATAACTATCGTCCTATTACCGTACCAACTGGTATTGCAAAAATTGTGGAAAATATCAAGTATAAGAGACTGATAAGTTTTATAACAAAAAATAAAATACTATCAAACTCACAACATGGATTCAGAACGGAGAAATCTACACAGACAGCAATTTATGAATGTAGTAATAGTATACTGAAATTAACTGACAGTAAGGAACATGTAACTGGCCTATTCTTGGATTTATCGAATGCATTTGATGTGGTTGACCATAAAATCCTCCTTACAAAACTAAATCAATATGGTATTAGAGGTCAACCTAATAAATGGATAGAGTCTTACTTAACAAGGCGTAAACAAATAGTTAGCTTGAGACACAAGGATGATGGAACCAAATTACTTAATGAAACATTGTCCAATCAGGGAATTATTAAATTTGGAGTACCCCAGGGATCGGTTTTGGGCCCACTACTCTTTCTTCTATATATCAATGATATAACACAGAATGTTCATTCACATAAGGAAATTTTGTTTGCGGACGATACAACACTCGTAATGAAAGGTGAAACTAAACTGGTCATACAGCAGTCTGCTGACCCCGTTACAGAAGAGTTAACCAAATTGTCACAAGATAATCGCCTCATAATAAACTATAAAAACAGTATGTCTAAATTTCCACACTATTCAGAATACGAATCCTGCGAAGCCCAATATAATATAAAATGGTCATCAAATAGAAAATAAATCAAAAACAAAGTTTTTATGACTATGGATACAACATGACTTGAAATGGAATAAACATATACAATATCTGAATACTAAACTGAACTCGATGTGCTTTGCGTTACGTATTTTGAAAACCAGCACTAGCATGCACACATTAAGAAATACTTATTTTCCTTATTTCCATTCATACTTAAGATATGGGGTGATATTTTGGGGTACGTCGCCAGATGTAGTAAGCACGTTTGGGATACAAAAGAGGGCGATTAGAATTATGGCAAATGTAAACACTAGAGAATCATGTAGACCTGTGTTTAAAGATTTAGACATTCTCCCACTGCCCTGCATATATATCTTTGAAAGTATTATGTTTTTTAAAAAGAATTTAATGAATAAAGATGTTTTTCTTAAAACAAACAATGATGTTCATAGGCATAACACAACACAAAATCAATACATTCATATTTCACACACACACACAAGCATATATCAAAAAGGAACTTTTCACACAGGAGTTAAATTATACAATAAACTACCCCAGTATATAAAACTTGCCCCAAAAATAAAAAACCTTTGATAGAATGTTGAAAGCTTATCTGAAGTGCAATTGTTTTTACTCTGTAGTTGAATATCTTAGCGTATAGGAGAGATGAAATCAATAATTTTATTTTACATTCTATTTTAATTGTAATACCTAGCTGTAAGTTGTTGTATTTATAGAATTAAGTTTTCATATTATGATAATAGAGTAAGTTGTAAATAGTTGTCCAATAAGATTGTATCTCTTAAGTTCTGTTATTATAATAAGTTATAAATAGTTATAGTATTAGTAATATAATATGCCTGTTACTTCTTTTATTTTATAGATGTAAATTCTGACGTGTCCTATATCAAAAATGTATTGTATACATGTATTTGATCAAATGGATTTAATAAAAATCTATCTGTCTACCTTTCATCGTATTCCCTTCTCTAATTACATTGTTGTAGTATAACTTTTTCAGCTCTAGTTTCATTCTAGTCACATCCCTACTACATCTTGTGTACTCTTTAATGGTTTCAGTTGAAGGGATTTTAATTTTAGTTTTTGCATACAAATTATTTTTCTTTCTATCGCATCCAGAAACTCATTTGTATCGCATGGTTTATGTGTGCTTTTTACCCGTGGTTTTTGCTTAATATTTATACTAGCTGTCCTAAGTCCATCACTAATGAAATCGCCAAGCTGATTATATGTTTCGTTGACGTCAGTAGATAGATTTGGAAATTTATTTTTTGAAAAGAAATTGTTCAGTTTGGCATAACTTATTTTCTGACACGTTTGTGTTATATCGTGGGTGATACAAGATAAATAACATACACTTGTTAATATAAAAGAACGGTTTATTTTACTTTACTTGATATACAACGATACACAAGATGGACTAACTTGAGCGGTCCAGAGCGGAACTGAAGGATATGCGCGGACCTAATGAATATGCGGGGAACTGTCGTCTACAGTCTGCGGGTGCATATATACATAGTATATGGAAGGTTCCAGATTCGAATATACCAGATTGGAATGTTCTGGGCATAGTGACTAGAATGTTCGTGTTATCTCAAGTAAATAGGCTACACAACATTTTCTAGAATGTTCACGTTAACTCAAGTAAATACACAACATTTCCTCCCTCTTTCAAATGCAAGATTTTGGAAACATAATCAGGACAGAATCTCAATGGTGGTGAGTACTCCTGCGTGGAATAAAAGTGGTCTGGGAAATAGGTGGTGTCCTGTTGGGTGTAGCTAGTGTGGCTGGTGGTGTTTGGACTGTTGCTCGTGTCTCGGTGAAGCGAACTCGTCTCAGGCTCGGTGGCTTGGTCGGTTGCGCGGTGGCTTGGTCGGTTGCGCTGTGGCTTGATCGGTTGCGCGATGACCTTGTCGGTTGTGCGGTGGCCTTGACGGTTGCGCGATTACATGGTTGGTTGCGTGGTGGCATGGTCGGTTGCACGGTGACTTGGTCGGTTGCGCGGTGACCTGGTCAGTTGCGCGGTGACCTCGATGGGGCCTGGTCAAGTTAAGTCTCGTATGGAGATGAGGGTACCTTTGCTCAGTTGCTGTCATCGTTCGACTGGCGTAAGCGATTGGACGTTCTTGCCCGTTGCTGAGCCGGTGAGACAGAACTGCACCCAGGCCGGTCTTGGTGGCGTCCGTGGCCAAACAGGACTGGTAACGCTGGGTCATATTGCATGAGTACCTGGGGCGAGGTTAGGGCGTTCTTGATGTCTTTGTATGCCCTGCCGCCTTCTGGTGCCCAGATGAGAGGGTCCTTGAGCAGCATGTCTCTGAGTGGTCTGTCTCTGGTGGACAAATCGGGCATGAACGAACTGTAGTAGGTTGCTTTACCAAGAAATAGTTGGATTTCATCAGGTGTAGTCGGTTTCGGTGCATCACGTACAGCTCGGATGTGTGCATCAGACTTGTGGATGCCTGACGTATCGATTTTGTGGCCAAGGGCTTCCAGGGATGTTTGAGCGAAAACACATTTGGCTCGGTTGAGCTTGAGGTTGTGTTGCCGAAACCGTTCCAGGGTAGTGCTGAGGGCCTGCATCAGATCTTCAAAGCTATCAGCAAAGACTATACTGTTATCGGAAAAACTTACGACGTTTGGGAGACCGTGCAGGACTGTGTCCATTCGCCGCTGCCAGTGGGGGTGTTAGCTGCTCCATGTACAGCTCGTGTTGGGCGGATCAGACCGTGAGTTGGGGCATTAAGCGTGAGAGCATGGCTGAACTCATCGTCGACCTGGAGATGAGTGTACGCGTCGGTGATATCCAGGTGGCAGAAGAGAGTGATGCCACGCATTCGGTTGAACAGATGTTCCACCTTGGGAATCGGATGTTCATCGATGACGATCCGCGGGTGAGAGTAGGCTTATAGTTGCCTGTGATCCTCAGTTTGCCGTTCTTCTTGGCGACGACGTGCGTTGTCGATGCCCACTCAGGGTAGTCCACTCTTTTGTAGAAGCCAGATGCAATTTTCTTCTCGATTTCCTTGGCGTAGGCATCGCGGAGGTCAACTGGTACGTCACGAGCTCGGGCAAAAACAGGTGTAGCTCCAGCAGTCAGGTGCATCGTCACTGGGGGACCTGAGACCTTCCCGGGGGTGTCGCTGAACACATCCTGGTAGCGAGATAGAGTGTTGGCGAGCTGCTTCTGTTGTTCCAAGGTCAGAGCCTGCTTGTCTGAGAGCTTGTGGATTGGGTCGGATTTTCTGAAGAGGTGACCAAAGTCGATCTCCCGTACAAACTCCTAAATCCACTCTCGGCCAAAGAGAGATTCGACTTCATCGTCAACCACATAGCGATTCAGGTTCCTGGTTGTGGTTCCGATGGTGGCGCACACTGCCATTTTGCCAATGGATTTCATCGGATGGCCAGTGTAAATGACGAAGTTACGATCGTTTCTCTGCAACACAAAACCTGGTTTGAGCTTACTTAGCTTCGATTTAATCAGGATGGAGTATGGGGCGCCGGTGTCGAGTTCCATTTTGACGGTGGTTCCCTCTATGTTGACATCAACCAGTGGCTTTGGTGCTGCGTTGATCGATCCGATGACCTCGATTTTGCTCAAGTACTCCACGAGATCGAGGGTCTCTGCTGGAAACTCTTCTTCGGTCACGTGGCTTGTTCGATGTTTCATAGATTTCGATCTGCAAACTTTTCTGATGTGACCTTTCTTGCCACAATTCAGGTACTCGGCGTTCTGGAACCAGCACTGACTGCGAGGGTGAGCTTCACCGCACCCTACACAAGTTGATTGGTTGTCCTGGGATGCACTTCGGTTTGCCTGGTGTGGCCCTTGGTGCTGCCTGGTTAGGTTGTAAGACCCTTGACTTCGATGAGCTGACTTGCTGCGTGGCGGCTGCTGGTTGCTATTCTTCCTGGACAGAGGCTTCTCGTATCCAAACCGATTGGTTGATTCAGACTTAGCGGAAACAGTTTTGACCTCGTCGGCGGTGGTGCGAGTAGCTTCGAGTGCATGCGTGATTTCATATGCCGTGGTGAAATTCTCTGGTTGTTTTGCAATAATCTCGTCGGATATTTCTAGTGATTCCAACCCTGCGAGCATTTGTTCAATTAACATGCGATCAAGGAATGTGCCATACTCACAAAACGTTGCAGCCTGCCGCAGTCTTAAGGTGAAACTAGCGATGGTTTCTTCTTGCGTCTGCATTACACTCCGAAATATGATGCTCTCAGCAAACTTGTTGCGTGTGGCGTCGAAGTGGCCTTTCAGCTTAGATTGAATCTCATTTTATGACAGAGTTTCTGGATCATTAGGACTCACCAGGATCTTCAGGGCATCATTGAGTTCAGATCCCATGTAAACACGTGCAAAGTTTGCATGCTGATCCGCGAGTACCTTGCTGAGGTTGAGCGCCCAGGTAAAGCGGGTGAAATAATCGGCTACAGTCGTCCCGTCGGTAGCACGATACGGTCGGATTGTGAACTTTGGCGTTCGAGGCTCTGATGACGTTGTTGACCGTATTGCCTGTCGGATAGCGTCGGCGATGAGAGCCGAGAATTGTTGGAGTTGCTCAGAGTTTAAGTCCGGCATGGTGAAGATGAGTGGAGAACAGTATTTCTAACACGCACTTGCGATGAACTTAGTTCGGTGCACACACTTGTGTTGAGGTTAAAAAGTTCACTCGGTTTAGTATTTCCAACACGCACTGCGATGAACTTAGTTTGGTTCAAACACTTGCGTTGAGGTTAGAAAGTTCACTCGGTTTATCTTATCTCACTTCTGACACCACTGTTATATCGTGGGTGATACAAGATAAATAACATACACTTGTTGATATAAAACAACGGTTTATTTAACACTAGTTGATACACAACGATACACAAGGTGGCCTAACTTGAGTGGTCCAGAGCGGAACTGAAGAATATGCGCGGAACTGTCGTCTACAGTCTGCGGATGCATATATACATAGTATATGGAAGGTTCCAGATTCGAATGTTCCAGATTGGAATGTTCAGGGCATAGTGACTAGAATGTTCGTGTTATCTCAAGTAAATAGGCTACACAACATTTTCTAGAATGTTCATGTTAACTCAAGTAAGTACGCAACAGTTTGTATATTTGAACGATTGTTGAATTGCGTACTCACTTCTGGTAGTGATGTAATTTCTAGAATTAAAATATTATGATCACTAAGGTCACTCATAACATTATACAAATAGAAGTTATCATTGACAAAGTTAGAATGTACAGTATATGGTCAATTAAAGATGAAGAAGTAGGCGTTATTCTTGTTGGCAGTCTTGTATTGCATGGATAAAAACTAAAGCAATTCAGTAAAGACGAATAGGCCCTGTAAATAATGCTGTCTTTTAGAAAATCTGTATTATCGTCTCCAATAAGTAGTGTGTTTGATTTGTTCGTATTGCAAAGTATGCGTTCTAGGTCAATCATGAATTGGTTTGCATTACTCTCCCTTGGGTTATAGTAAGAAAATACATTGTATCTTCTGTTTCTGAAATATTTCGATTTGAAGTATACTGTGATAACTGTTGATGGTGTTAATAACTTTGGTTGCCCATTTTTCTAGATACATAAATTGACATACCTCCTCCAGTCCCGTCTCGTGTTACATGGTGCGATTCAAAGTTTGGAATGTTATAATAGTGAGTTTCTTTGTCTGACAACCAATTTTCTGTTATGACTATTAAATCTATTTCTAAAATATCGTCAATAAGGAGCATAATATCCTCGAACTTATTCCGAATACTTCGTGCATTGATGTAGGTACATTTTTATTTAGTCTGTAAATTATAGTCCTCTTAGAATCACAATGAATTTCAACAGAGCTGAATGTTTCGTTGTGTTTATAATCGTCTCCGTTCATTTAATCTATAAAATGCAACTTTGGGTGTGATACCTGAAGCACTTATTGTCCGTATTTTTTTCTCGAGGTGGGCTATCTTCGCTTCACCACAGATGAGTGTGCTTGGGCCATCTCGAGGTTCCCGAACATAAATCTTGCAGTCCAGGCTCCAAATATCTTCCCATTCTGCTTCAGGATCCGGCATCTCCTTGCAATATAGTCGTTCCTGGGTGATAGGTGGTCATTTAAAAAATATTGCTTGATGGGCAATTCAGTCCAATGTCCTGGGTTGTTAGAACTCTGTTCTGAATTCTCGCGTTCACTATTTCATCCTTCTTCCACCTGTTAGTGAATTTCACCAGGATTCGATTATATTTGGTCACATAAACAGTGGGACCCCTCACATACTGTATTTAAACTATTACAAGCGCTCATTGTCACAACACATGTGGCACCTCTTATAAACAGGTGCACTTCTATTTATTAAGCTTCTATAACACTCTTGAATACCATTAAAAACATGACTTTTGAAACATTCTGTATAGATTATCGGCTTCAGAAAATTTAGCATTTCCTATAAATTACATTAGCATTCATTTCTCCCGACCTTGCTATAAGATAACCTATCGTATATTCTAAATAAATACCACATTTCGGCTTCACAAAATGCTGTTATTCCAGTCTGCAGTAGTGGTCAATATCCATCAACATATGGCTTGTCATTCTGTTCTCTCTCATATTAAATAACATTTAATATTCAGAATGTCGGCTCCCTCAAATATAACATTTCAAAACTGTAGGAAAATCCTGCTATACACCTGCAGCTCAAACAAGTTCCACCCTCACCCAGTGCCTTCTCAACTGTACTCATGGCAGCAAACCTCTGCTTGCTCTACCTGTGTTAACTTCATACACAACATTATGGTGTTTGAAGCCATTTTCAGTGTTGTCTTAGTGATCAAAAATTGATGTTTTTCAGTCGGTCAACACGATTGAACCCATTTGTGATGGGTTATTTCCTAAAGCTGAAGAAAGATTACATGAGATTAATAAATACACGTGGATGACCAGTTTCGATCATCATCAGATCCATTACACTTAGGCTATTAAATCTATGTCTAAAAGTATGGGTGAAAGTATTATGATTTTAAATGATTATGTCGACTTCACTGGGGTCTGGCGTTACGTTACGGCGACGGGACGAAATGTACCGAGAATGCACTGGGGTGTGTAACGTCATAGTACTGCTTGAGCTTCTTCCTTTCCCCGCGCGCTCCGGTGAGCGTGAGGTCATCCAGCCAGCTACCTCCTTTGACCTTGGTTTGCACTTTTTCCTTCTTTCTTTTTTTTTTGCTAACGGACTTTGAGTTCACGCAGCATTTGTAGCATTTAAAATGATATAAAGTCTAGTCTTTCAGACTAACTATCAGTGTTTTTACAATATGTATACTTATTTAGTTGCAGTATTAGTTAAAATAATGCAGCTAGTCAATATTTGTTAGTAATAGTCTATGTGATGTTTTGTTAAGACACTGAAAGTGGTGGTTGACCTCGAAATTTGCTTGCTTAGTGTGAATATGTTATTGTTGTTAAATGGTCAGTTCAGATTGTATTGTACAGGCTAATAGACAGGTTGAGTCGTATCCGGTCCGGATGAGAGCAGTTAACTTCATCACTGGCGGCTCTCGACTGGGGGAGATTCCTGTGCACGATGATCTCTTTTATCTTCCTGGGCTTTCCACCTCTCGCATTCCTGTCTGTGTTCATCGAACAAATGTGACTGTGCGTTGCCAAGTCGAGTCTCCCTAATGTGGTGTATGTTACTGTATTTCCTACTGGAGAATTTTAAACTATTTAAGACCAGTTTCCATTCTCGCCACGCATAAGTTAAAGAGCCAAATCATAGCGCAAACTGTCAAATGGGAATGCCCCGGAACCTTTAATAGTGCCTTTAATGCCACCCTACGTTTATTTTTTCTTCACACACAATAAAATATCATAAATCAGTGCCTACCTAACGTATTTGTACACCTTCTATAATGTAAGTTTGGCCTGTTAATTACTACAACTAGACTACTAAATAAATCTGCATGCCATCAAAGTTACAATAGGGTAAGGTTGTTGACATCTGTACCGTTATTCAGCTTCCCCGTCCTCAGTAGTCAGTCCTTTCAAACTTGTCCGGACTCATCCTTTCTGGCTCGAATTAGATCACCGTACGACAGCTCTTAGTTGGTCATGACATAGTGTGGAATCATCACGTACTGTACTCGTATATATATGGGATCGGAAATATCCGTGATCTCAAAAGTGTTCTAACTGGCCAATGCTAAATAAAAGCAATACTTGAAGCAAGCCACGAAACTGGTTTATACATCTCGCTGAGTTAGCCAGTTAACCGAGCCGACCAATGAGGAAATTATTTGCAGTCACGTGAGTGACTTAGCACTAGGTAACACAGTGCTAAAGAATGATGGAACTATGATAAACGGAGATACTCGAAGACTTCCGAGTCGAGCCGAAAGCCGCACGCGAGGGAAGTGTGACTAAAGGTTTGGATGAGGGGAGACTCGAGCTTGGCGCCTGTTTAATATGACCAATGGGGAGCGACCTTACTTAGATAAGAGCAAATAATGTAATTAGCATAGCTAATTACCAGCATGATTTTAACACATCGTAATATCATAGAAGATATTAAATGGGCCCTCTACTCTTTCTTCTATATATCAATGATATAACACAGAACGTTCATTCACATAAGGAAATTTTGTTTGCGGACGATACAACACTCGTAATAAAAGATGAAACTAAACAGGTCATACAGTAGTCTGCTGACTCCGTTACAGGAGAATTAACCAAATGGTCACAATATACTCACCTCACAATAAATTATAAAAAAAAACAGTATGTCTAAATTTCCATACTATACAGAATAGGAATCCTGCGAAGCTCAATATAACATTAAATGGTCATCAAATAGAAAATAAATCAGAAACAAAGTTTTTAGGACTATAGATACAACATGACCTGAAAAGGAATAAACATATACAATATCTGAATACTAAACTGAACTCGATGTGCTTTGCGTTACGTATTTTGAAAACCTGCACTAGCATGCACACATTAAGAAATACTTAATTTGCTTATTTCCATTCATACTTAAGATATAGGGTCATATTTTGGGGTATGTCGCCAGATGTACTAAGCACGTTTAGGATACAAAATAGGGCGATTAGAATTATGGCAAATGTAAACACTAGAGAATCATGTAGACCTCTGTTTAAAGATTAAAACATTCTCCCACTGCCCTACATATATATCTTTGAAAGTATTATGTTTTAAAAAGAATTTAATGAATAAGGATGTTTTTCTTAAAACAAACAATGATGTTCATAGGCATAACACAAGACAAAATCATAACATTCATATTTCACACACACACACACACAAGCATATATCAAAAAGGAACTTTTATACAATAAACTACCCCAGTATATAAAACTTGCCCCAAAAATAAAAACCTTTGATAGAATGTTGAAAGCTTATCTGCAGTGCCATTGTTTTTACTCTGTAGTTGAATATCTTAGCGTATAGGAACGATGAAATCTATAATTATATTTTACTTTTCTATTTTAATTGTAATACCCAGCTCTAAGTTGTTGTATTTATAGAATTAAGTTTTCATATTATGATAATAGAGTAAGGTGTAAATAGTTGTCCAATAAGAGTGTATCTCAGAAGATCTGTTGTTATAATAAGTTGTAAATAGTTATAGTATTAGTAATATAATATACCTGTTAGTTCTTTTATTTTATAGATGTAAATTCTGACGTTTCCTATATCAAAAATATATTGTATACATGTATTTGATTAAATGGAATTAATAAAAATCTATCTATCTAATAAATAAGAACTATTTATTAACATTGCGGCTAATTAAATGTTTAATTAAGGATTATTACCATCATCACTAATAAGGAACCAATCAGATCCATGTTCTGAAAGGTGACGCGAACTTGAGTATTGACGAGGGGAATGAGAGAAGAGAATCGAGGCTCTTAATAATTACGACTTCATGAGAAGAGGACGTGTCAACCAACTACTCGACAATCGAACAAAGCTGATAGAGATTATTATATCTTTGAAGAAGATTAATACGACACGCAATTAGCAACGAGAACGAAGGCACTTAGTTCGTGCATGAATATCAAGTCGACATATTTAAAGCTCGATTCTCTTCTCTCATTCCCCTCGTCAATACTCAAGTTAGCGTCACCTTTCAGAACATGGATCTGATTGGTTCCTTATTAGTGATGATGGTAATAATCCTTAAAGCTTATTGAAATTATTCTACATATTTCTACCATGGCGAAATTGCTGAAGTTGAGGGAGGAAAATACGACTGAATCTACAGAAGAATAAATGACGAACAAAATGTTAATGGGAACAGAACTATGATGACAGCGAGAGTATTCGAAATGACATAACATCAATCTCGTGGGGGAGATTAACATCTTGTCTCTCCCAAGTAAATTATTCTACAACTACAAAGTCATTTCACCAACTTAAATGACGAATGCTTATATCAGAACTTTGGCGAAAGAAGACAGAAGAATTTCACGAACGAGGGTGGCTAGGGGTATCCCAGCGCCATCAAGAGAGGAAGGGTTCCCCATCTCACACAAGAAGATATCCTAGCAGAAAGGACGGCCACACGAAAATGTTCGAGTTCGAATCCCGTGCCTGACCGCATGGAAACATCTGTAGGAGATCGAAGAGGCCCACGCGGCATCATGGAGTTTCGAGCTATCAGAAACGATCCGTTTCTGAGGGATGGCAAAGAAAGCCCACTTCTAGCCACCTATAACGCAACACAAGGTAGTCTCATGACCAACGATATATCCCATTTTGTAGAATTGTAGAAACTTTTGAGAATATCCGACAACTTTTTATGAATGCAATTTTTCTACGTTTTCATAATATTGTTATAGTTTCGATGTTCTATTTTCATAACTACGTCATGTGGATGTTTATTCCCGATTTTCGTCGATTTTGACCATTTAGAATTGTTATTTAAATTTTTGGAATTTTGCGACTTTCGAAATTTGAATGAGGAGATTTTACCGTTTAGTTCAGAATATTTTTATGGTCAAGTTTAAATGTGTTTAGATCACATATTGTCAGTTTTGAATTGTATTATATCGTTCTTTTACAACGATGATAATATTGGAAATTTGTTCCAAGAATGTTATACGGAGGTATATTTTAGAGAATGCGATTCTTAAAGATCTTATTTGGAGATCCATGTAAAGTCACGATCTGATAACTTATTAGACAGATCTGGTTATAAATATTTGGTGACATAATTCGCAAACATAATAGTTTGGAAGGTAATAAGAAATGTTGTAAAGCAAGAATTAATAAAAGAATATAATGTGAAGTTAACGAATACGAATCACAGCGTATTTTTGAAATAATAAGATTTTTGAAGAAAGATTTGAAGGAAATATTACAGCTAATAGGAAGCTTTATTGAAATGTGAGTACTATAAAAGAAATATATTGTTATTGGAAGATTAGTATTTTATCGTATTACTTGTTAAATTAATTTGTCGATAGAACCAGTATTTTTATTTGATAATTTTATGTAATATGTTGAAACTGCTATAGAAGTTGTTAACGTGAAGTTAGTTGAGAAGAATATGTTATTTGGAAAGGAACTGCGAAATATCTCTAAGAGAGAGATCTTTATTATTCCCGTATTGACGGAGGTATTTGTTAGAAGGATGACAATGAGCATTGTGAAGCCATTGGTCAATTGTTGAAAGAATGTCTGTAGTGACAGGTTTAAGAAGAAGCAGTATTGTTGGTATTTATTAATATTTGAAGTTATTGAAATAGTCTCATAGAGTTGAAACTCCTTGAAAGTATTAGGACAGTGAATCCTAGTTGAAGTTGTATCTGATAGAAATTATAGGATCAATGGATCTTTGTTGAAACTGAGAGTAAACTGAGTTCTATCTAAATGGTTCTAATCGGAGATTGAATTTACGGTAATTATTCAACGAATTGGAAAAGTTTATTTTTATTAAGTATTTTTATTTTTTTGATAAGAGACCAGTTATAGGAGGTCTATGAACTATGTCTTTACTTAATTGTACGGATTAGAGAATCCCAAATTGAAATAGTTTCCCGAATAAGACATAGTAAGGTGAAAGATTGGTTCTGAAAGTCTATAAGAATTTAAGCGAAGAAATAGGAAGACGATTTATGTCTATTTTGAATGTGACGAAGGCAGTTTGCCCAATGTAAATAATTTATTTTTAACTTGAGTAGTCGTTGACTACACCACCGATATTTGTGTTGTATATAAATTATTTTTAGGATTTATGAAAGATTTAGTCATATTTATGGGTGTTGTAACATTTATCTTTAATTTAATTTTAATAGAGATTTTATCGCTTCTATGAGAAGAATTTAAGTGATAGGAAACGGGAGATAAATTGTATAGAGTAATGAATAGTTTTGTAATGACGGAGATCTACGTCAGGGGTAAATTAATTTTATTTTGGGGATATTTTTTTTAAGAATAAACATTAATTTATTTTTATTGTTAAACTCCCGTTACCTAGGGCACAGCAGTTGTTTGCCACGAATATTAATAATTTGTATTTGTGCTTATGAAAGCCAATGTGATCATATTTAATAGTTTTTAGAAGAAACAAAGTTGTAATGGAACTGAAGTTTTCCGAGGGACCTTATCCGTATCCTTACACCCGAGATTTTCATGGATTCCCGTCTTTCCTGAGTAGTTTGAGAACCCTATTGTTCTGTAGTTTGTGTCTATAGCACATTCTGATTGAAAAATCCCTGTCCCTTATTCTGAGTGTATTCGCCAAGTTGCACTGTGTTGTTTTTTTAGCCGGTACTTCAAGATGCTACAATCCTTTATTTTTCCAGCGTCGGATTTTTGGCGGATCATCCTGATATAAGGGTACAGCGACATTACATCCATGGTGCAAAATTTCATTTATATCAGTGTTTCTGCACTTCTTTCAGTTGGTTATATAAATGATTTGTTTTGGATTTTAGCAGTGATTTTGTTATTCTAACACTTGTAACAATTTTCTCACGAGTCTCCTCCACATTAAATTCACAGTTATTTTACCAGACTATAACTGCGATCGTGCTTTCTAGGTCTTCTGTAACTACTAATACTTTTGAATTATATCATACTTTTCAATTTTATCACATGCTCGCTCAATGTAGTATCTCGTACTAACAAAATTAATGTTCCTTACAGTATTTCACAGGATTTTACTCAATTTCAAACCCTTTAAATCATCACGCTGTCAGATATATCTATCTCCACACTGTCACTGACAAGCGTTCGACAAATACTGTCTCTCGAGAAATATGCGCTTCCGGCTTCTTCGTTCTGTAACCAATCAGATCCTTCCTTCTACTATTTATTTCCGGATTAATTCACATGTGTAATATTCCGCAGAATGCCTACAATGGTACTGGGGAGGACACGTATCACGCATGGATCACCAGAAATGGACGCATCGCACCACAATGTGGGACCTGAGAGAAGGACGAAGAAATGTGAGACGCCAAAAAACAGATGGGCAGACTACTTTAGAGCTAAAGCGGGAAATCAAAGGTCGAGAGTGGCAAGAGACAGGGAAGCATGGAAACAGCTGGAGTCAAACAGGAATCAACAAGCACCAAACAGGACAGAAAGACAATGACAGTGAGTGCAACAAGCCAAAACTCCCAAGGATGCTCACCTTCGGAACCTAATCACGAGCACGTCCATGTTCAAACAGTAGGCTTTTGTCCTTACGGGATGTCTATAGGCTAATTTTATTTATTTAATATTCCCACGAAGATTCAAATAGGTGCAGGAAAAGGCTGAGGAATTATCGAGCGAGTGGTGAAAGTTACAGAAACTACGAGATGGAAATAGGTATTTTAATAATACAGTAGAAGATATAGAAAATACAATAATTTAAGCAGAAATTTCACTACGTAATGTTTCATTATAATCTCGGCACAAAATCTCAAAAGTACCGTACTCAGATGGTCTGACGTAGAATTCAGATATTGGCGTGGTTTATGAACAAGTGAACGGGGATAATCCTGAGGCGTTCATATCAACATCCTACAGTACAGTTGGCTTTAAGAATGTTTGAATTTTAGTATAGAGTGATACAGTTAAGTAGCATGACTATAAAAGTGGCCCCGCGTTTCTTTAAACTTGAAATAAGATGTGAAAGTTACTTAAGGCTTCGGGCTGTCGAGATTATAAATTAATTTACTAGGCCTAAACGTAATTCATGACATCGAAGATAGATTTAGGTATTAGGAAGTCATTTTTGAAGGTCCTTGTTTGGAGCGTGGCACTCTTTGGAAGTGAAACATGGACTGACGGAGCAGCAGAAAAGAGGAGAATTGATGCGCTTGAAATGTGGTGTTACAGGAGAATGATGAAGATCAGATGGGTAGATGGCGTCACAGTGAAAGTGTAGTGAAAGAGTAGCTAGTGTAAATATTTGATAAAATTGGTTAAATATTATAACAGAGGTATAAAATCTATAAAGTCACTTTCCTTAGGCCAAGTGAAATACGGAATATTGATAGTAATTAGAAATTCTTATCGATAATTTAATAAACTTAAACTAAGTTGTGAGAACGTGTATCAAAAGATTCGGTGACTTCTTCAATCACTGTTTGAACCAAGTAGAACAGTGGTGCTTTTACGAGATTTCACCCGATTGGAAGATATACGTATTTCACAGTCTTCTTTATCAGTAAGTAATTAGATTAATTCATTTAGGTAGTAATAAATACAATAAATTTAGTGTAATTTGGTGCAAACATCTAGGCTAACTTAGATCTCTTATGGCGTCATTAAACAGTGTTAGTGTCTGGTCAGGTAGTGTAACCGTTACGGATTTATGCTCGTCGTACAAAATAAAAGTTAAAAATGCAAATAAAATCATCACATGATCTCAGGTGAAATTGAATGAGGAGAAAAGTGAAACCAATTGTCGTAATGTACCGGTACCGTCATGCGAATGTCATAACCTGAGAAACGAACTGTCCTCAAAAAATGAAATTATCAAGCTGCTAGAGGAAGATATAGCAAAGGTAATGGAAGGGTTGATTAAATTAAAAGGAAACAGAGAAGAAAGCAAGGAAACTTGGTCAAAAGTGGTTGTTGGTAGTGTAAGATCGAATAAGCCTAGGCCTAAAAATGGAGTACCGGTAACTGAAATTCCCGTCTCAAATTCATTTGGAGTGCTGGTCGAAGAAAATGATGACTTTCTGCAAGAAGAAAAGAAGAATGTGATAAAGAGAAAACCCAGGAAGATGCGGATAGTCACGGGCGAGATATAGCAGCAAACGATCTGGAGAGAAGAGTAGAAATGGAGGTCACTTCGTCAGTAAAACTAGGAGCTCCCATTGCAGCGGTCACGGACGGGATGGTAGGAGATTGTTCGTCCCTAACTACAAAGGATTATGCCGTTATCATCGCTGTAGCAAACGACGTATACAGGAACGAGAGTAAAAAGCTAATCAAAGATTTAAAGGGTACATTGCCATCCATGCATAACACTAATGTAATTGTTGTAAACATTCCGCAGAGAAATGACCTAATTCCCAAATCATGTGTAAATGTAGAAATAGAGGCTACAAATGGAAAAATTAATAACATTTGTAAGAGTTTTCCAAATGTCCAAATTATAGATGGAAGTAAATTAGACAGGAAATTCCACACTCGGCATGCCCTACACTTAAATAGGTTAGGAAAAGAGTATCTTAGTGATGATATCTGCAAAATTGTAAATTCAAATAATAAGAATAGTTCAACAGTAATATATTTAGAGTGGAAGCAGGGAAAATGATAAAAGAAGCCAAACGTGAGGTTTGGCATTCAGATGAGTATCTTTTGATGTCAGATTTAACTGAGTGAAACAATGGTATTTTGGATTTGTCTAGCAACAATATTAATAATAATTATGAAGATAATAATAATGTAAATAAATCACCAACACAAGCTTGCAAAAGTAAGGAATTTAAAATTTACCACCAGAATGTTCAGTCTCTCTAAAATAAAATTGATTACTGTTACATTGTGGGAGATACAAGATAAATAACACACACTTGTTAATTTAAAACAACGGTTTATTTAACACTAGTTGATACACAACGATACACAAGGTGGACTAACTTGAGCGGAACTAGCGCGGAACTGACGTCTACAGTCTGCGGGTGCATATATACATAGTATATGGAAGGTTCCAGGTTCGAATGTTCCAGATTAGAATGTTCTGGGCATAGCAACTTGAATGTTCATGTTATCTCAAGTAAATACACAACACTTTCTAGAATGTTCATGTTAACTCAAGTAAATACACAACATTTACCCCCTCTCTTAAATGGATGATTTAGGAAACTTAATCAGGAGAGAATCTCAATGGTGGTCGGCGCTGGCGAGTACTCCTGTGGGGAGTAAAAGGGGTTTGTGAAATAGGCAGTGCCCAGTCTACAGGTGTAGCTGGTGTGGCTGGTGGTGTTTGGGCTGTTGCTGGTGTATCGGTGAAGCGAACTCGTCTCAGGCTCGGTTGCTCGATGGCTGGTTCTTGATCGTTGGTTGACTCTCGATTGTTGGTTAATTCTTGATCGTTGTCCGAGTTGGTTTTGCCTTTGTTGGTGCCAGCAAACGATCTGATCTGATCAATGTGGTGCTTGAATCATTTTCCCTGGTAGTTGATCTCGTAGTGAAGGTCACCAGTGGGTTTCAAATTCTTCCCGGGAGCCACTTGTCCAGCTTGATATTGCCAGACAGGAAGTAGACTTTCTGTCCAGATTCCAGAGTGCGGAATGTTGAGCTCATTTCAGGTCGTTGTTCTTCTGTAACCATCGTGTGGACGTCATCAGGTCTGGTCAAGTTGAGTCTCGTGCGGATATCTCGTTCCAAGAAAAGCTGGGTTGGAGATTGGCCAGTGGTGGAGTGTGGAGCCTTGCGGAATTGACGGAGGAACTCGTTCAGGTTGGCGCGGAGCGTTCTCTTAGTTGTCTTCATCGCATAGAGGGCGTCCTTCACCGTTTGAATATAACGTTCAGCTTGGCCATTGGTTGAGGGATAGTATGGCGCTGACAACTTGTGATATTTCGCACTAATGTTTCTTAAGAAGGTCTTGAACACGTCTGAGACGTTGTCCGAGACGACAGTGACTGGCACGCCATAGGCCGTGAACAGGTCATCCATGATGGAAATTGTTGCGGCTGATGTTGTTGATGTTATGGGTTTGACCTCGGGACACTTGCTGTATGCGTCGACAACAATCAGCAGCATGGTGTCAGCCACAGGGCCCGCGTAGTCAATGTGGATCCGTTCCCATGGTGCCTTCGGGCATTCCCAGTGGTGATCTCGGAACTTGGGTGGCGCATGCGCATGAGCTAGACACACGGCGCAAGCCTTGGCGAGAGACTCAATGACGTTGTCGATTCCAGACCAGAACGCAAAGGAACGTGCCATGCCTTTCATCTTGACTATCCCCAGGTGAGCTATGTGCAGGTCGTTGAGGATAGCGTCTCGCAGTGAAGGAGGGACAACAACTCGATGCTCGAACATCAGACAGTTTGCGGCGAGGGTGTACTTCGCTTCTGGTGCCTTGCAATGCTGGCGGGTGAGGTCTTGCCCTGCTTCAAAGATCTGGACAATTTTGCCCAGATGTGGATCTTTCCTGGTCTCGCGTGCGATTGCTTCTGCCCTAACTGGTAGCTGTTCTTCCTTGACAGAGGCTTCTCGTATCCAATCCGATTGGTTGATTCAGACTTAGCGGAAGCTGTTTTGACCTCGTCAGCGGTGGTGCGAGTAGCTTCGAGTGCGTGCGCGATTTCATATGCCGCGGTGAAGTTCTCTGTTTTTTTTTTTTTTTTTTGCAATTATCTCGTCGCACATTTCTAGTGATTCCAACCCTGCAAGCATTTGTTCAATTAACATGATATCAAGGAATGTTATAGCCTGCCGCAGCCTTAAGGTGAAGCTAGCGATGGTTTCTCCTTGCTTCTGCATTACACTCCAAAATTTGATGCTCTCAGCAAACTTGTTGCGTGTGGCGTCGAAGTGGCCTTTCAGCTTAGATTGAATCTCGTTGTATGACAGAGTTTTCGGATCATTAGGACTCACCAGGATCTTCAGGACATCATTGAGTTCAGTTCCCATGTAAACTCGTGCTAAACGTGCATGTTGATCCACGGGTACCTTGCTCAGATTCAGCGCCCAGGTAAAGCGAGTGAAATAGTCGGCTACAGTCTTCCCGTCGGTTGCACGATACGGTTGTATTGTGAATTGTTGCGGTCGAGGCTGTGATGATGACTTTTTTGAACTTGTTGTCTGTCAGATAGCGTCGGCGATGATTGCCGAGAATTGTTGGAGTTGCTCAGAGATTAAGTCCGGCATGGTGAAGATGAGTGGAGAACAGTATTTATAAACACGCACTGCGATGAACTTAGTTGGTGCACACACTTGCGTTGAGGTTATAAAGTTCACTCGGTTTAGTATTTTCAACACGCACTGCGATGAAACGTAGTTCAGTGTAACACTTGCGTTGAGTTTAGAAAGTTCACTCGTTTCACAACGTTATTTATCTTATCCCACTTCTGACACCACTGTTATATCGTGGGAGATAGAAGATAAATAACACACAATTGTTAATATAAAACAACGGTTTATTTAACACTAGTTGATACACAACGATACACAAGGTGGAATAACTTGAGCGGAACTAGCGCGGAACTGACGTCTACAGTCTGCGGGTGCATATATAAAAAGTATATGGAAGGTTCCAGATTTGAATGTTCTGGGCATAACAACTAGAATGTTCATGTTTTCTCAAGTAAATACACAACACTTTCTAGAATGTTCATGTTAATTCATGTATATACACAACAATTACTTAAATCTAATGCCTAAAATTAACTTACAGACATCTCAGCACTAGTAAATACTCTACATCTAATATTAGCCATGGTGGTACTTGTATCTTCTTAAGAAATAATTTAGATCATGAACAGTTAACAGCTTATGATTATCTAATTATGGAACAGAATTTTGAATTCTCTGCCGTAAGAATACAGCAGTTTAACCCTTTGGATGCCGACCCCGAATAAGTCATCATATGCATAGAATGCCAGGCATGTTTCAATGGATTGTGCAACACTGCATTAAAAAAAAGCCTCAGTTTTAAAGAAATGGAAATACAATTTGGTATGTTAGCTTGATATACTCCAAGGACTATAAACATGTGACTTACATTTGACGAAAAATATTTCATGGAATAGTGTGCACAAAATTATAATATTTTTTTATAAAAATAAAAAAGTTATGATTTGAAATGAATTAGCAGATTGTACACAAAATCAAAAGTGTATAAGTGAAGATAATTAATGTTAACTCATATTTAGGATCATATATACCAATTTATATTGTTATAGTAGGCCTACTTAGCAATTTATAAATTAATTTCCAAAAACATGGAACATGTGGAGTGAAACACACGAACAGTGTAACTGTCAAGAACTGGATATTTAACAAATTAGGAGAGGAATAGTGATCATTTGAGAGAACTGTGCCTAGCAGAAATATCATATTCATCACTTTCACTAAAAAGAGTCGCTTATATCTTCAAAGCGATCTAAAAGTTCCTCAATTTCTTCACCCGAAATAGGCCTACGTGATGGCATGCCTTCTTGCGACAAATGTATTATTTACAACTTTACTAATTTATTTATTTATTTATTTATAGGGTACAGAAAGTCCCAGTGAGCTGATAGCTCAAGGGAGGACCGCCCTTTACAAATATGGCTTAGTAACTAACTTAATACTAGAATATACTAAGGTGGTAGGAACATTTATTCAGTCTTTATGGGTTCATCTATATTCTTCAACATATAGTTTCAGGAAGAATCTGCGTGCTTCCTTTTTGAATTTGTTTAAGTTTACAATTTGTCACAGTTTAGGAGGTAAGTTATTATAAGTTGTGCTGGCTGAATAGGAAATACTTTTAATACCATATCTAGTTGTGTTTGTTGACTCCATGTATAACTGGTTTGCTGATCTTGTGTTATGGGTATGAATGTCTTTCCTGCATTGAAGTTCAGTATTAAGACTAATAAGACCATGTTTATATCTGAACATAAATAAAGCTTCAGAGTAGTTGAGCTGGCTTCGTAATGGCAATATGTTTGTCTCCTGAAATACTTGTACAGTCGGTTTCCTAAAATCGTAACCATACATGATTTTAATTGCTCTTTTTTGGAGTACTTCGAGCTCATTTATTGATTCCTGTGTGCATTTACTCCATATTATGTTCATGTACATAAGGTGAGAATGAATAAGAGAGGCATATATGCTCCTTAAATGTTGATTGCTTATTCCATAATCCCTTAACCTTTTTAGAACACCAATTACATTCGTAATTTTCTTTTTCACATTTGTGACATGATCATTCCAACTTACGTTATTGTCCAAAGTTAGGCCAAAATATGTGTATTGTTTAACCGGTTCGATGGGCGCATTGCCAATTTTAACTATGTTGGAAGTGTTTGAACTGCAAGCTGGTTTATGAAATAGCATGTATTTTGTTTTTGAGGTGCTTATGATTAAATTATTTCTTGAAAGCCATGTTGTTAGTATATTTAGATCCTTTTGCATATTCTCCATAATCCTTTGTTCACATGCGCTCTCGTAAAGTAGAAATATATCATCTGCAAATAGAAATATTTTACCAGTAAACTCTAAATAACCTATACCATTAATACATATCAGGAACAGCAATGGTCCAAGCACTGACCCTTGTGGGACACCGCATTTAACATCAGAGATGGACCCTTTAGTTTTATTAATATTAACATACTGCTTCCTGTTAGACAGGTAGTTTTTAAACCACTCAAAGGCTATTCCTCTAATTCCTGCATTTGATAATTTACTTAGCAACAAGATATGGTTAACTGTGTCAAATGCCTTAGCAAGATCTATAAATAGTCCTGCTGCTATTTTATTGTTGTCTAATGCTTTATGTATAAGTGACACTACGTCAAATACTACTGAATCAGTGCTATGTTTGGGAAGGAAGCCATACTGATATTTGAAGAAGAAATTGTTTTTTGTTAGGAAATTCAGAACTTGTTTTTTGATTACTATTTCCAGTACTTTTACAAGTGAGGATAATATACACAACGGTCTGTAATTACTGGGATTAGATACATCACCTTTTTTAAATACTGGCACCACTCTTGCTAATTTACATTTATCTGGTATTACTCCTGTTTGCAGTGACAAGTTAATTATATCAGCAAGCAATGGAGCCAGATGATTGGCACATCTCTTAAGGAGTATGTTATTTATTCCATCGCCTGTGTAATTATTTTTGTTCGCAAGGTTTTGAATGTTTGTTTAACCTCCGTCACATTTGTTGGTTTTATGTATAGTGAGTTACAGATCGTCTGGTTCGAAGGCAAAATTGGGTTCTTTGGAGTAAGATCTTTAACCAAGTTTTCTACAACATTTATGAAATACATGTTAAATGCTCTACATATATCTTGGCCAGAGGTGTATCGTACGTTTTCATATTCAATTTCTACAATGTTTCGTGTATTATGAGGTTTGCCAAGTATTTGATTTACTGCCTTCAACATTCCTTTCATCGTATTCCCTTCCCTAATTACATTGTTGTAGTATAACTTTTTCAGTGCTCTTTTCATGCTAGTTACATCCCTACTACATTGTGTGTACTACTTAATGGTTTCAGTTGAAGGGTTTTTAGTTTTAGTTTTTGCATACAAATTATTTTTTCTTTTTACCGCTTCCAGAAACTCATGTGTTACCCATGGATTATGTGTGCCTTTTACCTGTGGTTTTTGCTTAATATTTATACTAGCTGTCCTAAGTCCATTACTAATGAAATCACAAAGCTGATTATATGCTTCGTTGACGTCAGTAGATAGATTTGGCAATTTATTTTTTGAAAAGAAATTGTTCAGTTTGGCATAACTTATTTTCGTAAATGTTTGTATATTTGAACGATTATTGAATTGCGTACTCACTTCTGGTTGTGATGTAATTTCTAGAATTAAAATATTATGATCACTAAGGTCACTCATAACATTATACAAATAAAAGTTATCATTGGCAAAGTTAGAATGTATACGGTCAATTAAAGTTGAAGAAGTAGGCGTTATTCTTGTTGGCAGTCTTGTATTGCATGGATAAAAACTAAAGCAATTCAGTAAAGACGAATAGGCCCTGTGAATAATGCTGTCTTTTAGAAAATCAATATTATCGTCTCCGATGAGTAGTGTGTTTGGGTTAGTATTGCAAAGTATGCGTTCAAGGTCAAGCATAAATTCGTTTGCATTAGTCTCCCTTGGGTTATAGTAAGACATTACACTGTATCTTCTGTGTTTCTGAAATATTTCAATTTGAAGTATACTGTGATAACTATTAAAGGTGTTAATGACCTTGGTTGCCCATTTTCTAGATACATAAATTGACAGACCTCCTCCAGTCCCGTCTCGTGTTACATGGTGTGATTCAAAGCTTGGAATGTTATAATAGTGTGTTTCTTTGTCTGACAACCAATTTTCTGTTATGACTATTAAATCTATTTCTAAAATCTCGTCAATAAGGAGCATAATATCCTCGAACTTATTCCGAACACTTCGTGCATTGATGTAGATACATTTTAATTTAGAATTCAAAATCTGATTTTTAGTCTGTAAATTATAGTTTTGGTAGCGCGCCTGCCTCTCGCCCGGAGGCCCCGGGTTCGATCCCCGGCTCCGTCAGAGATTTTAAAACTGACGTGAGGGTTGGAACGGGGTGCACTCAGCCTCGTGAGGACAATTGAGTAGCTGTCTGACAGTGAGACAGTGCCCCGGTCACGAAAACCAAGATTAACGGCCGAGGGGACCCGACGCGCTGACCACGCGTCACCCCAAAATTCTGCAGGCCAAATGGCTGGGCAGCGGTCGCTTGGTAGGCCTAGGCCCTTCAGGGGCTGTAGTGCCACGGGGTTAGTTTAAAATTATAGTTTTCTATAGAATCACAATGAATTTCAACAGAGCTTAAAGTTTCGTTGTGTTTATAATCGTCTACGTCCATTAAATCTATAAAATGCAACTTTGGATGTGTGATACCTGCAGTACTTATTGTCCGTATTTTTTCTCGAGGTGGGCGATCTTCGCTTCACTGCAGATGAGTGTGCTTGGGCCATCTCGAGCTTCCCGAGTTAAGTTTGTCGCTTAACAGTCTTCTTTAGTGATGTACTAAGAAGTCGTTGCTACTGCTAAGTCAGTAGGTCTCGTGGTTCTTACTTCTGATGAGTAGTATCTGTTTTCTATGAATGAGAACTCGTTGGTTAGTTTGTAGAAGTATTTATTAATCTTTGACAATCCAATATATACAAGTTAACACCAGACAGTCAACCTGTTTAGTCGCTGCTGTAACTGGAAGAGACCTTTTGCTTCTTAGCCCAGGTCTTTTATACAAATCCTTGCATAACAATGTGCGTCACAGTAGTGGGGCGCACTCGATAACATATATGTGGAAATATACATCTTACAGGATATGGACTCATGTCTTTGATAACAGTTCTGTGAATTTGACCACTCATAGCTGTTGGAGTCAACACATTTGAAATAACATATTGAATAATTATATGAGGAAATGTAAATGGTCATTTCCTTAGTTCCTTCTAGGAAGTATTTGTCAAATAACCATTTACAGATTGTGAAGTAATTACGTTGACAATAACATGTTGTGAAAGAAGTATGCAATGTCATTTCCTTGGTTCCAAGAATGAACATTCATCAAGTAAACACTTTGCTAATAGCATATTGAGGGATATATTGGGCAATGATGTTCCTTCTATAGGAAGAAGGACCATAACCTTTAGGTTAGAATGGGGTCTGGGGTTCGAACCTAGACGGGATACATAACTCCCGGACATAAATCTTGCAGTCTCTTGTCCATGTTCCGAATATCTTCCCATTCTGCTTCAGGATCCGGCATCTTCTTGCAATGTAGTCGTTCCTGGGTGATAGGTGGTCATTTATAAAAATATTGCGTGTAGGGCAATTCAGTCCAATGTCCTGGGTTGTTATAACTCTCTTCTGAATTCTCGCATTCACTATTTCGTCCTTCTTCCACCTGTTAGTGAATTTCACTACGATTCGCCCCACGTCCCCGCCTCTCGCCGGCAAACGATGAGCGACATCGATGTCACGGAGTCCCAACTCAACACCCAATGCCCTGGAAGCTTGGATCACTAGGTCGTACACATTTTCCCTCGGCATTTCTGGCATTCCACTTATTATCAAATTGTTCCTACGCGTGTACTGCTTAAGGTCTTCTGACCCATCTAACGCTTGCTTCGTGTCATTGTTTATACTCGCCAACGATTTTTCCATTTCCAGTGTTCTTTTCTTTATCTCATTTGTGAGGTTTTTGAAATCTTCAAACTGCTCGTTAATGAATTCCGTGGCTTGCTTAATTATTTTCAAGTCCTGCATGAAAGTGTTCCTTAGTTCATTTACAGACAACTGTATCTTTTCAGTAACCTCCTTCACCAAGTCACAATCACTGAAATTGAGTGGTGGGTGACAATCGACGCGATTGCATTTCCACACCTTTTGCGGGTCACTTTTTATAGACTCGTAAGCCTTCTTAGAAAGTCTTGTGCATTCCTTGTGGAAATTACGCCCACAATCCCCCTCACAACTAACGAATTCCTCGCTATTTTTCACTTTTTTCCCGCACGGAGAACAAACATTACTAGCCATAGCCGCCATCTAGTCCTAGATACATTGTTACTGAACTATTACTACAGTAGAAATAATAATAGACTTAATATATCACGATAAATAACTCAAATGTGTCGGTTAGAGTGTAAAATGATCAAAAATAAATCACAACACGCAGACATATACAAACAAGGTGGCTGCCATATTGGATCATAGACGTCAAGCGCGCGCAGACAATACACTCATAATGTACGAGTAAACAAGCAAAGAATAAGCTATGTCAGTGCCATCTGATGACATACGAAGGAATTACAAACATTCTACCTTCTTACTACGTGATTTGTACAGCATCTAGCACCACACCGTATAACTACAACACATATAAGAGCGTGCCGATCGAATCGGCATCTTGGCATTTTTCGTACGGAATTTAAGTGCCGATGCATCGGCATCTTGGCACTGTAAGGGATAAGTTAAAACTGTATGCGTATACCGTTCACCGTCAGGAAATTTTCGTTTATTTATACATACATTAGAATTGTTACTCAATAACATGAGCAAAGTATATTTCGATATAATAATTTGTGGGGATGTAAATGTGGATTTCTTAAAATGTGATAGAAATTGTGAATTATTAACACAGTTACTAATTTCCTATGGACTGAAACGTACAATAAACACCCCAAGAAGAATAACATAATTTAGTAAAACCACTCCTGATCAAATTTGTACAAATACAGATAAATATCACCATTCAATAGAAGTCTATTTCCCGGGTTTTAGTGACAACCATGGACAAATACTGAGTTTTGAAGTACCCGAAAAAATCAATAATAATGAAAATGGATTAAATCAAAGTGCAGGTTATTCACTGAAACAAATGTTACATATTTCAATGACTTATTAAATAAGGAAACCTGGTCAGAAATTTATAAACTAGGAAATGTAAATGATAAATTTAATGCATTTAACAGTACCCCAAAACACTATTTTGAAACAGCATTCCCCTTTAAACAAAGAACTATTCAAAATAACAAAGCTAGCAATTGGATAACTACAGGGATTATAAATTCATGTCAAAGAAAGAAATTTCTACACAAATTATATAAACAATACCACACAACATCTGAATAGGGATGTAGCCGGAGAAAGTTCGCGCCAGATAGTGCTCGTGTAGTATTGGGTAAGCGCAAGGCGATCGTCGTATGTTTCTCCCAGTCAGCTGTGAGGAATGTAGAGATTTTGACAGAGATTTCTAAGCTTTAGTAAATTATATCTTCTCTAATTTTACTCCAAGACTATATTAATTAATTCTATAGGTATGTACCCTAATATATTAGGGACGATTTTCAGCCTATAAGCGTTAAACATCTGCAAAATGAGCTACGGACCAGAGGAACTAAAACTAGCGGTGGGAAGGAAGAATTAATACAGTGGTAATAACGAAATTCTAACACGCTTTATTATTCAGCTTTCTCCTAAGATTACAATTATTTGAGTATTGTAGGCCTATATTGATAAGTATATCTTCATAAGACTTAAATCATAAATAGAGATTTAAATAATCACTTGCTCCCCTTGCTTATAGACTTCGATTCATGTCTTTTCTTAGGTTGATAGCTTACATGAAACTGTCATGTTTTAAGGTAAACATAACCAAAGAAAGTTGATACTGGTAATGTATACCACGAAAATCCATTGCAACGTTTGGTTCTTATGTCATTTTGTTAATTTCTCAATAAGAATCGTTCCCGTACCCCTTGGAAACGACTTAGGGGTACAATTTTTAAAAATTTTGATAATCCCTGCTTTAGGGCCACGAAACGTTTCCATTCATCTGACTACCCGTATGTCTCAAGAATGTAGAAGTCAGTCGCTACCACATTCTCCGTCGGAAAGATGGAAGTTGACGATTAATTCTAATTTCAAGAAACCAACCATAGTACGTTTGTGACTTAATGTTGCGACATTTATTCTTGAAGTATTTGTCCGAGTATTTATGTCTTTGAAAACGGGAGTCCAAATGTTACATTCACTTCTTCGTGTTCCTGATCCGCGGAAAAAGCGATGGAACAGCGCCCGGTCTTAATCTTGCTCTCTCACCTTTAAATACAAACGTATAAATTCATTGGTTGTTATCGAAATGTCTAATCAGTTTATAGGTACAAAATAGGAATTATTTCCCTTTGTAGGCCTACATCACACTTACCCAATACAGTTATCGTGAAGTCATCGGGTTTAATATTTTCGGTCAGATTTTTCTCACCGAAATTTTTCCTTCTTATAGCATGTAACCATTTCTTCCTCATTTCTTTATTTTGTGGAAATTAGTAAACGAAAACGGGCTTCTCTGATTTTTTGCAAAGAGGAACACTGCAATAGCTCGGCATAGTCACGAAAATAACCGTTTAAACAACTTAAATTCGTGAATATTACCGGCATGAGAACACATGAGACAACTGAAGAGCGCCTTGCGCTTACCCAGTACAACAGCAGTGAGCTCTATCGGTGCTAGTTCTATACATCCCTATTCAATTTATACTACAAAAAATACACTAGCATATTAAGTAAGTTAATAAGACTAGCAAAGAAAATGCATAATGTTAATTTTATATCCCAATCATCTAATAAAAACAGGGCTATGTGGTCCGTGATAACGAGGAGAACGAAAATCTGCTAAAATACAAAGGAACATTACATGACCTGAAATAATAAAGTGATTAATAATCCAGAGGAAATAGCAAACACTTTTAATGACTATTGTCTGCAAATTCCACAGAAATTATTAAATAAATCACAGGCAAATACACTAAATTCTAGTAATAAAATAAATATATGCAGTGATCTTTTATGGTAAATCATGTCACAAGTGAAGAGGTAAGAATAGTTATAAAAGGGCTAAAAATAAATTGTGTGCTGGTATTGATGGCATCCCTGATGCAATTTTAAAGAAATGTTCAGAAAATATAATAAATCCACTTACGCACTTAATAAACAGTTCATTTCTCTCAGGAACTTACCTGGATATTTTAAAGTTATGAAAAGTAATTCCAGTGCACAAAAACGGTTCTAAATATGAATTAGATAACTATCGTCCTTTACCAACTGGTTTTGCAAAAATTGTGGAAAAAATCATGTATAAGAGACTGATAAGTTTTATAGTAAAACACAAAATACTATCAAACTCAGAACATGGATTCAGAACGGAAAAAACTACACATACAGCAATTTATGAATGCATTAATAGTAAACTGAAATTAATTGACAATAAGGAACATGTAACCGGCCTATTCTTGGATTTATCGAAAGCATTTGATGTTGTTGACCATAAAATCCTCCTTACAAAACTGAATAAATATGGTATTAGAGGTCTAGCTAATAAATGGATAGAGTCTTACTTAACAAGGCGTAAACAAATAGTAAGCTTGAGACACAAGGATGATGGAACCAGATTACTTAATGAAACATTGTCCAATGAGGGTATTATTAAATTTGGAATACCCCAGGGATCGGTTTGGCCCCACTACACTTTCTTCTATATATCAATGATATAACACAGAACGTTGATTCTCATAAGGAAATTTTGATTGCAGACGATACAACACTCGTAATAAAAGGTGAAACTAAACAGGTCTTACAGTAGTCTGCTGACTCTGTTACAGAAGAGTTAACCAAATGGTAACAAGATAATCGCCCCATAATAACATATAAAAACAGTATGTCTAAATTTCCACGCTATAAAGAATAGGAATCCTGCGAAGCCCAATATAACATTAAATGGTCATCAAATAGAAAATAAATCAGAAACAAAGTTTTTAGGACTATGGATACAACATGACTTGAAAAGGAATAAACATATACAATATCTGAATACTAAACTGAACTCGATGTGCTTTGCGTTACGTATTTTGGAAACTTGCACTAGCATGCACACATTAAGAAATACTTATTTTGCTTATTTCCATTCATACTTAAGATATGGGGTCATATTTTGGGGTATGTCACCAGATGTACTAAGCACGTTTAGGATACAAAAGAGGGCGATTAGAATTATGGCAAATGTAAACACTAGAGAATCATGTAGACTCCTGTTTAAAGATTTAAACATTTTCCCACTGTCCTGCATTCATATCTTTGAAAGTATTATGTTTTTAAAAAGAATTGAATGAGTAAAGACGTTTTTCTTAAAACAAACAATGATGTTCATAGACATGACACAAGACAAAATCAAAACATTCATATTTCACACACACACAAGCATATATCAAAAAGGAACTTTTCACACAGGAGTTAAATTATACAATAAACTACCCCAGTTTAATGGATCTTCCCGAATGAAATAAAGTCACTGTTTCCTAACATTGAGACCCCTTTTCACACAGGAGTTAAATTATACAATGAACTACCCCAGTATATAAAATTTGCCCCAAAAATAAAAAACTTTGAAGGAATGTTGAAAGCTTATCTGTAGTGCCATTGTTTTTACTCTGTAGTTGAATACCTTAGCATATAGGAGCGATAATTATAATTATATTTTACGTTTCTAGTTTAATTGTAATACCTAGCTGTAACTTGTTGTATGTATAGAATTAAGTTTTCATATTGTGATAATAGTTTAAGATGTAAATAGTTGTCCAATAAGATTGTATCTCTTAAGATCTGTTATAATAATAAGCTATAAATAATTATAGTATTAGTAATATATACCTGTAAGTTCTTTTATTTCCTATGTAATTTCTGACGTGTCCTATAGCAAAAATGTATTGGATACATGTAATTGATCAAATGGATAAATAAAATCTAATCTTATCTAATCTAGGGTTACGAATGAAGAGGTATTAAGACGAGTGGGAGAGGAGAGATGTTTCTGGCGACTGCTAATGAAGAGAAGAGATAGGTTGGTAGGACAGTGAATCACTCACACCTCCTCGCTGGAGTTGATTTAACTTCAATACCCCCTGAAAAAAAAACTACTGAATTTGCTGCCGTTCTCATACAGGCCACAAGTGAATATATCATTACTATCCCGACTTTAATTGGGCACCAGGGTTGATCATAAGGATCTTCCCGAATGAAATAAAGTAACTGTTTCCCAACATTGAGACCCCTTCTCCCAGGTGATGGGCATTAAACATGCGTTGGCTGATGCTACCAGGTTCATGCAAGGCAGGAATAAACACTGATACACTTGAAAAACACCATATATTCTGGCTGTACTAGTTATACATATATACACTATTTACACACATGTTATCGACCCTTTAAAATGCACTTGTGATAATGTTTTTGTACAGTACCTTGTATTCACAAATTCTACGTTCACACAGAACCCACAAACACATCTGGTTAACCTGTGACCACAGGCATATCAGCCTCCTAATTTAAACACTTGTACAGTTTGTACAGAAAATATACACACGTTACACAGTCGGCGATCATAACGTTGTTCCGCAGTCTCAGTTTGCTCGATCCACCGAAAGTCGCTCGCCACCACTCTCCAACATGTAGACCTCAAATAGCTTGTTAGGCTCAGATGTATAGTCATGTATAGAATCGTCCTTCAGGCGTGACTTGCATCAGCAACCCATGGTATGTGAACAGAACAATAAATAACGTAAGTTCCAATAGCCGAAGCTCAGTGAAAACTTATAAAAGTCCCAGCTGTTCGTTACGGCGCCATGCAAGTGAACGACCATGATTCGCTTAAGGACACTGAAATAATGTAGTTACCAATAGCCGAAGACTCAGAGGAGAAGTATAACTGTCTTTGGTGTTCGTTACCGCACCGTGGGAAGTGAACGACCCTGCTTCGCAAGAAAACATCTAAAAAGCATTAAACGCGCCATTATAAACACAGGCGCACGAATATCCTTACACCAGAAACTGCGCTTCGTCCTGCCGGAACAAGTTGGCGCACGCCCGCTCCAAGCGAATGTCCGTGGCAACATACGAACATTTGACTATCGTAATTCTGCTGAGCGCACCCCAACGTTACTCAGTAATTATTTTTCCTACGGAAAGTTCATGGGAGTTCACGCCTATTAATAGCCCAGGTATTTCCTTGTTACACGCAAACAAGCTCAATTTATGACTATGTTTTCCGGGTGTGTCAATTCCCAGCACCTGATTCTCTACTCCAATGTACCTTATTAGTACAGCCAGCCGTCAAAACTTTGGACATTTTAAAATGAAAATAGTCAAATTTACCCCAAACCTAAATGAAATAGTGCTTTTACTTCAGGTGATTATAGGCTACCGTAGTCTTTTATATTCCTGTTCCCAAAACGTAATAAATTGCAATAAACTCCGCATTCTATAATATCAAACGTCCAAAAACCGATAATTGATAAACAGCGAGTTTAGTCGACCCGGAACATCCGAAAATGAATCCGTCGACGGAAATACACTCAGGCACAATAAAAATCACCGCTCCTCCCCCGACTTGAACCCAACCCAATATAATAAGATATGAATAAAATACCCCAAACTAACCGCACAAGGCGAAAACCCGAGGGTGAGCTTCATGTAACTGAAAAAATTCGGTTACTACACATACCGGTACTACGACACCCAGGAGTAGCAAGCTTAGCAGTAGCGGCTATTCAGGTGAAGAGAGTGAAGAGCCTCTTCACATGCCATCTCTTAAATAAAATAAAAATTATTTTTTCTTATTTAAATAAAACTGTTGTCATTGTCTTGGGCTACTTTTTCACTTAGTGTACTGTTATTTCTACACTCCGTCGCTAGATGGTGCGCAAGCAAGGCTGCATGACGTCCTTGTAGCAGTTGTACTCCCTGTCGCTAGATTGTACTGCCGTAACTTGGAAGGAAGCAGGAGACGAAGTGTCTTGTTTATGTCAGCTACATCGTCTCGTTGCCATGGTAACCTGACGTCAGTTGTGACGTCATTACCTGCCGTTAGACAGACGAGTGAAGATGTTCCTGTGTCGGCAAGGCAATATCGTCTAGTTCAGTTGATGAAAGTTTACATTGCAACAGGCTTCTTTTTCTTTTATATTGAGGCTTTTATTTACTTTCCCAATGAATAGTATGCATTTATAACGTTATCTACCCTGTTGTTGAAGAAGATTGATGGCTTTTAGTGTATAATGTTTGCAGTGAAAGACACGTTACTAATTTTATTAGAAATTCCCTTCAGTAGGTGGAAAGATGAAGACAAAAAGGGATTTATTAATTAATTTATTAATTTGTGGGCGGCCAAAGAAATTAATAGAACTGTGCATTAAAGAAATAAAACCGGAAAGTCCTATAGCCTTCATCGCAAGGGATCTTGGTTCGAACAGTTCACATAGTTGTGCAGTAGTTATAGAACTGTTCTGTTGGCCTTGCTTACTATACAGTAACAGTAACAAATTTCCAAAACATTACGCGCGGGTTGGACAAACACAAAGACAGTGAGCAACATTTAAAGAACCAGTTACCACTTAGAACACGCACACAAGCACGATATCTGGCACTTAACGGGAAAATGCAAGACTAAGTGCACTTAAATGTAATGTGAATGTGACTTTAAATAGGCAGATCCTGGGACTTGTGATTAGAGTTGTTACAGGAACTCTCTTCTAGAGAGGAGGGCCGATAACCTAGATGTTAGGCCTCTTAAAGCAACAATTATCATCATCATCATCGTCTTCTAGAGGACATGACAAGACCTCTTTAAACCGTGTGCGCTTTAAGGAATTATTGAAGATACTGATATCTAAAAAGTCCTTAGAACCTCAAAATTATTAAAATAAAATTCAAAGTGTGTTCTCTGGAAATAACTGATGCAACATCAGAGTACATCAGAGATCATATTAAGGACCGACTTAATAATGTTAGAGCCTCCGTGGCTTAGGCGGCAGCACGCCGGCCTCTCACCGCTGGGTCCGTGGTTCAAATCCCGGTCACTCCATGTGAGATCTGTGCTGGACAAAACGGAGGCAGACAGGTTTTTCTCCGGGTACTCCGGTTTTCCCTGTCAAAAATTTAATTCCAGCAACACTCTCCAATATCATTTCATTTCATCTGTCATTCATTTCATCATTGCCCCAGAGGAGTGCGTCAGGCCTCGGCAGCCGGCACAGTTCATATCCTCGCTGCTAGATGGGGGGGGGGGGGGCTTCATTCATTCCATTTATGACCCGATCGGAGACTAGAAGCAGGCTGTGAATTTTCATTTTTTTCTTAATAATGTTCCGCTTTTTTCTATGCTAACGCATGGCTGTGATAAATTACAATTCTTAAATAAGTCTTATAGATTCCGACAAATTTGAGCTGTATAACAAATATAATCAACAATAGGCCTACCCCACATTTAATAAATGAACTGTCACTCTTTTATGCTCATGAATCCTACATCGTAAAAATAGTCGGGAGAAATACATCAAGAACTCCGTGAATAGAAGAGACTTACAAACTTTTGCTTAAGGACACCACGTACTCTTGCATGATGAAAATATCGATTTTTTGATTTTGGCGCCATAAAATTCTTCATTCTTTTCTGAATCCAAATATATATAGTTTGTGTTTTTTTTTATGTCTACAACTACCTTAAATTCGTTTTTTTTTTTAATTAGCGTCCCATGCTCTGAATAATTCATTTTTAACTTTGCCAGCTGTTTTCCGTTAATACTCATTTTCCATGTTTAGGTACCAATAACTAGGAAACCATTTAAGATAGAGGGCTAATTTTTTTACATTAACTTGCCTAATGGAGTACTTGAATATTAACCTATTTGCACTTCCAAAACATAGTAGGCATGGATTGGGAAGAGAAAAATTAATACATATTTTTGAATAAATTTAAAAAGAAAGAGTTCGGATTCTTTTTTCTTGCATTCTGTCCCAATAATAATGAAACAAAGTGGTTACCGGTACTCATCTGCCATAATCCATTCCAAGTGTGTGAACAGAATTTGAGAATATTTGATTGAAAAACAACTGAGAAATGTGTACCTGAAGCAAATTATACAACATTTTTTTGAAAATGTATCTGTCCAAATTTGTATTCATTTCACACATCCTATAAAAGCAAAGTAGCACTACATGGTCATAAACAGCTCAGAATATACCGCTTCTTATATGTGACAAGAATCATAGCTGTACCTTTAGCATAAATCCAGAAAATACTTAGTAAAGTGATGCCACAAAAATAGACTTTTTCATCGTGTAAGAGTACGTGGCGACCTTAATTGGGTACTGGCAATACCTTCTACAAGTGCATCAGTACAACGCAGTTTCTCTTGTTTGAAAAGATTCAATATTTTTGCATGTAACACAATATCTGACTCCAGAATTACATCATTGGCTATCTCCATAAATCGTGAATTGTAGTTGAAATTGATTGAAGACCTTCTATGAGGACATCATAGATAAGATTGCCTACCTTAGAGAACGGAGGATTCATTTAAGCTATACAAATAAGCGAGTTTGACTTTTTAGTGCGATAACTTATGTTTGGTTTGGTTTTAAGTGCTAGGCTTTTAGTAGATATTTTAGCATTAAAATAGGAAAAGGATGTCAATATTCACAAACGCAAACATCATGCACTGATGAAATTAGGAGTTTGGCTCTTCACCTGATATTTGATCTACGAGCCGCCACTGAAGCTTAGGTATGGAAGGAAGGGTCGAGTGCATGAACTGTATGGGTAGACCAAGGTTAGAATATGTTTAACAGATTGTCTCGGATGTATGGTGTGGTAGCTATGTAGAGATGAAACGATTAGCTCAGGACAGGGAAGCATGGAGCACTGCATCAGACCTGTTAAAAGACTGAAGACTCAAACACACACAGACACATTGGGAATCCAGCTGGTAGAAGCTCTTCTTTTCACTCAGTATATCTGATTCGATTAACGATTGAAGCCGGTTACACAACCTAAACGACAACACAGCATTTATTTCAGTAATTTTGATACATATCGATTGAATACTGCACAAGAAGTGAAAACACTTTAGCAGCTGATGTTTTAAAGCAGATATTTATCAAAATGCACAAGGAATTTGGAAATATTCTGAAATATACTCATGATCTGTGAGGAAAAGACAGAGCACACGTTACCTTGAATGAAAGCACTGCACTGATGTATCAAAATACATAAATTGAGGCAACACATGAAGGCGACACTCCTGAGATAAACACATCGTTTTACCTAATGCATGGATTTTCACGAAACTTTGTGGGAATGTCACCCAAACAAAAGTAGAGATATCACAAACATTTGTTTCATATACAATTAATAGTTTTTCCAAAATATATCTTTGGAATTTTTAATTCCAGTTTTTTCATAAATTTCAAATGACATGTTAATGGAAATTTGGAATTAAGTAGATAATACTTCTTTAAAAAACACTACGTATCGATTTTTCTGTAAACAATTTATATAATGAGATATTATAGTACTAATTTTGTGTATTTTTTGTTAAAAAATTTTGGACTTTTAAATCCCTACTATTGGGAAGAATTCTGCAATCAAAAATTCCATACGCAGGTTTCCTAATATAGCTGTGATACATATACCATACAAATTGTGTTACATTTGGCAGAATATTATGGGATAAACATGGGATTTAAATGAAAAATTTCAATTGGCGGGAAAATTATAGCAAAGTTCAAGTGGAGTTATCTTCCTACCTAATGCATGGATTTTCACGAAACGTTGTGGGAATGTCACCCAAATAAAAGTAGAGATATCCCAAACATTTGTTTCATATACAATTAATAGTTTTTCCAAAATAATTTTTTTGATATTTCTTTTTTACAATTTTTAATTTCATTTTTTTCATGGATTTCAAATGACATGTTAATGGAAATTTGGAATTAGGTAGATAATACTTCTTTAAAAAACACTACGTATCGATTTTTCTGTAAATAATTTATATAATGAGATATTATAGTACTGAATTTGTGTAATTTTTTGTTAAAAAATTTTGGATTTTAAATCCCTACTACTGGGAAGAATTCTGCAATCAAGAATTCCATACGCAGGTTTCCTAATATAGCTGTGATACATATACCATACAAATTTTGTTACATTTGGCAGAATATTATGGGAGAAAAATGGGATTTAAATGTAAAATTTCAATTAGCGGGAAAATTAAAGCAAAGTTCAAGTGACGTTATCTTCCAACCTCATGCATGGATTTTCACGAAACTTTGAGGGAATGTCACCCAAACAAAAGTAGAGATATCACAAACATTTGTTTCATATACAATTAATAGTTTTTTCCAAAATATCTTTAAAAATTGTTGTTTTTTTGGAATTTTTAATTCCATTTTTTTCATAGATTTCAAATGACATGTCAATGGAAATTTGGAATTAGGTAGATAATACTTCTTTAAAAAACACTACGTATCGATTTTTCTGTAAATAATTTATATAATGAGATATTATAGTACCGGTACTAAATTTGTGTAATTTTTTGTTCAAAAGTTTTGGACTTTTAAATCCCTACTACTGGGAAGAATTCTGCAATCGAGAATTCCATACTCAGGTTTCCTAATATAGCTGTCATACATATACCATACAAATTGTGTTACATTTGGCAGAATATTATGGGAGAAAAATGGGATTTAAATGTAAAATTACAATTGGCGGGAAAATTAAAGCAAAGTTCAAGTGACGTTATCTTCCTGATCCATTACCTATAAGTCACCAGAATCGTATGTTTTTACTTCCTTTTGTTTCTTAGCAGCTTCTGTACGAATTTTGGTAATTCTGGAAGCTTGTCTAGTATCTTGATGCACAACTACAAGAGGTTACTTGCGCACGAACTTCACAAAAGTAAACAGACAGGCTACCGCCACAGAACTCGCAAGAAAGAAGAAACATACAAGAATAACAAAACTTATAGTTGTCGGCATTATTGTAGTAACATCAGGAATACCAATACAAGCATCATAAAATGTTGCTCAATGACAGTAGAGTCAAGTACTGAAATATTAGTCCTTTGCAGGCTTCATTCAGAAACATGGTAGATCTTACAGCTCGATTCTGTAGAAAAATATCCGGGAGGGGGTGGGGGCTGGCTGTTGGCCCTTCCCCGGGATGCGTAATTGCAAAGAACAAGGATATTTTATTGATTTGATTGAATGAAAACATGACAATGACATCATAAATAATCTAACAAGCAGTTCAGCAGATGCCATGCCCATTTCTGCTGTGTGCATACTGACAAACAAAGCATTATTAAGGTGAAAAATTGTTTGAATTCAACGGAATAACTTTGTGACAAGAAAGAAGAAACCCAATCCTTTCAATTTCAGTCATAAAAAAAAATCACCAAAATGACCAAAATATCGACTATTATCTCCGGAGTGTCACCTGAATTGAGGATCGCAGCCATGCGTGTGTGCAGTGGTTCGAATCTCCTTAAAGGGATGGTTTCTATGTTCTTCTTAAAATATAAAAGTAGATGTGTTGAGGAAAACGAAGTATGGTATATTTCATCCAAGCAAGGATCCAGCACATTCATTGCTCACAATAGACTGATGGAAGTAACACTGATTTGCAGAGAGGATTTAAATTCGGGATTTTACCCAGTAAGAAAACTCAATCTACGAATTTAAGGAGGAAATTTTCTGTAAGTAAATACTATATCAACAATCCAGCAAATATTCTAGGTTTTTGCCGTGTCTTTTGAGGAGTTACACCTTAGTCAGTGATGCACACCTGGGCACGTCCGGAGAAGTTGGGGAAGCTAGGGAGCATTTACAAGAACAATGATTGTTTTATATAAACAAATGGTGTAGTCTACTTGTATATCCAAGATACATTAAACCTTGAGGTATGATTGCCTGTTAGATTGTCTTCGAAATCTTAAGAACTTTTTGTGAATAACTATGATGCTTATTATTACGTTCACCATCAATAAAACAACCTACAGCTCCAACACTAGTAAACATATTTTACTGTACTGTACATAAAAAGATATATCAGATTGGCAAATCACAATCATAAATCAAAATAATAATAATAATGTTATGGGTTTAACACTCCCTGTTAACTAGTGCGGCTACAGAGACGACAGGGTGCAGAATATTGTCCTGAAGGGGAACGTCGATGTGCCAGTAAATATATTGACACAGCTCTCTCGGATTTAAGCACTCTCAAATGTTAACTAACCGCACCGAGATTCAATGCACTTACTATGTGCACAGCAGGCGAGAACATAATTACTGTGCCACACAGTCAGCCAAATATCAAAAAGAAGTATATGCCTACCATACTGAACGTCCTTGTACAGAGAGGTCCTTCTCTAAATGACGGAACCTCGCAGGGGTTGCGTGCGTGGGGGGCCTGCCGAGCAAGGCGCTGCCACTAGCAGAAACGTAGCGTCCAACTAGTTCAACACATTTACACTTTTTAACGTACCGGATTTAATTATCATCATTACTTACATGAATTTCAGGATAGTTGCTGGAAACGCTGTCCTTTTTCTACACACACACACACACACACACACACACACACACACACACACACACACGTTGCACCGACGTAGGGAGTTTTGGTACACTCCCTGTAATTTACCCTAACTGATATTCCATATCAGTGCAGTTATTTAGTTCTGGAGAGCCTCCAGAGTATGCAGATAGTCTCCGTATACCTTTTGTTTGAGATTCCCCCACAAGTAAAAATCGCACGGTGCTCAAACTTACGAACAAATTTACAGAAAGACTTCTTCTTGAGAGATAAGTTTCCACTAGAAAAATTCATTGTTTTGTTCACGGAATACGAGATATGCCACAGTATATCACCACAAGTCTTAACTTTCTCAACAAAGATATCTTGCCAGCTGTGTTTGTAATCAATGCTATGACAGCATTCGGGGCTTCCCTACCACAGTTTTATAATAGGTACAGTACATGCTAGTTATCTAGCCGTGATTCATCGCAATCCGCCCACCGCCAGGCCCTACGAGGTTCCGTCAATTAGAGAATGACCTCACTGTATTGCATTTTAACTTCTTGAACAGAAAAATAACACATGCTACACTAAAATTAAGTTATTGTGCGAGAGCGAAAATAGTATGTCGATATGAATCATGATAATTAAAAATAAGGAAGGGGTGGTTAAACAATTAAGTCATCTGCCATACAAAAAGGGAATAATAACGTGACAAAGCTTGAGATTCAGTTCGATAATTCATAGTCCTATTAAAGGGAACCACCAGGAGCAAGCACTAAAATGTACCATAATTAATATTTATTTTTTGTTGGGCTTATTCTCCCAGCTCGGCTTTAGCCACGGACTCTGCGAGGGAACATTTCTCTACCGTTTCAAAGACAGTGTTTGAGAGCTCAACATGCTTTGTGAACAGATGTAACTGGTGGTGGTTACAGGCCGATCACCCAAGCGACCGCTAACTTGGGTCTCATTAAAGAAGGGACATTGGACGATGTCATCCGTAGACCTGTTGAAAAGAAACGTCCCGGCATTTGCACTCTCGATGCCCGGTACTACAAGGAAGGAAGTTTGTAGTTTTATGCGACCGTTAATCTCGCTATCATGAGCCACGGGACCCCTTTTTACGTGGAATCCGAACCACAGTACATGGCATTTCACTTTGAAAATCTCACATGCATTGACCGGAAATCGAACCCGGTCTGCCGTGGTGAGAGGTCAACAGCTTGACTGCTGTGCTGGCCGGTACTACAGAAATAATATCAATAAAATTAAATAATAACAGCTACATGAACTTTAATTTATCATTATTTTACAACTCTTACCATATAGAAAACACGGTACCTAAGATACTTGCAGTTTCTAATTTTCAGATAGAACCACACTGGCCACGGTGGCCTAGAGCACTAATGCTCTGGCATTCCACCTGGGTCAGTTTGAATAGCTGTTTTAGCAACTGAGTGATCTTGCCTTCTCATTACATGTCCAGACCGCATTGTAGTGTAGCAGCTTGCATTCTTGGCTGTCCGTGTTTGATTCCCAGTTTTGCCGAGAAATTTTATATTTTAATTATAGTCTGATAGCTGAACGGGATACACACCAAAACTGAGAAGACGAGGGTTCAATTCCCATCTCAGCCATCTTGGAAGTGGTTTTCCGGGTTCCCCACTTCTACTCACATGTTGACCTGTTACAAAATAAGTTACTAAGCCATATTTGTAAAGGGCAGTCCCAAATGAAAAATAAAATAATACTAAATAAATGAATAAATATACAAACAAAGAAACAAACAAAACAAATAAATACTCCAGGCAAATGCCTGGATGGTTCCATACTTAAGTCCACAGTCACCTCCCACCCAATCGTCACCTGAATTACAAATACACACACTAATACTGCCATCACAATAACAAAGGTTATCAGACAAATTCCACACCCAAATACACAGGGCTACATGACCACGATGTCGCAAAGCCCTTAAATCATCAACAACAAACATCATTACGTGACCATTGCAGCTCAGGCAAGCTTCCCCCATTTTATCCACAAGGGAAATGTTGAACTGCGCTAACGGTGTTAAACTCAAAGAATCCAGTCAGCTCTCGCTAATGGGTTAGGAAGAGAGTGGAGGTAGGCTGAACATTACGGGTCGCTGACCAACAACAACAGGCGCAGCCTCCAGTCCTCCGTCTGCAAAGGGGAGTAAGCGAAGACCTCTGCAGCCAGCCCTCCTAAACTCAAGGATGAAAGTGGAAGGAGGGCGAGAAATTGGGTTCCTCCCAAACTTGGCCAACGGCGGACAAGATTACTCCTTAAGGGTGACTGACTGCGTGGCTCAGTGGTAACGTTCTCCCTTGCTGTGCCCAAGGTTGCAGGTCGAATCATGGCGCAGTCAGTGCAGCCCATTTGGGGCGAAATTCCGGCACCCCGACATTTCTAACAGCCGCAGCAGTTAAAAGGGTTTTAAAACCAATGGCATTATTATTATTATTTCCTTGAGGGTGGTGGAATCATATTACAGGGGCGGCAGCTGCCGCCAACATCAGGCTTGTGGCCTGAGGCCGCGATTATCTGGTCCGGACCAGCTCTGTTAGCTCTGCGGTCTTTAACTTCAGTCAGTGGCTTGTAAAAATCCTCGAGGCTCGACGGCGATACCCACCACCACGCATTTTGTTATTGGAAATTAATTTATTTGAAATTGAGCACAAAGCAAAACACATCTTTATACATACAGTAGACAGATTGAGACTCGGACAAGTTTTATAGAATTTCTGTGTATACAAAGTTCAACGTTATAATGGAATCTGCTTGCAAACTCAAGTGGGTATATCCACCACTTTGGAAATTGTGAATAAGGCCATTTGATAGCTGGAGTGCAGTAGGTGGATGAAAGTGGAACTTGAAACACTTCGGTGTAGTAAACCCAGGATTTGGTATACAAATGAAGTTAAAATGCAATACAGTGAGGTCATTCTCTAAATGACGGAACCTCGTAGGGCCTGGCGGTGGGCGGATCGCGATGAGTCACGGCTAGATAACTAGCATGTACTGTACCTATTATAAAACTGTGGTAGGGAAGCCCCGAATGCTGTCATAGCATTGATTACAAACACAGCTGGCAAGATATCTTTGTTGAGAAAGTTAAGACTTGTGGTGATATACTGTGGCATATCTCGTATTCCGTGAACAAAACAATGAATTTTTCTAGTGGAAACTTATCTCTCAAGAAGAAGTCTTTCTGTAAATTTGTTCGTAAGTTTGAGCACCGTGCGATTTTTACTTGTGGGGGAATCTCAAACAAAAGGTATACGGAGACTATCTGCATACTCTGGAGGCTCTCCAGAACTAAATAACTGCACTGATATGGAATATCAGTTAGGGTAAATTACAGGGAGTGTACCAAAACTCCCTACGTCGGTGCAACGTGTGTGTGTGTGTGTGTGTGTAGAAAAAGGACAGCATTTCCAGCAACTACCCTGAAATTCATGTAAGTAATGATGATAATTAAATCCGGTACGTTAAAAAGTGTAAATGTGTTGAACTAGTTGGACGCTACGTTTCTGCTAGTGGCAGCGCCTTGCTCGGCAGGCCCCTGCGAGGTTCCGTCATTTAGAGAAGAACCTCTCTGTACAAGGACGTTCAGTATGGTAGGCATATACTTCTTTTAGATATTTGGCTGACTGTGTGGCACAGTAATTATGTTCTCGCCTGCTGTGCACATAGTAAGTGCATTGAATCTCGGTGCGGTTAGTTAACATTTGAGAGTGCTTAAATCCGAGAGAGCTGCTAGCTCAACCGTTCGATGACTCCCCTCCTTGGGGGTCCCAGCAGGGCTCCCCGTGCCACCCATCAACCTGTCTCCTCCCTCTCCGAGCCCCATTTGCTTACGCTGGTCTTCTGCTTCCTCCACTGGCCACAGTCCCTCAGTCCCCACCTCTCTCGTCATGCCCGTTTCCTTTGCACACCACATCCCACCCATAGACACACACGACACGTCACAATATGAAAGCGAGGAGATTGGTATAAGTAGTATAAGTGGAAGCAATGCCGGGCTTGATCGGGGTCACACAGTCGCCAACCCGCATTCCATTAATTGTGAGTTTGGCAAGGAGCAGCACTGTAATGGGGACTACTATAATACTACTCAATTAAAGATTCACCACAATGTAATATTGTGGTAGAATGGCTATTGTTAATGCTATATAACTGTAAGAACCTGCATCATGGCTTTCCTTTAAAATATATATTTAAAATGTATTTTGTTTGAAAGTTATGATGTGAAAATACTGTTGGGACATAGTGCTAATTTTCACCTCTGTCACACAAAAACCAAGCAACACAGGGAATTTTTAACACACATGGTATAATATTATCTCTACTTAGTATAAAACAAAGTCCCCGATTCTTGGATGTTACAGGTAAACTCGAGAACCACTCGATGGATTTTGATGCGGTTTACACCATTCTGTAAAGGATATCTCGAGGATGATTTCTGTAGAAAATAATTTATTTATGATCAAAGGAAGCCGAGCAGTAACGATTTCAGTGGAAAAGTTGAAGAAAAAAAAACTTGGCGTCCGAGCGCTTTGTAAGCTTACGCTGGGCCAACCGTTAAAAATATATAAATACTATGAGTGTAAGAATTGCTCAGCATGAAGAGTTCTACAAAAATGTCCGCGAGAGCATATGCCTATCTTCAATACATCGCTCACTATAAGTGTTTTTACGTTTTAATTTCTTCCAACCATGTCCATTCAACTACTGAGGCGACAGTTTAGGAGCTAGCTAAGGGCGAGTCTATCATCCCTGTTACAGCTTGCTAGCGGACGAACCTATTGCCCCAGATACAGCTAGCAGCAAACCATTGAGTCGTGTTGAGGTAAGACTTCTGAGAAGGGTGGTTGTGTTTGGAGTTTCCCTGGAAGTGCAACTCGGGTTTTCTTAATTTCGCCTGTGAAACACAGTCAAGTTAAGAATGGACGGAAGGGGGATTTGAGTTTCATTCACCTCGCCATTCCCTGGAAGTGCAACTCTCATTTCGCCTGCGAACTTTTCGTTCCGCAAAATTCACAGTCAATTTAAGATTGGACGGAAGGAGGATTATATTATATTAAATTATACTCATTGGCGTATAATCTCTACTTAGTGTAAAACAAAGTCCCCGATTCATGGATGTCACGGGTAATCTCGAGAACCACTGAATGGATTTTGATGCGGTTTTCACCATTCTGTGAAGGATATCTCAAGGAAGGTTTCTGTAGAAATTAAATTATTTATGACCAAAGGAGGTCAAGCACTGACGATTTCAGTGAAAAGGTTGAAAAAAAAACGGGCGTCCTTGCGCTTTTTAAGCTTACGCTGGGCAAATCGTTAAAAATATCTATATACTATGATTGTAAGCATTGTTCAGCATGAAAAGTTCTACAAAAAAGCCCGGGAGAGCATATACCTCTCTTCAATTCATCGCCTACTATAAGTGTTTTTACGTTTTCATTTCTTCCAACAATCTCCATTCAGTTACTGAGGCGACAGTTTACAAGCTAGCTAGAGGCGAGTCGATCACCCCAGTTACAGCTTATCTAGCGGACGAGCTTATTGCCCCAGATAGAGCCAGCGGCAAACTGTCGAGTCGTGTTGAGATAAGACCTTTAGAGAAGAGTGGTTGTGTTTGGAGTTTCCCTGAAATGCAACTCGGCTTTTCTTAATTTCGCCTGTGAACTTTTCGTTCCGCAAAATTCACAGTCAATTTAAGATTGGACGGAAGAGGGATTTGTGTTTCATGCACCTCGCCATTCTTAAATTACGTCCGACAAGAATTTGTTGCACAAGCATCTACATCATGATAATATAATTAATAGTCCAGTCAGTGATTTTAACCAGACATGCCGAGCCGTAAAACGGATATTGGTCGTTGTTCATTGACATTTGGTCACTTTTGTGACAGTATACGTTTGTGTATATGTTTACTTCTTCGCGACAGCCCCGTTTTACTGTTCGCTTTTTCTCTGTCCCGAAAATTTCAAAACAAGTTAATATGTTAAATACTTTATTGTATTATAATTCATTTATTGATTTATTTATATATATATTTAAGCTTCGTTTTTCTAAGATCTTACCTCAAGTGTTCCAGCGCTCACATTCTCAGCCATCCTCACCGTCGGCATAAAGAGCATCTACTAATGTGCTTTGGGCCTGCTGCGTGCTGGTGTTGACTGACGTCAGCTTGACCTTCATTCAGCCAATGGTAGGACTCTGTGGTCAGGTGGCCTCTTTGTTCGAGATTGTTCTATCGCCCCCGTATAAGAGACGCTGCCTGTTGGAGTTCATCATCATGCAGATCAACGCATCATTCTGATCGCATCACTTCTTATCAACGATTCATTCTCTTCGGATCACATCGCACGCTGCCACACCTCATGGCACTATTGACAGTCGCTACGTCACCTCGCTACTACGTTACGAGGCCTTCACGCTGAACACATCGCTATAGATGGCTGGAATGTTTGCAAACCGCAGTACTCTACAAGTCACACCTCAGATGGCATTATACTTCACCGCAACAGCAGTTTTCCTGGCTGCTAACTAGATTCATTGTTCTACCGAGTCATCGCCTAGACACTACAGGTGTCATCCTCTTCAAGAAAGGGAAAAGAAGCAATGAGCGTTCATATTCACGGAATATGTATCTTGAGGCCATGAACGCCTCCTACGGAAGAAATTGTAAAGGACTTCTTAAACAACATTATGCAAGCTGAGATTTTATGGAGCTGGCTGGCCCTTCAGTTTGGAAGATAAGTTCAAGTTTTATTAAAAAGCTAAATTTCTTACTCTTATCACATAATTCATCTTTTTAAAATTCTTTTATTATTGTAAATTATAATTCAATCTTATTCCTCTCAAATTAAGGCAAGCCTTATCATTGGTTTTTCACTAATTCGGGTTCTGTCACAAGACCCTTCCAATTTGTTAAACTTATAACTAGTCAATTCTGCTTTACTTATTTGCATGCATTTAATGTGCATTTTTGATGTCATTATTTAAAAAACTTGTTATATCAATAAACATATTTATACCTTGTTATTTAAATTTGTTTTTCTGGTGATGTACTTTTATGCCCGCTATACCGCACCGCTTCAGTCTATTTTCTGTTTCACAGTAGCTATTTTGGTCAGGCTTACGCCTGATTTGCGTTCTCCCTTTATGGGAAAGATTAGGGCAGATCATCTCTCCATAAACTTTGGTGCCGAAACCCGGGATTTAACCCATTTCAAATATTGCACACCAGAAATCAAAATAATAATAATAATAATAATAATGGTTAAACTACCTCACAATGTATTAATACATCTGTATTTTTCAGTTCAAACTTGAATCGAGCAGCGGCAGGGAGGATTTTGGAGAGGTGCCAGTTCTTCCTCCACTGGTGTTCACTTCAGCTGACGTACGCAATACAAGTCAAATACAGGTGGTGAGTTTGCTCCAGCTTGCAATATGCCTCTTGATACTACTATCATTAATACTTGTGCCTTATATAAGGGTAAATTAACCCGCTTTAGAACGGTTCTCTCAGAGCTTACAGAGCAAGAACGTAACTTAGATATAATCTCTCAAAGATTAAAAAACTATGAACAAGCCTTTGGAAAGTACGATGAAATTCAATGCAGTATTAAAATTCATAGCCCCGAACAACAGAGTGATCGTAACGAAACAGAACGTCTTTACTACCAAGGCTATGCAGAAGCAAAAGCTTTATTTAGAACATTAACACTTGAAACCAAGAACGAAGATTCAACTCCTTTTTTTCTCTACCTCCAAACCAAACCGAATTATTCTACCTAAAATTGAATCACCCACATTTCGTGGCGACGAAAGTTCATGGGAACCATTTTTTGAATTATTTACTTCACTAATTCATGACAATGAAACACTTCCGCCGATACAAAAGTTCAACTACTTGCGCTCAGCCGTTCAAGGCCAGCCACTTAAGCTTATTCAGGCATTAGCCCTGACAAGTGACAACTACGAAGTCGCTGTAGAATTACTTAAAGGTCGCTATGGAAATTCAAGGCTTAGGACTCAAAGACATATACAGGCTTTGTTTAATCTTCCTAATATTCAATCTGATAATGTTATAAACCTTCGCAATTTAATTGACACAGCAGAGCTTCACATTCGTGCCTTGGCGAATTTAGGTCAGCCTGTGCAATTTGGGGATTTATTCATAATTCATCTTGTGACCAGTAAATTCGATTCTGCTACCCTAAAAGCCTGGGAGATGGAGCTATCTCAGCATTCGCAATGCAATTACGAGGCCCTTGTTAAGTTTATAAAGGCCAGGTGCCAAGTTTTGTCCACTATAGTCTGACAAAAAAGTGCTATTGTTTCTGCTAAAATTCCTTCAAACCAAAAGGGCATTAGTCATGATCAAAGAGTTTTGAGGTCTCATGCCTTTGCCGCACATAGTCAATCGCCTAGTCAGATGCAAAGTTGTGTTTTATGCAAACAGTCCCACAACTTATATCAATGTTCCGATTTCAAAGCCTTGTCTGTGGACGACAGACGCAAATTACTATCTCAACAAAAACATTGTTTGAATTGTCTCTCGAGAGCACATTCTTGGAGTAACTGTCGATCCGAACGCCTGTGCTTTCATTGTAAGGGCAAGCATCATATATTATTACATAGACATGAGAAACCACGATCATCAGCCCCTAGCTGTTCTCCTCAAAAGCCTTCTACTAGTGCTCAGACGTTTACTCAAAGTTCCACTTCCCTTAGTAAGGTTCAAGTATTGCTATCCACTGTGCAAGTCTTATTGAAGAATGCTCATGGTAAATGGATTACTGCTCGTGGGTTACTAGACAATGCTGCCACTAACAACTTCATCAGTGAGCATTTAATTCATAAATTAAGTCTGCAAAAACATCCTACTTCAATTGAAGTCACTGGAATTAATCGTTCAAAGTCCAAATCTTGAAGTTTCGTCAAGGTCGACTTAAAGGATTCTCATAATTTTGGCACTCGTTTTCCAACTAGATTGCTTAACGATTGATTCCATAGGCAATGAAACTCCTAGTTCTTTTTCCCAGTTAATAAAGTGGCATATTCCGCATTTCATAAAATTTGCTGGTCCACGTTTCAACGAAAGGCTGCCCGTTGACATTCTTCTCAGTTCTAGCATTTTCTGGCAGTGTTTGCATTCTGAGAAAGTCAAGGTTGCCCCTAGCGTCTTTTTTCGCAAAACTGGCTTCGGATGGATTGCCACGGGACAAATACATCGCAGTCCTGTTCAGTCTGTCTCAACCTGTTATCATGTTCACGCCGATTTGGGCCATGACTTGACAACATTTTGGGATATAGAAAATATCCAAGCCGCAACTTCTTCTTCCTCGAATAACGAGATTTGCGAAAAGCTTTTTCGTGAAAGTACTGTTCGTACCCATCAAGGTAGATTTATTGTAACTCTTCCTCGAATTTCTGAGCCCCCTGTCATTCTTGATTCATACCCTAGGGCGCTTAAAGCTTTATTCGCTGTCGAAAATCGCCAGAAGCAAGATAAGGCTATGAAAACTCAGTACACCTCTTTTTTGGAGGAATATGAGTCTGCTGATCATATGGAGGTAATTTCCAAAATTGAAGATGAAAATAATCATTCTAAAAATATAGTTTACTTAAACCATCACGCTGTCTGGAAAAAACCTTCCACGCGGGAACATATAACTATTTAATTAATTTATCGTTAGAGACTGGTCTGGTGGCTGATGATCTAAAAATAGCACGAGTCATACCAGTCTATAAAGGAGGTGACAAAAGCAATCCAGACAATTACAGACCCATTTCCATCCTCCCACCCATATCCAAAGTACTCGAAACAGTAGTAAAAATCAGAATTGTTAATTTTTTAAATAAAAATGATTACTTCTACAAAGGGCAGTATGGATTCCGAGAAAACTCAAGCACAGAAATAGCCACAATTGATATAATCTCTAACTTGCAGGATGTCATAGACAATAAGATGACAGCGAGTGGCATTTTCATAGACTTGAGAAAGGCGTTTGATACTGTTGGCCATGAAATTCTTTTAGGGAAACTTGATAAAGCAGGTATCCGAGGATTAGCTTGGACATGGTTTAAAAATTACCTGTCTAATCGTAAGCAGTATGTTGAAATAAATGGCTACAGAAGTGAGGAAGTAAATATTACCCATGGTGTGCCCCAAGGATCAATACTGGGACCTTCCCTCTTCTTAGTATAAATTAATGACATAGCAACACTCAGTTTTCATGGTAATATAACGTTGTTTGCAGATGACTTAAGCATCTTTTACAATGCGTACACCAGCAACACTCTGATTACACACATGCAGGAGGACATGAATACAATACTTGGCTGGACCCAGTCAAATAAATTAACAATAAATGAAGATAAAACAAATTATTTAATAATATCTAAGCGAAGAACAAAGTTAGACATCACTCAGAATATAATGCTGAATGGAAAGGTAGTGAAAAGGGTCTCATCTGTCAAATACCTAGGCCTAATAATAGATGAAAATCTCTCCTGGCAAAAGCACATTGATGCATTAGTTAAAAAAATATCACCTGCTGCTGGGATGATAAAAAATTGAGCTAATATATCCCAAAATATCTACTCAGGAAAGTGTATTTTTCCTTAATCCATAGCCACTTACAATATTTGAATACAATTTGGATAAAATGCTCAAATTACCTAAAAGAGGAAATTGAGGAAATTCAGAATAGAGCCATAAGAAATATGTAGGCCTATAACTACCCTTTTTAACACCAACCAAACACCTTTATATTACGAGTAAAATTCAACCAGTAGCCCTAAATGCAGAAATCAAATCAAATGTCCTGATGTACCAAATCCTACACAAAGGTATCCACACAAATTTAAACTTCACTAAACAATCTGATTTACACGCTTACAAAACTAAGACATGCAGATGACATATCACTTTTCCATATCAATTTCAAACAATATGGCAGTAATAGCATTAAGTATAGTGCCTTTGTAAAGTTCAATAGACTACCAGAAAATATAAAAATTGCACCTAGCCTACCAATCTTTAAAAGGAGGCTAAAACAGTTTATGTGGATTATAAAATGTCAGTTTGAAGAAATTCCAAAATCTGAGAAGACAAAAGAAGACAACATTGTGTACAAAAACTTATGAAAGCTACAAAATGTTGTATATATTTTCATACTGAAAACTTTGTAAACTAAACATTGAATTGTAATTTGTCGCCAAAAAGATAAAACTGTACGATTCCTTTGTATATGAGTCCTTGACTCGTTAAGGGATTAATAAAATGCATTATTATTATTATAAGAGTGGTATTTAATGGTTCTTCTCCTGACATCAATGGCATTTCGCTCAATGACACTTTGCATTCAGGACCCGCAATTCAGAATGATCTCACTTCTGTCTTATTGAATTTTCGTCTTCACCCCATTGCAGTCTTAGCTGACATCAAACAGATGTATCGACAAATCTTGGTAATCCCCGAGCAGCAGGATTTGCAAAGGATTTTGTGGCTGGACGAACATTCAAAACCCATAAAAATATTTTGCCTAAGAACAGTAACTTATGGTTTGAAACCCTCTTCTTTCCTCGCAATTCGCTCTCTGCATAGGCTGGATGAACTAGATGGTCATCAGTACCATCCTTTAGCCTCTGAGATACTTTAAAATTCCTTTTACGTGGATAATTTCCTCTATTCCTTTTCGAATTTAACTGATGCTTGTCTTATTTCTGAAGATCTTGAATCTTTAGTGCTTGGAGGTGGATTTCCGCTCCATTAATGGAGCTAAAATTCAACTGAGTTTTTGTTAAAGATTTCATCTGACTCGCCCACCATTAAGTTAATTGAGCTGCCTACTGAGGAAGCTACCATGAAAGCCCTAGGTATTTTCTGGTCCCCTTCTTCTGATAATTTTTCATATAAGGTTCAGTTGTCAAATTTGAATCCTCAAACTAAAAGGGAAGTCTTATCAGAGATAGCAAAGATCTTTGATCCACTTCAGTACCTAGCCCCTGTTGTAATTACTCCAAAAATCTTTATGCAACGACTTTGGTTATTGAAATCAGGATGGGATGAATTAGTACCCACTCCCTTTCTGAAGGAATGGTTGGAATACCGAAGCAGCTTATCTGATCTTTCTAAAATTTGTATTCCCCGCCTTTTAATCTCAGATCCCATTTGAATTGCACATTTTTGCGGACAGTTCCGAAAAAGCCTTTGGTTGTTGAGCTTATATAGTAGGACGTCCTACCGCCTCTTCTGATGGATTTTCAAATTTGATTTGTGCTAATTTGATTTGTGCTAAGTCCAAAGTAGCTCCGCTTAAGTCAATTTCCATTCCTAGACTGGAATTGTGTGCTGCCTTAACCTTTTCCGCTCGTGTGTCGACCTGAGCTCGACAGCCTTCACTTAGCGTTATAGCTCGTGTGTCGACCCTGAGTCGACACAATGTTTGGCCGCTCGTTTCTAGGTTACCTGGCATGCCAGGTCTTTTGGACTTCGTTTGGTAACTGCTGGTCCCGGAAAGAGAAAGTAACGAAACACGAGTGTTTTGGTTTCTCTTTGCTCGGGAAAACTGCTCCGTTTCCTTGAAATAAAGAGCAGTCGCGGTGAAGCAACATGACGGTGCACAGTCTGCCTGAAGCTGAGATCTGGGCGTCTATTTCGGCTGATTTTGATGATAGTGACCATAAGAGCGATGCAATTTTTGAATCAGGCGATGAAAATGATATATCCGTGAGTGATTCAAGTGACAATATTGATATCAGCGTCGCAAGGGAGGAGGCGATAACATTATGTGAAGCACTCAGGGTCAATCCAGGCATTTGCTTTGAACGCTTCCACACACTCAATACATACCGTAAAGAAAGTTAAAAACATTATTTTGTGTCATGTAAATGCCATACTTTCATTAATTTTGTACTTCCTTCCTGTATATATTGTTACAACCAGTACTTTATACCAGGTTTTAAAATATGAAGAATGCTGACAGAAATAAATACGAGTTGGGAGAAACCGGGACTTGCAATAATTCGAGTGGAAAGGGTTAATGGCCGCCGAATTATTTGTCAAACTAAACAAAAATCTGAATGTTCAATTTTCCCGCACATGTTTTAGGTGTGACTCCGCGGTTGTTTTGGCTTGGCTCTCGAAACCTTTCTCTCAGTGGAATACTTTTGTTTCGAATCGTGTTTCCAAAATTCAGGAAATCTCACAATCAGAGCAGTGGTGTCAGGTTCCTAGTAAAGGAAATCCCGCGGATATTATATCACGTGGCTGTTCACCTACAAAATTGGCTTCTTTTGATTTATACTGGCATGGGCCGCCATGGCTTTTGCGAAATTCCGCATTCTGGCCTCGTCTTTCATGTAATATGTTGACAGAAGTACCAGAAACCCGCGTTGTTTTCGCTTCCTCTTATGTTGCTTCAGTTACGAGTAGTCTTTTTCAGCGCTATTCCTCATTCTCTAAATTAATTCGAGTGATGGCAGACTTCTTTCGATGGAAATATTTCGTAATCAATCAACCTCTCAAACCTCAAGGTTTTCTCACTACAGTGGAACTGGAATTCGCAACGCGATGAATTCTACTGTTAACCCAACAAGAAGTGTTTTCTTCCGAAAGGCAAATGCTTTCATTTGGTCAGGAATTACCCAAGTCTAGTCGACTTTCAGCCCTAACTCTCATCCATGATAAGGATGGTTTGATAAGAGTAGGAGGTAGATTGTTATTTTCAAACTATTCTGATGAAAAAAGGCATCCTATAATTCTTCCATCAAAACATCATGTGACCGCTCACATAATTCGGAAGGTTCATTACCAGAATTTACATGCAGGAACTCGTATTCTGTTGTGTTTGATTAGAGAACACTACTGGCTCATTAATTTTAGATCATCAGCCACCAGACCAGTCTCTAACGATAAATTAATTAAATAGTTATATGTTCCCGCGTGGAAGGTTTTTTCCAGACAGCGTGATGGTTTAAGTAAACTATATTTTTAGAATGATTATTTTCATCTTCAATTTTGGAAATTACCTCCATATGATCAGCAGACTCATATTCCTCCAAAAAAGAGGTGTACTGAGTTTTCATAGCCTTATCTTGCTTCTGGCGATTTTCGACAGCGAATAAAGCTTTAAGCGCCCTAGGGTATGAATCAAGAATGACAGGGGGCTCAGAAATTCGAGGAAGAGTTACAATAAATCTACCTTGATGGGTACGAACAGTACTTTCACGTTAGTACATAGTACAAAAGGTACAATTACCGATTTCCAAAACAAACTTGTGGCCTATAGCTAAAGGAACGCCATGATTTTAAATTACATCCAGCAATGAAAATGCATTCACAAGTAAGCAGTAACATCTTAACTGATGAAACTGTGTCACTTCAGCAGATGTTCAATCTGACCACCATTTGCATCAATGCACTTCTGTAGACGGTGAACAAGAGAGCGTTGTATTGACGTCAGCTTGACCTTCATTCAGCCAATGGTAGGACTCTGTGGTCAGGTGGCCTCCTTGTTCGAGATTGTTCTATCGCCCCCGTATAAGAGACGCTGCCTGTTGGAGTTCATCATCATGCAGATCAACGCATCATTCTGATCGCATCACTTCTTATCAACGATTCATTCTCTTCGGATCACATCGCACGCTGCCACACCTCATGGCACTATTGACAGTCGCTACGTCACCTCGCTACTACGTTACGAGGCCTTCACGCTGAACACATCGCTCTAGATGGCTGGAATGTTTGCAAACCGCAGTACTCTACAAGTCACACCTCAGATGGCATTATGCTTCACCGCAACAGCAGTTTTCCTGGCTGCTAACTAGATTCATTGTTCTACTGAGTCATCGCTTAGACACTACAGGTGTCATCCTCTTCAAGAAAGGGAAAAGAAGCAATGAGCGTTCATATTCACGGAATATGTATCTTGAGGCCATAAACGCCTCCTACGGAAGAAATTGTAAAGGACTTCTTAAACAATATTATGCTAGCTGAGATTTTATGGAGCTGGCTCTTCAGTTTGGAAGATAAGTTGAAGTTTTATTAAGAAGCTAAACTTCTTACTCTTATCACATAATTCATCTTTTTATAATCCTTTTATTATTGTATATTATAATTCAATCTTATTCCTCTCAAATTAAGGCAAGCCTTATCATTGGTTTTTCACTAATTCGGGTTCTGTCACAAGACCCTTCCAATTTGTTAAACTTATAACTAGTCAATTCTGCTTTACTTATTTGTATGCATTTAATGTGTAGTTTTGATGTCATTATTTAAAAAACTTGTTATATCAATAAACATATTTATACCTTGTTATTTAAATTTGGTTTTCTGGTGATGTACTTTTATGCCCCCTATAACGCACCACTTCAATCTATTTTCTGTTTCACAGTAGCTATTTTGGTCAGGCTTGCGCCTGATTCGCGTTCTCCCTTTATGGGAAAGATTAGGGCAGATCTTCTCTCCAACATTGAAAAAAAAAAACGCTTATCACGTAATGTATTCATAAGTGTTCACGGGCGAAGCCGGGTCGAGTTGCTAGTAATAAATAAATAGACGTGATAAAAACTATGGATTTACTTTATTTGGCTTCACATTTACTTGCAGTATAGATTTTGAATTCATAACAAATATGTATTTTAAATTGATCAGTCTTGTTAATACTGGTACATTAATATTTGTAACATTCACATATTTAAAACAACGTACATATTTCTAACTACTAAGTCCTTCAGCTCACTCCATTCAAGTCAGAAGACCAATTGGATTGATTAAAATTGTACCTTATTTAGTTCTTTTTACATGCACTTAAAAACACTTTTAAAACACGGATTGAAGAACACACTTCAAAATTATAAAATATTTACGAATTGATCATTTTCGGGAGTTCACCATCCTCTTCCTGAGGTGTATTTCTTATTGCTTTCGGCACACTGAACATGTTCTTGCTCATAACAAATCCAGTATGATGTGTCAAATTGTCAATCTAGAAAGCTCTCAGGAGTAATAAGTGTTGTTCTTTTCCGTGTCTGATTGCTGTCCTTTACGACAAGCAAAGTTCTTATGTTCCCTGTTACCATAGTTAATGGATAATACTTCTTAGTTCTCTGATCACATTTGGAATGACTCACTGGGTGCGGTGTCCCAGCCGGCTGAAAGTGAGACTGCCGATGTTTAGCCCTCTGGGTATAAAGAGCAATATATCCCAATAAAATATAGAAAACATTCTGCAATGGTAGGTAGGGCATGTACAAAAAAATGCAGATACACTTTCTCTGATGTTGAAAGGATTTAAAATGTTTGCACAGAGCTTGCATTAGAACTTTTAGAAATATAACGTGGTTACAGAATATACTAGACAAGAAAAGCAAAAATAAACCATCGGCGTAATGAATTAGCTCCTCCATTAACAAAACATTTGCTGATGGTCATTAACTTGCTGGGTGGGATCCATTTGAGTGGAAACCAGGTAAGCAGTCTGGCTTATGCTGATTTAGTTGTAATGACCGACTCTGTCTCTGCTGGATTCTTTGTTTAGGACCACTTACGGCAAGTCTTTTCTTAAAATTTTACAAGCCGATTTCACTATGTCATTTCCATCAGCATGTGCACTTTTTCCCGTCTTTACACACGATTGTCTAAAGACATGCCTTTACTACTTTTAAAACTACATCTCTGCATCCTGATCTCCTAGTTTCCAAGTCCTGCAATTGTTTATCATCTACTGTTTGGAATTTCTCACCATCTATATTTGCCCAAGTTTCTTATCCCATAGATTATCAACCCTAATCCATCTGGCAACAGATCTCACTTTCTGCACTCAAGGTCAAACTATGGTCAATTCACAGCAGACCAGTTTGTGGTCTGTCCCATAAAATAAAGTCTTTGAATACCCCGCAATTCCTTATCAATTTCCAAAATTGAAAGTCAGTGATGGTGCAATCTATTACTGACTTAGTTCCTCTACCTATTCTTTCATGTGTATTGGTGAATCTCTTAATATTTCGAGAATGATTTTGCAACAGACAACCCCATAGTAACACAGAAATTTAGTAATAATTTCCCATTGTGTTTGCTTCTCTATCGTCACCTCACTTACCCATTACCTTCTCATATCCCTCAATCCTATTTCCTATCCTAGCATTGAAATCACCTATCAGCACTACACTATCCTTATTATTAACTATCACTACCACATCATACAATGCCTAATTAAGTCTGTCCATTTCATCCTGCTTTGAACCTTCACAGGGAATTGGACATTTTTTAATCATATTATGTAGACCCTTTGCGGTGAGCTTGTTTGTGAAGTTTTATTCACACTGTATAAAACACACACTAGTTTTCAGATTTGAACTGAGCATATTATTAGAATTATAATTTTAACTTTGCAAATTACTTTTTCAAAAAGTAATTTGTAATTTTACTGATTTCTTTTTGAAAATGTAATTGTAATTCAGGTAAACAGTTGCAACCAAGCAAGCAAGGTGAGCAGACATGTAGTGAAGTGTACGCAAACAATGGGAATCGGTATTCAGCAGTACCAGGCGGTTATCGACTGCTGGCAGGCTAGTGCCGGGAAAGTGATAGTGGGCAATGTCAATGAGCAGATAGGGGTCATGGTGATGGTGATGGCAGCGGTGGTTGTAGCAACTCGGTTGATATTTGTAGGAGTGGACTCAAACCCAGGGCCTGGACAGTTATAATGGCCAGAACTTGAAAAAGTAACAGAAATTGTAAAGGAAGTGTCCCAAACCGATCAGATCCGTGACAATGCAATGATATTAAGCAGATGAAGACATGTATAAAGGAAGAGATGTGAATGGTGACACAAAGGCTGCCTCAAAACAGTTAAGAGGTAAAGAATCTAAAGAAAAGGTGAAGTTATTAGAAGAGGAAGTAAATGAATTAAGAAGGCAGAACCAGAGGAGCATGCAAGATGAGAGAAAGAAAAGTCTTCATTTACGGAATAGGGGAAAATGAAAGCTTCAATGATCTACTGTCTTGGTGATTAATGACAGTTTGAAAATTAACTTCAGGGACTCTGATGTGGACAATGCTATCAGATGGGTCGAGTAAAGGGTAAGATGCCCACACACACTGATGACAAGATAATTTGGGCGAACACCAGGGATTTGAACGGTGGAAGGATATGGATAAGAAGGGACATTGACTAAGAAAAGGTACGTGAACAGTTCTTGCAGTTTCATTTGGTGAAGGCAAGGAACTCTGGTCTAAATGCTTACATCAAGGGGAAGAGGCTGGCGGTAAGTTACAACAACTGGACTCGAATCTGGACCGACACACAGCTACAGGATATGGTGATGCAGCAACCTGACACAGCAACATGTAGCAAACAGGTGGAGGTAAGAACTCGCAAATCATCCGATTGTACGGTCTTTACAGAACAGGGGCATTCGACACCAAATACCAGCGTAGAAGCGACACAAGCCTAATCAACTGTGGCTACCAACAATGGAGCAGCACATGACTTACAGCAAGGTGAGAAAAGTAAACGTCGAGTCACCTGCTTAAAGGAACAGAGGGGCAAGAAAGCTAGTCGACAGCCTTTAAAAGTAAAGAAGGAAGTTATCTCTTCTCCAGTAGGCAGTATTTCAGAGGTTGAAAAATCTAGAATTACTAGAAGTAAAACAACCACTAACACAGAGGTTAGAGGAAAAAAATAACTGAATTGGAATATTGCATGTGTAAATACAGAGAGATTTATCATCGTCGGTCAATACTCATATCCGAGTGTATATTTCTTTCCTGCATTACTAATTTGTATTCACTCGATGGTGATGTCGTTAGTGACTCAACAGACCAATTCTGGCATGAACATATGGCCGCACACGATGCAGATGATGGAAGGTGGAGAACGTGGCAATATCTGGCACAGCTTTCTCCTCAGACTAGTTTTCATTTCCTGCCTTCGGCGTTCTTCTTCAATGGCTACACTCCTCAAGGTTTGTTTAAGCTGGTCTTTGAAACGCTTCCGAAGTGCTCCTAGAGGTCTCTTGCCCGTGCTGAGCTCTCTGTACAGGATTTTCCGTGGGAGTCTGTCGTCATTCATGCGTTGGACATGACCGATCCATCCAAGCCGGTGACTAATGATTACAGCCTCTAAGCTCTTCATCTCTGCTCTCTCGAGAACCGCAGCATTCGTTATATAGTCATCCCATTTGATGTTCATAATGGAACGGAGTTTCTGCAGGTGAAAGCGTTCCAATTTTTTTTATGGTCTGGCGGTATAGTGTCCAGGTCTCACATCCATAGAGCAACGTAGAAATGACAACAGCTCGGTATACCATTAGTTATGTACTGATTCTTAGATCTTTGCTCTGGAATACACGACGTGAGACACGTCCAAATGCTGCATGCGCAGCACGGATTTTGTTACCCACGTCCTTCTCAACAGTACATTGCATAGACAGAATACTCCCAAGGTATGAGAAGTGATCGACTTGGTCCAAGGATGTGCCAGAGATAGTAATATTTAAACCTGGGATAGAGGTTCCAGGAACAGTTTGAGCTAATACTTTGGTCTTCTGAATGTTTATGGTAAGGCCAAAACGTTCATATGCACTCCTGAAACAGTTGACAGACTGTTGCAACTCTTCAGATGTATGGGCTGGTGAGGCATTGTCATCGGCATATTGCAATTCTGTAACCTGGTGAATATTGGTTAATCTTTTGGAGCAAAGTCTGGTTTGGTTGAATAGCCCTCCTTCATACCAATATTTAATTTCCACACCTGTGTTGTTTGCAGATGCTGTCTCATAGAGCATGGCCGTCAGGTATAGGGCAAAAAGAGTACCGTAGGTGCAAGAACACAGCCTTGCTTCAGCCCATTTGTGATCGGAAATTCTTCGGAGACATCATTCTGATACAGCACTTGCCCGACCATACCATCATGAAGAGCCTGAATCAATCCAACGAAATGTTCCAGACATCCAAAACGCCCCAAAACCAACCACATTGCATTTCTGGGAACAGTTTCGAAGGCTTTTTCAAGATCGTAAAAGACTAAGAATAGATGTGTCATTTGTTCTCTGCATTTCTCCTGCAGTTGTCTTGTACAAAAGATCATGTGAACTGTTCCTCGGGAAGTACGGAATCCACACTGTGATTCAGGAAGTATTCTCTCTGAGATAGTTTGGAGTCGATTCAGTAGGATTCTGGCAAAAACTTTTCCTACTATGAAGAAGGAAATACCGCAGTAGTTTCTACAGACACTGCGATCGCCTTTCTTGAAGATAGTAACAATGGTGGCGTTCTTCCAGTCAGCAGGTATTTTTTTGGGTTTCCCAGATTAAGAGGATCAGGTAAAAGAGTCTGGTTTTTAAGGGTAACCCTCCATTTTGAATGAGTTCCAGAGGGATGTTGTCTGGACCTGGAGCCTTCCTTGGCTTCAGGCTACAGCAAGCTTTGTCAAATTCAAGGAAAGTCGCAGGTATTGCCATCCAGGGTTGAAGAGGATGTTGAGGAACAAACCATAGAAAATCTTCAGTCGCGGTAGAGGGACGATTTAAGAGTGAACTGAAGTGTTCTTTCCATCGTTCCAAGATGTCCTGGCTGTCGGTAAGTATGGTGGTGTTATCAGCATCTTTTAGAGTACCTGAAGAGGAGCGGAGAGGTCCATACAGCTCTTTCAGTCCCGCATAAAAGTTGCGTAGGTCTCTAGCGTCTGAACAATTCTGAAGTTCTTTGGCTTTAATTTGTCACCAGTTGCTTTTTATCTCACGAATTTTAGCATGACATGTCTGCTTTAGTTCCTGAAATTTCTTTTGCTTCTCTCTGGAGCATGGGGTTTGCAAAAGAGATAGACCGGCGTCCCGTTTTAGCACTGATGAAATTCTGAATTACCTCATTGTCATCAAACCAGTCTTGGCACTTCCTCTTCTCAAAGCCGATAGCCTCCTCTGCTGATTCTGCAATAATTCTCTGAAACGTGGTCCATTCACAGTCAACATCCTTTGTATTGAATGGATTGTTGGTCAGTTCTTCTTGAATAGTGTATCGGTATCCTTCAGCAACAGTTTCATTAAGGAGCCTCGAGGTGTTGAACTTTCTCCTGGACGGATTCGTGAAGTGGGAACGTGGTCTTTTGTTGATAGCAATCCTGAATCGACTAATCAAGAGTCTGTGATTTGTCCAACAGTCATCGAAGTTTCGTACTGCCTTCGTGATCAGGACATCATTCTTGTCACGCTGTCGGGTGATGACATAATCTATCAGATGTCAATTTTTAGAACGTGGATTCATCCATGTAGTCTTGAAGCAGTCCGGGAGTCGCAAATGCGTGTTGGTGATGTAGAGTTCATGCTCAGCACATAGGCCAAGGAGTAATAGGCCATTAGCATTACAGTTTCCTATACCATGATTTCCCATGACTCTTCCCCATAATTGACTGTCTCTCCCCACTCTGGCATTGAAGTCTCCTAGTAGTACGAGTTTGTCAGTGGAAGGCACTCTGGTGAGGACCGTGCTTAGCTGAAGGTAGCAGTAGTTCTTGGAGTCCTCATCATCCATAAGAGTGGGGGCATATGAGGAAATAAGTGTAATGAACCTGCCTCTCGAAAGAGGTATACAGAGAGTCACGAGTCTTTCATTTATTGTAGAGGGAGTGAGTTGATGTTCTTGCACCAACTTACGTTTTCACTGCAAAACCTACACCATGAATGAGACGTTCCTCTTCCTTTTTTTCCCTTCCAAAATATTGTATACCCCGTTGAGGTCTCGCTGATTTTACCTTCCCCCGCAAGTCTGGTTTCACTCAGGGCAGCAAAATCGACATTGAGTCCATCCAGTTCATGGCGGATGAGAGCAGTTCTTCTTTCTGGTCTGTTATTGTTGTCGTTAAGGTCAAGAAGAGTTCTGAAATTCCATGCGCCAATAATTATCGATTTGGTTTTGCATTTCTTTCAACTGCAAAAAGGGGAGACCCTTTGGGTGCGGTTTCCCAGACAGGTTTGGAGAGTGACTTCCGATGTTTAGCCCACATTTTCTACAGCCTTCCCCATTCGGGATGGGCAGCGGTGCTCCTAAATAGGCCTGCCCTGTCACAGATGTAGGACCGTATCCCTGAGTAGTCAAAGGGTCTCAGAGAAGCAACCATCACGCATCTGCCGCCAACATGCAGGTCCAGACTAGAAGCTTCCAGTTTACCCAAACCTGCTTCTGTCGCCCTTGTCTCATCACCGTTGGTCTAAGAGGAATGGCAGGAAAGAGTGCCACAGGCGTGACTTTGTCTAAGATGGATCTCTACTTGCCAGGTAGTGACCCACACACTATGATTCTGGAACCATTATCTGCGGCACATAAATAACGAGACATGCAGCTTCCAGCACCAGAACTGCAATGAACTACTGCGAACTCGAGAAAAGGTGAGTTTCGCCTTTACAGCCAGTCCATCTGACATGGCCTCTTCCGCCTAGACGACCGTTGGGGACCTCAAAAATTAATAGGCTCCTCCTCCGCCCAGGTTGCCGTTGGGCCTTAGTTTCACCCGAGCCGTCAATTTTCAGGGTTCCTGTAGGACCTTCACAGCTACCGTAGCGGTCCTGGGGCACACTGAGTCCCCACTGTATTTCGCCCCTACAGGCAGTCCCATACTTCATGCCGTTGCCCATCTCCCACAACTTGGACGAGGGGTTGGACTTGTGGGAGACAGAGAGATTTATAAATAAGAGAAAATGAAGCAGTAAGGATTTTAATGGATGATATGCAGATTTTAGGGTGTGTGGAAAGTTGGCTTCCTGCAGGATATGAGGTAAAAATAGGTAATAGCTATAATATATACAGAGGGGTCCAATAAAATGTACTCACTGTTTGTAATTCAATAATTTCGAAACAAAGATACTTACACTCACACTACACTTCCGCATGTGATTAGTAACTAATAAATTAGTCGTGAGTAGGTGGCGATGGCAATTTGCGCCGCGCATGCGCGGGTTGTGGGGAATCAGTGCACTGGAAGACAGTTGAGTAGCAATAATGGCTGAGGTAAGGTTATCATTTGTGGAACATAAGGCTGTGTTGAAGTGGTACTGGAAGTACGAGAACATTCACGAGGTACAACAGCAGAGGCAGAAAGAGTTTGGAACATGGCCACCAAGATGTAGAACCATTGCCAGTATCCATAATAAGTTTGAAGCCGATGGAACTGTTGATGATAAGGCATAAGGCAAGATCCGGCCGACCATGTACAGCTACATGTCCAGCGTTCAGTGATGTGGTTTTGCAACATTTCACCCGACCACCGCAAAAACCAGTGAACCAGGGAGAGCGCGAAAGTGGAGTGAGCCAGTCTAGTGTCAGACGCATCCTTGCAGAAGGAAGAAAACTGCACAGTGGAAAGTGTACATACCAAGACTGCTACACACAATGAACGAGGACGACCCAGATCGAAGGATTGAATACTGTAATTGGTTTGAGCACATGGTTCACAAGGATGACGAATTTGCAGCGAAATTTGTGTGATCTAACGAGGCGCAATTGTGTCTACAAGGCTCCTCAAAATCCTCATGTTAATACGGACAAAGCAATGAATCTACAGGGCATTAATGTATGGTGTGGCTATCGCAAGGAGCAGATGACCTCGCTGTTCCACCCCTTAAAACCTCAATAACTAACTCTGTCATCGCATGGTTTGATTGGTTCATTCTTCTTCGACGGTACCATAACTGGTCAGGTGTATCTTGATATGCTTCAAACAATGACTTTGCCTGCCATACAAACCCTATATGGCAACTAAATGTTATACTTGCAACAAAATAGAGCCCTGCTTCGCTACCATGGAGATGTCAGGTCATACCTGGATGACACTCTACCCGGAAGGTAGGTAGGTTGAAGAAGTGCTATCGAGTACCCACCTCCGTCTCCTTCTAAATGGTATATGTGCGTGAAAGCTAAGAGGAAAGTAGCGAGAATTGATGGGTGATATGAAGAATCTTGCAGAAGGAAGAAAACTGAAGTTATACAAGGAAGGAGAGAAAATGGTAAGAGTTGAATTCCTTAATCTATGGAAAGAATATAGGGAACTACTCAGTAAACAAAAAGTGAGTGGCAGGGGAAAGAGGTAGAAACACTAAACTAAGATTCTAAATCCAACGATTGTAGGAAAGTGTGGTACAGGATAACTCATACTATAGGGGCGCAAAAGAGGTGGCCCGAGTACGATCAGTGATGAAGACTGGATTGTATATTATAAAAATCTGTTAAATATGAAAGATAATTGGAGAAATCGAGATGAGATTGGTGTTCCGAGAAGGCTGGTTGTCACTCGACCTATGCTAGGCGAAGACCTACTAGCCCAGAAGAGATAGCATTTTCGGTTGCAAAAGGTGGGGTAATTTTGATTTTCAGGCATGTTGAGTGAATTGCCCTTCTCGTAAAAAATGCAAGTTTCCGACCTTCCCTTCCTTGTCTGTTGTCTGCCATCTTGAAAATACCGCTAAGAAAAAGCAACTTTTTCAGCTTTTCCCCAGTAACTCGCTTCTAGTGCATTTTAGGCAAAATGTTGTCATTACCGATTGTAAAGAGCGTTAAATTTCCTGCACGTTTTGTATGTAATATGTTGGAATATTTGGAACAGGTACTGAGATACGGGGACGTGAACATTCGCGAACATGTAAAAGAAACGCAAAAAGTTAGATATGTCAGTGGTTTCGAATAGTGCAGTTTAGTCCAAGATGCATAATAACCATTCTTGTAGAGGTACGTGGACTGGAAAACTGATTATATCTACTGAAAATACACCACTACCTCTGTTCAAATCAATATTGCTGAAAGTAATATCTTTAATCCATTACGTAGGCTATGTAATTTATACGTGTAGTTCATGAGTTTCATGCAAATTCTGTGGAATAATCACCACAATCACTGGTGACGAGTCCTCGGTGTACGGGTACGACTCGGAAACCAAATCCCAGTCCTTGCAATGAAAAACATACTAGAGCACGACACACTGCTGCTTGCTAGCAACAGACACTATCGACAGGCGGGAAAAAATTCACGCATGAGTACGAGGTTCAAAGTTGGCTCATGCAAGTGCGCTTGATTCAAATCCATCAGGTTTTCGCAAAGAAAGAAATAAAGAAAGAAAGAAAAAAAAAAAAAAACTCTGATACTTTTCTAACAGACCTTGTATTTCATTAAAATTAAAAAATTATGAGTGGGAGTCTGGGGGTGGCTTTTGGGGGTCAAAATCATATAATCGATATTGTTGTCTATAAGGATGTTTCGATCATAACATTTTTTTAGGAGGGGGGAGGGGGGATAAGGGGGGGGTTATATTATTATTCAGGGCACAGGTCAGCAGGCCCATGAACACAAATAATCACTAATTACTTGCCTGCTAAAATTTTTACAATATGTTTCTTTTTTAAGGTTACTCAATATGCTCTCCTTTGATGCCCAGATGTAGAAAGGCCTCGGGGACATCAGAAGGTTCAGAACAATTTTACAGAATGCCAAATCACATGACATATCGTTTTAAAGGTCTTTGCTATCAGAATTGCCAAAAGACATTTCTTACCAGATTTCAGAGTATATTCCGAACGGGGAGGGGGAAATATAATGGTTTACTCAAAATTATTCTTGGGGATTCAATTATATTTACCCCACAGCATAGCCATGCCTGTTGGGTTATACACAGCGATCTCTATGGAGACCTGGAAGTCTGGAGATTGCAGGTTCGAATCCTAACACTAACAGTGGCCATCTTGAGTATGATCCTCCCCGAACGTTTTCTACACTCACTCCGGCAAACGACAGGATTGTACCTTATTTCAAGTACCGGGACACCTACTGCTATCCTCGACTCTAATTATTTTAGTAAAACAATTACAGTCACTACAGAAACACAAGTTATCAGACAAATTCAACACACACCCAAGTAAAAAAGACTGATGACCAAGATGTCCCAAGCCCCTAAAATGAATTAACAAAAATAATGTCAATTACGTCCTGTGTTACCCGAGGGGAACGGAGTGACTTCCGGTCTGGTCATGGGTTAATTACCCTTCACATGTCCACATGTTCTTAATGTATTCATCATTTCATACTCAACACGACAAGCAGGTCGCCCCTGGACATCAACTCGAATGACCTACCAGGCCTTCCTTTTATTTTACATCGCTTATATTTCGATAGGCTCTTCAGAATGGTCTATTTAACATTAGAGATGAAATTGCTTCCAGATGAGCTTTCCACTCTCCACACACACACACACAAATGAAAATATTATTTTATGACTTGGCATCTTTTTATGCTACACCATCTTTCAAAATCTCATACATTTAATGTCTTACAATAGAAGGCTGTGCAAAATAAGTTTGAGTTATATTATAACAAATCAATCGCACCAAAATATGCCTTTTGAATTAATAGCCCAGTCAAAACTGTTCACATGCAAATATTTGATATTTTCAAATAATTAAGGTCTCCAATCTTTGCACGAAAGATCAACTACAAATAAATGAACAGAACGTGACACGTGTCATCAATAGTTTACACAACCAAAACAACTTAATAATATCCACAACCATATGATAAAAACAGTTCATTTTTTTGAGCATCAACAAGTAATGGTGACTCTACACCCTTCACACAACTTCAGCTGTCTTCTCTTTAGCCTCCAATTGTAGTGACAAGTATGTTAATACTTGTGGCCAGATTTCATTAGTTGTTTTCCCATGAAAATCTTCCAGTTTATTCATCTGCCGATAAAATTCAAGTACTGGATTAATTGAGGAGGAGTACACTTCGAGACGATTTTTTACTGCTTCTTCCTCATCATCAGCCCTTCGGACTAAGGCTTCTCCAGTTACATCATCTTTGCCCTGGAAAACAAAAGAAAATATACTTTCAACATGACAACACTCCGGAGCATAACCATGCTTGTCAAATCGCGCACCATAACAGCACAAAGCTGGACGTACGGTGATCAAAGGTTTTATATACACAAATGTAGTGAAATGTTCTGTCAATCATTTCACTACATTTGTGTATATGATTGTAATGTCAATACGGACCACGTCGGAATCCAGATTAGCTGAGATCAAAGGTTTGAAACTCTAATAAGAAATACAGCTACTCACACTACTACAGTCACAACAGAAATATGGATTTCAGAGATAATTACCCAAGTTAACACAGCTGTGGACCAAGACGTCCCAATCCCCTAAAATCAATCAACAATCAAAACAAAAATGACAAACATCAAGAACATACACTGAAGAAAATGGAAATTGCAACACCCAGAAGGAATGGTGCTACATTGCTGCAATTGAACATGCAGGACGAGTGTTCGGTTGTGATTCGATTATTACACTTTCAGGTCCCTCTGACCGCAAGTTTGGACAACAATCAAAACAGGATGTGCCTACCAAGAGTTGCAATACATTGATGAATTCGGGGAGGCATGGACTCAATTAGGCCCTGGATCACTTCCTGAGGAATTGTGGCCCATACTTGCTGCACTGCACGGGTCAGTTGTTCCAGAGTTGTGTGCGGCTGAGGATGGTTGGCCAGTTGTCGACCCATCATGTCCCACACATGCTCAATAGGACTGAGGTCCGGGGATCTGGCGGGCCATTCTAAGGTTGTGATGTCGTGGACAGCTTCTCTGGAGATGCATGCAGTGTGAACCGGGGCATTGTCCTGCTGAAACATCCCATTAGCAATGCTCGCCATCATAGGGACAACCACTGGATTGAGTACCCTATCAACATACTGTCGAGCAGTCATAGTGCACTCAACAAGCACTAATTGTGATTTCACATTAAAGCCAATAGCTCCCCAGACCACAATGCTTGGTGTTGGCCCAGTGTGCCTCTCGACAATAAGGTCTGGGCGGCCCCTCTCCCCGATACGTCGGCGCACACGATTCTGGCGATCACTGCGGGCAAGACAGAAGCGCAATTCATCACTAAAGACGACCCTATGCCATTCGTCGACCCACGTCGATCGTTCTCGACACCAGGCCAGCCTTACACGTCGCTGTTGTGGGGTCAATGGAACACCTTCTGCAGGGACACGGGATCGTAAGCCAGCTGCACGCAGGCGATTACCAACTCTTTGTTGTGTAACGTGGGGTGCCACAGCTGCTCGAATTTGTGCTGCTGTTGCATGGGGTTCCTTCCGGGCCATTCGAATAATGCGGCGATCCTCTCTCACAGTTGTCTGTCGCGCTGGGCCTGTGCCAGGTCTAAGAGTGTGGGTACCTTCATTTGAACACTGCTGCCATACACGTTGTACCATAGATGCCTGTCGGCCAACACGTGCAGCGACAGTCCTTAGCGATTATCCAGCCTCACACAGCCCAATTATCCAAGCCCTCTCAAACGGCGACAGTTGTTGATAGCGTGCTCTTCTCTGTCGTCGAGGCATGTTTGACGGGGAACACTTCACTGCACAGACTGCAAGTCAACTAAGCTACACCAGAGTCTGTATACTGGAGTTGATTCCTCCACGACCAATCACGTGGGGAGACCTGTAGCAACAATCCAATGGGTCTGAAACTTTGATCGTTTACATACCTACATGGCATCGTTCCATATCTTGAAAATCAACACACACGACCAATGCCTTCATGGTGTTGCAATTTCCATTTTCTTCAGTGTATGAAGAATGACCCAGTTACCTCTAGCCTTCTGTCTGAAACTGTGTACGAGGTGTATAATGACCAAATATACCCTCAAAACTACTGGTGTAAATGGCATGAAAATTCATATTTCAATAGAAGGTATTCCTAAAATAAAACTAGGCTACAAATTATTATTAGCATACATTAGTCCAAAAGGATGAGGAAACCCTTAATTGTTTTTCGGTCTTTTCTTAAAAATGATTGGTATTAAATTTTGTAAATGTATAGAACAGATCGTTGTAAATTAAATAATGAAAATTTTAAGCCAAATAAAATTCTGATTGAATGAAACCTCACTGAAATAATGCGATAAAATATGTCCAGGGCTAGATGACTGGCAGGCATTGCTGACGCAGTACCAGGTCACCACTATCGCTCCTCAATCCACACCACCTTGCAACAACATACACTGACCGGCAAAAAAAGTGGAACAGTTAAAAAAAGTAATATAAATAGTATAAAATTAGCCATGAAAAAGATTTAATCACATTTTAAAAGCTTTTCACGCATTAGTACAAACATCTGAAACATCCGTGAATAGAAATTGATAATATGACATTTCTTAGGGTGGTTTATTACCATCAATTACCCCCGATCTTCGATGAGCCTATCTTAATGGTTTTATGGCGGGAAGCGCACTGTAAGCGTTTACAGTTTATGAGTGTTGCCGCTCGCTTATTGTTGTTCTAGGGATAACAACTGGCATTTGTTGAACACGTGTGAACCATTGTCATACATTTTAGCAAGTTATCCATGTGCAGTTCACACTAAAACGTGCCTCTTAGCCGTAAAGGAGCTGCACAGGCAGTTGCATTGGTGGAGGATGGCTGCAGCTTCCGTTGTGTTGCTGAGGTATTGGATCATCTCTCGGTGGCATTCACCGTGCAGTGCAACGATACAGAGAACTTCAAACTTACGACAGGAGACAAGGGTCAGGCCGTAGAAGATGCACAAGTGCCAGGGATGACAGATTTCTCACCCTGCAAGTTCTGCGTGATCGCCATACCACAACATTCCAGGCAGGAAATCAACTAGAAAATGTCAGAAATGTGAGAGTGAGTAGGCGAACAGTAAGAAGAAGGTTTGAAGAAGCTCATCTTTCGTCCAGGAGACCTGCACGTGGACCCGCACTCTAACGACATCACAGAGAGGCGCGTCTTCGCTTCGCAAGGCAGCATCTGGGATGGACCCAAGAGCAGTGGGCCTCCGTTCTCTTCACCGACGAGAGTGGCTTTAATCTTAGATCTCCTGATGGAAGAGAAAGAGTGTGGAGAAGGCGCGGAGAGAGGTACAGCCCTGTTGCTTTCTCCTCCAGGACTCCATTTGGAGGTGGCTCGGTTATGGTGTGGGGTGGCATCAACGTTATGGCCCGCACTGAGTTGATGTGCATCGATCACGCGACGCTCAATTCCCAAAGGCACATCGAAGAGATCCTGATGAACCATATGATGCCCTTCGCGCCTTTCATATGTCAGAATTTCATGCTGATGCAGGATAATGCCCGCCCTCATACTGTTCGCTGTGTTGAACAATATCTGCAGGAAGTGGGGATTCAAACCCTGGACTGGCCAGCTCGTAGTCCTGACTTGAACCCAATCGAACATGTACGGGATATGCTTGGAAGGAACGTCAGACAGCGTGACCACACCACCTTGACACACTGAGAACATCGCTGCTGGAGGAATGGGATCGCATCCTGGCAGATACTATTCGACGAGTTGTGAGTATGCCTGAGCGTTTACAAGCTGTCATAGACGCTAAGGGTGGAAACACTCGTTTTAGTGACCAGTGTTCTCGTGCAGTGCAGTGCAAACATTAACACTGTTTTGTTTGGCAATACGTTTGATAAAAAACAGCTCAAAAGAACATTACTAAAAAATAGAAAATTGTAAGATTTGCAAAATGTAACGAAATGTGTGAGTTAAAGCGTGTTGTAAAACATGTTTCGGTATTTTCTTTAGCCAACCATCTAAAATTTACATGAATAATGCAAATATTGGAAAGTCGATACATTTTAGTGGAATAAATTAAGAAATTACATAAAAAATTGAAGCGTTCCACTTTTTTTGCCGGTCAGTGTATGTAGGTGAGACAACAACAGATCATTCAGTTCTCACAGATCTTTGACGCACTATCTATTTTTACAAAAGACATTTCTTCAACCAGGAGTAATATACGTTTCTTTGTTAATGACGAATTTGTTTGAGTGTGTAAAGGGGAGGGGGGCAGGGAGCGTGATGGTGCAGTGGTGTAGCTGCTTGCCCTTCACCCAGGGGGATTGAAATACAAATCCCGGTGACAGCAAAGTGGAATTTTCACCTGAAAAATAATGTGGTGTGAGGAAGGGCAGCCCGGTCAATACCGAAAAGAGTGAGGGTGGCTCCGACAACCCTGAACAATTGGGATACCCCAAAGAAAATTCTAACAAGCTGGGGTTATTACTTGGAATAACCTGCAAGTTCACTGGCCAGGCAATCTCTAGACTCAAAAGACAAGTGGGTTCAAAGCTAATCATTGCTCGTTTTTGAAATGGTTGAAGTAAATTCCTATTATCAACTCCAGGAAATGCCAGGACAGCACATTTCATTAGGCCAAGGCCTTCCTTCAAACTACTTGCGCTCTTTAATTAATCTTCATTTCATTTCTCATTCACTCCGTTCATGAGGTTGGAGTCAGGCACGGCACCCAACATTGCCACTTAGAAACTCACCTAATTCCTTTGTCTAAAGAAACGAGAATAATAAGAGATAGAAATTCACTTTATAATTCGTGTGCCAATCAATTGTATATTTATATATGCAACGATCTTCTATTTATTGTTATCATCCAAACTACACATTTTAATCAGCACCATTTTTCTAACAAAACTAGACGCAGGGTAGAAACTAAGAATTCACAAGGATGAATGCCCAACAAGGGTCTATTGAATTTAACAGCCATAACTCGCCTATTAAGGTCAATCATGGAAGTGTTGAAGCCAAAGGAGTTAGCTTGCTTTGATAAGGTATTCTATAAAGGTTTAAGACAAGAATATTGGGGCAGGGCGGCCACACCCAGCTTGCAAAAATTAGGCCCAAATTAGTGAGTTTTAGGCAATTTGGGTGATTGTTTTTGTGATGCTTTGGAATAAAAGTAAATGTAAACAATTTTACACAAAGAAACCTGCAGTACCATATATGAAACCGTTTTGTGAATTGGGGAAAATTTGTGTGATATTAGCCATTTTAAGTCAAATATTTATTGTAATGCAAATTACTTTAGTTGTGGAAGTCTTGATATTCATAGCCTTCAACACGTACGATTTAAAAATAATTTTTAGAGCGCGGATAAAAATTTGTAGTATTCTTTCAAACACAATTTTTAGTACTCTTTCAAACACAATTTTCGGAATAGGCTATCTTAAAAATTAGATTTTGGTGTTTATGTGTGAAAGACTTGTGTAAAATTTATGTTATCTTCAGAAGCTTAAATATGTTTTCAATGTATAACAGCAAGATGAATCAAATTATTTAAAAGTTTCTAGCTTCGAATTTCATGTTTAGTAAAAAACTAAGGAATAGCATAATTTGTTTTGAATTTATTAATAAAAGCTACCAAAAAAAGTTAAACCCACCACCGCCAGTTTTTGAAACTGACATCCCTGGGGTGACTTGCAATGTGAACAATACCATTTCAGTACCTCAAACCAGAATGACATTTCTTGGCAAAGCTGGAGATCAAGCCCACGGGGTGGCAGTCAACTATGCCAATCACTACACAATAAGGCATACATTACATCATAGATTAGTGCCTATTGAGCAAAATAGCAGATGCTAAGTCATGTTCCACAACAATAGGGAACTGCACTCTTGGAAATCCAAGGGTTGAATCCTGACTCCAACAGTTTCCATCCAAAATAGGATTTCCTCCACACTCATTCCAGGTAAATGATAGTATGATACCTTAGTTCAAGTTCTACGACTCCAGTACCTGAGAATGATAGTTCACACTACTATAGCCATCATAACAATACAAGCTACTAGACAAGTTCCACACATTCACAAGACGTTGATTCGTTTAGGGGCTTTTTGACATCGTGGTCATGTAGATCTGTGCACTTGTCTGATAACCTGTGTTAATGTGATGGCATATTTGTAATTCAGATGAGTATTGGGAAGGAGGCGGCTGTGGCCTAAAGTTAGGAACCATCCAGGCATTTGCCTGGAGTGGAAGTGGGACACGGAAAACCACTTACATAGTGTATTTTCTTCTTCTTTGCGAATGGATTACTTGGGACCACGTAGAATCAACATTTTGCGACCTTTCCTCTTTGCCCAATAGTTATTTTCACCGATTGTTGTAATCTCTGTTCCTCCGTCCAGATACGACTTGTTGGTCTCTTCCTATCTTCCTCAAATCTTCAGTTTGAGCAGATTTTATATGTTAGAGTGTGTATTGAGCCTGGCAGGGTAGGACTTGGGCAAGCGTATTATTCCTGGACGGGAAATTCAGAGCTTGGGATAAAACCTCATGACTCATGTTCTGTACCATGACTCATCGCTCTAGCGATATGGTAACACTGCCTTCAACTAGGACCACCCAATGAACGTGTCTCTCAGTGATTGGAGGACATAATTCTCAGTCTCGAGTGTAGACAAACATATCATTGGTGGATGAAGGAGTGGGGGTTCGGCGATTGCAACCTGAGACATGATTGGTTGGCTTCGGCGCAGGAAAAACGTTCTGTACTGTAGCGGAACGATCGTGTTCTTCGGCTATAAAAGATTGTGTCAAACATAACTCATGGACTGATTTTTCAGATAGGTTTTGTGTTCATGAAAGTGCTACGTGTTTGAGTGGCTGTTAAGTCGGAGGACTTGTTTACTGTGAACTTGGAGGTGCTACATGCTTTGAATGGCTGTTGGGCCGGAAGACTTAATTTGTATTTGGAAGTGCTCCGTGTTTCTATGGCTGTTGAACCGGACGACTTAATTTTTGAGCATTTGGAAGTCCTACGAGTTTGTATGACTGTTAGAAGGCTAATTTCCCCTCTTTACAGGTAGCCTTAACAAGCATACATTTAAAGAACTCATAAGTATTTGTACACGGTTGGTTAGACAGTGTATTATTTACGTCACAGGTACAAAAGAATACTCACTGGCCTGGAAAAAAAGTAATCATCCTATGTAAAACGCCGATAAGCGTATTCGAAATCAGTCGAGTGACTGATTCTCGACCTCATTCTATTGTTATGTCTTACATTTAGGGAAAAATAAGGCGAAATATCACTCTTTAGTCTTAAAAAACTTGATGGAATGGTACAATATCAGTTAGTTTTCTTTTTATTGTCCATAATTTTCATAAACAGAGAAAAGTTTGAGCATAACGCTAAATTACACATTAAAAACAGTGGTTTGTTTACGTTCATACATCACCATTCCTGTAGTTTCAGTCACACGGCAGCACTGCTACTTGAGAATGCGAATACCGGTAATAAGAAGTACGTGATATAGTTGGTTTTTTATCTATTTTACTTTGTGGTTAGTAATAAACAAGCGAAATATTTTTATTTCTAAAACAAATGTTTACTAAGACCATGGGCTCATGCTACGAGTGTATCACTTCGTAAGTTACAAGTGTTTCATGATTCTAATAATTGCAATGCGAAGTATGTACGAATGGTTGTGAAGAAGAGGAAAAACGTGATGATCTGCTGTAACGGCCAGTACGAACTAGATATTTGGAAACAGTGCCATTTGAAATATTGGGCAGATTCACATGTAGGGATATTTCCACTGTTTAATTTAACTTAGTAATTTGGGATTATCTGAAAACATGTCCAGTTATTTAGAAAATTGGCGAACTGGATTAACAATAGCATTTTAATGAACTACCTGATTTTTATTTTTGTTAATACCGCTAGCTTTTTACCTGTTTTTAAGAACTGAACTTTACGACGATGAATCACGAAGAAAAGGAAACTTTTAAGGACAAAACCTTAAAAAAAAAAAAAAAAAAATCCTCCCATTCTTGCCATAAAGTAGCCGACGGTTTCAGAGCAGTCAAATAATGAATTTCACGAAGCAAGTAAGAAAATAAACTAAAAGTCTCACCATCACGTAGTGACAGGTAGGTAATGAAACGAAAATTGTTACTGCCCCCCCCCCCCCCCCCCCCCTTCCTGGAGAAAATCCTACGGGCGCCCATGATGGTGATGGTAACAAGATTGTGTGCGTATCTGATTTCTTTAGCGATTTAGTAACATACGTTAATTTATTTACATAATTAGTTGGGGTGAGGAGTATGTTTATAGTTCAGTTAATAAGACCGTGAAATGTAGCTCCTTTTTGTGTCAGAGTGCATGGAGTCATTTTATTATGTTGTTGGAAGTTTTGTGGGGTTTCCAGAATATAATATACTCTAGTTGAAGATTTTCTTGTTTGACAATAATGTCTAATAAATAAAGGTATTATTAATCCTTGACTCGTTAGTGAAACCTGTGTATGGGTCTATTGTTTTATTAATAAGCACTGACTAATGCGGGACCATTTCTAAGTTTTCTTTTCTTATTGAAGAATTAATTTCACTAGTTGATAGTCAATGCGGAATCAACTCTAAGGATAAAATTGTCATCCCTTTGTCACGTTTGGTAATTACAAAACAGAACTAATTAAATCTCGGCAACGGGTCATCCAACAGAGTTTCGGTTTCTCTGTCAAGTCGTAGTGCAATGGGACATTGGCATTGGAGAGTAGATCACCCATATGGCTCCACAAGATGTATACACAATACCATTCATTATTATTATTATTGCAAGGGGAAACTGCAGCAGGTCTTGAAACAGAGGTTGAATCATAGGAATGATAGTTTTGGGAGCAAATTCAATAGGAACAGGTTTTCCAAGAGATAAGTGTCTATTTTCAAGCTGTTGCATGGTTTAGATGAGATAATTCTTCAAACATTTCGCCAGAAAATAAAGCCGGTGTCATTGAAAAAAGCAAATTGACGCGTGAGATACAAAACCTCCACACATGGGTGCAAGAAAATACAACACCTGAAAAAGGGTAGTCAAAGGTTTGTACCTAGATGGGTGAAAAGATACGACCTTAACAAAGGAGCAACCCGGACATCGGTTTCACCGAAGAGTTAAAAATGAAGAGCACGTGACCTTAGTTGAAGAACCGGGCACCGTATATGGTACTTGGGACATTAAACACCTGTATCTGGGAGTGAATAGAACACAGCATACAGCATCTCACACTTTTTCTTTTCATGAAAATTAAGACGATTATTTTGAACTGGAAGTCATCGGATATGATGGTACGGTAGTTAATGCGGGCTGGATGAGTGGAATCATCCTCGTATTAGAACATGAGGTTTAAAATCCAAACCAACACGCAGTGCACCTCCATCATTTAAACGAGTTAGCCTTTTGCCATATATTACTAACTATGGATGGGCGCCACGAAAGATCTCTCAACACCTTCTGGACCAACCGGAACAGCCATTCAGAAATGCAGGTAAGATGTACGTAACTTTTTGCCTATACCCGTCAACCGGGTGGGAGAAATATCAGACATTACAGGTTTGTGTGCACACCAACCATATGTTTTAGTTATCTATTCGGGTGTGTGTACCGATAATTGTCCAGCCGGATCGATTGTTCAGTTACTGTTACTTACGACGGCAAGCAGGGCATTGCGGCTGTATGTTAGTACAGAAAAACATTCTGAAAACCTACGTCTAATTGAAACACATGCCATAGAAATTTACGCTCTTTTGAAAAATAGCATAACTATCCCGATTTCTTCCACAGTATTTGAAAGAAGTTATCCATAAAGTAATTCAACAAAATGCTTTCTGGGTCCACCAAGAGAACGTATTGCTCTCGATGATTACGGATCCTAACCACGAAATACGAAGTACCTGTGGGTGAAGAGTTTAATAAAAGCTAGATCTTCGGGAAAAGGCTAAGGAATCTGCAGTTCCATATTGCCCAATATCAACTTTGATGCAGAAGAGTACTTTGATTTGATACGAGTGGTCCTCCATCACACATAACAAGATATTTAACAATGGAAGAAGTAGAAGCGACCATTACAGCGAAGAGCGTAGCAGACGAACAAGTATTATCCGTCTGAAGAATCTTTGCCGTTTTGAAATGAGTGCGCCGTCAACTGTCTATCGACGTCAGGTCTGGTGTTGGGCATGAGGGAAGGCATGTACACTCTGCATCAGGTGTTATTTTACAGCAGGAGGTCGCGCACTGTTCTGCTAGTGGTGCTAATGTATAATATAATACTAATTCTACTATAGTACACTTATCTTCCGTTAAGCATATGAATATCTTAGAACTATTCACATAACACAAATTGGAAATACCAATGGACCAAACACAAAGCTCGTGCCACAATGATTCATCAACTTACAGAGCAGACTGTACCGATATCTCCGGTAAAACATATTGCGACACACCGGTGACAACTTGGAGTTCATACATCTATCGTCGGCAACGATTTGTCAGACGGGGTAATACAACACTTTCCATGTCACACACAGGGCGTGGAAAGGTTAGTCGAGTTTCCTCCGTCTTTGGCGTCTGTGCATACCATCATTCTAAACGAAGCAAGACTATAAACTTCGAGGCGATGACGAGTTACAATCCAACCGTATACATATTTCCAAGGTAGGATATCTTCCATCAATTTTTCGGGGGGGGGGGGGGGGGGACAGCACAAAACTCTGCGGAAGAATTTTACTACGTGGCTGAGTATAAAATGGCAGCACAACAGTGCGAACTTGTCTGAAAGCACATTAAGAGTCACACTGGATGCCAGGGTTGCTCCACGGTTAAGCTTGGATCGTATTTGGTGCATTTGAGCCTTGGCTACTGGCTACCACGTTGTTATTATGGAGCGTTCGTTCAAAACACTCCCCTGAAGTCAGGGTACTCGGTAAAGGACTAATTATTGTCCATGTGATGTCTGAGTTGTATGCCTACCAACATTCAGTGATGAAAAGCTTCAGACCCAATTTATTTCAGTTGGTCAGCAATATTCCACGCTGTGAGGACTGTCTGTTTATTGCAGCTATTGCGAGTGACAAGTGATTTTGTACAGGTGTACGGCATTCAAAATTATAATGAAAGCGAGGTTAAGTCTCTGAGAAATGTAAAAACGTGTGAGTTACTTCACTTAGAATCAGTGTACAAAGGTGCTGAAAAGTATCACCATTCGAGGTGTTCCATTTATTGTTTGTATATCTGTATATAATTGTGTGTAATCAGATAAAATATGCTAAAGTTACATCCATCTTATCATTCGAGTAGTTAAGTGAAACCATTCCTGCCTGTTCTACCATTACAGAGTGGTGAGATTCTGGTGTATAATCATCTCAGCAAGCCTAATTATTTTATTCGGCGAGGCTCCATATGAACTGCGCCCGGCGCCCATACTTGCCGTGATTTCTATTAAGGGGAATTTTATGTACTTTTGGCCTGTGTGAAGGCAGGAAATTCATTAAATGTTAAGGTTATGTTACAACTGGCGAGACCCTTATGACAGAGTAGTTGTTAAATTAGAGATGCAACTCTGATAAATGGTGAAACGACTGATCCGGTCACTGGAAGCCTGTCGTGTAAGGGAACTAACTTACATTGTGTTCAAAAACTAATTTTTAACTTTACTTTAGATCAAAAATTGTTAGAATTATTACTCACCTAAACCATGTAGAAGCATGAAAATAAACACATATCCCCAGAAAAGCAATTTTTGTCCAACTTGCCAGAAAACTGGTGCCTAAATGAAAAAAGGCATAACTAAGTTTGCTATTCCTGGGTGTCTAAGTATGTCACACCAAGCTATCTCTTCTCTTCATTAGCAGTCGCCAGAAATATCACTCCTCTTCCAATCATCTTAATACCTCTTCATTTGTAACCCTATCTACCCATCTGATCTTCATCATTCTCCTGTAACACCATATTTCAAACGCTTCAATTCTCCTCCTTTCTGCTGCACCAACAGTCCAAGTTTCACTTCCATAGAGTGCCACGCTCCAGACAAATCCTTTCAAAAATGCCTTCCTAATACCTAAATCTACAGTACTGTTTGTAGAAAGTGAAACACCCAGAAGAAATGGTCGGAGACACTCCCAGAACAGGGGTTGTGTAGGTCTGCGGTACCATACTAAGTGATTGAAATCGCAGAGAGATGGCGTGCACATTGGCCCACTAGTGCCCTCTGTCGTGGGACCAGATAGGTCAGTGTCCCGCACAGCTCTGTCGGTGTGGGGCCATCATACCAAGTGGAAACGTGTAAGCAAGTGCAACGATGTCCCGCCGACATCACAGGGTGGACTATCAGCATGGGAGTGCGGTTGAACGGGGCAGAATGCTTGGGTTCCGGGAGGTGTGTCTGTCGTTCCGGGATATTGCGGCTCGTACAGGGCACGCTGCGTCAACAGTAAGGCGTATATGGATCCAGTGGAGAGAGGAGGGCCGTACATAGCAACGACAGGGTACAGGACGACACAATGTGACCACAGCGCGAGACGACCGCCATCTTCTCCGCATGGCCTTATCGGACAGAACAGCGTCGTCCCCGGTGTTGGCTCGACGTTGAAGCACTGCAACGGGGATAGACATGTCTGCGTCGACGGTGCGGTGCCGTCTTTTGAGGGCTGGACTGGTAACACGCATGCCACTTCGTCCAGTTCCATTGACTGGGAACCACCATGTCTCCGAATACAATGGGCACGTGCACGCCGACACTGGCAGGCTGAGTGGCAAAATGTAGTACTTTTGGATGGGTCCCGCTTCAACCTGTCCTACAGTGATGGCCGCATACGCGTTCGACGCCGCCGTGGAGAACTCAATCAGGCAGACTGTATTGTTGAGCGGCATAACGGACAAACAGCAGGTGTAATGGTTTGGGGCAGAATTGCCTATAACAGGCGATCGCACCTCTTACATCTTGCGGGCAATCTGAACAGTGAATGCTACATCAGGGAAGTTTTACAGCACGCGGCACTGCCCCTCTTGCAAGCCGTTCCACAGGTCATATTTCAGCAGAACAATGCCCGCACGCATGTGGCGAGGAATGTGCAAGCCTTCTTCGCAGTACAACGGATACCTCTGCCTCCCTGACCTGCCCGTTCGCCTGACTTGTTCGTTCAGGTCCACCTGCCGCCACTGTTGATGCTTTGTGGACCCGTATACAAACCGCGTGGGACGGTATTCCCCAGCACAGAATTCAAGCGCTGTATGAATCCATGCCACGACGTCTAGCGGCTCTGAGTGCAGCACGTGGTGGCGCGACGCCGTACTGATGATCGAGCGTCAACGTGCATGTACCGGACTGTCCTTCTAATCAGTAATGTATTGTCATGTCCCCAATCTGTGGTATAAAGTGCAATGTGGTCACATCTCTTGTTCTTGGTGTTTCACTTTCTACAAACAGTAGTGTATATTCGATATCAACCGATACATTTTTTTAAAAATGCTTTCCTTGCCTGAGCCAACCTACTATTTATATCCTCTTTGCTTTGTCCATCACTGGTTATTTTGCTTCCTAAGTAATAGAAGTCTCCTACTTCCTTTAGCTTTTCACCTGCCAATTTGACGTCCATAGAGGTTTCTTATTCCTTTTGGCTGCATTCCATTATTTTTGTTTAACATTTGTTGATTTTCATCATGAATTCTTTCCTCAAGACGGAGTCCAAACCATTTAAAAACCGATTCAAATCCTCTGGTGAATCGGCTAAGATAATGTCATCAGCAAATCTCAGAGTTGAAATTATTTCTCCATGAATCTTTACTCCTACTTTAAATATTTCTCAAATTTCATTACGTGTTCAATGCATAGTTTGATAAGTCTGGGTGATAATTTGCAGCCTTGCCATACACCTTTCTGAATACCAGCTTCTCTCTCATGTCCTTCATCTCGAATAACTGCAGTCTAGTTTCTGTAGAGTGTGTAGATCCCCTCCTGTCGCAATATTTTAGTCCAATCCTTTTCAAAATTTCAAACAACTTACTTCAATCAACGTTATCAAAAGCCTTTTCTAAGTCTACAGATGCAATGAACGTTCTCTTAGTTCCCATATCCCGTATCTGTCTTTCCATCCTCTTATAAATTATTCTTAACAGGATATTTGAAACCTGAGTGATGAAGCTGATTGTATGGTAATCTTCACATCTTTCAGCTCCTGCTTTCTTCGGCATAGGGATGATAACATTCTTCTTGAAATCAGAGGGTACCTCACCTGTCTCACAAATCCTACATACCAAGTGAAATAACCAGATCAGACCATCACCCAATGGTGGCTGGCAGGTAATTGTTCTGGGTGTTGCACTATTTTCATTAAGGGGAGGGGACTGGTAGGGTAAAAGACAGCTTGATATCAGAGAAAACTCTATTCAATTGCGGGGTAAAACGAATGTACCTCATTCATCACGAATGCCGCAGTTCATAGAACATCACATTGTCATCGGATTAAATGGATTATAAGTTATTCTACATGAAAACCTTCACGAGAACAAAACAACGTAAAATATATATGAGGGAGAAAAGAACCGCGATTGTCACAATTACAGGCAAATTACATTGCAAGACATGGTATAGTTGGATGATGGCGCATCTCGGATATCTCCGTCTGCGCCTCGGCTCCCTTGTTGCAATCAGCGGGCAACGACCAGCCAAGTTAACTGTTGGGATAGGACTACTCGGCCTGACATCTCTGCCATACCCTTCACTATTGCGATCTGGTCGGTGCTGGGGTGAGACTGGTTTGATGCAGCCCTCAATCCCTCCCTGTCCTGAGCTAATCGTTTCATCTCTACATAGCTACCACACCCTACATCCGAGGCAATCTGTTTAACATATTCTAACCTTGGTCTACCCCTAAAGTTCTTGTCCTCGAACCTTCCTTCCATAATTAAGCTTGCTATTCCTCGGTGTCTTAGTATTTGTCCTACCAACATATCTCTTCTCTTCATTAGCAGTCGCCAGAAACATCTCTCCTCTCCCACTCATCCTAATACCTCTTAATGTGAAACCCTATCTACCTATCTGATCTTCATCATTCTCCTGTAACACCACATTTCAAATGCCTCAATTCCCCTCTTCTCTGCTGCACAAATGCATGGCATGGATGTGTAACGCTCCAGACAAAGGCTTTCAAAAATGACTTCCTAATACCTAAATCTATAATCAATGTCAACATATTCCTTTTCTGTCGAAATGCTTTCGTTGCCTGAGCCAACCTACTTTTTATATCCTCTTTGCTTCATTCATCACTGGTTATTTTGCTTCTTAAGTAACAGAAGTCCCCTACTTCCTCTAGCTTTTCACCTGTCAATTTGATGTCCATAGAGGTTTCTGATTTATTTCAGCTGCATTCAAATATTTTTGTTTTACATTTATTAATTTTCATCATGAATTCTTTCCTCAAGACGGAGTCCATACCATTCAAAAACTCATTCAAATCCTCTGGCGTGTCGGCCAAGATGACGATGTCATCAGCAAATCTCAGAGTTGAAATCATTTCTCCTTGAATCTTCACTCCCACTTTAAATTTTTCTCCAATTTCCTTCATTACTTGCTCAATGTAAAGATTGAAAAGTACGGGTGATAAGTTGTAGCCTTGCCTTACACCTTTCTGAATACTAGCTTCTCTCTCATGTCCTTCAGCTCGAATGACTGCTGTCTGGTTTCTGTATAGATTGTAGATCACCCTCCTGTCCTTGTACATTATTCCAATTGTTTTCAAAATGTCAAACAATGTAGCCCAATCAAAGTTAACAAAAGCCTTTTCTAAGTCAGTAAATGCCATGAATGTTCTCTATCTCTCCTTATTCTACCCTCCAAAATCAGCCTAAGACAGCTTCCCTTGTTCCTACATTTCTCCTGAAACCAAACTGGTCTTCACCCAACTCAGTTTCTATCTGGCTTTCCATCCTCTTGTAAATTATTCTAGACAGGATCTTTGAAGCATGAGTAATCAAGCTGATTGTATGATAATCTTCACATCTGTCAGCTCCTACTTTCTTCGGTATAGGGATGATTACATTCTTCTTGAAATCAGAGGGTACCTCACCTGTCGCATAAATCCTACACACCAAGTGAAATAACCTGATCAGACCATCATCACCTATGCAGCGTATCAACTCAATCGGTATATCATCTATGCCTGGTGCTTTGTTCCAGCTTAAGTCTTCCAATGCTCTGTCAAATTCTGATCTCAATATTAAATCTCCATTCGCATCCTCATCAATTTCCTCTTCCCTTTCCATTACATGATCTCAATCTCCTTTCCCTTATACAAACACTATATGTAAGCTTTCCATCTCTCAAGCTTTTCTTCCCCATCAGTTAGAGCCTTTCCATCTGTGCCCTTAATATTACAGCACTTGTCTTCTTTTCCCCAAAAGTATTCTTAATCCTTCGATAAGCTGTGTCTACTGTTCCTAATTTCAGACAATTTTCTATACCTGCACATTTCTCTTTCAGCCGTTCTTCTTTCGCTTCCTTGCACTTCTTGTTAACCTCATTTCTCAACGTCTGTATTCTGCTTTCCCCTTATATTCTTGTGTTTCCGCCTTACATGCATTAATTCTAGTATATCCTGAGTGATCCACGGTTTTCTACCTATTCTTTCTTTCCTACCAACGTTTTCTTCTGCGGATTTTGTTATTTCATTCCTCAAAAGTGCTCATTCGTCTGCAATTGAAGTTTGTTTAGGGGTTTTCATTAGTTCTTACTTTATACTCTTCTTGAACCTTTTGTTTACTTCCTTCTCTTTCAGTCTGTATTGCCCACCTTCTTGGCTTTTGACTTTTCTTCAATTTCTTCAACTTTAAACTGCATTTCATAACAACCAGATTGTGGTCAGAGTTTATGTCAGCACTGGGATATGTTTTGCAATCCAGAATCTGGTTCCGAAATCTCTGCTTGACCATAATGAAGTCGATTTGGTAACGCCCTGTATCCCCTGGTCTCATCCATGTGTATATTCTTGTGTTGTGGTTATTGAATAAGGTGTTAGCTATGACCAACTCATGCTCGGTGCAGAATTCCATCAGCCTGCTTCCTCGATCATTCCTTTAACCTAATCCAAAATCTCCTACTATTTTCCCTTCTCTTTCTTTTCCTACCACAGCATTCCCATTACTATAACATTTTCATCACCCTTGACATACCTCAGAATTTCAGCTATTTCTTCGTAGACCTATTCAATATCTTCATCGTCAGCTTGACTGGTAGGCATATAGACTTGTACCACTGTGGTGCACGTAGGTTTTGTATTGATTTAAGCTACAATAATCCGTTCACTATATTACTCATAATATTCCACCCGCTGTCCAAGTTTCCTACTTAATATGAGACCTACCCCAGCAAAGCCTTTGTTTGATTTAGTGCTAATGACCCTATAGTCTCCTGACCAAAGTCCTGTTCTTCCTGCCAGCGCATTTCACTAATCCTAACCTCAACCTATCCATTTCCCTTTCTAAGTTTTCTAACCTTCCACTGCCTAGCAGACTTCTAACATTCGATGCTCCGATCCGTAGAATGTCAGATTTGCTCTCTGTCACTTCTGTGATGCTAACAATCTTTAAGTACGGTACGGTATATTAAATTACAATATTTAGCTTTTCACGAATGTAATAAATAATATTATAATATGTTATAATACCACATTGTTCACGAATATTATTTTACATGAATATTATATTAGGAAATTAATACAATGAATCACATTTCTTCAGGCAAGATCAGTTTTCAAATGGCAAACCAGTAACTTAAGAATGCTATCTGATATCCAGCTCTGGTTTTTGTTTTAAAAATTATAAAGTTGTAATCTTGAACCAAATTGGAGTACATCCTGTCAATGTCACCAAATGTTGGGAATGCACTTTTTGACTCCTTTATTGATTACACAGATTGAACAAGGAAGTCGTGAATATAACAGACGCCAAACATATCAATAGATAAAAATTACGACAGACTCGATCGATAATAATCGATATCTCTGTTCATATATCGTAGTCTTTAGTCTTACAGAAAACACCGGGTAGGTCTACCGTACAATGCTAGCTCCGAAAGAAGGGTAATTTTTATACAGTATTATTTTTTTCTTGCGGCGGTATAAATATTCACTAAATAAGTAGGCCTATGTCACCGGTGCCAGTAGCCTATAAGTTTGATTCTCTCTATAATACCTACACAACAATACACCTTCGTCGAGATACATGTCATGCCAGGTTATAAGCTCGCAGCAGTGTGTGCAACTAAGCATCGCGCGAATACTAATGTATTTGAAAAGTAGGGTGCGACAATTATCCGAGGAAATACGGTAATTTATACTGTTTATTATATTCAGAATGTTCGTTTTTCCTTTTTACGTAAGCATGGTATAACTATGCATTTCTTCCTGTTAGAACAATTAACTGTTATCAGCATTGCCTTATTTGCTTTTTTGTATTTTCTATTTGTTTTCAAAATCTATTCAGATCTAAATGTTTTTATTACCTATTTTGTTTCACTATTTAATAATAACTACATTACAATTACCGTTGCGGTTATTTTATGTGAAGAGTAAGTTTTACAGTCACAATGGTTGTGAAGTCTCACCACTACATTTATGTAAAATCAATTCTTCAATTCTTCTCTCCCGCACCCCTATAATTTGTCTGTTTGTAAAGAAAATAAAAAAGAAAATGATATAAACTAAGAGTTAAGTCAACTGCCGATTCCTATATATGGTTAAAAATAGTGCCTGACCTTGATCTTGAAACACATCCTTTGCATGATGTCACAGAGAAGAGAGATCAATAGGTGGTGCGCACAGTACATGTTGTCATCATAGAATGCAAATGCAGAGCAGATAAATTATGGTATGACACACAACAGTATATAAGGTATTGTATCCCACACCCGTTCGGACATCTACCAGGCGACGGAGGCATTTCTGGACCAGGATTCCCTATCTCAGATTGATTTGTGCCAATCACCACATCCTTAAAGTATCTATTGTTATCAGAGAAGCACTTCGTAATATTACTTTATGCATCCTTCCCATTCAAAGAATCACACCTGCATAGTTCCCCACATACTGGACATTTTCATCAATGTAGCTTCTAAAGAGAGGTTGTAAATGTTATAAAATAAGGTATAACAAAAGTATGGAAGTTGTAGGAGAATCATAGCTCCCTGCATCTGTGTTTAATATCCCTCTCCCACCAACAGTTAAGAGAGACTGGCTGATTTGAGTGAGGCTGCTTCATTGTCTAGTCACACAGTTACATTTTTGTCCCAGTCTGCTCCTGCATTGCCCTCTTTGAACTTGCATGATTTCCAGGCCTGTATATCCATTCAATAAATATTGATAGCAACATATTTTTGGTGTAATTTTGGTGTTTACTCCCTCCATTCAAACTAGTGGTTCAATTAAGAGATAAAGACATGACTAAAGTGAGAATGAAATGTAAGCAATGACTGGTAAAAGCTTACCATTACTTTAGGTGGAGCGAAAGAGGTATTGTACACTCGTCCACTTCCAGGATGAATCCATCTTTCTTGTATTCTGTTTATTATGACATCAAAGGGCACAACAAGATTCAGAGCTGTGTTCGCTGGCTCTTTCTTGTGCAGTGCTTCAGCTTGAGCTCTAGTTCTGGGAAAACCTGTCAAAAGTTCGTAACATGTTTCACTGACATTTAAAGAACATGTATTTATATCTGTAAGTAAATGAATAACAACAGAAGATACTTGCCATCTAAAAGCCAGTTTGCTCCTGCCAATTGTTCCAGTTCACGAGTTATAAGATCAACCATCACATTATCAGGAACAAGTTGACCATTAACAATAAAGTCTTTAGCTTTCTTTCCCAGATCTGTGAAGAGAGTAAACAATATTTTTATATTCAATGACAGAGACAGATTTAAGGTGGCCATAGGACTTCCAGACATACAGACATGTAGCATATGAGAGGCATGAATTTACTATTCCCTATTAGAGGTTTTAAAGCGGCAATGAGACTTAATGCTCGATTAAATGTAACTCAACTGATTTATTTAACACAAAATACATTAACTGTATAAATGCGTTGTGCCGTGACCAGATCATAAAACGAACTGAAGAAAAGTTAGTTGAGGGCACTAGTTGCGCCTCTCGTTCAGGATGGCGGTCGATACTGGCGGATGCCGATCTCAACAACACTTCCCCTCGACCAACAGCCGGAGTCATCCTGGTGTATGTGGTCTCAAGCCAAGGCTTTGAGCACATTTCTCGTGCTTGGGCCTTGACAATCCTCTTGTCAATACGTCGGCAGGCATCTCATCCGTTGGAGTGTACTCCACCGAAACCACCTTTTTGGCCATGGCATCACGGACGAAATGGTGCCTGATGTCGATGTGCTTCGTCCGTGAATGAAACAGATTCGGCGTCAGCTTCTGCGCACCTACATTGTCGTTCTTCACTGGGACAACATCTATTGGTTTTCCGAAGTCTTTCAGGAGTTTCCTCATGTGTAGAGCTTCCTTGGTTGCTTCTGTCAAGGCCATGTATTCCGCCTCCGTCGATGACAGGGCCACAGAAGGATGCTTCCTGGACTCCCCAACTCACTGCAGCACCGCCTAGGGTGAGCGCGTATCCGGTGTACGATTTTCGATCCACCAGGCAGTTTCCCCGGTCAGCGTCCACGTACATCACCGCTGGATTTGCAGTACATGAGACCAAGATCACGTGTGTTAGCGAGGGATCGCAGACACGTTTTGCAGCCTTCCAGTGCTGCTGTCCGTGACAGTCGTTGAACTGAGAGAGAGAACTGACTGCGTGGGAGATGTCCGGCCTCGTTCCCACTGACAGTTATGTACCTATCAACTGTCGGTAGGGGATGCTCTCCGCTTGTTCGCCAGGGCTCACGTCTTCCTTCTGCAGCTTCATACCTAGATCAATGGCAGTGCTGACAGGCCTGCACTCTGCCATTCCGAATCTCTCCAGGACCTCATCTATGTATCCTTTCTGGCTGAGTTTCATCTGGTTGGCGCTCCTCTCAAACTCCAACCCCAGACAATATTGCACGTCCCCCAAGTCCTTGATCTCGAACTTGGTATTCAGGAAGTCTCTCACCACGTCGATCTTCTTGTCGTCTCGAGCCATGATCATCATGTCGTCGACGTAGATGATTATATAAATCCTATCTTCGGTCCAATGTGGTACATGCATGGACCTGCATCCGAGCGAGTCGCCTTGAGATTTTTCATCTCCTCCTCGAGACGGTGATACCAAGCTCGACCTGCCTGTCGCAGTCCGTACAATGCTTTGTTTAGTGAGCACACCTTGTCATGATTGGTCAACTTCTCCAGCATCTCATCTGCGGTCTTTCGCACAGTCTCGTCAATCGACTCGTCTTGAACGGTATGGGCATGAACGTCCTCGAAGTGGTCCAGGGCCTCCATGAAGATTTGTTCCTCAACTTCTCAGTTCAAGTACGCCGTCTTGACGTCTAGCTGTCGGATCTTTAGATTATCTTGTACAGCTAATGCCACCGCAGTCCTTATTGTGCTCAGCCTTGCGACTGGAGTGAACGTGTCGTGAAGCTCTATCCCTCGCTACCACGCGCGCCATCCGCTTGCTGATAGTGCCGTCAGGGTTAAACTTATTCCGGAGAACGAATCTGCTGCCTATCACACGTTGCCCCTTGGGACGATCGACCAGCTTCCACTTATTGTTCCCAATCAGCGAAACTGCCTCTTCTGACATTGCTTCGATCCACGCAGGTGAGTCATCTCCGGAGATAGCCTGTGTCACTGGGATTTCAGCGACGTTAGCCACTTCCCCTTGACGATCACCGTAGTCCTTGCGGAGTCGCCCAGGTTTTCCAGTTCTAATCAAACGAGGCCGTCCGCCTCTTCTCCTAGGTAATGCCGCTTGTTGCTCATCGGGTTGAATCTCTGGATCAACAAAGTAATCGTCGGCAGGAAAGCCTATGAAGCCATCGGGGAATTCCCATTCAGCAACATCAGGTCGGTTTTCTGCCAGCACTTCGTCCCTCGACACCAGCTCGAACTCCAGTTCATGGCTCGGATCCTCTGGTTCAACGCGATCTCTGTCTGGAGAGTCACGCGGGAACAGATCATCGACTGATTTCTTAGGCTTGGTCATCTCCTCACGAAAAACAACGTCTCTCGTGATCTCGATCTTCTCGGTTCAGGAATCCAGATACGGTAAGCCTTCGCTCCGAATATCCAACAAAAATTCCCTCTTTTGAGCGAGGTCTAAACTTCCCCTTGTTTGGGGTTTTGTCCAGTCAGAACACCTTGCTCCCAAAGTCCTTGAAATAGTGTGCAGTCGGAGTTCTGTCGAACCAGCGCTCAAATGGAGTCTTCCCATTTAGCTGTTTGGATCCTCAGATAATTTGCGGTATTGATCGACTCCGCCCAGAATGTCAACGGTAGGCCAGATTGCAGGAGTAAACCTCATGCTGCCTCTTCAAGGGTCCGATTTTTCCTCTCGGCCACACCATTTTGTTCCGGCGTACATGGTGTTGTGAGTCGGCGCTTGATCCCCTCAGATTTCAAGAACTCGTCAAATTCCCTGTTGACATATTCGCGACCATTGTCGGACTGTACACACTTTATTTTCAGACCGTGCTGCTTCTCGGCGAAAGCCTTGTACTCTCGGAACATTTGCAACGCCTCGCACTTCGTCATCATAAACCGTACCTCTGTCCATTTCGAGTAGTCGTCCGTAAATGTGATCATGTACTTGGATCCAACGTTCGACACAACACCCACAGGGCCGCAAACGTCTGTGTGAATATCATCGAGCTTACCGGTCACACGATTTGACTCTTTCGGGATAGGTATTTGAATCATTTTGCATTTTGTGCAAATGTCACATGTTAGATCTCCACATCTCCCTTTCAGTTGCACACCTCGAATGGATCCGCTCTTCACTGCCGTATCGAGATCACAAAAGTTGACATGACCCATCTTTTGATGCCACAGCTGCGCCACATTCTCGTCGCGCCTGTCTTCTGACACTGCGTTTTGACATTTTTCCAGTGGGGTGCCCTGTACGTAGTACAGATTGTCCTTGCGCTTTGCAACTAACCTCGTCAGTTCATTCTGGTCGAAAACTTCAGCCTTCTCTTTGCCAAAAATAACCGAGAAACCAGTGTCTATCATCTTCGAGACTGATAAGAGACTAGTCCGGATCTCAGGAACGTGCAAAATCTCATTGAGAGTAACGTTGCAGGTTTTACCGTCTACACTTGTTGCAATTTTTGCAGTTCCTCGGGCTTTTATCTCTGTGGTTGCGCTGCTCGCTAACTACAGCTTGCCAGTCTCGCCCTTGTCCATCTCTGTAAACACAGTCGCATTGCCGCACAGATGAGATGTGCACCCACTGTCTAGACACCACAGGTTTTCGACACTGCTCGTCGTGATCTGACACGTATCATGTTCCTCGACTGATAAGAGTGACGCGTCTGACAGCTGGTTTTTGTTGACCTTGACATTGCAGTCCGCTGCCCTATGTCCCTTCATTCCGCACTTCGAGAATTTGAACGGGAACGATTTCTCCTTGTCACTCCTACCACCGGAAGAGCCGTTGTTTTTGTTTTGAGGCTTCGACTGTGGTTTCCTAGAAGGACCACTCTTCTTCACGTACATGGCGCCTTGATTTTCCATCGGTGTTGACGAGGCAACTTGGGCATCCTGTTCTTCGATTATCTTCGTACGTAGATTCTCAGGCTTCGATAGATCGTCCCGGCTCTCGATGGCAAATCTGAAGTTTTCAAAACTTGCCGGCAAACTGTACAGCATCATGATGGTAAGTTGTCTGGGTTGATAACTACGTCCATGTCAGCCAACTTGTCGACACAGTCGAAGTAATTGTTGAGGTGCTCACGGATGTCGCCACCTTCAGTCATCTTTTGCAAGGTTAGACTCTTCAACAACGTGGCCTTGCAAGCCGGCCCCTTCGACTGAAACGTATCCTCAAGTTTTTGCCTTATCTAGCTTGATGACCTCCAGTTCTTCACCAACTTCAGCTGGCTTGGTCCGATGGACAGGATTAGTCTGACATGGCCTGTTCATCCTAAAGCTCTACCCACAATGCGCAGTCGGCAGACTGCAGTTGAAGGCTGACCCGTGCTCTCTTATGGTGTCATTCACAATGTGAAGTTGCATGTCGGTAGTAGATAGTTGACAATCGACAGTGTGTAGTCTGCTGTCGCCAATTTTATCTTTGACAGCCAACTGCATATTTAAGAGCCAATCAGAAAAGATCACAAGATGGCTTCACTTTGTCGTCATCAGCTGTGTAGTTGACTAGTTGTATTCGCGGTATATTCTTCGCATAATTACAGTATATAAAAAGATGATGACTGAATGTACTAACTTTGGGATAGAAGATATATTCATTGATCTTGTGAGGGAATGCCGTTGGATGTATGACATGAGTGAGACCAAGTATTTAAAAGGAAACTGTTCATTGATTATAATGTTTTCCTTTGTAGCATATGTAATGCAGCGGAAGGTAACGCCGAATGAGAGCTCATCGTACGAAAACATTTTCTAAAGTAGGACCTACCGGTACTGAAATTAGCGAAAATACATTTTCTAGTGACGAAAAATAAATTAGGAAATGATGTAGTAATAGATTGAACGTGTTGGGAACCCTCGGGCGTTCAATCAAAAATGACCAGCTACACAAAAACAATTCTGTTCAAAAATCAGTAGGCCCAATTCAGAGTTGGATTTGTTATTATTTATTTACAAGAGGGGGTACTGGATGTACGAGTATTTTTCCTCAATTTTAGATAGATAGATTTTTATTAATTCCATTTGATCAAATACATGTATTAAATACATTTTTGATATAGGACACGTCAGAATTTACATCTATAAAATAAAAGAACTAACAGGTTTATATTAGTAAATAACTATTTATAACTTATTATAATAACAGATCTTAATAGATACAATCTTATTGCACAACTATTCACACCTTACTCTATTATCATAATATGAAAACTTAATTCTATAAATACAACATACAGCTAGGTATTACAATGAAAATAGAAAAGTAAAATATAGTTATAGATCTCATTGCTCCTATACACTAAGATACTCAACTACAGAGTAAAAACAATGGCACTGCAGATAAGCTTTCAACATTCTATCAAAGGTTTTTATTTTTGGGGCCAGTTTTATATACTGGGGTAGTTTATTGTATAATTTAACTCCAGTGTGAAAAGTTCCTTTTTGATATATGCTTGTGTATGTGTGTGTGTGTGTGTGTGTGTGTGTGTGTGAAATATGAATGTATTGATTTTGTCTTGTGTTATGCCTATGAAGATCATTGTTTGTTTTAAGAAAAACATCTTTATTCATTAAATTATTTTTAAAAAACATAATACTTTCAAAGATATATATGCAGGGCAGTGGGAGGGAGAATGTTTAAATCTTTAAACAGAGGTCTACATGATTCTCTAGTGTTTACATTTGCCATAATTCTAATCGCCCTCTTTTGTATCCTAAACGTGCTTAGTACATCTGGCGACATACCCCAAAATATGACCCCATATCTTAAGTATGAATGGAAATAAGCAAAATAAGTATTTCTTAATGTGTGCATGCTAGTGCAGGTTTTCAAAATATGTAACGCAAAGCACATCGAGTTCAGTTTAGTATTCAGATATTGTATATGTTTACTCCATTTCAAGTCTTGTTGTATCCATAGTCCTAAAACCTTTGTTTCTGATTTATTTTCTATTTGATGACCATTTAATGTTATATTGGGCTTCGCAGGATTCCTATTCTGTATAGTGTGGAAATTTAGACATACTGTTTTTTTTATATAGTTTATTATGAGGCGATTATCTTGTGACAATTTGGTTAACTCTCCTGTAACGGAGTCAACAGACTGCTGTATGACCTGTTTAGTTTCACCTTTTATTATGAGTGTTGTGTCGTCTGAAAACAAAAATTTCCTTATGTGAATGAACGTTCCGTGTTATATCATTGATATATAGACGAAAGTGTAGTGGGCCCAAAACCGATCCCTGGGGTACTCCAAATTTAATAATTCCCTCATTGGACAATGTTTCATTAAGAAATTTGGTTCCATCATCCTTGTGTCCCAAGCTTACTATTTGTTTACACCTTGTTAAGTAAGACTCTATCCATTTATTAGCTAGACCTCTAATACCATATTGATTTAGTTTTGTAAGGAGGATTTTATGGTCAACAACATCAAATGCTTTCGATAAATCCAAGAATAGGCCAGTTACATGTTCCTTATTGTCAATTAATTTCAGTATACTATTACTACATTCGTAAATTGCTGTTTGTGTAGATTTTTCGGTTCTGAATCCATGTTGCGAGTTTGATAATATTTTATTTTTTTCTATAAAACTTATCAGTCTCTTATACATGATTTTTTCCACAATTTTTGCAATACCAGTTGGTAAGGTAATAGGACGATAGTTATCTAATTCATCTTTTGAACCGTTTTTGTGCACTGGAATTACTTTTGATAACTTCAAAATATCCGGGTAAGATCCTGAGAGAATTGAACTGTTTATTAAGTGCGTAAGTGGATTTATTATATTTTCTGAACATTTCTTTAAAATTGCATCAGGGATGCCATCAATGCCAGCACAGATTTTATTTTTTAGCTCTTTTATAACTATTCTTACCTCTTCCCTTGTGACATGATTTATAAATAAAGAATCACTGCATACATTTATTTTATTATTAGAATTTAGTGTATTTACCTGTGATTTATTTAATAATTTTTGTGGAATTTCTAGAAAATAGTCATTAAAACTGTTTGCTATTTCCTCTGGATTATTAATCACTTTATTATTTCTGGTCAGTGTAAAGTTCCTTTGTATTTTAGCAGATTTTCCAGTTTCTTTCTTTATCACGGACCACATAGCCCTGCTTTTATTAGATGGTTGGGAAATAAAATTATCATTATGCATTTTCTTTGCGAGTCTTATTACCTTATTTAATATGCTAGTGTATTTTTTGTAGTATAAATTGAATTCAGGTGTTGTGTGGTATTGTTTATATAATTTGTGTAGAAATTTCTTTCTTTGCCATGAATTTATAATCCCTGTTTTTATCCAATTGCGAGTTTATTTTTGACAGTTCTTTGTTTAAAATGTATTGACTAGGCGGAACCATATAAACTTTGTTTATTATTAAAGGGGAATGCTATTTCAAAATAGTGTTTTAGGGTACTGTTAAATGCATTAAATTTATCATTTACATTTTCTAGTTTATTAATTTCTGACCATGTTTCCTTATTTAATAAGTCATTGAAATATGTAACATTTGTTTCAGTGAATGACCTGCACTTTGATTTTACTCCATTATCATTATTATTGATTGTTTCGGGTACTTCAAAACTCAGTATTTGTCCACGGTGGTCACTAAAACCCGGACAATAGACTTCTATCGAATGGTGATATTTATCTGTATTTATAAAAATTTGTTCAGGAGTGGTTTTACTAAATTTTGTTATTCTTGTTGGGGTATTTACTGTAGGTATCAGTCCATAGGAAATTAGTAACTGGTTAATAATTCACAATTTCTATCACATTTTAAGAAATCCAGATTTACATCCCCACAAATGATTATATCGAAATTTACTTTGCTCATGTTATTGAGTAACAATTCTAATTTATCTATAAATATACGAAACTTTCCTGACGGAGAACGGTAGCCTATACGCATACATTTATTAACTTTAACTGCTGTATTTTTACGGCAGAGAATTCAAAATCCTGTTCCATAATTAGATAATCATAAGCTGTACCAGTTAGCAGCAATAAAAATAAACCGTACCGCTCCATGCTTGCAAATTTGATGTTAGGTTGTTGTGAACTACCGACTTCTGACTTCAATTGCCGTCTGCCCACTACCGTCTTTTGACAGGGCATTGTGGGTAGACCTTTAGTCGTCCACTCGGTCACTTGGGCTGCATTTTCCTCACCCGGCTCGGGTTTGACGATCTGGCGGCGGACATAACCCAAAGCGTCATTCTTTATCAGTATGGCGCGCATTTGCATCTTCCAGGTGTTGTAATTGTCGCGCCCTAAGGCCTCGATGCGCACTACACCGTTTGAATTCATTGTCACACTTCAATCGTGCCGCGTGTCCGAAACACTCGCAATTGTTCACAATAAATTTGCTGTGTCACGTGTAATTGTTCGAAACACTCGCAACCGGCCATACACTTTGCGTCGCGTGCTATTGTCCGAAACACTCGCAAATAGGCCTAAGAAATCTCGTGTCGTGCGCTTTGGTACACAACTCTCACGATAAGCACGTTTTCACGCGTCACGTGTTATAGTCCGAAACACTTGCGAAAGGCCAAAACTCGTGTCGCGTGTCATTGTCCGAAACACTCGCGATTGGGTTTTTCACTGTTCACTCACGATCAAGCACACACTATTCGAGAAGACGGCGTTTGTTCCTTCTCGCTTCCTCGATGTCTAGATGTTTCTCGAAGATTCTGCCAAATAGACGCGTTCTTCTCTTTGTGTGTCCGTTTGATCCGGCTAAGTTACCCGTTTTCAGTTTATTTATATCTGCGCCTATCGTTCTGGGACCATAACCTATTAGAGGTTTTAAAGCGGCAATGAAACTTAACGCTCGATTAAAAATGTAACTCAACTGATTTATTTAACACAAAATACATGAACTGTTTAAATGCGTTGTGCCGTGAACAGATCATAAAACCAACTGAAGAAAAGTTAGTTGAGGGCGCTAGTTGCGCCTCCCGATCAGGATGGCGGTCGATACCGGCGGGCGCCGATCTCACCAACATTCCCCTTAGGAGACCCTTGCCTGCATGATCATTTTTTCTGAATACCCTCAGGGGTGCCCCTAGCCCACAGAAGGCAGTAATTAATTATTGAATGATATATTATTTAACAATATAATTTTGCTTCAATATAACAACCTTTTCAAATTATGAATTTTTAAATGGCAGGCTACATGACCTTATGTATTTTGAATTATTTGAGATAAAGTATTGAGTATCAGTGACCCCTCAGTTGCTCAGACAGCTAGACATATTCTTTCATCTTAATATCATGTTTGTTACTTGTGAAATTTTTGCTGGACAAAACACAGGCAGGATGGAATTTCTTCAGGATGTCGGCTATATCCAGTTGATTTAATTTCATTAATACTCCAGCCAACACATTTCTATTCCATGACCTGAATAGATTACTGCAGAAATAGTGTGAATGTGTAATTTAAAATACCGGTATGCATAGACAATTTTTGAGCGGAGAGGAAATTCTAATTGGGGGCGCAATAAGAAAACTTACTGAATAGGGTAGGTAGGGATACTAATTGGACTCATCTGCAGCAAGACTGGAGGTACCAAGTTCACTTAACCTGGTAACAGACAGGACCTCACATTACCATGAATACCAAGGGGCTAAAGCTCAATATTACTCAGACCTTGATTTAAAAAAAACTGGAGCTGGCATGGTAAGATCCTATGAGCTGTAACATATTTCCATATTTGTATTTTTAGTCCATAGTCACAGTTGTATTAGAATTTATCCATCACTGATGGAATGAAGTCATTAAAGCAAGGAAAAACAAATTTGTACTTATACTTTTATTTCCTTATGTTAACATTCCAGGATAGTATACTTCCAATCAATAAATTTTGAATTTTATTTCGAACTACTTTAGATAGACAGTTTATGTAGATTTCCTTAGCTAGAATGGAGTAATCTGGCCATTTGGTTCCCGAGTAACATCCAACTTTTTGCACTTATTAGGTGACAATTATACGGTTAAGATTTGAAAATGCAAAGGTAATTGGGAGAAGAACAAACTGGTTTTTTGTTGTTGTAAATAGTCACTTTAGACAGTGCTATGTTAAAAGCTATCAAAACATGACAGTTAGTTAGTGAAATATTACCGACAGTAGTGGCTACGCTGGCTAAAGTGCAGAGTGTTAGGTCATGGGGCCAAGCTCTCTGTTGACTCGGTAGACGCGTGGGTTCGAGCCCCACCGTCGGCCGTCCTTGAAATGGTTTTCCGTGGTTTCCCATTTTCAACACCAGGCAAATGTTGGGACGGTACCTTCTGACAGGCCACGGCCGCTTCCTTCCAAATCCTTGCCCATTCGCCTTCATCCATTCCATCTCTCATCCCGACGCGCAGGTCGCCCACGGGCGTCGACTAGAAAGACCTGCACTCGGCCTCTCAGGAGGTCACACGAAAAAAAAGTGAAGTATTTACTAACTCCAAGCGCCAATGGCTATGGCACCAATTCTTCGGAGTAAGAGTATGAGAGGCAAATTACTTCAATAAAGAGAATCATGTTAACCGACTGAAAAGCATCAAACTTTTGTTTTATTAAAAGAATCTAAAATTTCTGAAAAAAAAAAAGAAACGTAGTAGCTCATTTTCGTCTTTAGTGATTAGTTCTTGATGACAGAATATGATTCAGAAATGCTGGGTATAAGCTCAAGGACTGTCAATTTTATTTAATTACATTAATATTTTCGTGTTAGAATAGTAATTTTTTGAGAAATTGAGGTCATCGTTTACAAGAGTGATCACCATCATTTATTAAAATTGTAGCTGATGAAAGTGGGAATTTGATCCCTTACCATCCACAGAATAGTCACTGGAGCCTGCGCTGCCAGGCAGACCCCACAAATGGAGAAGATTCAGTATTTCCTTGCACACCCTGCATCCCAGGTGCGGGCTGAGTGTGACTCGACCACTGATGGGGTAGAGATATGCAGGAGGTGAAATACCAAGCAGGATGGACATCTTATGTCATAGCATGTTTTAATACTTTCACTTTTTACATTTTCCATAGTATTTAAATAGCAGCAAGCCCATAAATAAGCTACAGGATATTTAGCAACAATGTAGCCAAGTGGAATACTATATTATTTATCCTTTTACTAAAGGCCTCACATTACAAGTAAATATGTTTTGAACAGTTGATAAACCCTTGTTATTTAAAATAATTACTTCAGAAAGTAACGTAAGCAACTTAAGTTGCGCCTTCTTGCAATGGAGTTTGTGAAACAGTTTTAATATAAAACTTAAGCTTTAACAACAATCAATACATTTTAATACACATGACGTTAAAAATTCTTAAATATATTGTTGCAAAATGCTTGGGTTAGAAGAGAAAGGCACTAAAAAGGAAAACAGTTGTGAGGTACTGATCCCAAATTTTGAGATCGATATTGGAAGATTTTATCATTTCACTGGAACGACGGATGACAGGGAAGAGAGGACGAGGAAGACCAAGAATGCGTTGGATGGACTCGGTGAAGAATAGAATTAGTAAACGGAACCTGGATTGGAACACCGTGTCAGAAGAGGAATGGTGGAACGACAGAACAAAGTGTCGGCTGGAAAAGGGGAAATGAAGATGATTGTATGTTAATTTTTAACATGTATAAACGACTCCTGGATTTGTAGCAGAATTTAAGAAAGAATATTTACATATTTTCACATGTGATATTGAATACCGGTACTAAGTACAATGAGCGTAATTAATTGTGTAATGGAGCGCCAAGAATTCCTGCGGATTACAAAATGACGCCTAATTTGGACTTTAGAAGGAAGAAATAACAGATGAGACGAGGCGTCTTATATGTTTCAACGTCGAGGAAGAAAGACGTGTCAGTTCGAGACCAGAGCGGGGACGGTCTACGGAACTTTAGAATCATGTTAACCGAGAACGCGACTGTAGTGTCGGTCAAAGTATTCGTTCGTTCGGACTTCCGGGTTAAATAACATAGAGCGGAGTTAGTTATATACAGTATTGGGAAGATTGACTATTGAGAAATAAAGTGAACTCGCTACTTTTTAATAAGAAATTTGTTACAACAGCAGTGTTTTAGAACTCTGACAGTGATATAAATATCTGGAAACATTAAAGGCATTTATTTCAAACAGTATTTTATGCCAATCATCTACAAGGTAAAATTCTACGAAGGTTACTTGAGAACTTGGTTGTTATAATAAAACCATTTATTATAACTACGATATTTGACGATTTCAAAATATTATAGAAACATCACGCAACAGTAATAAGCGACGTGATTTGTAAAATACTAATACATCGTCTACAAGGAAGATAAACCAGTTAAATTATTTTGTTAAAATGATCTTCACCATGTCAAAACTTACGAGGTTGAGTGGAAGGGTTATTAACTACATCAGCGAGGTAGTTATGGAGGTGTAAACATGCAGAAGGAACACAATGTATGAAGGAGCAGGCGCGGATTCAAGGGGGGGGGGGGGGGGGGGTCAGGGGGTCATGACCCCCCTCCCAAACGGAGACCAAATATTTTTGCAAACTCAAAACACGAAAACACAATAACCAGACAAATAAAACTTAACGAATTTTAACTAAAAACAGGGTTGTGTTTTTTTTTTTTTTCATTTTATTCAATACTGAAAATATATTTATTGCAATTATGTTCTGTTACAACTGTACTTAGAAGACAACTTCATACCCGTTATATAAAAACGATTATTTATACCGTATAACAAAATCAACTCTTCTATTTTGTTTAGCAAACCTTGTGATTACCGAATCGATGTCTATAGTGATGTCACGATGAATGTGCAGCAATGCACGGATAGGAATTTGGGGCTCTTTTCGCACCAAACAATTTTGCCGACGTCCAAACTACAAGTTTGGTTGGCAATTTAAGCTGTTACTTTCTCCCTTTGTCGGTACCAACTCGACTTGCCGAAACTGTAAGTTACCTTGATACTTTTCTCGAAGCTCGATGTAAAAGTCGCAAAACACGCCGTTGCAATTTGTACGAATATTTTTGGCGCGCTAAACGCATCAAATTTCTATCCATGTAGCTTGCAATAAATTGGTCTGGTTTTGTAAGTTTGGTTATTTTGTGATTGCGTTGTTAGTGATACCATTTTTCTTAACAATTTCGATTCTGTGACCCCCCAAGCCAAACTCTAGATCCGCGCCTGTGAAGGAGAAGAGAATGCTTCGAGTAACCAATGTAAATATTCAAAATTATGGCGAAATTGAGGCAAAACTACGCAGATATGATGATGAATTTTAAGAAGAGAAGAAGAGAACTCCTAGAACCGCGCTTAGAAGAAAAGAAGTTGATGGAACTAGGGCGACCACAGTTCATTGCATGAAGAGAACTTCAGTTCGAGTCCAGAGCCAGAAATGCAGTTCGAAACCTGAGGAGGCAGTTCGAAGGACCGGACGAGATTGGAAGAAGAATATTCAGCTGCAAGGAGAATGCTGTATATTCTGGTATTCCCTATACATAAAGATCATCTAGACTCGGCGAAAGGTAGAAGAAAATTTCATTATCTGTAGTTTTTGTAGTTTGAAATTATTTTGGAGAGAACCATTTCACCATATTTTTAATTTAATTCATTGTTAGGATGGCGCTGTGGCTTAGCTGCTCGTCTTTCACCCGGACGGCCGGGGTTCGAATCCCGGTGACAGCGGGGTGGAATTTTCACATGAAAAATCACGTGGCGTCAGGAAGGGCATCCAGTCTAAGATCAAATTGAGCCTGGTTGGCTCCGGCAAAGCCAAGGAAAGTTAGGATTTTCGATTAGCGTTGGAGTTTTTGTAAACTATATGTTATTGTCCGTCATTTTAGATTTCAAATTTGGATTTGTGGAGTTTGCAGAAGAGTTTTTCGGATTTTCGATTTTGAATTTTAGAATTCTTTCGTAAATTCATTTTAAATTATTTTGTTTGGAAATAATTATGTTGGGAATTTTATGTCAAGAAGAAACATAGATAGGTAGAAGAATTTTTACGAGAAGACTAAGAAGATATCGAATAGAACATAGATATCATGATTGTATATGGTATTTTCGACGATCTATGCAAGAAGATTTGCGATGTATGAACATTTGAGTCATTGTTGAAATAACTATAGACAGGACTGGAAAAATCTTTATATTAATTTGAATCTATTGAAAGTTACAGAAAAAGCTCGTTGTTTTTCTAAGACTAGTTAAGTCTTTATTTTAACATTCAATTGAAGTGTATATCAATGACCTTAGCCATACTCCTTTCTTTTTCCCGTATTGATTATTATATCTATTACTAGATGACCCGACAGACGTCGTTCTGTCAAAATAAATGGCAATGTATTGAACTACAATTCAGTCTGTACTGCATGCAAAAATCAGAATAACGCAAATAACAACATGAAATGAGTTAATTTTCTACTGCTACCAAATGTTACTAAGAAACTATGTGTTTTCAGTAGCTGCAATATTAATATCTTCATAGTGACTAAGGAAATAACCGTGACTGACTGTTGAGTAGATGGAAACTGTTTGGCAGGTCTTTAAATCCCTCACTTAGCCATAACTATCCCCCATTGAAAATCAAGTAATTTGATAAGTTGATGCCATGAAGATAATGTGCCAAAACGTAATATTTTTTCTTCGGGACAAATAATTATCATAGATAACACTGTTTTCAATAAATCCAATAAAATTCCATCAAAAGAAACTGCTGTTTTCACTGGCGCAAGAGTGTTCCTCACATGATCACAATTCATGGATGTGGCCAATAATTTACTGCCACATAATGTAATACTTCTTGCACATGTAATAATATTTTTTTCAGTTAAATGATATTTTCATTGTAATGCATTATGGAAATAGATATTTTTGTTTGATTACCTGGCGCGTAAACAAACAAAGTTGATGGTTTTTCAACACGGGAACAGGCAAGCTACAATTGGCTATGCGAGAAACATGGGTTTTCATGATCAATGCCGCAACTAATCAATGACTGCGCCTGTGATTTATTTATGGTCATAACGAAAGCCGCCCTGGAAGCTGCAGTCGTTTAAATTCAAATGGTATGTCAGTAGGAATCATTGGGATGCGTGATATCAAAACATCTTCTCCTTTGTACTTTCCCTTTAGAATGGTTGCTTCGATCACGTTGTTCATTCATTTTTTCACCTCTAGCCGTGTGCCGTTACAAAGACGCGGTTGGTTGATATTTCGCAACATTATGACCACCGATCCGACCTTAAATTGAAGATTGTGAGGCGGCAATCCTGCCAAAATCCAGTGAGTTAAAAAATTCGGATGGATAGTTGACGACATCATCTTGGTTGGTAGCAGAATCAACTGATTTGTATGTCCTCAAATCACTGGCAATTTCATTTTGAATTTTGAAATTTAATTCTTTTACATGCACGTTTTTGGCAGCCAAAATAGCTCATTCGTTCAACCAAATATGATCTTTAATTTTGAGCAACATTTGTGAACACCTTTTGAAAGAGTTCGTTTTTTGAATCAGTAAACTGACAAAAATTATCTGGAAATGTAATGCAGCCAGTCAAAACATCTGAATGGAATGTGCCATTTCCAATGTCAATGAGTTGTTTTGAAAGTATTTCTCCAGATGGATCGTTTGCATCTTGACATGCATATTCTTGCTTAAATTTAGTATCTTGATCTGTTTCCACTGGAGAACTTTAAACATGCATTTAGTTCATCAGCTGGCATTGACCGTGGAATCGCTGGCAATGTTTCCTGCTAACAGAATCATCGCACCACCAAATCGGTTTTGATTGTCCCGAAGATCTTGTATGGTTCAGTCTAATGCCTCCAAAGCCATTTTATGTGCCATCGTGCATTCATCCCACACTATCAATTTACATTGCTGCAAAACCTTTGCCATTGCAGAGTTCCTTGAACTGTTGCAGGTCGGAGTTTCATTGCTTTGCATATTCAACGGCAATTTTAGTGCTGAATGGGCTCCTTCCAACAATGTAGCTGCAATGCCTGATGAAGCAGGTGCGAGTGCAATTTCATTGTTTGAGCAAATGTTTGCTAAAATCAATGAAATTTAAAAAGGTTTTCCTGTACCCCCGGGAGCGTCCAAAAAGTAAATCCCTCCAGTTCCATCATTTACAGCATCATTGAGAGTTTGATCCCAATGAGCGTCATTTTCTAACAGTTGCAAACCTAGGCAGGCTTCTCTGTAAGAGCCATACAATTCACCATTAACAGTTCGGAAATGTTGGTCCTTGAACATTCCCTAATAGCAATCGCAACTTAAGACTCTGCCCGTGACTGTATCTATTAGTCATCGCCGTCTGCTATGCCGCATTGGTACTTAAATTAAATAAACATGCCTGTCTGTATATTCCACAGGATGACAAAATTATGGAGTCGTAGTGAAAATGCTGTAAATACTGTAAGTAATACAGAAAATATCAACACTTACCGAACACCACTGCAAGGGTCACCCTGTATTTGAGTCTGACATCTTTTACAACTCTTTAAGAGTCACCCATTATTTGAATCTGATATCTCGCAAACCTCTTTAAGGGTCACCCTGTATTTGAATTGAATCTAACATACTGTACACCTCGTTAAGTGTCACTCTGTAATTTGCTCTGACATCCTGCACACCTCTTTAGGAGGCACCCTGTATTCTTATCTGGCATCTTGTATATCCCTTTAGAAGTCACCCTGTATTCTTGTGTGACATCCTGTACACCTCTTTAGGAGTCACCCTGTATTCTTGTCTGACATCTTGTGCACCTCTTTAGGGGTCACCCTGTATTCTTCTCTGCCATCTTGTACACCTCTTTAAGAGTCGCCTTATTCTTATCTGGCATCTTGTATACCTCTTTAGGAGTCACCCTGTATTCTTATCTGGCATCTTGTACTGTATTTTGCTCAGACATCCTGCACACCTCTTTAGGAGGCACCCTGTATTCTTGTCTGACATCTTGTGCACCTCTTTAGGAGTCACCCTGTATTCTTCTCTGTCATTTTGTACACCTCTTGAAGAGTCACCTTGTATTCGTATCTGGCATCTTGTATATCTCTTTAGGAGTCACCTTTTATTGTTACCTGGCATCTTGTACTGTACTGCTCGAGTCCAAGCTCTATGAACTTGCGGGGTGAGGAGAAAGAGCAGAGAAGGGTCGGGCGTGAAGAGAAGGATCTGTCAACAGCCCACCGTGATATATGGTATTCCTTTCTATTCCAATACTGCTAACATTCGGCCGTTGCTCAAACCACTGTGGTGTTAGGAATGACTAAGTGAGTCACCGACCAATGTATTTGGTTCTGTACTGTGCACGGACCGAGAAACCTCATCGCTCGTCAACACCACTACTGATAGTCCGCGATGCACATTCCTCTCAGGTTCACGCAGCTTAGACTCTAGCAGTATTTTGCTCTGACATCCTGCAAACCTCTTTAGGAGTCACCCTGTATTCTTATCTGGCATCTTGTACACCTCTTTAGGAGTCACCCTGTATTCTTTTCGCTTCGCTCAAAGCCCCAGGTCACTCGACGCCCCAGCACTCTTTCAACAGACTCCATTAACCATTAACTTCGGCTTCCCGCGTGGCTGCATGACGTCACGCACTCGCCGTCCTTTACCCATTAACTTAGGCGTCCCGCGCAGCTGCATGACATCACTTCCGTCTCTGTCCCGCATAACTTTAGACTCAAGCATAACGACGAAGTCGACAAGATAATTTGAAATGATAAAAAGAACCTTCCACTAATTACACTTGTGGAAGCAAAAAGATTTGTAGGTTAGTTTGATAACGCTCTATTAGTTCCAACATTCACCACCGGGTGTGACTGCGATGGCATTTATTAGCCGCGTCCGCAGCTAGGTGTCGTGGATGGTAGCATTTGGTGGCAAAAGTAGGAACTACTTGAAAAAATTAATCGTCTGCAGTCCTTCTACCTGAATCACAGATAACACACACTAATACAGCCATCACAATTAACACCGGTTATCAGACAAATTCTACACACACCCAAAGAACACGGGGCTACATGACCGTGTTGTCGCAGCCCCTAAACAAAGGAACCAACCAACGGCGATGCTGTTGGCAAACTGTGCTACTGCCACCACACTTAGACTCTGCCTTTGGCGGTATCTGTTGGCAAACTGTGTAACTGCCACCTCACCAGTAACAATAGCAGTGCATTGTTAGGCACTGCAAAATGGGATTTTTAAGTTTTCCGGGCAACTTTTCCAATATTTCTCTTCATAGAAACCTTCTTCGGACTTAAACAAATATTTGAAAAAAGAATTAGACCAATTGGTCCAGCCGTTCTCGGGTTTTGCGCTTAGCAACACATTTAGCGATTCATTTTTATTATATAGATAATAAATCAGTATTGTAAAGTGGAAATTTATTATAATAGATATATTCAATTGAAGGTATAGACATTACAACTATATCAGATTAGCCGAAATTCTAAAATCTTGATATGTTGAGCACCGAGAATACCATTAAATCATTTTGCAACAGATGTGAATGTTGTTGACATTTAAATATTGTTTTATAGCAATAAGGAATGGCCAATAGATGTGAAGGTTTTATTATTATTAAATACTGTATAAATGAATAATTTTATAAACTTAGTAGCTACAAAAGTAAACCAACGGAGATCATGCATAGATGAACATAGTCAATATTGAAGAAATTTTTGAAGCACGAGGAAACTAGGTTAATTGTTTTATGAATTGGAGAAATAAGAGAAAGTCTTGGAGACGTATTTATGATGTTGTACAAGTATTGTTTGTAATAAGGAAGGTAATACCGTGCAGAATTGTGGTAAGAAGGAGTCAGCAACAATATTAAGACTCATCTACGAGATATAGTAGTATTGTTGGATGGCGTAATGCTATTTGGAACTGTTTATGTAAGAAATTAGTGAGGTTTATTGTATTAGTATTTTTGAACGACTTATGGAAGCATGATAAAGAGGGTGTTGGCGGAAGAAGGTAGCAAGGTGGATGTAATGTTTATTTGTTAATCCTATTGAACAATTACCATGATTTATGTCATTTTAACGTAAGAGTTTGGCTTTATTATACGGCCATATTTGCCAGGATTTGTAAAGAAAGCCCTAGAAAGATGTCGACGATGGTAATTGATAATTATTGGCATTTTGAATAATATTCTTAAATGACATAGAGGTAACATTTGAAATTTTGTTAAAAATACTTTGTTGAGAGTGTTGTTAAACCATAAATGATGTTAAATCAATTGGCGAAGTGATATGATGAAGAGAAAGTATTGGAAAAGCACTTTACGAGGTGAATTTGAAGTGGAAAGAAATTTAAGAAATGTAAATCTTCTTCCTAGCATTAATCCCTTGCGGGGTCTGCTATTTTGCTATATCTCCTCCACTTCTTTCTGACGTTGACATCTTCTGGTGATAGACCAACAGCGTACATGTCAGCCCAAATGTTGTCAGTCCACCGCTTTGCAGGTCTTCCACGTGGTCTTGTGCCACCTAGGTTGATGTGGAGTACTGTTTTTGCAACTGAGTTATTCTGTCTTCTCATGACGTGACCGTACCAGTGTAGACGAGCCTCCCTCACCTTCTCGACAATTGGTGCAACACCAAATCTTCGCCAGACGTCTGTGTTCCTTGCGTGGTCACATCGGGTCAGCCCCATCGACCATCAGAGCATCTTCATTACCATTGTATGCAAAATTTGCTCATGTTGTTTGGTCATAGGGCGACATTCAGTCCCATAGATTGCTGCTGGGCGTACCACAGACTTATAGACCTCAAGGACTATAGAAGAATTCAAGCAACAGAAATGAGAGTTGTTGATTCGAGAATTTGTCTGACAACCTGTGTTATTATGGTGTCTGTATTTGAATTTGGGCGAGGATTGGAAGGAGGCGGCCGTGGCCTTGAGTTAGGAACCATCTCGGCATTTGCTTAGGATAAGTGGAAAACCAATTCCAGGATGGCTCAGTTTTGCCTCAAGAGGCTGAGTGAACCTCGTTCCAGCCCTCAGACCAGAATTAAATTTCTTGGCAGAGCCGGGAATCAAACCCGGGCCTCCACGGTGACAGCCAAGAATGCTATCACTACACAACGAGGCGGACAAATGAGATTTATCAGGACTATGAATCCAAGTACCCGGAGAGACAAGGTCAGAAATGAGGTACACGGAGAAGCATCTGGCATCAGGGTTCCTCTTCCAACCTCTTAGGGAAACGGAGACTTCAGTGGTATGGTCATGTAATGAGAATGGATAACACAAGAACAGCCAATAAATACTGCGAACTAGACGTAAGAGGGAAAACACCAATAAGAAGGCCAAGGAGACAGTACGATCAGAGGTGGAGAAGAACGGTTTTAACTGGCACGATGTCCAAGAACAAATGGTGTACCATGATCAGAAGAAATGGAGAGCACTTGATTATGACACCTGGGAAACTGGTGATGGAAAATGATGACGATCAGGGCGTGGATTTTGATGATGTGTCATCTTTAAATTAGTTCACCACAGACATTGCTACTTACACAAAAATCCTGATCATAGTTCCCACATTGCAGAAATACTAATTTATTATGTAATTTGTTGGTCATTTTTGTCGTTATTTAGTTCTATGTCCCTTCATATGAGCTATAGCTCTGCACTTCAATTTCCACTGAAGAAGGCTTTTACATAATACAGCCATGTCCATGTTCTGCCACTCCTCCTCACAAGCTTTCCATAAGCCTTCAGTATGAGGACACCTGTTTCCCAATCCCCTTTTCAGAAACCCAAACGCACAAAAGTCAATGGGAGAACCAACAAGTGACTTTACTGGAATATTAGTGAAGGGTGTAGCATGTATTCCTGTTTATTGTTCCATTCTCTCAAAGAATACGAGGTTCGGCGGATTTTTAACTTTCTATTATAGCAGTACCCAGGGATAACCATATATCTCTTGGAGAAAGTTTCTTTGCATTCTGCATACAGTTCACGCCCCGGTTTTGGCCGGTGAGTCCCGATTGCACAGTTGTACTGAAGGCAGGTTGCGAACCTCAGATATGTGCAATTGATACGAAAGTTGCTTTCTGCGCAACTGAACACTCACGTATGAATTGCAAATGCATGAGGCTCATTGACTGTCTCTGTACAACTGTAAAACCGGGATTGACCAGCCAAAAACTGTGGCATAAACTGTACCATTTTATCTGACCTTTCCCACCCTACTCCCAGTAGTAAATCACACAGGGTTTGTTGCAGTCCCTTAGATAGACATATGCTTCATCTAATGTGACCACAAATTTCCATTTTTCACCTGCCATGTGATTCTCATACAGTTTCCTACTGTTTGTGCACCATTCGGCAATGTGACCATCCAACAACTTATGAAACCTGCACTTTTTCAGTTTCTCTAATTTTAAATCCCGGTTGATTATTGTGTTAACAGTTTTTAATGATGTCCCCAACTTATTTGCTATGGCCCTGGGTGGCTGGACTGCTGCCGGAGACTAGGGTCTTCACCCTTCTTATGGCCTCTGAAGTACGGCTTGTAGAAGGTAGTGCTTTCGTTTGTTTGTCCTTCGGAATTAATCCCATTAGACTCTTTCCTTTCTTATTCAAGAAATAGTTGATCCCTTTCTTTGTCACAGTAAAATTATTTTTACTGCACTGTTCAATAATGGCAGAATAGCTATAGTTTGTATCAGAAAGGGCCGTAATGTAATCTTTCCAGTAAGGTTCAATTTTCGTCGGCATCGCTTGAGCTGCATGCTTGTGAACACTACTCACGCACAAACAGAAGTGGTTGCAATAATCCCACCCAATAATGGCACTCACATGCACACCAAACCGCTACAATGTGACCTGAAAGTAGTTTCCAGAGATCGGAAACCACCTCCATTATTTCGGAACTCAGCGGGGATATTTTTTGACCAATGGAGAAATTCTTTTCCGCAAAATCGACTGCGTGAAGTGAAACTTTATGTTTGCATTTCTTACAGTGTTGAAATTATGTCAGCAACATCAATATAGCCTATATAATCTTGAAGAATAATTTAGTTGTAAAATTTCATTCAAACTTACAGGTAAGTTTTCAGGTCATTTTATTGGATTTTTACAGTCATTTTATAGAACATTTTTGTAAACATTTTTAGGTCAACAAAATCCACGCCCTGACGCTGATTATGATAACGATTGGCATAAGTTAGAAGACATCACCTAACAGGAACTGCACATCACTTTAGGCATGATGGACTTCACTGCAGTACTACAAATGTAACCAATTTGTTCAAATACGCTGGTTATGAACTGGAAAAGGGGCTGCACTGCAAGCCATCACAGCCGATCTAGGAGTTTCCTTGTTTACTAATTGCTCCGACGTAAATGTATGTGCTGGGGTGGCATCTTACTCAATGAGACAACCATACAGGAGCTCTTTCTCGGAATTAGGTCTACTAAACCTGCTATCTGCCTGCTTCGGGAATACAGAGAAAAATATATCTACTGTACCATTCAGAAATCATGTACCTTGTCAAAATTTAAACAAAACTGTTCAAAATATAACCAAACTACTTTATAAGGTGCGTTCAAAAAGTAACGACCCGGAGGCTGTAATGCGCAAACCGGTGACGACATTGGCTAATCATGGCGTGTGTAACGAGGTGTGGTTCCGACCAGAGCGTGGAAGGTCACAGCACGTCATTAGAGGGCACACATGCACGTCACGTGACGATACAAAGCGAGCAGCAGCATGCATCAATCGTCCAACGATGCCAGTCGCATTGCAAACAGTGACATGGATGCGTCAAACGAAGAGCAAAGAGGTGTTGTTCGGTTTCTAACAGCGGAAGGAGTAGGGGGAACGGACATTCATCGCCGAATGTCACAAGTGTACGGCGAACACTGCATGTCCCTTGCAAGGGTCAAGGAGTGGCACAAGCACTTCAGGGAAGGACGGGTGTCGTTAGCCGACGATGCCAGGTCTGGGGCACCCCCCTGCATTACCGATGACAACGTCCAGCTGGTTGATGCACTCATTACCCAGGACCGCCGAGTGACAGTGAACGCCATAGCCGCCGTGGTCGGATTAAGCGTCGGAAGTATGCACACAATCATGAAGGAACGACTGCACTTGCGGAAAGTGTGTGCCCAATGGGTGCCCCACAGTCTTCAACCACACCAAGAAGCATGTCGAATGGCCTACTGTCTTGGTCTTGGCTGGACGATTGATGCATGCTGCTGCTCGCGTTGAATCGTCACGGGACGTGCACACGTGCCCTCTAGTGACGGGCTGTGACCTTCCACGCTCTGGTCGGACCACACCTCGTTACACACGCCACGATTAGCCGATGTCGTCACCGGTTTGCGCATTACAGCCTCCGGCTCGTTACTTTTCGAACGCACCTTATATATCAAAGAAATAAGCAAATTATGATGAAAACCATAAAAATGACAAATTATGCATTTATAGGCAAAATAAAATTGCCTTAAACGAGGTCAGGGACCCTTCATTTGCTTTTATTTTTCAAATTCTGGGCAAAATAAGATCAGGAAAAAAAATACTTTTCCTTAACTTCCTAACCTTAATTATAATAGATTTTCATTTAAGACTGTTTTGCCTTTCAGCTTCCAGTCTACTCGCAAGCCTCTGTTTGTCAAAAAGTCTCCTCCATGATCCACTATTAGCAGTTACCGCTGTGGCCACCTCATTCTACACCTCCACTTTGAAATCGTTCAACACTAAATCTATCCATCGTTTCCTAAGTCTACTTCTACTTCTCTTACCTTCTGCAGCTGAACTCATTAACCTCTTAGGTAATCTCTCCTCCCCCATTCTCTTCACATGACCCCACCATTAGATGGTAAAGTATTGCAAGACAATGAAACAGAGTAGTCAGGATACAGGGATGCAGTACTAGAAGTAGCGAAGGCATATCTTGTGACAACAGTGTGTAAAGACAGGAAAAAGTGCATATCCTGATGGAATGACATAGCGAAGTCAGTTAGTAAAATTAAAAAGAAGGCTTACCAAAAATGGCTCCAAACTAGGGATCTGGCAGACAGAGATCTTTATGTAGTGGAAAGGAACAGAACCAAACAAATAATAGTAGAGTCCAAAAGGAAATTCTGGGAGGAATTTGAAGATAAATTAGAAATGTTTCGTCAAGTGAGAGTAAACCCTTTTTTGGAGAGATTTTTTTTTTTCTTTTTGCCTATGGCTTTTAGTGCCCGGAGTGTCCGAGGACATGTTCGGATCGCCAGTTTGTAGCTGCTTCTAGGCAGACACCCATGGGGTGAGCTACAAGTACCGTCGCGTGTGGAGTGTTGTCTGGGGAGGAAAGTTTGAATGTAAGGACGAGGAATTGGAAGGCAGCGGCTGTGGCCTATAGTTAGGGACCAATCCCGGCATTTGCCTGGAAGGAAGATGGGAAACTACAGAAGACTATCTTCAAAGTTGCCGGCGGGGGGATTCGAACCTCCTCGCCTCCCGGGTGTGAGCGACTGCCTGCAGCCACGCCGTAACGACCATGGCTAACTTACCCGGTTTTTGGAGAGTTAAAAATAATCTTAACCCTGAACTGGCGAGGTGGGGTTTGCTGAACCCAAACAAAATTACAAACTGTCACTGATCAGCGAGTTATTTTGTGCGAGTATGAGAGCCGAGGTAGCCTCCAATCAGTTTGTTGATGGTCAGCCAAGTGACTGGACGTGAATGTAATGCAACTAATGTTGAGAATAACAGTCATTAGCCTATTGTTTATCAGGGGTTCACCAAACCCCACCTCACCAGGTATGCAAAATGTTTATGCAAGAGTCATTTGACGTGTTTTCGGTTATTGTAAGAGAATTGCACTTCTAATTTGTTATTTTTACTACCAGTACACTTTTCTCAATATTTCAGTAATGGCTTCCTCAAGAACGTCTATAAATGTTACTAATCCTGGCTTTGGGAACTGGGAAAATGAAGTAGTCTGCGCTGAATAAAGCGATTATAGTGGCAACGAAAACGATACAGTTGCACCAGGTTGTCAAAGCGGTCATGCTAGCAAAACAGAACAGGAATTCCCCGATAGGGAGAAGTCATCAGATGGAGGAAGCAGATCCCCTGCACAGAAGAAAATGACAGAGGATACAAAATTTTACTTGTGAAAAAATAAATTCAAGTGGTCAGTGCTATCGCCTAATGCAAATGTACGCACCAGAGTGCACAATTTAATTTCACATCATCCCGACGTAATTGGGTCTGTGAAGCAACTGGAAAATACTGCTACCATCAGTCATTTTGGGAGCTCTTGTTCAATGAAGAACTCGTTCAGGGAGCGATTCTTCGGATGAATGAAAAGCTATCCCAAGTCAGACAGAAATTATCTGATAGAAATCTCAAGCGGAAGAGGCTAGCATTCATAAAATCTCTTGCTAGAGATCTGGTAGAACCTTAGTTAGCAGCTAAAATGCAGAATGGGCACTTACAATGTGCGTTGCGACTCGGTATTGCCCGAATCCTCAACAAAAATTACTTCTCCTGAAGGACATCCATAACCACAACTGGATCGCCAGGTGAGATGTGCCCAATGTCCCAGATCCAGCGACCAAAAAAATAATCCAAGATTCGTATGACCTCATATCAAATAGTTGTTTTTCTCTCCAGTGTGATAGTGAACAGGTCTTTAGTTATTAATAGGAAGGCAATAGATGTTAATTTATCCCGGAGAGCTGTGAAAAAATTGCATATTTAAACATCAATGACTTCGCTAAACGTTTTGCATAGTTTATTAATACCGTTACTTTTTAAGTTTAATGAGATGAACCTTCTGTTTCTTCTGTGCTATATACATGTATTGAATCTTAATTTAATATAAATTCAAGTTCCTTAAATTTTATTGCTACCAGTTTTCCATTAGGGGAAATTTACTTTGGGGTGTACCAAACTCCACCTTCAAACGTATCACCAAATACGTCCCAAAGAAATCACCTAACCTATTAAGGGTTAAAAATGGAGGAAAAGAGAAATAAGTATTTTGGATAATTCAAGATAACTCTAGGTAGATACCAAGGAAGCACTGGGAAGATGGCAAGAACACTTTGAAAACTTGTTTAATATAAAACCTTGTTTAATATAAATGGAGACTTAGCTGGCAATGAAGCAGATTTTGAAGTTATCCAGGAGGAGAATGAGAATGGGGACAAGTACATGGATGAGGAAGTATAGAGAGGGTACTAAATAAACTCCAATGTCACAAAGCAGCAAGGATATAATGAAATTCAGACAGAAATGGTCAAGTATAGTGGAAATGCAAGGACGAAATGGTTGCACAGGAAAATCGAATTGGCAAAAGGTAACAGGAAGTATTGCAACAATTATAGAGGTATTTCTTTGATAAGTGTTCCAGGCAAAGTGTACTCAAGCATTGTAGAAAGGAGAGTTGATAGTTAGCCGAGAGTAAGATGGATAAAAACCAGTGTGGCTTTAGCACCACGAGGATATTAGAATCAAGTTGTTAGAATGCGCCAAGTTATTGAGAAATGCTCCTACAAAGGGAAAAGACGCTGAGCATCCTTGAGGGATTATGGTATTGAGGGAAGGCTGCTACGGGCAATCGATAGTAGTTATGTTGATAATCAGGCAGCAAGAGTTGATGGTAGGATGAGTTCTGGGCTGCAAGTTGTCACAGGAGTCAGACAAGGTTACTATCAGTCACCGCTACTGTTTAATTTGTACATGAAGCCTTTGCCGAATGGCATAAACTAGCTGAGTAGGATTCAATTGGGTTGAAACCGGGTTAACGTTTCGGCTTATGTTAATGACCTGATTGACATGACAGATTACGTTGATAACTTACGAGCCAACGCTTTAGAACTTTAACAAAAATGTGCGGTATATGGTTTGAAAATCAGGAATCAAGATGTCGGAAGGGTAAACTCAAGAAAATAGAATGCCAGGAGGAACTAAATTGCATCATGTGGCCCATTTTTAGTACTAAGGCTGTGTATTCTTTCAGGACGGTACTATAGTGAAAGGGATTCGAGGGACAGAAAATCCTATGCAATGGTTTCTCAGTTGTGACCAAGTATTCTGGGAGAAAGATGTTCGAGTAGTGACGAATCTTTCCCTACACCAACTACAGCCCCTTCAATATAGGTAAATAAAAATATAGAGGTAGGGTTGGTAACCCAGATGTTAGGGCCGTTAAAACAACAATTATGATCATCATCAATATAAAGAGCATCCAGCTCACATATTGGCAAAAACTTTTAAGAAAGTTTAGAAAAATATTTCTTAGCAATGGTCTACTCACAGGATGAAGTTTTAATATTGAATTCTGTCATTAAAAAAAAGGGCTAGACCATTTTTTGGTGATCTAGCTGAAAAGTATTAATGGCATTGATCAAGGATCATCCTATGTAGGCCACCATTAGTGGCTCAAGAAGTAGTTGTTACGATCTACAAACATCGTACCGTTGGCAATTACTTTGTTCTGTTGAACGTTGACCAGAACACAAGTTCAACGTGATTTCACATACCGGTACTTCATTCCGATGACTGTTTTCTAGAAAGTGATTATCATATGTAACGTCCATAAGTTTCTTGACATTTGGATGAACACACTCGCTATCCAAATGCTAGCCGACATTATTGGAATGCGAGCCTTATCTTAGCGGTACACAAGTTGTAACATGTAGCGCACAGAAATAATTATTACCTGTTTCGCTCAGTATGTGACGTCTTAAAATATCCCCACTGGAAACATGCTGCATATCAAAAGTCTTCGAGATTCTTGACGATATTGTTCCTTTCCCAGAACCTGGAGCACCTAATATAACAGCTCGAAATATGCTTCCTTTCATGATGGATCAGTTGACCAGTATACTAAATGAACTATGAACAGGCGATAAGTGAACTTTGAAGATTACATCATTCATTCGACCATGAAAACCCTCACAACGACCAAAATACACTTCTCAAGGAGTGAATATGGATATCACGAAAGTAGCGTAAAGAAAGAAACGAGCGACAGGACGTAAAGGCAAGTCTAAATCTATACCTATGAAGCCGAACCAACTGGGACGAATACTGAAATTAAATTAATTGGTACGGAGTGTATGTTCTTTCATTATGTTGAAGGTAAAGCTTTGAACGAAAAGGATGTTACGAATACTCATATCACAGGGAATTTTTTCTTCTTCTTCTTCTCCTTCTTCTTTTTACTGGGCACACATGAGCTTCGCCCAATGGCAAGATGGGTACTGCCCGTGTGTTGGGCGGTAAAAGACCAAACCACCAAGTACAAAACATCAAGGATACATTGAGGATCTGTGATAGTGAGGAAAACACGGTGTAACATCATCTGACAGTTTCTAACTACGAAAATATCAGGAAACACAGGGGACACAAAGGTGCAAATCTTCACACCGAAGTGATCCATCTTGGTGACTGACTATTACATGTACACAAACAAGACCGGATCACAAAAAAGGTGAAAATTATAAAATAACTCGAATGTCACATAAAAACTTGGTGAGGATATCAACCAGCGGGACCGTCGGAGTATGCAAATCGTCAAATTGAGCGGTAATTGAAAAACCCAGGGAGAAAAGAGAAGCATACATTTTAAAGCGTTGTGTATAGTACTGTGAACATTGAAAAAGTATGTGAGGAAGATCTCCTTGGTAGTGACCGCAGGCATCACAAACAGGAGAAGCACGAGCATTGATGTGATGGAGATAAGCAGGGGTGACAGCATGATTGAATCGCATTCTAATGATAGTAGTGATGTGACGTCGAGTATAGGATCCTTGCATAAACCACGGCTGAACCGGTATCGAGGATTGAATATAAGTATATGGTGTTGAGTGTTTACGTACATATTCCCTCCACTGCTGGCGCCATTCTTGGATGATGAGTTCATATTGAACCCTTTATCCACAGGCTGTATAAAGGATTCTAATAAATTATTCATCATCTTTTGATACATTTCTACAGACAGCAGATATGAGAGCCAGACGGTGTTGGGAAATATTGAGAAATCAGTGGCCGAGAGGATACAATGGTTTAAGCTTCTGTGGTATTTTAGGAAGTAGCATAAATATTCTTGACACATAGGACAGGTGCAACTTTTAGCGCGGAGATGGCTTGGGTACGCACAATATGGCCTGTTGCCATGAGTGTTGGCGCCAAGAAGAAAATCGAATGCTACGAGGTAATTGGTCAAACTTCATGTTCACCACTCCCTGTGGCAGAAATACAAGTAAGAGCGCGCAAAGATCTACAAGAGCCTGAACCAATAATATCAAGACGCCCTGTTTTAGCGGCAACTCGGCTTGGTAACGCACCCTGGTAAATTAACGCGGGAGTTATCTACGGATAAATTCCACGATCGATTCGAGCCAGCTACAGCATAATCGTAACCACCACTTCGCTACGAACTCAATGATACCGATCGCATGCTAGTATGATAATTATTATGAAATATTTTTCCATAAATCCCCTTCCACACCTACCCTAGCCAGTTTCATTTATAATGGTCCAGGAAGCTTCGAGAGGACACTTTTTCATTTGTGCGTCTGAGGACGTAACATTGACTATTATTTGGGCTTTTGAGGAAGTAAGGTCTTTTACTCAGGTGTCAGAGGACACGAGGCATACTCTGCAATATTTTTCATGTATTTGAACATGGAACATTTTCGTCAAGTTATAAGTGTAACTTCTGTGATTTATTTGTAGTCCCAGTACTACCAGATAGGACCAGTTCATCGAAATAATTCACCAATAGACTGTCAAGGAATTTAGTACTTGATCGGTGAATTTAATAGGAAATATATCGTGTGTGTATCTGACAAAACTTTATTTAATTCAGCACGAGATGACGTCTAGGAACGAGGCCGGATCTTGGAACCAGCAGGACATTTGCCAGAAGATGTCGATGACGAGCTAAGCATTTCAAAGGAAAGATGGCTGCAGATGTTTCCTTGACGCTGTTTTAAAGGATTGAGTACACATGAATTTATTTATTTATTTATTTATTAAATCAGCTATGGTATTATGGGACATATTTTTGTAGATATTTGTTTGCTTGTTTGGTAATGTAGATTCTTAGTTCTTGTTTACTGACACATTAAGTATGGGACAAGCCGAGCGTTGTGTAATTTGTAAATATTGTGATTTTGTTTGGTTCAACTATACGGGGCGACGCGCAGCTCGTGCTCGCATTCGCTTGCGTAAATCGCGGTCAAGCATTATGATTCGGAGGTATGCCTTATAACAAAAATGGAACTGAAATAATTTTGAGATTAAAAATAGAATTTGGAGGGTAAAGATTATTTGTGAGCAGAATTTTATGACGGATCAGGATTATTTTGATAGTTGCTTTTCCAGCAGATCTGAACGGGATGGCACTTTGCACCCGAGTTTTTGTTGTGTATTTTTTTTAATGTGTCTATGGACGCAATATTGGTTGATCTGCTTTGAGCCGACCCAGTGGTTTGTTTATGAGTGAGTCAGTCCAAGCTTTATGGTGCGTAGTGTGATTTTATGATGTGCTAGCGAGAATATATCATTGTGATTATTCTGACTTGCTCCACATCAGCCCAGTTCATAACCTCGCGAGGCTAGTCTCGTGGTATATATTTGTGTTTTCTTGCCATCCAGGTGGATGAGTGAGATATGTTGGCGTTTTTCCAGATGGAAATAAGCACCTAGCTTGAAGGACTGAGAGAGATAGTTGAGGTAGCGATGACTCATACAAGAGGGGCGCGCTCAAATCAGATAACGCGACTTGTCATTAGTAGCAGGCCTGGATCCTGTACTTCAATTTAAGACGTTGTTTAAAATTTACAAAACCTGATCGGTTATAATGTGTATTTTATTGTTTAAATGGGCGTTGTCCATAGTTGTAAGGTAGCTTCCGAAACTCCTGTTTGTCTGGCGTTTTATAAAAATGTAAACATAGTTTTCAGCCGTTAGGCTTGTATTTTGTTGCTGTTGCTTTAATTCTTGTGTGTTTATTTTTACGCGTTCAATGACCCCGTGTGGCATTAGGATGTGCGAGGCTATGTTCCCAATTTGTGATGCGAGCGTTTTGGCCTATTTCTGGTATGCTCTTTTATTTCGTGTGCTCTCGCACCAGCTAGAATCTCAGGGAGGTTCTTCATCTTTTTGTATTATTAGACTTTGCATGTGTCAGTGGTAATTATAGTGTGTTAATTAAGGGTGGGTCCCATAGCCGTAGTGTGATTTAAAAGATGCAACTCCGTGAGCAACATGACTGTTTCAGTTGTAAACGGACTCGCATCAGTACTCATTTTCTTATTAACGAGCAGTACACCACGCATTATATAACTTCTTGACCTGGAAAAAATGGACTTGTATCAATATGTTGTGACGGGCGAGTTCTTACCGCTCAAAGTTTATGTTATGATTTATCATTTTGTGTGAAGCTGTATTCACATTGTTTTGTTGGTGGAGCGAGTCTTACCGCTCAGTAATATATTTATTTCTTAACGGGGTGAAAGTCAGGGAGGATTTCTTTTATTTATTATTATATTTATGCACATAATTTTCAGTCATTAAATATCTTTTATTCTACTTGTTATTCATTTTATTTCTAGTATAGCCTCTGTCATGGACCTTTCTATTCATTAGAGCATGTTGTTTTAAGCGAACTTTGCTGTGTATTGCAGTCAGGACTGAACACGACCCCGTAGATGAATCGTGAGAAAACCATGCTTTATTGAAGGGTGCATAGACAAGCTGGCTTAGCCAACGTGGGGCGTTTCGCTGTTTTAGGCTTTTCTAGCGGATCATAGACAAGACAAGATGGCGGCCAGCAGGTGTGTTGCAGTTAGAGTGCTCCAACTTTTCCTCGTGTTCTACCTAGTAAAAAGCTCAGTGGGTGCCTCGAAAAAGATCCTCGATCATTCTTTAACAATTGAAGACTCGTGTGTGAACTCGGACCTGAAGGAACACCTCATGGTAGTTTGTAAACTCAATATATCTTCTCTCACATGGTGTGGAAGCGAGGGGCTGATAGTCACGGCAGCAGGCAGATGGCGCCCAGCACTGCGCGGGGTTGCCAGACCGCCCGCTACATTATTACATTTCGTGGTGCTGTCTGTGGCTCTCAGTGGAGATGTGGAGATGAACCCAGGGCCGAATAAGGTGTGTATAATTTGTGATTCGAAGGGTCGTGTGAATCAGTTATTTGTGACATGTACATCTTGCCACTCTCAAGCGCACAGAACTTGTGCAAAAATCAGTGCTTCAAAACACAAAATAATCACCTCTGGGAAACAATCGTGGCTGTGTTGGAACTGTTCTTTACCTCAGTTCTCTAACTCATTTTTTAATACATCGACACAGAGTGCAAATACTGTAGATAGTGACGTAACACCCTCGGATGGCAAAGCATTGTCCATTTTTTCCTTCAATGCTCGAAGTGTAACATGTCCCTCCAAACAACCGGACCTGCGTTCTTGTCTCACAGCACTTAATCCGTCAATTGTGTGTTCAGGGGAGACATGGCTGAAAAAATCCACTAACGATCCAGAAATATTTCCGGTAACATTCACCATGTTCCGCAAAGATCGAACCTGGTCATCAGGGGGAGGGGTACTAATAGCCATGAAACCTGAGTTAAGGCCTGTTCGCCAACGGGAGCTTGAAACTGATGCTGAGGCTGTGTGGGTGGAATTCACGTGTGCAAACAATACATTTCTAATAGGCTGTATATACCGTGCTCCAAATTCAACTCGGCACATCAATGATGAACTATTGGAGTCCCTCCGTCGTGTACAATACATCCAGCACAAATACAAGGCCATTTACATAACAGGCGATTTTAATTTAGAAATAGACTGGCAAAACTCTCCTCCCACTCCCAAGGATCCCATTGCTAATGAATTCCTTACCGCATTCTACGACTTATTCCTTGACCAATTAATAACCGAAGCAACTCGAATCGCACAAACTACACGCTCCACAATAGACCTATTCCTCACAAGCCTTCCTTCCTCCGTACAGAAAGCTGAAGTCATACCCGGTTTCAGTGATCACGCAGCCATCTTTACCACATTGCATTACAACAAACCACGCAGCAAGAGCACAGTGAGGACAGTATACAATTACAAAAAGGCAGACTGGAAACTGCTATCATTTTTATTCCTCAAACATCTTCCCACCCCATGTATTCTGGACACCAGCGACATCAACTCAGTGTGGCACGCCTGGCGAAATTGTTTCTTTGAATGTGTGGATATAGCTATACCGAAAATAACCATTAGTGGGAAGAAAAATTCTCCTTGGGTGACGAAGGAAGTCATTAAAATGATTAGGAAAAGGAACGTTTTATACAAGAAATGGAAAAGTTGCTCAAATGACATCATGTGGGAAAAATACAAGAACATCAGGAACCAAACAAAGAAATTAATTCGCGAAACATACGACAATTATATTCACAAAATAAGCAGCACCAGTGAAATGTGGAAATTTTTGTCCAGAAGACGCGGCACCGCTGCGCCAGCCTCATTTCACTGTAACGGTAAATTCCTAAGTGCACCCCAAGATATTGCAACAGTGTTCAGTGACAGTTTCAAGCAGAACTTTTCTAAGCCGGATATGACCATGAACCTGCTTCTGCCAAGGTCATCACTTCCTCCCCTCCCACTCTCCAACCTGTACTTCACAACAACTGAGGTGATTCAGAGCCTACGGAAGATTAGACCACATGCGGCGACCGGCCCAGATGATGTTCCCGGACGGATCCTGCTGCAGTGTGCGGAAGCATTAGCGCCCTCTCTGTGTGCGTTATTCAACCTGTCTATCAACCAAGGTTCTGTGCCGTGTGGGTGGAAATGTGCTAACGTGGTGCCAATCTATAAGCAAGGTGACAGAGAAGATGTTGCAAATTACAGACCGGTGTGTCTAACATCTATAATTTGTAAATGTATGGAGCGGCTAGTAGCAAACAGTGTGCTGGAATTCCTACGGGAGAACAATCTGCTCGATTCAAATCAGCACGGTTTTCTTCCGGGTCGTTCTTGCACTACTCTATTGACAAAAGTCATTGATGAGTTTCAGTTCTACTTGAATCAGCCAGAAGTGAAACAAGTGGACTGTATTGCACTGGATTGGGCTAAGGTCTTCGATCAAGTGTCTCATGGAAGACTTTTGTTAAAGCTACAGCAGCTTAACATACGGGGTAGCTTACTTGCATGGGTGAGGTCATTCCTCGAGGGTCGAACACAGTGTGTGGTGTACGGAGGAGCTCGATCGCAGGCTGCTCAAGTTACTTCTGGAGTGATTCAGGGCTCTGTGATCGGACCTCTTCTCTTCACTATATATGTGCTCGATCTTCCTGGCTGTGTCACCTCATCAATGTCACTATATGCAGATGACACCGTGCTATACAGGGGCATTACATGTGAAGAAGATTCCCTCCGTCTTAAATCAGATCTGGACAACTTATCGCTGTGGTGTTCTGTGAATAATTTAAATATAAATGTACAAAAATGTAAATACATAAGAATAACCAGGTCACAAAAACCCATTGAGAATGAATACAAAATTATGAACAGTGTCATCCCACAGTGCACAAACTTAAAGCTATTAGGGGTAACAATCTCCGACACCCTGAATTGGAACATTCAAAGTGAAGAGGCAAGATGTAAGGCCACCAAAGTTCTGGGTTTCTTGTACAGAAACATGAGAGGTTGTAAACCTAGAGCCTTCAGGATGGCTTACACATGAATGGTCCGTCCAATATTAAAGTACGGCTTACCTGCCTGGCATCCCACTACAGCGGAAAACATGAACAAGCTCCAGCGTGTACAGCGCCGCGCAGAAAGGCTAATAGCTCGTTATTCCCCTTCCCCTTTGTCAAAATTTCCATCTATAGAGGCAACAGCCAAACAAATTGATCTAATTTTTCTTAAAAAATCCCTTACAGGTTCCATTAATATTGACCCTTTTTGCCGACTGTCATTGGCATATCGCTCAGTTCGGAGAGGACGAGGTGTAACCCTCGTTCCGCCCTTCGCACGTAGCAATGCTTACCTGACAGGTTTCTACGGCTGCTCTGCGCGGTTATGGAACGCGCTGCCAGGGATGCCAAGATCTTGCCTCTTAGGAAATTCAAGCCGTACGTAAAAAGGTACATTGTATAAATAAACGTATGTATGAGTGATTGATTGTCTCGCTGAATGAATGAGTATCTGAATGGAATGAATGAATGTATCGAGTGATTGAGGTTATGAAAGTGCGTGCGTGAGAGAGTGAGTGAACAGGAAAATGTACTATGTCAATATTCTAAATATGTAAATACTGCAAATATCTTTGTAAAACTTGTAAATATTGTTAAAACAAATGTAGATGTAAGCTGTGCCTGTGGAGCATGAAATATGTATGTGGGGCTTGCCCTTTTTCACTAGGCCTTCCATACTTCGTGTACGATTTATGGTAAATAAATAATAATAATAATAATAATAATAAGCTGTTACCCTACAAGTGGTATTTCACTGATATATGGGACTGTTTGAAATCACCGGAGGGGATATTTTGTTAACGTAAATACGGCGAAGAGAAATACCGCCTGGAAATTGGAATATACAGTAGAATCACCAGTTTGCAAGTTAAATACGATTCACGTTTTGTTTATTGATGTAATTAGTAAAGTAGTGTACGTGAAATCGGGCGCCCATTGATTAAATATAAAATTAGATTTGTTTAGAAAGTCAAACTCATGAATATGTTAGGAGGCTGGTAGCCTTAAATGACAATTAATACTTTGTTAATTAGTCAGTGTTAACATCAGATCTGGATAGTAATTTTATGACTGAATATGTGCGGGGTTAAATATTTATTAAGTAAAATTAGAACCATTCAGTGATGCAGATTGATTTGCGGGAGTAGAGGGAATAAGTTTAAATGAACTGAAAGTGGTCAAATGAAATAAATGTGTGTCAAGAATTGTATATGTGTGTGTCAGGGAGACATTTGCATGCCATCCTCCTGTTTTCTCAGTGATATATATTTTTGTGTGTGATAATGGCAACAGTAGCGGACATCCAGGCGATCATTGAAAGTGCCACGGCACGAACCCAGAAAACTATTAAAGGAACAGGGTGCGAAGTTAGACATTAAGTTATCCGAACAGTCAGACGAGTTTAAAACACAACTAGCTGAACAGAATGCACAATTATCTGAACAGAATGAGTCATTCCAGACTCAAATGAATGACACTATAAAACACAATTATCTGAACAGAAGGCACAATTATCTGAACAAAATGAGTCATTAGAATTTAAATTAATTAAACAGGGTAACTCATTACAAGCGCAAGTAAATGAAAATATAAACAAACAATTAGAAGCGCAAGAAAGTAGAAATACGAGTCAGTTAGCCACATTATCTGCAGAGATGAAAGAGTACACTACACAGCAGATGGTTCAATTCGCGCTTGATATAAGTAAGAATAACGACAAACGGCTAGGTCAGATACAAAAATTAGAGGACACCTTCAACCGTAAATTAAATGATTTGGACGAAACTGTATTGGCAAAACTAGCTCAGATAGAATTAGCATGCACGGTAAATAACAGTGAGGTTAAAACGGCACAGGATGGTCTTGAAAAGCGGTTTGATAAAATGGAGGAGGATTCTACGTTTATACAGGGACAATTATCAGCAGTAAATGAAAGTATTACGGGCCTGATAAAGGACATGGATAAATTAGAAATACAATCAGCAGAGCGATGGCGAAACATAGAATCGGACCAGGATAATTTAAAGAGTACGATAGATGAGAATAATCTACGTCTAGAAGACAGGCTTGAGATGATAGAATCGAATCAGGAGGACACGAAACAGCAGATGGAAGAAAACTGGGAGCGATTAAAGATAGCATCAGAAAGGATTGGCGTAAGATGAGCAGCGACTCTAAAGAAGAACGGTTAACGATCATAAAGACCGTAGGTGATAACCATACACGCATTAAAGCACTTGAGGAAGAAATCAAGATTAAATTGAAGGAACAGTCGGACAGAATCATAAAAGCAGAGTTGCGTTTACTAGGACAGAACACGTTATTTCAGACAGAGCACGCTAAAGATAAGGAAGTTGACTCAGCAAGCCAGGGGGCAATTAGCGCGGCGAGTAGACACGGACGGACAGGCAGCCCATTAACGACTAACACAGAGGGATTTCACAACAACGTTGGAGGAACCTCTACTCCTCAACATGGCTATCAGCACCCTCAAGTCGTACAAGTAATTCGATCAAATGAATTTAAACCAAATAAATTCACAGAAAATTCTGGTGTCACACCGAAGGCGTATCTTAAGGAGATGGATGACTATTTTAATGACAATAATATACCGCCCGCGCGTTGTTTAAGTCTGATGGAACGATTTATTTCGGGAAATGTACTTACGTGGTTCTTGAGCTTCAAGTATACTTTCGGAGGGATGGATGAAATCAAGGATGCGTTTCTTAGAAAGTATTGGTTGGCTTCTCTACGACAAAGCCTTAGAATGGAACTTTATTCGAGAAAATATCAGTCAACTCAGCAGACGAAATACTCAGATTTCTTTTCGTTACAATTGTTGAAATTTCGAGATCTGGATCATCCTTTAGAAGAATCGGATCTGGTTATGACGATTGCACGGCAGTTGCCAGTCAATGTTCAGAAGGTTTTAGTGGCAGCAAACGTGGACACAGCGGTTCGAGCCGAACAAATCTTACGTCAGATTGACGAGACAACATCTCACTTGCAGCAGAGAAGGGGACGACAGCTGGAACTTGTAAACACAACGGAGGTGGTTAAACCCCCTCAAGTACACACCAGGTCGCAGGCCACAAATACAAGTGTGTCAACAACACCAAGACGAAGTCAGGAGGGCGACGAAAATAGGTCACACCAGCGACATGACAATAATAATGATAGGCAGACCCAGGGCAACAATAGGTATCAACAGCGAGGATACCAACAATGGAGAAATAATAGGAGAAATGAGGGACCCTACAGACGGTACAAAAATAACAATAATGAGAATCGACAGTGGCGTGAAAGGAGATACCAGAACCAGGGGGACTATCAACATTATAGGAATGAATGGAACGACAGGCACGCCGAATCGCAGCGTTACCTGGAAGAATTACACGCTAATGGAGGGGACGAACAAAACATTGGGAACATGAAATTAATAGGAGGTCAAATCCAGACACTCACATTGAGGGGGCCGAGAGTTTATTGAAGCAGGAAGAACGTCAGGGAAATACGCGACAGAAGGATGATGGTAGTCGCGGGGGTTGTAAAAAATCCCAATAATTGAAAAAGGACTCACCCTGAGAGAGCAACATCCGGATTGTGAAGAAGGATGGGTTGTGGCACACATACAAGAGTGGATAGCTTTGCCGGAAGATTGCCTGGAGGAGATTGTAAAACCACGGAACGATGATATCAAACAACTACCTATTATTTATGCCAAGATTGGTGGAATTAACGTGAGATGCTTAGTTGACACGGGGTCACAAATCAGTCTTGTATCGGAGGCTCTGGTTCGAGAGTTGGGACGGAGTCAGAATATTCCTGTGATTCCAGTACCGCAACTCAAGGTGAGGGGCGTTATTCCCGAACGCACCGTCACTTGCAAACGTCAGGCATTTATAGAATTGGATATATTAGACCATACATTTGGACATACTTTTATCATAATGGCTAAAATGAATTTTAACATTATTCTGGGTGCAAATTTCATTTGTGACTACCAGGCAGTCATAGAATTGCACAATAATTCAGTCAGATTTAAGGAGTTTGATAAACTGAAGGATGTGGGCTTACACATGGATGAAATCACTACAGGGAAGGGCGTGAGTTCATGGGCATTGGAGGCAATAGCAGAGGAGACAGAAGAGGAGGTACGAAAGGCGGAAGATGACCTTATAGATGTGGCTGTTGTGGAATTAAATGAAGAGAGTGACTCTCAGGAGATATGGGCTTTACTAGCAGAAGGAGACGACAGCGATACTCAGTTTGAAGAACTATTACAGGAGCGGCTCAGTGACATCCAACTAGGGGTTGAACATAGGAAGAAACTTGAGGAGATCTTAAGAAGACACAAGGCAGTGTTTGAAACAGTTCCAGGGAAGATAATAAACTTTCAGTATTCTATGCAGGTGGAGGATTGGTCCCCATTTCGAAGCAAATTGTACCCTATACCAGAAAAACATCGGGAGCAGGTCAAAAGGATTATTGATGATATGTTGCAAGCTGGAGTGATTAAGAAGACTCCTACACCTTATTTGAATGCGATTTTGGCAGTCACAAAACCAAATGGATCCATTAGACGTTGTCTAGACGCCAGAAATCTAAACATGCGCCTTATTTTTCCCGAGTATGACAGAGCGCCAATCATCAGAGACGTCTTAAAAGGATTTAAGAACAAGAGTATCTATTCGTCCGTAGATCTAACGAGTTCGTTTCACCATATCGAACTGGATGAGAAGCCACAGCTTCTTACTGGCTTCTTGTTCGATAATCAGACATATTGCTTCGTCCGTATGCCCTTCGGCGTTAAAACGGCTGGATGCGCATTAATTCGAGCCTTGGATCGGAACCTGACCGAAAAAGTGAAGGAAATGAGGGTACGATATATTGACGATATACTCTTGGCTTCAGATAACTTCGAGACACATATGGAAAATTTGGATAAGCTGTTGGACAATCTTAGAACTGCAAATTTTAAGGTCAACTTGAAGAAATCCCATTTCTTCAAGAAGGAGATTTTATACTTGGGGCATATCATTGACCAGGAGGGAGTGAGACCAAACCCTGCGAAGATAGAGGCAACGAGAGTGAAACATATCAGAGCTTTCCTTGGCGTGACGGGCTTCTTTAAGTAAAACTGCCCGGGATATACTGAAACCGTAGCACCTATGCAGGAGATGCTGAAGAAGAACAACAAATGGCTTTGGAAGGCTGAGTGTGAGAAATCATTTCAAGAGACTAAATTATTACTGGAAAATTGTATCAAATTAGGTTACCCAGACTTTCAACGGAAATTTATTATCCAAGCGGATGCTTCCATGGTTGGTATAGGAGCGATGTTATACCAAGAACCTTCAACATCGTGATTATTTAGCATTTGTGAGCCGCAGATTGCGTTAACACGAGCGCAACTATACGGTCACGGAACTCGAATTGTTGGAAATACTTCATGCTTTGCAGCAATGGAAAAGAATTGTATATGGTTACCCCATTGTTATTAGAACAGACCACAAAGCACTAACGTTTTTATTCAAGACATCTATGGCTAGCGAGCGTGTGACACGTTGGTCCATCTATATACAACAATTTAACATCGAAATTGAACATTGCCCAGGAAAAATGAATGTAATTCCGGATGTATTAAGCAGGAACCCCGAGCCTGATACCGAAGAAACAGCGATAGTACAGCATATTGAATTAACAGCAAAGGACCATGCATTCTTGGAGGAATTACGGGAGATACGACGAGAGCAGGAAGCAGAACCGTGGATGTACCAAATGATCCAGTATTTTAAGAAGGAATTACCAGCAGGAACCCCAGCCTACAGAGAAGCGAAAGTCAGAGAAGGAAGATATGTCTACCTCAACAATTTACTGCATAAATGGATAGATGAAGAACACACCAAATTACGTATCATGGTACCTGCGTCATTACAAAGAGGACTTACTTGGCACATACATGAAAGCTTCGGTCACGTGGGAATTGACAAGGCACAGGCGACCATAGGGGAAACGTTTACATGGCCGCGAATGAGGACTACCATCTGTGACGTAATAAAGACTTGCGATCCCTGTCAGAGGACGAAGCCGAATAATTACTTAATGAGGCAGTATCCTAGACCATTTCTACCTCAGAAACCCTGCGAGCTTGTGGCCCTGGATTGTTTCGGTCCGATCCCGAAAGGTAGGCGAGGTTGCCGTCACTTGCTAGTGTGTATTGATGTGTTTTCTAAGTTTGTTGTATTGTGCCCCATTCAGAAAACTACATCGAAACAAGTACTCAGTCGTATTCGAAATAGAGTTATTCCAATCCTTGGAAAACCAGTGTTTATATTGTCGGACCATGGAAGCTATTTTACGAGCGCCGAATTCAAGAAAGGTATGGAGGACTTGGATGTAAAACACATGTTTAGTAGCGTTCGCCACCCTCAAGCTAATCCTGGCGAACGCGCAATAAAATGCGTTACTAAATACTTGAGGATCTTTATTCCCAATGAACATCACAAGTGGGTAGAGAGGATCAAAGACGTAGAGACCTGTATGAATACAACTAGACATGAGTCGACAGGCCAGATTCCCATGGTCTTGCACATGAACGAATATCCAGTAAGGTCGTGGAGCAACATCATCAATTGCCCACAAGATCCCATGGTTGGTCATGAGTTGGGAATTGAGAGAACGAGAGTCCATATGAGAAACCAGGCGGATCGCAGATTACGTCGTGTCAGAAATAAGAGGTATCACAGAGAACTATTAGTCAACGAGCTTGTATTGGCACGGAAGCCAGTGACATCTGATCCAGAAAAGAAGGTATTCAACAAGTTCAGTCCAAAATTTATTGGACCCTTCTGTATTGTACGTAATCTTGGTAACAACGCATACAGAGTGAAAGAATTGAGTACAGGTACAATGTCTGCCTACAATGCGGCGAATTTAAAAGTGTATTTTACTAGCGAACCTTGGGAACGCAGAAATAATGCTGCAAATTGAATATATGGAAGTACTTTTGCACATCCAACTATACGGGGGTCAGTGAGTACGTCAGTTGAACGAGGAAGTTGGGAGCAGCCTGTTGTGGTCAAACACTAATGAGCTCTGACGATCATGAAACAGCGAGAGAGCGAGCGAGAGAGATAAGGATACTGGAGAGGAGAGGTACTAGCCTTAGGCGATCAGACAAGCAGGCAGGCTGGGAATGTCTGAATGAATGAGGGAGCAGAAAGTAAACACGAGTGCGTGTCGACACTCCAACGACAGTGGCGGCTAGACTAAACTGATGAGAGGGAGATTTCTCTAGGATTGGCAGAAATGGATTACAGATGTTATGTGTTTTTTTTTAAATCGACTATATGCTATGTTCGATTTTTTCCATGCAGGAGGATTGTGAACCCTTTATCCACAGGCTGTATAAAGGATTCTAATAAATTATTCATCATCTTTTGATACATTTCTACAGACAGCAGATATGAGAGCCAGACGGTGTTGGGAAATATTGAGAAATCAGTGGCCGAGAGGACACAATGGTTTAAGCTCCTGTGGTATTTTAGGAAGTAGCATAAATATTCTTGACACATAGGACAGGTGCAACTTTTAGCGCGGAGATGGCTTGGGTACGCACAATATGGCCTGTTGCTATGAGTGTTGGCGCCAAGAAGAAAATCGAATGCTACGAGGTAATTGGTCAAACTTCATGTTCACCACTCCCTGTGGCAGAAATACAAGTAAGAGCGCGCAAAGATCTACAAGAGCCTGAACCAATAATATCAAAACGCCCTGTTTTAGCGGCAACTCGGCTTGGTAACGCACCCTGGTATATTAACGCGGGAGTTATCTACGGATAAATTCCACGATCGATTCGTGCCAGCTACAGCATAATCGTAACCACCACATCGCTACGAACTCAATGATACCAATCGCATGCTAGTCTGATAATTATTATGGAATATTTTTCCATAAATCCCCTTCCACACCTACCCTAGCCAGTTTCATTTATAATGGTCCAGGAAGCTTCGAGAGGACACTTTTTCATGTGTGCGTCTGAGGACGTAACATTGACTTTTATTTGAGCTTTTGAGGAAGTAAGGTCTTTTACTCAGGTGTCCGAGGACACGAGGCATACTCTGCAATATTTTTCATGTATTTGAACATGGAACATTTTCGTCAAGTTATAAGTGTAACTTCTGTGATTTATTTGTAGTCCCAGTACTACCAGATAGGACCAGTTCATCGAAATAATTCACCAATAGACTGTCAAGGAATTTAGTACTTGATCGGTGAATTTAATAGGAAATATATCGTGTGTGTATCTGACAAAACTTTATTTAATTCAGCACGAGATGACGTCTAGGAACGAGGCCGGATCTTGGAACCAGCAGGACATTTGCCAGAAGATGTCGATGACGAGCTAAGCATCTCAAAGGAAAGATGGCTGCAGATGTTTCCTTGACGCTGTTTTAAAGGATTGAGTACACATGAATTTATTTATTTATTTATTTATTAAATCAGCTATGGTATTATGGGACATATTTTTGTAGATATTTGTTTGCTTGTTTGGTAATGTAGATTCTTAGTTCTTGTTTACTGACACATTAAGTATGGGACAAGCCGAGCGTTGTGTAATTTGTAAATATTGTGATTTTGTTTGGTTCAACTATACGGGGCGACGCGCAGCTCGTGCTCGCATTCGCTTGCGTAAATCGCGGTCAAGCATTATGATTCGGAGGTATGCCTTATAACAAAAATGGAACTGAAATAATTTTGAGATTAAAAATAGAATTTGGAGGGTAAAGATTATTTGTGAGCAGATTTTTATGACGGATCAGGATTATTTTGATAGTTGCTTTTCCAGCAGATCTGAACGGGATGGCACTTTGCACCCGAGTTTTTGTTGTGTATTTTTTTAATGTGTCTATGGACGCAATATTGGTTGATCTGCTTTGAGCCGACCCAGTGGTTTGTTTATGAGTGAGTCAGTCCAAGCTTTATGGTGCGTAGTGTGATTTTATGATGTGTTAGCGAGAATATATCATTGTGATTATTCTGACTTGCTCCACATCAGCCCTGTTCATAACCTCGCGAGGCTGGACTCGTGGTATATATTTGTGTTTTCTTGCCATCCAGGTGGATGAGTGAGATATGTTGGCGTTTTTTCAGATGGAAATAAGCACCTAGCTTGAAGGACTGAGAGAGATAGTTGAGAGAGCGATGATTCATACAAGAGGGGCGCGCTCAAATCAGATAACGCGACTTGTCATTAGTAGCAGGCCTGGATCCTGTACTTCAATTTAAGACGTTGTTTAAAATTCACAAAACCTGATCGGTTATAATGTGTATTTTATTGTTTAAATGGGCGTTGTCCATAGTTGTAAGGTAGCTTCCGAAACTCCTGTTTGTCTGGCGTTTTATAAAAATGTAAACATAGTTTTCAGCCATTAGGCATGTATCATTGTGATTATTCTGACTTGCTCCACATCAGCCCTGTTCATAACCTGTTGCTGTTGCTTTAATTCTTGTGTGTTTATTTTTACGCGTTCAATGACCCCGTGTGGCATTAGGATGTGCGAGGCTATGTTCCCAATTTGTGATGCGAGCGTTTTGGCCTATTTCTGGTATGCTCTTTTATTTCGTGTGCTCTGGCACCAGCTAGAATCTCAGGGAGGTTCTTCATCTTTTTGTATTATTAGACCTTGCATGTGTCAGTAGTAATTATAGTGTGTTAATTAAGGGTGGATCCCATAGCCGTGGTGTGATTTAAAAGATGCAACTCCGTGAGCAACATGACTGTTTCAGTTGTAAACGGACTCGCATCAGTACTCATTTTCTTATTAACGAGCAGTACACCACGCATTATATAACCTCTTGACCAGGAAAAAATGGACTTGTATCCATATGTTGTGACGAGCGAGTTCTTACCGCTCAAAGTTTTTGTTATGATTTATCATTTTGTGTGAAGCTGTATTCACATTGTTTTGTTGCTGGAGCGAGTCTTACCGCTCAGTAATATATTTATTTCTTAAGGGGGTGAAAGTCAGGGAGGATTTCTTTTATTTATTATTATATTTATGCACATAATTTTCAGTCATTAAATATCTTTTATTCTACTTGTTATTCATTTTATTTCTAGTATAGCCTCTGTCATGGACCTTTCTATTCATTAGAGCATGTCGTTTTAAGCGAACTTTGCTGTGTATTGCAGTCAGGACTGAACACGACCCCGTAGATGAATTTTGAGAAAACCATGCTTTATTGAAGGGTGCAATATACATGTGGCAGAAGTTCAGGATATGGGTGAGCCATATCAATACGTGTCCCCTGACCCATTGCAGCTTCTTTAGCTAAAATATCAACCTGAACATTGCCATAGATAAGGGAATGTCCTGGGATCCAAGTTAAGATGACATTAGTTCCTGCCATTTCTATTTCATACAATTGTTCTGCTAAATTAAGTAAAAACCAATTATCGGATACGATTATGTATTGTAGGGCGAGGAGAACACTTTGCGAATCAGTACATATGAGTACATGAGACAGACCCTGTTGTTTGATATAAATACAAGCCCGACGAAGGACAAAGATTTCAGCCGTAAAGATTGTAGTGAAGGGGGGGGGGGGGTAATACATATTTGCGCTCAACTTGTAATGACGGGGCGAAAAAAGCTGCACCCATGGTGTATTCTTGGAATACACGGTAAGAGAGTATTCTTTTTAATGCTCTTTACATGTTTATTTCTTCCTTTTTATCAAACACCAACAGTGATCTTCTATTTTCTCTTTGGTGGTCATATCTCTGATGTCATTTTGAGTCTGTTCTAGATATATATCTTCCATGACCCACCTAGCGTCATCTAGCAGCGAATCTGTGAAGTTCCTCAATTCTTCCCTGTACAAGAGGACTTACTTATCCATCTCGCCACCAGATCTCGTCGCCATCGCCAGCTATCATCTCCGTGATCAAGAGAACTTCGTCTACTTTTTCACTCACCATGCTGCGCTAGTATCGCCTACTATCAACTCTTTGAAGACCATTCATCAAGAAGAACATTTATTTTTGATAAGTTGTCTATTCTGTTATGTTCTCCTTTTGTTTCCTACCCCCACTCTTTTTCCTTCCTTGGTCCCTCCGCGCTTCGCTGAGTGTGTCTCACTTGTTCGTCGGCAGTTGACTCAGTCTGTCAAGGCTCAACTAGAGCCAGTCTCCTCAAACCAAGAGGCACTCTCTACATTCTACGCCATGTTGGCACATTAAGTATCCGTCAAAGGGAACTTCACCTTCGGCATGCAACAAAGATAAGTACATACTTCAGGTTTTAACTTCATCTTCATCGGTTTTACTATCGTCATGCTTTTAACGATTAATTTATAGGCAGTGTGAGATATTTATTTGTGGCAATAATCATCCTTCGTGGGATTTTCCATGTTGGGCTTCTGTCCAATTAAGCCAATCTTTGTGAAAAGCAGCATTTCTTATGCTTATTAAATGAGAGAGCTTCTCACAACGGGGGATATTATAGAATACCCACTGTCTATAAATATTAAGCTTGTTCCACCGCTGGAGTATCTTTGGCCCTATTCTTCCATTAGGATCGTTCTGGAACCTTCCAGAATCTGCACTTTATCTACAAGTCACGCCGTCATGTATCTTTCACTCACTTGTGGGAATGCCATTTCAAACTAAGGAATCTACCTTATAAATTAATGCTCAATAGCTAAATTTTCTTCCACCGTTGGGATCTTTTCTGGCGCATTTAATTGTAATCCACAACTTTCTCAAGTAATAGACTTTCGCCTATCTAGTGCAACCAGTCATTTTCCACGATTGCAATAACTTTCTTTGCCATAAACTTTTCCGCTACTACAGTGAACTTTCCATCCATTTCAACGAACTATAGTGATAAAGAGTGTTCTTTCAGTATTTCTTCCGCGTCGCGCTCGTCGGATTATTATAAACACGGCCATGAACATTTACCTTTCATCCCAATTGCTCTTTCCTAAACCTTTTACTAACAAACCATAATAATGAATTTATTACTTTTTCAATGAGGTGTCAATCTAAAGATGTGCCCTCCCATTTTTTCTTATGTGTAATGAATTAACTTCTGCATAACTACGTGTCTTGTACACGGTTCAAATTATCTTGTTTCTCCCTTCTAATTTAGGGGATACAATTTTTTCAACTTATAAGTGAGTTATTTCTAGGTTTCACGAAAGGGAAACTTGCCCCATTTGTCTCGTGATTCCTATCTAAACATAGGAGGTCTAAACCCTTCCTTTTGACTTTCTCTTCAGGTTTCACAGTAAGTGACCTGCCCTATTTGTGTAACTACTAAAAGTAATGCTGCTTCAATACAAGAAGTTATAGGAACTTCTCTTTCATTCTACCTGCTTTCTTTTTTGTTAATTTCGAAGTTGTAACTTTTTCTAAGGTAGGTACTTGGGAATTTCTGAAAGTACACACATTGTACTCGATTTAATGTTTAAACTTTAATCACTTCATTTGTCTTTTTTAAATCTTACAAAGATTTTAGTACATATATAAGGTTTGAAACCTAAAGAATTGTTAATTGCCTGGAGCAAACTTTAAATGTTAGGAGGTCTGCGACCCCAAATTGTTATCAAAAATTGAAACTATATACTTGTCAAATTTATTAGACTTTTTTGCCTTGTTAAATAAATTAAATATTTGTTTTTGGATTTATCATTTCGCAAATACTACAGTTAGGCAAGATCCTGGCTTTCCTAACTCTTCCTAGGTTCATGCCCTCGTTAATACGCAATAAATCTGTTACTATTTGTCTTGTCAGACCATCACCCTTCCCCATAGTAGGCATATGCATGCTTGAGAGGGAATACGCTAAAGCCTTTCTCTGGCAAACCGCCCGAGTCCTAGCTGCGGTTCCCGTCAGCTTCGACCAGGTCCTTACCCACTTTAGGTATCAGAGAGCGGATTTGCGGTGGCAACCGCCTCTGAGTGCATTTAAATTTAAATTTATAACTTTTGTGGGACTCTCCTCCTATTTCTCCATCCTTTTTCTCCAGTCCGAAACCCACCTCCTTTTCTTTATCATCTTCCCTTGGTGGTTAGGTTATTCCTCAGCCAATAATCTACCCAACCCACGCCAGGTGGGTGGGCAAATTTTGAACCATCTGTATAAAACAGGGTATGTTGAGGATAGTGACTAATAATATCATGGAATATACGGGAAAGGATATGGGGGTGTGATTTAAACGTTTTCGTGAGTTGGGGGAGACTAGTCTGGAGGATGTGTGGGTGATGGCTGTGAACCTGATATGCGATGGTGTACACTGGGTTGAGACGTGTTTTACAATCATCTGTCGATACGGACAGAGACGGCGATACATAGTTAAAAGCGCGGGAATACGATCTTGAGATAAAAGATAGCGTTGGTAATATTCATCTAATAAGCGTAATTTGTTTAATAGAGGTGTGTGGGACTGTGACTTTTTCTGTAATATATATTAACACACGAGTACTGACGGCGTAAAGCGAGTGGTATTTCGCCAGTCTCCACCAATAAAGCCTGTGTGGGTGTGGATGGGAGAGCTCCGATGATTATGCGCAGGGCTCGGTGTTGTAACCGGTCCATCTGGATTAAGCGAGTAGGTGTCATAATGTCAAAAAAGGCGCTCCCATAGTCTAATACCAAGCGGAAAATATTTGTATATACCGTCAATAACACCGACGGCGCTGCACCCCATGAGCGTTGGGTAAGAGCCTTGAACACTGGGAATTTAGGTTCTAATTTTTGCGTAATGTTATTTAGATGACGTTGCCAATTAAGTTTATCATCAATGTACAGACCTAAATATTTGACGATCCAAACAACTTCAATTTGGCCTTGTTGATATACCACCGGTGACGTGTCATATAGGCGTTTATGGGTAAAAATCATAGCCGCGTTTTTCGTTTGTGACGTTACTAAGCCGTGGTCTGTGAACCACTGATGTGCCTGCGATAGTGCCGAATGTAAATCTTCCCTGCAAGTGTTGAGATTGGATCTAGTAGCATATATTGATATGTCATCGGCAAATTGAATCAATCTGGCATGCGGAAGTATGACAGTTTCCAGGGATTCGGTATAAAGAGAATATAACATACCACTTAAAATATCGCCCTGGGGAAGACCCTGCGACGTATATCTATTGTTAAGTACCGCATTACCTGTGCATAAATATATACGTCTACGTACTAGGAAATTATGGATAATGCTGAGAAATATTAATGGGTAACGATGGGAATATAAGATTTGTAATAAAATGTAGGGGTCTACCGAATCGTAAGCTCCCTTAATGTCCAAAAATATGGCTATAGTATGTTGTTTTCGTCCTTTCGCCAGTAGTAAGTCAGTGAGAAAAATATTCAGTGCGTCATTAGTACTACGTTTTTTAACAAAGGCATATTGAGTTTTGGGGAGAGCATCGTAATATTCTAAACACCATTGTAATCGTCGAAGTAGAATTTATTGAAGCACTTTTCGAAGGCAAGAACTCAACATTATACCGCGATAATTATGGGGGTCCTTCGCGTCGGCTTTAGGCTTGAGTATTGGGAGTACTTCGAATTGATTCCAGTCTTCGGGGATTATACCTGATAGCAGAATGGAATTGTATAGGTTCAAAACGATTGTCAGGGCTCGAGGGGGAAAAGCCTCAATCATGCGATATGTCACCGCATCAAGACCTGGTCGTGTAGATTTCTTCCCATGTGTAACTTGCCAGATCTCTGTGGACGAGATGGGTAGTAACAAAGTCAAGAATCTCGGGGATTCGCGAAAAGGGTTGGGGGAAAAATATGGAGCGACGGAATCAGGGGTGAGGTTCCGATAAAAGGTTTCATAACCCTGCGTGTTAAGGAATCGCATGGGGGGCCCCGTGACTACATTCGACATTTTTTATCGTTGACCATAGAGTACGGGGCGTGGTATGACTGCTAAAAGTAGAAATAAAAGTACGCCATGCAGCACGTCGTTTGAGATTAAAATGTTGTTGAATGGACGCACATATTCTTTTATAACTGAAGTAATTAGAGGGATTAAAATTCTTTCGAAGCCGTTTGAGTGCTGCGTTGCGTTTCTTAACCCACAGGAAACATTCCTGATCCCACCAAGGCGGGCGATGGGTGCGTTTGTTAGTATGAGGGGTGGGTGTCGCCCGAGAATGATAAATAGTTATATATGCATCAATGACATTGGTCAAGATAGCATAAGCAGACAAAGTGGTACGATGTTTCAGCGTGAGATGATCTTGTAAATAATTAGAAAATAAGACAGAATCAAAACCATGGGTCGGTCGTTTGAGTGAGAACGTTGTGGGTGCGTGTGGGATGGAGGTACTAGAGCCATAATGTATCAGAATGGGATAATGGTCACTTTGACGCAAATCGGGAATCGTTTGCCATGTCAGGTGGTGTGCTTGGTCTAACGTAGTGATAGTTAAATCAACCGCACTAGATGGACTATTCGGCGGGGTCAAGCGGGTTGGAGAACCATCATTTAAAAGTAGGAGTTGATGTGAAGTGACTGCGTGATGAATATGGCGGCCTTTTGGATTAACACTTCCACTGCCCCAGGCTGGGTGATGTGCATTAAAATCTCCTAGAATAGTGTGGTGTTTTAACTGGCCGGCATAGCGAAAAAATAGATACCATTGTCGTTGAGTACCTTGAATATTCGGTGGGCAATATAAGTGTGTGAATAGACGATTGTTTATTTGTAACATTTGAATATCCATAGAAGGCAGAATAAAATCATATTGTAGCTGCGCGAAGGGGAGATGTTGTTAAATTAAAGTACATATGCCACGATAACCTGGGCCATCGTGACGTATGGCATGATAGTCAGGAATGTTAAAACGCGTATGAGAATATAGCCACGTTTCCTGGAGGAAAATTATGTCAGGATGAATTTCTTCTATTAAAAGCAATAATTCATGACGTTTGTTGACAATACTCCGGCAATTCCACTGGAGTACCCTCATACAGAACAAAAAAAAAACACCATGTTAACGAGTATCAGACGACGGACGATCAGCGGGGGCAAGAGGGGGTAACAACGGGATTATTTTTTCGAATAAATTTTTTACACAATGGCTCCATTGTACATTGTTACCTAAAAGGTCCATTAATTGCCGGAATTCGGCGAGGATGATGCGGGTGGTGTCATTCGAGTCCGGAGCCGCTGGAGGGTGCAAGACGCTACCAGCCACTTCTTCAATTGGGGCCGATGGGGGAAAACTCATGTTGGAAGTGGAGGGTGTGGTAACAATACTAAGGTACCCCTGTCGATCATACACAAGGGGGGTGATATACCTGGGTGATGTGTGATCTGTTTCGGTGAATTTCCTTTTTCGTGGGGGATCAATTGGTCGTGATTCAGTTGGGGGCGCTAGAGGGGGAAATTGATTCGGTAGCGTTAACGGGTTAAACTCTTTCTGATGTTGGTTGACGATTTCACTATACGATTTGTTGTCAATGCACATTTGACGTTTGATAGCTACTTGCTGAATGTGTGTTTCGCATCTCGCTGCCCCTGCCGGGTGGTTGTCTTGACAGTTGGCACATTTGAATATAACTGCCTTGCAGTCGGATGTGAGATGGCCCAGGGCGCATTTGCCACATCGAGGTTCCCTTGCGCGACAATGTAATTGAACATGGCCATACCGTTGGCATTTTTGACAACGGATGGGATTGAATATAAATAAAGTTACTTCCAACATGACATTAAAAATGCATACATAGGTAGGCAAATCTTGTGTATCAAAAAAGATTTTCACCGTACCCGTAGGTAACGTTTCTAGCTTATCATCAATCATTTTTTTTCTGTTAAGGCGTTGGACCCGTGCCACAGGGGCGGGGGAGTCCATGTAACGTATGATTTCCTCGTGGGTAAGCGATAGATCGACTCCACGTATAAGACCTACACGTTGCACATTTGAGGATGGGATAAAGGCAGATAAATTTCGTTCAATGAGAAGGGTGTGTGTTAAAAAAGAGTTGGCCATGGCCGAAGTTGCAAATTGTACCTGCACGCGGTTGCGACCCTTTTTTGTATTCCCTTGATGCCTGGAATTTGTTTCTCAAAAAATAAACGTCCCAAGGCCATGGGGTGCAGATTGCCCGCATTCTGATCTACTGACTGTACAAATACTATGTAAGGACCGCGATGACGGTCATTATAACGATGTTGTGCTGCTAAATTAGTTGTAGGCACAGTGGTATTCACTACGGGCGTAGTCGGAGAGACTACCGACGGCATCATCTCAGGGTTATCCACGACAAACATGTGCTCCATCGAGACCTCGCTGTCTATAATGACATTTTCAGGGATACTCACATTTAACAAGGGTGGTGGGCCACCACTGGCCTCACCCATGTTGGAGGCACAAGAAGAAACAAATGGACACTAACCTGTAGTCTGTAGGAAATCTAATCACACTTACTACTAATACCTCCCAACACCACAAATGTCTGACCCAAACACACAGGCGAGTACTTCCACTGCTGAATGATGTGTTTCGTAACTCGGTTGAGACAAGGCTGTCGCACATGGAAATTGAGTGCACAGAATATGGTTCAGTGTGATTTTTGTAGTCAATCCACAGGGTCCACAGGGATTCACAACCTTCTCTTCGTTTTTTACAAAGAATATCATTAAAGCATACTCAAACGCGACGTTCTCTATATCAACAGCCTCTTCCTAACAGTGCGCGTAATGGCCACTGCAGCGCTGCGATACAGCCAAACTTGAACATGCCATCGCAAGCCAAGGCTAAACTACAGAGGTTGCCTCAATATTATGGACATCTTTAGCGAGGGAACCGCGGAGGGAAGTGAAAGGACATGACGTCACAAGCTTCCTCGTAGTGCCTAGTATTTCTTAATGTGTGCAAGCTTGTGAAAGTTTTCAAAATACGTAACGCAAAGCACATCGAGTTCAGTTTAGTATTCAGATATTGTATATGTTTATTCCATTTCAAGTCATGTTGTATCCATAGTCCTAAAAACTTTGTTTCTAATCTACTTGATGACCATTGTGAGGTTTGAAGCCATTTTTCAGTGTTGCCTAAGTAAACAAAAGTTTGGTGCTTTTCAGTCGGTCAACACGAATGTACCCAAATAGAGCTGGGTTATGCCCTGATCCTGAAATAAATTACATAAGATTAATAAATACACTAGGTAGACCAGTTTCGATCGTCAAGCGATCATCATCAGATCCATTACACTTAGGCTATAACATCTATGTTTGAGAATACAGGTGAAAAATATATACAATATGTACAATTATTTAGTTGCAGTGTTGGTAATGCAACAGTTGGTGTATGTTAAATGTGGTATATCTAATGTTAGGTAAACTTCTAAAATAGTGATGAAAATCCGGAATTTGTCTGTTAGGGGTGATTATATGGTTTTACAAATTCAACTATGGTAATACTGAAATAAATTAGCGGGGTTCAATTCAATGGTGCACAGAGCTTTAAACATACCCATGTCCACAGACAATTATAATAAGGAAATAAGAACCATTAAACAAATAGCAAAGGAAAACAATTTCCCGCCAAGCAAAATAGACCAAATTGTAGCCAAACATAAAAATTAAGATAAAATGATTCCAAAACCGGACATTAATGAGAAAAAAAATTCGCGTGCTTCAACTGTGTGAATGAGAACACATATAAAATCACTAATCTATTCAAAAAGCAAGGCATAAAAAATAGCATTCACAACGAATAATACGACCGGGAGGCACCTGCAAAATAGCAATCTAAATAAACAAGACCCGTATTCAAAGTCAGGGGTATATTCTATTACATGCCAAGACATTGGTTGTCAAGCTAATTACATTGGACAGAGCGGAAGACGAGTAGATACACGTTATAATGAACATAGGAATGCGATAAGATACGGAACACATTCAGCCGCATGCGAACATATGTGTGGCAAGGGGCACAGCTTCACTAAAATCGAGACTAATCTAAAAATAATTAATCACGAATCGAAAGGCAGAGCTCTCGACATAAAAGAAGCAATCGAGATTCACCTAGCCAAACAAAACAATCCCAACAATCTAAATGAACACACTTTTATGGAGAGTTCACCCATTTTCGCCCTACTAAAAACACACCCTGTCGAAAACAAGACACAACTTAGCGATACAGCCAAGCTAGATAAAAAAGGGGGGGGGGGAAATAGCGGTGTTTATAGGTAAATGTTAATTGGATCAGGTGTACTATGTACATTTTTCTGCAATAAACCTAGGCCGATATGCGGGGCAGTATTAAAGGTGCTGGGACGTCTTCAATAGACCGTGTACCGCTCAGTATCGATGGCTTTTTAGCCCATGCGTGGCGAAGATAGTTCCACGGTCTTTAGTAGTTGCAGACTCCTGCATTCAATAGCACACACTTTTATCTAGATTTGGAAAAGTCACACAAATATACATGGCACTGACCTCTAGAGGAACATAGCAACTAAAGGGGGAGGAAGGGGAAAACCAGTTCCACCCAGCGAACACTCGGGGTTAGTCGACTACAACTGGTGTCTATAGCAACACGCAACTGCTTCAAGTTCAAGTTAAAGAGACAACTCGATAAGTATAAGCTTGCATTATTTCAGTATAACCATAGTTGATTTTGTAAAACCATATAATCACCCCTAACAGACAAATTCCGGATTTTCATCACTATTTTAGAAGTTTACCTAACATTAGATATACCACATTTAACATACACCAACCGTTGCATTACCAACACTGCAACTAAATAATTGTACATATTGTATATATTTTTCACCTGTATTCTCAAACATAGATGTTATAGCCTAAGTGTAATGGATCTGATGATGATCGCTTGACGACCGAAACTGGTCATCCTAGTGTATTTATTAATCTTATGTAATTTATTTCAGGATCAGGGCATAACCCAGCTCTATTTGGGTACATTCGTGTTGACCGACAGAAAAGCACCAAACTTTTGTTTTATTTGATGACCGTTTAATGGCTGACGGTGATCTCATGCTCAGAAAGTTAACAACGTTCCCACAAATATTGTTAATGTATCCATAGAATTTTCTAAGTCCTTATTAAAACGCGTTATTTTTAATTAAAACTAGATTAATTTACATATAAATTCTTCCCCACTAATCCCCCAGGGGCTCACATCTTGTGGCCGTGGGTTGGCGACCACGGGGCCCCAGCTGAGTCCGGCATTGCTTCCACTTACTTGTGCCGGGCTCCTCTCTGTCTTCTTTCCTGTCGACCTCACTTGGTCAACTCTTGTTCTCTTCTGGCCCCGACGGTATTAGGGTATCCGAGGCCTAGGGAGTCTCTTCCTTTCCCGCCTTAATTGGCCCTTGTCTCATCTTTTCTGATACCCTCCTTCTGCGAGGGGTCAGCCTTCTTTTTCTCTTCCTTTTACCTCCTGCCTTGTGCTCTAGGCCCTTAAGGAGGCAGGGTGCATGTAGCCCCACCACTTCTGGTGCACCCTAGATAATGCTACACCCTCAGGGGCTCACGGCTGGTGAGTTCGGGAGTTGGCGACCCCGAGGGATTCCTGAGCTGGGTCCGTTTTCCCCTTTTGTCCCTTACCTTTGGGGCGGACCCTCTCCTCTTTCACTTTCCTATATGCCTTTCATGGCTCTCCTTCCTTCCAAGTCCCTCAATCCACCTTCTCCGAGGGTTGAGGGAATTTCTTTTCCTTCTGTCCTTTTATTTGCCTTATTCTCCTTTAATTTTCCATTTCTTCTTCTAGTATGTAAGTTAGTAGTTAGTTTTAGTTTTAAGTTCGCTTTTCATTTTCATCTTCACGATCACCCAAACCATCAGGGGCCGATAACCTAGATTTTAGGCCTCTTAAAACAACAATTATCATCATCATCATCTCCCCCACTAAGAAAAGAAAAAATAGCTAATATTGTCCCGCTAGGCGGGATTCAAAATGATTTCACGCTAGCCTCAGTTTGAAATACGCTATATTTCGCGGGGGGAAAGTTAGATTGTCAAACCTGGGAAGACGGAGTTGTATTACCTCAGCGCGCTGCGTTACGTAATTGCATAATCTTGGTAGATGGAGCGACACTAGCGCTCGCGGCGGCCAGCAAGCTGGCAACTGCCTTGAGTGCTTTATTCGCGGAACTAATGATTTCACTTTCGTCGAGGTTTTATGAATGTTAACTCACCTGAGTGATTATTTCCATTGTAACAATAAGTCATATTAAATCACAATGTTGATATACTGTACACATTTAATTCATAGGAACATAAAACAAAAATTCTCTGTTTTTAATATTTCAGTCCTCTACAAGCATCCCTACGTAGACGTATTTAGTCTTACGTAGAATTAATAGCCCATACTAGTTAAAAATTAATGTATTTGTTTCAATGATAGTTGCGGGCATCTAGATAGATTTTATTAATTCCATTTGATAAAATACATGTATACAAGACATTTTTGATACAGGACACTTCAGATTTTACATCAATAAAATAAAAGTAGTAATAGGTATATAATACTAATACTATAACTATTTATAACCTATTATAATAACAGATCTTAAGAGATACAATCTTATTGGACAACTATTTTCACCAAACTCTATTACCATAATATGAAAACTTAATTCTATAAATACAACAACTTACAGCAAGGTATTACCATTAAAAGAGAAAAGTAAAATATTATAGATTTCATCACTCATATACACTAAGATATAATAATAATAATAATGCATTTTATTAATCCCTTAACGAGTCAAGGACTCATATACAAAGGAATTGTACAGTTTTATCTTGTTGGCGACAAATTACAATACAATGTTTAGTTTACAAAGTTTTCAGTATGAAAATATATACAACATTTTGTAGCTTTCATAAGTTTTTGTACACAATATGTTCTTCTTTTGTCTTCTCAGATTATGAAATTTCTTCAAACTGACATTTTATAATCATTCCACATAAACTGTTTTAGCCTCCTTTTAAAGATTGGTAGGCTAGGTGCAATTTTTATATTTTCTGGTAGTCCATTGAATTTTACAAAGGCACTGTACTTAATGCTATTACTGCCATATTGTTTGGAATTGATATGGAAAAGTGTTATGTCATCTGCATGTCTAGTTTTGTAAGCGTGTAAATCAGATTGTTTAGTGAAGTTTAAATTTGTGTGTATTCTGTTGTGTAGGATTTGGTATATTAGGACATTTGATTTGATTTCTGCATTTAAGGCTACTGGTTGAATTTTACTCGTAATATAAAGGTGTTTGGTTGGTGTTAAAAAAGGGTAGTTATAAATATTTCTTATGGCTCTATTCTGAATTACCTCAATTTCCTTTTTTAGGTAATTTGAGCATTTTATCCAAATTGTATTCAAATATTGTAAGTGGCTATGGATTAAGGAAAAATACACTTTCCTGAGTAGATATTTTGGGATATAGTAGCTCAATTTTTTTATCATCCCAGCGGCAGGTGATATTTTTTTTACTAATGCATCAATGTGCTTTTGCCAGGAGAGATTTTCATCTATTATTAAGCCTAGGTATTTGACAGATGAGACCCTTTTAACTGCTTTTCCATTCAGCATTATATTCTGAGTGATGTCTAACTTTGTTCTACGCTTTGATATTATTAAATAATTTGTTTTATTTTCATTTATTGTTAATTTATTTGACTGGGTCCAGCCAAGTATGGTATTCATGTCCTCCTGCATGTGTGTAATCAGCGTGTTGGTGGTGTACGCATTGTAAAAGATGCTTAAGTCATCTGCAAACAACGTTATATTACCATGAAAACGGAGTGTTGCTATGTCATTAATATATACTAAGAAGAGGGAAGGACCCAGTATTGATCCTTGGGGCACACCGTGGGTAATATTAACTTCCTCACTTCTGTAGCCATTTATTTCAATATACTGCTTACGATTAGATAGGTAATTTATAAACCATGTCCAAGCTACTCCTCGGATACCTGCTTTATCAAGTTTCCCTAAGAGAATTTCATGGTCAACAGTATCAAACGCCTTTCTCAGGTCTATGAAAAGGCCACTCGCTGTCATCTTATTGTCTAAGACATCCTGCAAGTTAGAGATAATATCAATTGTGGCTATTTCTGTGCTTGAGTTTTCTCGGAATCCATATTGCCCTTTGTAGAAGTAATCATTTTTATTTAAGAAATTAACAATTCTGTTTTTACTACTGTTTCGAGTACCTTGGATATGGGTGGGAGGATGGAAATGGGCCTGTAATTGTCCGGATTGCTTTTATCACCTCCTTTATAGACTGGTATGACTCGTGCTATTTTTAGATCATCAGGCACCAGACCAGTCTCTAACGATACATTTATTAAAGTAGTTAGTGGGCTACTTAGCATGTCAATGGAGTTTTTTAACAATTTCACTGACATACCATCTTTGTCTTGGCTACTTTTCATTTTAAGGCTTAATATAATATTGCGAATTTCCATCTCATTAGTCGGGGTCATAAATATGGAATCTATGTTGACATTAATTTCATTAACGTTCTTCCCTGGGGGGATGTTTATGGCTAATTTGTGTGCTATGTTTATAAAGTGAGTGTTTAGAGCATTGCAAATATTTTCTTTTCCTGTGAAAGATTTACCGTCAATTATTATCTCACTGGGACCATCTTTGTTTTCAGTTGTGCGGTTGTAGATCATTTCATTGATTACTTTCCAAGTATCTTTTATGCTATTGGCATTCAATGTTAATTTGTGTTCATAGTATGAGGATTTCAGTTTCCGTTTTAAAGCTGTCACTTTGTTCCTACATATTATGTCCTCTTCCTTTAAGAGGTCATTGTTTCTGTGAATGCTAGTTTTAAGTTTAGCATGTAGTAGGTCCCTTTGTTTTATTAGTTGAATTAATTCTGTTGTTATCCATGGGTTTTTGTGGTTCTGGTGTATTTCCCTCAAAGGTAAGTCAGTGTTTTCTTTGTTGGGTGTCTGTGTCAAGATTTTGTGTTTCATGGCGATGTAAGTTTCGTTTAGATCATCTAAGCAGTCTATTTGATTGAGATCATTAGAGAATTTGTTTTTGTTCATGTACCGGTAATTTTTATTCACGTTTTTTGAACTAGACCTTTGCTTGTTGGGGGCGTATTTAAATGTCATGTTCGAGATTGGGCTTTTGCCTGGATAGTAGTTTGACCAGAAAATCTCAGTTACAAGAATATTATGATCACTAATATCACTATTTATATTGCTTATTCTATAGGCATATTTACAGTTATTAGTGGCCACCTGATCAAGGAGTGTACTTGTTGATTCACTTATTCTTGTTGGATAGCGAGTATTGCCTTGTGTGAAACCATAGCTTGATAGTAGATTGAGGTATGATTTGGTTACATTATTTTTGTTTAATAAGTTAATATTTGTATCACCAATGCATAAGGAAAGATTGGCATTGTTTTTCGAGAGAATGTGCTCTAAAGATTGCATGAATTTTGTTGCGTTATTTATGTTTGGATTATATACTGCAATTATATTAATAGTATGTAGGTTATTGAAACGAACAGTATCATTTCTTATGAGCTCTAACTGGATCAAGCTATGGTTACTCTCAACTAGGTTAAGAACTTTTGTATTCCATTTTTTGTGGACATAAACTCCCACACCTCCACCATCCTGATTGTCTCTGTGTACAAATGCAACAGAATAGTTGTTTAGGTTGAAGTATTTAGCTTCATTACTTTTTACCCAAGTCTCGGTTACCACTATGACATCTAGATTTTCCACAATATGTATTAGTATCTCGATATCTTCTAGTTTATTTTTAGGCTTCTGCTATTCACGTAAAGACACTTGATTTGGCTAACCTCATTTTTAGTGTCTGCTATGTAGTCGTGGATACAGTCATATTTACGCTCATCAATTGATGAGTGTAAGTCAACATCAACTAGTAGGTCCATGTCTTGATTCATTCTTATTACTGTGAATGGGATGGCTGAGCCTTGTTGTTGGAAGAGTCTCTTACTAGCCTTTCAATGTCTTCTGCTGAGCTGATCCTGACAGCCTTGTCACCATCTGATCTACGGACGAATATTTTGCAGTCCCGGGTCCAGACGTATTTAAAACCTAAATTACGGAGGTCTCTTGCCTGTTTGTGAAGTACTTTATTTGCTGGCGTCAAATGCTCGTCAATGTAGATAGGCCTAGCCCTTCCATTGATTCCTGCATCACTTGAGTTCAGGTTGGGTTTGGATCTTTTGCCTTTTAGAATTGCGTCTTTTTTAGCCGGCTGCAGAATTTTACTAGTAAAGGAGGTGGAAGACCTTCTCTGCTGTGGGGTAGCCGATGGCAGGCGTCAATATCGGACTCAACAAATGTGACACCCAATTGATCAGCGATAGTCTTGACAATTTGAACGGGGTTTTCGTTTGAAGTGTGCGGCACGCCATGAAGCTCTAAGTTGTTTCGCCGAACGTACTGTTGAAGCTCGAGATTCTCTTGCTTTAACAATTTGACCTCACTGCAGACGATATTCTTATCCTTCTCTAACTCACAAACTCTTTGGCTGAGCTTTGTTATTTCTGACAAGGCTTGCTTCAGAGTTTGTGCGGCAGTTGAAATGTCACTTTTCATACCATCAAAACAATCAGAAAAGTATGTCACGGACTTAAGCATGTCATTCTGAGTCTTTTCAATGTTTTCGAGTTTTGTTAGTCGGAGGTTGATTTCACAAACAAGATCGTGTAAATCTGATTTACTTACATTCTCGTCTGGCGAGGCGATTTTAGAAACCTCATCCGTAGTTGACTTATTACTCATTGCACTGCACACGACACAATACCATTGCTTGGCCTTGTCGGACAAAAGTCGGTTAAAAACTTTCTTCTTTATGTAAACACAGGTTCTGTGGTATGATTTACCACATTCCCCATCACAATTTATGTAATCTTCATTATCAGTTATACATTTTTCACACTGACCGCACTTGGTTGATTACAGAGTAAAAACAATGGTACTGCAGAAAAGCTTTCAACATTCTATCAAAGGTTTTTATTTTTGGGGCAAGTTTTATATACTGGGGTAGTTTATTGTATAATTTAACTCCTGTGTGAAAAGTTCCTTTTTGATGTATGCTTGTGTGTGTGAAATATGAATGTTTTGATTTTGTCTTGTGTTATGCCTATGAACATCATTGTTTGTTTTAAGAAAAACATCCTTATTCATTAAATTATTTTTACAAAACATAATACTTTCAAAGATATATATGCAGGGCAGTGGGAGAATGTTTAAATTTTTAAACAGAGGTCTACATGATTCTCTAGTGTTTACATTTGCCATAATTCTAATCGCCCTCTTTTGTATCCTAAACGTGCTTAGTACATCTGGCGACATACCCCAAAATATGACCCCATATCTTAAGTATGAATGGAAATAAGCAAAATAAGTATTTATTAATGTGTGCATGCTAGTGCAGGTTTTCAAAATACGTAACGCAAAGCACATCGAGTTCAGTTTAGTATTCAGCCATTTCAAGTCATGTTGTATCCATAGTCCTAAAAACTTCGCAGGATTCCTATTCTGTATAGTGTGGAAATTTAGACATACTGTTTTTTTATAGTTTATTATGAGGCGATTATCTTGTGACCATTTGGTTAACTCTCCTGTAACGGAGTCAGCAGACTGCTGTGTGACCTGCTTAGTTTCACCTGTTATTACGAGTGTTGTATCGTCCGCAAACAAAATTTCCTTATGTGAATGAACGTTCTGTGTTATATCATTGATATATAGACGAAAGAGTAGTGGGCCCAAAAGAGATCCCTGAGGTACTCCAAATTTAATAATTCCCTCATTGGACAAAGTTTCGTTAAGTAATTTGATTCCATCATCCTTCTGTCTCAAGCTTACTATTTGTTTACGCCTTGTTAAGTAAGACTCGATCCATTTATTAGCTAGACCTCTAATACCATATTGATTTAGTTTTGTGAGGAGGATTTTATGGTCAACAACATCAAATGCTTTCGATAAATCCAAGAATAGGCCAGTTACATGATCCTTATTGTCAATTAATTTCAGTATACTATTAATACATTCATAAATTGCTGTCTGTGTAGATTTTTCCGTTCTGAATCCATGTTGTGAGTTTGATAATATTTTATTTTTTTCTATAAAATTTATCAGTCTCTTATACATGATTTTTTCCACAATTTTTGCAATACCAGTTGGTAAAGTAATAGGACGATAGTTATCTAATTCATCTTTTGAACCGATTTTGTGTACTGGAATTACTTTTGATAACTTCAAAATATCCGGGTAAGTTCCTGAGAGAATTGAACTTTTTATTAAGTGTGTAAGTGGATTTATTATATTTTCTGGACATTTCATTAAATTGCATCAGGGATGCCATCAATGCCAGCTCAGAATTTATTTTTAGCTCTTTTATAATTATTCTTACCTCTTCACTTGTGACATGATTTATAAATAAAGAATAACTACATACATTTATTTTATTATTAGAATTTTGTGTATTTGCCTGTGATTTATTTAATACTTTTTGTGGAATTTCCAGAAAATAGTCATTAAAAATGTTTGCTATTTCCTCTGGACTATTAATCACTTTATTATTTCTAGTCAGTGTAATGTTCCTTTGTATTTTAGCGGATTTTCCAGTTTCTTGCTTTATCACGGTCCACATAGCTCTGTTTTTATTAGATGATTGGGAAATAAAATTATTATTATGCATTTTCCTTGCTAGTCTTATTACCTTATTTAATATGCTAGTGTATTTTTGTAGTATAAATTGAATTCAGGTGTTGTGTGGTATTGTTTATGTAATTTGTGTAGAAATGTCTTTCTTTGCCATGAATTTATAATCCCTGTTGTTATCCAATTGCTAGTTTTGTTATTTTGAACAGTTCTTTGTCTAAAGGGGAATGCTGTTTCAAAATAGTGTTTTCGGGTACTGTTAAATGCATTAAATTTATCATTTACATTTTCTAGTTTATAAATTTCTGACCATGTATCCTTATTTAATAAGTCAATGAAATATGTAACATTTGTTTCAGTGAATGACCTGCACTTTGATTTGACTCCATTATCATTATTATTGATTGTTTAGGGTACTTCAGAACTCAGTATTTGTCCATGGTGGTCACTAAAACCCGGAAAATAGACTTCTATTGAATGGTGATCTTTATCTGTATTTAAAAAAAAATTGATTAGGAGTGGTTTTACTAAATTTTGTTATTCTTGTTGGGGTATTTACTGTAGGTTTCAGTCCATAGGAAATTAGTAACTGTGTTAATAATTCACGATTTCTATCAAATTTTAAGAAATCCACATTACATCCCCACAAATTATTATATCGTAATTTACATTGCTCATGTTATTGAGTAACAATTCTAATTTATCTATAAATAAAGGAAACTTTTCTGACGGAGAACGGTATTCGCATACAATTATTAACTTAAACTGCTGTATTTTTACGGCAGAGAATTCAAAATCCTGTTCCATAATTAGATAATCATAAGCTGTTAACTGTTCATGATCTAAATTATTTCTTAAGAAGATACAGGTACACCATGGCTAATATTAGATCTAGAGTATTTACTAGCTTGTATAAACGCTGGGAATTGAATTAATTCGAGTTGTTCCTCTTTCAGCCAATGTGCTGAAATACATAGTGCTGAGATGTCTTTAAGTTCATTTCTTAGCATTAGATTTATGTAATCAATTTTATTATAGAGAGACTGAACATTCTGGTGGTAAAGTTTAAATTTGGTACTTTTGCAAGCTTGTGTTGGTGATTTATTTATATTATTATTATTATTAGCATAATTGTTATTATTATTGTTGCTAGACAAATCCGAAATACCATTGTTCCACTCAGTTAAATTTGACATCGAAAGATCTGAATGCCAAACCTCACGTTTGGCTTCTTTTACAAGTTTCCCTGCTTCTACTCTAAATATATTACTGTTGAACTACTCTTACCATTTGAATTTACAATTTTGCAGATTTCGTCACTAAGATACTCTTTTCCTAACCTATTTAAGTGTAGGCCATGTCGAGTGTGGAACTTCCTGTCTAATTTACTTACATCTATAATTTGGACATTTGGAAAACTCTTACAAATTTTACCATTTGTAGCCTCTATTTCTACATTTACACATGATTTGGGAATTAAATCTTATCTCTGCGGAATGTTTACAATAATGACATTTGTGTTAAGCATGGATGGCAATGTATCTACCTAAGAAATAATTTAGATCATGAACAGTTAACAGCTTATGATTATCTAATTATGGAACAGAATTTTGAATTCTCTGCCGTAAAAATACAGCAGTTTAAGTTAATAATTGTATGCGTATACCGTTCTCCGTCAGGAAAGTATCCTTTATTTATAGGTAAATTAGAATTGTTACTCAATAACATGAGCAAAGTAAATTTCGATATAATAATTTGTGGGGATGTAATTGTGGATTTCTTAAAATTTGATTGAAATTGTTAATTATTAACACAGTTACTAATTTCCTATGGACTGAAACCTACAGTAAATAACCCAACAAGAATAACAAAATTTAGTAAAACCACTCCTGATCATTTTTTTTAAATACAGATAAATTTCACCATTCAATAGAAGCCTATTGTCCGGGTTTTAGTGACCACCATGGACAAATACTGAGTTTTGAAGTACCCGAAACAATCAATAATAATGATAATGGAGTAAAATCAAAGTGCAGGTCATTCACTGAAACAAATGTCACATATTTCAATGACTTATTAAATAAGGTAACATGGTCAGAAATTTATAAACTAGAAAATATAAATGATAAACTTAATGCATTTAGCAGTACCCTAAAATACTATCTTGAAACAGCATTCCCCTTTAGACAAAGAACTCCTCAAAATAACAAAACAAACAACAGGGATTATAAATTCATGTCAAAGAAAGACATTTCTACACAAATTATATAAACAATACCACTCAACACCTGAATTCAATTTATACTACAAAAAATACACTATCATATTAAATAAGGTAATAAGACTAGCAAAGAAAGTGCATAATGATAATTTTATTTCCCAATCATCTAATAAGAACAGGGCTATGTGGTCCGTGATAAAGAAAGAAACTGGAAAATCTTCTAAAATACAAAGGAACGTTACACTGACCAGAAGTAATAAAGTGATAAAAAATCCAGAGGAAATAGCAAACAATTTTAATGACTATTTTCTGGAAATTCCACAAAAATTATTAAATAAATCACAGGTAAATACACTAAATTCTAATAATTAAATAAATATATGTAGTGATTCTTTATTTATAAATCATGTCACAAGTGAAGAGGTAAGAATAGTTATAAAAAAGATAAAAAATAAATTTTGTGCTGGCATTGAAGGCATCCCAGATGCAATTTTAAAGAAATGTGCAGAAAATATAATAAATCCACTTACACACTTAATAAACAGTTCAATTCTCTCAGGAACTTACCCGGATATTTTGAAGTTATCAGAAGTAATTCCAGTGCACAAAAACGGTTCAAAAGATGACTTAGATAACTATCGTCCTATTACCTTACCAACTGCTATCGCAAAAATTGTGGAAAAAATCATGTATAGGAGACTGATAAGTTTTATTGAAAAAAATAAAATATTGTTACGGCTGTGAGTTTGTTTCTTCGCTCGCCGCATGAGTCACAACTGCCCCCGGGCTGGGCTGTGTTCTGCCTCGTGTATTGCGTGCGCCTTATGCAACAGGACTACTAGGACAAAGGGATGGTCCAGAATATTCGTGACTCCGCAAGTGAAGGAAACCTCGAGAAGCCGTGAACCCTGGATGGGTCTAGAAGCATTTATTGAGTCACCGGCCTGCTATATAAGAGCGACCTGTCATGCAGTTGTTGTTGTGTGTTTTACGAGCTAGTGCGAGCGTTTATCCTGAGTGACAGAAGTGTGGTGACTTGCGAAACCCCTAGTAAAGCCGTTTCTCTTGACAGCGAGGAAGTGAGAAGCATACAGTGGACTGCCTGTGTTTTGAGTGAGTGTGATTTCACTGAGCGTCAGAGATATTGTGGTGAAGTGCCGTGCGAGTTACGAAATCCTGTGACATTGTTTCCCAGCTCGTGAACAGCGAAGCAGCATGTAGCAGGCCATCGTAAGTAACTGTAATTTGTGTACATAGGGAAGAGTTGCATGTAGTTCTGTCAAGGCCACCAGACTCATTAGCGAGAAGATTAACTGTTGACAAGTGAAAGGAGGCAAGAGCTCTCCATAAGGAAGAGACTTGAGGAAACCGGAGTAAGGTTCTAATTACTTGTATTTGCTGATGAGAAGTGTATCTTTCTGGCCGAAATAAAATTAATTATTTCTTTAAAGGAACAATCTGTGTTGTGTTTTCTAACCACCGTAATCCAGCTAACAAAAGTGCCACTAGGGGGTGGCACGTAACAACTGGTGTCAGAAGCCGGATTTTGAACTCAAGCACAAGCACAACACCTGACGGTCCTGGTTTCAAAACCCGAGCAGGTCATTTTCTCTAATTTTCCTGTGAGTGCATGCCCTTTACAAGACAAACAACTAAAATGGAGGCGCAATTGGCATCATTGCTAGAAAAGTTAAGTGGCATGGAAACCAAGATGGAAGACGGCCAGAAGAAGATGGAAGACGCCCAGAAGAAGATGGAAGACGCCCAGAAGAAGATGGAAGACGGCCAGAAGAAATTAGCCAAGGACCTGAAGGATGACCTGAAGAAGATGGAAGACGGCCAGAAGAAGATGGAGGACGGCCAGAAGAAGATGGAGGACGGCCAGAAGAACTTAGCCGAGGACCTAACTGCTAAATTAGAAGATGGCCAGAAGAATTTAACCAAGAAGATAGAGGACGGCCAGAAGAAGATGGAAGACGGGCAGAATAAGTTAGCACAGGACCTGAAGAAATTAGAACTGGGACTGCGTGAGGAAGTCACGGCAGTGGAAAAGAAGTTCGACGCCTTAAAAGAAGAAGTTGCCTAGCTACGCCGACGCCCGCTGACGGGGGTGGAAGAGAGATTCAACGCTCTACAAAAGGAATTTGCTGAGCTGCGCCGACACCCGCCGACAGGGATGGAAGATAGATTCAAAGCCCTTCAAGAGGAAGTCGCCGAGCTGCGCCGACGCCCGCCGACCGGGGTGGATGAGAGAGTCAAAGCTCTACATGAAGAAGTTGCCGAACTGCGCCAACGCCCACTCACGGGGGTGGAAGAGAAATTCAACGCTCATCAAGAGGAAGTTGCAGAGCTGCGCCGACGCCCACCCACAGGTACACCGGGGACTTCAGGAACGGGACAGAGCAGAGTGACGCCCCCAACCTTCGACGGAAAGGTCCCGTGGAGCACCTATTTACGTCAGTTCGAGGCAGCCTGTTCCATAAACAACTGGAACAGCACGGAAAATGCTACAGCTCTCATTGTAGCGCTGAGAGGGGACGCCCTTAACGTCCTTCAGGCCATCCCGACTGGATCCCAGGACTACGCTTCACTAATCGCCCATAAGGGGTCCCGATATGGGGATAGCCATCTTCAGCAGGCCTACCAGATGCAGCTCCGGATCCGGGTACAAAAGAACGCGGAAACCCTGCAGGAGTTCGAGATGGACATCGCACGCCTGGTAAGGCTCGCCTTTCCAACAGCGCCGGCCGACTTTCTGGAACAGATTGCGACACAGACCTTCACCGACGGGCTACGGGACTCGGACACTCAACAGGCGCTGCGACTCGCGTGCAATAAGACCCTGGCAGATGCGCTGAGCCACGCACTTGAGTTCGAGACGGCAAAGCAGGTATCTAGAATGCGCGCGCTGGTGCGTCAGGTGGACGTCGACGAACCAGCCAAAGCCGACAAGACCTAGCCCCTGGCCGATGAACTGATGGGGGCGCTAGGCCGGTTCTTCAAGAGTCGCAGTACCACCAACAAAAACGTAGCCGAAGGACATCCGGAGAGGCGGCCCGGAAGAGGACTACCGACCTGCTGGACCTGCCGTAAGAGAGGCCACCTGAGCAAGGACTGCGGTGATCGCCGCCGCCGAGGGTATCCGACGGGAAACCAGTCGTCTGAAAACCGCACCGCCCAGGGAAACGAGTATTAGCCAGCCTTGGGGGGCAAAGGTTGGCTTGTGACAGTCGTCAAGCCCCGGCAATCAAAGTTCGTGTGACGCAGTTACGGAGGGATAATAGCAGCCTGATGTTCGACGGAGTCGTCAACGGAGAGAGCTGGCCCATGCTAATCGACACGGGAGCATCGAGGACCATCGTCAGTCCCACCGTGATCCCCAAGTGGAAAGTGCAACCCACACAAAGGAACCTCCAGCTAATAACCGCGACCGGAGAGACCGCACCGGTACATGGCGAAGCATCACTGGAGTTCGTCATTGGTCGACGGGCGATAAAGCATCCAGTGCTTGTGGCTCACGTATCAAATGAAGTGATCATCGGACTGGACTTCCTGGACGAGAACAACATCATCTTGGATCTGAGTACCAACACTCTGCTCTTCGGAAGTGAGGAACTTGCTTTGCAACCAGCACACGAGGCCTTCGCCGCACGACGAGTAAGGCTGAGAGAGGACGTCATCGTTCCCGCCAGGACGGAAGTCAGTGCTGCCGTAATTGTAAACGGAACAGCTGAGGGGGTGGCGGGTGTCATCGAGCCAAAATATGAGGACATCCAGACAAAAGGATTGCTAGTTGCCAAGACTCTCATCAACACGACGTCTCAGCCGTACGTCCGCCTGTCCAACCTGAACGACTACGATATTATGGTTCACCGGGACACCAACCTAGGAGTGTGCGAGCCCGTTACCTGGATTGCCCGCATCACAGATACGACGGACGGACACCTGCAGACGGACAACCGTAGAAGGCGCGCACTGCCAGAAGAACTTCAGAAGCTGTACCAAGGATCCCAGGACCATTTAGACGAGGAACAATCACGCCAACTTCAAGACCTGCTACGCGAATTCCAGGACGTCTTCTCCGTGGGGAGCAAAGACTTCGGTAGGACCAGCTTGGTCCAGCACAGAATCGACGTTGGGGACAGCGCACCGATTAGGGCCCCATTCCGACGTGTCCCGCTCGACAAGCAAGCCGAAGTCGACCGGATGGTAGAAGAGATGAAGGAGCAAGGGGTGATTGAGCCATCACATAGTCCTTGGAGTTTTCCGGTCGTGCTTGTGTAGAAGAAGGACGGTTCCACCAGGTTCTGCGTGGACTACAGGCGGGTGAACGACGTCACGAAGAAGGACAGCTACCCTCTACCCCGGATCGACGACACCCTGGACACCATATCAGGATCAAGATGGTTCTCCACCTCGGATTTGAAGAGTGGCTACTGGCAGGTGGAGGTCCACCCTAAGGACCGCGAGAAAACGGCGTTCTCTGTGGGCAGCGGGCTCTGGCAGTTCACCGTCATGCCATTCGGTCTGTGCAACGCCCCTGCGACCTTCGAAAGGCTAATGGAGTCCATTCTGAGGGGACTACACTGGAAGACCTGCCTGGTCTACCTAGACTACGTCATCGTTCTGGGAAAAAGCTTCGAGGAGCACTACAGCAACCTGAAGGAGATCTTGTTGAAGCTACGGGCTGCCCAGCTGAAGTTGAGCCCCAAGAAGTGTCAGCTCTTCCAGAAGCAGGTCCAGTACCTTGGGCATATTGTCTCCGAGGAAGGGGTGCGCACCGACCCAGAAAAGACCGGAGCTGTGAGGGAGTGGCCAGTTCCGAAGGACAAGTCCCAACTACGAAGCTTCCTGGAACTCTGCACTTATTACCGTCGCTTCGTGAGAGGATTCGCCGACATCGCCAAACCATTGCATCGACTGACTGAGAAGGACCAACTCTTCACATGGACAGCAGAATGCCACAGTGCCTTCGAACAACTCAAGCAGGCTCTGTGCACCGCGCCTATTCTGGCCTACCCCAGACCTGGAACAAGGTTCATCGTCGATACCGATGCCAGCGACTTTGGTATAGGGGGAATCCTGTCGCAGATCGTGGACGGCGAGGAGAGAGTAGTGGCCTATTTCAGCAAAGCCTTGTCAAAGCCAGAGAGGAACTACTGCGTCACCAGGAAGGAACTGCTCGCCATCATGAAGACCATCGAACACTTCCACAAGTACCTGTACGGGCAAGAATTTCTCATCAGGACCGACCATGCATCCCCGCGGTGGCTCCTGAACTTCAAACAGCCCGAGGATCAATTCGCGCGGTGATTGGAGAGGCTTCAGCAGTACAACTTCGAGATCCAGCACAGGAAAGGCCAACTGCATTCTAACGCCGACGCCCTGTCATGAAGTCCTTGCTCCGAAGACTGCACCTTCTGTACCAGAAGAGAGGAGAACACCGGGTATACAGTCACGAAGGACTACCGTGGAACTTCAGGGGAGCTGGAGCCGCGAATCTTTCACGCGGGCACAAGCAGAAGATGATGACCTGGGACTGATAGCCGAATGGAAGAGGGCCTGTGTCCCCAGACCCGGGTGGAACATTGTGAGTGACTGCAGCCCAAAGTTTAAGTCCTACTGGGTGCAGTGGGACTCGCTGATTGTAAGGGATGGCCTCATCTGCCGTACCTGGGAGACCTCTAACGGGAAGACATCTCGGGAACAAGTCGTCGTTCCAAAGGCTATGACGGAGGAAGTCCTGAAGGAAGTTCATGGAGGATCATCTGGTGGACACCTATGGATAAAGAAGACCCTGGAGAAGCTGAGAGAGCGGTTCTACTGGATCGGATGCCGAACAGACGTGGAGAACTACTGCGCGAGGTACCACGATTGCGCAGCCAGCAAGGGCCCAGGACGAAGACGACGGGGTCCACTGAAGACCTACAACGTGGGCGGCCCCATGGAGAGTGTGGCCATCGATGTTGCTGGGCCATTCCCGTTAAGCGAGGCAGGGAACCGCTACATATTGGTCGTCAGCGACTACTTCACCAAATGGCCGGAGGCGTATGCGCACCCTAACCAAGAAGCAGCGACGATCGCAGAGACCCTGGTGAAGGAATTCGTCAGCCGGTACGGAGTACCCCTGGAGCTGCACTCCGTCCAAGGGAGGAACTTCGAGTCGCAGGTGTTCCAGAACCTATGCCAGCTGCTGGGAATTCGGAAGACAAGGACGACGCCGCTACACCCTCAGTGCGAAGGATGGTAGAACGATTCAATCGCACCATCGAGAACCATCTCCGAATAGTCGTCAATGAGCACCAGAGGGATTGGGACACACATCTTCCACTATTTCTCGTGGCCTACCGCGCCGCCGTGCATGAAGCCACCGGGTGCACACCAGCCCGGGCCACGTTTGGGAGGGAGCTCCGTCTACCTGTCGATCTTGCCTTCGGCCGACCTGGGAATGATCCGTTCCCGGTAAGCCAGTATTGTCAAGAACTGGTTGACCAACTGGAGGACGTGCACGCGTTCGCGAGGAGGAAACCGCGGATCGAGACCGACCGAATGAAGACCCGATACGACCAACAGACGGATGCCTGCGGATTCCACGAGGACGACCTGGTCTGGCTCTTCAACCCATTACGGAAGAAAGGCCTGTCACCCAAACTGCAGAAGTCCTGGGAGGGCCCGTACCGAGTCGTGAAACGGATCAACGATGTCGTCTAAAGTATCCAGCGGAGCCCGAGGGCGAAGATGAAGATCGTGCATCGAGATCGCCTGGCAGCCTACGGAGGGACTCAGACGGACCAATGATTGATCAGGACGATCAGCCTTTTAGGAAGGGGGGTGGTGTTACGGCTGTGAGTTTGTTTCTTCGCTCGCCGCATGAGTCACAACTGCCCCCGGGCTGGGCTGTGTTCTGCCTCGTGTATTGCGTGCGCCTTATGCAACAAGACTACTAGGACAAAGGGATGGTCCAGAATATTCGTGACTCCGCAAGTGAAGGAAACCTCGAGAAGCCGTGAACCCTGGATGGGTCTAGAAGCATTTATTGAGTCACCGGCCTGCTATATAAGAGCGACCTGTCATGCAGTTGTTGTTGTGTGTTTTTCGAGCTTGTGCGAGCGTTTATCCTGAGCGACAGAAGTGTGGTGACTTGCGAAACCCCTAGTAAAGCCGTTTTTCTTGACAGCGAGGAAGTGAGAAGCATACAGGGGACTGCCTGTGTTTTGAGTGAGTGTGATTTCACTGAGCGTCAGAGATATTGTGGTGAAGTGCCGTGCGAGTTACGAAATCCTGTGACATTGTTTCCCAGCTCGTGAACAGCGAAGCAGCTTGTAGCAGGCCATCGTAAGTAACTGTAATTTGTGTACATAGGGAAGAGTTGCATGTAGTTCTGTCAAGGCCACCAGACTCATTAGCGAGAAGATTAACTGTTGACAAGTGAAAGGAGGCAAGAGCTCTCCGTAAGGAAGAGACTTGAGGAAACCGGAGTAAGGTTCTAATTACTTGTATTTGCTGATGAGAAGTGTATCTTTCTGGCCGCAATAAAATTAATTATTTCTTTAAAGGAACAATCTGTGTTGTGTTTTCTACCCACCGTAATCCAGTTAACAAAAGAGCCACTAGGGGGTGGCACGTAACAATATTATCAAACTCACAACATGGATTCAGCACGAAAAAATCTACACAGACAGCAATTTATGAATGTATTAATAGTATACTGAAATTAATTGACAATAAGGAACATGTAACTGGCCTATTCTTGGATTTATCGAAAGCATTTGATGTTGTTGACCATAAAATCCTCCTTACAAATCTAAATCAATATGGTATTAGAGGTCTAACTAATAAATGGATCGAGTCTTACGTAACAAGGCGTAAACAAATAGTAAGCTTGAGACACAAGGATGATGGAACCAAATTACTTAACGAAACATTGTCCAATGAGGGAATTATTAAATTTGGAGTACCCCTGGGATATGTTTTGGGCCCACTACTCTTCCTTCTATATATCAATGATATAACACAGAACGTTCATTCACATAAGGAAATTTTGTTTGCGGACGATACAACACTCGTAATAAAAGGTGAAACTTAGCAGGTCATACAACAGTCTGCTGACTCCGTTACAGGAGAGTTAACCAAATGGTCACAAGATAATCGCCTAATAATAAACTATAAAAAAAAACGGTGTGTCTAAATTTCCACACTATACAGAATAGGAATCCTGCGAAGCCCAATATAACATTAAATGGTCATCAAATAGAAAATAAATCAGAAACAAAGTTTTAGGACTATGGATACAACATGACTTGAAATGGAATAAACATATACAATATCTGAATACTAAACTGAACTCGATGTGCTTTGCGTTACGTATTTTGAAAACCTGCACTAGCATGCACACATTAAGAAATACTTATTTTGCTTATTTCCATTCAAACTTAAGATATGGGGTCATATTTTGGCGTATGACGCCTGATGTACTAAGCACGGTTAGGATACAAAAGAGGGCGATTAGAATTATGGCAAATGTAAACACTAGAGAATCATGTAGACCTCTGTTTAAAGATTTAAACATTCTCCCTCTGCCCTGTACATATATCTTTGAAAGTATTATGTTTTGTAAAAAGAATTTAATGAATAAGGATGTTTTTCTTAAAACAAACAATGATGTTCATAGGCATAACACAAGACAAAATCAAAACATTCATATTTCACACACACACACAAGCATATACCAAATAGGAACTTATCACACAGGAGTTAAATTATACAATAAACTATCCCAGTATATAAAACTTGCCCCAAAAATAAAAACCTTTGATAGAATGTGGAAAGCTAATCTGCAGTTCCATTGTTTTTACTCTGTAGTTGAATATCTTAGTGTATAGAAACGATGAAATCTATAATTATATTTTACTTTTCTGTTTTAATTGTAATACCTAGCTGTAAGTTGTTGTATTTATAGAATTAAGTTTTCATATTATGATAATAGAATAAGGTGTAAATAGTTGTTCAATAAGATTGTATCTCTTAAGATCTGTTATTATAATAAGTTATAAATAGTTATAGTATTAGTATTACTGTATATACCTATTAATTCTTTTATTTTATAGATGTAAATTCTGACGTGTCCTATATCAAAAATGTATTGTATACATGTATTTGATCAAATGGAATTAATAAATCTATCTATCAATGAAAGAATATTTGCCCCAGTTACTATTTCACTGACTTAATTTTTGTTTACACGAATGACTGTATCTGACCGTATAAGTACCTCCCTTTCCCAATCCCTCATGAATGTCTTCCCAAGCAATTTCCTCCTTGTAAGCTTAGAAAATACCCCCTAGTCTTGCCCTTGAACGTCTACCTGCCAGACATTCCCTTCCCATATCCTGAATCATCCTTCTTACATTACTCGTCGATCTGTGGTCCTCACTGATCTCTATACATGGATGGCTGGTAGCTAAGGTAGCAGCAAGCCGAATAGACGATGTCAGGTATAGATAGATAGATAGATAGATAGATAGATAGATTTTTATTAATTCCATTTGATCAAATACATGCATTCAATACATGTTTGATATAGGACACGTTAGAATTTACATCTATAAAATAAAAGAACTAACAGGTATATATTACTAATATTATAACTATTTAAATTATTATAATAGCAAATCTTAATAGATACAATCTTATTGCCCAACTATTTACACCTCACTCTATTATCATAATATGAAAACTTAATTCTATAAATACAACAACATACAGCTAGGTATTACAATTAAATTAAAAAAGTAAAATATAATTATAGATTTCATCGCTCCTATACGCTAAGATATTCAACTACAGAGTAAAAACAATGGCACTGCAGATAAGCCATCAACATTCTATCAAAGGTTTTTATTTTTGGGGCCAGTTTTATATACTGGGGTAGTTTATTGTATAATTTAACTCCAGTGTGAAAAGTTCCTTTTTGATATATGCTTGTGTGTGTGTGTGAAATATGAATGTTTTGATTTTGTCTTGTGTTATGCCTATGAACATCATTGTTTGTTTTAAGAAAAACATCTTTATTCATTAAATTCTTTTTAAAAAACATAATACTTTCAAAGATATATATGCAGGGCAGTGGGAGAATATTTAAATCTTTAAACAGAGGTCTACATGATTCTCTAGAGTTTACATTTGCCATAATTCTAATCGACCTCTTTTGTATCCTAAACGTGTTTGGTACATCTGGCGACATACCCCAAAATATGATCCCATATCTTACGTATGAATGGAAATAAGCAAAATAAGTATTTCTTAATGTGTGCATGCTAGTGCAGGTTTTCAAAATACGTAACGCAAAGCACATCGAGTTCAGTTTAGTATTCAGATATTGTATATGTTTATTCCATTTCAAGTCTTGTTGTATCCATAGTCCTAAAAACTTTGTTTCTGATTTATTTTCTATTTGATGACCTTTTAATGTTATATTGGGCTTCGCGGGATTCCTATTCTGTATAGTGTGGAAATTTAGACTTCCTTTTTTTTATAGTTAATTATGAGGCGATTATCTTGTGACCATTTGGTTAACTCTCCTGTAACGGAGTCAGCAGACTGCTGTATGACCTGTTTAGTTTCACCTTTTATTACGAGTGTTGTATCGTCCGCAAACAAAATTTCCTTATGTGAATGAACGTTCTGTGTTATATCATTGATATATAGAAGAAAGAGTAGTGGGCCCAAAACCGATCCCTGGGGTACTCCAAATTCAATAATTCCCTCATTGGACAATGTTTCATTAAGTAATTTGGTACCATCATCCTTGTGTCTCAAGCTTACTATTTGTTTACGCCTTGTTAAGTAAGACTCTATCCATTTATTAGCTAGACCTCTAATACCATATTGATTTAGTTTGGTAAGGAGGATTTTATGGTCAACAACGTGAAATGCTTTCGATAAATCCAAGAATAGGCCAGTTACTTGTTCCTTATTGTCAATTAATTTCAGTATACAATTACTACATTCGTAAATTGCTGTCAGTGTAGATTTTTGCGTTCTGAATCCATGTTGTGAGTTTGATAATATTTTATTTTTTTCTATAAAACTTATCAGTCTCTTATACATAATTTTTTCCTCAATTTTTGCAACACCAGTTGGTAAGGTAATAGGACGATAGTTATCTAATTCATCTTTTGAACCGTTTTTGTGCACTTGAATTACTTTTGATAACTTCAAAATATCCGGGTAAGTTCCTGAGAGAATTGAACTGTTTATTAAGTGCGTAAGTGGATTTATTATATTCTCTGCAGATTCCTTTAAAATTGCATCAGGGATGCCATCAATGCCAGCACAGAATTTATTTCTTAGCTCTTTTATAACTATTCTTACCTCTTCTCTTGTGACATGATTTATAAATAAAGAATCACTGCATATATTTATTTTATTATTAGAATTTAGCGTATTTACCTGTGATTTATTTAATAATTTTTGTGGAATTTCCAGAAAATAGTCATTAAAATTGTTTGCTATTTCCTCTGGATTATTAATCACTTTATTATTTCTGGTCAGTGTAATGTTCCTTTGTATTTTAGCAGATTTTCCAGTTTCTTTCTTTATCACGGACCACATAGCCCTGTTTTTATTAGATGATTGGGAAATAAAATTATCATTATGGATTTTCTTTTCTAGTCTTATTACCTTATTTAATATGCTAGTGTATTTTTTGTAGTATACATTGAATTCAGGTGTTGTGTGGTATTGTTTATATAATTTGTGTAGAAATTTCTTTCTTTGGCATGAATTTATAATCCCTGTTGTTATCCAATTGCTAGTTTTGTTATTTTGAACAGTTATTCGTTTAAACGGGAATGCTATTTCAAAATAGTGTTTTAGGGTACTGTTAAATGCATTAAATTTATCATTTACATTTTCTAGTTCATAAATTTCTGACCATGTTTCCTTATTTAATAAGTCATTGAAATATGTAACATTTGATTCAGTGAATGACCTGCACTTTGATTTTACTCCATTATCATTATTATTGATTGTTTCGGATACTTCAAAACTCAGTATTTGTCCATGGTGGTCACTAATACCCGGACAATAGACTTCTATTGAATGGTGATATTTATCTGTATTTATAAAAATTTGATCAGGAGTGGTTTTACTAAATTTTGTTATTCTTGTTGGGGTATTTACTGTGGGTTTCAGTCCATAGGAAATTAGTAACTGTGTTAATAATTCACAATTTCTATCAAATTTTAAGAAATCCACATTTACATCCCCACAAATTATTATATCGAAATTTACTTTGCTCATGTTATTGAGTAACAATTGTAATTTATCTATAAATAAAGGAAACCTTCCTGACGGAGAACGGTATACGCATACAATTATTAACTTGAACTGCTGTATTTTTACGGCAGAGAATTCAAAATCCTGTTCCATAATTAGATAATCATCAGCTGTTATCTGTTCATGATCTAAATTATTTCTTAAGAAGATGCAAGTACCACCATGGCTAATATTAGATCTAGAGTATTTACTAGCTTGTGTAAACCCTGGGAATTGAATTAATTCGAGTTGTTCCTCTTTCAACCAATGTGCTGAAATACATAGTGCTGAGATGTCTTTAAGTTCATTTTTAAGCATTAGATTTATGTAATCAATTTTATTATAAAGAGACTGGACATTCTGGTGGTAAATTTTTAATTTGTTACTTTTGCAATCTTGTATTGGTTATTTATTTACATTATTATTATCATAATTGTTATTATTATTGTTGCTAGACAAATCCGAAATACCATTGTTGCACTCCGTTAAATTTGACTTCAAAAGATCTGAATGCCAAACCTCACGTTTGGCTTCTTCTACCAGTTTCCCTGCTTCCACTCTAATGATATTACTGTTGAATTATTCTTACCATTTGAATTTACAATTTTGCTGATTTCATCACTAAGATACTCTTTTCCTAATCTATTTAAGTGTAGGCCATGCCGAGTGTGGAACGTCCTGTCCAATTTACTTACATCTACAATTTGGACATTTGGAAAACTCTTACAAATTTTATGAATTTTTCCATTTGTAGCCTCTATTTCTACATTTACACATGATTTGGGAATTAAATCGTATCTCTGCGGAATGTTTACAATAATGACATTTGTTTTTTGCATGGATGGCAATGTACCCTTTAAATCTTTGATTACCTTTTTACTCTCATTTCTATAGACGTCGATTGCTCCAGCGATGATCACTGCGTAGTCCTTTGCAGTAAGGGACGCACACTCTCCTATCATCCCGTTCGTGACCTCTGCAATTTGAGCTCCTGGCTTTACTGTCGAAGTGACCTCCATTTCTCTGCTTCTATCCAATACGCTTGCTGCTACATCTCGCCCGTGGCTATCCGCAAATATCCGCATCTTCCTGGATTTTCTCTTTATCACTTTCTTCTTTTCTTCTTGAGGAAAGTCATCATTTTCTTCGACAAGCACTCCAAATGAATTTGAGACGGGAATTTCAGTTACATGTACTCTATTTATAGGCCTAGGCTTATTCAATCTTACCTTACCAGCAATCACTGTCGACCAAGTTTCCTTGCTTTCCTCTCTGTTTCCTTTTAATTTATTAATCTCTTCCATTAACTTAGCAATATCTTCCTTTAGCAGCTTTATAATTTCGTCTTTTGAGGACAGTTCGTTTCTCAGGTTATGACATTCGCATGACGGTAGTGGTAGGCCTACATTACGACAATCGGTTTCACATTTCTCCTCATTCAATTTTACCTGAGATCTTGTGATGATTTTATTTGCATTTTTTACTTTTATTTTGCACGACGAGCATAAATCCGTTACGGTTACACTACCTGCCGAGACACTAACACTGTTTACTGTCGTCATACTAGAGATCTAAGTTAGCCTAGATGTTTACACCAAATTACACTAAATTTATTCTAATTATTACTACCTAATATAATTAATCTAATTACCTACCAATAAAGAAGAATGTGAAATACGTATATCTTCCAATCGGGTGAAGTCTCGTAAAAGCACCATTGCTCTACTTGGTTGAAACAGTGATTGAAGAAGTCACCGAATCTTTGGATACACGTTCCCACAACTTAGTTTAAGTTTAAGTTTATTAAATTATCAATAAGAATTTCTAAATACTATCAATATTCCGTATTACACTTGATCTAAGGAAAGTAAATTTATAGATTTTAAACCTCTGTTATAATATTTTACCACTTTTATCAAATATTTACACTAGCTGCTATTTCACTACACTTTCACTGTGACGCCATCTTGCCAACACTCTTCACTCTAGCAAGATGGCAGCGAGCGCATGGTGCAATATTGCGAATCCGGCTCTGTGATTGGTTACTGGTAGTTTGTGTTATACATGTATTTATACTGGCAGTAAATATTTTGTGTTTCTTGTAGTTATAAGATGGGATGAATTTGGTTATTTAAAGCGTAAAATCTTAGTTTAAGTACCGGTTTGGTGACCCTTCATCCCAGACAAGCCGGTAATACCTTTACTTCTCAGGCAGATAGGTCACTTAGCCGTAATTTTGAAGTTATTGTGAAGTTAAATATGCATATGCGGTGGTGCTGAAGCAGACGTGATCGGGCTAGGCTATTGTTTTAGATTCCTTAGTTGGGGGTAGTTAGGGATAAAACACTTGTGTTACTGTGCTGACTTGGACGGTAGTTCCTAGGTGAGAGTAGCTTTCCGTAGCTGGGAGAGCTTACTAGTGTAGTGTGTTGTCTAGTGTTTAAACGCTAGGGGGTGTTCCTGCAAAGATGCAAGTGTTTATTAGGGGATGGACCTCTGAGTGCAGGCTACTGTGCTGGTCTGCCAGCTGGACGGTAAGAGTAACACAATAGGCGTGCTTATGTCAGCGGCTCGACGTTATGTAGTCGAGTCGCGTGCTGGGAAATACAATGCAGTCTGACAAAGCAGTTACTGGCTACTACGGTCACGGACAATCGTGACGAAGGTCAGGAAGGGTATGAGGACGTGAAGAGGAGTGTAATTATCAATGCAAGTGTAATTTACTGACCATGTGTTTATTGGTCAGCGAGTGTGAATTTGTAAGTCCCTCTTGGGAAGTCTTAGGCAAATGTAAAATACAACTAGTGTGTACAAGTATGGGGTACACAATAAAGGAGTCTGAGCACTTTGCTGAATCTCACCTGATGATGTAGCAGGAACAGACGTTGGCTGGGGCCGCTGGCGACGCACTGAGTAGAACATATGATGGCTCCTCGTCAGGACTCCATTCTTATAGTTTTAGGTGCTGCATGGTCAGCATTACGTCAACCTAGCTGCCCCAGTTAGTTGTTGTGTAGATGTTTATGTATGTGTCGCAAGTAGTTGGCTAACCTCCCGAGCTGGGTGGCCGCCTCTTGCTGTGTAAAGGTAATGTTCTGGTCTTATAATGTTGCCAGTTAGGGTGGTTTTAGTGAAAGATGGGGGGTGGCTTTCAGGGGTACTGCCCCCCCCCCCCCCGGGCTGTACACTATTGCGTTTTTAATTTGGTCCCATTTCAGGGTTTTTCGGTTCTGGGTGCGAATAGTTCGCTTAATAGTTGTAAAACGGTGGGAGAGTATATTTTGAGTAGGTTTTTAGTTGTGTTAAGTTTTATGTGGAGCTGAGGAGTGAAATTGGTTTGGCTTAAAGTGCATTTTTGGCTTTGATCTACTTCCCATTATTATTAAGTTTATTGTTCTGCTAGCGTGATTAAAAGCTGCGGTATTTGATGTAGAGTGCAGGGATTACTTGGAGGAAGTGTTAGTTGTTTCATGGAAACAGAAATTCAATACCAAGCACCGATTACGATATGTCGAATCTAGGCCTGTATAGTGAGCTACGTTTATAGGTACCGGTAGGCCTACATCATTTGAAGAATGCATAATTTCGTGGCATATGTAGGCTATATATATATATATATATATATATATATATATATATATATATATACAATTTACAAGAATGTTTCCAGAAATTGTTTTTCACTCGTTACTCTGTTACTGATCGCTAATTGCGTGTACTCAGCACCTAAATTGATATTTGTCAGCCGTTACTATACATTCATTTTTATTGCTATTCCGGAGATTTACGGACCTCGGAATGACGTGTCAGTGATCCCAATGCTCTTATGCTATGAGTGAACATATCTCTATATTTTTATGTGCTCCAAAGCACCATTAATTACGATTTAAAATTGACTAGATTATCATTGCTTCCCCATAAGGAGGGCTTGAGAATGGGTAGACCAACATGGCGGACCGCGCGCTCAACCTGGCGTACTTTCTCGTGCAGCGGAGAGCTGCCATCAGCGATCCATGTATAGAGATCAGTGGTGGTCCTCCATTACATACCTGGCGGCCTTCCTTTGTACTCCTTCCAATTCCTTTATTAAATAAATTTGGTATGGATCCCACACTCCCCCAGCATATTCCATAAGAGGACGGACTAGGGACATGAAAGCCCTTTCCCTAATCTCTCTGCCAGCCCCTTTAAACACTCGCATAACCGTATGTAGTGACTTGTATGCTCTCTCTCAGGGGCCAATATCCTAGATGTTAGGCCCCTTAAAACAACAATTGGATACCTATCAGTAGAGAGGTGCTAAGTGCCATTTTTATGAACATTGAGTATTATAGTAAAAAGTGTTTCGTCAGTTTATTTGTGAGTATTTATTATTCTAATTTGAAGAACATACAGATATAGTATTCCTTGCAATCCAGGGGCAGATACAGGTTCATAATATGAAAACTGTGGAATTCTGTTTGAGTGAAATGTTAGAAGTTGTGAAAGGTGCAAAGTCCACTAGTCTTTACGAATGTGCTACGTGCTAATTAAACAAAGATTACGGCTTTCCGACATGCAAACACGTGACATACAGTTGTCCATGCATGAAACACTGAAACTACAAGTGAATTCCACAAATTTCCAACGACTGGCCTTGTGATTTGTTGATGGTCATTGCGAAGGCCAGAAGCATGTGAAATTGCAACCGTTTAAAATCGAATGGCACGTCCGGTGGAATCATTGGGATGTGCGGAATCAAAACAACTTCTCCATCGATGACGTTGTTCATTTGCTTTTCCACAGCCAGTCGTGTTCCATTGCATAGTCGAAGTTGATTGATGTTACACAACATGATGATGAGCCTACATTCAATTGCAAATTGTGAGGTGGTAATCCAGGCAATTCCAGCGAATTCAAAAATACTGTGAGATGGCTGACTACCTCATCCAGGTTGATAACTGAGTCAACCGATTTGAAGGAAAACAACTGTCCCGGAATGACATTTTAAATGGACTTGTTGGGATCTTTATTTTTCTCTGCCAATATGGCTCGTTCGCGCAGCCAATTATGGTTTTTGAAGTTCTGCGCTACGTTCGGAAAAACACGCCGAATGAGCTCCTTCTTTGATTCGGTCAACTGACGTTCCAGGTTCATAGGAGCATCGCGTCGGCGCAATCGGTCATGCCCATTGTGTCGTGCTCGCTGGCGTTGTGTTTGATATTCACAAACTCATTGCATTCTGAATCTATTCGCTGTTCGTTCATTTTCAGTCTCACTCGAACGTAAGTCAGACATGCCCATACGACTATTTTCATTATCCGTCGCTCTTTGGTCATCAGTGTGGTTTGCACGTCAAGTAGCTCGCCGCGCATTTAACTGGTTTTGTCGACCTCTTGTCAGCTTTTCCGCTCCTTGGCATTGCAATGGACACCGTAAAACGACACGGAATTTGAGTAATGTAATGGACACTGTAAAACGACACGGAATTATTTTCATAGTAACTCAAATCTATCGAACTTACCTTGAGAACTTGACAATATTGACATCCTTTCCGTTAGTAGTACGTTCTCACATTAGATATGTTGGTCGAAACACATTAACGTGAAATGCAATATTATTATAACATACTTTAATATGCTGTAATTGGATTATACAGTATGATTCTGTTACGTTAAGTATTATTTTATTGCACGTATTGATCAAATGGTATGGTATGGGATGTTTGTTATCTTTGCTCACAGAAGATTTTGAAGTGGATGCACTGTGTCACCATCTGTCCGTCAAGTCATTAGATTCAATATTGGCGTGGCTTTTTAATGTAAATTAATTTAAAAATACTGCCAATTCGATTTTGTTCAAACCACTTTCTAAACACTGTCTACCATAATGACAACACATTGTAAAATTTTCACTGAAATCGGAGCATTAGTTTTCGAGATTTTGCGAGACTAATGCACGGCAAAGTCGCGTGTCCAACAGGAAACAAACTGTGCTATCCGTAAACAGGTTCCTACCAGTACGAACTGCTAATAATTGAGTATTCTAAGTTCTTTGAACAATTCTGTCAACGATGCATATATTGGAGGGAAATGAGAACAAATGATTGGCACATGGCACCTTTCTTCTGAAAGAGCTGCAGGACTTACCACTAGTGCCATCTTGTGATGCTCTTGGAAGGTCCTTCGAAACCACTGAGGAGTTAGCCCTTTTGATATGTAATGCTACATCGCACATAGCACCATTTTAGCAAAAAAAACGGCTTTTTTCAAAAAATGGCACTTAGTACTGTCCCCGTTTACCCGGATAGTAGGCTGTCAGATATCCGCCCCCTCAATCGGATTGCCAAAAATCAACCGCACCGGCTCAGCTACACCAATGAAAATGGCACTGACAGATACTACCGAGGTTTGAGCACAGAAGTTAACAAGAAATCATTGTGGAACACACCAAAATAGACGGGGGTTCATACTTACCTCTACTTACCTCTTAAAAATAATCTCGGGGATTGGGTTGACAACAGGATCTCTAAAGTATGCTCCCACAATAACCTCCACCATGACATTTAAAAATGAACCAGAACGGAGACAAGAACTTTGAACTGTACAAAAGCTTTTATTTCAAATAAAGGGTATGATTTTAACAACTCAACAAAATAAATGTGGCTATCAGTAGCCCATGTCAATCTGACTATGTCCTCCTGAAGGACTTGCAAAGTTATCAAACAATATGTTAGCTCCCACGAGCTCAAAATAACGTAACATTCATAGCACACTTGGACTGGAAAAGGAAGTCAGGACGAGACACATATACAGAGCATTTGTTTTCTTTTAATAAACATCACACTTATATATAGGCACAAGGCCAGAATGTAGACGACCTTGCCCGCTGATAACCAGTTGTCTGTCCAGCTGCGGTCTACCCTTCAACATGTCGTACACCTGTCAAATGGACTCACTTGTCCTGCTATGTTGCGTAAGAATCCAGCTCCCTCTCAAAAGTTTTAAATGTCCGCAAGACAACACAAATATAGTTACGCAAATCTTTCAAATGCTTTACTCACACACCACTGGATTATTCTGACAATCCCTAAACTTGTTTAATTAGCATCAAATGTTTAATAAGCGTTGTTTAGAGTATAAAACAAACTCTTAAATGTTTATAACAAAAGCTCAAAAATAATTTATAACAATTAGAAATTGTTTATAATATTGTCGAAGACAATTACAAAAATTTAAACACGCCTCTAACATTACTTTCGTTCCACATTATTGTCAAAGATATTTACATCATTATTTACAATATTAACATTTAAATTATTCAAATTATTAATTTAAGAAATACATTTAACCACATGTTCATCCGGTTGGTAATTTCATAATCGTGTCAATATAATCGACCAATGAAGGTTAGTTATACATATTTAATGTCACAATCTGGTTTAATAAAGGTTGTAATAATTATTATAATTATTTGTGACGGTAATCTTCATTCAAAATCTTATCTCAAATTCTTTCAATACTCTTGTTAATTATAACAGTAAATTCACTTGATTAATTTTCAAAGGACTAATACAATACACTCCATCGGAAAATACTTCGCTTACAAAATAATGCACAAAACTGCATTAAAATAGGCCCAAAATTCATCATATATTAATATATATGGCATCAAAATCTTCCACAGAACTTACAAAAACCTCCACTAACAAATTCTTCAACATCCTTAATTACTGTGGGAACCTTCAAAAATTCTTATAATCATTAATTGTTTCAAAACTGTTATCTTAAACTTTCGTGGATTTCATTCATGAATCGAAATGAAGTAAAAATTTGCCAATCACAAACAAATTTAATAGTGAATACGCTTATATACGCCTGTCTGGTCTATCAAAATTTAAGATTATCATCTTCAAAGAATTGTAGTATAAAAATACTATCATCAAACAAAGTGCGACTAAACTGCAAAATAGTCGAATAGAATCCAATTAGACTGGGGAATGCAAACATCATTATATAAATCTCTAATTGAGAAAAAACTCCTAACAAAAGTTCATGACTTTAATGCATTCAATAATTCATAATTAAAGTTCATCTTTCACAAAATTGTCTATGATGCAATGGTCGTTCATAACTGACGATAAATGTCTGTGTTGCAATCAATTCAAATAACGACTAGTATTTCCACGATCGTCGACAACGTAATGGATTTTAACGCTCTAAAATCATTTAAATGTTCTTCCTTCTTGATGATGACAGAAAATTGGTCAAAGTAATTAAACTGGGGTAGAATTACTTTAATGAAAAGACACGCTGTCTGAATTTAAATCTGCCATAAAAATCATTAACTTATAGTCAAATCGTGACTACAAAAATAAGCAAATTACTGAAAAATCTAAATATCAGTCTCAACTGATCCAAAATCATTTAACTATGCCCATGACATAACAATGTCTTAATAAATCGTCGAAAAAGGCATAACTCATCAAGGTGTACTGAGAATAGGAATCTCAAACAAGAATATAGGGCAAAATACAAGAGGACAGAAAATATGGGAAAATGGTTGCTCAGATATCGCTAAAAAACTCAAATAAAACAATAAACGTTCACGACTACCTTATCTGCCGATTGACGTTCCAGAGGAAAATTCCCCAAAGAAGACTGCTGATGGATCCATTTCACCAACTTGAAGATGAGCTCCATCCTCCAAACAGGAAACAGCACCCTCGGAGAACTGAACTGCTTCCTTCTCCGGAAATTGCACTGCTCCGTGTAGACGGCAAAATTCTTCTTTGTGAGTCGGGACTACCCTGACCTCTCTTGAAAAATCCCTGAAGTACCAGTAGAAAATCGCCATGAAGTTTTTGTAGTAATTTCCGAAGAAATATTCATATTCAGTGAGTATGAAATCGTTTCCATTGCTGTTTGATAGTATTCAGCGTTGAACCACGAAACATGGGTGTAGATGGTTATTCACCACATGTTCGCTTGTGTGGAATGGCAATTAGCGAAGTTCCATGCTGCTATCTTACTCCGTTAATATATGTCCCAATTGCATTAAAGTCCTTTAGCCTTCCATCTTCTCTTCGGTTATGGTAATAGTAGGACAAACTGCCATATTAAACTGCTCCATAATACTGTAGCGTTGTGTCACAATACAATCCTAAGTCTCCCTGTTGCACTAGCAGTGTCAGCCGTGGCGTAGAATCTGACGATATAAAGTGCTTCTCAGGTGGCGAGAAAATCACTTTTGTCAGTCGTCTATATTGCCAATATCTTCCAAAATAACTTCGTGAAATTGTTCAACTTTTCTACACTCCTTAATGAAGCACTGCACAATAGAATTAGCTTATAGGCGACCGCTAACTGTTCATAGCTAATCTTGTAGACGCGTTATAATGTGCGTTTTAACTTCACCTAGTTTTACTCACTGTAAACTTGCACTGCTTGTCTGCTCGAATCTCGTTCAATGCAGTGGCTTCACCACGCGTTATAAAGACGACTCTTTCTACTAATTTCACTCGACGTCTCACCAAAACGACTATATAAGCACTGATACTGAAGATCTGAGGTTCTGAGACCTGACGATTTGAGCTTAGGTTCTGACGATTTGAGCTATGAGACCGCTCTCTTCTGCGCAAGGCCTTTTATAAACTTCATAAGGGGCGTATCCATCCCTTCCATAGCGTGTTACTGCGTCATCGCTAGAAGTTCCAACTTCGTTAATACATGACGGATTTTCAAAATTCAAAAACTGAAAATAAATTTCACCAAAATTCCAGAACAATGCCTCTACTGCAAATGGATTTCCACAATTCTGCATTCCAAGAAGCATTAAAAATATCATAGTTTCAGCAATCTCCGTCTTCCTTCAAACTATCGTTCATTGGTTCGAGCCTCCCCTCCAATAGCATAATTTCTTCCTCAGCATAATTCCACGTTTCCAGCGACTGCGTCGTAAATCTCGGATCTTTCTCGAATAAATGCTGACGTCACTGAGAATCTCAGCTCAAGTAGCCTGCTGGCATAACGTCTGCGTCATCCGTGCTTACGTCATGACTACCCACGTCATAACTATGACAGCCATAACTTTCTTCATAATTTTCCAAAATAGCCACCGTGGTCTCTATATAATTCAATTTACGGGGGCATTCTCCCCTCACCACGTGTTAAAAACAGTTGCAAATTGTTTTTAAACTCAGTGTTACAAGTACCTCAACTCTCTTGAACACGAAATTGAATTATTACTGGCTTACTCTAGGATAGTATCTTTTCAAATTTCCAGCATTGAACTTGCCATAAATGACATTATTCTCATCATCGTAGAGTTCATAACAGTTGTTTCCATAAGCGTTCGTAATTCTAAACGGACCCATAAACACAATTCCAAACTTGGGATAGATTTTCTTGCTCATATCAGCCTTGACAGGTCTGCGTAGTAATACAAGATTTCCAACTTGTAAGGGTGCACCAAAACGTTTTCCAGCTACTCTTTTCAATCGTTTCTCTGCTGCTTTCTGGAGTTGTTCCTTCGCCTTGTCAATCCTCTGCTGCCTTCCTAGGTCGGGATCTCTAGGAACGTGGTTGAAAAGATTATCCCACGGCCTTTCTGGGTTTCTTCCTAGATGAAGTCGCATTGGCACTTCTCCTGTGCTCTCCTGCACTGTAGAGTTCAGACATTCCTCAATAAGGGGCACAAATCTCACCCAACCAGAATGATCATTTGGACAGAAAATTCGACAGAATTTCGAAAATTCAGCCATATATCTTTCTGAGGAATTCGATTCTGGGTAACGCACGCTTGAAAATAAGTGCTTAATACCAAGCCTTTCCATATCCGCTGCAAATTCCAAGGATGTAAACTGCGTTCCATGATCTGACAGTAGATATTCTGGTTTACCAGCTTTAGGAAATACAGCATTTTCCAGTCTGCTTACAACGTTCCTCGTGTTAGCTTTCTGCATGGGACTCATTGTAACAAATTTTGAGAAAACATCCACGGTAACCAACAGGTACTGGTTACCCTGATATCCCTTCGGACAGGGGCAAAATATATCCGTCGCCATGAGTTCGTTTGGTTTAGAAGGAATCATAGCCTTCGGTTTTCCTTTTAATAAAGCAGAAGCATACTTTGCTCTTTGACATTTGTCACATGATCGAATGACCTTGGCAATGCTGGAACGCATGTTAGTCCAAATAAATCTCTCTTTAAGAGTATTAAGAGTTTTATCTAAACCGGCATGTCCAGTTGCGTGATGAGCTACCCACACTAAATTGACAAGTTTAGGTGGCACGACTATTCGGAGTTTTGTATGCGCAGAGTCAGCATACTTGCATACGATGTCTCCACTCAAGACAAAGTGTCGTGAATTTCTCCGTGTAGCTGTATAGTCAACATCAGTATTGTCCATGTAACCCTTGAGGAACCTGTACATTTTCCTTATTGGAGCGTGTCTCTTCTGTGACACACCGATTCGGGCTAACCTCCTAACGGTTTCTTGATCTTCTTGTTCCAATTGTACATGGTGTATCTGCACATTTTTAATAGGGTTACGTGATAAAGCATCAGCCAGTAAGTTATCTTTCCCAGGCTGGTGGACGATAGTGGCGTTAAACTGTTGGGTGAACAAAGCCCAACGTGTCAATCTATCACTTGACATGTCAGTTTGCAGCATAAACTGTAGTGCTTTATGGTCAGTAATAATGATGACCTTATGTCCCAGCAGGATTTTCTTCCACGCTTGCAAAGCTGTTACAAAAGCTAACGCTTCAAGTTCTGTCGTGAAGTAGTTTTCCTCGTGTTTCTTCAACTTCCGACTAGTGAACGCAATGTAGTGCTTGTTGCCTGCCTCGTCTTTCTGGTATAATACTGCACTAATGCCTATTCTTGATGCATCAGACTCAATATAAAACACCTTCTCAAAGTCTGGGTACTCCAGTTTCACGTTATTCCTGAGCATCTCTTTTGCTTTCTCAAAAGCCTCGTCTGCAGCGGTACTCCATTTCCATCTGTTATTCTTCTTGAGTAAGTCATACAGAGGAGCCATAATTTCAGAGTATCTTGGACAGTGGCTGCTAATAAATTGGCATGCGCCTACAAATTCTCTGACTTGTTTTACCTTAGTTGGCTTTGGAAATCTCGTGATCGCCTCTACTTTCTGCATGTTTGGATGATATCCATCTTTATCAATAGTATGCCCCAAGTAATTTATCTCCTTCTTCAAGAATTGACATTTTCCAAAATTGACCTTGATATTGGCCTCCCTTAAATTCTCGAACAACTTTCTCAAGTGCACTAAATGTTCTGCGGCGCTGGGTGAAGATACGATTAAATCGTCAATGTAGCAGATTACATTTTCTTTCACTTCGTCAGTGAGCTTACTATCAAGTGCTCGAATAAGTGCTGGTCCACTGTTAACCATACCAAAAGGCATTCTGACAAAGACCCATGACGTCTGGTCAAATAAGAATCCAGTGTACTGCATACTATCTTCTTCTAGTTGAACTTGATAAAATGAAGACGTCAAGTCAAGAACGCTGAAACATGCTCTCCCATTGAATTTTCGAAGCAGATCTCTAATCTTGGGTGGTCGGTCATTTTATGGAAGAATCTTCAAGTTGATGGTCCTGGCATCGAGACAAAGACGTATCTGACCATTACTTTTCTTCACTACTGTGATGGGGTTTATATAAGACGACGCCTGTTTTTTAATAATCCCGTCTACCTCCATTTTTCTGATTAACCCTCGTACTTCTTGATAGTATTTCTCAGGTATGGGGTATATTCTCTTCTGGTAAGGGGTTTCATCTGTCAGCCTTATCTTGTATTTATAATCCTTAATCAATCCAGGCTTTTCATCAAAAATATCTTGGAATTCCTTTATCAGATCCTCAAATTCCCCCTGAATTTCTTCAAATCCTTCAGTTTTTCTAACGGGTTTTTCTGCTAAATTTTCCACTTCATTAATTATGGTATTCAAAATTTCTTCCCTAAGGTCTATTTCCAGACTGTTTTTCACGTCCTGTTTTTCGATCTCTTCTGTGATCTTGTACCCATCATTAAAGCTAATACTTCTGTTCTTCATGTCAATAATAGCTCCGACCTTCGATATAAAATCGATTCCAAGCACCATATCAAAATTGATCTTGCTCACCACAATAAAGATCTGTTCATAATTCCTTCCATTGATCTCAAAGTTCAATAATACTTGAATCTTGCACTTCACTGCCTTATCTTGGAATATCCCTCTCACTTTGACGGTAGAAACAGGTAGAACTGTCATGTTCTCTCCTCTTAGCAGACTTTGATAACATTCCTCTGAAATGATGGAGATAATTGCACCAGTATCCATCAGGGCTTTGTACTGTTGGCCATCTATCAGTACAGAAATAATAGGTAAGGCACATGGTCTTTCCTCTTTAACGATACCCCTCTCTTCTAGCAAATCTTCATCAGTAACTTCATATATCTCATTAATTGTAATCAGGTGTGGTGTGGCAATGTATTTACAAGTTCTCACTGTCGTTGAGAAATCGGCGTTTTTTTTTGTGTTACCGACCTCAAAATTCTGCTGGCTCGTAGAAGGCCCAGGATCGATTACAACATCCTGCCTTTTCTTTTGGTTTTCGGCTTCTTTTTCCCGTAATTCTTTCAGGTATTGCTGGCTTTCCCTCTCTCTTTCCTGATACTGATCGGGTGTCATAACCTGACCTTGAGGATCTTGATTTCTATTTTGGTTCTGGTTATTTCTATTATAATTTCTGTTATAACCATTATTGTTATAGTATCTGCCTCTTCCATTGTTGTAATTTCCTCGATTATAGTTCCAGCCTCTTCTCTGTTGATACGGACGGTAACCTTGCGATCTGTTATTTCGAAACTGATTATTCCTGTGGGGACCTACATTATCAGTTTTCCCTTCATCTGGCTTGTCAGTTTGTTGGACTTGGTCCATATATACAGTATTTATTTCCTTGAAGTCATGCCTTTGACCTTTCTGTACCACGTTAGGCATTGGACTTGTGTAGTCTAACCTCCTCAGTAATTCATCCATGCTGGTCAAATCCCTGATGTTTGACGAAATGATTAGTCTCCTCACCTCCACAGGCAGCATACGAGAAATCGCATCAATTAATTGCTCCGTTGACAATGGGGGTTGCAAAAATCTCAAGCGGGACAATTGACTCGTAAAGAAATCAGCGTACCGTGTTGGAAGAGTACCTGAGTATTTTCTTGAATAAACCTCCGCTCTTAACGAATTCTGCGCTTCTATGGACCAAAATCGTTTGATTAATGCCTCTGCAAACTCGTCAAAGTTACTGAATGTGTATCTAAAAGCGCGAAACCATTCAAGGGGTCCTCCAATCAAAAATCTCTCCACTATCTTCATCTCTCTCTCTCTGGGAATGTGAGCTTCGATGAAATAATCTTTGAGGTTCCTTATATATTCTATAGGCGTCAAACTATCAGTGTTGCTGAATTTTTGCGGTTTGTCTTCAAAATTCCTGATGACTGTCACGTTCCTCGGATATGCATCCGGGTAGTTTTTCCCACTATCTCGATAGTTCCACTCAGGTTCCATATTCCTCTCGTCATCTTCCTCCCTGAATCTGGATATACGTTCTTCAGGAGTCACGTCCCTCTCTTCTGGAGCTAGGTTATATCTTCTGGCATAATTCCTATTGGTTTCGCAAGCCAAGCCTTCTGTATCCTTGTCAGTAATCTCCGTTATGACTTTCTTGATTAACTCTTCTTTGTAGGTCTCCATCAAACTAGCTTCTCCTAGCTTCAAATTTTGCAGCTTGCTCGTCGTTTCATTCACATCAGAGACAACTTTATGAATCTGTTCCTCTAATGCAGATTTTAATGCTTGCACATCCTGACCTATTTGTGTTCTATCTTCAACTTGTCTTTCGGATAGCGAATCCATCCTGACGCTTAAATCTTTCCTAATCTGTACTACTTCATTGTTAATATCTATTTGAGTACTGGCAAGTTTCCTTTCAATACGTTCCTGAATTTGGGTTACATGTTCCCCACTTGACCTATTCCACTCGTCTTTCCATACTTCTACATTTGCCGTTAACATTTCTGCTATGTCTACTTCGATATCTTCTTTCAGTAATCTATTATGGTCTAATACCTGGGTTCTCATGACCTCTACATCATAATTTAAACCTGCTAAAGACGCTGTCGTTCTAACTGACTCATCAACTAATCTAGTCGTTAATGCACTCATATTACGCGTACAAAGGGTTTTCGAATTTTCTATTTCTTCCCTGACTTTATTTACATCAGTTTGGACTTTAGCAATATCTACGAAAACTGTGTTGACTTCTACTTGAATCTTATTTATATCACTTTGCATCTCATTTACATCCGAATGAATGTTATTAATATCAACCTGAACATTGGACACATCAGTTCTAACATTTTGGATTTCTCTTTGGACTTCCTCAACCTTGTCTTGGACAGTCGCAACATCATTTTTAACAACAACTACTTCAGCCCTAGCACAAGAAATATCACCTCGGACATTAGCCACATCTAGATTCAACATTGTAAGATCTTTCTGTACCTTAGAAACATCAATCTTAACATCAGCAACATTTTTATGCACATTGGACACATCTGTGCGGATGTCAGTTACAGTATTCTCTATTCCCTGGGTATTAATCTGTAAACGCGACATATTATCCTCTAAGTTAGCAGAACTGGTCTGGAGAACTTTCATATTCTCCTCCATTCGACTAGTGTTCTCCTTCATACTTTCATTCATGCTAGCTTTCAAATTACTAGCATTCTCCTCCATTCGACTAGCATTCCTAGCTTCCATGTCCTTCATGCTTTCATTCAGCATCTGCTTCATACTGCTATTCATGTTAGCAGACATCTCCTCTAACATCATCCTCAGACTTTCATCTGCCATTACAATATTAATTCAAAATAGACTGCTGTAGGGACATACATCAATAGAGCAAAATAGCAACATCTGAGCAACACTTTTTCACCATATATAAATTTGATCAATTTTCTGTCTTAAATCTAACTTATAACTACCTTATAATTAACCTTCGAAGACCCTTCATGTTGAAACAAACTCAAGCACATGTTCAAATTTCCCTGGCTCATTTTAAAATATCCTAATACAAATAATTTACATTTACAATCCAAATAATTTAATTTTATCTTTAATATGACTAAAACATGTCATAAGCCGGTCAAATAAAATAAGATTCCAGATCATAGGCGATTTTCCTAAGTTTCCAGCCTATTTAACCTCTCTCAAGTTGTATAAGATCTGATCTTTTCTGAGTGTAATTTTCCTAATACAATACAACATTTAATTCCTATATAATCACACTCTTAAATTCTACAATTGGCCAAGACATCTAACAAAGAATCAACCTCTTTATTTGAGTCTAATCGAGCCACACGTTTTAGGTTTGCCAATCCTACTGGCGTTCAACCTGGTGATCCACTTATGTTGAACAAGCCCCATACGTTGACTGCGCCAATCCTTCTGTCCCCGTTTACCCGGATAGTAGGCTGTCAGATATCCGCCCCCTCAATCGGATTGCCAAAAATCAACCGCACCGGCTCAGCTACACCAATGAAAATGGCACTGACAGATACTACCGAGGTTTGAGCACAGAAGTTAACAAGAAATCATTGTGGAACACACCAAAATAGACGGGGGTTCATACTTACCTCTACTTACCTCTTAAAAATAATCTCGGGGATTGGGTTGACAACAGGATCTCTAAAGTATGCTCCCACAATAACCTCCACCATGACATTTAAAAATGAACCAGAACGGAGACAAGAACTTTGAACTGTACAAAAGCTTTTATTTCAAATAAAGGGTATGATTTTAACAACTCAACAAAATAAATGTGGCTATCAGTAGCCCATGTCAATCTGACTATGTCCTCCTGAAGGACTTGCAAAGTTATCAAACAATATGTTAGCTCCCACGAGCTCAAAATAACGTAACATTCATAGCACACTTGGACTGGAAAAGGAAGTCAGGACGAGACACATATACAGAGCATTTGTTTTCTTTTAATAAACATCACACTTATATATAGGCACAAGGCCAGAATGTAGACGACCTTGCCCGCTGATAACCAGTTGTCTGTCCAGCTGCGGTCTACCCTTCAACATGTCGTACACCTGTCAAATGGACTCACTTGTCCTGCTATGTTGCGTAAGAATCCAGCTCCCTCTCAAAAGTTTTAAATGTCCGCAAGACAACACAAATATAGTTACGCAAATCTTTCAAATGCTTTACTCACACACCACTGGATTATTCTGACAATCCCTAAACTTGTTTAATTAGCATCAAATGTTTAATAAGCGTTGTTTAGAGTATAAAACAAACTCTTAAATGTTTATAACAAAAGCTCAAAAATAATTTATAACAATTAGAAATTGTTTATAATATTGTCGAAGACAATTACAAAAATTTAAACACGCCTCTAACATTACTTTCGTTCCACATTATTGTCAAAGATATTTACATCATTATTTACAATATTAACATTTAAATTATTCAAATTATTAATTTAAGAAATACATTTAACCACATGTTCATCCGGTTGGTAATTTCATAATCGTGTCAATATAATCGACCAATGAAGGTTAGTTATACATATTTAATGTCACAATCTGGTTTAATAAAGGTTGTAATAATTATTATAATTATTTGTGACGGTAATCTTCATTCAAAATCTTATCTCAAATTCTTTCAATACTCTTGTTAATTATAACAGTAAATTCACTTGATTAATTTTCAAAGGACTAATACAATACACTCCATCGGAAAATACTTCGCTTACAAAATAATGCACAAAACTGCATTGAAATAGGCCCAAAATTCATCATATATTAATATATATGGCATCAAAATCTTCCACAGAACTTACAAAAACCTCCACTAACAAATTCTTCAACATCCTTAATTACTGTGGGAACCTTCTTCGTTAATTCAAGGGCATTATACATCAGCGACTTTCAACACGTCCGCTGCACTAGCGATTATACATTCATAGTTCCACTTCAAAAATTCTTATAATCATTAATTGTTTCAAAACTGTTATCTTAAACTTTCGTGGATTTCATTCATGAATCGAAATGAAGTAAAAATTTGCCAATCACAAACAAATTTAATAGTGAATACGCTTATATACGCCTGTCTGGTCTATCAAAATTTAAGATTATCATCTTCAAAGAATTGTAGTATAAAAATACTATCATCAAACAAAGTGCGACTAAACTGCAAAATAGTCGAATAGAATCCAATTAGACTGGGGAATGCAAACATCATTATATAAATCTCTAATTGAGAAAAAACTCCTAACAAAAGTTCATGACTTTAATGCATTCAATAATTCATAATTAAAGTTCATCTTTCACAAAATTGTCTATGATGCAATAGTCGTTCATAACTGACGATACATGTCTGTGTTGCAATCAATTCAAATAACGACTAGTATTTCCAAGATCGTCGACAACGTAATGGATTTTAACGCTCTAAAATCATTTAAATGTTCTTCCTTCTTGATGATGACAGAAAATTGGTCAAAGTAATTAAACTGGGGTAGAATTACTTTAATGAAGAGACACGCTGTCTGAATTTAAATCTGCCATAAAAATCATTAACTTATAGTCAAATCGTGACTACAAAAATAAGCAAATTACTGAAAAATCTAAATATTAGTCTCAACTGATCCAAAATCATTTAACTATGCCCATGACATAACAATGTCTTAATAAATCGTCGAAAAAGGCATAACTCATCAAGGTGTACTGAGAATAGGAATCTCAAACAAGAATATAGGGCAAAATACAAGAGGACAGAAAATATGGGAAAATGGTTGCTCAGATATCGCTAAAAAACTCAAATAAAACAATAGACGTTCACGACTACCTTATCTGCCGATTGACGTTCCAGAGGAAAATTCCCCAAAGAAGACTGCTGATGGATCCATTTCACCAACTTGAAGATGAGCTCCATCCTCCAAACAGGAAACAGCACCCTCGGAGAACCGAACTGCTTCCTTCTCCGGAAATTGCACTGCTCCGTGTAGACGGCAAAATTCTTCTTTGTGAGTCGGGACTACCCTGACCTCTCTTGAAAAATCCCTGAAGTTCCAGTAGAAAATCGCCATGAAGTTTTTGTAGTAATTTCCGAAGAAATATTCATATTCAGTGAGTATGAAATCGTTTCCATTGCTGTTTGATAGTATTCAGCGTTGAACCACGAAACATGGGTGTAGATGGTTATTCACCACATGTTCGCTTGTGTGGAATGGCAATTAGCGAAGTTCCATGCTGCTATCTTACTCCGTTAATATATGTCCCAATTGCATTAAAGTCCTTTAGCCTTCCATCTTCTCTTCGGTTATGGTAATAGTAGGACAAACTGCCATATTAAACTGCTCCATAATACTGTAGCGTTGTGTCACAATACAATCCTAAGTCTCCCTGTTGCACTAGCAGTGTCAGCCGTGGCGTAGAATCTGACGATATAAAGTGCTTCTCAGGTGGCGAGAAAATCACTTTTGTCAGTCGTCTAAAATTGCCAATATCTTCCAAAATAACTTCGTGAAATTGTTCAACTTTTCTACACTCCTTAATGAAGCACTGCACAATAGAATTAGCTTATAGGCGACCGCTAACTGTTCATAGCTAATCTTGTAGACGCGTTATAATGTGCGTTTTAACTTCACCTAGTTTTACTCACTGTAAACTTGCACTGCTTGTCTGCTCGAATCTCGTTCAATGCAGTGGCTTCACCACGCGTCATAAAGACGACTCTTTCTACTAATTTCACTCGACGTCTCACCAAAACGACTATATAAGCACTGATACTGAAGATCTGAGGTTCTGAGACCTGACGATTTGAGCTTAGGTTCTGACGATTTGAGCTATGAGACCGCTCTCTTCTGCGCAAGGCCTTTTATAAACTTCATAAGGGGCGTATCCATCCCTTCCATAGCGTGTTACTGCGTCATCGCTAGAAGTTCCAACTTCGTTAATACATGACGGATTTTCAAAATCCAAAAACTGAAAATAAATTTCACCAAAATTCCAGAACAATGCCTCTACTGCAAATGGATTTCCACAATTCTGCATTCCAAGAAGCATTAAAAATATCATAGTTTCAGCAATCTCCGTCTTCCTTCAAACTATCGTTCATTGGTTCGAGCCTCCCCTCCAATAGCATAATTTCTTCCTCAGCATAATTCCACGTTTCCTGCGACTGCGTCGTAAATCTCGGATCTTTCTCGAATAAATGCTGACGTCACTGAGAATCTCAGCTCAAGTAGCCTGCTGGCATAACGTCTGCGTCATCCGTGCTTACGTCATGACTACCCACGTCATAACTATGACAGCCATAACTTTCTTCATAATTTTCCAAAATAGCCACCGTGGTCTCTATATAATTCAATTTACGGGGGCAGTACCTTTCTACTGATAGGTATCCAATTATCATCATCATCGTATGCTCTCTTCATTATTTCCCCTATGTGCTTACCCCAGTGAAACCCCCCCCCCCCCCCAGAGTTACACCTAAATACCTACATTCGTCCCCAAATACAACTTTATTTTCCCCTACTGAATATTCAAAAACAATATGATTCATTTTGTTAAGAAATCTCACTGCCTGACATTTCTTTGAATTTATCATCATATCACTTTCATCTGCCCAGCTTTGTATGACAGTCAGGTCCCTCTGCAAAATGCCGCAGTCGTCCAGATGATTTATCCTCCTGTATACTACTATATCATCAGCAAATAATCTTATCTGGGATGATATTTCAACTCCTATGTCATTTACATACATGAGAAATAGCAAAGGTCCCAATTTACTTCCCTGAGGTACGCCCTCTTCCCACCCTTAACTGGTCTGACACTGACCCTACAACCCTTACCCTTTGACTTCTCCCCTCCAAAAAAGATCTCTCCCATTGTACTACTCTCCTGTCCAATCCCACAGCCTCCATTTCCCTTAATAGGATATCATGATTGGCCCTATCGAAAGCCTTTGAAAGATTAATTGCAATACAGTCAACTTGACCTCTATTATCCAAGGCCTCAGTGATATCTTGTGATTCACAAGAAAATCCCTCTCTGAAACCATGCTGTTCATTTGCCAACCACTTACTATTCCCTTATGTAAACATTCATAATTCCTTCAAAAATTTTGCATGTAATACATGTTAGGCTGACAGGTCTGTAGCTATCACTATGCCCCCTTTCCCCTCTCCCTTTATATACCGGAACTACCAGAGCCTGTTTCCAGTCATCAGGCACTACCCCATTATTTATACAAAAATCAAACAGGAACCTTAAATAAGGTACAATGTCCCATCCCATAATCTTTAACAATTCCCCATTTATCCCATCTACCCCAGCTGCTTTTCCTGACCCCAATCCCCGTATTGCATTATATATATCCTTATTTACATATCTAAATTTCTTCCGTCCTCAATAACCTGCTCTACTTTCTGATCTACATTTCCCTCCCCAACAATCCCCACCACCTTACCATACACCTTATTAAATGCTTCAGCCTTCTCCCCATCTTCCACCAGCAACGTTCCATCTTCTCCCTCGATATCAGGTATTCGACCTTGAACTCCTCCCACTCCCCTTAAATAGACATACATATTTCTCCACCGTTCCTTGAAAGGCATCCCCCCGCCAACCAGCCTACCCGTAAAATGTTTCTTAGCTACTATCTTTGCCCTGTCCAGTTCCCTCCTTAACCTATTTAATTCTATTCGGTGGCCTATCCCTTTCCTGAGCCTATTGCTTACTAATCTATATTTCTTCTTTAATCTTCTTACCTCCTTATTGTAATAAAGTGGATCAGTAGTCGCCCCCTACATTTTTAAATGGCACATGTAATTTTTCACAATCTAGAATTATGGTTTTCGAACCAGCCCTCAGTTTATCTACATTTTGTCCCCCCTCTATCCACTGATTGAAATTTTCAGCTAGGTAACTCCCGATCTTTTCTTTATTAGCTTTGTAATACTGCTTTACCAATCTTGTCTCCCTCTTAACCTGCCTCTCAATACCCGACTTAACCTCTACTACAACAGCCTTGTGGTCACATATCCCTTCAATTATCTCTGATTTGACCCAAATATCCCCAGGCTTTATCAAAATACGTCCAATAAGCTGTTCCCCCTAGTGCTTCCCTCGATAACTTGAACAAAGCCCCCCTCCCATATTATTTTGTTAGCCAGCAATTGATAATGTTCTTGAGAATATGCCCTGCCTTCCCAGTCCACTCTTGGCATATTAAAATCACCTCCTACAATTAAATTTCTTCCTGCCTTTCAAGCTTACGCTGGGTAAACCGTTAAAGATACCGGGCGAAGCCGGGGCGGGTGACTAGTATGGGTATAATTGTAAATAGCTATGCAATATCAAATTCTTAACCATATCAAATGCTAGTTCTTCCGTAAAATTAAGTAACATAATTAATTAGGAAAATACCGGAGTGATTTGTCAAACGAAAAGTATAAAAAGATCTTAAGGTCTTAAAAGGCTCAATTTTAAGTACTTCGTATTTTTTTTGTGATTTTGAAACGTTTTATTCCTGAATTTGACAATATAATACAATGTCAATTTTACAAATAATTACAGCGATAACAATTGTGTACCGTACCTTCACAGCAGTCATGTAGGAGACCAGGTGTTTCATAAGAGAATTAACAAACCTACCACATCTAAGTTTGTGACTACATATATTGGCTTACTTCAAAATGATTCGAGAATAAGTTTATATTATTGTACAAAGTAGTCTACTGTAGTCGCTCTTCAACACAAACAAATTTAGAATATATATATATATATATATATATATATATATATATATATAATCAAGATAAATTTCATTGGGAGCCACTCATATACACAATGAGAATATATATAGAGAACACGAAATCTCTCCTCCCGGGCTGTAGGACAATATGACTTGCTTATGGCAACCCCTCCCCTTGTAGAAATGATAAGTGAAAGAGAAAATATGTAAACCAATAAATAACAACTACGGAGTTAGAATAAGAGAAAGAAAATTTATTATATTCAATTAATAGAGATTTTAAATTACTATTCGGAAAGTGCCATACATTACATATTCCATTAGCTAGCCCAGGCTTACGTATAATTGGGATATTATGTATTCTGGTGTACTTTTTATGATCCGCAAAACTTGAGGAATAGCTTCTTTATCTCTCAAAGTATCAATTTATTGAAATATCTTCACTGTCTAGAGATACCATTCTTCCCCTCCAACGAATAACAATCACACCAGGACATGTGAAACATAACCAAATTATAACAAAGAATATCCATCTATAAAAACAATTATATGAGAAAAGAACTTGAACCAAAAGTTTGTGTCTAGCCAGTCACCGCCATCTAGATCACTGTAGATTTCCAATCATCGCATTAGTTCGACAGTAGTCCGTGTCGCTACTTTATGACCTTATACATCGTAGTAATATTTGCTTCGTAATGAGCCCAAGCCCATCAGACAACAGCCTGGCTGCTTATTTGTACTCACTAACTGGGCACTTTCCGATTGATTTACATAATATAAAACTATGCATAATAATTAATGATGAGGAGTGTCTGTACAGATCCAAGATCTGTTACAGAACGCCCCACTATGGTTCAACGACGTGCATATAAGAGAAAAGCATACACCTAAAAACTAGTATGAGGACACCCCTCATCCAAAAACGTCACAAAATGTATACACAAACAAAGCATGATTACAATATACAAACTCTTCATTTAAATTGCTCCTCGTATGGAGTCCATGTAGCACTCAGCGTTGTGAGTGGGGTTGTTCAGAGCAAACACCACAGGCCTCTTTTTCTTGGTAGCCAAACACCAAGAATATCTGGTCTGACCACACCTCCAATTGCTGCAGCGCCAATAATGACACAGGGCTTGACTGTTTCGAAAATCTCCTTAAGTTCCTTGAAGGGTGCATGATCCTTGGCCTAGTGAACCTCATGTCCCGTCACACCTCTTTCAGGTCTGTCATTCACAATGAGACCCTTGGACTCCACCATCCAAATCTTCTCTCAAGCATCCTCATCTGAGATCCCCTCATTCATCATAGCCATAACACACAGTTCAGCAATGTTCAAGGATACCTCATTAACTCCTTCGAAGAATATGACATAGTCAAAGAAACACCTTTTGGTGATGCGAGGAAATGCCAAGGTACCAACAACTGCAACAGAAGCATTACCTTGAATATCATTGAAGGTACAGTACCTATTACGTTACATCTCCAAGAAGCGGAAAGCATTGCTGTTGAAAAAGTCTTCAACATGAACAAGTGTATTGTGTCCATATACGCTGTGCCACTCATTTATTCACGTAGATATACTATTGATATCACTCACTAATTTAATGCACATGATTCAATACGCCCTAATTAGAACTTCACTCTCTAGAGGCGCAAGGTGTTCACTGTATAACTTTTTGTATATGAGACAAGGTTTGCTCGACAAAAAACCATTACAGAACATGTAATGCAACGGTCTTACGATATATATTTCTTCAAATTGAAAATATTATACGTACCCAGTATAGTACCATCTGATTTCATTAAAGAATATGCACATTTACCGACACGTCTCTCAATAATTGAGAACGGGCTACAATAGAGCAAGAAAAATTTAGACATCTGTTTATCTTCAGCTGATGACGGAAATGGAATCTTGAGCAAAACTTTATCACCCTCGCTGAAATCATCAGGAGTACCCTTCTTTTGTTGGCGAATTCTCCTAGGTCCCGCCTTTTCCAAATTCGTTCTAGCCAACTGGAGTACTAACTCCTGAGATATACCCTCTCCCTCATCTAATCCCAGCATCTTAGCTATTTCATCCGAAGGTTTTCTTCCGTAAGGAATTTCATACGGTGAGAATCCCGTAGACTCGTGAACAGTTTTATTTAACCATCTTTCGATATCAGCCAATCTCGCATACCATGAATTATGCTTGTCATGAACGTAAGCTCTGAAAATTCTCCCTATCTCTTTCATCACTCTCTCCACTAAATTTCCCTCTGAATACCAAATAGATGAATAAATAAGTTTAATGCCTAGTTCTATCAGTTTTGTAGTCCAAATTTTAGATGTAAATTGGCTAACGTGGTCGGAAAGTATTCTAGTTGGGATACCAAATTGAGGGATATATTTTTCTATAATCTTCTGTACACAACCCTTCCCCGTAGCCTTGCCCAAAGGGTATAGCTTGACATACAGTATTTGCTGAAAGCGTTAATAACCACCAGTATGAATTGATATCTGTACCGGGTTTTCACTAAAGGTCCAAATAGATCCACACACACAAGCTCCCTTGGATTATTTACTAAAATAATTTGTGTAGGTCCTTTTAACAATTTATTGGGATGTTTACTACGCTGACAAAGATCACATGTGGGTAAAGTTTTACTAATCATCCTACCCATTTGCCTCCAGATGAAATATGACTGAATAGCATATAAAACCTTACTGGCTCCAAAATGACCTAATTCTTTATAATAAAACCATATCATATCTATTTGTAATGACCTGGGCACACATATCTTCCATTCGCCTGCTCGGCACTTTCTGGCTACAAATCCACTTACCAGTTTATATATATATTATCGACAGTCACAGTATTACCTACTTCCACATTCCGTAACTGGATAATAACCCCCGATAATTCACTATCAAATTCCTACTCTTCCAATAAATGCCGTAACCTTGAACATTCGTCAGTATACACTTCGACAGTACCACTACATATCAAGATACCATCTTCCAAAACAATAGGGTTACCGTTATCATCCGCACCAGTAGACCGGCTCAAATAATCAGCCAACACGTTATCTTTACCTTTAACATGCCATATGGTATAGTCATATTCATTTAAAGCTAAAATCCACCTCATCATACGGTTGCTTGTGAGCTTACATGATTTCAAGAAAGTAAGGGCTTGGTGATCCGTTCGTACTGCCCAATACATACATCCAGAATTTACTAAGTGAATAAATAATTGCAAGGAATCTATTTCAGTAATAGTATATCGTTTTTCTGCTACGCTGAGTCCACGATTAGGTAACGATACAATACCCAAATCACCATTTTCGTCTTCTTGACACAGACATCCAGCCAAACCAATCTCAGATGTATCCGTAAACAGAATAAACTTGCGATCAAATTTTGGATACTGAAGCATAACCGCTTCATTGAAACCCTGTTTCTACTTCTCAAATGCCTCATCATGAGCAGGAGTCCACCTCCGTTCAGACTTGATTTTAAGAAGATCCCTAAAAGATTCAGTCAACGCTGAGTAACGCAAAACAAAATGTCGGAAATAATTACAAAACCCTAAAAGTGACCTTAGTTGTGTTACGTTATGTGGTCTGTGAGTGTTGTAAATTTTGGTTAGCCGAGACTGTTAAGGTCGAACCCCATGCGTGGATACCGTATGTCCCTAAAAGGTAATTTGTTTTGTACAAAATGTCGATTTACCCAGTTTTAATGTGAAACCCCCTCCCCTCAACTTATCGAAGACAACCCTCAAGTGAAAAATATGTTCTTCAAACGTACGAGACGCCACCACTTAATCATCAGTATAACTAGTGACAAAATCCCTTGTGTCTCTTCCCAGAACAATACTCATTGCCCTAATCAACGCTGCTGATGAAGTCTTAATACCAAACGGGACCTTGGAAAATTGTAGTAGTTTTTTCTTATAAGCAAAAGCGGTCAGAGGTCTATCCTCAATTCTAAGTGGAATTTGCCAAAATGAAGCCGACAAATCAACAATCGAAAACCACTTCCTTCCCTCAAAGCGCTGTATCAGCTCCTCTACCGTTTCAGTACGCTGCTGATCTGACTGAATATTCTAAGATTTATTAAGCGTGCATCGATACATAATCTCAGCGAATTATCCTTTTTAGGAATCGCCACCAAATGATTTAAATATTTACTACAGGAAGGTTCAATAATCCCATGATCCAACATGATATTGATTTGATCCTCTTCTGCCCTAGCATATTTGTGAGCTATAAGATATCGGGGTCCTAAAAACGTAGATTCATCATGAAGTTCAAAACTTGTGCTCATATAGATGCGTTCTACCGGGCTTGTCGCTAAACACTTCGTTATATTCAAGCAATAATGATATTTACTTCTCACCTCGTTCATCATTTAACCCACATTTGGCTACAATTTGATTCACCTCTGCCCAATGATCCGTTTTTTTAGACATATAGCCATATAAGGCGTACGATATATGACCAGAACTGTCAAATTTGACACCCCATCTTCCCCTTTTCCCTGGATACAACATAAATTGGCAGACCGATCTTTATCTGCTATACTATACTCTAAAACCACTTCGTTATTCTCCTGACCCCAAGAAAAATAAACATTGCCCAAATGAAAATCCATCTTCACCCTATGAGTAGTTAACCAATTAATCCCCAATATTATCGGACACACCAAGTTAGGTACAATTAAACACGGCTGAGATACACATTTCTCTCCTATAATAATTGGAACAGAAACCTGCCTACATACCTTGTGGGATTTGCTACCCACAGCAGTCTCAATAAAAGTACTAGGTATCAATAGATCTACCTTCTTCCTTACTCAGTTCGTAAAGTCTCATGCTCATGCACGACATCTCGCTACCAGAATCTAACAAAGCATCTACCTTCCTACCCCATAAACCCACTTCAATAATAGGTATTACCACCTCACTATCCACTTCGTCAAAATTGCCTTGTATTAGGTCATACATCAGTTCATCTCGTATGTCTATATCAAGGACATTATTACCTGATTTAACTATACAATTGTGAACCAAGTTATCGATGGACTGACTCATCGACCCTGCTGAGTAGCCCGATGGGAGTTTAAATCATTCGCACTAGCTGGTTGCTGCTGTTGTGGCTGTCAGCTCTCTCTCTCATTCCCTCTCCAGTCTTCTCTTTCATTGACATATTGATATTGATCTTGTCCCCTAGCTGGATGATCATTGTGTGGATTATAACCACGCCCCCCAATTCTTAAATCTTTTCCTTGACTATTATCATAGTTTCTATGATTCCTATTATACTGCTGGTTCCTATTAACCTGTTGACAATGCCCTGTTTCATGTTAATTCTGATTACCTCTTTCGAATGTCCTACTACCGTTACCAGGAGTATCAATATTCTGACTTAAAGCATCAAAATTCTCTAATAGAGTCTCTAAACCTTTTATAGTACAAACTTGTTGCACATACGCTGCTTCCTTAATTCTATCCGGGAAGTGACGTAACATCAACCTAATAATGGCAGTATCTGACCATAACCCGTCTAAATTCTGCCAGATTAATACATGTGACAGAAAATACTCTGTTAACGATATCCCTGTTTGTGACCTCTATTTCCCAAAAACTATCTTTTCTCTCTCTCTACCTTGTATAGTTTCATTGCAGAACTTGGCTGTAAACGTTTCTTTGAAATACTCTAAGCTCGTCATACTACTTTTATACACTGGAAACCAAGATCTAGATTCTCCTACAAGAGCTACCGATAACTTTTCTAATACACTATTCCAATCAATAATTTCCTCTTCCAATTGACGCTTGAATTTCATTTCCACCAGTTTCATAAATTCCACGGGGTTATTTTGTTTTCCTGTAAACTTAGGTAACTCAATCTCTCTACGTAGTAGGCCTAATCTATTCATATCCATGTTCATATATACGACTCTATTTTCCCTGATTTCCTTCCGGAGTACACTCTGGCTATACAAAACTTTCTTTTCTACCTTTTCTTCCATTTTTTCTCTATCCTCCCGAATTCTTCGTTCCTTTCTTTCTTTCTTTCTTTCTTTCTTTCTTTCTTTCTTATTTTCGTCCACCTTCTGTAATAAAGTATCTTGTTTGTTCTTCAGTTCTGTTACTTGACTAAATCTTCCTTCCATTCCCTCTATTCTACTAAAACATTCCTTTGTATTCTTATCTACCACGCTAACCACCCTATCCATTCTCTCCTTTAAAGTAACCTCTATCGCTTCACATTGTGTACCTATCCTTTCCAAAATCCCAATATTGTGACTGTTCTCACCATACTCTTTCTGAATCTTATCCACCTGTGACTGTAGTGTAGTCCTATTTACTTCCATTTCCACTCTTATCTTCTCACACTCTTAATCTAATCTCTCCTCCAATTTCCCTAGTTTATCATTCAACCCATCTACCTTGTTTTCCACTTTCCTAATACTGTGATATAGTTCATCAATTCTACAGTTAATCTTTCTATTCATCTCCTCAATTTTAGTGTTGGTATTATTATTCATCTCCTCCATCTTATTCATCAGTAATTGGAGCCAGTCAAGGTTATCCCCCTCTATGTTTTCATACGAGACCACATTCTCTTCGCTATTGGACTTTCCGAACTAGTTCCTGCGCCTTACTTTTCCGTCATCGCCCCCTCGTCACGCACAGCCACTAGTTTATCTCCAGATGAGTTAACTATATCACTGCCTATTATCTTACTACTCCTATCACTTTCCATTTTAACTTTACGCTGAATAGTACGTGATCTCAATACAATCCCTGACATTCCCCACAAAATTCACACTTAAAATTACCAGCTATCTTAATTATATCACCTATAATGTGCATATCCAGGGTCCTACCTTGGTGAATTTCCATAGATCGTGCCCCACATTATGCGGCGTCACATTGTAATCGATCTTCAACCCAAACAAATTTAGAATATATATATTATGAAGATAAATTTCATTGGGCGCCACTCATATACACAATGAGAATATATATAGAGAAAACGAAATCTCTCCTCCCGGGCTGTAGGACAATATGACTTGTTTATGGCAACCCCTCCCCTTGTAGAAATGATAAGTGAAAGAGAAAATATGCAAACCAATAAATAACAACTACGGAGTTAGAATAAGAGAAAGAAAATTTATTATATTCAATTAATAGAGATTTTAAATTACTATTCGGAAAGTGCCATACATTACATGTTCCATTAGCTAGCCCAGGCTTACGTATAATTGGGATATTATGTATTCTGGTGTACTTTTTATGATCCGCAAACTTGCGGAATAGCTTCTTTATCACTCAAAGTATCAATTTATTGAAATATCTTCACTGTCTAGAGACACCATTCTTCCCCTCCAACGAATAACAATCACACCAGGACATGTGGAACATAACCAAATTATAACAAAGAATATCCTTCTATAAAAACAATTATATGAGAAAAGAACTTGAACCCAAAGTCAGTGTCTAGCCAGTCACCGCCATCTAGATCACTGTAGATTTCCAATCATCGCATCAGTTCGACAGTAGTCCGTGTCGCTACTTTATGACCTTATACATCGTAGTAATATTTGCTTCGTAATGAGCCCAAGTCCATCAGACAACAGCCTGGCTGCTTATTTTGAACTCCCTAACTGGGCACTTTCCGATTTATTTATATAATATAAAACTATACATAATAATGACGAGGAGTGTTTGTGCAGATCCAAGATCTGTCACACTACATTTGTATTCATTAAATCAGCTCTCTGACTATTTAAAAGCCATTTTCTACATCTGAGAATTAAAATATCGGCACGTGTTTGAGATGACTTCATTTACATTTACTTATGTCTTAATTTTCTAAATGCAATGATATTATTTATATTTGGTTATAGCATGCCATAGCAGGCACGTCCGTAGGCTTCCGAATTTCAATTTCAAGTAGTTCCAACTTTGGCAACCAGACGCCACTGTCACTGACACCCTTGATAGAGGGTTTCTAACCAAATGGCCTACAAATTTTGGCTACACACCCCATTATAGTGTTAGGTTCTTTTATATGCCATACATCTATCACTTCCCCTCCAAAGGAAGGCATACTGAAGGATTTTAACGCTCTTAAAAATCCGATAACTTCGGCCGGGTTTGAATCCGCGATCTTTGGCGTAGCAGTTCAAAATGCTACCGACTACGCCACCGAAGCCATGCATAGATATCCTACCAAGATATGCTTCTGATTTATAATCGAATGGCTGCGTGGCTGAGCGGTAACGTTCTCGCCTGCTGTGCCCAAGGTTGTAGGATCTAATCCTGGCGCAGTCAGCTGGCATTTGAGGGTGCGTAAATGCAAGGGTGCCATGTCAGTAGATTTACTGGCACGTTTAAGATCCCCTTCGGGGCAAAATTCCGGCACCCTGGCGTCTCAAAGCCACAGTAGACAAAAGACATGTACATCCAATAACAATATTATTGATTTATAACCACTTAGCTTAAAGACCTAGTTCCGTTGTTTGTTTGAAAAGCTTTATAATAGTAGCCTAAAATCCATGGCTCAAGTCCTTTGGGTCCTTTGGAAACTCGGGTGTCTTCTATTTGTTGAACAGTCTATTTTAATAGAATGACTTCCCAGTCGGTCAACATGAATACACCCAATTAGATTGGGCGAGGAGTAACAATGTATTTCCCTGTGTAATTCAGAATAACCCGCCTTTACCACCAAAATAAACCATGGTTTACTAATAGAACAGCAAAATATAATTTAGGACAAGATGGAACATTTCATGAGTAATTGTCTTTGCATTGGTAAAAAATCTTTGCAAATATTCCAGAAAGCAGTCATCATTTCAATGAAATCCCTTCGACTTCTGTACCAAGATATGGCCCGTAGGCATAATATAAAGTCCATTCTCACACATAGGCTAAATCAAGATGTAGTGGAAAACCTCTTTTCACAATTGCGGACCCGTTGTGGCTTACACGATCATCCTTCTCCCCTTGACTGCATTTACAGACTGAGGATGATTATTTTAGGGAAAAATCCAGGAGTCGTTCAAAAGCAAACAAACACTGCTGATCCAGATTCATATGAATATTTAGTTGCTAAAGCACTAAACAAAGCTGGCATAGTGTCTGAATCAAGAAATGTGCTTCCAGAACCAACCTCAGAGAGCAATGTGCAACAAGGGTCCTTCATTGTCAATATCATGGAACAAATTGAAGAAGGTGGCAAGGCTTATGTTGCAGGTTATGTAGCCCAACAATTCCAAGATAAATTTCCACAACTTGGGAACTTAACCTATGGAATGCAAACTCAACACGATTATGCATTACCAACCTGGCTTAAACACTTGTCATACGGTGGGTTGACCGATCCCTCAGAAATTTGGCTAAACCAGTTCCAGCACATTTCAGCATCACTCGTCACATTTCACGGAAAATACGGATTTCAACGAGGCAAGAACGTTCTAAGAAAAACGACAGATTTTGTGTCGAGATAAGTTCCTGACGTACCGTCTGATGTGGTTGAGGCAGCTGTGAGAACAATTTTCTTCATCAGATTTGTTATATCGTGGGAGATACAAGATAAATAACATACACTTGTTAGTATAAAAAACGGTTTATTTAACACTAGTTGATACACAACGATACACAAGGTGGACTAACTTGAGCGGAACTGTCGTCTACAGTCCGCGGGTGCATATATACATACTAGCTGGAAGGTTCCAGATTGGAATGTTCTGGACATAGTGACTAGAATGTTCGTGTTATCTCAAGTAAATAGTCTACACAACATTTTATAGAATGATCATGTTAACTCAAGTAAATACACAACAGTTCCTACCTCTTTTAAATGGATGATTCAGGAAATTTAATCAGGAGAGAATCTGAATGGTGGTCGGCGCTGGCGAGTACTCCTGCGGGGAATAAAAGGGGTTTGCGAAATAGGCGGTGCCCTGTCTACAGGTGTAGCTGGTGTGGCTGGTGGTGTTTGGGCTGTTGCTGGTGTCTCGGTGAAGCCAACTCCTCTCAGGCTCGGTTGCTCGATGACTGGTTCTTGATCATTGGTTGACTCTCGATCGTTGGTTGATTCTTGATACACAACGATACACATGGTGGACTAACTTGAGCGGAACTGTCGTCTACAGTCCGCGGGTGCATATATACATAGTAGCTGGAAGGTCCCAGATTCGAATGTTCTGGTCATAGTGACTAGAATGTTCGTGTTATCTCAAGTAAATAGGCTACACAACATTTCCTAGAATGTTCATGTTAACTCAAGTAAATACACAACATTTCCTCCTTGCTTTAAATGGATGATATAGGAAACTTAATAAGGAGAGAATCCCAAAGGTGGTCGGCGCTGGCGAGTACTCCTGTGGGGAATAAAAGGGGTTTGTGAAATTGGCGGTGCCCTGTCTACAGGTGTAGCTGGTGTGGCTGGTGGTGTTTGGGCTGTTGCTGGTGTCTCGGTGAAGCGAACTCCTCTCAGGCTCGGTTGCTCGATGGCTGGTTCTTGATCATTGGTTGACTCTCGATCGTTGGTTGATTCTTGATACACAACGATACACATGGTGGACTAACTTGAGCGGAACTGTCGTCTACAGTCCGCGGGTGCATATATACATAGTAGCTGGAATGTTCAAGATTCGAATGTTCTGGTCATAGTGAATAGAATGTTCGTGTTATCTCAAGTAAATAGGCTACACAACATTTTCTAGAATGTTCATGTTAACTCAAGTAAATACACAACATTTCCCCCCTGCTTTAAATGGATGATATAGGAAACTTAATAAGGAGAGAATCTCAAAGGTGGTCGGCGCTGGCGAGTACTCCTGTGGGGAATAAAAGGGGTTTGTGAAATTGGCGGTGCCCTGTCTACAGGTGTAGCTGGTGTGGCTGGTGGTGTTTGGGCTGTTGCTGGTGTCTCGGTGAAGCGAACTCGTCTCAGGCTCGGTTGCTCGATGGCTGGTTCTTGATCATTGGTTTACTCTCGATCGTTGGTTGATTCTGGATCGTTGCCCAAGTTGGTTTTGCCTTTGTTGGTGCCAGCAAACGATCTGATCTGATCAATGTGGCGCTTGAATCGTTTTCCCTAGTAGTTGATCTCTTAGTGAAGGTCACCAGTGCGTTTCACAATTGTTCCAGGGAGCCACTTGTCCAGCTTGATATTGCCAGACAGGAAGTAGACTTTCTGGGCTGGGCTGGAGATTGGCCAATGGTGGAGTGTGGAGCCTTACGGAATTGACGGAGGAACTCGTTCACGTTGGCGCGGAGCGTTCCCTTAGTTGTCTTCATCGCATAGAGGGCGTCCTTTACCGTTTGAATATAACGTTCAGCTTGGCCATTGGTTGAGGGATGGTATGGCGCTGACAACTTGTGATATTTCACACCAATGTTTCTTAGGAAGGTCTTGAACTCGTCTGAGATGAATTGTCGACCGTTGTCCGAGACGACAGTGACTGGCACGCCATAAGCCGTGAACAGGTCATCCATGATGGAAATTGTTGCGGCTGATGTTGCTGATGTTATGGGTTTGATCTCGAGCCACTTGCTGTATGCGTCGACAACAATCAGCAGCATGGTGTCAGCCACTGGGCCCGCATAATCAATGTGGATCCGTCCCCATGGTGCCTTCGGGTATTCCCAGTGGTGATCTCGGAACTTGGGTGGCGCATGCGCATGAGCTCCACACACGGCGCAAGCCTTGGCGAGAGACTCAATGTCGTTGTCGATCCCAGGCCAGAACACAAAGGATCGTGCCATGCCTTTCATCTTGACTATCCCCAGGTGAGCCATGTGCAGGTCGTTGAGGACTGCGGCTCGCAGTGAAGGAGGGACAACAACTCGATGCTCGAACATCAGACAGTTTGCGGCGAGGGTGTACTTCGCTTCTGGCACCTTATAATGCTGGCGGGTGAGGTCTTGCCCTGCTTCGATGATCTGGACAATTTTGTCCAGATGTGGTTCTTTCCTGGTCTCGCGTGCGATTGCTTCTGCCCTAACTGGTAGCTGTTGGATCTGATGGACTGCAAAAAAGTCAAAATCATCAAAACTGACCGTCTCTTCCTCCTGTGGAGAAAATAAGTTTCTGATGAGGTTAACTGTTGTTGGTAGGTGAGCTCGGGAGCAGTAGTCAGCGTTGGCGTTGGCTTTGGATGTCTTGAAGATGAAATCGTAGTCGAAGTGTGCTAGATGGTCGGCATAATTTGCCATGCGACGGATGCACAGGACCGGTAAAGACTTCTCGGGGTGCAGGATCTGTGTGAGAGGCTTGTGATCGGTGATGAGAGTAAAGTAGTGAGCATACAGATAAAAAAAACTTCTGTACAGCCCACACAATGGCCAGTGCTTCCTTATCGATCTGAGGGTACCTTTGTTCCGTTGCTGTCATCGTTCGACTGGCGTATGCGATTGGACTTTCTTGCCCGTTGCTGGCGTCCGTGGCCAACAGGAGTGGTAACGCTGGGTCATTCTGCATGAGTACCTGGGGCGAGATTAGGGCGTTCTTGAGGTCTTTGTATGCCATGTCGCCTTCTGGTGTCCAGATGGAGGGTCCTTGAGCAGCATGTCTCTGAGTGGTCTGTCTCTGGTGGACCAATCGGGGATGAACGAACTGTAGTAGGTTGCTTTACAAGGAACAGTTGGAGTTCTTCTGGTGTAGTCGGCTTCGGTGCATCGCGTACAGCTCGGATGTGTGCATCAGACTTGTGGATGCCTGATGCATCGATATTGTGGCCAAGGGCTTCCAGGGATGTTTGAGCGAAAACGCATTTGGCTCGGTTGAGCATGAGGTTGTGTTGCCGAAACCGTTCCAGAGTGGTGTTGAGGGCCTGCATCAGATTTTCAAAGCTATCAGAAAAAACTATACTGTCATCGAAAAAATTTACGAGGTTTGGGAGACCTTGCAGGATTGTGTCAATTCGCCGCTGCCAGATAGCGGGGATTTTAGCTGCTCCATATACTTCTCGCGTTGGGCGGATCAGACCGTGAGTTGGGGTGTTAAGCGAGAGATCATGGCTGAACTCATCGTCGACCTCGAGATGAATGTACGCGTCGGTGATATCCAGGTGGCAGAAGAGAGTGGCGCCGCGCATTCGGTTGAACAGATGTTCCACGTTGGGAATCGGATGTTCATCGATGATGATCCGCGGGTTGAGAGTAGGCTTGTAGTTGCCTGTGATCCTAAGTTTGCCGTTCTTCTTGGCGACGATGTGTGTTGTCGATGCCCACTCAGAGTAGTCCACTCTTTTGTAGAAGCCAGATGCAATTTTCTTCTCGATTTCCTTGGCGCAGGCATCGCGGAGGGCAACTGGTACGTCTCGAGCTCTGTCGAAAACAGGTGTGGCTCCAGCCTTCAGGTGCATCTTCGCTGGGGTCCTGAGGCCTTCCCTGGGGTGTCGCTGAAGACATCCTGGTAGCGAGATATAATGTTGTCGAGCTGCGTCTGTTGTTCCAAGGTCAGAGCCTGCTTGTCTGAGAGCTTGTGGATTGGGTCGGGTTTTCTGAAGAGGTGAGCAAAGTCGATCTCCCGTACAAACTCCGAAATCCACTCTCGGCCAAAGAGCGATTCGACTTTATCGTCAACCACGTAGAGATTCAGGTTCCTGGTGTGGTTCCGATGGTGGTGCACACTGACGTTTTGCCAATGCATTTGATCGGTTGACCGGTGTAACTGATGAAGTTACGATCTTTTTACTGCAACACAAAACCTGGTTTGATCATACTTAGCTTTGATTTGCTCATGGTTGAGCAGGGGGCGCCGGTGTCGAGTTCCATTTTGACAGTTGTTCCCTCTATGTTGACATCAACCAGTGTCTTAGGTGCTGCGTTGACCGATCCGATGACCTCGATTTTGCTGAGGTAGTCCACAACGTCGAGGTTCTCTGCTGGAAGCTCTTCTTCGTTCACATGGTTTGTTGTTCGATGTTTCCTAGATTTCGATCGGCAAACTTTTCTCATGTGACCTTTCTTGCCACACTTCAGGCACTCTGCGTTCAGGAACCTACACTGACTACGAGGGTGAGCTTCACCGCACCCTGCACATGTTGATTGGTTGTCCTGAGATGCACTCTGGTTTGCCTGGTGTGGCCATTGGTGCTGTCTGGTTAGGTTGTAAGACCCTTGACTTCGATGAGCTGACTTGCTGGGTGGCGGCTGCTGGTTGCTATTCTTCCTGGACAGAGGCTTCTCGTATCCAATCCGATTTGTTGATTCAGACTTAGCGGAAGCCGTTTTGACCTCGTTGGTGGTAATGCGAGTAGCTTCATGTACGTGCGCAATTTCATATGCCGCGGTGAAGTTCTCTGGTTGTTTTGCAATAATCTCGTCACATATTTCTCGTGATTCCAAACCTGCGAGCATTTGTTCAATTAATATGCGATCAAGGAATGTGCCATACTCACAAAACGTTGCAGCCTGCCGCAGTCTTAAGGTGAAGCTAGCGATGGTTTCTCCTTGCTTCTGCATTACAATCCGAAATTTGATGCTCTCAGAAAACTTGTTGCGTGTGGCGTCGAAGTGGCCTTTCAGCTTAGATTGAATCTTACTGTATGACAGAGTTTCCGGATCATCAGGACTCACCAGGATCCCATGTAAACTCGTGCAAAATGTGCGTGTTGATCCGCGGGTACCTTGCTCAGGTTGAGCGCCCAGGTAAGGCGAGTGAAATAGTCGGCTACAGTCGTCCCGTCGATTGTACGATACGGTTGCATTGTGAATTGTGGCGGTCGAGGCTGTGATGACGACGTTGTTGAACTTGTCTGTCGGATAGCGTCGGCGATGATTGCCGAGAATTGTTGGAGTTGCTCAGAGGTTAAGTCCGGCATGGTGAAGATGAGTGGAGAACAGTATTTCTAACACGTACTTGCGATGAACTTAGTTCGGTGCACACACTTGAGTTGAGGTTAGAAAGTCACTCGGTTTCACAACGTTACTTTTCTTATCTCACTTCTGACACCACTGTTATATGGTGGGAAATACAAGATAAATAACATACACTTGTTAATTTAAAAAACTGTTTATTTAACACTATTTGATACACAACGATACACAGGGTGGACTAACTTGAGCGGAACTGTCGTCTACAGTCCGCGGGTGCATATATACATAGTAGCTGGAAGGTTCCAGATTCGAATGTTCCAGATTGGAATGTTCTGGGCATAGTGACTAGAATGTTCGTGTTATCTCAAGTAAATAGGCTACACAACATTTCCTAGAATGTTCATGTTAACTCAAGTAAATACACAACAAGATTGAAACATTCCAATTCTGTCTTGCATAAGAAGAGGTTATTGGAAGTCACTAACACCCACACCAGCACCACTGATACTGCTACCGATTCTAGGCGAATTTCCAAGAAATTCAAGAACATCACAACATAAAATGTAAGTAGGCTACATTCAGTTATTTTATCACCCATTTACCAATAATGCCATGAGAATAAACTGTTCATTGCGTACTCAACAGCTGATGTTGACAGTTTCGTTACGTTCACCTCATGGCGCGTTTGGTATCTTGTGACGTCATCCGCCTTCCCAGCGCTGATTGGTGAGTGAAAATTATAAGCCTTGATCGCAAGCTAAACCCAGCACAAATTTATCTATTTCGTAGTCAGATAGTGAAATCCATCATTTCATGAAAAGTCGGCATATGATGTAAAAAAGTACAGTTGCACTATATGACGCGTGGTTTCATGTGATGACTAAATTTCGCTGTCACATAGTGTAATTCTTTATGAAGTAGCGGCAGCGGTGTTCACGTGTGAGGATAATGTGATTTCCAAGTATTATCGGAGAATCATCTGGAAACGGAAGGGCTGTTATTTCTTCAGAAAGTGAACACTATGTCATATGGGACAAATGGTGAATAGTCCGGACCTCATTTATCCCTAAATTCTCTCTCCAGCATCAAGGGCTTGCGCTACCGTTTCATACATTTTGTTACTAAACCATGAGAGATAGAAAACCGATAGTATAATAATTATGTCTTGGCTACGCTATTCCACCCTTTAAAAAACAAAAACTAACTCAGTCACTGACGCACAAAATAATATCTTGTACCACTCTTAGCAGTCGATCCCCACTAAGGGGGATTGTTTTTGCCAACTAACGATTTCTGTTTTATTTGTTCAGTCTACATTTTTTAAATATAGTTCTATTGTTATTGTTTTCTTGATGTAAATTTATTTTAAGGGCTAGGGATATCGTCCGATGTCTTATAGCCTGTGTTTGTGTGGTGATTGAAGTAGTGTGTGTAACTGTAAGGGGTAAAGAATTTGGGAAGGTGTCCCGGTACTTGAAATAAAGTAGGCTATCACCCCGGCATTTGCCTAGAGGGTGTGTGGAAAGACCTGGGGAAAACGACACAATTAGCGACGGGATTTTAACCAGCATATATTGGTTAAGTAGACTTATGGAATCAACTATGGTCACCAGGGATAGGAACTTCACGTCATGGTTCGATTCCCCGTTCTGCCAAGGAATTTAATTATGGTCTGAGGGTTGGATCTGGATACACTCCGCCTCGTGCGGCAAAACTGATGTGGTGGATTCGATTCCCACTTCAGCCATCCTGGATGTGGTTTTCCGTGGTTTCCACCTTTTCCTCCAGGCAAATGCCAGACTCGTTCCTAACTTAAGATCACTTCCCAATTTAACCTGAACTACAAATACACACACTACTACAACTACAACAGATACCAAAATAACACAGGTTATCAGACATATTCTACACACCTCCGAGTACGCAGGGCTAAATGACCACGATGTCGAATCATCTCAAATGAAACAACAACATCATACTTCGTCTATTGTGTTTCAGCATTGTTCTGTAGAGCGACACTTCGTTTAATGTCGCAAGTAGTAAGAGGGGCAAACCCAAAAACTTTAAACTGTGTTATCAAATAAAATGGTTGATTTATTGGAGGGTTCAGCTTCGAGAAAATCTCCAATTTCAGCCTATTTATTATGAACAGAAATTTTTGATAGAATGATTCTATTTTATTCTTCATTGTGTGTGTCTTACCTGCCATAGTTCCAGTTTTGTTGTTAATTCATTTGAGGGACTTGGGACAACTTGGTCATCAGCCCCGTTTGATTGGGTGTAAATTGAAGTTTTATTTATGTGATGACTGTAGGAATGAGTGGAACGGTATTTGGGACAGGGATGGGGTATGCGCCCCAGGACTTAAAATTATGTACTATCCAGGCATTTGGGTGGAGGGAGTGTAGAAAAGCCCCGGAGGGAAACCTCACTATGGATAGCCGCTGTTATCACCGGGTTTCGAACCTACGATCTCCGCACTTGCTGCAGCTACCCTCGTGGCTGGGGTGAAAGATTTGTACGAGCAAGGCTACGCCTCATTCCAGTTTTAACGGGCTTGGGAATGTTGTGCAATGAATTTCTGTGGCAGGTGATTTTAAGGCCAAATGCCCTTCCTGACACCAAACTTATGGGTTAGAGATTGAATGAAACTGGACCAAGAGATGGAAGGATGCGGCCGTGGCCAATTAGAGGGTAATGTCACAGCATTTGCCTGGAGTTTAAAATGGAAAAAACATTTTATTGACCACTGTAAGTGGGGTTTGAACCACTCTTCAAGTCCGTATATAGCTTGGTTTCATAGACTTGAGCTGCGCGTTAGTGAATGTAGCTACCGTGGTTGATGATGATGATAAACACACACACTTTGTTGTCATCACATGCAAACTCTCTTTCACTTGTCTCCTAGAAATCATGGCAAATTTTAATTTATGTATGTATTCATACATTCATTTATTAAACAATAGATAGATAGATAGATTTTTATTAATTCCATTTGATCAAATACATGCATTCAATACATTTTTGATATAGGACACGTCAGAATTTACATGCATAAAATAAAAGAACTAACAGGTATATATTACTAAGATTATAACTATTTATAACTTATTATAATAGCAAATCTTAATAGATACAATCTTATTGCACAACTATTTACACCTCACTCTATTATCATAATATGAAAACTTAATTCTATAAATACAACAACATACAGCTAGGTATTAAAATTAAATTAAAAAAGTAAAATATAGTTATAGATTCCATCACTCCTATACGCTAAAATATTCAACTACTGAGTAAAAACAATGGCACTGCAGATAAGCTTTCAACATTCTATCAAAGGTTTTTATTTTTGGGGCCAGTTTTATATACTGGGGTAGTTTATTGTATAATTTAACTCCAGTGTGAAAAGTTCCTTTTTGATATATGCTTGTGTGTGTGTGTGAAATATGAATGTTTTGATTTTGTCTTGTGTTATGCCTATGAACATCATTGTTTGTTTTAAGAAAAACATCTTTATTCATTAAATTCTTTTTAAAAAACATAATACTTTCAAAGATATATATGCAGGGCAGTGGGAGAATGTTTAAATCTTTAAACAGAGGTCTACATGATTCTCTAGAGTTTACATTTGCCATAATTCTAATCGCTCTCTTTTGTATCCTAAACGTGCTTAGTACATCTGGCGACATACCCCAAAATATGATCCCATATCTTAAGTATGAATGGAAATAAGCAAAATAAGTATTTCTTAATGTGTGCATGCTAGTGCAGGTTTTCAAAATACGTAACGCAAAGCACATCGAGTTCAGTTTAGTATTCAGATATTGTATATGTTTATTCCATTTCAAGTCTTGTTGTATCCATAGTCCTAAAAACTTTGTTTCTGATTTATTTTCTATTTGATGACCATTTAATGTTATATTGGGCATCGCAGGATTCCTATTCTGTATAGTGTGGAAATTTAGACATACTGACTTTTTATAGTTTATTATGAGGCGATTATCTTGTGACCATTTGGTTAACTCTCCTGTAACGGAGTCAGCAGACTGCTGTATGACCTGTTTAGTTTCACCTTTTATTACGAGTGTTGTATCGTCCGCAAACAAAATTTCCTTATGTGAATGAACGTTCTGTGTTATATCATTGATATATAGAAGAAAGAGTAGTGGGCCCAAAACCGATCCCTGGGGTACTCCAAATTCAATAATTCCCTCATTGGACAATGTTTCATTAAGTAATTTGGTTCCATCATCCTTGTGTCTCAAGCTTACTATTTGTTTACGCCCTGTTAAGTAAGACTCTATCCATTTATTAGCTAGACCTCTAACACCATATTGATTTAGTTTGGTAAGGAGGATTTTATGGTCAACTACATCAAATGCTTTCGATAAATCCAAGAATAGGCCAGTTACATGTTCCTTATTGTCAATTAATTTCAGTATACTATTACTACATTCGTATTAAGGTACCATACGCGTATTATGAAACGCTAGAAGCCACAACGCCGCAGTTTCATACGCTCTTCCCATTGGTCATAAAGTGTGATCGACTTCTATCATTTCATAATACGCGTACCGTACAAAGGCATATACCCAATTATGTTTCTTAACTGGAAATTGTTCCATCGAAACCTTCTAAAGATCTGCTAGGTTTAGGAATGCAACGAATATTATCCAATATGAATACATCCTTTTGGCCACAGCTATTCTTCTTTGATTGAATGAGTTTCCTGAGCTTATTTAATCGTTATAATCCAAAGAACTTCTATTTTTTATTTGAGGAATTTATAAATAATACAGTGCAACCTCAAGGTGGTATATTCTTGGAATACACGGTACGAGAGAATATAAAGTTTAATGCTCTTTTCTTGTTCATTTCTTCCTTTTTTATCAAACACCAACAGCGATCTTCTAGTTTCTCTTTGGTGGTCATGTCTCTTATGTCATTGTGAGTCTGTTCTAGATATATATCTTCCATGACCCACCTAGCGTCATCTAGCAGTGAACTCAGAAGCTCCTCAATTCTAGCCTGGTGCAAGAGGACTTCCTTATCCATCTGGCCACCAGTTCTCGTTGCCATCGCCAGCTATTATCTCCGTGATCAAGAGAACTTCCTCTACTTTTTCACCCACCAGGCTGTGCTAGTATCGCCTGCTATCAACTCTTTGAAGACCATTTCCTCAAGAGAATTTAAGTTTACAATATTGGTCATGCTTATATGTTTTCCTTTTGTCTCCTACCCCCACTCTTTTCCCTTCCTTGGACCCTCCGCGCTTCGCTGAGTGGGTCTCACTTGTAAGTCGGCAGTTGACTTGGTCAGTCAAGGCTCAACCAGAGCCAGTCTCCTCAAACCAAGAGGCACTCTCTACATTCTACGCCATGTTGGCACATTAAGTATTCGTCAAAGGGAACTTCACCTTCGACATGCAACCAAGATAAGTACAGTCTTAAGGTTTTAACCTCATCTTCATCAGTTTTATTATCTACATGCTTTTATTGATCATTTTATAGACAGCGTGAGATTACTTATTTGGGGCGGTAATCATTCTTCGCGGGATTTGCCATGTTGGGCTTTTGTCTGTCTAAGCCAACCTTAATAGAAAGTAGCTTTTCTTAAGCTATTTAAATGAGAGATCTTCTCACAACGTGGGATATTATCTAATACCCGCTGTCTATAAAATATTAAGCTCGTTCCACCGCTGGATTAACTTTGGCCTCATTATTCTATTAGGATTGTTCTGGAACCTTCCAGATTCTGTACTCTATCTACAAGTCTTGCCGTCATGTATTTTTCACTTACTTGTGGGAATACTATTTAAAATGAGGAATCTTCCTTATAAATTACTGCAATAGCTAAATTTTCTTCCACCGTTGGAATGTTCTATGGCACATTTAATTGTAATTCACAACTTTCTCAAGCAATAGACTCTCGCCTACCTAGTGCAACCAGTTATTTTTCATCATTGCAATAACTTTCTTTCCCATAAACTTTCGTGTTACTACAGTGAACTTTTCATCCATTCAAAAAACTATAGTGATAACTAGTGCTTGTTCAACATTTCTACCGCGTCGCGATCGTCCGATTACCATAAATAAGGCCATGAACATTTATCCTAAATCCCAATTGATCTTTCCTAAACCTTCTACTAACAAACCATGTTAATAAAATTTTTACTTTAAGGTCTATTGCCATGAGGTGTCACTCTAAAGACGTGCCCTCCCACCTTTGCTTATATCTCATTAATTAATTTCTGAATAACCACGTGTTTTATACACGGTTCAAGCTTACATTGTTTCTCCCTTACAATCAGGGAAAACAATTCTTTCAACTCATGAGTGAGTTATTTCTAGGTTTCACGAAAGGGAAACTTGCCCCATTAGTCTCGTGATTCCTAATTAAACATAGGAAGTCTAGAACCTTCCTTTTGACTTTCTCTTCAGGTTTCACAGTAAGTGACCTGCCCTCTTTTGTATAATTGTAATAAAAGTAATTCTGCACAAATATAAGAAGTTATAGTAACTTCTATCTTATTCTTCATGTTTTCCTTATTGTTATTTTCGAAGTGGTTACTTTCTCTAGAATGTTTTCTCAGAAATTTCTTATAGTACACACCTTGTACTCTATTTATTGTTAAACTTTAATCACCTTAATTGTCTTTAAATTTTGAATTTTTACCTTCGCTATTTTAAATCCTTGCTAGGATTTTATAAAGGTTTGAAACCTAATAAATTGTTAATTGCCTGGAGCAAACTTTAAATGTTAGGAGGTCTGCGACCCCAAATTGTTACTAAAAATTGAAACTATATACTTGTGAAATTTATTAGACTTTTTTGCATTGTTAAATAAATTCAAACTTTCCTTTTCGACTCATCATTTCTCTAATACAACGGTTAGACAAGATCCTGTCTTCCTTGGCTCTTCCTACTCAATGCCATTAAATCTATTGATAGGGCTTTCACCACTCGTTGCATTTGAGCAAGAACTCTTAGTGGTAATCTCTTTAAAGTTTCTCTTAGCTTTATTAGCTAATTCTAACTGGCCAGTAAGGCAAGTAAAGCTCGCTACGCCAGCTACCTGCTTGTGGAGATCCTCTCCGAAAACTTATGGTTGGTTTTCCAAAAAATAAGTGTTTCTCTTTGTCTAAACTTTTAGCCGGCTCCTCGCTGAGTAAAAGCTTAGCCATTTCCAAATGCAACTATTGGTTCACTTACCAAAATTACTCCCCAAGGTATAATTTTTTTTATCACAATCCTTCTTAGAAGCACTTGGTCGCTTTTTAGGAACTCTACAACTTCGAAAACTGGAAATATCAAAATCGATGCAAATTATTGGCATTCTTCGAATTACTTGGTCAAAAAAGAATTCCTTTGAACAGATCTACAATAAGTCTGTTACTCTTGCCAGACCATCACCCTTCCCCATAGTACGCATATGCATGCTTGAGAGGGAATACTCTAAAGCCATTCTCTTGCAAACCGCCCAAGTCCTAGCTGCGGTTCCCGTTAGCTTCGACCAGGTCCTTACCCACTTTAGGTATCAGAGAACGGATTTGCAGTGGCAACCGCCTCTAAGTGCATTTAAAGTTAAATTTACAACTTTTGTGGGACTCTCCTCCTATTTTTCTATCCTTTTTCTCCAGTCCGAAACCCACCTCCATTTCTTTATCATCTTCCCTTGGTGGTTAGGTTATTCCTCAGCCAATAATCTACCCACAAGGCACGTCACCCTCCAAGTTGTTCAACTTTTCTTGCGTGACAGTGCATACTACCCTAAACTAAACAGTTAATTTCAATCCTTGCTGTAGATACTGTTTCAAGTATTGATAATGTATTACATTTTTACATTTATCATTCACTTTAGCAATTAACATTTTCGTTCGCGATGTCATGTACGAAGATTTCATATTCTCAGGCCAAAGTGGTAAATCAATATGATCATCATGTAACTCTTTAGGGTACTTGAGATCTACCTCAAAAATATATTCTTTATCATCGTTATCAGTTAGTGTGTTAACATTTATCATACAAGAAATATATGATATCTCAGCAAGTAATGAATGTATTTTTAGAATAGAATACCCTTGCTCCAAATCTCGGATAACCAGATTGGGACGAGAGTATTATTTATTACAACCATCACCTGATACACGTGATTATTACAGTGTTTACAGCGATTCCCCAATAGCCTAATACAAAAATCCTTCCCCGTAAGATTAATCGCAACATAAAATTTAAAAATAAGTCACAAACCTACAACTACTTTACCTAGTATTAAATGGTAGAAACAATTATCAAGACACTTATAATGGTTATTCATTATAAACTAACTTAATATAATCCTAGCTGATACAGAGAGGCTATCCTTGACTTCAACTGAGTATGATAGTTTAAGATGCCATCTCCTGTACCCGTTTACTTATTTCACATGCATCTTTGTTCAGTTTCTCATCTGTCACTTTCCTATTCCACATTCCCATGATAATATTACTGTAAAAGAATTCACTAATTTACCTGCCTTCCTCAATTCCCTTTTTAGTATTATTATTATCGTGTGATACTCATTTTCACTTTCTATTCTGTTTATATCTGACCTGTCTACAAACTTTGCTCTTATCATTTTAGTCTCATTGCATTCTTTGAGCAGGTGTGCTGCACCCATAAACTTCACACATAACTGGCAAAGGTCCTCTTTTCCTACTTCTCCCAATGCTTTGTTCTTACACACCCCTATTAACCACCAAATTATCCCTCTCATTTCTCTTTTCATTAGAAATTCCGGCTTTACGCTCATTAATTTCCTTATTTCGAAGAACACCGTTAAGGTTATCCTGTTGGCACACTCTTCTTTCAGTACCTGCAACTCTATGTCATTAACCCTTCTGCACACTTTTTACACACCCTAACTTCCTCTCTCCATAAGTCCCTATCCCATAAATAGCCCATTCCTAGTCTTTCCGGTATATTTCTTACCCCGTCCACCTAGCACCCCCTTTGCAGATGCTTCATTCGGTTCAGGTAGGCTAACTTTAAATTTCACCCGCTCCACCTACTTTCAGATGAATCCAAGATTTTATGATTCTTTTTATAATATGTTTTCGAATACTTACATCCTCACACAACATTCTTGCTCCACAATTCGCCGTGCAACTAGGTAGGCCCAGTTTTATCTTAGGAAACTTACTTACAATAGTGTCCAGGGTTGCAGTTCCTTCTTCTACACCCCATACTTCCACTCCATATAATACATAATAATTGAATACATTTTTATGAAATTTGTAGTCATTATTCGGTAACTTGCGTTCTAACACTTTAACACTCGCCAATGTCGATTTTGCTCTTTTAATTTGTACAGTCCATTTTCCAATACTCGCCAGTACCGTCCTTAAATACTCACATTTTTTACAGTCTCTAGTTTTGACTCATACATGAACCACTTTTCATTCTTAGCCAGTATTGTTCCCTTTTTGCACACCATACCTTTGGTCTTTCGCGGATTTTTTTTTTTAAATTCCAGTCCTCACAGTATTTCACAATCCCATAAATACTAGGTTGCATATTAGGAGGCGTTAGAGAGAGCAGAGGGATGTTATCTGCGAATACTAGGCCCGGGATATCATGATTGCCCAAGCAAGCGTTGGACCGTTGCTCAAACCCCTTGGATTCGAAAATACCGTTAATGAATAGCAAAAGCAGCACCGATGTTAATTTACAGCCTAGTTTTAATCCTCAATTTGACTTTATCTCTCCTACAATTACATCCTCTTTGATTTTAATTGCACATTTCACTTCCGAATACCCATTCTCAATTGCTCTTATCATCTTATGTGACACCCCGATCTTTCCCAATTTAGCAATGATAGCTCCCCTGCTCACTGAATCAAACGTCTTCCCTAAATCAATAGCTGTGATGTACAGCTAACCTCTTTTCCTCCTTATGTATTTGTCCATCAACGTTTTCACCATCATTATATTGTCACTGGTGTCATCCCTTTTCTAAAACGTGTTTGGAGTCTCGAGAACACCAAACAACCCTCTGCCCACGCCATTAAACGCTCGGTTAAGACCCCGGTGTACAGTTTGCTCAGATTATCAAGCAAAAATATGCCTCTGTAATTTTATTGCCTGGGTCTAATTTGTATCCTCGTTTTTTATATATTGGGAAAATTATCCCCTCCTGCCACGCCCTAGGAAATCTCCCTCCGTCAAAAATCTTGTTAAAGATTGTTACCAAGCTTTCCAACATGAAGCTATTTTTACCTAACTCTTTCCAAAATTCGTTTGTTACCCCGAAGTAGCACCTGACTTTCCACCTTTACTTTTTGACATTGCTTCCGTAACTTCATGTATTGATATAACTTGATCCATCATAGGCAGAGCGACATCCAGTCCTCTCGGGACGCCAAACTCATCTCTATTTCTCCAATTATCTTTAGTATTTAACATATTTTTATAATATGTAATCCATACTTCATCACTAATCGAACTTCTGCCACCACTTCTGCGCTCCCTACAGTATGAATGTATCCCGTTCCAAACTTTCCTGCAATCGTTGGATTTGGAATCTTTGTTTAGTGCTGCTGCTTCTTTCCCCTGCCTCTCACTTTTTGTTTTGCTGAGCAGTTCCCTATATTCTTTCCCCAGACGACAAAATTCGACTCTTACCGTTTCATCCCCTTTTTTTCTTGTATAACTTCAGTGCCCTGATTACTTCAGTTATCTTCCTTCTACAAGATCAGAGTACCACCCTTCAATTCTCTCTACCTTACTCTTAGCTCACGCACATATTCAGCCCGGCAATCATAATTGTATTCTCTATCATTTTTTACCTCTTCAAGTTGATCATTACTGATCATTCAACTTATGCCTATCATTATAAGTTAAACAGTTTGTCCCTGGAAGTAGTTCTGGAACTCTTTGCAGTTTTCCTCCCTCCATCTTAATCTTGATACTATTCTCTCCTTAGATTTAACTTGTGGCTTTCCCTTTGATTTTGTTCCGCTCGCTGCATGTTAATGACAATTGGTAGGTGATGTGATTCCCCCATTCTTCAACTGTGAATCTCCTAATTAGAGCTAGTGTTTCTCTGGAACATATTGCTAGATCTACTGCGCTCCCTCCATTTTCTGTCATGTATGTCAAATTGTCTCCTTCATCTCCCACACAGACACCATTTAGTACAAATAGCTCCTCTGCACCACATACTTCCAAAGTCTTTTCTCAGTTGTTGTTGCATTCTCTGTCTTTGCTATGTCTATCCCCAAACGGGACCTCAGCAACCTCTTTACTATAAAGGGGCTTTCTGTCTGCATCCCTAGAATTAAAGTCCCCCTTAAGCACAAACTCTTTCTCCTCATATATATTTTGAATTCTGTCTATTTCAAATGTTAATTCATCGAAAACGTTTTCTCTTGCAACTCTCCGGAGGATTGTAGACAAAACCAAAACATACCATTCCTTCCCCCTCTCCCCTAATGTCTGCCTTTACCCACACTACTTCTTCCAGCTCTGAATCAATAAATTCCGATCATTCACGCACTTCCTCTTTAATTAGAACAACAATCCCAGCCAGGCATTCCTAATTTTAGGTTTTGTGTATATATTGTAACCATCTATTTTAACCTCATAACCTGCAGGGATCCATCTTTCCACAAATCCTAAAATCTGCATATCTTCTCTTAAAATCTTAACTACATCGTTTCCTCTCTTATTTAAAAAACCCTCTATATTTACACATGCAATATTCCATTTCAGTTACATTTTCCCCCTACCCTCTACGCTGGTGGTGGCTTTGCTTCTAGTAATTTTAGATTTCTCTAGCTCTAGAATACTACCAGCTGGAGAAGAGATGACTTCTTTCTCCACGTTCAAAGGCTCTACAAAGACTTTCTTTCCCCAGAGTTCCTTTAAACTTGTTACTCGCCGTTTGCTAGTCTCACCTTGCTGCATACCACGCACTTCTCCAGTGTTGTTGTTGCTGACCTGCGTAGCTCCCGATCGCGAAACTTGCGCACTACACTTTGAAGTTGATGTTCTTTGATGTGTCAATACCACACCTTCCGCTGTTTCGTCAGATCTTACTTCCATCTGCTTGCTGACTCCTGTTGCTGCTTCTCCCTATCCTGAAGTTGTGTCACTGTCCATATCCGCTCCCAGTTGTTATCGCTTACGGCCAGCCTATTTCCTTTGACGTAAGCCTTTAGACCAGAGTTCCTTGCCTTCATCAAATGAAACTGCAAGGGCCTCTAATCGCTTACCTCTTCTTTGCTCATGTCCCTTCTTATCCATATCCTCTCCCCTTTCAGATTCTTGGTGTTTGCGAAAATTTTATGTGTCATCAGTGAGGAAACTAAGCACTTTAACGGGCCTCTTGCCCTTGACTCGACCTATCCTGAACACATTGTAAATATATGAGTCCCTAAAGTTGATTTTCATACCGTCCTTTATCACTCGGAACACTTTGGAAAGTAGATCCTTGGTACTTTCATTGACATCTTGCGTTAATCCATAAATGATGACGTTTTTTTCCTCTCATCCTGGTTGGTCTTCCTTAATTCTGTCCCCTCCCCTTCTAATATCCTCACATTTTCTCTTAGATCCTTTATTTCTCTGCTGTTTTCAGCCAGCCTTTCTGTCACTATTCCCATCTCTTCCTTTATACATATCTTCATCTCCTTAAATTCCCTGCATTGCTCTCGTAGAATGTCCCGGATTTGATCATTTTGGGACGCTTCCTTTACAATTTCCCTTATTTTTTTTTCAATTTCTTGCCATCCTAACTGTCCAGGCCCTGGGTATGACTCCACTCCTCCAATTATCAGCAGCGTCACCACAACCACCGCTGCCATCCCCATCACCAAAACCCCCATCTGCTCAGTGACATTGCCCACTATCACTTTCCCGACACTTCACTCTAGCCCGCCAGCGGCCGATGACCGGCCGGTACTGCTGAATAGCGATTCCCATTATTTCCTTACATTTCACTACACGTCTGTTCACCTTGCTTTCTTAGTTGAAGCTGCAGGGGGTTAACATGTAAGGCATAAATTTCAGGTTTTGTTAGCCAGCGAAAATCTTTCAGTGTTAGATATTGACACATAGCCCAACCATATTGATTATTTGCATCGAGGAAGACAATATACTATGTCTGTTCACAAGGGTTATAACTAGGCATGTATTTATTATTCGCTTTAGAATATCGTCCACTACATTGGCTTAATCCACCTCGAATTGATGATTTTATAAAATTAATCATGTCGGTATCAGTCATCAATTCTAAATTTACTTTTTTTTTCAACATTGAACTAAAACTTAACCCAAGAGCAGTAAAATACTGGCAAGGTTCAAGGTCGTAGGTTTTGATACGTACAATTCGAAAATATTCAAAAACATATTTGAAGAGATGAAGAAGGGAGGGGAAAATGGGTCTAGATGTGAACGCGGCCAAAACAAAGTACACGCACCTAACATATGTTGAAAGAAGAAGAAACTGTGATAATTTAATAATAGACTTCCGCACATTTCAATATGTTGTAAATTTTGAGTATGTGGGTGTTCTCGTTAATAATAAAAACAAAGTGAGTGAAGAAATAAATAGGAGGGTTATTAATGGAAACAGAGCCTATTTTGCCAATCTGAAACTCATTAAGTCGCAATTCTTATCGCATGAAACAAAACTCAAAATTTACAAGAACTTGATCAGACCCATGTTAATTTATGGCTCAGAAACATGGAATATGTCGGTTCAGGATTGCAATAAACTTAGGGTGTTTGAGAGGAAAATAATACGGAGAATTTATGGTCCTGTATTGTATAGAGGAGAATGGAGGATACGAATTAATAAAGAAATAGCTGAAATCCTCAAATGCGAAGACATTGTTCGATATATAAAATCACAAAGACGACGATGGCTGGGCCACATTGAAAGGATGAAAGACAAAAGAACACCAAAAATTATATATAAAGCCAGAATGGAAAGAAGACGACGCCCTGGAAGACCAAGGAACTGATGTAAAGATGAAGTGGAAATGGACTTGCAAACATTATTTATCGTATGACTTTTACATGCAGAAACAAGAATGAAAGATGACAGAAAGTACTATATACAATATATACATAAATACACATGACAAGAAACAGCAACATATCTATATTTTTAAGTCCATACTATCCAGCCACAGTATCACAGAAGGTGTGGCCTGAATAAAGTCCAGTGGATCACCTTCATAGGCCCTCAGTCTGCACTCGAATGCAATGTGTTGTATAGACTGGGAAGGAGCACCGCAGTCACACTGGGGGGACGGAACTTTGCCCCATCTGAACAAGGACTCTGCGCAGATTCCGGTATTTGTGCGGATCCTATTTAGAGCAGTCAATGCCCTCCTTGGGAGGTGAATTCCTGGAACTGGACTGTTTTTGGAAAGTAGAGGCCAAAGCAGGTGGTCAGTATTGAGAGTCCACTCTCCTTTCCATTCGTTGAATGGATTAAACTGGTTCTCAGTTAGTTCCTGTGCAAAAACAATTGGCGGATGTCTGGACTTCAGCCTGCCTCTCTGAAGATCTGGGATGTCATCGTGAATGGGAAGTTTCAAATTAGCCATGATCTTGTCATATTCTCTGAGAAGAGCGACTTTTCTCCGCAGGTGAGGTGGCATAATGTGGCTGAGGACAGGAAGCCAATAAGAGGGAGTGGGTCTGATGACTCCGCTGATCTTCCGCATGGTATTGTTGAGCTGGGTATCAATCAGTGTCACATGAGGACTATTTATCCATACTGGAGCACAATATTCAGCCACAGAAAAGACAAGACTTATAGCAGAACTCCTTAGGGTTTCTGCAGAGGCTCCCCACGATGTGCCACAAAGTTTGTCGAGGATGTTGTTGCGACTTTTTATTTTAGCTGCTGTATTCTCAAGGTGTTTTCTGAAAGAAAGGGTGCGATCCAGAGTAATGCCCAAATACTTAGGAAATTTGTTGTTCCTGAGGATAGTTCCTCCAAAGGGTACTTGAATTACATTGTTTGCCATTTTGTTGTTGAGATGAAAACAGGATACCTCAGTTTTAGTTAAGCTTGGCTTAAGTCTCCACTTGATGAAATACCTTTCAAGGATAGCCATGTCCTCTCCAAGCGTTTTTTCAGTTTCACTGATGCTGCTGTGCCTTGTGGCAAGAGCTATATCGTCAGCATAGCAGAACTTCTTTGACTGAGTTTCCGGTAGATCTGATATGTATAGGTTAAAGAGGAGTGGAGCTAGTACCGATCCTTGTGGAAGACCGTTGTTCAGTTTCCTTTGCTTGCTTATTTGTGTCCCCATGATCACTTGGAAGATCCTGTCACTGAGCATGTTCGTGATGAGCTTGACAGTTGTTTTACAAGAAATTACTCGGTGTAGTTTGTATATTAACCCTTCTTTCCAAACTGTATCGTAAGCAGCTGAGAGGTCTAAAAATGCAACAGAAGTTTTCAGTTGCAGTTGAAAACCAGCCTCTATATATGAGGTAAGGGTAAGAATTTGGTCACAGCAGCTGCGTTTTGGTCTGAAGCCCACTTGTTCAATAGGAATATGTTGGGTGATTATAGGGCAGATTCTGTTGTAAATCAGTCGTTCTAGGAGTTTGTAACAGCAGCTCAGTAAAACTATTGGTCTATAATTTCCGGGTTGATCTTTTGGTTTTCCAGGTTTCAAAATGGCAATAATCTTGCTTTTCTTAAATTCTTTAGGTATCGCCCCCAGTTTCAAGATATCTCTGAAAAAGCTAGCGAGCCAGTTCCTAGCATTGTGGCCTAGGTTAATTAGGAACTCAGGATGGATGCCATCAAAGCCAGGAGCCTTTCCGCTTTTCAAGTCTTTTATTGCTACGTCTATTTCTTCACGGTTAAAGGCAGCTGCAAAGGATGATGTCTGTGGAGATGATGTTTTAAGGTGTCTGAGTTCCTTCTTCACCATCTTAGTATGGAGTTTGTCTCGAGTCGCTCGTGAGGTTGAAATAATGTAACTAGCAATTGTATCAGGTGTAATGTCAGGCTTGTCTCGTCCTCCAGATGAGCTCCCTCCAAGTTTCCTCAGGAGATTCCAAGCTTTCCTGCTTGAGTGTTGGAAGTTCAGCCCTTCAACAGTATCCACCCATTTCTGCTTCCGTGAAGCATCCAAGCTATGCAGAAGTTCCTCAGCAACTTCTTGCTCACCTGATTCAATATACTCATTAAAAAGATATTCGCTCCGCTCGTTCCATCCTGGGACATATTCTTTCCTAAACCCCCGTGGAATATGATTCTTGGCTATTGAGGTAATCAGTCCAACAAATCTATGGTAGGAGCTACTTTTTGCTGGAATCCATCTGATACATTGATCTACTTCTTTTGTAAATTTAACCCAATCCGCCTTGCTAAAATTCCATCGGGGTCTTGGCAGTGTAGATATCAAGGGCACAGAAATTCCTATATCTAACAGTATTGGTCTGTGTTGACTACGTGGAAAGTTGTCCATTATTATTCTCCTATTGGGCAGAGGTTGATAATAACTGTTTTGGGTCACAAAGCACAGGTCTGGGTTGTAGTCATTCTTCCAGGCGGCTGATTTAAATGTTCCTTTATCCTTGGCATCAAATATTAGGTGTAAATGGTGTTCTTCAGCCCAGCTAACGAGATCTATGCCACAAGGATCGTTTTGGGCATAATTCCAGTTTTCATGGTGGCTGTTGAAGTCCCCTGCGTAAATGGCAGGATGGTCTGCAGTGACAGGAATCACTGTAGGTTGCCAGGAGATTGTAGGTGGTTTGTAGATGTTGATTACTGTTAAATCTTGAACTTTAACAACTACAAGGTGAATGTTGTCATCTGTAGAAGCGGAAATGAGACTAACATTATCCAAGTTGTTTCGTGCATATGTCGCGACACCATACACGCCATCATATGTTGCACCTACCACGGAGTAACCATGAATTTTCCCTCTTTTCTGGAGATCATCTTCGGTGGCTGTATGAGTTTCCTGTATCAAGACTAGGTCTATCCTGATCTCACGGAGAATTCTTGATAGGTAATCACTCTTTGATCGACTAATGCCTTCAATATTTAGTTGCAGGATTTTGATGTTGTTCCCAATTGTTCTTGTCATGGGGTTCTGAAAAGAGCCTTTCAAGCTATAAGAACTATGCATGTCTTGCATTGCCAGGAGATCTACAAGAGATAGTCTGGCAGTCAGTACGTTGTTGCTCGCTTAGCACGACCCGGGGGACACGTGCAGGGCAATTTATAGGTAATACCTGCGGACGTGAGCAACAGTGAATGTACGACCCTGGAGAAGAGCTGTCCAAGATCGAGATCGATGGAAATCTGTGGTTGGGAGGCCAAAGCTCACACCGGGCTGTAGTGCCAGATGAATAAGAAGATGAAGATAATTTAAATTGCATTCTTGGTGAGCAGCACCACGATAGTTTCCCGTTGAATGGTCATGATTGCGAACCCTGTCCGTATATAAACATTCACCACATATAAACAATTAGTTTCAGTTTCAAAACGTATTTGCTGTGATGATGTTAGTAACTTCATTGGAATTATAGTATTTAAAATAGAGGATATACGGATTGCATATTATTCATATCTTTCCATAAAACTTTAGGAGCATCAGGTCCTCTATAGAGCTCGAACTTATTTAACGAGTCATCATAACTACATTTAATATAATACGTACGGCTAAAAGGTTCATGAATGTGAGTGGTGTTGGTAAAAGGTTTGGTTGGATTCGAAGTCAGCATATACGTAAAGCAAATGACACTCAAAGCTGCTTCTCAAAGTCCTTAAATTTCAGAATGTTATTTCCAGGAGTAGGTAATACCGTACAAACATGATAACAACCCCATTTTTGATATTGAGTTAGTTGATCGTCTCTTTTTACAACCTTCACACAACCACTTCATAGATTTATCTTTTCATAGTTGACTGCCGATAAGTCTACTTAAAAGTTTTATCCAACAATGGTGAGCATTTTCACTTTTAGTTATGTATAATAAATTAACATAAGCACCCTTTCTCCCTGAGTATAATATAGAGGACTTACTGCAGTCTTGTTTTCAATTCCATACACATTAATACTTACATTGTTCAGCTTTTCAGAGCGCTTAATGTCTTTTATCTCCATAGGAAATTCCATTTATTCTAAATCCAACACTGAGGAATAGTGAGGATAAGATGATGTTCTATACATATGATCCACTGCTGGATGGAGAGCTGAAGTAACAGCCCAAGCAAAACCTGCTTGATCACTATTCATAACGTTCACTACGGCTTTCCTCCGTTTGATCCATACAGGTAAATCAACGTACGATGATGCTCGAAGCAGGGCTGGCATGCGAAACTAAATGCATGGCTGCGGGGCGAAAATAATTCAATTTCACCGTGAACGCGATATCAGGGAGCGAAATGATAATGATTGTCGGCGCGTAATTAAATCAAAGCCAAACTTAATTCAAAGCGAAATAAATTTCATTACAGACTTTAAATTTCGCTTCCGGCGCGAAATTAATTTCATTACAGAATTTTAATTTCGTTCCCAGCGCGAAATTAATTTCGTTACAGACATTTAATTTCGCTCCCGGTGCGAAATTAATTTCGCTACAAACTTTTAATTTTGCTCCCGGCGCGAAAAGAATTCCTTTCAGACTTTAAATTTCGCTCTCGAGGAGAAATAACATTCCAAACGTTATTTAGTTTCATCCCCCGACGTGAATTTAAAATGCATGAAACATTTCATTTCGCTGATTAAATTAAAATATATTCGTTCTGAGAGTTAAATTATGTTCAGCACCATGGTCAAAGTCCCGACGTTGGCAACAGTATTAGCGTAGACCACCTGCACAATATGCTAGGCCGCAACAGCAACGTAGCCTAAGTCATTCAATGGCCATCACTCCAGTGTAGGAGAAAGTCAGTGCTGTGGCATCAACATCGCCATCATCGTCGACTGCATCTTGGACTCGGGGCTGGCCCTCCCTGGCGTTCATAACGCAGTGTACAATGGGGCAACACGTACCTCTACTTGTTCCATAGCGAGCAAGGAGACGAATGTGCCGTGCGTACAGACATTCAAGATAAGTGAAGAATTCCCATTACAATACAAACTATCAGTTGTAACTGTTCAGTGAGTCAACACTAATTTGCCCAATAACTGGGTGGGGTACAATGAATAGAATATGTAAATAACACTCATGGAAAACATTACATGTATTAGTTTATGATCACTATTATAATGGGGAAATGATCATATACTAATACATGTTGTTCTTTTCCAGGAGTGTTACTCACATAATATACATTGCATCCCGCCCAGTTATTGAACAGATTAGTGTTGACCGTCTGAAGAGTTACAAATAACAGTACATCGTCTGTGATGGTACCAGTGGCGTATATAGAGTTCTGATTCAGAGGGGGGTTGGTCGAACAATGGGGAGGGGGTTCATTCCTCTCATTTCTAATTTTTTTCTTTCACTTCCGGAAATTTCGGGGGGAGGTTGACCCCCAACACCCGTCCCCTATGTACGCCACTGGATAGAACTATTGCCGGTGAAATGTATGACTCTAAGAAATGTTCCCTGCTCCCTCGAAGTATCGGACAAGCTTAGCATTCCCTACTACTTCCTTCTTACCTTCAACGCATTTATTCTTATCGTGGTACGAAATCAAAACCCTGTGCCACGTATTTCGTTTCGCACTGCATTTAATTTCACGTCGCCTTTCACTACGTTATTGTGCTTTGAATTAAATTTTGCTTCGATTGTAATTTTAACTACTGGACCCATGTGATAACTCTCACGTGTATAAACCACCCGCCAAGCTTCAGGTTATGAGGGCTTGAAGCGACACAGTTCTGGTAGGGGCTATCGTCTTGTTTATTTGTTTAAACGTACTTTATAATCGTAATATATATCCGTTGGTTTTCAGGTACAGTTATCCAAGAATTTTCCTGCACTATTGAGACAATTTGGAAACTTTTGGCACAAACTGCACCTTCTAACTCCCTCTGGTATAAGAGCTTGCGATTTGTGTAACATACACCTTAGCATTCTATATATTAACAACTGGAGCTGTTTGGTTTCTACCAAGATGCCGTAAGACACAGCTCTGCCCACAACCATTGTTAGGATATTTCATTAGGAAACATTTTGTGGAACACATTAGAAATTAAGCTGTATTTTCGAATCAGAAATATCAGAGTTGGCATTCTTGTAGATATGGTGCTGCAATATGCCCACAGAGTCAGCAATGATGTTTTTAGCAAGAGTGGTGAGTGGTGATTCTTCTGTAAGCCGAACGTCTGAAACAGTTCCAAAACTTCCCGATAGGTAGTGCCCCTGGCACGAAATAACATACCTCTCTCTTTGGTCAATGTAAGTGAGTAGGGGAGCAAGGCGGTTTTAAAATAGTGACACAAGCCGCTTGGCTACGCTGACCTTTTATGTATATTTCTCAAAACCATGGGCATGCGACATATCGTTGGACTCGGGCTGACGTCTTCTTTCCTATGGATGACTCGTTATATTTTTTGAAAATATTTGAAAATTTTTGTTTTTGAAAGTAGGCGATAGTTTAAAAACCATACATGATAGAACGTTGTGCCATGGTTCAAACAAATGGTCTTTATGTCCTTTATTTTTTGTAATAAAACTTTTTTATTTTTTATGTTTTTTTGAAAACAGTCCAATTTTTAAATTCCTATATTTTGGAAACTAGGAATTTTACAAAAACGTTTGTTTGACATAAATAAAAGGTCTTGAACCCCTCTATCCCCGAAATAAATTTCAAGTTTCTAGGATAAAAATGCAAAAGTAGTAGTAGTGTGGTGCGGACAGTTCTGACTCGCCCCCTACGTTCATATAAACTTTGCCGATATCTCCCGAACGCATAATCGGATTTTAACGAACCAGGTGTTGTTGGCGTTGGGATGACATCCTCTTTGCTAAGAATGTGAGTTGGTATTTAAAAAGAAATGAAAATTTTTGTTTCTTGGATTGGCGCTATTATGAAAACGGTGAATTTTGGAAAAACGTTTGTTTGACGTTAATGAAAGGTGGCTATGCCCTCTAGGCGGACAGCAAGTTTCAAGTGTGTAGGAGGAAAAAATGACAGCCTACTTTCTCACGAACATTGGCGATAATAATGCATTCTATGACCAGTTGGAAAAGGAATGTAGTATGATACCAAAACATGATGTAATAATACTTCTTGGGGACTTCAATGCCAAAATAGGTAGAGAGGACTTCTTGCAGTATGTAGCAGGGAATGGGAAGCTTCTATGCCAATTTGCAGAAAGTAATAGAATGGTAATCAAAAGTACTTGTTTTAAACATAAGGACATACGCAAAGGAACCTGGAAAATGCCAGGCACTGGAGTGGTAAATCAAATTGACCATGTCTTGATTTCAAGAAGACATGCATCTCCAATGATTGACGTCAGATTTGCAAGGGGCCCCAACTGTGATTCGGATCATATTTTTGGTGAAAGCCCTGTTTAGAGAACGAATTGCGAATGTAGAATGTGACAGGAATTAAGAGGATACAGTGGGACGTGGAAAAGTTTCAGCAAACACAAATTGTTAAACAATATGAGGACACATAAAACAAGAAGTTGGAAGAGAGATTAAAAAAGATGAATGAGGATGACACTGTAGAGAGGAGATGGACTGGAATAAAGAAAGCATTGGAAGAGACTGTGAAAGAAACTATTGGGGAGAAGAAGAGGAAATGGAATGAAGAATGGTTTGATGTTGAATGTAGGAAATATATAGAGCAGAAGAATGCAGACAGATTGATTATGATTCAAAGAGAGACAAGATGGAATTGTGAAATATATTAAGAAAGTAGAAAAACAGCAAATAGAGTTCTGAAAAGGAAGAAGAGAATATATCTAAGAAAACAAATGGAAAGAATTGAAGAATTGAACAGCCAGAATGAAAGTAAGAAATTGTACCAAGCAACGAAACGAATGACAAAGGAATTTCAACCACGGGAGAACTCGTGTAAGGATAAAGATGGAAAAGTGATTGGAGAGGAAGAGAGAGTTCTTGAAAGATGGGCGGAGCACTTTAAAGATACGTTAAATATAGATCGTAAGGATGAGATGAATGAGAGCCAGGTCTACATGAATGTAGAGCCACAGGTCACTAAACCATCCATAGATGAAGTTATGGAGGCAGTGAAGCGTCAACGAAATGGAAGAGCACCAGGAGAGGTTCAGATCATAGCGGAGGAAATAAAGAATGGAGGACAAGGGATAGCTAGGAACCTACATGAACTGATTGGGGAGATATGGGAAAGAGAGAAAATGCCTCAGGATTGGAAGGTTGGCCTTATCTGTCCCATCTTCAAGAAAGGTGATAAGTTACAATGTGGAAATTATAGAGGGATAACATTACTAAGTGTTGTATATAAGATATTCTCAAGTATATTGCAAAGGAGACTGAGCGACTACGCTGAAGAAATACCGGATGAGAACCGGTGTGGATTCCGGCCAGGAAGGGGAACTACTGACCAAATATTTGTTATGAGACAATCTATGGAGAAATGCTATGAATATGGTGTTGATCTGCATTTGCTATTCATTGATTTCCAACAGGCGTTTGATAGCATTGATAGAACGAAGATGTTGAACGCCCTAGAAGCATGTGGAGTGCCAAAGAAGTTGATCAGACTAGTAGCAATGACAATGGAAGGATCGCAGGCCAAGGAGGCAAATCTAGCAGGAATTTTGAGGTGAATACCGGAGTGAGGCAAGGAGATTCATTGTCTGCAGTGTTATTCAACTTGACACTGAATGAAGTTATGAAAGAACTGGGATTGGGAGGGACGATAATAAGCAAGTCCAAGCAGGCGTATGCATATTCGGATGACATTGTGTTGATGGCACGGAACTGGGAATCTCGTAAAGAAGTGTTCAAGATACTGGAGGAGAAGGGTGTAAAGATGGGAATGAGAATTAATGAAAGGAAAACGAAACATATGAAAATGTCAGCGGGAAAAGATAGAAGAGCAAGAGAAAATGTAGAAATTGGTCAGTATAAGTTTGAGAATGTAAAATGCTTCCGTTACCTTGGTACTATACTAAATTGTGAGAATTCAGTATCAGAGGAGATTCATAAACGGATCATGAAAGGAAACAGGGCTTACTATGCTAACACTAAGCTCTTAAAATCAAAACTGTTAGGTAGGAACTTGAAAGTTAAACTCTACAAGACCCTTATTAGACCAGTGGTGACCTATGGATCTGTGACGTGGACAATGTCAACAAATGATGAGAATGATTTCATCATTTTTGAAAGGATAGTTTCAAGAATGATATATGGCCCGGTAAAGGAGGATGTAGGGTGGCGAATCAGGACAAACAAAGAAATTGAAGAGATAATCAAAGGTGAAGATATTGTGAAATTTATTAAGTCCCGACGTCTGGATTGGCTTGGTCATGTAGAGAGGATGAATGAAGAAAGAACACCAAGAAAGATATTACATGGAACTATGGAAGGGAAGAGGAGACGTGGACGACCACGCAAAAGATGGCTACACGACTTAGGAGGAGACCTGAGAACTATGAGGGTTGGAAGATGGTGGGAGAAAACTCATAGAAGGGACGAATGGCGAGGAATCGTGAGAGAGGTCACAACCTACCCCAGGCTGTACCGCCGAGGAAGTAAGTAAGAATGCCTTTTAATGATCCTGAGCAATTTCAATTATGCATTCGGAAAGGTATATTTCCCTACGATTTCTGCAACAGCTGGGATGTGTTAAAGCAAAGAAAACTCCCACCACAAGAGAAATTTTGCCCAAAACTAACACGTAGTACCGTTTCAGATGAAGACTATGCACATGCATGTAAAGTTTGGCGAGTGTTTGGCATTAAGACGCTAGGTGAATATGCTATGCATTACCTAAAACTGGATGTATTGCTGCTCACCGATGTGTTTCAAAAATTCCGTGAATTGTGTCAACACATTTATGGTCTTGACCCGGCTCACTATTATACGAGTCCTGGGCTCTCGTTTGATGCCGCTTTGAAATACACTCAAGTGGAATTGGATTTACTCACTGATGTAGACATGATTCTATTTTTTGAAAAGTGCATTCGCGGCGGCTTTGTGTCGCTTAACCAGCGCCATGCCGAAGCGAACAATGCCTACATGCCTGATTTTTCACCAGACAAACCAGAATCGTACTTAATGTACTACGACGTAAATAATTTGTATGGCTACGCCATGAGTCAGCCTTTGCCCTATGGGCAGTTTGCTTGGCTGACAGAGAAACAAGTGTCAGCATTTAATGTGAACATGCCTAGTCAAGAAACAGGCCGTGGATATGTCTTAGAAGTGGATATTGAATATCCCTCATCCTTGTATGATCAACATGCCGATTTCCCATTCTGCCTTGAGCTAATGGTTCCCCCGACAATAAAGTGAAAATTGAAAAACTCATGGGCACACTTTACAACAAAAATCGGTATCTGCTACATATCCAAATGTTGGTGCAATGCCTCGCCCAAGGCTTGGTGTTGAAGAAAATCCATAGAGGTATTTCTTTTGCTCAAAAAGCATGGCTCGAGCCATACATGCGACTCAACACAGAGCATCGACAAATGGCAACACAGCAGTTCGAATTTTGTTTTCAAATTAATGAGCAACTGCATCTATGGCAAGTCCATGGAGAATGTCCGCAAATACCGTGACATTAAATTGGAGAATGTCTGGGAAGGACGTTACGGTGCCCGGCGGTACATTGCCAAGCCAAATTTTAAATCGATCAACATTATCGATGAGGATTTGGCCACCATTGAATTGAGTAGGACCAGCGTGACCATGGATAAGCCCATTTACTTGGGCCAAGTCATTTTAGACTTTTCTAAATCGGTCATGTATCGATTCCACTATGAGTTTGCCAAACGCCATTTTGAGGACGTCTCTCTTTTGTATATGGATACGGACTCATTTATTTACCACATCCGCCACTGCAACCCCTATGACGTCATGAGGCAGCATAGTGACGGGTTCGACACCTCTTCGTATAGCGCTGACAACGTGTTTCAGCTGCCCATAAAAACAAGAAGGAAATGGGCGTTTAAAAGATGAATGCGGCGATTCCATTATGACGGAATTCGTAGGTTTGGCCTCGAAAATGTATGCTTATCGCACACTAGACTGTAAGGAAGCCAAAAGAGCAAAAGGTGTAGGTAGGGCAGTGGTAAAATCGCTACGTGTAGATGACTACCTAGCGGTTTTACGCACTGGCAAAGCTATGTCCAATACACAGTACAGGATACAATCCAGCAACCATCATTTGTATCTTGTAGAACAGAGAAAACGCACCCTCGCCTCCATGGATAACAAACGTGTGTGGGCTGATGATCTGCTCACCAGCCTGCCGTAGGGTTATGACAGCAGGGAGGAGGAGGTGTGATTATTCTGTTTGTTCGTTTAGGGATATGGCTTTTTTTTGTAACTCGTTGATTAAGTAGTTTGCAAATATTGGTTTTTGTCATTGTAAATAGTAGATTTTGTAAATAGTGGCAACCCACTTGGACCTTTTCCTCTTTAAAAAAGTTCTATGAAACCTTATTTTCTAAAAAAAATTATTGGTAAATAGTTTGATACTTTTAAAGCTGTACAAAGTTGTAGTTTTTGTAAATATAAAATATGTAATATTTTTTTAGTAACTTTAATTATTTATTTTTTGTAATGTAAATGGTAAACATAAAAAAAAGTTCTTTTGGGATGAGTGTGCATGTCGAGAATGTGCTTTTGGGAATAAATAAAGTGGTTGAGTTTGTTCCCAAAGACAGGTGTGAATGCATGAGTAGAGAGAAAGCTAGTGCGTGTGTATGACCAGAGCAAACACGTTGAGGTAGAGTGGGTGGGGAGGGAGAAATGGGCACTTATATAATCAAATGGTCAATAGTCATTTTGTTTTGACAATAGTTTTGTTTTTTTTTTCTTTAAAATGTAGTGGTCAATAGACATTATTTTTGGAAAACAGTCTTACCTGCAGTAGTCGTAGACCTCTACGTTTCCGCAATCCCATAAATTCACTGCAGCATCGCCATGGTCAAGCACTCACATGAACATCATTGACAAATCTCAACTTTCGACATACACCAAATGGAAAAATGTGAAAACAGCATGGAAAATCCATGTTTCCATATCACCAAAATTTAAAAAATTAAAACGGACATTTTTAAAAACTGGAAATGGCCATGTGTGAAATATAAAACTTCAAACGGACATTTAAAAAAAGTGTCATCAACAAAATGGAAAATCCATATCATCAAAAAGACAAAACTTCAAACAGACATTTTTAAAATACTGTAAATTGAAAATGGCAAATGGCAATGTGTAAATTGGTCATGTGTGAAAATGTGAAAATGAACAATCAGCCCATCAACATCATGATTTTTAAAAATAAAAAAAAAACATCGTGCTCTGGTAAACCATTGATTTTTATTTCATAACCATAGGGATTGACGAAAGAAAATAGAATACAAACACATCCCAATTCCTCACTCATCAATTCCTTAATGTTCATGTCCACGCATCATCAATTTTCATTTCATAGTACTCATCACAGTCAGGGGGCAGTGGCGGTTCTAGAAGCTTAAATCTGGGGGGGCCCAGACATTTTCCCGGATCGATCTCATTAGTCTTCTTTTTCCTCATTTTTGCAAAATGAGAAAAGTATGCTAAAATTTATCATTGGTAAAAAATAGCATATTTCACTGTCACATAAATTTATTCTTCTGTTTCCACTCTGGGCAAACTGGTTCACTATATCAGAAGGGTCGTGAAGTAATTTTCCACTTCATTCTCTTTCAATTGAAAGAATTGCGAGATTGGAAAGCCTCTTTGTTGTCATTGTTGCTCTTAAATAGGATTTTATTCGTTTCACGACTGAGAAACTGCGCTCAGCAGAAGCAGATGACACAGGAAGAGTCAGCATCAACTTGAAAAATAATAGTAGCTGTGGAAAAGCAACTTCCATTTTCAGAAGTTCAGAAAAAAAGAATGAGGAAGTGTTTTTCTTATTTGCCTCTAAATACATTCATAGCTTAACTGATTTCAGCCTGTAGCACCTTACGGTCTGTGAAGATTAGATTATACTTTTCACAGAACGTGAGAATATATATATTCAAAATTTAAAACGTTTTCACTTCTTGGGTTACAGGCATCCATTGCATTGCACACAAAATCATTTTCAGTAAATCTACGCAGTAACTCTTCTACCATGTTGTCTAATATTTCAAAAAGATTTCTTTTACATGTCTCTGATAATGTGACATTTTCCTCTTCTTTCTCCGCAGAGACTGGCATTAATACATCGTAGTCTGAAAAGTTTTTTTGGAATACTTGAGACTCTAGACTGCTTATAAACTTTCAAGCCTAACGACTGAGCAGTGTCACATGTAACCGCCCATAGTTCCTTAAAATAATCATCATTTCGTTTTTCTTGCAACGATTTTACAAGACCATATATCAATCTATGTGCCCTTCCGAAGTCCACATGTTTTTGTTGTAAGAACATAGAGGCTCTATTGGCAAGCTCGAGATTATCAGAAAAGATTTGTGACACAAACATCACCTTCACTTTACAAAGCTGTTTCAACAAACCTTTTGCTTCTGCTGCCTCTTTCATGTTAGCTGACTTTGAAAAATACTCTAGAGCTGCTTTAACTGAAGCAAAACATTTCTGAAAATACATTACTCCTCTATATTTACATACCCATCACGTGTCACTTTAAAGAGGTATCTCTAAAACACGTTCTCCTGGATGTATCTCAACAAACTTTTGGTGTCTTACAGTAGATACAGACTGAAAAGCATAAATTGCTTCCGGTAAACCAAAAGTGTCCCCTACCACGTCTACAAACTGGCTTTGAAACGTCCACCAAAACTAAATCCAAGCGATGTCTATAACAATGCACTTAAACACACGGGATATTGACCTTTTGTCGCAATAAACGTTGCACACAGTTTATCTTCCCTGAGATAACCGCGGCTCCATCATATGCTTGTCCAATGCACTTACATGGATCGAAACCCACTGAAACAAGGTACTCTAAAGTTGAATTAGCTATAACTTCGGCATTCAGTTGAGACAAATGTATAAAACCAATGAAACGCTCCTCTATACACATATGGGCATCTGTTCCACTTTACTAACAACTCTAACTTCATCCAGGATTAAGGAAACATAACCATTGTTATATTTTTTCGTCTCTCCTCCAATATGTTCAACTATTATATTAGCTGAGATATCAAGAAATTCATTTTGAGAATCTTTAGATGAGTAAGTTGCATTCTTTGGTAGACTGTTTACTTGTGCTTTCACTTTCTAGTTTAATTACATTTAAAATTTCAACAAAATTCCCTTTATTATTACCACTATCGTCATCCGAAACTGTTTTGCGATGACCTCTAAGCCCAATGTCTTGCCAAGCACAAAGTAATGCGACTCGGGCCATTGTTGCCTCAGCTGAGCGGTTACGCAATATAACCAGAGGGTTCTCGCTTAGCTTCGAAATCACTGTGCTGCTATGTTCACTTACCAGAAAACTGTTTCACTTTACTATTGAAGATTTATAACATTCACTATCAGCATGCTTTGCACGTTTTTCTCATATTCTTTTCCAACTGCAAAATCCAGATTTACTGAAAACATGTTCAGCATGCTTGAATCAGATTGAACGAAATGACGACACAGAAAACAGCATCTTTGTTTTCAGAGTATTCAATAAATGTATACCTATCAAACCATTTACTGTTAAAACTTCTGTTCTTATTATATAGTAACGTTTGTTTATAAACTGATTTACGTGGTTGGCATGGACCATCATAGATCGATGCACTGATATAAAATGGTACAGGTTCGTCTATATTAGAAACAGTTGCACTCACATTTTTGTCACAGAGTTGGGGAGATATCGATGCACTTTATCGCATGGAGGTTTGTCTACATTGGAAACTTGTGAACTTGCATGTCATAAAGTTGGGGAAAGAGTTTAATACTCTTGGTGTATGCACTACGCATTTTAAAATTATTATATTTATACACGATTTCAATTGTGTGTTTAAATTACATATAATAAAATAAATAAATCTTGAAATTGAAAGAAAAATTAACTTAATTAAATGCATTAGTTAGTTTTATATCAGATAAATTGTATCTATAAATTATCAATTTATTTAGTAACCAAGGAATCTTAAAATAATTATTTCACTAAAACTGGGGGTGCCCGCCCCCCCCCCCCAGGCCCAGGGCTAGAACCGCCTCTGCGAGTCAGGGCTGCCATCCTCTCACCCACTGAGGCATCACAGGATGCGAAACGTTGTTTAGCTTTTTTCAATAACAATTTATCTGCCGCATGTCTTAAACCAGGATGACTATGGCGATAAGAAAGATTATGTTCTTCGCAAGCTTGATCCAAAAGATTAATGGGTATATCACCACGCTGCAAACGTTTTTCAAGATGAGTTCCAGGGCCACAAAAACGATAACTTGGAAGATGGATTTCAAAAGGTAAGTATTCAATCACTTTGTCAATGACGCCATTGCCAGTGCAGGTCTGGCATATCCTTTTCCATAGATAGTAAAAAGGTTTGGCCATCCTCTTCTTCTGTGGACGATGTTTGTGTTTGTTGTTGTTGCTTTTTTTGCCATGACACTCGTGGAATGATTCAACAAAGTCTTTACACGGACTTTCATGACCGTGATACAGTTTCACTAGCTGGCAAGTCGCCCACTGACGCATAGAGGTTATTTTTGCCATGGCCACTTGCTTGTGGTGATCGTAATCCGTACAGGGTTGCAATTCACTCAACACAGGGTCTTGAGTCCATGATTTCGGTACATGTTGCCAGATTTTTTTCACCGTATTGGCGGCCACATAATAAATGAACGACTTGGGGAGCGCCAAGAGTTCCTCTTTGGTAAAACTGTCTAGTTTCTTTTTGCACACAAAGAACTTGCCGATGGCTTTGTCTGTAGCATTGCCTTTCTCCATGGTATTACATTGTGTAGATGTTTACACGTCGCTTGTAGAAATCTCACTGGCGTCATTCACAGGTAAATCTTGAGTTATAATTTTATTTAACAACTCCCAACAGGCATGGGTATTTAACCAATGAAAGAGATGCCACACATGGGCTAGGGCTGTATGGGTAATGCTGCCACAGGAACAAGTATCCATGAGCGTTTGAAGGGATGGGCAGCCCAAGTCCATGAGGTCGATACATTGACAGTAAGACGCCAAAAATGGTTGCAGCCATTCACGTTTTTCATTACCTTTCACAAATACCACATTGGCCGAGGACAAGTGTGCTTTCATGACCACGTCCAAATATTTATAGGAAATGGTTCCTTGATTCCAGTCTAGTTGTCTATGATTTTCAATCCACTGGGTTTGTTTACGGTCATTTTCACACAACAAATCAAAAGCATGGGGCGGTTTAAATAGCAAATGCGTAGCTTGCGATATCCAAAACGCGGTACAATCAATAATGGCCACTTGTTTAAATATAAATTTGTTGTCACCAATTTTAAACCCTTGGCATTCCACAATGAGTATACGCAACATGTTGACGCTTGCATGGACCAAGTTCAACTGACGACTGACTGACCATTGGCCACTAAAGTCTACCCATGACATGGACTTACCTGCCATGTTAGTAAAAAAAAGAGGTTAGGGTAGGACAGGGGGACATGAAAAAATAAGTATTAAAGAATTACATCATTTTATTATCATAACACGTCTTACAGGCTTTTGCCATTTTGGGATAAGGACGATACCAACTGATACAACAATATAATCTCTTGTGTTTGTAACGTCGATGTCCCAATGTCTCTAAACTAGGCGTTTTTGATGATGAGCTGCTCACCGAAGCACCATGGACACCATACAGTCCACACGTATCGTAACTTGTTTTTTCATCCCTCAGATAGCTTGAATGACAGGGTATACTTCCCACCTCCATTCTGCACAGGTAGGGGCAGGCAGGTGACCAGCGCTGATGTTCCTGAATGGGTTCATCGCTCTCTTGCCATTGGTCTATGATGATGGGACAAAAGGCACATTTCACTTCATCTCTTGTTTTTAAATAGTAGAATCCAGCGGCCGCCAAGGCTTGAGGGTTTATGAAAGGCACTGGCCATGTTGCAAAAGTCTTGAAACGTTGTTCCTCAGAGTTTAAATTCATGGATGTGAATTCTCTTGATGCTTTAAAGCAAGACATGACTGAGCGGCTTGACGTGGGTTAATCTGTTATTTATACACTCGTCACTTGGTTGGACAGTGGATAATAGTTGACTTGTTTGGGATGAATAATCAAACAGTAGGCCGTCGTATTGGCTGGTACATTGTCATGCGTTTCAAAATCTAGTCGAATGCCAATATTGGATGGCTTGACAGACTCTTCCAGGTAAGAAAAGTCAAACACAATCAGTGGAGCCCTTGCCTTAAACGCGTGGGGTAGCAGCATGGGGCCGTTCTCTATTTGATAATACGACCATCGAAATTTAGAAAACAAGTCGTACAGGGGGCCAAACTTATTTTTTTAAATCCTTATCCAGTCCTTCATAGGGAAACACAGCTCCGTTGAGGAAAATACGTACATTTCTCAATTGCAGGTGATCAAATTGCGTGGCATCTTTGGTTTGTTGATACTTGCGATTCATTTGAAAACCCACGATGATGTAGAGAGGTCTCTCTGTATAGCGGGCTGTTTTAACAGACCAACTGTGTGTGTTGGTGGTGGGCAATTGCGGATACTCATGGAGTGCGCAGCTTCTAAATTCCATGGGTAGAGGCATATCTCTCTTTACCATCTTGAGTATGTCCAGTTTATTGCTATCGTCAAGGGTTACATGGGGCACTTTCCATAGCAAGCGTTGTAGTTGAATTTTTGAATCAATGGGGGCATTGTCGGCTCCCTTGAGTGCATTATTATCACTCCTGTCTCTCACCAGATAAATCACTTGCCTTGCGTTGACCACAATGCGCTGGTGATCTTCGACAAAGCCTAAAATCAGTTTAAGAGGTAAATATCCAGTAAAGGTCCCATCGGTGTGTATCATCCAGTCATTGGTCGAGCCAGGGCACCAATTCACCATGCAAAGTGTTTTACCTTCTTCCTCACTATAAGAGGGGTATAGTTTCATGACACTGGAAATACCCATATTTCGAGTGCTATCCACCACGATATCGTTAATGACATACCGCACCTCAGAAAACAGAAAGGCAAAAGCATGGTTGGCCAACTTAGATGTGGTGGGTGTAGAGCCATCGACTTTGGTGAGCCGACCTTCAATCTGAATGACACTTTCATGCGGTAGGGTGTAAATATCTTGGTTTTTGATTTAAAAAAATTGAATTTCATCATTGTTATTGAGTCCAGGTGTTTGAGCTTGATAGGAATGGAGATCAATTCTTACCACTCCTGGTTGCTCTTCGATGCGGTTCGTTACCTCTAGGATAGAATTCATCATGGGGGTTGACGTGGTAACCCAAATGCTGTAAAATCTGCTTGTCTTGAGATGTTAACGTGTATTCACGTGGCAAACAACTAACACCATTCCTAGACGGTGTTGTTGCTTTATACACAAACTTCATAGTGGCTTTAGCACCAACTTGTAAGTCACTGGTGTGGTAGAATCTAGATCAATGAGTTGTTGTTTCTATTGATCAGTCGTAATGTTATATTACTAATACCATCGACAGCCACAGAATGAAAAAGCACCACTGGAGGGTTTTCACGAATAATATAGCCATTGGGCGATGTCACAATAAAGTCATAAAGCGAATGCGATGGTTCTTGATTGGTGTACACTTGGCTAATAATATTACACGTCACCGACACATGATGGTCCTCAATGAATTTCCCTTCATGTTTTTTGTTGGGCTCCAACACGCGTGGTTTAAATCCTAGTAACGAACCAATGGAATCGGAGCATGATTTAAAGTCAATGTTGAATGTGGACAAAATACTGCAGCGATGAGTGTTGGTATTTCCTACAAGTTCAAACTTGCGCGATCCATCGAGAAATGACTTTAAACCATATTGATTGATCAACACCACATAAATGTGTTCATAAATATAATCGATCGTGTATCCACCAGAGTTCAGGGTGAGCACAGAATCATCATAGTAAAACTTGTTGCTCACATTTTCACGTATGTTGTATATTCGATTGTACGTTTCAAGAGAAACTAGTCCCAAACCATAAGGTCTTTCACTCAATTCGATAGGCGGGCAAAAGTCTAGGCTGACTTCAGGTCCACGTCCATGCAGTGAAAACGTTTTACTTTCTGCCGACATACTGTGAACGTTTTTGCTAATGCTGTGTCTTATATAAAAAATTAAACACAAACGTCCACACTGTTGGCTGTTAAACGTTTGCTCACGTTTCAGATTATAATATATCTTGATCCTGTTTCCAAAATTGGTCACTACTGTCGGGGAAATAGGTATAGATACTCGAGTTTAGAGGTCAATAAAAGCTTTACCCTTAGTCTTACATAAGAACAACCTACACCAAAATTTTCCTTGTTTTATTTGTCGTTTAACGATATAGAGTAAATATTTGCATTGTATCTCGTAAAAATTTTATAACAGATTGAACAAAAAAGTACCGGTTTTTCTTACCAAGTTCACGGAGCGCTCACTTAGAAGGATCATTACGTTAAAAGTGTTGATCGTATCGTAACGAAACTCTAATACGTCTTAAATTAACTTATTGTTAACGCGTATATGAAGTTTTAATCTGATCTGACGATTCTTTAAGTAGTTGTTGTGAATGTTGTAAAACATCTTTTTCTCGGGCCTGGGTGGTCATAGCAGTATGCAATATGGCTTGTTATGAGGCTCATAGCAATGCAAGGCTTAACGTAAAACTACATTTTATCTACTTTTGATAATTGCTTTTATATCGATTGATATTTAATCAGGTGGTTATGTGAGAAGAATGTATCGTAGCAAGCGACGGGAACAATGCGCTCGGTCGAGGAAACTCATGCGACGTTGCCCTGTGAAACATAATACGCGCGCGTTCCAAGCCGTAAAGTATGTGAATTTCTGTTGTTGTTGTTTTGTAATTTGTGTTAGGACAGTATCACACCACCAAAGAAATGTGTCAAATAAATTTTATCAAATATTTTATAAAACTGAACTTTTATCAAAGTTATACAAAACAATTATCACACCATTACACTACATCGAATATTTTATCATAGTTCAGCAAAATGGATGAAGGACAGTTCCGTGTTCACTTACGGTAACTACAGTATATTATGGTAGTTGAAATTCTGTGGTGGCAATACCGGTATATAAAAGAAACGGAAAGATAAAGTGAATGTCTATGGGTTAAACCATGGGTCACTCACGTGACAAGGAAGATATTATTTTATACGAGTAAAATCTTGGTGAAGGAGCTGCAGTACGAGGACTTGAAAACTGACATTAATTAAAATAAATTAAGAACCATACGTGAAATTGACGAATTATAATACAAATATTATAATATATATTCGCCTCCGTGGTGTAGTGGTCAGCGTGCTTAGCTGCCACCACGGAGGTCCGTGGTTCGATTCCCGGCTCTGCCACGATATTTGAAAAGTGGTATGAGGATTGGAATGGGGTCTACTCAACCTCGGGTGCTCCAAATGAGTAGAGGGGGGTTCGATTCCCACCTCAGCCATCCTTGAAGTGGTTTTCGTGGTTTCCCACTTCGTCTCCAGGCAAATGCCGGGATGATACCTAACGTAAGGCCACGGCCGCCTCATTCCCTCTTCATTGCTTACCCCCCCCCCCCCCCCCCCCCCCCAATCTTCCCATCCCTCATAAGGTCCCTGTTCGCTTTGCAGGTGAGGCCGCCTGGGCGAAGTGCTGGTCACACACCCCAGTTGTATACCCGATCCCGAAGTTTCAAAATGGAGGCGGTAAATGTGGGATCCATCGCTGAGTCCGAGGGAATAGCCAAGCCTGGAGGGTAATACGATTAAGAAAAACACTATCATTCACGTCTATTTAACTTAACTATTTAATTCTTCTTTATATCCTGAAATATGCGTCCCTTATGTACAGCGCTAATATCCTCTGCTAATTTACCTACAAGTTAGAGAAACGTGTCTTATTTCATTTCCGCAGGAAGTTAAACATTTCCCGACACCTTTTTTTAATGAGGGCTTTGGACCTCCATTGGCAGGTTTAAAAATGGTGTGTCAGCTGAAAAGCTATTATTATAAGATTAATTGTTTGAAGTAATTTACACTTTGAGATTATAAGATTATAAAACTGCTCCCTTATTAACCGTCTGAAAAATCACAGCCCGATGAATCAGATGAACTCTCATTTAAGTTTAAAACAAGTGGCTCAACAACGGGGACGTCTTCTGTTAGCCAATCCTTTTCCCAGAAATGTTTCTCTATTTTTTTTTTTGGTGTGTTCGATGCATTTTTTCCATAGCTCCGGTGTTACAGACCTCAAGGCTTCTTTACAGAGATCTCGCATCACCTCCATTGATCTACCTCTCTCCGCCTGGTTACTCATATTCACTTTAGCTATTTTATTTTTCACGTAGGACCAAACCAGCTCTATGGGGTTGAGCTCGCAATGAGCAAACGGCAACCAGACGAGTTCGACGTCAGGACGAACATTCTTGATTATCTGTTCCAGCTTCTTTTTAGGTGCCCTGAAGTGAGGCTTGGCGTGAACAAATAGCTCTGCTTTCGTCATACTTTCATACTTTTGGATTCTGGGTGGAAGAGGAATATCTTTCATTGCAGCGGCACATCTCTTCACCGTGGCTATCGACCTTCCAATACGACTTGGATACTTTTTGCTAAACCCTCTTATAATTATTACTTTTTCTCTCGCATCTAAAAAAAACATATTGCACTTATAATCATGGCAAATTCTCCCTCCGTTAACTGCGGATTAGCTGGCATCTTGATCGATGTGCAAACAATAGATAATACACACAGTGATAGTTGCTGCTTGTTGCTAATGACTCAACGAAGAACGAAGGTCAGAGTTTGGTGTGCGTAGGAACGAGCGCGCAGTGAGTTCGAGATACGGTAGTCAACTGGCAACATTGCCAGGCTGCTAAGGTACTATCGCCGCCCTCAATGGTCCGATTAAATATCAATCCATATAAAATCTATTATCACAAGTAGATAAAACGTAGTTTTACGTTAAGCCTTGCATTGCTATGAGCCTCAGACAAGCCATATTTCCTACTGCTATGACCACCCAGGCCCGAGAAAAAGTTGTTTTACAAAATTCACAACAACTATTTTCAGAAACGTCAGATTAGACTAAAACTTCATATACGCATTAACAATAAGTTCCTTTAAGACATATTAAAGTTTCGTTACGATCAGATCAATACTTTTAACGTAATGATCTTTCTAAGTGAGCGCTCCGTAAACTTGGTAAGAAAAACCGGTACTTTTTTTTGTTCAATCTGCTATAAAATTTTAACGAGATACAATGCAAACATTTACTCTATATCGCTAAACGACAAATAAAACAAGGAAAATTTTGGTGTAGGTTGTTCTTATGTAAGACTAAGGGTAAAGGTTTTATTGACATCTAAACTCGAGTATCTTTACTTATTTCCCCGACAGTAGTTCCATGGGCGGGGGCAAATTCCCAAAACTGTCAAAGTACCATACGGTGGATCCCTCTTTGACATAAGCTACATAATGCGTTCCAGGTCCTCAGTGATCATCCAAATTGACAACAGCACATTCATGTTTCCAGGGTCGTGGGGGTAATTGTTTTCGCATAAACACACCTCGAAAATGAGAAAACTTTAATTGTTTAGCATAGCTTTCCACTTGTTGATGCGTCAGGGCATGTCTTGCTATGGCTGAGATGATTTTTATTTTATTTTAATATTTCGAAGTGGTGAAATCCCAAATCCTTGTTGATAAAAGGCTGGCTTTAAATTGGCATTTCTAGCCCCCATAGCAATCGCTTCCATTGTTTCATTGTGTCGCTGACTTTCATTGAGTCGTTGCTTGCCCTGCTGAGTGGCTTTAATGATTTCGCCACTGCACTGGCACCGCCCAAAAGTAAACCCAGAGCAGCCAGACCGGCAAATAATGCAGGTAAAAATTCCGCTCGTTTGGGGACGGGAATCCCTCGCCCTTGTTTTGAACCCTGTCGCTGACGTTTTGGAATAACACGTCTCTGTGCTGCTCGAAGGGCTTTCCTTATGGTCAATACATTATTTTTTATTTTTTTCCTTCGCAAGGGCTTCTCCACGAATGTCTTAAGCCCAGGCTTTGACAAGGACAGGGTCTTATTTTTTGTATTTTTAGTCTTTCTCACCACATACCTTTGTTTCACCATGATGATGATGACCAACAACCTTTCACAAGAAAGTTTAAGTCACAACTAACGTCAGGTTGTTATTTCATGGCTGTATCTTCCAATTCCACATAAAGTGGGAAATCGTTTATGGTTTTCCCGCTTGCTTTTCATCCCATGTGAACATGAGATGAAAGGATAATTCGTCATCTGCATTGACGATTTCATGGTTATGAACCAACAGCCTATGACCATTTATCTGTATTTGTAAATGGTTTTCAACAGGCATCGCGTATTTCAAGTGAATGGGTCCATCATAGTGTAATCGATAGTGGTTTAAACCCGAAGCAAGCACATAGGTCAGGTGCTGGTCTTGGAGTATCGGTAAATGGTTTCTGTCATTCAAAGGTTTTTCATTTGTCAGATACACTAAAAATACAGATGGGAAAAATTTATAAAGCCTTTTCATTTCATAGGTCACGTAACGCTTGGTACAGACATCGTCTTCGTCTTGTGGGTCTTCCACGTGAATAATACGATGGTGATTAGCGCTATAGCCATTCACTGTAAGCTGGGGCACTTTATCATAAAATTCATACACTTTGTTATACACATACTTTTTTGTAGTAACGTCTGTAGACACTTGAGGATGTTTTACATGGGTTAACCGCTTTCCCTTAAAGTCATAATCTCCCTGTTTTGTGCGTGGCACTACAGACCTATCCACATAGTGTTTATTAGCAGGATCTGTTCCTTGCTTAGGATCATGTATGGGGACAGACCTAGCTTTGGCCATCAACGCACGTCCAAAGACATCCATCATCAACCTGTAGAACCAGTCTACTCTTTCTATGACAAAGCTCGGTGCCATGTATATAGACAGCCTGCTAGCCTGGCTAAGCCTTAATAGATATGAAGATTATTAAGCAGCAAGAGTCATTCCCCGTGGGGGACATGGTTTCCCATCTCTGTCCCACATCACGTGAACAACGCCATGGTTCACTGTTTCCATCTTCCATTCGCTGCATCATTGTGGGGCCTTCCGGCCGTGGAAAGACCAATCTTTTGCTCTCATCACAGCGCCCAATGGTCTGCATTTTCAAAATATTTATATTTTTGCAAAATCTCTCTACCAACCCCTCTACGTGTTTCTGGATCAAGTCATGTCTGGATTACAAAAAGAGAATATGGGTTATTTTATATTTTCCATGCAAGAAAATGTTATTTCACCGGATGAGGTAAAGCCTGATTCACTCATGATTTTCGATGATGTATCCACCGAACGTCAAGGCATCATTCAAAGCTATTTCAGCATGGGTCGACACAAACATATCGATTGCTTCAATCTTGGACAAACGTATTCTAAAGTGTCCAAACAGTTGATTCGTGACAATGCCAATGTCATTGTTTTATTTCACCAGGACGAGAGGAACAGTCGTCACATTTATAATGAACATTTGAATTAAGATATGACCTTTAAAATGTTTACAGAATTGTGTGCCAAGTGCTGGAACACTAAACGTCATGCCTGTTTAGTGATTGCCGAACAAAGTGAACTCAACCAAGGACGGTATCGCTTAGGGTTTGATTATTTTATTGCTATTTGAGGCACTGTCTCATTCCCTGTCAAATCATTTGTCAAGACACCATAGCGTAAGCAGAGAGTCAATTGAAAAAGCATATTATTAGAGCAAAAAATACTATTCGCCAAAATTTTCGTCAATTGAAACGATCACGTGCAGATCATGCTTTGTTTATTCAACAACATTTAGCACCTCCGCTAAAAGCCATGTTAAAACCCTCTTTCAAGCCATCTGAAACGCTACCAACCGTTTCACAAGCCGCACAGACGCAACACGAGGACCCTGAGGAAGAGGAAGGGGAACAGGAACAGGAAGATTTGACTCGTGTTAGCGAAGTTGAGGATAACGAGGAACAAGTTTTTACGCCTCAAAAAAAAGGCCGCACCCTCTGCAGAGTTTTTAAGAAAAAAGAAATCCTTGGTCATGGTCGAAACACCTTGCCCTTCCAGATCGTCTCCGTTTTCACAACTCTTGGCCACCCTTCAACATAAAGCTCAACTGAGAAACATTTTAATAAAATTATTATGGATCAACACTGGAACCCTATTTCACCGATCTATTTATTGGAAACACAGATACCACGTTTGGTGTTCGCTATGAGGATGATAGCTTTAAAATTGGTGATTCATCGATTAAATTTGCTCGTACTAAAGCTGTCATTAAGAACATCAATTATAAATTAACGCCAGGACTGTTAAAGATGCTCTTCTCTCGTACACCCTCTACCCATGATTATACGCCAGAGGACCTTGGCAAATATAAAATCATTTTAATGGACACCCATGCTCACAAAAGACAGTATGATCCCGCTCAACAAGTGAATGCCAATATATCTCAAAAATGTAAAACCATCATTGCAAAAATGTTTCCCACCTGTCAAAGTACTCGTCGTAAAGCATCCGCTTCAGGAGTGACATTTAAACCATTAAAACCCCTTGTGGATTATACCTACTGGCACAATCCCAATAAGCTCATCCAGCGACTACAGCTGTTGCATGCTTCACGTCAAGCTGGCCATACCGGTCACGATTGGGAAATTCAAGAAATTGAACAAGAACTTCGAAATGCCAAAATTATTGTTTAAGCCCTCACCCATTAAAATGGGTATTGCTCACGAGTTGCATCGCCCAACTAGGCGTCACTATCCAAAACTCAAGGTGATTTCACGAGGTGTGGATGAACTTTGGCAGGCTGACCTGGTTGAAATGATACCCTATGCTGGCGTTTACGACGGTGTACGCTATATGTTGACCGTCATTGATGTCTATTCACAAAATGGCCTTCGTTGAACCTGTGCGTCGCAAGTCTGGTCCACTAGTTACCAAGGCCTTTCAACATATTATTCAAAAATCCAAACGTCAACCCCTCTTGCTACAAACCGATAAGAGGAAAGAATTTTTCAACAAGGATTTCTATAGTTTTCTTAAATCTAAGGATATTCACCATTACACCACGTAGAGCAATCTCAATGCCAGCGTGGTCGAGCGGTTTAACCGAACATTGAAAACCCATATGTGGAAAGCGTTTACCGCTCAGGGCACTTATCGCTGGTTGGACATGTTACCAGATCTAGTGTCACGTTACAATGACAACAAACATAGAACCATTAGGACCAAGCCACGGCTCGTGTCCAAAAATATTCAGCGACTGGATAAACTGTTTAACCCCATAAAAACAGCAGACCCTAAACGTCACCGACTGAAAATTGGGGATTTTGTTCGTGAGAGCAAATATAAGTCTGCCTTCAATAAGGGCTACACACCTCAGTGGGGGACTGACCTATTTCGAATTCGTCAAGTCAACTTGGACAGTCCAGTCACTTATTTACTGGAGGACCTCAACCATCAACCCATAAAAGTTAGATTTTATCTCCATGAACTTCAGAAAACAGTGTTTTGTAAACATTATCTTGTGGAAAAAGTGTTGAACCAAAAAGGAAATAAACTATATGTCAAATGGTTAGGATTTAACTCTACGTTTAATTCTTGGATCAATAAATTACATGTCGTGTGAACCTGTGCACTTTTTTATTTATTTATTTATTTATTTTATTGAATCATGTTGTACGAGAGCTCTGTGTACGGCGCTCCACGCTCCATGCATGTACATACATGTTTCTCTTTCTCTCTCCACACCCGCGTCTCACTCCTTTACTCCATATTGACATACAACTCGTTCAGCTATTGGCTGCTCTGGGTTCTCCACTCCTCCCCTCACCACACCCCGGCTCTCTGGCCCCGCCCCCCTCACCGCTCTGCAGTGGTCACGTGATTTCCTGTTCTCTCTTTGTGTTCACCTTTTCCCCTCTCTCCCCTTTCCTCTCAGCGAGGGCCCTGCCTGATGCTGCTGCTGCTGCTGCTCGGGACCTGGCTGACAGGTTGGGAAATGCTATCTCAGTTACAGAGTTGCCACATGGTTCCAACCTGTTATCACCTGACAGCAATGTTGTCAGCTTAACTGACATTCCATTCACTTAGCTGGCCAGCTTGAGCCGGCCAGACCCCAAGCGGACTTTTCTTTCTTGGCTGGTCATTCTAACATACAAAGCATGTTCTTCAAGTTGTTGACAACTTCGCCTCATACCATTATTATTATTATTTGTCAATGACCTTATTACTAACATGTTTAAAGATTGTCATAATGGTTTTTCGAAATATTTGCCTTTATTCGTTTGTCATAGCAAAATATCGGAAGGCGACCCCTCGTTCTATCGTTCTACCATACATCGACCCGTCGAAATAGCCATTTCCTGTATTCACCATGGCCAGGCATAGCCTCGTTGTAACATACGTCAAGCGCTACCGGCTCTCTGTCTACAAACACTCTTTATTTAAAAAATAATTAAAATGCATAGTTTTTGCCCTAGAGACTTGACATTTATTTTGATGGTAGAGGAGGTAGGGATCTTTCATTTATGTCAAACAAAACTTATTTGTAAACTTGTTAGTTTCCAAAATATAGGAATTTCAAAATTACACTTTTTCAAAAAAACATAAAAATAAAAAAGTTTTATTATAAAAAGTAAAGGTCATAAAGACCATTCGTTTGCACTATGGCACAACGTTATATCATGTTTTGTTTGCATCCTATCACCTACTGTCAAAAAAAAAAATCATTTTTTTTTTTCAAAAATACCAGCACACATTCAGCGCAAAGAAGGCCTCCGCTCGAGTCCTACGACACTTCATTCGTTAAAATCCGACCATCCATTCGCCAATTATCGCCAATGTTCGCGAGAAAGTAGGCTATCATTTCTTTTCCTCCTACACATTTGAAACTTACTGTCCTCCTAGAGGGCATAGTCACCTTTCATTTACGTCAAACAAACGTTTTTCCAAATTCACCATTTCCAAAATAATGCCAATCCAAAAAATAAAAATTTTCTAAAAAATGTTTTAAATACCAACACACATTCTTAGCAAAGAGGACGTCATCCCAACGCCAACAACACCTCTTTAGTTAAAATCCGATCGTGCGTTCGCGAGATATCGGCAAAGTTTATATTAATGTAGGGGGCGAGTCAGAACTGTCCGCACCGCACTACTACTACTTTTGCATTTTTATCCTAGAGACTTGAAATTTATTTTGGGGATAGAGGGGTCAGCACCTTTTATTTATGTCAAACAAACAATTTTGTAAACTTCCTAGTGTCCAAAATATAGGAATTTCAAAATTGGACTGTTTTCAAAGAAACATAAAAAATAAAAAAGTTTCATTATAAAAATAGAGGACATAAAGACCATTCGTTTGAACCATGGCAAAACGTTCTATCATGTTTGGTTTTAAAACTATCGCCTACTTTCAAAAACAAAAATTTTCAATTTTTTTTTCAAAAACATAACGAGTCGCCCATAGGAAAGAGGATGTCAGCTCGAGTTCAACGATATGTCGCATGCCCTTGGTTTCATGAAATATACATAAAAGGTCAGCGTAGCCGAGCGGCTACTGTCACTATTTTAAAACCGCTTTGCTCCCCTACTTAAGTGATATGCCTTCGAGGCTTATATTAGACAGCTTTGCTATGCAAGCATGAAACTTGCCGATCATGATGGATGTGTTTCGCTGATTTCTTGTCTGTTTTATGGAAGAAATACTGTAATTCCTCTAAACTCCTGAATAACTCACTCAAAAAATGTAAAACGTTAATAATACTCCTTGATAAAACAATATTTCAGTGGTAATAAAGTAGCCGCCGAGAGGTGCAATCAATCCAGGACTCTTGTGGTCCGGAGTTACTTACATTACCCACTGCGCTATTTTTTTAATTTTTTTACTTGTTTCTGTTTATATGTTTCCAGAGTTTGGTTTCTTTGTACATTGAAGTCGTCACAAACACCCAGTCCGCGAGTCAAAGGAATTAACCTCAGGAGATTAAATTCCCCATGGCCCAGCCGGGAATCGATCCCGGGACCCTTCGGGCCATAGCCTAGCACGCTAACCTATTAGCCACGGAGACGGACTGTTAATAGTACACGTCTCTGTATTCACTGGCGAACTCACTTACTATCTCGATAACCCGCTGTCTGGAGAAAATCTTATTATATAATACGGAAAAGTGTATGTTTACAAAACTCAAGCTCCTAAACCATAGGGAGTTAGAAGGTGTTGTTTGTACCAAAATCTTCCTAATCGTCTCAATAGTACCGGAAAAATCTTGCATTTCTTGAAAAGAGCTTTTAAACAAATAAGCAAGACGATAGTCTCTGGCAGAACTGTGTCGCGTACATCCCGCATAGCACTAGAGTCAGGCGGGTAGTCTGTACACATGGGACGCACACTACCCAGTATGCGATATTATGCACGAGTCCGCTAATAGTCCTTTATTTCATTAACAAAAATTCAATGTTGCACATTGGTATACGTACATACTGTTACTATACTTTATTTTCAGGACTTACCTGATGTCCGTCTTCAATTAAACGGAAGCTTTATCAATAGAGGCGTACAGTTATTTAATGAGTAGTGGCTCGGCCATGTTTGGATGGCAACAGTCAAAGATTTATGAGCTAAAGGTAAATATTTAATCCTGAAAATAAAAATATTTCCGTTGACTTTTCAAGAAATGCAAGATTTTCCCCGTACTATTGATACGATTTGGAAGATTTTGGTATACACCGCACCTTCTGACTTCCTCTGGTTTAGGAGCTTGAGTTTTGTGAGACATGTCAATTCTTCTACAGCGAAATTGAATGTCTTCGTCATCGAATTGATGGAGAAGGTTACAGGCCTAATCCGAAGAAGATTGTAGCAATATCGGAATTCCCTACAACTAGAAAGATTAAGGAAGTGAGGCAAATTCTAGGTATGTGCCAATTCTTTTCCGTCCACTGTCCTGGATATACCGAATTCATGGCACCTTTGCAAGATTTACTTCGAAAAGGAAATAGGTGGAAATTGGATAATAAATGTGACAGGGCTTTTCAGGATGCGAAGGACATGTTAGTCAAGAACGTAAAGCTCGAGTATCTTGATTTTTCAAGAAGATTCTTTGTAGAGACGGATGCGTCCAAGATTGGCATCAGTGGCATACTATATCAAATCCATGACTATAATAAGCACAGCCATCTTGCTTTCACAAGTCGCAAGCTCCGTGAGAGTGTAGGAAATTATTATGCGACTGAATTAGAAGTTTTAGCCGTTGTACACGCACTCAAAACGTGGAAAATGATTTTGTTTTGGCATGATATTACTGTTATCATGGACCATAAGCCTCTTCAGTTCATTTTGAAGACGGATCTAGCCAGCGACCGAATTACTAGGTGGGCTCTTTCCTTACAACAATTTAACCCAGAGGTTATTCACAGGCCGCGGAAATTGAATTTATTGGCATATGTTCTGAGGAGGAATCCTAGCGAAGATGTGATAGTCAACCACATTGATCTAATCCAGGAGGACCAGGGAACTTTAGAAATGTTGAAGAGGCTTGCCTTGACTCAGAAGAGCTACACACCGTTGCGCAAGATATACCGTTTCCTTACCAACAAAATGGATAACACCGATCCTGATTTTGTTAGCACCGAGCGTCAAGCGAGAGACTATAGCGTCGTGGGAGATGTGGTACACAAATTTATAGAAACGACCACACCAAACTGAGGATCGTGATTGCACCCATGCTTATTAACAGGATTATATGGTCAACACACAGATCAGCAGCACACGTAGGAGTGGACAAGACTCTAGCTATCGCAAAAGAAACGTTCACTTGGAACAGGATGAGACAAACTATCCGCGATGTCATTAAAACTTGCGATTGATGCCAACGCAGCAAGTAACCTTCCAAATTGATGAAGGAAATTCCTAGGGCTATTTTACCGTCCAAGCCAAGGTAATTATTCGCTACAGACATTTTATTCATTATAGACATTTCTCGAAAATTGTGTCTTTATGTCCGATACAAAAGGCAACATCCAGAAATATTCCAAGGATGTTTGAGAACACTGATAATCCAAATATGGGCAAACCTGCGTATTTACTGAGCGACCACGGGTCACAATTCACAAGCATGGAATTCCAAGCTGCGATGGAACGATTAGGAGTAAAACATCTGTTCAATTAAGTCCGCTATCCCGAAGGAAACCTGGCAGATGGAATTATGCCTGAGATCAGCAAAATTTGTAGGCTATATGTTTCAGAAAATCATAACCGATGGATGGAGGTGATTCCCATCATTACCAAATGTCTGAATTCAACAGTGCATGAGAATACAGGACAGATCCCTTCTGTTCTGCATCATGGAATGAGACCTAGTCGACCATGGGACGACATTGTGAAGGCTCCGTTGGATGCTGAACCGACCCAGGAGAGGAGAATTGAGATAGCTGGAGAACGCCTAAAACAAGAGATCTAGGAGACATGCTGGTAGAAGATTCCGAGAACCTTTCCATGAGGGAGATGAGGTGTTGACCAGAAAACCAGTGAGGGTCTCTCACAAATTCGCTACCTTGTTTGGGGCACATATCGGATTAGCGATGCCTATGAGAATAATAGTTATAGAGTCATCAGGATGGATGGACACCGATGAGGTTGTTGGAACTTGCAACGCTGCAAGTAAACGGAAATATTACTCTGCTTGAGGAAGGAGAGAGGATCTTGAAGACAATAATTCGGATATCGTGTACATGAAAGGTGGAATGCTATTGTACGCTTGATTAAAGATTTTTTAAATAATCTGCTCTACTATGGATTATTAAAACAATCAAGGCAGGGGAGAGATGTACCCGATATGTGCTTGGGAGGATCAGCTACGCTGACAGGGTGGAAATTATTTGCAAGAAAAGAGAGCGTTGCTTTGTGGGAGCATGACCTAAAACGGCTGGAAGGAGTAATGGCCGCCCCTTTATCAGCATGCACGACGGGACATTTGTACAAGGATATTTATTATTTTTATATCAAGACCTTATGAACGTGTCAAGAATGCAGAAATTACGATGGAAATTTTATTTTTTACCCCTTGTCCTGGTTGGAAACACCTTAAAGGAAGCTTAGATCCTTATAATGGATCTATTAATTGCACTCCGAAAGAGGGAGTATGACGTCAGAAGGAGTTGCACCGCTTACCCCCTACTCTAAGGAGGGAGGACAAGTCATGTGACAGGCGAGTAGCCAGATATATGTGGTCAGTGTGCAGGACAGTTGATCATTATCATTCGCATTCCTACAGTACAGTTTCAGTACGGATTAGTACACTTCTATTACAGCAGTATAACAGTTCGATACTGTGGATTACGGACGCGAGTGGAGTACACTACATTACCGCAGTGAAGTCCGGTGCAATGGCTTGCGAGCACGGGTGAACAGCGCAGTTATTATTACATCGGGCAGTACGGTATAGTCGCGAGCAGACAGCGGCTTTGGTGCAGTTCAGTAATGGGTTCTCACGTGAGGAGAAATATCGGGCAGTTGCGATGTGTTTTACAATCGTAATCTTCACTCCAGTGGTTGTACAAATAGAACTCAATTTACGGTACAATTCAGCCGAGGTATTATAAATAATTTATTAAACACAATGTGTACATTAATTTACAAACATTTGTTTACATATTTACTTCTGTTTTTCACCAGTCTTTTGTTAGCGTGTTTAGCGGCTGGGTTCTGTTTCCACATTTCAGCAAGTGATACTTGGGGCATGGTTTGTTGCACAATTCACAGACGCAGTCGTTCTCCGGTTCGTGGTATGTTTTGTTCCGACATATCTTCCCATGGAACCCGTGGGCGGCGAATCTTGTGTACAGATGGCGAAGCTCATAGTTCGGTCCCTTCCAGGCTTCTGTTTTCATCGCTTCTGTGTCCATTATTTGCTCTGGGACATCGTTGGCTTTGTTCTGTCTTTCCTTGATGACTGTTTTGTATGCGTGTGTTTCCGGTAATCCGAAACAGAGTTTTATGTCCTCTATGAAGTATGACTCTCGTGCTATTTTATACGCGTAGCTGTTTCTTGTGAATTTAGAGATCGAGAGGGCTCGTTTTAGGAATCTGGCTTTAATGCTTTCTATTTTCCTAAGGTTGTTTGCCGTCAGGTAGGGCCATGTCATTTGTATTCCGTACGTTGCAATCGGAGCAACTTTCAGTTTGAACAGCGCGATCGCGGTTGGCAGGGATAGCTTCTGGAGCTTAGGGATGTCGTAAGTTGCTTTCGTTGCAGCCGCCACTCTCTCTTGTGTATGCAGAGAGAAAGTGGTTCCAGTTGTTTGTAGTGTAACACCTAGGTATTTGAAGCTGGGTACAATTTCTATGGTTTCTTTCCCACACATGAAGTGGTCCCTCTTAGATAGACTGCCTCCCCTTCTGAATTTCATTGCCTTTGTCTTCGCACTGTTTATTTCCATGGAGTTTTCTGTTGCCCATACCTTAATGTTCTCCATGACTGCCTGTAGATCTTCTTGACTCTTGGAGAGGATGGCCATGTCATCTGCGTACATTAGCAGTTTAACGTTTCTTGTGCCTATGGTCTGTCCGATATCTGAAGTCATCACGTTAAAGAGGACTGGGCTCATCGGGTCTCCTTGCAGGACCCCTCGTGTTTGGGTGAGGCTCTTCGACGTGGATATGCCATCATAGATTGTGACGTAGTTGGCGTATAGAATCGACTTGATCGTTTTGAGTTCGTTGTTTGTGCTGCCTAGAATGTCCTCTAGTTTGTGGATGAGTATCCTCCTGCTGATGCTGTCAAATGCCTTCGAGTAATCTATTAAAATTGCGTATAATGGTGTGGCGGGTTTGGCTAGTGTAGTTGTTATTTCTTGTATGATTTCTTGGACAGCGTGCAGTGTTGATCTGCCCGGGGTGAAGCCATATTGATTCGGTGGTATGTAGGCTCTTAATCTATGTTCTATACGTGCTAGTAGGATCTTGGAAAACAGTTTGAATATGACATTTTCCAGGGCTATTCCCCTATAGGAGTTTGGGTCATCCTTTCTTCCCTTCCCTTTGTAAAGCACGATTATGATTGACTTTCTCCATTGTTCTGGAATTGAGGTGTTCTTTAGGCATTCATTAAAAAGTTCCGTCAGTGGTTCTAGTAAGTCTTGCTGTGCTTCCTTCAGGTGTTCCATGTATATTCCATCAGGTCCAGCTGCTTTGTTGAGTTTCCCAGATCTTATAATTTGGTCGACTTCCTCTGTTGTGATTGGAACTATGTTCTGTTTGTTCGTTGTGTCTGATGTGCGATATACTGTTGGTTTGTCCTCTGCAAGGAGGCTGCTAAAGTGGGCTTCCCATTGCTCCATATTAACGAGGGGGCTTGTTGATTGCTTCTTTGACGACCTTAGAATTTTATACGGTTTCAGTTCGGTCTCGGCTATCAATTTCTGATCAGTGTAGAGGTCGTGTTTATGCTTCTTTTCTTTCAATAGCATTTTGTATCTCCGGCGTTCTTCGCCATATTCCTTTAGGGCACTTCCTCCGTATTCTCTGGCTGCCTGGAGGAGTTGTAGAGTGCTTTGTCTTTTGATATAGCACTCTTCGTCAAACCACGGCTTTGCTGATCGAGTGTGGGTGGACAGTTGAGTGGTGGCCTGTATGATTGTGTCATTCAGGGTTGCTGTTGCCTTGTCCAGGTTCCCCAGTTTCAGCATGTGCGTTATTGCCGGTAGCTTTTCTTTGTTCGTAATCCATCTTTTCTCATCTATGTGCCTTGAAACTTTAGGTTTAAGGTTTCCATCTGTCTGTTCTTGTAATCCAGTTCTTATTTGAACTTCAGTTGTTACTGGTAGGTGCTTTCTGATAGCCACTTTTCCTATTTTTACCTGTGTGTGGTCCTTAATATTTGTGAATATTAAGTCGATCGTGCTTTTTCCGTTTGGGGCTATGTATGTATAGTCTTTCTCTCTGTTTAGCAGTCTTAGTTGTCGGTCCATGAGAAAATCTGTGACCGCTTCTGTTTTTGGGTCCCGTTTATCTATGCGGCAGTTTAGGTCTCCTAGTAGCGTGGTAGGCTTGTCGGTGTCTATGTTCTCCAGGGCTCTTCCCAGTTCGTCGATGATGACCTCTGGTTCTGTTTTGGGTTGAAAGTAGGCTCCTATAATGTTCATTTTCCCTGTGACTAGTGTTAGTGTGTTGGATGTACGATCAATTAGTCTTATGGGTTGCAGGTGCGGTTTTATGAAGCAGCTCAGCCCCCCTGATGGGCGGCCTTTATCTCCTTTTTTGGCTAGGGAGTGGATGCCGTAGAAGTTGTTGATGTCTATTTCCTCGGTGCTGAGTGTTTCTGTTTTTTTTTTTTTTTTTTAGCGTATGGCTTTTAGTGCCGGGAGTGTCCGAGGACATGTTCGGCTCGCCAGTTTTGTAGCTGCTTCGAGACGGACACCCAATGGGTGAGCTACAAGTACCGTTGGGGAGGGAAGGAGGGAAGTTGGAATGTAAGGACGAGGAGTTGGAAGGTAGCGGCTGTGGCCTGTAGTTAGGGACCAACCCCGGCATTTGCCTGGAAGGAAGATGGGAAACCACAGAAGACCATCTTCAAGGTTGCCGGCGGGGGGATTCGAACCTCCTTGCCTCCCGGATGTGAGCGACTGCCATCAGTCATGCCGTAACCACCACGGCTAACTCACCCGGTGAGTGTTTCTGTGAGGAGCAGTATGTCGTTGTCTTGGAGGGTGGGGAGGGGATTTATGGCCATTACAGATTTGAGACCTTCCACGTTCCATGTCGTTATTTTGAAGAGTTCCATATTATTACTGTTATTGTTGTGCGGTCTGTGGGTCTGTTGGGTTTTTCCGACGGTCAGAGTAGCTTGGTTCCGGGTGTTAGAATTGAAAGGTGCGAAAAGTGATCCCCGTGGGCCAGAAGTTTTCATGGTCTACTTTATCTTTGTCTTCATCTAGGATTGCTATTTTGAAGGCTTTGTTCCTCCCTCTCGTTCGGAGAGTAAAGCATTCTATTATTCTTTTGATGCCCTGTTCAGTCATGTAGACTCTGATATCTTCTTCTGTTACGTCCTCGTCTACATGACCTACATACATCCAGTGCAGGCTCTTTGCAGGCTTGAGTCTTCCTTCTGTGTTGTTCCCCCTTCCTCTTTTGGGTGAGGATGGTGGCGTTTCTTGGCTGCGCCGTAGTTGGTGTTCCCTATTTTTCTCATTTCTGATGTTTCCGTCTGCTACCTGTCTGGTTCGTCGACTTGTTATTGTAGTGAATCCCGTGTTCTCTGCATCCACTGTATCCTCCTCAAGGATGCTTATTGGTTTTTCCACCGGGAGCCATTTTGCCTTCTGTGAGTTTTGGGGCTTGACCATCTGCTGGGTTGCCGTGGTATTAGCAGCCTAACTCAGGATTTATAAATGCGTAGTGAATACTAGTCGAAGCTCACTCGAGCATTTGACTGTCCCAATGTGGCAGGAATCTTGAACATATTGCAGCAAATATAGCCATGACTTCAAAAGGCCGGCGTGGATGCATTGTAGTGCAGGACACCAGTGATATACGAAGCACTTTCTGCTTCCTTTATGTGATGTGCTTTCTTAAAACTTTGTTCAGCACACACTTTAGTGCCTACAAGCACACAGTATTTGTGAACAATATTAATGCTACATTTCGAAGCACAGCTGATGTAATAATTTCCAATTGAACTATAGCAACCACGGTCTTCAAATACATGAACGAACACTTAACCAGTCAAGTGGACATTGTATTAAAATATTTACAGTGATGAAGTGTTTCACAATTGACTTTCTACTAGAACATTCCCAAGCATGCACAAACTACAGTCGTGCGTGTTACCAATTATGCCAGCTACAGGGTGTATTAAAACTTATCGTCACGCAACATAAAAATTAATAATTGTGCAATCCAATAATTATTTTTGGTGAATTTATTGGTGCAATCTTGGAAATACTTATGGAACAGTGGCGTGATATTACAGACAATATAATGGGGTTACCATTTATGCCGCTTAACCCAGGGAATTTTTGGAACTTTACGGAAACCACTTTTGAGATGGGAACTTTCTACATCATTTAATTAGATTATTTCACTATGGATTCACAGGCATGTGAAAGATATCTTGCAGATTTATATGAGCATTTCTTCGATCTTTTACAATGCGCTGATATGGTTGAATTTAGATCTAATGTTTTATGTCGAGTTATGGCATGATACAGGTGTTGATTAATTGATCGGGTGTTTACGTGACTCGATGCCTGCAAACTGGTGTTTGCATTTTCCACGTTTTTCATAGATGTGTGGAGCTTGATTTTAGATATTTCTTCCACGAATATATCATTTTGTTTAGTTGCATTTAAGTTGCTTTAGCGAATATGTATCAGTAATATTTGACTGAAAAGTTGTAGTTTATTCCAGTCCAATGCATTCCATCATTTAGTCTTCGATGTAGGGCCAATTGCCTAGAGCAATTGTGTGGTGTTAACCAGCTCACCTACACTAGGGAACCTCACTTATAATCTGCGATGTAGGGCCTTTTGCCTAGAGCAATTGTGTGGGGTTAATCGCCTTTATTTTTATTTAGGGATCATTTCACCATTAGTCTTCGATTTAGGGCCAATTGCCTAGAGCAATTGTGTGGTGTTAATCGCTTTACCTACAATAGGGAAACATTTTTTCATCAGAATGCTACATGGACAGTCAGAGATTAAACTATAATTGACAGTCACATATTGGTTGATTTTTTGTCAAATCTAGTAAAGATAAATGTAATCAGGATCACATTTCGCGATTCTTGTCCTTGATTCAGTAGATTTCATGTCAGTGTTATATCTTTGATAACAGTAATAAATACATATTTAGTTTTTATGGTTGATTTAAAAGACTTGACTAAAGATTTTGAAATAGTTAGTTCTTCTAGCAGGCAGGTTTTAGAATCAGAAATAAATCACAGGCAGAAATAAACCATATATAATCAGAAATATTGGTACAACCATTGATCATATTTATGATTACAGATTTTAGGAATTTATCCAGAGTAACACTATCTTTAAATTTAATACATGCTTGGAGCTTGTTGAGAATGAATCCAGTGATCTACACTTTATTTGAGAGGTTGATAATGTATGTGTTCACGTTGCTAGTACACTTTTACAATTCTTATTTGTTCATTTTGAAATTTATATGGTGGATTCAGCATTAATACACATTAACAAAAACAATTTTAATATATATATGTTTTAAATTTGAAGTGCTGAAAATTTAAAAAGAATTAAACCTTTTCAAAATTTTCAAAACATTGTATCTCCTCAACAAATAATGCAATCTACTTGCATGTGGTATCAAATTGAAGCTACCTTCATACCTAATGTTGTATATGTTATGATGATATACTTTAATTCAGAAGACTGGTAATGAATTTTATGTTATTTCTATTGTTTACTTATAGATTTTTTTCAATTGTGGGCCACATTTCAGATTTTCAAATTATCCCAAAGATCCTAGTATACAACATTAGACAGCTTCTTACCTTTAATTTGACATATTATTCATTATCTTAGGTCAAAATCTGAATGAGATATCTTGTTTTGAATTTGGAAATCTGCATAAAAAACTATTTTTGAGGAAATCAAGGAAGAAGTTACACAATGATATGTTTTGAAGACATACATTCCACACACCTACTTGGCTCTTTAAAACAGTCCAGCTCCATAAGTCACTCCTTCCTTGTTAGTGTTCTGATCTTCTTTTAATTTCCTCCTCCCTCTGAGATACCTTCTTCTCTGTTTCTGGAGGGGGGCAGAGTGATAAGAGCTCTTCGCTTTCCGATCCTGATCTGTCTTCAATCCTCCTCTCAAGGTGTAATATCCAGGATGTATGTCCATTCTAGTTGAAATCTCTATGTCTGCAGTATTTCCACAGTTGAAATGGCACACAGCATGCATCACTCCCAATCAGAGGGTGTCCAGCCCCAAAAATGTTCCTTTAGGACACCGTCGCCACACCATTCCATTGAAACACTCATTGCTGTTCTGTGTTAGGCCATATAGACACTTGGACAATATAAATGGGTCGCACAGTCTCTCATATAATGGTTTTACATCATGTAGAATCTCCTTCCAGTTTGTTTTCAGCCTTTGCCCGCTGGTATGCACACCAGCTGTCCCTACCAACAGGACAACCGTGATACGTGGGACGATCTCGAGTCTCAGTCAACTGGTAGAGAGTAGTCAAAATAGCATTTCTCATGGCACCAATACTGCTGGTATTTGAAAGTTGAGCTATCCCAAAATAGTTCTGCATTTTGCCCATGAGTTTCCCAGTCAACTATCCCTTCTCGCCTAATTTTTTATCTTGGACCAGTATTCTCAGTTCATTTCGGAGACAATGCTACATGGACATCATCTGGTGATAAAAACTTGAACTACGTTCAATTCAGGCAACTAACATACTATAGGCGGTGAAATCAAACTGACTGTCCACAAGAAATTGAATTTAAATATTACCTGCCAACAAGCCACGCCCACACTCAGTTCAGAGACAATGCACATATAGTTTTAAACTTCTCTGAAGGATAATTGCTTTTGTTTAATGTATATAAATTACATATATTCTTAAAGTAGAAAGACCAGTCTTCCTTAAAATAAAAATAAAAAAATTAAAAATTTCTCAAGAATGCTATTTTCATCGTGAACACATACCATAAACACATTCATTTTGACCACAGCTATGATGGATCAGATTTACAAATATTTGAGGCCAGTTTTTACGAGTTTGTGATGCTTATTGAATGCATATTCTTGAGGAATTTTGCCAAGTTTATAATGTGAAGAGATGGCCACAGTTTTTGAGAGGTTACCACGTTGAAATAAATATGTTGACTAGAAGATTAGTGTAAACCCAGTCTGGTTCTTAGTTCAGGCAATGCGCTGAACAATTATGAGGAATTATGGTGAAGAGATGATGATGTTTGATAATAAATGAATGAAGTGGTTTGTCTAAATGAACATTGGTTCAAGTGGTCTTTATTGGATGATGGTATCCAAATCTAGAGAATTTTTGGTGATCATTTTGTAAGGCAATTAATATGGTTGTTGAGTGCAATATAAGCATAACCCTCAAAATTATTTGATTATAACGAGATCTGGCAATTTTTAATAGATGTGATAGGATATGATGATACCTCTAATATGATCAAAGTTGGGTATTCTGGATATTTGAATTATTCCATGTTATTAAGATATTTAATTAAATCACTTTGGATGAGAATTTCTGTCGCTAACCTGACCTGATGATTATTTGCTGAAACCAAAGAAATATCTGATTCTGGCTGAATTAAGTTATTAAATTTATTAACGAATTTATGATATCTGATATAAAATGTATGATTAAGATGATTACAAATTTATTGTTATAATGATGTTAGGAACGATAAGATATTTTTTGCTTAAACGAATGCTCAATGGTGGAGTTTGCCCCCGAAAACTCCAACTCATAGAGGGAGAACAGCAACAAGCATTAGCTTGGATTCAATATCATTAGGGTGAAGCAATAAGACTGAATTATGCGTTAATGTAAGGGGCTGAAGGATTTCACAATTAAACATAATAGGTAACAAATATGCAATTTATTAATATACTGTTTAAGTAAACAAAACATCAATTAATAACCTCTGAAGAAAATACTTGAGCTTCTTATTAAAAAGTTCATGGCAAAAATCAACTTTGTCTTCTTAAAATAGAAGAGGCAATAAAAATGTTCTATAAATGAGTGCTAAAAACTTATCTTGTCTTTGGCGACACTTTAGTGGAGGGTATGTCCGGAGTGAATCATCCCTCAAGCGAAGAAATGTATGCAAACAGTCACGTATAACCATTTGTCAGCCCCAGTAGGCAACCCACTCCACACATTTGAGAGGTATCACTGCGGTTGTTGTGCACTGGAGAGATTGGAGTATGTTTACAAACTTGGTTGGTCCTGGCTGACCACGGCGCGTAGCAACTACTGTTGGCATTCCTTCCTTGTGCCTTTCCTCACTGCGAGATAGTGCACCTTGAAGATTATTATTATTGTTAGTCGTAGATGATGACTCTCACTGCGGTTCTTGAAAAGTCTTGGCGAGAATATTTGAAGATTATTGGTCTCAGAGTGGTGACCAAAAAGCAGATTGTCACATGTTGACAGTAGAAAGTTGGCCGTAGAGTAAGCCCGAAGAATAGCGGCCCAGAGTGGCCCGTAAAGTCGTGGCCAAAGAATGGATGAAGAGTGGCACCAGAGTGGCCCGTAGAGTCGTGGCCGAAGAATGGATGAAGAGTGGCACCAGAGTGGCCCGTAAAGTCGTGGCCGAAGAATGGATGAAGAGTGGCACATCACCCAGAAGATGACTCGAGGTTATACAGCGGCGAAAACCCGCCGAGGAAGGCAGCTGACCAGAAACACCGCTGCTATTGGTTGGCCAAGGAAATGACGTCACGAGCTCGTGGCGACAGCAGGCAAGCAGCAGACAGGCTCAGTGTAGTCGTTGTAGTGATGTGTTGCGGAAGCCTTAAACACTAGGTGAGTAACTATAATATCTATGAATTAGGTGATTGATAACAAGGTTATGCATATAGTTTAAGCAATTAATACATTTCCAAAGAAATAATTATCATTCGGGGATCTCGGTAACAAAAAACAAATTTTACCGACAAATGGGCCAAGCTAAACATTGAAAGTATCACGAAAAGTGATCATGCTCCGAGAACTCCGAATGAAAACAAACAAAAGAATCAGTCAAAACAAACATGGATAACAGATGAGGAGTAAACTAAGACTCGAAAGGCAAAACAGAAATAGCAGAGATAGGTCTAGTGTAAAGACCTTTATTAGTCAAAACATCTACAACTCTGACGCGTTTATCACGGACAAAGTGGCAGTGAATAACTCTGCCACGAGAGGCGGAGATGGGTCTCGAAGAAGAACCATGTCCCCCACTCGTACATCTGGTTGAGGAAGCCGCCACTTCTCACGCCTAGCAAGCTGAGATACTCTAACTTCCATCGGCGCCAAAAAGAACAGCGCAAAGATTCTACTTTTCTCCAAAAGATAGGTAGGCTAGGATCACAGCGTCGAACCAGCAAAGGCGGAGTAGCAGCAAGCGAACAGCCAATCAGGAAGTGACTGGGTGTTAAAGGTAAAAGATCCTTAGGATCGTTAGAAAGAGGAGTCAGAGGTTTGGAATTTACGATACCTTCGACTTGGATAATTAAAGAGTTGAATTCCTCATAAGAAAGTATGGCAGGACCAAGAGCTTTCTTAATCTGTCTCTTAGTAAGTTTGATGCAGGATTCCCATCGGCCCCCATGATGGGGAGCATAAGGCGGGGTGAAATGCCATTTGAACCCTTTAGAATAGGAAAAGTTGGACATTTTTTCCTTTAGCAGAAGGGGAGCTTAACACCTTTTTCCAGAGATCAGAAACACTTACAAACATTTTTCCATTATCTGAAAAGACTTCAGATGGAACACCCCTTCTAGCAGCAAATCTAGAAAATGCGGCCAAAAAATAAGATACAGAAGCGTTCGTAACCAACTCGAGGTGGATAGCTCCCGTCACCATACATACAAATAACGAGATGTAAAGTTTACCTAAGATTTTGCGCTTAGATGAAGAGGGATTGGTCTGATATACGTAAGGACCGGCGTAATCAATCCCAGTAAGAGCGAAGGGCTTACTAGGTTCTGAACGAAATGGAGATAACTTACCCATAATCTGCGTGGTTTAACCTTTAAGCAAGGTATATACTTTTTGACAACAGAAGAAACCTCATGAACGCCATTAATGACCCAGTAGAGTTCACGAATTAGACAGAGCAAGGTGCGAGTGCCAGCATGAAGGTGTTTATAATGAAACTTTTTTATTATAAGTGTAGTGATAGGATGCTTTGAAGGAAGGATGATGGGATGTTTTTCCCATCCTCACAACTAGACATAGCTAATCTTCCACCCACACGTATTATGCCGTCCTGGTCTAGAAAAGGGGTGAGTGGAGAAAGCCTGCTAGACTTGGGTAAGTCTTTACCACTTATGAGAGCTTGCTTTTCAGGAGCATATACTTCCTGCTGAACAAGCAACAAAATCTTGTGAGAAAGGGTTGAGGCTTCAATGGTTGATCAATTACTAAATATTTCCAACGGAATATGTAAGACACTACACGAATCAATTTATCAAATGAAGAGTATCTCTGAAAAAGGCTGGTAGAAGTAAGATGCGACGTGACAGGGTCAGTGCGGGCATGAGGTACTTCTTCTGCAAATTGATTAGCTAAGCAAGGCCAGCAAGATGATTCCTGACTTAGCCAAGAAGGACCATTCCAGTACAGGTCTGAAGAAATAAAGTTTTTAGGCGTGCAACCACGTGATATTATATCCGCGGGGTTTTCACGGCTAGGAACATGTCTCAATTGTTCAGAATGGGAAACTTCGTGAATCTCAGAAACGCGATTTGCCACAAAGGTATTCCAATGAGAAGAAGGCTTGGAAATCCAAGCTAGTACAATATAAGAATCGCTCCAAAAAATGTGCGAGAAAATTTTAACTTTAAACTGACATTTAGTTTAGTAGCTAATTCTGTTGCCATTAAAGCAGAGCATACTTCTATTCTCGGCAATGATACCGTTTTAAGTGGAGCTACTTTCGATTTAGCGCACACTAAATTAGAAAATCCAGGGAAAGTAGCTGAGGAACGTCCTACTATGTATGCACAACAGCCATAAGCCCGTTCTGAACTATCAGAAAATACATGCAGGTCATACTGCTGGCATAAGGGATTAGAAATTAAAAGGCGGGGTATAGAAACCTTGGGGAGATCCAGCAAACTACTGCGATACTCTAACCATTCTTCTAAAAGAGGGAAGGGGAGCTTTTCATCCCAGTCAGATTTTAATGACCAAAGCTTTTGCAGGAAAATTTTTGCAACAATAACTATAGGAGCAATATATTGCAAAGAGTCAAAGATCTTTGCGATTTCTGACAGAACTTGTCTCTTAGTACAGGGGGAGATTCTGACAAATGTACCGGATAAGAAAAGGTATCAGAAGAAGGGCACCAAAAACACCCAATGCTTTTACGGCTGCTTCATCAGTAGGAATAGCAACAAATGCATCAACTGGGACCTCTGATGAAAATTTTGATATAAATTCAGTAGAATTTGAAGTCCATTTATGGAGCGGAAAACCACCTCCTAGGAGCAGGGATTTCAAATTTTCGCACACAAGAGTGCTACCGAAATATTAGGGAAAGAATACAAGAAATCGTCAACATAAAATGCCGTTTTTAATGCCTCAGAGGCCAAAGGATGATACAGATGGCCATCTTGCTCGGCTAACATGTGGAGAGACCGAATCGCAAAAAATGCTGAAGGCTTCAGGCCATATGTCACAGTCTTCAATCTAAATATCTTTATGGGTTTGGAACTCTCATCGCGCCATATTATTCTTTGCAGATCTTGCTGCTCAGAATTTACGAGAATCTGCCGGTACATCTGCTTAATATCGGAGATTACAGCAATAGGAAACCGTCGAAAATTAAGCAAGACAGAGGTGAGATCTGTTTGAATAGCGGGACCACATTGCAAGGTATCATTTAAAGAGACTCCATTGGAATCTGGTGATGAGCCATTAAAAACTACTCTTATATTGTCTTGTGTTAAAGAATTTTTCCATACCGGGTGATGATTTAGATAAACTATTTCCTTAAAAGAATGGCCAATTTCTTCTGATTTAGAAATTACCTCCATGTGATTGGATGATTCGTGTTCCTCCATAAAGGAAGGATACTGAGTTTTAACAGAAGAATCTCCTTTGAACCGATTTTGAATAGCAAATAGCGCCCTGGGTGCTCTGGAATGCGAGCCCGTAACGGCGGGAGGATTAGGAATACGTGGAAGAGTTACTATAAATCTGCCTTCAGCAGTACGAACAGTGGTTTCCTTGTATAACTTTTCACAAATTTCGTTAGAAGAAGAAGAAGAAGAAGAAGAAGCCTGAACATTCTCAAGATCCCAGAACTTGGTCAGCTCTTGACTCAAATCGGCACCAACAAAATAACAATTTGATGCAGTTTGAATAGGATTACGATATATTTGACCAGTAGCGATCCAACCAAAATCAGTTTCGCGGAAGAAAACATTAGGAACAATTTTTACTTTATTGGAATGAAGACATTGCCAAAATACGCTTGAGCTGAAAAGAAGCTCTACGGGCGAAGCTCTGTTGAAATGAGGGTCAGCTAGCTGGACAAAATTCGGGATATTCAAACTTTGAATAGGTTAAGAAGTGCCGGGAATATTGTTGCCTATAGACTTGATAATCAAACAATCTAATTGCAACTGCGTACCAAGATTATTAGAGTCCTTCAGATCCACTTTAGCAAAGCTTAAGGATTGCGATTTAGAGCAGTTTAGTAGTGGTTTTGTGAGAGTTCAAAATCCACCTCCACCTCCCCACCTCACAAGATGGCGGCGACGTGATATCTCTCGAACTTATGGTCGGATTTTGACAAATGAGGTGTCATTGAACTCGGGCTGATACCCCCTTTCCAATGGACAACATATTTCAACCCCAAAATCTACCCCTACTAGGAGGTGAAAATGTATTTTTTTAGAGAATCTCTCTTTCCAAGTGCAACATGTGAGAGTTTAAATGCCAATATGGTATTAAACGTTGTTCTACATAAAGTGCATGTGTTCAATGGAAAGCCACTATGAATTAACATGCTTGTTTTTTGTTTTTACGCATGCCCACTCAGGGCTTTTTTAAGAGGGCGGGCTTTTTAAAGATGGCAGCTGTAGTGTAACCTAACCTAACCCTACCTAACGGGTCCTTGTTGACAGGTCATTGTTGGCGGGTCATTGTTGACAGGTCATTGTGGACGAGTCCTTGTGGACAAGTCCTTGTGGACGAGTCCTTATGGACAGGTCCTTGTGGACAAGTCCTTGTGGACGAGTCCTTGTGGACAGGTCCTTTTGAACGAGTCCTTGTGGATGAGTCCCTTTGGACAGGTTCCTACGGACTAGCCCATGAATTTATTTAAATTATGTCAAAGGGCCTAACTACATTTTGCGTGTAAAGCAGTGTGTTGAACTGACGTTGTTCACTAATCCCCCACTACTATAATGGGATAACGATATGAAAGGAAAGTGACGAAATACATGTGAACATACAAGGGATCTAACTTTGTGGATGGAGGTGTTCTAACGAGTCATTTGTAGTTGAAAGAGAATAATACATGTTCTTAAGATGTTAAAACTGTGGAGATGGTACGTGTAGTAAGACGTCTTGTTATTTCCTGTGTCATATTACAGACATGGCAGAGAGCGCGCAGATCTGTTGCTATGACTAACGCTGCAGTAATTTGAAACCGCATGTGTTCATGAAGACAATGGGTGATGATCATGCAAAGTTAGCAGTTATTGGATATTACACAGGTGTTCCTTCCGGTGTCATGTTGCTGACATGTTAGAGAGCGCACACTGCTGTTGCTATGACTGACGCTGCAGTAATTTGAAACCTCAGGTGTTGATCAAGACAATGGGTGATGATCATGCAAAGTCAGAAGTAATTGGATACCACACAGGTGTTCCTAGTGTACTTTGGACTCTCAGCTGTATTGGGAAAGGAATTGCAATGATCTGCAAAAAACTGCTGACATGAACGATGAGAGTTTATATAAGAGGGGTGTCATATATTTCCCTACTGTCAGTCTTTATTACTCGCTTTGAGTGAACAGTGCTCTATTACTGCTCAAGAGTTGTAAAAAAGCCTTTTTGGTAGAAAATCATTAAATTATTTTGCATGGTAAGTACTTATTATTAATGGATTGTAGTCTTTTATTACTAATTGATGTTGAAGTTATTGATTGGAATGTATTTATTGATTGATTGATTGATTGATTGATTTGCTTACAGATAATTAGGTACCTGTAGGTTACCAGATTCCTACAATCTGTTCATTCAGTGACAGCAGTTGATAAATTATAAAAAGGTAATTGCCCCCTCTAATAACTTTTAAACAGTTAGAGTGATATTTTCCAATGTTCACCACTACATGTTAGTGAAAATGGCATATTTGGCAGTCAAAAGTTGGAACTACTTGACCATGGTATGTAAAGCTAATTTTGTAGGTTAGATTTTGATTACCGCTCTATTAAGTCTGAATGTTCATCGCTAGGTGTCAGTGACAGAGGGAATGTTCAAAGACTTAACCTCAGTTCACCTAACATAACCTAACTTTACCTAACTTAACCTTGTCACGTGACATGTTTTACAAGTTTAGACTTGCTTTTTGACTGACTATGACGTCACACTTAGCTCACTTAACTGGTGGCTGCTGGTTTCTATCACGTGACATGTTCTACAAGTTTAGACTTGTTTTAAGACTGGCTATGACGTCACACTTAGCTCACTTAACTGGCGATCACTGGTTTCTATCACGTGACATGTTCTACAAGTTTAGACTTGTTTTAAGACTGGCTATGACGTCACACTTAGCTCACTTAACTGGCGATCACTGGTTTCTACCACTCTATCAAGTTCCAATGTTCACCGCTAGGTGTCAGTGACAGTGGTATATAGTAACCCCCAGTTAGAACTACATGAAGTTAGACTTGCTAGGAGTTCACAGATGATCGATTTAAATACCCTGCTATAACCATTGACTGGAATGTAATTAAACTATTTATATTTTACTTTGTTTTATCATTTATTAACATTTATGATCTCTTTCTTTTATAGGTAATTTCGAAAGTGATCATCATGTTCAAGTGTAGTGAATGTAAGAAACAGTTCTCAAGACCTGACAGCTTTCAACGACATGCAAATGCTAAACATGACATTAAAATGTTTGTGTGCAGTCATTGTGCTACCACATTTAACAGACGAGATAATCTTGCACGTCATGTAAATTTAATGCATGTTAGTTCGGCACCATTTTCATGTTCAGTTTGCGAACTTGGTTTTTCTGCTGTAAAGCGATATCAATCCCACATGGTTGAAGTGCATGGAGAACAACAGGAATTGAAATCTGTAAAACCATCAACTAGCACGGAACCTTTAAATGAATGTAATGCTCAAATGCGTAAACGTTCTCAAGATTGCGAAAATAGTCATACAACAAAAAGAAAGAAGAATGGTGAACCTTTGATAACCCATTGTGATGTATGTAATATTGATATACCTTTATCAATCATTCAAGGGCATTTACGCAGTATTAATCATAAATACAACGCTTGCCATGAAAAAAATTCTGGATATATTCAACAAATTGGTAGTGCATTTAAAAGTCGAATTGCTAGTTACAGACTTTATAGTGAAGAAAAAACTCAAAGTATTGAAACATTTTTACAGAATGTTCAACCTACTGTGTTTGGCTTAGTAGAAAATGTTTTAGTAGAGCATAAAACAATTAAGATGAATTTTGAACTTTTTGGACTCTATGTAAAAATTGGGAGTGAAGGTGAAATTATGGATATCAAATCCTTTAATACAAAAAACATAATTGTTAGCGAATCAACTAATATTAGTGATATGTACCGAGACATTTCAAGTGCTATCATTGTGAAGAGTGAAGAGTTCCAGGAAAGGGAGTCAGGCTGGGCGTTGGTTGAAGTACTTTATTTAGAAACCAACCTGAATAATAATAACCCCCTTCGAGCATCATCATATATTGATTTGCCAGCATGGATCAAACGTAAGCATGCTTGTGTAAACGTTATGAATAGTTACCATGCCTATTTTGCCTGGGCTGTAACCTCAGCTCTCCATCCAGCAGTGGAAAATATGGATAGAATATCATCTTATCCTCACTATTCTTCAGTGTTAGATTTAAAAGAAATAGAATTTCCTATGGCGATAAAAGACATTCAACGTTTTGAAGAGCTGAACAATGTAAGTATTAATGTTTATGAAATTGAAAATAAGAGAATAGTAGGTCCTCTATATTATACTCAGGAAAAAAAGGATGCTCATGTAAATTTACTGTACATAACTGAAGGTGAAAACGCCCACTATTGTTGGATAAAACATTTAAGTAGACTTGTCAGTAGTCAGGTTTCAAAACACAATGGTAAAAAGTGGTTGTGTGATGGTTGTTTACTACATTTCCAGAAAGAGGATCAACTAACTCAACATCAAAAATGGGGATGTAATCATGTTTGTACGGTATTACCTACTCCTAGAAATAACATTTTAAAATTTAAGGATTATGAGAAACAGCTTCGAGTACCATTTGTTATATATGCTGACTTCGAGGCTTTGCTAAAACCATTTAATACATGTTCATCGAATCCAGCCCAACCTTTCACCAACACTACTCACATTCATGAACCTTTTAGCTTTGCATATTATATTAAATGTAGTTATGATGACTCTTTAAATAAGTTTGAGCTCTATAGAGGACCTGATGCAACTTAAGTTTTTATGGAAAGGCTTGAGAAAGATGCCATCCGTATATCCTCTATTTAAATACGATCATTCCAATGGAACCACTAACTTCATCAGAACAAATGAATTTTCAAACTGAAACTAATTGATTTATATGTGGTGAATGTATATATACAGACAGGGTTCGCGATCATGACCATTTAACAGGAAAATATCGTGGTGCTGCTCACCAAGAATGTAATTTAAATTATAGAGTAAGTAAATTCATTCCGGTCATTCTACATAACGGTAATAAATACGATAACCACTTTATCGTTAAAGAATTTGGAGCTTCAGATGTGAAAATTGATGTGATTGCAAATAATAGGGAACAATACATATCGTTCACAAAATACATCAAAACTGACAATAAGAAAACTATAAAACTGAGATTTTTAGATTCATTCCGCGTTATGTCAAGTAGTCTTGATAAGCTGGCTAGTAATTTAAAATCAGATCAGTTTCATGAAATTCAACGTGTCTTTCCTAAAGAAGATGATTTTAATTTGATTCGTCAAGAGGGTATATTCCCTTATGAATATATTAACTGTGTGGAACGTCTTGAGGAGTGTTCTTTACCACCGAAAGATGCATTTTACAGTTCCTTAAACACAAGTCATATCAGTGATCAAGGAATATTTACATGCACAACGTGTATGGACACAGTTCCACATTCAAACTTTAGGAGAATTTTCAGACATATATTTGAAGACAGATGTGTTATTATTAGCAGATGTTTTTGAAAATTTTCGGAATGTTTGTATGAAAACTTATGACCTTGATCCTTGTCAGTATTTCACTGCTCCTGGGTTAAGTTTCAGTTCAATGTTGAAAAAAACGAAAGTAAATTTAGAATTAATGACTGATATAGACATGATCAATTTTATAAAATCATCAATTCGAGGTGGATTAAGCCAATGTAGTGGGCGGTACTCTAAAGCGAATAATAAATACATGCCTAGCTACAACCCTTGTGAAGAGTCAAAGTATATTGTCTACCTCGATGCAAATAACGAATATGGTTGGGCTATGAGTCAATATCTACCACTGAAAGATTTTCGCTGGCTGACACAACCCGAAATTGATGTCTTACATGTTGACACTCTTAATGATAACAATGATAAAGGATATATTTTAGAGGTAAATCTTGAGTACCCTAAATAGTTACATGATGATAATAATGATTTACCATTTTGTCCTGAGAATATGAAATCTCCATACATCACATCACGAACAAAAATGTTAATTGCTAATGTAAATGATAAATGTAAATATGTAATACATTGTCAAAACTTGAAACAGTGTCTACAGCATGGATTGAAATTAACTAAAATTCATCGCGTATTGCAATTTCATCAGTCAGCATGGCTCAAACCGTATATTGATCTAAACAATAATTTAAGAACACCGTCAACAAACGCGTTTGAAAAAGATTTTTATAAACTCATGTACAATAGTGTTTTTGGAAAGACTATGGAGAATGTTGATAAACGAGTTGATGTAAAGCTGATAACAAAGTGGGAGAATGATGGTAAAAGGTATGGTGCGAGCAACTTAATAAGCAAGCCTAACTTTCATAGCTGTTCAATTATTCATGAGGATTTAGTTGTAATACAAATGAATCGTCTTAAAGTAACTTACAACAAACCCATATATGTGGGTTACACCATTCTGGAATTGTCGAAAACACTTATGTATGAATTTCACTATGATTATGTAAAGAAAAACTATCTTGATAATGCTAAATTACTCTACACAGACACAGATTCCTTTATTTATGAGTTTAAAACTGATGATTTTTATGAGGATATCAAAACTGAGCTAAATAGGTTTGATACAAGTGACTATCCCGAGGATAATATTTACCATTTGCCTCTAGTAAACAAAAAGGTTCTTGGGCAATTTAAGGATGAATTTGCTGGTGTTATTATAGACACCTTTGTAGGCACAAAATCTAAATCATACAGCTATATGACAATTGATGATATAGTAGTAAAAAAATTAAAAGGAGTGAAAAAGAATGTTGTTAGTAAACAGTTAGATATAAGTGATAATCAAAACTTTATAGTTAGTAACCCACCTGTATTATATAAGAAAATGTGTGTATTTTGAAGTAAAAATCATCAGCTACATACCAATTTGCTGAACAAAGTTGCTTTAAGTATTGAAGACAACAAACAATTCATTATACCCAACACATTTGATACTCTTGCTTGGGGGGAACAGTTGCATTGACAACTATTACTTTACTTAAGTCTAATTATCACTATATTGTAATATTTGTAGTGTGTTTTATATTGTAATATTTTTTGTAAAAAACTGTAAGTAGAATGTATAATGTTAGGCTACTGTAGTTTAGTAAAAATAAGATAAGTAATACATTTTAGTGTAAATGTTTGCTTTTGTATATTACAAAAAAGATTTTTAAAAATTTACAGAATGTGTGAACTAAACAAAGGGAATGTAAAAAATGTAAAGTGGAAATTGTAAATATCCATGTGTTAAAAAGTGAAATGGCTATCACCATTTTAAAATTAAAAAGACATTGTGATCTGGTAAACCTTGTTTTTATTTCACAACAACAAAAATGTACAGAATGTGTAAACTAAACAAGGGGAATGTAAAAAATGGAAAGTGGAAATTGTAAATATTCATGTGTGAAAAAATGAAATGGCTATCACCATTTTTAAAAATTAAAAGATATAGTGATTTGGTGAACCTTATTTTTATTTCACAACAAAAAAATGTACAGAATGTGTGAACTAAACAAGGGGAATGTAAAAAATGTAAAGTGGAAATTGTAAATATTCATGTGTGAAAAATGAAAATGAAGAAATGGCTATCACCAATTTTAGAATTAAAAGATATAGTGATCCGGTGAACCTTATTTTTATTTCACAACAAAAAAATGTACATAATGTGTGAACTAAACAAGGGGAATGTAAAAAAGGGGAAGTGGAAATTGTAAATATTCATGTAAGAAAATAAATGAAAATGAAGAAATGGCTATCACCATTTTTAAAATTAAAAGACATTGTGATCTTGTAAACCTTGTTTTTATTTCACAACAAATAGAGCTTTACAAAAATAGAATACAAAGAACTACCAATTCCTCAATCCTTTTCAATGTTCATGTCCACTCATCATTAACTTTCCTTTTATAGCACTAATCACAATGAGGGCTGCCAACCTCTCCCCCACTGAGACATCACAGGATGTCAAACGTTGTTTAGCTTTTCAACGATACTTTATCCACTACACGTCTTAATGCAGAATGCCTATGGCGATAAGAAAGGATTACTAGGTATATCACCACGCTGCAAAGGTTCTTCAAGACAAGTTCCAGGACTACACAAATAATAACCAGGTAGGTAGATTTCGAAAGTCAAGTATTGAATTACTTTGTCAATTACGCCATTGCCAGTACAGGTCTGGCATATCCTTTTCCATAGGTGGAGAAAAGGTTTGATCTTCCTCCTCCTCTGTGGATGATGTTTGTTGTTGCTGCTTTTTTTCTTCATCGCGCCCGTGGTATGAGGAAACAAAGTCTTTACACTGACTTTTATGACCGTGATACAGTTTGACCAGCTGGCAAGTAGCACACTGTCGCATAGAGGGTATTTTTGCCATAGCCACTTGCTTATGGTGATCATAATCCGTACATGGTTGCAATTCACTTAACACAGGGTCTTGAGTCCATGATTTTGGTACATGTTGCCAGATTTCTTTCACTGCATTTGCTGCGACATAATAAATGAATGATTTTGGAAGAGCCAATAACTTTCTTTGGTAAAACTGTCTAGTTTCTTTTTACACACAAAGAACTTTCCAATCGCTTTATCGGTAGCATCCCCTTTCTCCATGGTATCACGTTGATGTTTACACGTCGCTTGTAGAAATCTCACTGGTGTCATCCACAGGTAAACCTTCAGTTTTAATTTTATTTAACAACTCCCAGCAGGCATTGGTGGTTAGCCAATGAAACAATTGCCACACCTGTGCCATGGCTTTATGAGTAATATTGTCACAGGGGCAACGGTCCATGAGTGTTTGCAGCGAGGGACAGCCCATGTCCATTAAATCGATACATTGACAGTAAGACGCCAAAAATGGTTGTAGCCATTGACGTTTTTCACTACCTTCCACAAATACTACATGGGCAGAAGACAAGTGGGCTTTCATGACCATGTCCAGGTGCTTATATGAAATGGTCCCAAGAGTTTAGTGCTTTTCAGTCGGTCAACACGAATGTACCCAAAAGAGATGGGTTATGCCCTAATCCTGAAATAAATTACATGAGATTAATAAAACACTAGGATGACCAGTTTCGATCGTCAAGCGATCATCATCAGATCCATTACACTTAGGCTATAAAATCTATGTTTGAAATACAGGTGAAAATATTTACAATATGTACAATTATTTAGTTGCAGTATTGGTACTGCAACTGTCAGTGTATGCTAAATGCAGTATATATGATGTTAGGTGAAATGCTAAATGGTGATAGCTATCCGGAGTTTGTACTTTAGAGAGATTATATGGTTGTAAACTATGGTTAAACTATAAAATTGTAGGCTAACTACTTATCTGATTGTCTTCCTTACTACAGCTACTCGCAGTTTTCGTGCTCACTGGAACTGCGAGTAGCTGTAGTAAGGAAGACAATCAGATAAGTAGTTAGCCTACAATTTTATAGTTTAACCATAGTTTACAACCATATAATCTCTCTAAAGTACAAACTCCGGATAGCTATCACCATTTAGCATTTCACCTAACATCATATATACTGCATTTAGCATACACTGACAGTGGCAGTACCAATACTGCAACTAAATAATTGTACATATTGTAAATATTTTCACCTGTATTTCAAACATAGATTTTATAGCCTAAGTGTAATGGATCTAATGATGATCGCTTGACGATCGAAACTGGTCATCCTAGTGTTTTATTAATCTCATGTAATTTATTTCAGGATTAGGGCATAACCCATCTCTTTTGGGTACATTCGTGTTGACCGACTGAAAAGCACTAAACTCTTGTTTACTAAGGCAACACTGAAAATATGGCTTCAAACACCGCAATGAAATGGTTCCTTGATTCCAGTCTACTTGCATATGAGTTTCAATCCACTGGGTTTGTTTACAGTCTTTATCACACAATAAATCAAACGCATAAGGTGGTAGCTTGTGATATCCAAAAAGTGGAACAATCGATGATGGCCACTTCTTTAAATATAAATTTGTTATCTCCAATTTTAAACCCTTGACAGTCGACAATCAGTGTACGCAACATGTTCACTCTTGTCTGGATCAAGTCCAACTGACCACAGACTGACGATTGTTCAGTAAGGTGTACCCATGACATTTACTTACATTCCATTCTAGTAAAAAAATAGTTAGGGTATGACAGGGGGGCATAAGAAATAATAATATAACAACAAAAACTAATTTTTTATTACATTATTTTATTAGCATAACAAGTTTTACATTCTTTTTTCATTCTAGGATAGAGGCGGTACCATCTCATACAACAAAAAAGTCTTTTGTGTTTATAGTGTCCATAACACCGATGATATTCTAATGTCTCTAAACTGGGTGTTTTTGACTGTGAGCTGCTCACTGAAGCACTGTTGACACCATAAAGTCCACACGTATCATAACTCTTTTCATCACTCAGAGGCATGAGTGAGGGGTAACTTGAATGACAGGGTATATTACCCACCTCCATTCTGCACAGGTAGGGGCAGGCAGGTGACCAGCGCTGATGTTCCTGCATGGGTTCATCACTTTCTTGCCATTGGTCTAAGATGATGGGACAAAACACACATTTCACTTCATCTCTTGTTTTTAAATAGTAGAATCCAGCGGCCGCTAAGGCTTGAGGGTTTATAAAAGGCACCGGCCACGTCGCAAAGGTCTTCAAACGTTGTTCCTCAGATTTTAAATTCATGGATGTAAATTCTCTTGAGGCTTGAAAGCAAGACATGACTGAGCGGTTTGATGTGGGTTGACCTGCTATTTATACACTTGTCACTTGGTTGGACAGTGGATAATAGTTGACTTGTTTGTGATGAATAATCAAACAGTAGGCCGTGGTATTGGCTGGAACATTGTCATGCGTTTCAAAATCAAGTCGAATGTCAATATTGGATGGTTTAACAGACTCTTCCAAGTAGGAACAGTCAAAGACAATCAGTGGTGCCCTTGTCTTAAAAGCTTGGGGTGACAACATAGGACAATTCTCTTTTTGATAATACGACCATCTAAATTTAGAAAACAAGATTTTTGAAAAATCTAAATCCAGTCCTTCATAGGGAAACACAGCACCGTTGAGGAAAAGAGGTGCATTTCTCAATTGCAGGTGATCAAATTGCGTGGCATCTTTGGTTTGTTGATACTTGCGATTCGTTTGAAAACCCACAATCATGTAGAGAGATCTCTCTGTATAGCGGGCTGTTTTTATAGACCAACAGTGTGTGTTGGTGGTGGGCAATAGCAGGTACTCATGGAGCGCCCAGCTTCTAAATTCCATGGGTAGAGGTATATCTCTCTTTACCATTTTGAGTATGTCCAGTTTTTTGCTATCGTTATGGGTTACATGAGGCACTTTCCATAGCAAGCGTTGTAGTTGAATTTTTGAATCAATGGGGGCATTGTCGGCTCTCTTGAGTGCATTATTATCACTCCTGTCTCTCACCAGATAAATCACTTGCTTTGAGTTGACCACAATGCGCTGGTGATCTTCAGCAAAGCCTAAAATCAGTTTAAGAGGTAAATATCCAGTAAAGGTGCCATCGGTGTGTACCATCCAGTCATTGATCGAGTCAGGGCACCAACCCGCCATGCAAAGTGTTTTAGCTTCTTCCTCACTATAAGAGGGATATAGTTTCATGACACTGGAAATACTCACATTTCGAGTGCTATCAACCACGATATCGCTAATAACGTAACGCACTTCAGAAAACAGAAAGGCGAAAGCATGGTTGGCTAACTTGGATGTGGTAGTTGCAGAGCCATCGGCTTTGGTGAGCCGACCTCCAATCTGAATAACACTTTCATGCGGTAGAGTGTAAATATCTTGGTTGTTGATAACAAATTGAATTTCGTCATTGTTATTGAGTCCAGGTGTTTGAGCTTGATAAGAATGGAGATCAATTCTTACCACTCCTGGTTGCTCCTCGATGTGGTTTGCTACCTCTAGGATAGAATTCATCGCGGGGGTTGACGTGGTAACCCAAATGCTGTAAAATCTGCTTGTTCTGAGATGTTAACATGTATTCACGTGGTAAACAACTAACACCATTCCTAGACGGTGCTGTTGCTTTATACACAAACTTCATAGTGGCTTTAGCACCAACTTGTAAGTCACTGGTGTGGTAGAATCTAGATCGATGAGTTGTTGCTCTCTATTGATCAGTCTTAATGTTATATTACTAATACCATCGACAGCCACAGAATGAAAAAGCACCACTGGAGGGTTTTCACGAATAATATAGCCATTGGGCGATGTTACAATAAAGTCATAAAGCGAATGCGACGGTTCTTGATTGGTGTACACTTGGCTAATAATATTACTCGTCACCGACACATGATGGTCCTCAATAAATTTCACTTCATGGTCTGATTCATGTTTTTTGTTGGGCTCTAACACGCGTGGTTTAACTCCTAGTAATGGACCAATGGAATCGGGGTGTGTTTTAAAGTCAATTTTGATTGTAGAAAAAATTCTGCAGCGATGAGTTTTGGTATTTCCTACAAGTTCAAACTTGCGCTTTCCATCGAGAAATGACTTTAAACCATATTCATTGATCAACACCACATAAATGTGTTCATAAATGTCATCTATCGTGTATCCACCAGAGTTCAGGGTGAGCACAGAATCATCATAGTAAAACTTGTTGTTCACATTTTCACGTATGTTGTATATTCTATTGTAAGTTTCAAGTGAAACAAGTCCTAAACCATAGGGTTTTTCACTCAATTCGATAGGTGGGTAAAAGTCTAGGCTCACATCAGGTCCACGTCCATGCAGTGTAAACGTCTTACTTTCCACCGACATACTGTTGACGTTTTTGCTTATGCTGTGTCTTATATAAAAAATTAAACACAAACGTCCACACTGTTGGCTGTTAAACGTTTGCTCTCGTTTCACATTATAATATATCTTGATCCTGTTTCCAAAATAGGCCACTAGTTCCATGGGCGGGGGCAAATTCCCAAAACTGTCAAAGTACCATACAGTGGATCCCTCTTTGACATAAGCTACATAATGTGTTCCAGGTCCTCGGTATCATCCAAATTGACAACAGCACATTCATGTTTCCAGGGTCGTGAGGGTAATTGGTTTCGCATAAACACACCTCGAAAATGAGAAAGCTTCAGTTGTTTAGCATAGCTTTCCACTTGTTGATGTGTCAGGGCATGTCTTGCTATGGCTGAGGTTAAAGATATTTTTATTTTTATTTTGAAAAGGTGAAATTCCAAATCCTTGTTGATAAAAGGCTGGCTTCAAATTGACATTTCTAGCCCCCATAGCAATGGCTTCCATTGTTTCATTGTGTCGCTGACTTTCTTTGAGTTGTTGCTTGCCCTGTTGCGCGGCTTTAATAGTTTTTGCCACTGCACTGGCGCCACCTAAAAGTGAACCTAGAGCAGCCAGACCATCAAATAATGCAGGTAAAAATCCCGCTCTTTTGGGGACGGGGATCACTCGCCCTTGTTTTGAACCCTGTCGCTGACGTTTTGGAATAACATGTCTCTGTGCTGCTCGAAGAGCTTTCCTTTTGGACAACACAATATTTTTTTATTTTTTTCTTTCGCAAGGGCTTGTCAATGAATGTCTTAAGCCCAGGCTTTGCCAAGGACAGGGTCATATTTTTAGTCTTTCTCACCACATATCTTTGTTTCGCCATGATGATGATGACCAACAACCTTTCACAAGAAAGTTTAAGTCACAACTAACGTCAGATTGTTATTTCATGACTGTATATTCCAATTCTACATAAAGTGGAAAATCGTTTATGGTTTTTCCAGCTTGCTTTTCATACCTTGTCAACATGAGATGAAAGTATAATTCGTATCCTGCATTGACCATTTCATGGTTATAGACCAACATCCTATGACCATTTATCTCTATTTGTAAATGGTTCTCATCAGGTCTGGCATATTTTATGTGAATGGTTCCATTATAGTGTAATCGATAATGGCTTAAACCCGAAGCAAGCACATAGATCAAGTGCTGGTCATGAACTAGCGGTATATGGTTTCTCTCATTCACAGGTTTTACATTTGTCAGATACACTAAAAATACAGATGGGATAAATTTATAAAGCCTTTTCATTTCATAGGTCACGTATCGCTTGGTACAGACATCATCATCTTCTTGTGGGTCTTCCACGTGGATAATGCGGTGATGATTAGCGCTATAGCCATCCACCGTAAGCTGAGGCACTTTATCATAAAACTCATACACCTTGTTATCCACATGTTAGGCCCCTTAAAACAACAATTATCATCATCATCATCATGTTATCCACATACTATTTTGTAGTAACGTCTGTAGACACTTGAGGATGTTTTACATGGGTTAACTGCTTTCCTTTAAAGTCATAAACTCCTTGTTTTGTGCGTGGCACTACTGACCTATCCACATAGTGTTTATTAGCAGGATCTGTTTCTTGTTTAGGATCATGTATGGGAACAGACCTAGCTTTGACCATCAACGCACGTCCAAAGACATCCATCGTCAACCTGTAGTACGAGTCTACTGTTTCTATGACAAGGCTCGGTGCGATGTATATAGACAGCCTGCTAGACTCTCTAAGCCTTAGTTGAAATGAAGATAATTAATCAGCAAGAGTCATTCCCCGTGGGGGACATGGTTTCACATCTCTGTCCCACATCACGCGAACAACGTCATGGTTCACTGTTTCCATCTTCCATTCGCTGCATCATTGTGGGACCCTCCGGCTGAGGAAAAACCAATCTTTTGCTGACACTTATTACAGCGCCCAATGGTCTGTGTTTTCAAAATATTTATATTTTCGCAAAATCTCTCTACCAACCCCTCTACGTGTTTCTGGATCAAGTCATGTCTGGATTACAAAATGAGAATATGGGGTATTTTACATTTTCCACGCAAGAAAATGTTATTTCACCGGATGAGGTAAAGCCTGATTCACTCATGATTTTCGATGATGTATCCACTGAACAACAAGGCATCATTCAAAGCTATTTCAGCATGGGTCGACACAAACATATCGATTGCTTCTATCTTGGACAAACGTATTCTAAAATCTCCAAACAGTTGATTCATGACAATGCCAATGCCATTGTTTTATTTCGCCAGGACGAGAGGAAGAGTCGTTACATTTATAATAACATGTGAATCCGGATATGACCTTTCAAATGTTTACAGAATTGTGTGGCAAGTGCTGGAACACACAACGTCATGCCTGTTTAGTGATTGACAAACAAAGTGAACTCAACCAAGGGCGGTATCGCTTAGGGTTTGATTATTTTATTGCTATTTAAGGCACTGTATCATTCCCTCTCAAGTCATTTGTCACGACACCATGGCGTTAGCAGAGAGTCAATTGAAAAAGCATATTATTAGAGCAAAAAATACTATTCGCCAAAAGTTCCGTCAATTGAAACGATCACGTGCAGATCATGCTTTGTTTATTCAACAACATTTAGTCCCTCCGCTAAAAGCTATGTTGAAACTCTCTTTCAAGCCATCTGAAACGCTACCCACCGTTTCACAAGCCACTCAGACGCACCACGAGGACCCTGAGGAAGAGGAACAGGAACAGGAAGATTTAACTAGTGTTAGCGAAGATGAGGATAACGAGGAACAAGTGTTTACGCCTCAAAAAAAGGCACCACCCCTTGCAGAGTTTTTAAGAAAAAAGAAATCCTTGGTCATGGTTGAAACACCTTGCCCTTCCAGATCGTCTCCATTTTCACAACTCTTGACCACCCCTCAACATAAAGCTCAACTGAAAAACATTTTAATAAAATGTTATGGATCAACACTGGAACCCTATTTCACCAATCTATTTATTGGAAACACAGATACCACATATGGCGTTCGCTATGAGGATGATAGTTTTAAAATTGGTGATTCATCGATTAAATTTAGTCGTACTAAAGCTGTCATTAAAAAGATCAACTATAAATTAACACCAGGACTGTTAAAGCTACTATTTTCTCGGACTCCCTCATCCCAAGATTATATGCCAGAGGACCTTGGTAAATATAAATCCATTTTATTGGACACCCATGCCCACAAAAGACAGTATGATCCCACTCAACAAGTGAATGCCAATATATCTCAAAAATATAAAACCATCATTGCAAAAATGTTCCGCAATAGTCAAAGTGGTCGTCGTAAAGTGTCCGCTTCAGGGGTGACATTTAAACCATTAAAACCCCTTGTGGATGTTACCTACTGGCACAATCCAAATAAACTCGTCCAGCGACTACAGCTGTTGCATGCTTCACGTCAAGCCGGCCATACTGGTCACGATTGGGAAATTAAAGAAATTGAGGAAGAATTTCGAAATGCCAAAATTATTGTTTAAGCCCTCACCCATTAAAATGGGTGTTGCTAACGAGTTGCATCGTCCAGCTAGACGTCACTATCAGCGACTCAAGGTGATTTCACAGGGTGTGGATGAACTTTGGTAAGCAGACTTTGTTGAAATGATTCCCTATGCTAGCGTTAACGATGGTGTACGCTATATGTTGACGGTCATTGATGTTTATTCCAAAATGGCGTTTGTTATACCTGTGCGTCACAAGTCTGGTCCACTAGTCACCAAGGCCTTTCAACATATTATTCAACAAACCAAACGTCAACCTCAGCTGCTACAAACCGATCAGGGAAAAGAATTTTTCAACAAGGATTTCTCCAGTTTTCTCAAATCTAAGGATATTTACCATTACACCACGTACAGCAATCTCAAAGCCAGCGTGGTCGAGTGGTTCAACCGAACATTGAAAACCCATATGTGGAAAGCGTTTACCGCTCAGGGCACTTATCGCTGGTTGGACTTGTTACCTGAGCTAGTGTCACGTTACAATGACACCAAACACAGAACCATTGGGACCAAGCCACGACTTGTGACCAAAAATATTCCACAACTGGATAAACTGTTTAACCCCATAAAACAGCAGACCCTAAACGTCATCGCCTTAACATTGGGGACCATGTTCGTGTGAGCAAATTCAAGTCCGTCTTCGACAAGGGCTACACACCAAATTGGGGGACTGAACTATTTCGAATTCGTCAAGTCAACCTGAACAGTCCAGTCACCTATTTACTCGAGGACCTCAACCATCAACCCATAAAAGGCAGGTTTTATCTTCAAGAACTCCAAAAGTCAGCGTTTCCTAAACGTTACCTTGTGGAAAAAGTGTTGAAACGAAAAGGAAATAAACTATATGTAAAATGGTTGGGATTTAGCTCAGCCTTTAATTCTTGGATTAATAAATTACATGTTGTGTGAACCTGCATGCCTTGTATTTATTTATTCACTCATGTTGTACTTAACCTAAAGCTCTATGTACAGTCCTCAGCTCCACATGTATTATGAGCAATACATACTTCTTTCTCTCTTCACCTGTGTTCTCTCTTACACTGACTCTCCCCCTCTCCTCCCCTTCACCTCCCACCACTGTCAAAACAGGTTGTGACTTGTTAGCTCTCATCGTGCACGTGCACAGGTGAACACCTGTGTGTCATATTACACACGAACTTGCATTTTCTCACGTATGAACCAAAACAGGATGTGACTTGTTTCACAAGGAGGATGGTAATAATGACATCTCACACGTGTTCACATGTATTTCGTCACTTTCCTTTCATATCGTTATCCCATTATAGTAGTGGGGGATTAGTGAACAACGTCAGTTCAACACACTGCTTTACACGCAAAATGTTGTTAGGCCCTTTGATATAATTTAAATAAATCCATGGGCTAGTCCATAGGAACCAGTCCAAAGGGACTCATCCACAAGGACTCGTCCACAAGGACCTGTCCACAAAGACTCGTCCACAAGGACCTGTCAACAATGACCTGTCAACAATGACCCGCCAACAATGACCTGTCAACAATGACCCGCCAACAATGACCTGTCAACAAGGACCTGTTAGGTTGGGTTAGGTTAGGTTACACTACAGCTGCCATCTTTAAAAAGCCCGCCCTCTTACAAAAGCCATGAGTGGGCATGCGTAAAAAACAAAAAACAAGCAGGTTATTTCATAGTGGCTTTCCACCGAACACATGCACTTTATGTAGAACAACGTTTAGTTCCATATTGGCATTTAAACTCTCACATGTTGCACTTGGAATGAGAGATTCTCTAAAAAAATACAATTTCACCCCCTAGTAGGGGTAGGTTTTATTTTGGGGTTGAAATATGTTGTCCATTGGAAAGGGGGTATCAGCCCGAGTTCAATGACACCTCATTTGTCAAAATCCGACGATAAGTTCGAGAGATATCGCGTCGCCGCCATCTTGTGAGGTGGGGAGGTGGAGGTGGACTTTGAACTCTCACAAAACCACTACTCAGTTTATTCCTGTAACCTCTACTGAGGTAGGATGTTTTGGGAGGCCTAACTTTTGTACCAAAGATTCACTAATAAAATTGTTAGTAGCGGCATTGTCTAATAATCCCCTGACAGATACCCATTTCCCGTAAGCATTTTTCAATAGAACCTGCACGGTAGATAATAAAACCTGAACTTTGCCAAGCGAGGTAGAACTTTGAGCATACGACTGCGCACTATTTTGAGAAGTCTCAGAATTATACTTGGTATTCTGACTGCTTGGTCCTGATAACCGTGATCTTTCATGTCTGGGCAAAAAGGAATGGTGTCTAGCCTTACAATGAAAGCATAAACGTTGTGAACGGCAATTGTTTAACATATGCGTTCCTGACAAACAGTTAAAACAATGTTTTTATTCGTAATTAACTTTCGTCTTTCATCTACTGATAAAGATTTAAATTCATCACAATTGTATAAATTATGCGATTGCTGACACAGACCGCACGTTTACATTTGGTTAGGTGACCGAGCATCAACAGGAAGAGCATGTAATCTTAAAATTCTTTGATTAGAACTGTTAACCTTGTCTTTTGAGAAAGCTTTTGAATCTGAAATACTAGGGTTTTGATTAGCTATGGCGGAAAAGATTTGGCTTCTAGCCTTCAAAAAGTTAATAATTGCTTCATAAGTGCATTACAAATGCTGGGAAAGTTCTGTTTCCCAGGCTTTTAATGTACTTGCATCCAATCTTGCAGAAATGAGGTGAACTAGAAATAAATCCCAGTGATTTACAGGTTGGTTTAAATTGGACAATGCTCTGACGTGTAGTTCTGCAGTGTCAATCAAATTACGAAGTGATAAGCTGTTGTCTGCTTGCACGTTAGGTAACTCGAATAAGCTTTGTATATGGCGTTGAATAGATAAACGAATGTTCCCATATCTGTCCTTAAGAATATTCAGAGCAACTTCATAATTATCACTGGTTAAAGGAAGTGCTTGAATCAGGTTAAGTGTGTTGCCTTGAACTGCCAGACGCAAGTAGTGAAATTTTTAAATTACTGGGATAGAAGTATTCTCATGTACTAAAGAATTAAATAATTCAAATAATGGCTCCCATTCTATGTCCTTACCAGTGAATTTGGGTATTTCTAATTTGGGTAATATAATGCATGAAGAAGATGTAGAAGATGCTGCAGAAGTTTGATCTTCTTGTTTTTCTTTTAAAGTTAAGGCCCTAATAAGCTGTTTAGCTTCAGCAAATCCCTGATAGTATAATTTTTCAACTTCCAACCTATCACTTTGCTGGTCCGGGTGCTGAGTTTCTATACTGCATTGTATCTCATCATATTTCTCAGAGGCTTGTTCATAATTCTTAAGCCTCTGAGAAATTATGTCAAGATTACGCTCTTGGGGTTCAAGCTCCGTTAAAAAAGTACGAAACCGTGTGAGCTTACCCTTACAAGAGGCTCTGGCGTTGCTGAGTTTTTCATCAAGGTTAGGCATGTTAAAAGTTGTTTGTTACTCACGTCAATATTGTGACTTCGAGTACTGGAAGCCAGAGGATGACAGCTTGCTAGGTAGTAAGGTTTAGTCTGATGCGGAAGAAACCGGCTTTGCTTACGTTTCTCTCCTCCTCTGCTGAACATGCGCCTCAGGCTGAAACTTACAATTTGAATTAGTGTTGAAACACAATAAACAAAAATTGTTAATGTTTAATGTGAAATCCAAGATATGAAAATTGTAATATTCCCAGGGTGCAACAGATATGTTTCCCGGGGGTGAGGCACCATAAATATGGTGGAGTTTGCCCCAGAAAACTCCAACTCATAGAGGGAGAACAGCAACAAGCATTAGCATGGATTCAATATCATTAGGGTGAAGTAATAAGACTGAATTATGCGTTAATATAAGGGGCTGAAGGATTTCACAATTAAACATAATAGGTAACAAATATGCAATTTATTAATATACTGTTTAAGTAAACAAAACATCAATTAATAACCATTGAAGAAAATACTTGAGCTTCTTATTAAAAAGTTCATGGCAAAGATCAACTTTGTCTTCTTAAAATAGAAGAGGCAATAAAAATGTTCTATAAATGAGTGCTAAAAAACTTACCTTGTCTTTGGCGACACTTTAGTGGAGGGTATGTCCGGAGTGAATCATCCCTCGAGCGAAGAAATGTATGCAAACAGTCACGTACAACCATTTGTCAGCCCCAGTAGGCAACCCACTCCACACATTTGAGAGGTATCACTGCTGTTGTTGTGCACTGGAGAGATTGGAGTATGTTTACAAACTTGGTTGGTCCTGGCTGACCACGGCGCGTAGCAACTACTGTTGACATTCCTTCCTTGTGCCTTTCCTCACTGCGAGATAGTGCACCATGAAGATTATTATTATTGTTAGTCGTAGACGATGACTCTCACTGCGGTACTTGAAAAGTCTTGGCGAGAATATTTGAAGATTATTGGTCTCAGAGTGGTGACCAAAAAGCAGATTGTCACATGTTGACAGTAGAAAGTCGGCCGTAGAGTAAGCCCGAAGAATAGCGGCCCAGAGTGGCCCGTAAAGTCGTGGCCAAAGAATGGATGAAGAGTGGCACCAGAGTGGCCCGTAGAGTCGTGGTCGAAGAATGGATGAAGAGTGGCACCAGAGTGGCCCGTAGAGTCGTGGCCGAAGAATGGATGAAGAGTGGCACATCACCCAGAAGATGACTCGAGGTTATATAGCGGCGAAAACCCGCCGAGGAAGGCAGCTGACCAGAAACACCACAGCTATTGGTTGGCCAAGGAAATGACGTCACGAGCTCGTGGCGACAGCAGGCAAGCAACAGACAGGCTCAGTGTAGTCGTTGTAGTGATGTGTTGCGGAAGCCTTAAACACTAGGTGAGTTACTATAACATCTATGAACTAGGTGATTAATAACAAGGTTATGCATATAGTTTAAGCAATTAATACATTTCCAAAGAAATAATTATCATTCGGGGATCTCGGTAACAAGAAACAAATTTGACCGACAAATGGACCAAGCTAAACATTGAAAGTATCACGAAAAGTGATCACTCAATATAATTTGTATATAAATGTGTGAATAATGATAACCATTTGAAATTCACACGAATTGCTGTTAAAATGTAAATTGATATTAGGCCTCGGTGATCACAAGTGATTGTGTTTCGTGTGATAAGTGCTTCGGTGATCCTGAGTTAACAAGATGAACTTTTAGTTTTTTTCCCTTTGATCATGTGAACAGTAAAGCAGGATGGAAATGGATGGAATTGAAATGAACTCTCTCAACCTAATACTTTATCCACAATTTTCCTAGACAGGAATTTCTTTGATTACTTTTGATCATGCCAATAATTTAATAAATTTTCTGTGTTTGGATTTTAACATTTCGTGATGGCATCTTTTCCCTTGTCCTTTCCTGTTTTATTGTAAGGCTTAACCAGGAAGGATGTGCTTTGCTAGGAAACCAGCTTGATGGCGCCCCTTTCCTTTTATTGTTGTTAAATTAAGGCCGTAAACTACCCTGAGACACTTCGTCTCGTGCTACCCAAAGCTGATTTTTTTATATTTTTCAACTGGATTCCGACACATTCCTTTCTTTATTTTTAGTGTGTATGCGTTCCGTAACGCATGATGTGCGATGCTATGACAGCTGGGTCATCGTATGCCATAGCGAAACGGGTGCAGTATCTGCATGGCGTTGAAGGCTGTCTCGTCTTGAAAACTGTTCATTACATTGACCACACTTGAACATGATGATTATCAAAAAGATGAATTTCCAAATCACCTATAAAAAGAAATCACAATGTTAAGAAACAAAACAAAATAAAAGAAAAAATATAAGTATTTTAATTATCTCTCCTTAGTATAAAACAAAGTCCCCGATTCTTGGATGTTACGGGTAAACTCGAGATCCACTGGATGGATTTTGATGCGCTTTTCACCATTCTCTAAATGATATCTCGAGGATGATTTCTGTAGAAAATAATTTGTTTATGTTCAAAGGAAGACGGACGAGCAGTAACGATTTCAGTGGAAAAGTCGAAAAAAAACTGGCGTCCGAGCGCTTTTTAAGCTTACGCTGGGCAACCCGTTAAAAATATCTAAATACTATGAGTATAAGAATTGTTCAGCACGAAAAGTTCTACAAAAAGTCCGCGAGAGCATATGTCTATCTTCAATACATCGCCCACTATAAGTGTTTTTACGTTTTAATTTCTTCCAACCATGTCCATTCAACTACTGAGGCGACAGTTTACGAGCTAGCTAAGGGCGAGTCTATCATCCCTGTTACAGCCTAGCTAGCGGGCGAACCTATTGCCCCAGATACAGCTAGCAGCAAACCGTTGAGTCGTGTTGAGTTAAGACTTCTGAGAAGGTGGTTGGTTTTGGAGTTTCACTGGAAGTGCAACTCGGATTTTGTTCATTTCGCTTGTGAAACACAGTCAAGTTAATATTGGACGGAAGGGGGATTTGAGTTTCATTCACCTCGCCATTCCCTGGAAGTGCAACTCTCATTTCGCCTGTGAATTTTTCGTTCCGCAAAATTCACAGTCAATTAAAGATTGGACGTAAGGGGGATTATATTATATTAAATTATACTGATTGGCGTATAATATCTACTTAGTATAAAACAAAGTCCCCGATTCTTGGATGTCACGGATAATCTCGAGAACCACTGAATGGATTTTGATGCAGGTTTCACCATTCTGCAAAGGATATCTCGAGGGAGGTTTCTGTAGAAAATAATGTATTTATGATCAAAGGAAGTCAAGCACTAACGATTTTAGTGAAAGGATCGAAAAAAACTGGCGTCCGTGCGCTTTTTAAGCTTACGCTGGGCAAACCGTTAAGAATATCTATATACTATGAGTGTAAGAATTGTTCAGCATGAAAAGTTCTACAAAAATGCCCGGGAGAGCATATCTCTATCTTCAATACAGCGCCTACTATAAGTGTTTTTACGTTTTCATTTCTTCCAACAATATCCATTCAGTTACTGAGTCGACAGTTTAAGAGCTAGCTAGGGGCGAGTCTATCGCCCCAGTTACAGTTTAGCTAGCGGACGAGCTTATTGCCCCAGATACAGCCAGCAGCAAACTGTCGAGTTGTGTTGAGTTAAAAACTTTAGAGAAGAGTGGTTGTGTTTGGAGTTTCCCTGGAAGTGCAAATCGGCTTTTCTTCATTTCGCCTGTTAACTTTTCGTTCCGCAATATTCACAGTCAAGTTTAGATTGGACCGAAGGTGGATTTGTGTTTCATGCACCTCGCCATTCTTAAATTACGTCTGACAAGAATTTGTTGCACATGCATCTCCATGATTAATATAATTAATAGTCCAGTCAGTGATTTTAACCCATCATGCCGAGACGTAAAACGGATATTGGTCTTTGTTCATTGACACTGAAAAATAAAGCGCTTATCACGTAATGCATTCATAACTGTTCCCGGGCGAAGCCGGGTCGGTTTGCTAGTTATATATAATTTACTGCTAATGGTTATAGCAGGGTATTTTAATTGAACGTCTGTGGACTCCCAGCAATTCTAATTTCAAGTAGTTCCAACTTTGGTTACCAGATACCACTGTCACTGACACCTAGCGATGAACGTTGGAACTAATAGAGTTTTTTACGAGCACACATTTTTATTCACTGACAGAAAACATATAACCACCTAAATATGATTTTAAAAGAAAACACTTACCAAAGAAGTAATGTATTTTCAGGTCCTGTATCTAGTAGTGATAACGTAGAGATAACGTGTTATTAACTTTCGTTCACGTGATTCAACTATCAAGTGAAGAGACCTTCCTCATCTTGAAATTATTCGAAACTTTTTGATCACACCTCGTAGGTTTGGTTAAGTTGAGCTATGACTGCCATCATCTTAGGTTAGGCTAAGTTAAGTTAAGCTACGGCCGCCATCTTGTTAGGTTAGGCTAGGTTAAGTTAAGCTAAGCTACGGCCGCCATCTTGGAGGAGGGTGGAGGAGGAGGAATGTGGAGGAGGTGGTGGTGAGAGCGGTGGGCTTACAACCAGTACAAAACCAGTACTGCTGTAGAGACGGGGCCGATCGGAGGGTTGGGTAAGTGGGACTGTCATCCAATTCCCGATACTCTGTTGAGTATCCTGCTCAGAAAGAAAGACCAGCTCAACTCAACAATCATAAGAGGGGGCTGGTATCAAACCCAGCAATCTGCATCTTTGATGATTTTGCAGCAGAGTCCAAAAACTTTTGCACTAATTATTCTACATTTTGTAGGTGTACATATGTTTCTAACACTTATTTGGACCAATAAGAGTACATTTTCTGACACACGTTTGAAATAAGCCTTGTTGATATGATGTAATATGCACTTAAAATATGGAGATTTGTTAACGTTGAAGTAGTAACATGGAGATTGCTGAGTTTGATGTAATAGGATATGGAGATTGCACACTTTGACGTGAAAAAAAAGCACATGACAAAATGAAGGTTTTATAGATATTACTTCATTACTGATGTCCATTCGTAATTAATTCTAAATTCATTAAACTGACAACAAACTCCAAATCAAGCAACAGTCACAGCACGCTTGCCACAGTGATGTAAACCAACAAGAGTGGATCATGCTGGGTGGCCGCCATATTACAGCTATCATTGGTTTGTTCGGAGATTGCTCAGTTTGAAACTACCATCTGGTGGAGATTGCTAGGTTTGATATTGACACGGATTTTTATTAAAGAAAATAACATGGATTTTGCCGTGTTTGCAGGAGCAACGTAGGTTAAAAAAGTAGAATTCAATGCGAAGTTTAACTCTGTACCAATAACTCAATTTAGAAAATGTTGGAGATTGCAGGGTTTGAAACTAGTCCCCTTCGTCAATGGACACTGGCATGATGATCGATTACCTAGATTTAGCTGTTAATGGATCGCTTATGCGTGTTCGTCTGTCTAACAAATTGGCAGTAACCCGACTAGATATAAAGAAAGCCTGTAATTTGAGTTCCAATAGTGTTATAAATTTTAGCCCAATTTATTTGGGGTATTCGAAATTGAAATATGGTATCTAAAATCCTCAAAGGTCAGTTTTGAATTCTTTATTTCATCCTTATCCTTAAGAACTCTTCATTATAATTCTCCTGACTTCCATACAACTAGAAGGCAGCCCTATATAGAGTCACAAATTTGATTTTAATTGTGATAATAATAATCAAAAAATTAGAATGACACACGAACTTATTCCAGTTCTACTGGTTCCATTTCTTCATTAGAAGACGACAAAAGGTGTAATGGTCTCAACGGGAATGATCACCCATTCTTTGATATTCCTCACCCATGAATCCCAATCTCTACGTCTACCTAAATTACGCTTTCTATTTTGAGTGTGATACGTTGCAATTCGACAATTCGAATTCATTCTTCTGTACATACGTGCTGCATAGGCTAACGTGGCTCCTCTTTTCTTTCAAAACACCGTCATCTTCAAGCGGTAGATTTCCCTTGTTCTCTTCAGTCTCCGACAATATTGAGGCATCCAACATGTAATATCTTTGCAATATATTTGCACATACATATAGACTCTGGGAAAACAGAGACTCTGCGTCAAGATGAGCGATGATGTCAACATGTGTGTGTATGTTGTGTTGTGTGTAAATGAATAGTTTAAATAGTTTTAAGATATAACAAAGTGGTGACGAGTATAAAAAAAACGGAAAACACTAATAATGGGCGAACAACAGCAACAGTCGCAGCTAATTCAAGCCCTGAGCGGACTGGTTACCATCATGGCACAACAAAAACAACTTCAACAGCAAACACCGATGCAGCAACCACAGCACCCGGAAAGTATCAAACGCATGTTACAGAAACAATCTTTAACATTTGAAACATTCAGTGAAGCAAAGGAAACTTTTGACATTTACTGGCAAAGACTTGATATTTTTTTTCAATCTAAAAGGATTGAATGATAACAATCAAGAAGCTAAAGACGCAAAAGGAATGGTGCTGCTTAACAGTTTAGGTAGTAAACATTATGCCTTGTTGGCGAGCTTAACTGCACCTGACTTGCCAAACACCAGAACTTACGACGAAATCATAGGCCTACTTAAATCGCAGTTATTACCTAGACGAAATGTTTTGGCGGAACAACGCCGCTTTTTCTCCCGAATGCAAACGCCTACAGAAAACATTTCATATTACGTAGCTGCTCTCAAAAAACTTGCAAAAACCTGCGAATTCCATGGAAGTTGTGACGATGGCGCGTGTACTAAAGCAGTGATCGAACTTTTATTAAGAGCACAGTTCATACGGGGTTTGCATGATCGAGAAATACGCGAACGTATCCTACAACAGTCACAAATAACCTTTGACGAGGCATTGAATACCGACTTAGCTAATGAAGCATCCAACATTCAAAATCGGGATCTTTATTGCAGTAATTCATTCCAAAACCAGGACGTCAATGAAATTACATCAGTAAAAAGACCGAAACCATCAAAGTCAAGTGGCGGAGACTTACGGTCAAATTGCAAGTATACACGAGCCTCCCTCAGAGAACTTGAACTTGAAGGGCTATGCCTTTGTTGTGGTAAACACATCCATATCTCCAAGGACTGCAGGTCAAAGAAGTATTTGAACTGCACTAAATGTAATAAGTCCGGCCATGTAGAGAAAGTTTGTCTGTACACACGCACAAAACATGTGAAAGTATTGTCCGAAGAGGAAGAAGACACTGCCCTCAACTATTTAGAAGTATGTACATCAAGCACTCAGAACACATAACAGGAATGATAACACATTGCCAGAACTAAAATGCAGGAAACACTGTTTTTAACATATACTCAATTGAGGGGAAGCTTTTCGTCACTGTAAAAATTGGTGCGACACCACAGAAATTTGAAGTTGATTCTGGGAGTCCAGTAACCCTGCTGTCAGAGGAGGCATTTCTCAACCTGGGAATAAAGGCAACCCTAAAATAATCCAACATCAGGTTCCGATCCTATACAGGTGGCATATTCGAACCTTTGGGAGAAGTACATGTTCCTGTTGAGCAAGAGGGGCATAAGAGCGAGGAAAAATTCTATGTCATTAAAGAACCATATTCCCCTATATTAGGATGTGCATGGATACGCAGTCTAAAGATCGACCTAATTCAGCTGTCGAAAATAAGTCCAGGAGAACCCAGTTCCATGAAAAACATTGATTCATCAGTTCTTGATTCCCTTGTTGACAAAATCACCTCGAAGTACTCGGATATATTTAACCCGGACGTTGGCAGAATTCCAAACTACGAATGTCCCCTGAAGCTCAAGGAAAACACAAATCCAGTATACATCAAACGTCGACTAGTACCGTACGCTATATTCCCAAAAATAAACGAATAACTGGATAGCCTTGAAAGCCAAGGCATTATAGTGCACATTGAAACATCCGAGAGGGGGACCCCATTTGTTCCCATTCCAAAACCCGATGGAGGCATCCGTTTGTGCGCTGATTACAAGGTTACAGTCAACCCTAACATCCACGATACTAGGTATCCAATTCCGAAAATTGAAGATATCTTCAATAAAATAAAAAATGACAGCTATTTCTGCAACCTAGACCTCTACAAGGCTTACTTACATATCCCAGTTGACCAAGGGAGTTCAAGATTCGCTGCAATATCAACTCATCGGGGCACATACGCAGTAAAACGGCTGTTCTTCGGAATAAAGAATGCACCCAATGAATTCCATTCAATTCTTGATCAGTTACTACAAGATCTGGATGGCGTCGTTGCCGGCTTTGATTACATAGTAGTTCAAGGGGCGGCAGTTCAAGAAACCCAGCAGAGACGATAGGCCTGCCTCCAACGTTTGCGAAAGCATAACATACACCTCAATCGAAAGAAATGTCAATTCTTCACTCGGAAGATAACCTACCTAGGACACACAATCTCAGAAAAGGGTCTTCAGAAATCGACCGACATAATGTTCCCACAATAGTACTACTACCTAGTTACATACAATATCCAAAAATAATAAAATTGGTGGAGATAAAACTCTCGTACCTCGAGGGTGACGCTATCCTCAAGGCAACCCAACCACGCAATGTGGATTATTTGCGCTCATTTCTGGGTCAAGCGAACAACTACATCAAGTTTATACCTGACACAGCCAAACTTATGAACCCATTAACTCGCCTGATGCAGAAGGACGGACGGTTTCTTTGGACAACAGAGTGCGAAAAGGCCTCCAATGCTATTAAAAGAGAGATAGCTAGCGAACGGACACTGATACAATTCGACCCTGATAAACCTTTCTTGTTAGCAACCGATGCCAGCCCTTATGGACAACCAACTGTCATCAGTCATCAGATTGCAGGAGACGAACGACTGATTGCATTCATTTCTAGATCGTTAACAGCAGCAGAGAAGAATTACAGCCAGCTAGATCGAGAAGCCACTGCTGTATATTGGAGCTTCAAAAGATTTTACCAATATCTCTCTGGAAGACACTTCATCTTAATCGTAGATAATACCCCTCTGCCAGTGCCGGATTAAGACTCACAGTGGCCCTAGGCAATTGTTAATTTGAGGCCCCTTTTCCCCTTTTTTCAACCCCCCTTCCCTTTCCCCTTCATAAAAAAGTCAATCATAACTTTGAAAGAGATTTTATTTACAAATTTACAATGAATGATGAATAGAATAGACAAACGTAATACAGTAAAAAGGGTATTTACAGATGAGGAACGCCTGAGAAGACCAGAGCGAATGAAAAGCTACTGGGCAACTCGGAAAGGAAATTTACTGAAGAAGAGGACCAAGAAATGATTGATTGAAGTGGTCCAATGAGGCCGTAAAAGCAGAAGAAGAAGAAGGAGAAGAAGAAGAAGAATGATGAATAGACTACAATACATATACAAATACATATGTACATTTTCAGAAAAACTTCTCTCTGCATTTTGTTTCGCAGAAAGTTTCAATAACATCATCGAAGTTGATTTTCCTTAAAATGTCCGATTCTGATTCTGAGTCTGATTCTGATAGAAGTCAAAATTGAATCCCACAAAATTAACATGAACCCGAATTCGAATTTCTGCATTCTGTTTGCGATGCACCCTGCTTCATTCCGAGTGTCATTATTTTCCGACTCGTTATCTTCAATGCTTTCTAAAGCCTCGACAATATTATGAAACGAATCATAAACCGCGTTCGTTTCATTAGCATGTGCTTCCCAGCGCGTATCTGACAATGATTTCAAAGTTTTAGCGTTTTTTATATAATTTTTCAACACGCCCCAAATGTGTGGGTTTGCAAAAAAGAAGTTATACAATGATTGCATTATCGAAAAAAAATCAACTGCGTAAAAACAGCTTTTAACAGCAGATTGTCCAACTAAATCGATGGAATGTGTACCTCAAGGAACCTAAACCGGATATTTATTCAGCTCTAATATTTTGGCTTGCTGACCCTGATACTTTCCAGACATATTTGGAGCGTTGTCATAAGACTGTCCTCTACAATCTTGAATTTCCAATCCGCAATCTTCAGTGACGAAGTTCACAGTTTGAGTTTTTGAACTTTCGCCAGTATAACCTTCTGTTTCAAGAATATATTAGACTCCCCCCCCCCAAATGATTTTTTTCATTTTTAGGTGGGAGTTTTTCATTTTTGGGTGTCCTTTTGAGCCGGGGGCCCCAGGTAATTGCCTATTGTGCCTTATGGTTAATCCAGCACTGCCCTCTGCAAAGAACATTTGCCCCAGATAAAGCCTTGCCCCTTATGTCAGCAACCAGGCTTCTGCGGTATGCCCATTTTTGAGTGTGTTTGATTACGAAGTCAGGTCTCGCTCATCCAAACAGCATGGAAATGTTGACTACTTATCCCGACATCCTGTACAATTGAATCAAATTGATAAGAAATTCAGAACAGATAACTACAAGGCAAATGAACAGCAGGTTGTGTCACTTTCAAATCTCGCACTGGTGACAGTAGATGAGATACGAAGATCAACAGATGAGGATGAAGATCTTGTTTCTCTGAAAACACAGCTAATGAATTGGGAAGTATCGATCCCAGAATATAGTCTACACAATGGTGTAATGAAATGAAATGAAAATCCACAGCCTGCTTCCAGTCTCCGACCGGGTCAGGAATGGAATGAATGAAGCCCCCATCTAGCGGCGAGGATATGGACTGTGCCGGTTGCCGAGGCCTGACGCACTCCTCTGGGGCAATGATTAAATGAATGACAGATGAAATGAAATGATAGTGGAGAGTGTTGCTGGAATGAAATTTTGACAGGGAAAACCGGAGTACCCGGAGAAAAACCTGTCTGCCTCCGTTTTGTCCAGCATAGATCTCACATGGAGTGACCGGGATTTGAACCACGGACCCAGCGGTGAGAGGCCGGCGTGCTGCCGCCTAAGCCACGGAGGCTCCCAATGGTGTAATAATACGAGGAAATCGAGTAATGATCCCTAAAGTACTACAGCAAGCAATCCTCAATTAGCTACATTCAACCGACACCGGGGTTGTAAGAATGAAAATGATTGCTCGATCTTACTGCTACTGGAAAGGCATAGATGAAGACATAGAAAACATGGTGAGGAATTGCACACCCTGTTGCCTCGTGAAGAAGAATCCTGAGAAGGTACCTCTGCATAGCTGGAAACACTCGGATGCACCCTGGAAACGAATACATATCGATCATGCAGGACCATTTCAAGAACACTTTTTCTTTGTAGTAATTGACGCAAGTACACGTTGGATAGAAGTTAAATTTTCCAAACATGCTCCAATTTCGTCCAGCACAATTGCGGCATTAAATGAAATATTCTCGCGAAATGGACTTCCTGAACAAATGGTGAGTGTCAATGCCGCCACAGTCAAGCCACATGAATTTCAAGTATTCTGTCAAGCAAATGGAATAAAACAGAAATGTATTGCACCAAATCACCCAGCGACCAATGGAGCAGCAGAACGTGCAATTCAGAGACTAAAGCAAAAATTGAGATGCATGGGCACAGAGATGGGCTCTATGCAAGAGAAGTTAAACAAACTGCTTCTTAAATATCGCACCACACCGAACGAAAACAATGTAACTCCAGCTGAATTGCATCAAGGAAGGAAGCTCCAAACAAACTGGACCTCATCAGACCACAAGGGGAGACCATCCTACAAAAAATAAGAGGAAAGTGCACCCACAATTCAAGAAATTCTACATTTCTGGAGAAAGAGTACAATCCAGGAATTACACCGCTTCACACCTGTGGAAGTTTGTAACCATTGTTGAACGACTGGGAAGGGTTCACTACATGGTGAAACTGGATCAGGGGTACATCATCAAGCGGCATGTGGATCAATTGATGAGATCCGAGGCAGAGGACCCAAATCCATCACCAGCCGCGGGAAGCAGATCGACGGGGCCTTCATAAGGGTACGCTAGGAGGAGTACCAGCCAACAGACCCCATCGACAGAAGCTGAAGGAAGAAGTGAGGACCTAAATCCATCACCAGCCGCAAGAGAACAATGTACAACGACAACAATCCAGACGACTTCTTCATACGGTTACGCCAGGAGTCCCGCACGTCCGGCTCAGCCTACAGAAGCCTATCCAAGGATCGAGGACCTAATTCAGTCACCACTCTCAGATGGACAGTGCACAACGGCCACAAACCAGGACCCGGCTAGAAGGGCAGGAAGACAAGAACCGGATGGAAATGGAAGAGGACCACCAACACCTAGTCCTCCACGGCGTCGATCTACCAACGTTAGGCGACCACTGCAGCGTCTAAACCTATGAACACGTTAAGTGGCGGAGATTGTAATATCTTTGCAATATCTTTGCACATACATATAGACTCTGGGAAAATATAGACTCTGTGTCAAGATGAGCGATGATGTCAACATGTGTGTGTATGTTGTCTTGTCTATAAATAAATAGTTTAAATAATTTTAAGATATAACACAACTTCTATGGGGTCATTTTACTGCCTTAGTTGGCCCTTGCCCTCCCTTTTTAGCACCCTCAGTTTTGGAGGGGTCAGTCCTTTTATTTTTCCCATGATATCCTCTGCCTACTTTCAGAAACATAATGGAAACAGGGTGTAGGTACCCCCCCCCCCTATCATGCACGGTGAATCCTAAATAGCGATACATCATCAAGGGCTCACGACCAGTAAGCTTGGGAGTAGGTGACTCCAAAGGTTTCCTGAGCCGGATCCGTTCTCTTTTCCCTTTTCAGTGACTTTGTGGTGGGCCGTCTTCTCTTGTCCTTACCTATCCAGTTTTCATGGCTCTACAGTATTTCTTTCGAAGTTCCTTAATCCTCATTCTTCGAGATTCGAGGACGTTTATTTACCCTCCACTATACTTTCTTTATTATTTTATTTCTTCCAGTTGGTAAGTACATGTGTAACTAGTTAGTGCAAAGAGAAATAATAGTAACCATCTTCATATTCATCCACAACATTCGCTGATGATCACGACGATACACCCGTTAAAACGACAATCACCAGCACCCTTAAAATCGTCATACTTTCACGATTCCTATAAAGTCTCAAATTTTCCTACGCTAATGTGGAACTGAGATTTGCAATTAGGAACAGAACAATGAAGTATGTCTATGGATATGAATAAAACATGTCTGAATAAATTTGAACTCTAGCACTAGGTAAAAACATGATAGAAGTAAAATAGAACCATTCTCTCCCTATGATAATGCTTCGTTCCAGACGCAAATTTTAACGAGAAGTCGAGATATTTGGCGATAAAGGTACGCTCTCGGAAAGTACATGTTTTGAGCTTAAGAACTAGCGTACATTTTCTGGCTTTGTATATCTAGTAGGCAACTGCTCTACACACTAGTTCTTCTTGTTTGTTCGTTTATGAGTGCAGTGAAGCATTATACCCAGTAACGTTCTTATAATGATCGTATATTGGAAGTCAAGACCACAAAATGTTGAAATACATTTCCCCCAGATTAGTATACAATGCTCACAATGGTTATTGATTAAGGGGATGTTTGCATACACAGGTAAGTGACAGGTATACCAAGGTAGACAACTTCACACCGAAGTGATCCAACAGCGTGACTTATACACCTAAGCAAACAAGACTGGATTACACAAACAGTGGCGATAACTATAGGGTTAGGTTACATTTATCGATATAGGGCATACCAGTAATGATGTTTACCAGTGGAACTGTAGGTGCATGTAATAAAGTGGTAAGATTGTACAACAGATCAAATCCATATTTACTTTATTCCCGGAGCATGTCCGTACGATAATTGTCATATTGTTTACCTTGGAAAGGAAGGTAGTTTAATGTGCCTATAATCTGCCCACGAGAACACAAACTGTTATCTCGAAGTTTTATGCGTGCCATAGGTATACTGGCGTTAAAACATGATTAAAACGCATGCGAATTATGATAATGATAATATATCATCTCGTATACTTCCCCGAGCTAATCCAAGGTTTTAAGGGAATTATGGGCAATGCCGTGCAGAGTGACGACGGGCCCTGTGACTGGAAACTCCCGGGCCCCCTCTGTTATTAATGTAAGGATTGTTGTTGTTTGAGTCTTCAGTCTCTCGACTGGTTTTATGCAGCTCCCCATCCCTCCCTGTCCTGAGCTAATCGTTTCATCTCTACATAGCTACCACACCCTACATCCAAGACAAACTGTTTAACATATTCTAACCTTGGTCTTCCCCTACAGATCTTGTCCTCCACCCTTCCTTCCATAACTAAGCTTGCTATTCCTTGGTTTCTTAGTATGTGCCCTACCAACCTATCTCTTCTCTTCATTAGCAGTTGCCAGAAATATCTCTCCTCTCCCACTCGTCCTAATACCTCTTCGTTTGTAACCCTATCTACCCATCTGATCTTCATCATTCTTCTGTAACACCACATTTCAAACGCTTCAATTCTCCTCTTTTCAGCTGAGCCAATAGTCCAAGTTTCACTTCCATAGAGTGCCACGCTCCAGACAACGGCTTTCAAAATTGATTTCCTAATACCTAAATCTATATTCGATGTCAAAAGATTCCTTTTTTTTGTAGAAATGCTTTCCTTGCCTAAGCCAACCTACTTTTTTATATCCTCTTTGCTTCGTCATCACTGGTTATTTTGATTTCTAAGTAACAGAAGTCTCCTACTTCCTTTAGCTTTTCACCTGCCAATTTGATGTGAAATTTATTTATTTCGGCTCCATTCCAATATTTTGTTTTAGATTTATTAACTTTCGTCATGAATTCTTTCCTCAAGACGAAGTCCATGCAATTCAAAAACTCATTCAAATCCTCTGGCGTGTCGGCCAATATGTCGATGTAATCAGCAAATCTCAGAGTTGAAATTATTTCTCCTTGAATCTTCACTCCCACTTTATATTTTTCTCCATTTTCCTTTGTGGTGACTGGTGACTGTTGACCAAAGAGTGATTTGAAAAGTGTTTACTCCTTGTGAATATGTATATATCCTTGTGTTGCATCATGGGAGCAGTTTTGTGCTTCCTTCATTAATGGCAACCATGTGATTGTGTACTTGTGATTCATGTATTAGATGTAGCGTTAATAAACATGTTGGATGCCAAGATAAATTAATTATTTCACTAAGCATCCACAGTGGTGACCCCGATAGAACAGTGCATAGAGTGAGTGAGTGAGTGAGTGTTAAATTATCGTGTGATAAAACAACGACATTGACCATGCCTCGCACGGACAACACAATCGACGCGACGCCATCAGGTATGCCTACATCAAACAACGAACCTGAAATTTCACGAGTGTCAATTAAAATCCCACCAATTTGACGTAAAATATTTAAGTTTGGCTACTGCAGATCGAGGCCCAATTTGCTACAGCTAACATCACAAAAAAGCTTATGAAGTTCCACTATGTTATCGGCTCACTGGAGCCAGACGTTGCCGAACTTATTAGTGATGTGTTAATAAGACCACTTTCGAATACGCCTTTCTTAGACCTTGTTCATTACCTCTGGTAAGAAATTCATAATCGACACAGGGGAAGATATATCCGTGGTTCATCCCATACCTGAAGATAAAGAGCGTACATATAAACGACTGCTAACGGGACACCAATCAAGACGTACGGCGAGCGCTTAGTACAAATCAACTTAGGTCTCACAAGAGTATTTTTGTGGCCTTTCACAGTTGCTGATGTCCAACAGCCGCTCCTTGGAGCTGACTTACTGAACAATTATGGACTGTTAGTTGATATCAAGCACAAACGTCTCATTGATGGCACAACTAACTTATCAATCCTTGCAACTCCAGCAATTCACACACCTTTAGAAAGTGTTCATTTACTTGATCCCCAGAACAAGTACTCAAGTTTACTGATGGATTACCCAAGCTTGTTTCGTGACAACCCGACCTTCTGTGCCCAAGATATACTATTTGTTCATAGTATCACCACAGTAAGACATCCAGTTTCAGTAAAAGCAAGACGACTGCCGCCTGATAAACCTGTTCAGGCCAAGAGGGAGTTCCAAAACATGATCGATTTGGGAATCTGCAGACCGTCCAAGAGCCCTTGGGCCAGCCCGCTTCACCTTGTCCTAAAATCAGATGGTTCATGGCGACCCTGTGGATATTACAGGGCCCTCAACGCCATTACTTTTCCAGACAAGTACCCGATACCACACCTACAAGACTTCAATAACCGATTATCAGCTAAAACTATTTTCTCCAAGATTGACCTAATACGAGCTTTCCATCACATACCAATTGCAGAAGAAGATGTGCCTGAAACAGCTGTTATCACCCCATTTGTTTTATTTGAGTTTGTTAAACTCCCATTTGGCCTGAGGAATGCTGCTCAGTCATTTCAACGGTACATTGACTCTATTTGTCGAGATTTGGACTTTGTGTTTTGCTACTTGGATGACATTCTTGTCGCATCCCAGAATTAAGAGGAGCACGAGCATCATTTGTGAATCCTGCTTGAACGGTTGCATAAGTATTGTATCAATGTCAAAGTTTCCAAATTTGTTTTTGGTGCTTCAGATATAGCCTTCTCAGGTTACTCTGTGTCATCGTCAGGAATTAAGCCGCTCTCCGACCGTGTCGATGCTATTGTCTCATTTCCACAACCTCGCACCATTGCTGACATACGACGATTCCTTGGATTGGTAAATTTTTACCGCCGCTCATTGCCCAACACAGCTGAAACCCAACACCTACTCTTCAACCTTTGTAAAGACACGCGCAGGCGTGACCGCAGGGAAGTCGAATGGACACCAGAAGCAATTGAAGATTTTGGGCAACTGAAACAACAAATTGCAAATGCTACTCTTCTATCACACCCCTCAGGTGATCTGCCATTAACGTTAATGGTTGATGCTTCAGATTTTGTCATACCACAAACCTCTGACGTATGCTTTTCACCAACGACTTAATAAAGCGTCACCAAGGCAACTTCGTCAACTAGATTTCATTAGCCAGTTCACAACTGATTTGAGGTATCTCCATGGGAGAGAAAGATTTCTGTTCTCGCATCTCATCCATCTCCATACCAACACAACTGTCATTCGATGAAGTCGCAAAAGCCCAAGAATCTAACGAGGAATTTCACCGACTACAACAGTCCACAGGAACAACCCTTCAGTTCAAGACGTTTTCCTTGCCTACAGGAGCTAAATTACGGGTTGACGCATCCACAGGAGAATTAAGACAATTTTTACCCAGTCAGTTTCGTAAGCCAACATTTCAAGCATTACACGATATGGCTCACCCAGCTATTATTGCATCTATCAAGCTCGTTCAACAACGCTATGTATGGCCATCTCTCAAACAAGATGTCAAGCTTTGGACAAAAACTTGTGTTGCTTGCCAACAATCCAAGGTCACAAGGCACACTACTAGCCCAATTGGAACTACGAACCAGTGGACCGACGCTTTTCCCACATCAAACTGGACATCGTTGGACCACTCCGTCCATCCGAAGGACACTCGTACCTTCTCACAATCATTGACGGCTTTTCTAGTTGGCCTGAAGCTACTCCCCTGAAGGATATTACGGCTGAAACAGTGACTTATGCCCTATTGCACTCGTGGATAGTCCGCTTTGGTGTACCATCCACTATAACTACTGATCGAGGCAGACAGTTCGACTGTTCACTCTTCAGTAGCTTAATGAAACTTCTCGGCATCCACCACATTAAAACAACAGCCTACCATCCTGCTGCTAATGTGAAAATTGAACGTTGGCACCGTCAACTGAAAGCTGCACTCCGGACACAACTCTCCAGCAACTGGATACCTCAACTTTCAACAGTGCTCCTTGGAATGCGATCCCTAGTTATTCCTCACTTGGACTCGACTCCAGCCACACTCCTTTATGGAGAACCTGTGAGATTACCAGCAGACTTCATTGAAGAAACGCATGTGACAGATGTACCTTCATTCACTCTGAAGCTCAAGGAACATATCAAATCCCTACGCCCAGTTCACCCAGGTCATCATTCAGCAAAAAAGACATTCGTCCATCCCGAGCTCTCAACGTGTTCTCATGTATTCATCCGCCACGATGCAATTCGCAAACCCTTACAGCCTACCTATGATGGACCCTTCAAAGTGCTTTCTCGAACCAATAAACATTTTGTGATTGAGATGCCTACAAGTGATCAGACCATAAAACTGCCTTCCTCTTATGTGAACTGTACCCATCCCAGACTGCCAAACAGCAAACCACTCATCACCATCAAGATGATGGACCAATTCTTCCATCCCCCAAGTCTGAAAACCACCGTACCCACTCTGCACGAACTGTTCGCTTTCCAGCTAAGAATCTCTCCGCTGTCACTGGGGAGGGAGTATGTGATGACTGGTGACTGTTGACCAAAGGGTGATTTGAAAAGTGTGTACTCCTTGTATATATGTATATATCCTTATGTTGCATCATGGGAGCATTTTTGTGCTTCCTTCATTAATGGCAACCATGTGACTGTGTACTTGTGATTCATGTATTAGATGTAGCATTAATAAACATGTTGGATGCCAAGATAAATTAATTATTTCACTAAGCATCCACAACTTCATTGCTTGTTCAATATAAAGATTGAAAGGTATGGGTGATAAGTTGCAGCCTTTCCTTACACCTTTCTGAATATCAGCTTCTCTCTCATGTCCTTCAGCTGGAATGACTGCTGTCTGGTTTCTGTATAGATTGTAGATCACCCTCCTATCCCTGTACATTATTCCAATCGTTTTCAAAATGTCAAACAATTTAGCGCAATCAACGTTATCAAAATCCTTTTTAAGTCTACAAATGCCATGAACGTTCTCTTATCTTTCCTTATTCTACGTTCCAAAATCAGCCTAAGACTTAGTACAACTACCCGTGTTCCTACATTTCTCCTGAAACCAAACTGGTCTTCGCCCAACTCCGTTTCAATCTTGCTTTCCATCTTCTTGTAAATTATTCTAGACAGGATCTTTGAATCATGAGTAATCAAGCTGGTTATAGGGTAATCTTCGTGAGCTCCTACTTTCTTCGGTATAGGGATGATAACATTCTTCTTGAAATCAGAGGGTACCTCTCCTGTCTCATAAATCCTACACACCAAGTGAAATAACCTGATCAGAACATCATCGCCTATGCAGCGTAGCAACTAAATCGGTATATCATCTATGCCTGGTGCTTTGTTTCTGCTTAAGTCTCCCAATACTCTGTCAAATTTTGATCTCAATATTAAATCTTATTTCGCATCCTCATCAAGGATTATAAAATAATATTACGGAACTATTGTTTTACAATCCTCTTGAAACTTAAAAAACTGACAATGCGCTTTTTTTTGGACAGTTGTTCTGCAAAAGACGTTCATCACAAGAACGTGCAAGAAAATCCCGCAAGCAATGAAAATATTCCAATATGTTTATATTCCACTAAATCTACTTACTATCATAAGCAGGACATGCACAATTATAAGTGTCAATAAATTACAATTTTAAGTCTATGTAGAATTTATAAAAAATAAGCCTGTGATACTGTATTATTTTCGTTAACAGAGAGAAGCTGGGGAATAGTATTACATATACCGTACTACGCTGTTGTTTTTTTTCTTTTGCGTTGTGGGATCCACATTTGTCCTGATGAGGCACAGCGCTAAACCAGTTCTGAAGGCCCTCTTTGATAGTCTATCAATAATATTTTAGAACCTTTAAGGTTTGGGAAGCAATTAAGAAAAAGGGAGTGGGAAAAGGACTGTAAGCAGAGTGAAGAAGATGTACTGTGGAAGTCTGAGTTGTGTGAAAGTGGGAAGGGAAAGAACAGAGTAGTTCAAATAAATGAGCTGTCTGAAACAGGGCAGTGCACTGTAACATCTTCTCTTCATTGTGGTCCTGGATGAAATAATGACGTGGGTAGCAGAAAAAATTGGAGAATGTAAGATGAAAACAATGATGTTTGCCGATGATCTAATGGTCGTGGAAAACAAGGAGGAGGAAATACGAGAGCAACTGGAGGCCTGGGAAGAAACTGTGGGAGAATATGGACTCAAATTCTACATCAGTAAATGTGAGTTCCTATTAACGACAAGGAAAAAAATATAGACCAGTGAATGAGATAACATTAGGGGGTGGAAAGCTGAAGCAGGTGGAAAGCCTGAAGTATTTGGGAAGAGTAGTGGAGGAAAATGGGAGAAATGACAAAGAGATAACCGAACTTGGCAGACAGGCAGAAGCACTTCTGAGAAGCATCATGAGCTTTGTGTGTAATAGAGATGTCCCACGAAAAAGCAAAACTAAACTATACGTCAGACATATGGAAAATGAAGAAAAGAGACATAAGCAGAGTACAGGCAAGAAAAATGAAATTCTTGCAAAGTAGGATAGGAGTAACAAGAAGAGACAGGGTGAGAAATGACAAGATCAGGGAAATAATGAAAGAGGAGCCCTTGTAGGGTAGGATTGAGACATCAAGACTGAGATGGTATGGACACTTGAAGAGGATGAAAGAGAAGACGATTCCCAAGCGAACGCACAAAATGCAGATGCAGAAGAAACGACAAAGGTGAAGACCAAGGGATAGATGGCTGAAGGGAGTGGAAGAGTGTGTCAAAGAGAGAGGAGAGGACTGGACCAGAGTGACGACGGAGAGGAGGTGGGAGGAGATAACTAAGTGGAGAGGCCTATGTTCCAAACAGACCCGGCCTGGGGCTGGAAACTGTACATGATGATGATGATGATGAGTGATAAAGACAATATGCTCGTTTAACGTACGCAAATTTAGAGAAAATATGTTTACTTTGCATAATATACGGGTTGTGTAATTTCATCAATTTTACAGTATTAAGCTATCTATGGATTTGGGAAAACAGGTGGATTCGAATTTCACCTCTGCGTCAGTCATTCTAAGCGTATTTTACATGGTTTTTCGTGTTAACTACGGTTTAGCCAAAGGCTGGGATTGCCCCATTTGTTAGATCTGGTGACTTGGTAGTTAATTCGATATTGTGTTTATGTATGGAGCTCATACTAGCACGTCTTTCACTGCGATCAAACTTCGCGGGATAGTAGCATGCACAGATACCTTACTAGCATGGTAGCGTGGAACACATAAAGTAAGTTTCCGCTACCTAGCGGTAAATATAAGCACTCATTGAACTAGCATTCTTGTCAATGATGGGCGCAATTATTCTTAGTACGAACACCTCCCCTACAATAAACCCCACTTTCACTTGGGTTTAGACATCGCCGTCTACAATTCTCAAGCCGTGCCTTAAGGTTGGGCAACAGCGCCCACCTGTCATCTGGGAGGCCTAGCGCAAGCACATGGTAATTGCTAACACTGCGTAAACACATAGATTTTGACGCCAAATGTCTCCGAAAATACAGTAATGTTTGTAGAAAGTGAAACACCAAGAACAAGAGATGTGACCACATTGCACTTTATACCACAGATTAGGGATTTGACAATACATTACTGATTAGAAAGACAGTCCGGTACATGCACGTTGACGGTCGATCTTCAGTACGGCGTCGCGCCACCACGTGCTGCACTCAGAGCCACTAGACGTCGTAGCATGGAATCATACAGCGCTTGAATAGGCTGCTGGGGAATACCGTCCCATGCGGTTAGTAGGCGCGTCCACAAAGCATTAACAGTGGTGGCAGGTGGACCTGAACGAACAAGTTGCCGACCGACCATATCCCAGACATGTTCGATGGGTGACATGTCAGGCGAACGGGCAGGCCAGGGAGGCAGAGGTATCCGTCGTTCTGCGAAGAAGGCCTGCACTTTCCTCGCCACATGCAGGCGGGCATTGTCGTTCTGAAATATGGCCTGTGGAACGGCCTGCAAGAGGGGCAGTGCAACGGGCTGTAAAACTTCCCTGATGTGGCGGTCACTGTTCAGATTGCTCGCAAGACGTACGAGGCGCGATCGCCTGTTATAGGTAATTGCGCCCCAAACCATTACACCTGGTGTTTGTCCGCTATGTCGCTCAACAATACAGTCTGCCTGATTGCGTTCTCCATGGCGACGTCGAACGCGTATGCGGCCATCACTGTAGGACAGGATGAAGCGGGACTCGTCCGAAAACACTACATTTTGCCACTCAGCCTGCCAGTGTCGACGTGCACGTGCCCATTGTATTCGGAGGCGTCGGTGGTTTTTAGTCAATGGAAGCAGACGCAGTGGCATGCGTGCTACCAGTCCAGCCCTCAAAAAATGGCACCGCACCGTCGACGCAGACATGTCCACCCCGTTGCAGTGCTCCAACGTCGAGCCAACACCGAGTACGACGCCGTTCTGTCCGATACGGCCATGCGGAGAAGATAGCAGTCGTCTCGCGCTGTGGTCACATTGCGTCGTCCTGTGCTCTGCCGTCGCTGTGTACGGCCCTCCTCTCTCCACTGGATCCACATACGCCTTACTGTTGACGCATCGTGCCCTGTATGAGCCGCAATGTCTCGGAATGACAGACTCGCCTCCCGGAGCCCAAGCATTCTGTCCCATTTAACCGCACTCACATGCTGATAGTCCACCCTATGATATCGGCGAGGCATCGTTGCACTTGCTTACACGTTTCCACTTGGTATGACGGTCCCACGCCGACAGAGCTGTGCGGAACACTGACCTGTCCGTCCCACGACAGAGGGCACTAGTGGCCAATGTGCACGCCATCTCTCTGCGATTTCAATCACTTAGTATGGTACCGCAGGCTTACACGACCCCTGTTCTGGGAGTGTCTCCGACCATTTCTTCTGGGTGTTTCACTTTCTACAAACAGTAGTGTACAGCAGAACTTAACGTCCGCTAAATCTACACACAAATATCACAAATAACGGATACATATTATCATGCTATGTTGATTCACGATAAGGTAATAATAAAAGGCTGTACTGTATCTCAATATCCCAATGTCTGAAGTTTCCTTTTATTGCTGCTAAGCTCACTGCCGTCATGACGCACTCAGAAAAAAATATTTAAGACTATTCTTACGAACTTAGAGACTGCCTTTGATTTTTAAAATTACTTCACTTTTTGTCCACACATGCACTCATCATAGTCACAATAGGCCTCCAAGTTGAATGCTGACAATCTAGCAATAATGCTCCACTGGTGACTTAATTTAAAAATTGGTAGCTTTCTGATGAAATTTACCTAAAGGCACTTGCCAACTAAGTTCAGTTCATAATGTACTGGAATATAGAGGACACATGAAGATATATACCAGAACTAAATTACTAGGCACTGAAAGTCCACCTCGCTGTAGTGATCAAAACGTAGTGATATAACCAGTTATTTTAATAGTGCTGCCATAATTTGACTTAAAGTCAGGCACAAAACACTTCCTAGGCATCTGAAATAGATTAATGAAATATTAGTGAAGAATTTGTTGGTTAAATTCATTCATGCAACTTAATACGGGAAATACTCACTTCTACAACATTCAGCATGTCTGATTTATCACGAGGAATTTCACGGGTGGTGAAACAGTTTGTAGGAACTGCTTTTATATGCTGTCATATGAAAATAAACGATATTTAAGAATAAAACTTAGCATGTGGTCTTACGTGTTTATGAAACTTACGGACTCCACTAAACGTTGCCAATTATATCAACAGCACGGCTTGAGAATTATAGACGGCGATGGTTTAGATAAGCCCAGTCGTTCTCGGTGACGAGCTGTCTCCTTCCCTAGCAATGTCTTTGTCAAGATGTCGGTCAAGTTGTCGGTGGATGGAACATATTTTAGGGACAGCAGTTCTCCTTTAATCTTCTCCCTGATGAAGAAATGTCGAAGGTCTATATGCTTGCTCCTCTGCGATGTCACATGGTTGTTCGCTAGTGCGAGTGTCCCTTGGTTGTCGGCCAGCAATGGCCTTGGCACAAGGTCACCCACTCTGATTTCCGTCAGGAACTGTTGCAACCACAAGATCTCTTTGGTTGCCTCACACATTGCCATGTATTCGGCTTCCACTGTGGAGAGGGCGGTTGTTCTCTGCTTTCTTGCAGCCATGAGACTGCACCTCCAGCAAGCATCATGACTTATCCACTGAATGACCGTCTGTCTGTCCTATCACTTGCCCAGTCTGCATCACAGAAGGCTGTCACTCGTTCTCCCGTTCTCTTGAATGTCAGCTCAATGTCTTCTGTGTGCTTTACATAACGCAGGAGGTGACGAAATCCCGACCAGTGTTCAGCTGTTGGCCGCTCGTTGAACTGACTGAGGTATTGTGCTGTTTTGACCTATGGTCATCGACACGACAATAATAATAATAATAATAATAATAATAATAATAATAATAATAATAATAATAATAATAATTAAAAATAATAATAATAATAATAATTTTATTGTAACGAGCTAATGCTGATCACGCCGAACGAAGGACGGAAGCCAGAAACGATCCCAGATCATTATCCGCGAACGTCTCATTCATAAGCAGGACGTAAATTCGCATATTAACACGTCTTTTTACCCAATATGAAATAGAAATATTTTCTGGTATAAGGCAGCCCAAGCAAGTGATATTCTGGACAAGGGACTAAGACAGAACAAATCGCGGAATCTGTCACTATTTTTTTTTAATGGAGCAGGAGTAGGGGAGCAAGACGGGTTTAAACTCATAGCGTCAGCAGTTTTTAAATTGCGCGCGCCTGAGCCAAGTAAAATTGTCGATATATCATGAACCCAGGGTCGGATTTTAACAAATGAGGTGACGTTGGACTCGGGCTGACGTGCTCTTTGCTACGGACGACTTGTACTACTTTTCAAAACATTTTTGAAAATTTTTGTTATTGAAAATAGGCGATAGTTTAAAAACAAACATGATAGAACGTTGTGCCAAGATTCAAGCGAATGGTCTTTATGACCTTTATTTTTATAATAAAACTTTTTTTATTTTTCATGTTTTTTGTTGTTGTTGGAAACAGTCCAATTATGAAATTCCTATATTTTGGAAACTAGGAAGTTTACAAAAAAAATTCTTTGACATAAATGAATGGTCCCTACCCCCTCTACCCCCCAATTTAAATTTCAAGTCTCGAGGTTAAAAACTTGACAGTAGTGGGATGATAGGAGTTCTGGTAACTAGCCTACTTTCCTACGAACTTTGCCGATATCTCTCGAACGCATGATCGGATTTTAACGAACGAGGTGTTGTTGGCGTTGGGATGACGTCCTCTTTGCTAAGAAAGTGTGTTGGTATTTTTTATAATAGAAAATTATTGGTTTTTTGAATTGGCGCTATTTTGGAAACGGTAAAGATGAGAAAAAATTTGTTTGATGTGAATGAAAGGTGCCTATGCCCTCTAGGTGGACAGCAAGTTTCATGTATGTAGGAGGAAAAAAATGATAGCCTACGTTTCGCGAACATTGACGATAATTCGCGAACGCCTGATCGGATTTTAACAAATGAGGTGCCGTTGGATTCGAGCTGACGGGCGCTTTCCTCAGGACCACGTATTATATTTTTTTATTTTTTTTGAAATTTTTTGTTTTTGAAAGTAGGTGATAGTTTGAAAACCAAACTTGATAGAACGTTGTCCAATAGTTGAAACGAATGGTCTCTATGACCTTTATTTTTTTATAATAAAACTTTTTATTTCTTGAGAATTTTGAAAACACTCAAATTTTGAATATTTTATATTTTGTAAACTAGGAAGTTTACAAAAGAGTTTGTTTGACATAAATGAAAGGTTACTACCCCCTCTACCCTCCACAATAAATTTTAAGTCTCTAGGACAAAAACTATGCATTTTAATTTTTTTACTTGTTTTTTATTTTATTTTTAAAATGAAACGTGCTCGTAGACAGTTAGACAGTACCGCTGGACATGTGTGTTAGAACAAGGCTATCACTGGCCATGATGAATACAGGAAATGGCTATTTCGACGGGGCGATGTATGGCAGATTGATGGAACGAGGGGTCGCTTTTTTCAGATATTTCCTATGACGCATATTTCAAAAATCCCTCATGGCGATCTCGGTGACCGTGCCCGGAAGAAATGAATTGCTATTTTTGTGGGAATGGCGGGGCAGCTTATTACGGTTGATTTTGTGATATTTCCTATGACAGATGGAGGCGAATATTTGAAAATGTGTGCTAGGATGTTTTACCTTCAAGGAGATCTTTAACGTTTTAGTCAACGGTGATGAGCGAGACCGCTCTCTGACACAGCAGACGGTTGTAGGATATGACCAAGTGATTCTTGGACGTGGTGAAAGTAAGTGGTTAACATGGTCATGCATTGAGGATGGCCACTTGCTAATGATTATTATTATTATTATTATTATTATTATTATTATTAATATTACAGTAAAATGTTTAAGACACATACGTTTTGATTGATAACACACATAGTCCTGCTCGCTGGAGACTGAATACTATACCTAGCCAGATACTTTGTCAGAACAACTGCTGATAAGACAGAAAAATGTCTACGTCAGCAAGAAGTGCGATATCAGCTTACTTGCCCGGTAGAGGCTAGCAGGCCTATTGTTTAAACATAAGCCATGTTGGTTCTTATGCAGTAGCACTACCAATGTATAAGAGGCAGCTATTATGGTTCCTTATTAAAAACATGAAACTAGTATAAGGTACACGAATCATATGGTGCTTGAGGAATGTGGAGAGGCGTGGGAACATGCGAGAAAGAGAAACAGACAACCATTCAAGGTCAAAACGCTGAGGAAATGCAACTCTCTCTGTTGCTAAGCAGACTGATAAGGTTTGTGTTAGTAATACACTGACAGGACCAGAAAATAGAAGTATACAGTAGAGCTGTGGAAGAAAAATCCTTTTAATTTTTTCGTAAGTACCTATGAATGATTATTTTAATAATGTAATGCTAATGAACCTTAAATTTGTAGTTATTGATAAGGTAATTAATGATTTTTAATTCATTTGTTTGCAGATAATCGGTATACCTTACATGTCTGAGAGAGAAGAAACCATTGCAATTTTGAGCCCACCAGAAGGAAACAGCAACAAGCCAGTACAAGCCAAGGTGAGATTTTTAAAAAACTAATTTGTTTCATTTTTTGTTTGATATTTTTTATTTTATTTTATGAAAGGCATGTATTAACGTGAAATTAGGTATTTATAGCGGTTTATTTTATTTATTTTTAGAAACTTGGAAAGAAAAGCCTTACCGCCGTAGCAGTTGCTGAAAACCCGAGACGCACTAGAGCGAAACCATTGCCAAAGAGTGAACTATTTAAAACTCAGGTAAGCCTAACATAAAATGCTATTCCATTTTACAGCTACTGAAAACTCATACACAAAAAAACCATTACCTGTACATGAGTGGGACAATGATTGCTTTCTTGATTAATGGCTATGTATTGGCAAAAGGTACAAGACCATATTGGTTGTTGACCGGGAAAAGTACAAGGCCATATTGGATTTACTAAAAACAAAAATTTAAATTTAATTTATGGGCGGTTCCCTATGAACTCAACGAATATCCACAAGTTTGAACATGATATTCTGGACAAAACGACATGACATTCATTTTTTAGTTTTTTTGTTTATATACATTATATATATTGGTTCAAGGGGGATATAAATGACTGCAGCTTTATTTTAAAAAATAGATGGGTTACCGTTGTGCAGACATACAGTAAATTTTTTAAATATTTTTTATGGGGTTTATGATTTAATGTTAATTAATGTTGAAGTTTTATTTACAAGTATTGATTGATTGATTGAGTGGATGGTTTATTTTGTTTGTTTTAGGTGTGGTCATGCGCCATTAACGTAGTGAACAGACAGTGAACAAGCATACATTGTGCTTTAAAATACTCTGTGCTTTTGTGCAACGTTAATAACTTGCAATAAAAAGTTTTATTATAACACATGACATTAGTACCAAATACAACAAGTGAGCAAGTCGGTTTACCACGTGGATTAAATTTAAAATCAGAAAACGATCGTTGATTAACATTTGAATCCTGGCCTGTAGGCTTTTTGTCGGCACATGAACTTGCTGGAGCTGGCTTCTATTGCTTGAACCGAGAAGATGTTGTGCGTTGTGTGTTTTGTCGTATTGAACTTTCACACTGGGAAGAAGGGGATGATCCCTTTAGAGACCATTTGCGATGGTCTCCTTGTTGTCCTTACATGCTTGGAAAACAAGTGGGTAACATACCCGTGTATCCATTTTACCGAACCACAAGGCCATTGGCCGCTACTTACGTTGCTGAATCACAAATAAATAATAATAATTATAATGTATTACCAGCCAACAACGGTAGTGTCGATATATGTGGTCCATATGCCATAGACAGTGTTGAATTGGCATGTGCTTTTGAAAAATTGGGAGTTTGAAAGACTAAAGCACCAGCACACCCAGAGTACAGGTCTGTTGAAAAACGTTTGAATCTTATAAGAATGTTTGGCCATTAATATTAAAACACCATACAAAACAGCTATGTGAAGCTGGATTTTTTAATACTGGTGAAGGGGATAAAACAATATGTTTTCATTGTGGATTTGCTTTAAAGGATTGGCAAATGACTGATGACCCTTTTGTGGAACACGCTCGTTGGTTACCTAACTGTCATTACATGGTGTTGCTTACAAGTCAGGAATTGTGAACACTATTCGCAAAGAAAACATGATTGCAGCACAAGAGATAAAAGTGCCTTTAGCGTTAGAACACGCGGAGCAAATACATGAGGCTGAAAAAAAAAGACTTGTCTTATGAACAGATACAAAAGTGTGACCAACAATTATGTAAAATTTGTTATCAAGATGAAATAGGTGTTGTATTTTTGCCTTGTGGAAACATGATAGCATGTGTCAAGTGTGCATTAGACCTTAACACTTGTGCTATATGCAGAAATGTAGTATCTGCTACAGTTAGGGCATTTCTTGCATAAATAGTATAATTTATTAGCAATGCATAGTGCGAAATACCTAATTGCACAATATTATTAAAGCTGTTTAGAGTGTAATAGATATGCTTTTCTTTTGTTTATAGACTACTACAATGAATGTTTTGAATGCTGTGGAACAATCATGTGGCTTAGAGACAAAGAAGCTCAGCGAATTGCCAACGCATATTCCATTCCGGATTATCAAAATTCGGAAATTGAAAACAGCATATGGTGATCAGGTACTTTGTGTATGCGAAAATTTTGAGACATTTCTGCCTACACGGTTTAATGATATGACGGAGAGTGTTTTTGATGAAGTGAATAATGCTGTGCAACCTGTACACTTAATTTATGAAGGTTTTAAAAGCAATAGGTGCATGGTCCGTTTTAATTAAATTAAAAAAACAAATGTGAAATAATAATGGAAAAATATAAGTGATGTCAATAGACTGAAAAAATGTGTATAGAATAAAAATGTTTTAGTTTTTAGTATTGTCTTTAAAAATATTATGATGAAACCAAAAAAAATGTATATAAAGTTTGTAAATAAATTCAAATGATGTTACAATGCTGTTTTATTTTCTACAAAGTTACAATATTTAACATTGCAGAGTATACATGATTATGACAATAAATGCATACTTAATACAAGTCTTTGCCTTTACGATAGTGTGTTATAGTTTTAAAAACCAAGCTTGTTGTAGATCTTTTTTCCACGGCGAACAATAGGTATAATAACGTCATTATCACTATTATAATCATAAGCAGCATCATTATTATTATCCTCAACATCACTAAAACCAGTTAAATATTCTTGTTCCTGTTCCTGTTCCTCTTCCTGTTCCTTTTCCTCTTCCTCTACAGTGTTCTCATGTAGAGTCTGCGTGGCTTTTGATAATGTTAAGGGTTTTTTGAAAGTTGAATTATATTCAGCAGCAGTATTGTTTTCTAGCACTCGCTTTTTAGCATTTTTATGATTTTCTGTTGACAGCAACAATGTGTCATGCAGTACACTACATTGATGTTCACTGACACTTAAAACCACACTATTTTTACTATTTAGCTCACTTCGACATTGTTTTGAAAGTTGTTTTGAACAACGATAATTAACAGTTCCATTTTTATTGGTTCGTTTCACAATATATGAATATCCTTTATAGAATGCATGAGGCTTACCATACCAAGTCACTGATACTTCCATGTCAATTGTCAAGCATAGACTAAGCTCTAGTGAAGACAACTTGACAATAAGAACAATAGTCTAATGTGGGCGCATATAAGGGTGCAAATGTGGCAAGCAAAAAAGTGGGAGCAAATGAGTGAGCAAAAACTGGAAGCAAAAAGTGGAAGAAAAAGTGGAAGCAACAAGTGGGAAGCAAATGTGGGAGCACAAATAATAAACTTAGTTATAACCTAACCTAAACTAACTTCACATAACCTAACCTAACTTCACCTAAACTAACCTAACCTAACTTCACCTAACCTACCCTAACTTAACTTGAAAGTGGGAGCAAATGTGGAAGCAAAAAAGTGGGAGCAAATGTGGGAGCAACAAGAGGGAGAAAATGTGGGAGCAAAGAAAAGTGGGGGAAAAAGTGGGAGCAAAATGTGGGAGCAATTGTGAGACCAAAAAAGTGGGAGCAAATGTGGAAGCAAAAAAAGTGGGGGCAAATGTGGGAGCAAACAAGTGGGAGCAAAATGTTAGAGCAAATGTGGGAGCAAAAACGTGGGAGAAAAAAGTGGGAGCAAAAAGTGAGAGAAAATGTGAGAGCAAATATGTGGGAGCCAAAAGTGGGAACAAATGTGGGAGCAAAAGAGGGAGCAGATATTGCGAGCAACCATGACTGGTTGTTAAGACTTTCATATCAACCAATGCACATGAATTAAATTTTAGTAGAGTAATCTGAGTAATAATATTATTAATAATAATAATAATAATAAAGTGGGAGCAAATGTGGGAGCAACAAGAAGGAGCAAAAAGTGGGAGCAAATGTGAGAGCAAATATGTGGGAGCAAAAGAGGGAGCAAAAAGTGGTAGCAACCATGACTAGTTGTTAAGACTTTCATATCAACCAATGCACATGAATTAAATTTTAGTAGAGTAAACTGAGTAATAATAATAATTATAATAATAATAAAAGTTTTAAAAAATTGTATTGATATTTTTCAAGGTTGAATTTCCAAAGTACTGTCAAGAATAATAATTACATGAAACAGATTCAGAGAACTCCAGAGTACTTAAAGTTTAATCATTGGCTAGGAGTGATATAGAGCTAGCTAACCTAACTTAACCCCAGCTCACCAAATTTAACCTAACTTCACCTAAACTAATGTTATACAAGTTGTGACTTGCTTTGAGACTGGCTATGACGTCACAGATTAATGGTGGTGGGAGGCTGGCAAAAAGGATTTTTTTTTTGTTTAATAAAGAGTTACGTCCTGCCTCCCAACACCATTCATCTGTGACGTCATAGCCAGTCTGAACTGAAACTGCTGTATTTACACGGCAGAGAATTCAAAATCCTGTTCCATAATTAGACAATCATAAGCTGTTAACTGTTCATGATCTAAATTAATTCTTAAGAAGGTACTGCCCCCGTAATTGAATTATGTTGAGACCACGGTGGCTATATTGAAAATTATGAAGAAAGTTATGGCTGTCATAGTTATGACGTGGATGGTCATGACGTAAGCACGGATGACGCAGACGTTATACCAGCAGGCTACTTGAGCTGAGATTCTCAATGACGTCAGCATTTATTCGAGAAAGATCCGAGATTTACGACGCAGTCGCAGGAAACGTGGAATCATGCTGAGGAAGAAATTATGCTATTGGAGGGGAGGCTCGAACCAATCAACGATTGTTTGAAGGAAGACGGAGATTGCTGAAACTATGGTATTTTTAATACTTTTTGGAATGAAGAATTGTGGAAATCCATTTGCAGTAGTGGCATTGATTTGGAATTTTGGTGAAATCTATTTCCTGTTTTTGAATTTTGAAAATCCGTCACGTATTGACGAAGTTGGAACTTCGAGCGATGACGCAGTAACACGCTATGGAAGGGATGGATACGCCCCTTATGAAGTTTATAAAAGGCCTTGCGCAGAAGAGAGGAGTCTCAATCGTCAGATCTCATATCGCATATCTCAAATCGTCAGATCTTCAGTGCTTATATAGTCGTTTTGGGGAGACGTCGAGTGATATTAGTAGAAAGAGTCGTCTTTATAACGCGTGGTGAAGCCACCGCATTAAACGAGATTCAAGCAGGCAAGCAGTGCAAGTTTACTGTGAGTAAAACTAGGTGAAGTTATAACGCACATTATAACGCGTCTACAAGAGTGGCTATGAACAGTTAGCGGTTGCCTATAAGCTAATCATATTGTGCAGTGCTACATTAAGCAGTGTAGTAAATTTGAACAATTTCAAGGAGTTATTTTAGAAGATATTAGCAATTTTAGATGACTGACAAAAGTGATTTTCTCGCCACCTGAGAAGCACTCTGTATCGTCAGATCCTACGCTACGGCTGACACTGCTAGTATAACAGGGAGACTTCAGATTGAATTGTGACACAACGCTACAGTATTATGGAGCAGTTTAATAAGGCAGTTTGTTCTTCTATTACCATAACCGAAGAGAAGATGGAAGGCTAAAGGACTTTAATGCGATTGGGACATACATCGTTGGAGTAAGATAGCAACATGGAACTTCGCTAATTGCCATTCCATACAAGCGAACATGTGGTGAACAACCATCTACACCCATGTTTCGTGGCTCAACGCTGAATACTATCAAACAGCAATGGAAACGATTTCATACTCACTGAATATGAATATTTCAATGGAAATTACTACAAAAACTTCATGGCGATTTTCTACAAGATCTTCAGGGATTTTTCAAGAGAGGTCAGGGTAGTCCCGACTCACAAAGAAGAATTTTGCCGGAAGGATGTCTTACGCCTTCATGGAGCAGTGCAATTACCGGAGGAGGAAGCAGTTCGATTCTCTGAGGGTGCTGTTTCCTGTTTCGAGGATGGAGCTCAGCTTTAACTTGGTGAAATGGATCCATCAGCAGTCTTCTTTGGGGAATTTTCCTCTGGAACGTCAAGCGGCAGATAAGGTAGTCGTGAACGTTTATTGTATTTGAGTTTTGTAGCAATATCTGAGCAACCATTTTCCCATATTTTTGTCCTCATGTATTTTGCCCTATATTCTTGTTTGAGATTCCTATTCTCAGTACACCTTGATGAGTTATGCCTTTTTCGACGATTTATTAAGACATTGTTATGTCATGGGCATAGTTAAACGATTTTGGATCAGTTGAGACTGACATTTAGATATTTCAGTAATTTGCTTATTATTTTGGTAGTCACGATTTGACTATAAGTTAATTATTTTCATGGCAGATTTAAATTCAGACAGCATGTCTCTTTATTAAAGTAATTTCTACCCCAGTTTAATTACTTTGACCAATTTTCTGTCATCATCAAGAAGGAAGAACATTTAAATGATTTTAGAGCGTTAAAAAATCTCTAACGTTGTCGACGATCTTGGAAATACTAGTCGTTATTTGAAATTGATTGCAACACAGACATTTATCGTCAGTTATGAACGACCATTGCATCATAGACAATTTTGTGAAAGATGAACTTTAATTATGTATTATTGAATGCACTAAAGTCGTGGACTTTTGTTAGGAGTTTTTTCTCAATTAGAGATTTGAATAATAATGTTTGCATTCCACAGTCTAATTGGATTCTATTCGACTATTTTGCAGTTTAGTCGCACTTTATTTGATGATAGTATTTTTATACTACAATACTTTGAAGATGATAATCTTAAATTTTGATAGACCAGAGAGGCGTATATAAGCGTATTCACTATTAAATTTGTTTGTGATTGGCAAATTTTTACTTCATTTCGATTCATGAATGAAATCCACGAAGGTTAAATGACAACAGTTTTGAAACTATTAATGATTATAAGAATTTTTAAAGTGGAACTATGAATGTATAATCGCCAGTGCAGCGAACGTGTTGAAAGTCGCTGATGTATAATGCCCTTGAAGTAAATGAAGGAGGTTCCCACAGTAATTAATGATGTTAAAGAATTTGTTAGTGGAGGTTTTTGTAAATTCTGTGGAAGATTTTGATGCCGTATATATTAATATATGATGAATTTTGGGCCTATTTTTAATGCAGTTTTGTGCATTTTTTTATAAGCGACGTATTTACCGCTGGAGTGCATTGTATTTGTCCTTTGAAAATTAATCAAGTGAATTTACTGTTATAATTAACAAGAGTATTGAAAGAATTTGAGATAAGATTTTGAATGAAGATTACCGTCACAAATAATTATAATTATTAAACCTTTATTAAACCAGATTGTGACATTAACATGTATAACTAACCTTCATTGGTCGATTATATTGACACGATTATGAAATTACCAACCGGATGAACATGTGGTTAATGTATTTCTCAAATTAATAATTTGAATAATTTAAATGTTAATATTGTAAATAATGATGTAAATATCTTTGACAATAATGTGGAACGAAAGTAATGTTAGAGGCGTGTTTAAAATTCTTTTTGTCTCTAACTATATTATAAACAATTTCTAATTGTTATAAACATTTATGAGTTTTTGTTATAAACATTTAAGAGTTTGTTTTATACTCTAAACAATGCTTATTAAACATTTGAATGATAATTAAACAAGTTTAGGGATTGTCAGAATAATCCAGTGGTATGTGAGTAAAGCATTTGAAAGATTTGCGTAACAATATTTGTGATGTCTTGCCGACATTTAAAGCTTTTGAGAGAGTGCTGGATTCTTACGCAACGTGGCTTGACAAGTGAGCCCATTTGACAGGTGTGCGTCAGGTTGAAGGGTAGACCACAGCTGGCCAGACAACTGGTTATCAGCGGACGAGGTCGTCTACAGTGTGGCCTTGCGCCTATAAATACAAGTGTCATGTTTATTAAAAGAAAACAAATGCTCTATAAATGTGTCTCGTCCTGACTTCCTTTTTCCAATCCAAGTGTGCTATGAATGTTACGTTATTTTGAGCTCGTGGGAGCTAACATGTTGTATGATTACTTTGCAAGTCCTATAGGAGGACATAGTCAGATTGATATGGGCTACTGATAGCCACATATATTTTGTTGAGTTTGTTAAAGTCATACCCTTTATTTGAAATAAAGCTTTTGTACAGTTCAAAGTTCTTGCCTTCGTTTTGGTTCATTTTTAAATGTCATGGTCAAGATTATTGTGGGAGCATACTTTAGAGATCCTGTTGTCAACCCAATCCCCGAGATATTTATAAGAGGTAAGTGAAGGTAAGTATGGACCCCCGTCTATTTTGGTGTGTTCCACAATAATTCCTTGTTAACTTCTGTACTCAAATCTCGGTAGTATCTGTCAGTGCCATTTTCATTGGTGTAACTGAGCCGGTGCGGTACAAATACCACCATGGCTAATATTAGATCTAGAGTATTTACTAGCTAGTATAAACCCTGGGAATTGAATTAATTCGAGTTGTTCTTCTTTCAGCCAATGTTCTGAAATACATAGTGCTGAGATGTCTTTAAGTTCATTTTTCAGCATTAGATTTATGTAATCAATTTTATTATAGAGAGACTGAACATTCTGGTGGTAAATTTTAAATGTGTTACTTTTGCAAGCTTGTGTTGGTGATTTATTTACATTATTATTATCATAATTGTTATTATTATTGTCGCTAGACAAATCCGAAATACCATTATTGGACTCAGTTAAATTTGACATCAAAAGATCTGAATGCCAAACCTCACGTTTGGCTTCTTTTACCAGTTTCCCTGCTTCCAATCTTAAGATATTACTGTTGAACTATTCTTACCATTTGAATTTACAATTTTGCAGATTTCATCACTAAGATACTCTTTTCCTAACCTATTTAAGTGAAGGCCATGCCGAGTGTGGAACTTCCTATCTAATTTACTTACATCTATAATTTGGACATTTGGAAAACTCTTACAAATTTCATGAATTTTTCCATTTGTAGCTTCTATTTCTACATTTACACATGATTTGGGAATGAAGTCGTATCTCTGCGGGATGTTTACAATAATGACACTTGTGTTATTCATGGATGGCAAAGTACCCTTTAAATCTTTGATTACCATTTTACTCTCGTTTCTATAGACGTCGTTTGCTCCAGCGATGATTACTGCATAGTCCTTTGAAGTAAGGGACGCACACTCTCCTACCATCCCGTTCGTGACCGCTGCAATTGAAGCTCCTGGTTTTACTATCGAAGTGACCTGCATTTCTCCGCTTCTCTCCAATACTCTTGCTGCTACATCTCGCCCGTGACTATCCGCAAATATCCGCATCCTCCTGGATTTTCTCTTTATCACTTTCTTCTTTTCAACTTGAAGAAAGTCACCATTTTCTTCGACGAGCGCTCCAAATGAATTTCAGACGGGAATTTCAGTTACATGTACTCCATTTTTAGGCCTAGGCATATTCAATCTTACCTTACCAGCAACCACTGTCGACCAAGTTTCCTTGCTTTCCTCTCTGTTTCCTTTTAATTTATTCAACTCATCCATTAACTTAGTAATATCTTCCGTTAGCAGCTTTATAATTTCATCTTTTGGGGACAGTTCGTTTCTCAGGTTATGTATGACATTCGCATGAAGGTACCGGTAGGTCTACATTACGACAATCGGTTTCACTTTTCTCCTCACTCAATTTTACCTGAGATCTTGTGATGATTTTATTTGCATTTTTTACTTTTATTTTGCACGACGAGCATAAATCCGTAACGGTTACATTACCTGACGAGACACTAACACTGTTTACTGTCGACATACTAGAGATCTAAGTTAGCCTTGATGTTTACACCAAATTACACTAAATTTATATTAATCATTACTACCTAAATGAATTAATCTATTTACCTACCAATAAAGAAGAATGTGAAACTCGTATATCTTCCAATCGGGTGAAAACTCGTAATAGCACCGCTGCTCTACTTGGTTCAAACAGTGATTGAAGAAGTCGCCGAATCTTTGGACACACGTTCCCACAACTCAGTTTAAGTTTATTAAATTATCAATAAGAATTTCTAAATACTATCAATATTCCGTATTTAACTTGACCTAAGGAAAGTAACTTTATAGATTTTAAACCTCTGTTATAATATTTTACCACTTTTATCAAATATCAAATATTTACACTAGCTGCTATTTCACTACACTTTCACTGTGACGCCATCTTGCCGCAGGCAATCAATGAATCAATACTTGTAAATAAAATTTTAACGTTAATTAACATTAACCCTTTATAGGGCAAAAGACTGGGGGTATAACATATTTGTTTCTTTTTGCACATGTGTAATTGGGGGTGATTGATGAGTAGGAATATGCAACAATTTTATGGGTGTGGATTCTATTTTAGGAAATATGGGGTGGAAAATTATTATCCCACTGCCCACACCCGACAGTATGTTTTCTTAAATGAGCAATAGGGTAATAATCTGCTACCTCCAAATTATGATGATACTGTGTTTATCACTCAATAATGAGGTTTATTTAACAGGATATAATATATAAAAACACCCATCACGCTCTATATTTTTTTAAAAATGTAACTCCCACACAAAACAAGGTCAGTGACCTATATCATCTTTGCCGAAAACTGCAAAAAAAAATATAAAAGTGATTTTGGAATGTTAAAAGTTAGTATAATCGAATATAATTCAATAATTTCATAATAGTGTTTACTAAAACCCCAGAAAATTAATTTTTAAAATCGTCTATTCTATGGCAAACATCCTGAGCAGGATATTTATTTCCTTTCTAGATGAAATATATTTACTCAAGTGACCAAACTCATTATTAACATTGTATTTCAGTTATATATCAACGTTTAAAAATCTCTTATCTTCAATAAACACACCTTCTTCTGTAAAACAATGCATTTCTTTCACTCTACAAAATCGAACTGCCGAGCACGTGCACTGTGGAGACCACTGGATATATGCTTCCCACCTTTGGTTTCTGATGACAGTTTACATCAAATTAATGTGTTTTCAATATTTCTCTGCATCTAGCTTGTGGATGCATGTGAAACTGCTTGAAATGAAAGGGGTGGGAAGATTCTCTCCCTAACACCGTTCTATAAATACATGGTGGGAAGATAGTATCCCAAGGACCTATAAAGGGTTAAAACATAAATACCATAAAAAAATTAAAAAAAATAAACTGCATGTCTGCACAACAGTAACCACTCTACTTTTTTAATAAAGCTGCAGTCATTTACATCCCCCTTTAACCAATATATATAATCAAAAAAAACAACAAAATGAATGTCATGTCGTTTTGTCCAGATTATCATGTTCAAACTTGTGGATATTCGTTGAGTTCATAGGGAACCGCCCATAAATTAAATTTAAATTTTTGTTTTTAGTAAATCCAATATGGCCTTGTACTTTTCCCGGTCAACAACCAATATGGTCTTGTACCTTTTGCCAATACATAGCCATTAATCAAGAAAGCAATCATTGTCCCACTCATGTACAGGTAATGGTTTTTTTGTGTATGAGTTTTCAGTAGCTGTAAAATGGAATAGCATTTTATGTTAGGCTTACCTGAGTTTTAAATAGTTCACTCTTTGGCAATGGTTTCGCTCTAGTGCGTCTCGGGTTTTCAGCAACTGCTACGGCGGTAAGGCTTTTCTTTCCAAGTTTCTAAAAATAAATAAAATAAACCGCTATAAATACCTAATTTCACGTTAATACATGCCTTTCATAAAATAAAATAAAAAATATCAAACAAAAAATGAAACAAATTAGTTTTTAAAAAATCTCACCTTGGCTTGTACTGGTTTGTTGCTGTTTCCTTCTGGTGGGCTCAAAATTGCAATGGTTTCTTCTCTCTCAGACATGTAAGGTATACCGATTATCTGCAAACAAATGAATTAAAAATCATTACCTTATCAATAACTACAAATTTAAGGTTCATTAGCATTACATTATTAAAATAATCATTCATAGGTACTTACGAAAAAAATAAAAGGATTTTTCTTCCACAGCTCTACTGTATACTTCTATTTGCTGGTCCTGTCAGTGTATTACTAACACAAACCTTATCAGTCTGCTTAGCAACAGAGAGAGTTGCATTTTCTCAGCGTTTTGACCTTGAATGGTTGTCTGTTTCTCTTTCTCACATGTTCCCACGCCTCTCCACATTCCTCAAGCACCATATGATTCGTGTACCTTATACTAGTTTCAGGTTTTTAATAAGGAACCATAATAGCTGCCTCTTATACATTGGTAGTGCTACTGCATAAGAACCAACATGGCTTCTGTTTAAACAATAGGCCTGCTAGCCTCTACCGGGCAAGTAAGCTGATATCGCACTTCCTGCTGACGTAGACATTTTTCTGTCTTATCAGCAGTTGTTCTGACAAAGTATCTGGCTAGGTATAGTATTCAGTCTCCAGCGAGCAGGACTAAGTGTGTTATCAATCAAAACGTGTGTGTCTTAAACATTTTACTGTAAAAATAATAATAATAATAATAATAATCATTAGCAAGTGGCCATCCTCAATGCATGACCATGTTAACCACTTACTTTCACCACGTCCAAGAATCACTTGGTCATATCCTACAACCGTCTGCTGTGTCAGAGAGCGGTCTCGCTCATCACCGTTGACTAAAACGTTAAAGATCTCCTTGAAGGTAAAACATCCTAGCACACATTTTCAAATATTCTCCTCCATCTGTCATACGAAATATCACAAAATCAACCGTAATAAGCTGCCCCCGCCATCCCACCAAAATAGCAATTCATTTCTTCCGGGCACGGTCACCGAGATCGCCATGAGGGATTTTTGAAATATGCGTCATAGGAAATATCTGAAAAAAGCGACCCCTCGTTCCATCAATCTGCCATACATCGCCCCGTCGAAATAGCCATTTCCTGTATTCATCATGGCCAGTGATAGCCTTGTTCTAACACACATGTCCAGCGGTACTGTCCAACTGTCTACGAGCACGTTTCATTTTAAAAATAAAATAAAAAACAAGTAAAAAATTTAAAATGCATAGTTTTTGTCCTAGAGACTTAAAATTTATTGTGGGGGGTAGAGGGGGTAGTGACCTTTCATTTATGTCAAACAAACTCTTTTGTAAAATTCCTAGTTTCCAAAATATAAATATTCAAAATTTGAGTGTTTTCAAACTTCTCAAGAAATAAAAAGTTTTATTATAAAAAAATAAAGGTCATAGACACCATTCGTTTCAACTATTGGACAACGTTCTATCAAGTTTGGTTTTCAAACTATCACCTACTTTCAAAAACAAAAATTTTCAAAATATTAAAAAAATTAATACGTGGTCCTGAGGAAAGCGTCCGTCAGCTCGAGTCCAACGACACCTCATTTGTTAAAATCCGATCAGGCGTTCGCGAATTATCATCAATGTTCGCGAAAAGTAGGATATCATTTATTTTTCTCCTACACACTTGAAACTTGCTGTCCACCTAGAGGGCATAGGCACCTTTCATTCACATCAAACAAACTTTTTTCTCATCTTTACCGTTTACAAAATAGCGCCAATCCAATAAACCAAAAATTTTCATTATTTTTAAATACCAACACACATTCTTTGCAAAGAGGACGTCATCCCAACGCCAACAATACCTCGTTCGTTAAAATACGATCATGCGTTCGAGAGATATCGGCAAAGTTCTTAGGAAAGTAAGCTAGGGAGCAGAACTCCTATCATCCCACTACTGTCAAGTTTTTATCCTCGAGACTTGAAATTTATTTTGGGGGTAGTGGGGGTAAGGACCATTCATTTATGTCAAACACACTTTTTTTGTAAAAAAAATCTTTTTTTTTTGAAAAATAGTGCAAGTAGTCCATAGCAAAGAGCTCGTCAGCCCGAGTCCAACGTCAGCTCATTTGTAAAATCCGAACAATGGGTTCATGATATATCGACAATTTTACTTGGCTCAGGCGCGCAATTTAAAAACTGCTGAGGCTATGAGTTTAAACCCGTCTTGCTCCCCTACTAGCAGGTGCTGTCGATATCAGTAGGGAGTTTACCCGAGCCCTCAGCCAGCGAACTTTGGGGAAGTGAGAGAGGAATATGATCCACAATAATGCTCATTATTCAAAATTGATGAATACTATTAATATATGAAATAGCAGCAACTTCATAAAACAGCTCGAGGCAGGTCTAATGAATGTAAAAAACATAGCCCATGACTTCAAGCCAGGAGAATAGCTGGGGACTATTTTCGAAGGGTTAGAACCTACGCTGAGGTTTTAAGTGATTGGCCCAGCGTTTAAAAATTCGAACCAAGCCAACTATCCCCATAAAATTAGACAAATCGAAGGGAAAAAATACTTGAGTTTTAAAAATGTGTACAATTGTTCCTTGGTATCTAAGTTTAAATAAAATAAAAAGTCCTTATGGGTGGGGATTGAGCACGAGGGAGGGGGGGGCTTTATAAGGACCCTTTTTTAGTTTATCGCTTGTATCTCAGTAAATATCATTCGTAGCGAAATGTAGTTTGCATAGAAATTAAAGCTAATAAAATTTACTTCAAAAATGGTTCTATGCTATGTTTACCTAGGACCAATACTTTCAGAGTTATGGGGCCGAGAAGGTACCAACATTTCAAAAATCGCGAATTATTTATGACTATTTAATATATAATATTAATAATGTTAACATTAGTAGCGAAAATTATTTATTATAATGAAACAATCAAGTGTTAGGGTCGTTTATTAATCAAGCAGTCATCTTGTCAGGGTCGTCAATTTCATCTTCGTCCATGCTTGCGTCGTCTACAACTGGAAGGCCATTTGTGCAGGCTCCCTCGCAATTTCCACACACTGTTGTGCAGTGGATTCCTGCCTTGCGACACCCACAACGCGTCCTACAACCTGTCGCACATTTGCAGAAAATTGTGTTGAGGACGGAGGCAGGGGCAGCAGGTTCCATTGTCATAACAGGTTGAAGATTGCCATCGACGCCCCTCGCCCAACCCCAATCTGGAATAATACCACGATGCGTTCAAAATTTTTTGACGCACTTCCAGAAAGCAAAGCACAGGTTTTTTTTTGCTGGGAGTGCAGCTGGGTGATTATTAAACGATCACCATATGTCTTCGTCAGCTTATCTTTGACTGTTATCATCGATGGCTTTCCCCCAGTTATTGCGTCCATCACCTCATCTAGGGAAACTGACAGTAATCTTCGTCATTGAGAAAATTGTATATCTCTCCCATTGCACTTGTCGCATAATCATGCCACATAATCTTTTCTCACCTGTTGAACGTTTTCTTCAAAATAATTTTTTGCAGCAGTTGTCATGGTAAAACCAAATCACCGACAATACTGATCCGTCTTGATACTTGTTGTCCCCATTCATCCTACCATTGAGTGGCAGCATCCAAATTGTTTTGCTTCATCTCTATGCTGCGTACATCGTAGACTTGGCTGACGTTGGTCCACAGGTTTCTTCTTCTGTTTTTGATGAAACGGATCGGTTCACAGCAAAATAAACACTTAGCTTTGAAATCAAATTCAGGTGCACTGGAGCGCCGAGATCTTGCTTGTGAGGTCGGTGGCTCGTATCTCGAAGAAACAGCAATGGTGTTTGGTCTGGTATAATTTTTTCGGCAGGGAGTGTGAACTACTCCGCCGGTTTCGTTTTTGATTCGGTCCCTCTTCCCATCGTGTCTTCAATGCTGGCCCTCAATAGCCCTTGCATTCCCCTTTCACCAACAACACTCCTTTCATTCTCAACAGTCTCATCACAAATCAAACACCTCTCAGCCATTATAATGAGGCGAGAGTGGAATTACACGGAGAATGAATGCTCTTCACTCTTTTACTTATTTACTTGTTTCTGAAACAAACAAAGGAAAGGAAAAATCCATCATTTTCTAATGTTAATATGATTCTACCTGTTACCATCTTTTGTTATAACAAACTGGTTGTTATTGCCATGACGACAAGGTTTAGCTTTGCTCAGTAAACGAAATAAACCACCAGTTAATTTTAGCAATCGTTGGTGACAGTCAGCCTTTATTATATCTGAAATATTCTTAAGCATGGCGTGTAACAATGAGAATGTGCATAAATCACGATTTTTTCAAATGTTGGTACCATCTCGGCTTTATAACTCCGAAAGTATCAGTCCTATGCAAAAAAACGCATAGGACCATTTTTATAGTACATTTTGTTAGCATAAGTCTTATGCAAACAACTCTTCGCTACGATTGATAGTTACTGAGATACAAGCAAAAAGTAAAAAGGGGTCCTCCTCCCTCGAGCTCACTCCCTACCCATAAGAACTTTTTATTTTCTTGAAACGTAGATACCAAGGAACATCTGTACCAATTTTCAAAACTCCAGGATTTTTTCCTTCGATTGGCCTCTATTTGTATAATTTTACTGAACTAAACTGTACGAGAGTCTCTATAGTAGACGGCGTCCCCCAAACGGCCCGATTTCTTTAAATTTGAACGATCGGTTTGAGAAGAAGACTACACATTTGTGACCCTCGTGAAATGGAGATCACGAGTGTATATTTTGAATCATTGTGACCATTACTAATGATAGCGGAGGACTTGTGGCAAAAAGTCCCATTGTTTCGAGGGGTGAGAACTATAAAAAGCCGGACTGCCAGCAAGTAGCTTCTCAGTTCATGACCGACTCTGTGTCGCCCGATTCCTGAGTCATAACGCGCGCCAGATGATATACACTGAGGTAATGGTTATTTGAGACAGTATAATCATAGCCTAAAATGAGCGGACAGAACTACATGCCACCCGCGCAGAGTACATTCGCGCAAGAAAGTTTTAAGTGAGTAATTGAGGCAAATTTTGTCAAGCGACAGCGTTAGCCCTTGGCCGGTATGAACAGTCAGTCATGAGCAGCTGGACGCGATCAAGACGCAGTACCTTCAGCCCCGTGGAGGCAAGCCTCTATGAGCAATTTATCCGTACTAGTTGAACGTAAAGACAGTATCCCGATCATCGCAGAGTACTGTGCCCGTTTAGACCGAAGTCCGGACGACCACATATGCATTTCACCAAAAATCAGTCAGCACGAGAATCAAAATATCCCGGGGCGCCAGATGGGTTAAAGTGACTACAATAACTCAACAAAATAAATTGCTTTACTGATTTTCGACTCGATGCAACAATAAGGATAGAAGGAGATTTTCTGAAAATAACACAACCTGTAAAATGATCTCATTTTATTTAAAACGTTAAAAATTACTGAAGGCATGCCAAAAATAGCATAATAGATGCATGAAGAATCATACATTATATACAAGATTTACAATTCCACCAACACATGAACACTTGGCAATTGAGACGAAGGTCGAATTAATAGTCCTGTTGACTTCGCTCAAAAAAATATTTACAGTAGTAGGGTTTTGTCAGTGCAAATTTAATTGTCCTTCCTGATTCCTATCTTATTTGAGTATTCACATATTGAAATGAAAAATAATTTATCACTCGACGAAAAAAATATATCACTGTTTCAGTTTTCCAAAATTATAGTAGCAAATTAACTAACACTTCAGGATTCAGTTATCTCAAGATTTGTTCAAATACAAAGTTATTAACAAGGAATTCAACACAATATCATTTACATGGACATTCGAGCATTTGGAGTCGAAGAACTTCGATAAACAGAGAATATTTATTGAATCATCTGTTCTCGATCCAAAATCTATTCAGAGCTCTTGACTCAATTATCAATATAATAGTCAAAATATTATTATCAACAAAATATAAATTCAATTAAATATGGATTCAACCATTCAATCAATTAACTATCACTTGGAAATATTATTTAGAAAATTTATCATAAAACAATATCATTTGTTATCATCAAAATTACAATTATTTGACAAAATGTCAAAAATGTTAATCATCAAATTTATTTGCAAAATGTTTATATTTTTACAGGATCACACAAATCCTCTCAGTTTGTAGTGGTTGTTAAGAAGTAACAGTTTTAAATAATTTACAGCATCGGCCCATTCGATTTAAATGCGTAAAAAATCACATAATCATAATTAGCATTTAGACAACGGTAAAGTCTTTTCATAATGAAAGGTACAAGTTTAATAATAACAATTTTCGGGCTAGCAATTACTAGGAATATTTCTAGAACACGTGGGTAAAATGTGAATTGACAATGATGGCTCAACAAAATAACCTTTGGTTATAACTCGACGAAAGTGTGGCTAAATTCAAATCCTCCACTAATTTCAAAGACATCCAACCTACAATATGGTTGATGCTTCATTTCAACAACCTCATTCCTGCGACTTAATTGCACAATCAGAATGGCATATTTAACTCTTTGCACACACAACAATTATTTCTTCCCAAATTATACAGAATAATCAAGCCTTTGCTTGTTACGACAACTGGAAGATTTATAAGTTAGTAAACTCCCCCAATGAGTTTACAATAATAATTTTACCATGAGTTTAAAACATGAATAACTCCACACCGTGTCTATTTTTAGCCAAACGTTTTATCAAAAGACGTTGCTCAATAATGATTTTATATTTATACAAACTCTAGCAAAAACCCTGTTTTATGCATGCTTTTGGCTTCCCGTATCATTACTTTCCGTGTCTTCTCAAAGATTTAAATGCATAATGCAAGCGTAAAATACTTCCACTGAATTAATAAGTTATTTGTTTGTGGGCATGCGTTAACCACTAACCTTCGGAATCAACAAGTATCCGATCTTAGAAAAATTGTTTTAAATGTCAAATGTATAAATCAAGTTACATGATAATGATTATTATAAACCACAAATATTATTATTTTCTCAGAAAATGAAAATAATAATTATTATTAAATCAACATTATTATTTCCTCAACAAATGGATTTAAAGTTGTTAAACTGTTCGGGGAATATCATCCTCGACTTCTTAGTAATGGATAATATCCATTCCTCAACTTAAAGTTATTATTAAATTTTCAGTTACGACAGCTGATGACCGTGATTAGAAACATATCAAAATTAAATAAAATGCTCGTTCTGCTCGTCCATAAATTTCGAATCATTGACTTCTGAGTGTAAAAACTGCTCAGATCAAAGCTTCTATTGCAAAAAAAAAAATATTTGCAACAGCAAAAACATCGATGAAAAGAAAATATGTGTTGATAGATAGATAGATAGATAGATAGATAGATAGATTTTATTAATTCCATTTGATCAAATACATGTATTGAGCCCGAATAGCTCATGCTGGTGATAGCTTGTACACGAACCATGGAATTTATAATGCTCAAGAATTGTGAAAGCACCCACAGCAGCATGCCACTACATTAGATGTTCTTTTGACTTCATTAAGAAGCAGTATACAATTACCCTACATGATCAAAGAAGTTCTCTTTGATGTGCAACCTGAATTTAAAATAATCAGTCATTCTGCTTAACTAGCCACATTTTTCATGGGCTAATAATATTTTATTTATGGTTTACGACCGAAGGTATAACACCGCCGATACGCGGAAGGAATGAACTTAGACGCTAAATGACTCGGAAGTGATCGAACTGAGCACACCTACTTCCGTGAAGGAATGACTTTGATCCGCGCTTGCATGGCGAGCGGATGTGAAATTGTGAAGGTCCCAGGTGACCAAGTCTAATGTATCATCGACGTTCAAATTGTGTAAAGTGAATACGACTGAAAGTATTAATTATAGCACGAAGTGTGCTGGTGACGCAAAAGTTCGTCCAAGATTGTGAATCATATTATATTTCTATTCAGTGAAGTGTTGACCACATGGTTACAGCGTGCTTCAATGGCTGACCAGTGACAAATAAGTTGTGTACCAGTAAGACCCGAGTGGAGAATCTGGTCGTCATATTCAACAGATACAGTGAAATATTTACGAGCCGTGCAAAGGCCGACTGTAAAACAAATAAGATTAAGCTGATATTCTTCGATATGATATCTAAAGCGTGTGAAGTTGTTTAGCTTCAGTGGAAAGACACGTGTCTAGTGTCAAAGCCAGTTTATGTGTTTTAGCAGACAAGGCCATTTTTAAATATAGTCTGCTGGTGGAAAAAGGTGGAAAATCTGTGAATTTCAACACGCTTGAAGCTGTGTCCATTATTATACGAATTTCAACGACTCTACAAGATGCCTTCATTTCACCACGTGCTGAGGCATAATAATCCTATGTCTAAGAAGAAGAGGGCTATGGCTTAAACATCCGAAAGGGAGGAACGCTGAACACCTAAGCCACACTACAACAATGGATGAACACCCGAGGATAACCATGCTTGTGGCCGAGCAAAGAAGATATTTGTGGTTTGTCTGGATGAAAGGCAAAATCCTCAATCCTCGTGTCTGGATAATTATCTGCAATAGCTGTGGGTCATGATTTCCTAATCTATATCTGTACGGTGGATGGTCATGGGTGGATTAGTCTGTAGCATCCGTAACTCATTGTCAGTCATCAAGGTAGGCTTCTTTCATTCTTTTTTGACCACCTCCTTAAGGTAATTTTTCACACTTCTGAATTCTTCTCTTTGCATTTCGTTACTCGACACTGAGTTAGTCACCAGATTGTGTGTGTCCACACGGTGCAATATTGTTCTTAGAAGGTAATTCCGCATGACGGAACATCAATTTAGTCAATTGTGACAGGGGCATGTTTTTAATTCAGCTCAAGCTGATATTTGGTCAAAGTTTTTGAAGTCCCCATTTCTATTATTTTTGTACGCCACTGACGTCTTTTTTTAACATTATAGTGTATCGTTTAGGTATGGAAGGGATCCAGCCTGTTGTTATTGTAATGTACATTTTTAAAGAGTGAGCAGTTCGCCACTAGAATTTAGATAATTCACATCGCTGTACATGAGTCAAGTAATGTTATGAACTTTCTCATAAAGTTTATGTTACACGATTCGTATCATTTTCGATTAGTTCCACCTAAGGTTAAGGTGTGAACCAATATTTTATTATCATTTAAACATGTTTTGTACGCAGCACTCACTCGCTGTGAGCTTCAGTGGCGCTACACAATGTCAAAGCCTTTCAAAGAGAGAGGAATATTTTTCTGTCACGTCTATTTTGTTTTCAGAAGCCAAACATATCATTCTACTTGTGATTGATTCGTCTTTAAGGTTATAATAACTTCTTTTACATGTGTATAATCCTTTAGAGTGATTGCTAAGAACACTCAGTGTACGTTTACTGTGCTTTAATGTGTTGAAAGATCAGTGATATACATTTTCTTTGAAATTCACTGACGCGCTATGATGCTTAGTGCCAAGCGCTGGGAGCACAATGACAGGTGCTTGTCCAGTCCACGCCAATGACATTGCCCAAGGTTACTTACGATCTGTCTTGTGAGACAATTGACTATCAACTTCATTTTTATTTTCTTTATTTCTAGACCTTGCTAGGAATGTTCTTACGGGCTATGCTTTGTTTATGCTCATGCTATTGACCTTGATTCTGTATCGAATTTTGTAAAGTTGTTCTGGTACAGGTGTACTGATAAGTAATGCTAAATGTTTAATGTACTCGCAGGTATTTGTGAGCGAGCCCCAATATGTTTTGTCATGATTTATAATGAATTTGAGCAACCATTTGATAAGTTGGACCCTTAAGGCTATTATGTATTCTCACTTGTAAGTGAATGATTATTTACCGTGTTTTTAATCCACGCAGGGTTGGTTACCACGTTTATTAGAGAAAGCCGGCCAGATCTATGTTACAAACAAGTTTGGACCGAGGAGGAAAAGGTATGGTCTCTTTCGAGTACCGATTGTGTTATTGTTAACGTGCGAGCCACGTATTCTTTGTTGAGGTGTACCACGTGTTGGTAGCATGCTCTTGGGACGCCTTGCATATGGTCAACTATCTTAATAATCAATGGAATCATAAATCTACGACATTAAACTTAGGACTAAATCATGAATCATCAATTTATTTCCTAAACCGGCGATGCTAATAATACAGTTAAACCTTAATCGTTGTTAAATTTTGATCCTGTACCTTAAGTCAGGCAGACCAATGCATTGCGCCTTCGTTCGTTCTTACTAGTAAGTTTAGTAGCTAACACTGATAGACTTTGACAGAGATCGCACGAACCCAAAGTTCAGAACTCGTGGGTCGTGACCCGATCAGGGGAATGCTGTTCTTGCACACTTTGATTCTCAAGTTTAGATACCCTGATAGATGACGGTGGACAACAAACAGTTGTTCATCTGTTGCAGGCAGGAATAATAAGATGATTATTTGTGTGTATAACTTACTTATATACTGATGTGTTTCCCACTATTACCCTACTGTCTCTTGTAATATAAAACATATTTGTTGTTTGTATATAATTGTACCAGTGTACTGTAAAATGATGACTGACAAAAATTAGTTTTTGTATAGTTTGTTTATCATGGACGTCTAACGCCGTTGATCAGATTAAAGCAGGAGTAGTTCAAATAATTATAGTGTAAATGTAAATATAGGATGGTACCAGTCCTTTAACTTTGCTGTCCTGTTTGACATGTTTTGATGCCATGATGCCTTCTTCCTAGAAGCATCAGTTTTTTGTATAACGATTTTTCTTGCGGTACCATTTCCCCAGTTTTGCTTTGTTTTGCTGTATTTAGGACCTGTTGAGGGGATTCTACGTTAATTCTAGGAGTTGTTTTATTTTTTCTTTGCTTTTCAGCTACGGAATAGCCGTTTTATCAAACCCTCCGACCGTAAGACAGGGGTTTGACCTTCCAAATAAACCAACCATGAGTATGTCTTAGGTCTGGATTTTAATTATTTAGTAGTTTTGACCTATTGGGGGTGCATTTTCTTTGGGCGTCTATGGCAATCACTGTGATGGGAACCTGTTCCTTAGGGAAGCAGAGTCTTGTGCCAGCTAGTCCCAAGAAGTGCATTCCGATCTTCTCCGGCAATATGTCTCGAGGTAGAGGTCATCTGGAAGGCCACGTTACAGTTGGTGGTAACCAGATAACCTCGTACAACTGGCACACTATACAATACATTTTTGATATAGGACACGTCAGAATTTATATCTATAAAATAAAAGTAGTAATAGGTATATAATACTAATACTATAACTATTTATAACTTATTATAATAACAGATCTTAAGAGATACAATCTTATTGGACAACTATTTTCACCTAACTCTATTATCATAATATGAAAACTTAATTCTATAAATACAACAACTTACAGCTAAGTATTACAATTAAAATAGAAAAGTAAAATATAATTATACATTTCATCACTCCTATACACTAAGTTATTCAACTACAGAGTAAAAACAATGGTACTGCAGATAAGATTTCAACATTCTATCAAAGGTTTTTATTTTTGGGGCAAGTTTTATATACTGGGGTAGTTTATTGTATAATTTAACTCCTGTGTGAAAAGTTCCTATTTGATATATGCTTGTGTGTGTGTGTGAAATATGAATGTATTGATTTTGTCTTGTGTTATGCCTATGAACATCATTGTTTGTTTTAAGAAAAACATCTTTATTCATTAAATTATTTTTAAAAAACATAATACTTTCCAAGATATATATGCAGGGCAGTGGGAGAATGTTTAAATTTTTAAACAGAGGTCTACATGATTCTCTAGTGTTTACATTTGCCATAATTCTAATCGCCCTCTGTTGTATCCTAAACGTGCTTAGTAAATCTGGCGATATAGCCCAAAATAAGACCCCATATCTTAAGTATGAATTGAAATAAGCAAAATAAGTATTTCTTAATGTGTGCATGCTAGTGCAGGTTTTCAAAATACGTAACGCAATGCACATCGAGTTCAGTTTAGTATTCAGATATTCTATATGTTTATTCCCTTTCAAGTCATGTTGTATCCATAGACCTAAACATTTTGTTTCTGATTTATTTTCTATTTGATGACCATTTAATGTTAAATTGGGTTTCGCAGGATTCCAATTCTGTATAGTGTGGAAATTTAGACATACTGTTTTTTTATTGTTTATTATGAGGCGATTATCTTGTGACCATTTGGTTAACTCTCCTGTAACGGAGGCAGCAGACTGCTGTATGACCTGCTTAGTTTCACCTTTTATTACTAGTGTTGTAGCGTCCGCAAACAAAATTTCCTTATGTGACTGAACGTTCTGTGTTATATCATTGATATAGAAGAAAGAGTAGTGGGCCCAAAACCGAACCCTGGGGTACTCCAAATTTAATAATTCCCTCATTGGACAATGTTTCATTAAGTAATTTGGTTCCATCATCCTTGTGTCTCAAGCTTACTATTTGTTTACGCCTTGTTAAGTAAGACTCGATCCATTTATTAGCTAGACCTCTAATACCATATTGATTAATTTTGTGAGGAGGATTTTATGGTCAACAACATCAAATGCTTTCGATAAATCCAAGAATAGGCCAGTTACATGTTCCTTATTGTCAATTAATTTCGGTATACTATTAATACATTCATAAATTGCTGTCTGTGTAGATTTTTCCGTTCTGAATCCATGTTGTGAGTTTGATAATATTTTATTTTTTTCTATAAAACATATCAGTCTCTTATACATGATTTTTTCCACAATTTTTGCAATACTAGTTGGTAAGGTAACAGGGCAATAGTTATCTAATTCATCTTTTGAACCTTTTTTGTGCACTGGAATTACTTTTGATAACTTCAAAATATCCAGGTAAGTTCCTGAGAGAATTGAACTGTTTATTAAGTGTGTAAGTGGATTTATTATATTTTCTGCACATTTCTTTAAAATTGCATGAGAGATGCCATCAATGCCAGCACAGAATTTATTTTTAGCTATTTTATAACTATTCTTACCTCTTCACTTGTGACATGATTTATAAATAAAGAATCACTACATATATTTATTGTATTATTAGAATTTTGTGTATTTACCTGTGATTTATTTAATATTTTAATATTTTTTGTAGTATAAATTGAATTCAGGTGTTGTGTGGTATTGGTTATATAATTTGTGTAGAAATTTCTTTCTTTGACATGAATTTCTAATCCCTGTTGTTATCCAATTGCTAGTTTTGTTATTTTGAACAGTTCGTTGTCTAAAGGGGAAGGCTGTTTCAAAATAGTGTTTTAGGGTACTGTTAAATGCATTAAATTTATCATTTACATTTTCTAGTTTATACATTTCTGACCATGTTTCCTTATTTAATAAGTAATTGAAATATGTAACATTTGTTTCAGTGAATGACCTGCACTTTGATTTTACTCCATTATCATTATTATTGATTGTTTCGGGTACTTCAAAACTCAGTATTTGTCCATGGTGCTCACTAAAACCCGGACAATAGACTTCTATTGAATGGTGATATTTATCTGTATTTTAAAAAATTTGATCAGGAGTGGTTTTACTAAATTTTGTTATTCTTGTTGGGGTATTTACTGTAGGTTTCAGTCCATAGGAAATTAGTAACTGTGTTAATAATTCACAATTTCTATCAAATTTTAAGAAATCCCCATTTACATCCCCACAAATTATTATATCGTAATTTACATTGTTCATGTTATTGAGTAACAATTCTAATTTATCTATGAATAAAGGAAACTTTCCTGACGGAGAACGGTATACGCATACAATTATTAACTTAAACTGCTGTATTTTTACGGCAGAGAATTCAAAATCCTGTTCCATAATTAGATAATCATGAGCTGTTAACTGTTCATAATCTAAATTATTTCTTAAGAAGATACAATTACCACCATGGCTAATATTAGATCTAGAGTATTTACTAGCTTGTATAAACCCTGGGAATTGAATTAATTCGAGTTGTTCTCCTTTCAGCCAATGTTCTGAAATACATAGTGCTGAGATGTCTTTAAGTTCATTTTTAAGCATTAGATTTATGTAATCAATTTTATTATAGAGAGACTGAACATTCTGGTGGCAAATTTTGAATTTGTTACTTTTGCAAGCTCCTTTGGGTGATTTATTTACAATATTATTATTATTATTATTATGATTATCATAATTGTTATTATGATTGTTGCTAGACAAATCCGAAATACCATTGTTGCACTCTGTTAAATTTGACATTGAAAGATCTGAATGCCAAACCTCACGTTTGGCTTCTTTTACAAGTTTCCCTGCTTCCACTCTAAAGATATTACTGTTGAACTATTCTTACCATTTGAATTTACAATTTTGCAGATTTCATCACTAAGATACTTTTTTCCTAACCTATTTAATACTGTAGAAAAATTGAGAAATTCCAGCTAACTACTCATAGACATAATGCAAATTGAAGCTTACATTCCTGTAGATCTTGTTGCTGTTAATCTGGTTTGAACCAGATTATTTCAGTCTTCTTGTCCCCATTAGAACACGTATTTATAATCTTGTATCGGCCTCCATTTTATACCCGCCATGGCCTTAGTCAGACATAGGGGTATTCATACTTGTAGCCTGAATATCTTGATGAAAATAGTTCGTAAAATGTGCTGCTTCAACAGCTGAAGTAATCTTGACTGGGGTTAGATCGAAAAGATCCATGATGAAAAATTACCAGTTTTAACTCTACCCAACTGTAATGCCTTCAATACTGTCACTACTCTTACAATCTTATGCAACACATGTTCGAATTCTGAAGATCTGTTCCCTGGGCAGAGTTTCTCACTCTCCAGACAATGCTATGCATGCTGGTTTCCCTATGTCGGCTAGTGAACTGAACTGTGCAAGACTGGTAGGTGAACAGTACTGACTTATTTTGGTTGGTCGAAAGTTATTAAGTCCAAGACTTATTCTAGTTGTTTGGATGAAATAATCCAAGTAAAATTTTAGTGGACAGTGGAAAGCAAATTATAGACTAATTCTATTCATATGTCCGTTGTAGCAGTAAATTATTACCAATGCTACAAAGTCTATTACCTCGGTGATAACTTTTGAAAAGTTCGAAGATCACTATAATGTTAAACACTTTTATAAGACCAGTAACCATGTACTGTCGTCGAAATCACTAAGTCCCAACAACTGTGTGCTAGTTATAACGCAGACTTTGCAACCATGTACACGAAGATTATTTATACAGTATAACAGTGTTCGTAGCGACGTAAAGTGTTTAGAGACAGAGCTCTTGCGAAGAAGTGCCTGTACATAACTCTGGCACGCAGGCTTTATATACCCCGCAAGCGGACTCCTCGAGGTCAATGCGTGAAATATGCGGAAACTAAAACACCTCATATCTCAGCTTCCGCTCAATCAATTTCCTCGAAATAAAGCTTATTCTTCCTCCCTTTTCCGTGTCAGTACCCTGATGTTAGTCTCAAGATTCTACTCCATTGGGATATATTTAATGTCAATTTAGCCTCGACTATGACGCTTTCGCCTACGTCACTTAAACATTTCTTGGCTGCACAAAGCTTCCATTTCCTTCTTAGAAGTTTCGGCGCGCTCTATTCAAACTTTCAATTCTGGACTTAGCATTGTGGCCTGTGCTCTCAAATCTAGGCAACTGGATTTGGGCACAGTACGGGTTAGGAGTTCGATAGCCGGAACGAAAGACTGCCAACCGTTACGTGTGTAAATAAACGTGTGAAGATAGACAGTGCTAGGTAGTTGGTCCATAATAATGGCCATGTCAGGGTAACCTCTTATAAGAGGTCTTGAGATCTCATAAAATTTGTGTCTTTGTATATTATAGTGTTTAAATTAATGCCACGCCAAGCCATTAAAGGACTCATCGGACCCATAGTTGGGGTGATATTATGGATATTACGTCACTCAGGCGAAGTCATGGATCCAGGGAACAAAACGATAGGTGCAACCCCTCATTATGATTTTTAGTTAGTTAGAAAGCATAGGAAAACATTGTAAATATGTAATTTAATAGGATTAGATTTGTTTTTCATTGCAGACGTAGTTATTGGTTGTTTTTTTAAATTGAAGTGTGTGACGAGCATCTATAGTATCAGATAGAAATTGTTCTTGAGATCAGCGATCATGTCGAGGTAGGTTCACGGGCCAGTATTTGAGCGCAAATTAGATTTTTGCAGACCAAGTCCCATTTTGATTTCAAGTAGATTTCTGTGGCCCAGTTTAAGTGTTTTCTTCTAATTTTGTTTCTATGGATTTATGTGATTTTGTTTATTTAGATTTTTCCGCACGGTACGTAAGCGTTATGCAGATGTTTCAATAGTAAAGTATGACCAGAGAGATTTGATTTGAAGATTTATAGACCACAGCCAGAGCCGTGATATACAAGTAGCTCCCTCCCCCCCTGTTGTGGTATTTTAGGGATGTTTCCAGGCGAACCTGTATTTATATTGGAGAAGACCCAAGCGAGTCATGAACCCAGGGACGCATTTGTGTATTTTATTCCATTGAAAGGCAGTGAGTGTTCTTGCGGAAGAGTGTGTGCTCCATAGAATGTCATGGGGCCTATTGGTGACTGCCTGTGATAATGTGTATTTTGTAGGCGGAGGTTCGATGACCGCATGAGTTATTTTGGTTTCAGTTACAGTCACAGGGAGAGTGAATCTCTATGGCTGGCCGAGGTATTTCTCGTGGTTATTGGCACCCATATTTGGTTGTTATGTCGACAGAGCACAAACAACGCCCACTGAGAATCGACGGGTCCTGGGTTCAAAAGTAGGAGCGCTGGGTCCCCAATATTAGGCAATCTTCGGCTTGAAGTCGCACACTTTTTGATTTGTTTTTTTTTTTGTTGTCTATAAATGAATATTTCAAGGAAGGACAGTCGCTATCTATTACCAGTGAGTTTCGGTTAAATCAGCTATGAGATAGGAATTGGATTTCAGGAGCGCGCAATAATGTTAAAGCTGATAATTTTCTTAAAGTAATGCCTCTTATGGGCAGAGTTTATTACGCCTGCACGAATAATTAGACGCAAGATAGTGGACTGGTCATAAATGGATGTGTACCATTTTGTTTGGGCCCACATAATCTTTTTTTTTTGTGAAGTATTGCCCCAAGCCAGATTAGATTGAGGAATCCCGACAATGCTGATTTTGTTTGTTTGTTTGTGTTGTGCTGGAGCTGCACTTGCCTTTTTAATTGTTCACCAAGGATGTTTTATCCTAGAGTTTTGAGCTTTGTTATGTTTACCTTTGTTTCTGTTTATGCAAAGTATTGTTAGGGCCCATGGGGACCCTACACCCCTTTGGGACCCTACGCAACCCCCCCCCCCCCACCCAGGAGGGAGATAGCCCCACGCCACTGGATCTACACTTACCTATAAAAATCTACAACTACTCATACATCTATAATCTATAACTACCCCATAAAACACGTCTACGCATCTATCCAACCGACTACACCAATTTCACTCCAAAACCACCCTCAGGCCGGAACCAGCAACAACAACCGGCCCACAGTTCTATTACACACAGCCAGCAGTGTTGAAGCCTCAGCTCTTGCTCAAGGCTTGCATCATTCACATACACACATACACAGTATTATCACTTTAGGGATGCTCGTTTCACCTGCCAATTAGATTTTGTTTTTCCCATGTTTCTGCTATATGACTGACTAAATATCTGGTCCACACCTCTGACGTCACAAAGTGTTTGGACGTCTTGGAATGGATACTTACCATTTAATGTAGATAGTTCCCTGAAGTTGATCCAAGTTATAGAGATTATCATACCAGTATTTTGTGTAGAATTTATAATGACTTTTTGTTTGTTTTGAGTGTCCCGGCTGTTAAAGTAACTTGTGTTTGGTCTTTTATTGTGATCAGCTGTGGGACGGAAGGTAGAGTAGTGTTCCTGGGTTTGTGTGATTGTTCATATTTCGATGAGTGAGTTTTCTCACACGTTTCTTTTGTTTCTTGAAGGAGTTGCACATCCCTTTTAAATTTTCCCCCGTTGGTGTTTCTTGTTTGTGTCTGTTTAAACTTTTTGTTTGTTTGTCGTTTAATGGTAAATTGAATTCATTTGATTAAGAAAACTGTGTGTGTTTATTGTAGCTTGACCACATATCTCCATCTCCAAGACAGTACAACCCAGTCACCTAGTAGATACATTTTTAGAACCGAGAACGATCCCTTGACCAGAGTCCTGCAATATTTGGGGAACCTACGGGTACATAACGGCTAGGTCAAAGCTTAACCCTTTTAATTAATTATAGCGGAGATATGTGGAACATACAGTGTTTGGTTTTGTTTCCGTTCAGAATAACATTAGCTGCGAAGGATTTTACTTTTATTGAGTCGAACCGACCTCAAGCTGCAGGTTTCCTCCCTCCTCGCCCCATGGTTTGCTTACATCCTGCCGAGAGTCATAAATCCGTAAGTGACCAGCTGACCTCTCATATAATTGTCAAATCGACCTACGGCGGCCATCATGGAACACATGTTGGGACATGCAATAATAGCCGGTCCCATTGCGAAGGCGAGACGAACTATGGGGATCCTGGATCAGTCAGCCGTGGCAAATGTAGGTAGTTGCTTATATGCGTATAATCAGTAATACAGTATATGCACAGCAGCAACTAACCCATATGTAAAGACAACAGTGGCAGCCCAAAGTTGGAGCTCTATCTCAAACAGGTGGTCATCCAGACGAGGATTATAATTTTTTTGTTAACCGAAAGCAGTGCTAATTACGTGAGAAAGGGATTTATTTTATAAGTTGATGGAAATTTATTAACTTTCTTAGACGTAAATTCAAACATAGATTCACGACGTAATATAGGAACGAATCCTGGGGGAAAACAGAGTTGCAATACCCACGTTTGGTGAAAGATTTTCCAGTCAGGTTAATTAATGCTTCACATTAAATGAGGTGACAAGTAACAGTAAAGATCGTGGACGGGTTAGAAAGTTTTGCAGCGTAGATGTGGGACCCGGATCTACACCGACGTTTAAGGGATGTGATGTAACAACATGAATTGTAGGATTTGAATCCACTTTGCAGCCAGGAGGAGACTAATTTGCATAGCAACGGGAGAAGAAATCAAAGATAAATAATTGGATTCAAATTAAGGTATGATAAGCTGAGTTGGAACAACACGTAGTAGATACTGTGCCCGTTTGGACCGAGATCCAACGACCACATTTTGTAAAATACCGAAATCAGATCAGCACGAGAAAATATATCTCAGGGTCTATCTAGGTGAATACTTGGGTCTAATCTGGCATCCCTGATCTCGGTAATTCACAAGTAAGGTAAGGTGAGAAATTATTTTTGAACTAGCACATTCCTTAAAATTCTCAATTTATTTATAAATAAAAAATATGATTCAACTGGTAAAAACCCTCAAAAAAGATAAAAAAAACACATCACACATAAGAATTCAGAAAAAAAATTAGTCCATTCTGATATCCATAAAGAATTTCAAAAAGAATACTTACACTCGGTAATCACTGTTCAATAAAGAGTTCTGAGTGATCCCTACTATTTACACGTTTGTAGTTCACTTTACAAAGATTGCAATTTGATTTCATCAAATATTCGTAGCAAAAATTTCTCAAAATAAATAGTCATCTGATTCATTCGGTGTTATTCCAAAATTAAACTTATTTGGAAAATTATCATATCACTGATTCGTTGTTTCATAACGATATCAATACTCGACTGACATAAAGTCGAATGTTAATAATTCTTCATAAAGATTTTCAAATTCAAAAAAACAAAATTTGTTCAAAAACTTTCATAATATTTTGAAAATTCAACTTTCTTCTTTAATCACTTTCATATGTTTAAATGTCATAAACGATTTTTAATTATTCTCATATGTTGTTAACATTACACAAAAACGTTGTAAACAATGTTGTTATTTCTATCCACCATCAGCGGATTAAATCATCTAACTCTTCACCAAATGTTTATGTTAACAAAATTTTCTATCACCAAACACTTCATATAATCTCACAATTTTTTTTAAATAAAAAAAAATATTATTATTATTAATTAATTAATTTCAAACTTTCCCTTCACTTTATTTATAACAAGTTTTCTCAACCTCTCACATGATGAATATTTTATTTGCTCATTTCCAATGTTATTATTATTGTTATTAAAAAATAAAAATCAATAATTATTTATTTTAATTCATTTGCACTTTTCATCTTATTTTTTTCTCCTCGGTCAGGTTCAACAAATCTAAATTCAAGTTCTTCAATCATTTATTTAGGCATTCCATTTGAATTTTGAGTTGATCCAGAAAAAAAAATATTTGGATTAACAGAATAGTGAAATCTGACAAGAATATGGGGCGGTCCACATCGCCTAACCCTTCTTTTACAAATATAGCCCACAGGCTCCTTCAAACATCCGCACATCCTTCTGTGCCCACAACTACTGGAATAAAACCCACTTTTGGATGACCCCCTAGGCCTCCACAACTTTAAGTGTCGCCAAATGCACACTAAAATCATCACCAGAGTATTCTGCACACAGCATCATATTATTACTATTATATTTTTTTTACATATTATATTTTTTCTTGTAATATTCTGTCAATTACTAGACTGTGGTTCTTCAGTATTATTTTACCAATTAAATAAATTCTGGTCAATATCTCCTTGCCTCCCATTTACATAAATTCTCCCTATTTGATACACTAAATACCTGCCGTTCCCTTCTTTTTTATCTGAATATTTTCTTTTCCTTCTTTTTTTTAAGTGCTTTTGAAAAAAAAAATCTGAGCTCAAAAATCTAATACTTCATTCACTTCATCCATAAACTCAGTTAAATTTATTTAAACTTCCAAACAAAGTTATTTAATTTAATTCCTTCCAACTAATTAAATTCATCCACAAATTACTATTATCACCACAAAAAATATTTAAGCATCATCAATGTCAAATGATTATTATCGCCCTATTCTTTTAAATAAATAAATATTTAAGTCTCATCTGTGAATTATTATTATCAACGTCTCCTATTAATTTTTATTTAATGCATTAATTATTTAATCACAATAAACAATTAACAAAATTTAATTTAATTCCTAATGTTCGGTATTATCACTCCCTAATTATTTATAACTTTAAATAGCGTTGTTATTATTTATAAATATAATTAACTTATTCACTTCACACTTGATTATTATTATTATATTATTATTAACTTATTCACTTCACACTCTATTATTAATATTATTATTATTATTATTATTAAATAAATCAAATCATTTAAATAATCCAAGCCTCAATTACTTCTGTACTCATAATCAGAATTAACGAAAAATATTTATATCCCTTGGAATAATCGAAATATTTCATGTCGAAACATGAACTAATGCCTGTCCTAACAAAAATCTTAGATCGAAAAATAAATTGTCAGACAGCAGTTCCATTTGTCATCCAGACAAATACAATCGAAGATCTAGCTAATATCTAGCTATGGTGAAAAAATGTGTGTTGATTTCTGATCGTGACTGTTCAATAATATGGAATTCTCTAATACTACTGGTTAGTGGATAGTACTTGAAATGGTTGTCTTACTTCATTCTTGATGTAGATGACGGGCGTGTTCTGCGGTGTACACTATTCCCACAGTGTCTTCCCATGGCCATCTGCCGTATCCAAATACCTCGTTCGTCTCCATGTCCCTCCAGTCCTACGAATAGTTTTAGCGGCGCATGATGATGTTCGCAGTCATCCGTTCGAAATAACTCCCGTTATCACTAGTACCGTGTAACATGACAAAACGTTGCTCAGTCATAGACTGGTACAGTACTCCTGTAGATTCGAGAATAAATCTCATGTTCCAATCATGCGGTCTCGTTTGCACGCTAAGATAGGAACACCTATTAGCTGCATAAACGGACCAAATGAAATAAACTTCTCCTGATGAATTCGAAGTGCCTGATGTATAGTCACCGCAAGAAATACATAGTTCTGTAGGCTAACTTCTGTGAATGGTTTCGACACTACCATCACCTGACTATAGAATAAGTGACCTGAAAGTCAGTGAATATTCTAAGTCCATTCGCTGCCAAAAGTTAAGTTCGTTCACTTGAACAAAAACTAAGTCGTGCTGACCACTGGTACGGCGACTAAGTCCTCCGACCGTCAGAATCTCGGCGTGTATACTGTCACTTTCACGTAGCGTAGATCCGAACATGAGCAAATGCTCTGAAGATATGATGACTCTCTGCTCAGCAACGTGGCCTTTTATAGTTCAGCAAGACATTGTTCGAGAACGTTCCATCTCGTGTCTCGGCTTCTACTGGACCGATTTTCATGCTTGATAGCTCAAAATCCTCCTCTTGTTATAGCCAGAAAATTGTGCTAATTTCCTAGCGTCCATCTCTTCTCCTTAAGGTAATTCTAAAAAAATTATTTCTCATGACGTATTCAGGCTCCACGTCATAATCTGGCGTCACTCGCCCCTGCGATGTATGCTTCCCTCAACACTCTTGAGTCTCCTCCGCGCGTTATTCAAATCATCCATTCCTTCAACCTCTTCAACTAACAACTCCTCTTCCAAAATAAGAGTGTCAACAATGTCACGGACGTGTAAACGATCCGGGTATATCCACCCCTCACGCCAATAAAAAATATGTGACACATCATATATTTTTTTCCTCATTCTTGTCTGGCTCTTGAATGATAAATCTTCAAACTTGCCGCGTTGAATTTTCCCACGGTGTTACCAGATTCTTCTTCAACTAATGTATAACTTCCGTTATCAAAACTTGTGTTCCTCTTCAGAGTAACAGATATCCTTTCTAAACGTTCTAAAGATTCTTCATATTCTTGTATCAAGGTAATAGGCATCACCTTAAAAGTCGGTTCAACTGCACGACTCAACAAGTCGGCTCCTATATTCGCTTTCCCAGGTTTGTGCTCAATCATAATGTTGAATTGTTGGACAAACAAAGCCCAACGTGTAATCCTTTCGCTTGCAAAATTCGTCTTCAAAATAAACTCAAGTGCATGATGGTCTGTTCGCACAATGACAGAGTGTCCTATAAGCATCTTCTTCCAAATTTCTAGAGCGTGAACAATAGCTAAAGCTTCAAGTTCAGTCGTGTAATAATTTCGCTCTGAAGGTCTTAACTTTCTGCTTATAAAAGATAAATAATGCCTAGTGTGATCTTCGTCTTCTTGTAATAGGATAGCTCCTATACCCACATTTGAAGCATTTGATTCGATAATAAAATTCTTCGGAAAATCAGGATATTCCAGTTTTACACTATTCATCAATAACTCCTTGGCTAGTCTGAAAGATTCCTCGTGCTCTTCACTCCATTTCCATCTGTTCCCTTTCTTCAAAAGATTCTGCAAAGGCGCAACAATGTTGGTGTAGTTATGACAATGTCCAGCGAAAAATTGGCAAGTCCCCAGAAAACTACTGACATGCTTTATCCTCGTGGGTCTTTGAAAGTTGGCAATTGCTTGTATCTTGGCCTCATTTGGACGATACCCCTGCCCATCTAAGATATGCCCTAAGAATTTGATCTCTTCTTTGAAAAACTTTCATTTCTTCAGATTCACCTTGAAATTTGACTTCCATAAGTCATCGAATAAATTCCTTAAGAGTAACATATGTTGCTCTTCATCTTCAGACGCTACCAGTGTGTCATCAATGTAACATATAACTGAGCTCTTCACTTCTGGACTAAGATTCTTGTCTAATGCCCTAATTAGAACAGATACAGATGTTTTCATTCCAAATGGTAATCTTTTGAAAACATATGTTTGCTGGTTACACATGAATCCGGTGAATTTCTTCGACTCTTCGCTTAGCTTCACAAGATGGTAAGATGAAGTAAGATCGATAGTGGAAAACCATCTCTTGCCTTTAAATTTCCTCAACAATTCCTTAATAACCAGAGGTCGGTCATATTCAGGCAAAATTTTGGAATTTAGAGATCTTGCGTTTAAACAAATTCTCAGACTCCCATCTGGTTTTGGCACAACTGCTAATGGATTCACATAAGCTGTGGTATATTTCTCTATTATGTAATTTTTTCCAACTCTTCAATCATGACTTTCACCTGCTCTCTATACTTCTCTGCAATAGGGTAAAGTTTACAATGATATGGTGCTTCATCGCTCACTTGGATGTGATATCCAAAATCCTTGATCTCCCCTGGTTTCGCATCAAAAATGTCCTCAAATTCACATAAGATCTTTTTCAATTCAGGTGTTTCCTCTACTTTGACTACTTCTTTTTCTTCCCCTTCAATATTATGAATAACCTGTGACCATCGGATGTTTCCCTCGGTGAATTTCTCTTCGTCACCTTCCAAATCTTCTTCTTCAGTATGATGAAAACGTATGGTCTCTGACTTCATATCGATTATAGCTTTGTACTTAGTCATAAAATCATTTCCAAGGATCATATCATGGTTAATGTCCTTCATCACCACGAAAATGTGCTCAAAATAGCATCCTCCCATCTTTAGCTTTAGATATAACTGTACTTTGCATGTACCTTGTTAGGTATAATTCCTTGTATCTTAATGCATGACACAGGAATTTCCTCCAAACTTTCTGTGATCTTCCATAACGCATAGAGCTTCTCACTAATTACACACAGCATAGCTCCGGTATCTATAAGTGTATGAATCTTCGTAGCATAGACTTCACACTCTATAATTGGTAATTTCGATATTTTCTCAAGTCCAATTCTCTCTTCCTTTACATCTATCAAGTCTTCATCTTCTGCTTGCCATTTAACAATCTTTGAAATGTGAAACTTATTGATTTTTCGACGTTTTTTTTCATCACCTGTAGACTTCTGCAATCTGGAAGTACTAGGTTTGTTGTGTTGCTCATCTAGGTATTGCTTGCTATCCTGATGCCTTCTTTCAAGATCTTCCCTAGCCTGTTGCTTAAATTCCTCCTTCCCTCGTTGTTCTTCTCTTCTATTTTGTTGTTGATTTCCATACTGTTGCGGTGGCCTATTGTATGGTTTTGATTAAAACCCTCGTTTTCTCCACTGATTCCATCTATTTTGGTATTGATATGGCCTCAGATATGGTCTATTCTGATATGGAGTGTCTCTCGTGTTGCTCCATTCCTTATTTTCAATCTGATTCTGAGGTTTGTTCCACTGTTGATTTGTTTGGCTGTGACGATCAGTCACTACAGTGTTTATCGTATGGTTTTCAGTTTTATTGTTTCCTCTTAAGTGAAAAAATTGTGCATTGGCATGATCTAATCTTTGTAGCACCTCATCGAACTCCTCCATGTTTCCAATGTTCGCTGCAATCAATGTTCTTTGCACCTCGATTGGAAATTGACGTATGAGCGCAGATATCATTTCAAAATCTGGCATTGGTGGTTCGAGAAATTGCAATTTTGATAATTGTTGCGAGAAATAAGCCGAGTACTTTGTTGGCTGTGATGTTGAATATCTCTTTGCATACAATTCCGCCCTGATCTGTTGTTGAGTTTCCGGCGACCAAAATTTTCTCATCAGCCCCCTGGAAAATTCATCGAAATTGTGGAAACTGGATCTGAAAGCCCTGAACCAAACCAGTGCAGGTCCATCTAAAAATCTGCTCACCACCCTCCTTTGAAATTTTTGAATCCCGGATGTAATCCCTGACTTCTCTCAAAAATTCAGCCGGTGGGATACTTCCTGTTCCTGAAAATTTTCCTGGTTTATCATCCTTATCCTTATATATAGCGATAGGAATAGAATTTGCCATAATTTTCTGATCCTCCATCTCTTTCGAAATTTCTCTCTTTTTGTTCTGCTCAAAAATCGGTATTTCTTCTACATATCTTTGCTGTCTTTGAGATTCATAAAAAGTCATTTTCTCTCCTAATGTTTCCAATGTCTTCTTTAATCCAGAATCATCTGTCTTCTCTGCTATCTCTCCTCTGATCTTTTCTATGGTTGTCTCAACAAATTCTTTAGTTACAGGATCGATTCCTTTCTTTCTCAAGTCTTGATTCGTGTCCTGAACATCTTTTACTAGTTTTTCAATTATAGTTTCGTGAGTCTTCACTAAATTAGTCACCTTAGACACATCTCTCTGAATTTTTCCTACATCTTCCGATATTACTTTGATATGCGTAGAAAAAGAATTCCTTACTTCCTGAACATCTTCTTTAGCCTCCTCTAGTACTGAACTTCTGACCTCAGTAAGAGCTATCTCCTTTACATTGTTACTAAGTTCCTGGATTAACTTGTCCTCTTTCAGCTGTTCTAGAATAGTCCCCTGGAAATCTGTTGCCACTTTCTGCAACACCTGCCTTGCAGTAACATTACACTCTTCCGTAATTTTAATCTCCAAGTTTACCAAATCTTCAGCCACTCTTCTGGAATGTTTATCAAAATCTTTTTTCATGTCTTTCAATTTATCATGCGATTTTTCGATTTTGTCCTCTAAATTTTTCATACTATCATTAATTTTTGTATCCAGTGAAACTTTGTTTTCTTCTAATCTAGTTTCTACGTTCTTGGATTTTTCAAATAATTCGCTAAGTTTTCCCCCAAATTTTGGACTTTTCCGCGAATTGGTTCCCCAAACTTTCTGATAAGCGATGTTCTAACTGTTTAGAATTATCAGCCAAATCTAACCTTAGCGTTTCTGAATTTCCAATGGTTTTTAAATCCATTATGCGGGAATTTTCAGTCAACCTATCAATAGCTTTAGAATGTTCAGCAATCTTCTCTTCCAAAGTTTCTCTCAAAGATTCTGCACTAACACTTAATTTGTCTTCAAAAAGTTTAGAATTTTCGGATAGTTTACTGTCAATATCTGACCTAAGTGAATTAGAACTTTCTAACAATTTTTCAGATAGTTGAGATTCTAATAACTGGGAATTTTCATTCATTTTAGATTCTATTGATTAGGAATTTTCATTCATTTTATATTCTAATGATTCTTCTAAAGATTTAGAGTTTTCATTTATTTTAGATTCTAATGATTTTTCCAAATATTGCGAATTTTCTTGTATCTGCTTTTCCAATCTTTTGGAATTTTCTGACAACATATTCTCTAATTGATTAGCTCTCTCGATACTCTGTTGATTATTTGACTCCAGCCGAGCCAACACCTCCAAAACCTGATCCATAATTTTCCAATAGAAATACAGGACTGGCATTCCATGGATAGAACGAAGCCTAAATACTAAACATATACTAACCTATAGCATTAGAGAATTCCGAATAAATTGAGATACCCCTACGTCGATGTCTAATGGAAAAGAAAAAATCTACTCATTTAAATTGACTTTCAAACAACAACAGCAAAATTTCAAAATTCAAAAAACAAAATCCTCCATCTGGATACTATGAATGTGCTATTTCATCTAACCAAAACAAACTCCCAATTCTAACATCTATTTAAAAAAAACTCCCTTTAAAGTATTACTGTACTCCCTTACGAATCAAAGCCGTTGCAACAAAACAAAATCAAAATACTTATTTCAAAATGCAAATTTGACTATGTCCTCAAACATGGACTCAACAATCTCACTTAATTCAAAATTATCTAGATTTTTGTCAATTGTCGAAACAAGTGGAAAAATTCACAAGTCTACTCGAATGCCTCTTCGAAAACAAGTCCGAAAGACCCATTCGATAACCCCTTAGTACGGGCGCCAAACTTCTCTACCCTACCTTATGTGCCCGTTTGGACCGAGATCCAACGACCACATTTTGTAAAATACCGAAATCAGATCAGCACGAGAAAACATATCTCAGGGTCTATCTAGGTGAATACTTGGGTCTCATCTGGCATCCCTGATCTTGGTAATTCACAAGTAAGGTAAGGTGAGAAATTATTTTGAACTAGCACATTCCTTAAAATTCTCAATTTATTTATAAATACAAAATATGATTCAACTGGTAAAAACCCTCAAAAAAGATAAAAACACATCACACATAAGAAATCAACGGTCCCTATAATATTATTAGAATTGTCGTACATGTGATAATCAGAAAAAAAATTAGTCCATTCTGATATCCATAAAAAATTTCAAAAAGAATATTTACACTCGGTAATCACTGTTCAATAAAGAGTTCTGAGTGATCCCTACTATTTACACGTTCGTAGTTCACTTTACAAAGATTGCAATTTGATTTTATCAAATATTCCTAGCAAAAATTCTCAAAATAAATAGTCACTTGATTCATTCGGTGTTATTCCAAAATTAAAATTATTTGGAAAATTATCATATCACTGATTCGTTGTTTCATAACAAAATCAATACTCGACTGACATAAAGTCGAATGTTAATAATTGTTCATAAAGATTTTCAAATTCAAAAAAACAAAATTTGTTCAAAAACTTTCATAATATTTTGAAAATTCAACTTTCTTCTTTAATCACTTTCATTTGTTTAAATGTCATAAACGATTTTTAATTATTCTCATATGTTATTAACATTACACAAAAATTGTTGTAAACAATGTTGTTATTTCTATCCACCATCAGCGGATTAAATCATCTAACTCTTCGCCAAATTTTTATGTTAACAAAATTTTCTATCACCAAACTCTTCATATAATCTCACATTTTTTAATGAAAAAAAATTTTTAATTAATTAATTTCAACCTTTCCCTTCACTTTATTTATAACAAGTTTTCTCGACCTCTCACATGACGCATATTGTATTTGCTCATTTCCAATGTTATTATTATTGTTATTCAAAAATAAAAATCATTTATTATTCATTTTAATTCATTTGCACTTTTCATCTTATTTTTTTTCTCCTCGGTCAGGTTCAACAAATCTAAATTCAAGTTCTTCAATTATTTATTTAGGCATTCCATTTGAATTTTGAGTTGATCCAAAAAATAATAATAATTGGATTAACAGAATAGTGAAATCTGACAAGAATATGGGGCGGTCCACATCGCCTAACCCCTCTTTTACAAATATAGCCCTCAGGCTCCTTCAAACATCCGCACATCCTTCTGTGCCCACAACTACGGGAATAAAACCCACTTTTGGATGCCCCCTAGGCCTCCACAACTTTAAGTGTCGCCAAACGCACACTAAAATCATCACCAGAATATTCTGCACACAGCATCATATTATTACTATTATATATATATATATATATATATATATATATATATATATATATTTACATATTATATTTTTTTCTTGTAATATTCTGTCAATTACTAGACTGTGGTTCTTCAGTATTATTTTACCAATTAAATAAATTCTGGTCAATATCTCCTTGCCTCCCATTTACATAAATTCTCCCTATTTGATACATTAAATACCTGCCATTCCCTTCTTTTTTATCTGAATATTTTCCTTTCTTTCTTTTTTAAGTGCTTTTGAAAAAAATAATTCTGAGCTCAAAAATCTAATACTTCATTCACTTCATCCATAAACTCAGTTAAATTTATTTAAACTTCCAAACAAAGTTATTTAATTTAATTCCTTCCAACTAATTAAATTCATCCACAAATTATCATTATCACCACAAAAAATATTTAAGCATCATCAATGTCAAATGATTATTATCGCCCTATTCTTTTAAATAAATAAATATTTAAGTCTCATCTGTGAATTATTATTATCAACGTCTCTTATTAATTTTTATTTAATGCATTAAATATTTAATCACAATACACAATTAACAAAATTTAATTTAATTCCTAATGTTCGGTATTGTCACTCCCTAATTATTTATAACTTTAATATCGTTGTTATTATTTATAAATATTATTAACTTTTTCACTTCACACTTGATTATTATTATTATATTATTATTAACTTATTCACTTCACACTCTATTATTATTATTATTATTATTATTATTATTATTATTAAATAAATCAAATCATTTAAATAATCCAAGCCTCAATTACTTCTGTACTCATAATCAGAATTAACGAAAAATATTTATATCCCTTGGAATAATCGAAATATTTCATGTCGAAACATGAACTAATGCCTGTCCTAACAAAAATCTTAGATCGAAAAATAGTCAGACAGCAGTTCCATTTGTCATCCAGACAAATACAATCGAAGATCTAGCTAATATCTAGCTATGGTGAAAAAATGTGTGTTGATTTCTGATCGTGACTGTTCAATAATATGGAATTCTCTAATACTACTGGTTAGTGGATGGTACTTGAAATGGTTGTCTTACTTCATTCTTGATGTAGATGACGGGCGTGTCCTGCGGTGTACACTATTCCCACAGTGTCTTCCCATGGGCATCTGCCGTATCCAAATACCTCGTTCGTCTCCATGTCCCTCCAGTCCTACGAGTAGTTTTAGCGGCGCATGATGATTTTCGCAGTCATCCGTTCGAAATAACTCCCGTTATCACTAGTACCGTGTAACATGACAAAACGTTGCTCAGTCATAGACTGGTACAGTACTCCTGTAGATTCGAGATTAAATCTCATGTTCCAATAATGCGGTTTCGTTTGCACGCTAAGATAGGAACACCTATTAGCTGCATAAACGAACCAAATGAAATAAACTTCTCCTGATGAATTCGAAGTGCCTGATGTATAGTCACCGCAAGAAATACATAGTTCTGTAGGCTAACTTCTGTGAATGGTTTCGACACTACCATCACCTGACTATAGAATAAGTGACCTGAAAGTCAGTGAATATTCTAAGTCCATTCGCTGCCAAAAGTTAAGTTCGTTCACTTGATCAAAAACTAAGTCGTGCTGACCACTGGTACGGCGACTAAGTCCTCCGACCGTCAGAATCTCGGCGTGTATACTGTCACTTTCACGTAGCGTAGATCCGAACATGAGCAAATGCTCTGAAGATATGATGACTCTCTGCTCAGCAACGTGGCCTTTTATAGTCCAGCGAGACATTGTTCGAGAACGTTCCATCTCGTATCTCGGCTTCTACTGGACCGATTTTCATGCTTGATAGCTCAAAATCCTCCTCTCGTTATAGCCAGAAAAGTGTGCTAATTTCCTAGCGTCCATTTCTTCTCCTTAAGGTAATTCTAAAAAATTATTTCTCATGACGTATTCAGGCTCCACGTCATAATCTGGCGTCACTTGCCCCTGCGATGTATGCTTCCCTCAACACTCTTGAGTCTCCTCCGCGCGTTATTCAAATCATCCATTCCTTCAACCTCTTCAACTAACAACTGCTCTTTCCAAAATAAGAATGTCAACAATGTCACGGACGTGTGAACGATCTGGGCATAATACATGCCTAAGTTCGGGGCATGTAGTTAACCGCATATTCCTCATATGATTGTATTTCATTTTTGTGTGATTGTGAGATGGCCACGATGGAGCAATTGGAAGCCAGGATGGATAGATTTGAAGCCAAAATAACAGCTAGCGGAGAACAATTAGAGGAGAGACTATACTAGGCGACAGCGTTGATGGCCCCTTGCCGCGCAGAGAGAAGGCGATCATACGAAATACAGCGTTGACTCATACGGGCAGATGTTTCCGCCGCAACATTAAAATCACGTACGCTCGAGCAAAGTTTTCGTAGCAGGGAATTTTCAAGCAGGTAGGATGAAGAAACAAAATTTCTGAATATTTAGAAACAAAAAATAAATTTCTACGCTGACTGGTTCGCGTTTTATGGCCAGTTAACGAACATGATGTTAGAAGATAGAATAATCTCCTTATCCGTTGTTCCGTCCCCTTGGCTGGGGTGAGATGCTTATTTATATACCCTGCGGCGTAGCCGTGGTGTCAAATCGCACCACGGCTGCGATGAGGCACTGAAGCGAGTCCGCAGATCGGAGGTTCAAATCCCGTGGCTATCCTGATTGTGGTTTCCCCACGTTTCCCCGCACTCCTTCCAGGCAAATGCTGGACTATTATCTTAATTCAAGGCCAGGGGCACCCTGTACTTGAAACAGCTACACTACTACAACTATCACAGAAACTCTAGTTATATGAGACAAGTACACGGAGCTGATGAACAAGATGTCTCAAGCACATAATATGAATATTAACAACAGAAATCATAACAGTTTATTTATTTCGCTGTGGCAGACTGTTTCAAGGATGCCCCTTCCCCCCTGTGTAGAGGTTATTGAAGTATGAAGTGACAAGCATGGTAAATGTGCAATTAGGGTGGAATGATGGAACGACAGAACTGTTAGAAATATGTAACCCAACAGGTGGTCTATGGTTTAAATTCAGCGCCAGGAAGCGCAACGCCATTGGTGGCGGTTCTAGATACGGGAATGTTCTCGTTGATTCTTTTGTAAGTTTTTGTATATATACGCCTGTATGTAACCTTGTCGTTCAGTTCGTATTAAACATGTATACTGCATATACGCCTAGACGTCTTTCTCCTGCCATATACTCCTACAGGTTATGGGCCCAGCAGGATCATTGACGAGTGTATAGTTTTCTGACCAGTGTGGTTCTATTTGAATTAACAAAACTGTGATCGCGTGCAATAAGTGTGTGCATCATGGCGGAATCCAGCACCGGTTCTCTTTATAACTTCGAGAAACTGAAGGGGAGAGAAAACTACATTGACTGGCGTTTCCAGATGAAGAATTATCTTATGCACGATGATCTTTGGAAGTGCATATCTGGTTATGCAGAAGATGATAAAACGGGCGCAGAGGTTAAGGTACGGCGCGACGAACGTGCTTTGTGCAAGATTAACCTTATGGTGGAAAAGAGTGTTTTTCCGTACGTCATGGAAGCAAAAACGGCGAAAGCAGCATGGAATTCGCTCGAGATGGCATACGAAGATAAAGGCGCCAACAGGCACACAAGAATTCTTCGCCAACTGTGTTCCACCAAACTTGAACAATTCAAGACTAAGGAAGAATATGTCACCACAGTTTTGGGACTCTCCCAGCGGCTAGCAGCAGTTAAGAAACCACTTGATGATGAATTTCTAGGTGCCTTGCTCTTGCAGGGACTACCTGACGACTATGAACCTATGATTATGGCATTGGAAAATTCAGGCGCAGAGTTGACTAGTGACTTTGTGAAATGTAAACTGCTACAGGAAGACAAACGCAGCTCCAGCAAAGAGACAGCACTCTACACCAACAGGAGTGGATTCAAGAATACAAAACCCAAGAAACATTGTACAGAATATTTGGGTGTTTAAAGCTAAGCGTAATACAAATGGTGATGTTGTAAAATATAAAGCAAGGTTGGTTGCAAAGGGCTTTACACAGCAATTTGGCATTGACTTTGTTGAGACATTCTCACCAGTTGTGCGGCATGACACACTCAGAATGTTGTTTGCTTTAAGGGTTGAATTAAATTTACAGATTGATCATCTTGATATTGAGACTGCTTTTCTCAATGGAGAGTTACAGGAGGAAATATTTATGTGTCAGCCAGAGGGCTTCCAGGTGAAGGGAAAGGAAGACCAGGTTTGTTTGCTCAAAAAGGCCATTTATGGACTAAAGCAGGCTGCACATATGTGGCACAGAAAGGCTCATACAGTTCTGTCTGCTTCGGGCTACACAAACAGTCATAATGAGGCATGTGTTTACAGAAAGTGTATCGGCAATACTGTAATTCTTGTTGCTCTGTATGTTGATGATTTATTTGTGTTCCACAATAATCCACAGGAAGTTAGTAAACTAAAAGGTGTCTTAAAACAAAATTTCATGATGAAAGATCTTGGACCAGCTGCTCAGGTTCTTGGAAAGCCAATAGAAAGGGACACAGATAACAATATACTCAAAATTTCTCAGACACAGTTCATAAAGAATCTGCTCAAGTTTGAGATGACTGATGTTAATCCCATCGGTACTCCTATGGAAGTAAATATGAAATTGTCTAAAGCCAAAAACGTGGATGATAAACCTTATCAGCAGCTGATAGGTTCACTTATGTATTTGAGTGTGTGTACTGGACCAGATATTGCCTATGCATTGTCATATTTAAGTCAGTTTAATTCTTGCCACAGTGAGGAGCATTGGCATGCAGCCAAAAGGGTACTTAGGTATCTTAAAGGTACGATAAACCAAGGACTCATTTTTAAGGGACCTGGTTTAGATTTGGTAGGGTTTGTAGATGTCAGTTTTTCCACAGATAGTGATAGTAAGTCGTATACTGGTTATCTTTTCAAGCTTGCTAATGCTGCCATATCATGGGAAGCTCGTAAGCAGAGCTCAGTTGCTACCTCATCAACAGAGGCTGAGTGTGTAGCTTTGTCAGAGGCTGCGAAGGAAGCAGTTTATCTTAAGAATCCGATGTTTGATTTGATTGGTTCTAATCAAGGTCCAATTAAAATTGAATTTGTTAAAGGTGAATGTGATTTGCAGTGTGTGTTGATGGATTGTAATCAAGAAATTGATTTGTATAATGACAGTCAAAGTGCACAGAAAATTTCAAAAAATCCTGTTTTTCATAGGCGCACTAAACACATCAACACCAAACATCATTTCATTAAGGAAAAGGTTCAAGAGAGAATCATTTCATTGCTCTATTTGTCCACACAAGAAATGATTGCAGATATTCTCACCAAACCTTTACCTAAACTAAAACATGTGTATTGTACCCAAGGAATGGGATTGAACTGTTAATTAGTAATTTAAGTATACCGGTACATTGTGTTCAAAAAATGTTTTCAGGAATTGTATTATGTTTATGTAGGGTACTCTATGATTAAAGTCTGGTTGACAAATATCTGTAACATTCTAGATCAGCTATTGGTTTAAGTGGGTGTGTTAGAAATATGTAACCCAACAGGTGATCCATGGTTTAAATTCAGCGCCAGGAAACGCAACGCCATTGGTGGCGGTTCTAGATACGAGAATGTTCTCGTTGATTCTTTTGTATGTTTTTGAATATATACGCCTGTATGTAACCTTGTCGTTCAGTTCGTATTAAACATGTACACTGCATATACGCCTAGACGTCTTTCTCCTGCCATATACTCCTACAAGAACAAAGTGGATAGGAACCATATTTGCCCCCACCCAGTGTCAGCTGGAAAAGGGGAAATTAAGATGATGATGAAGATGAATGCCGGAGTGCTGTCCCTGTCCGCTTTGTCCAGCACAGATCCCACCTTGAGCTGTCGGGAATCAATTCTGTGGCTGATGAGTGAGAAGCCGGTGGTAATCCACCTCTTTAAAATGGCAAAACACTGGAAATCAAGACATGCTATTTCATTTTATACAAAAAAATTACAGTCAGTCTGAAAGACTAGACGTTATATCATTTCAAATGACGCATGTTACAAATGCTACACATGTTAGAAAGGCTCAGGAGGGCTCTTTCAACAGACTCCATTACCCATTAACTTAGGCTTCCCGCGCGGGCACCTCTTTGAGGGTCACCCTGTATTTGAGTTTGACATCCTTTACAACTCTTTAAGGGTCACCCATTATTTGAATCTGATATCTTGCGAACCTCTTTAAGGGTCACCCTGTATTTGAATTAAATCTAACATACTGTACACCTCGTTAAGTGTCACCCTGTATTTTGCTCTGACATCCTGCACACCTCTTTAGGAGGCACCCTGTATTCTTATCTGGCATCTTGTACACCTCTTTAAGAGTCACCCTGTATTCTTATCTGGCATCTTGTATATCACTTTAGGAGTCACCATGTATTCTTATCTGGCATCTTGTACACCACTTTAGGAGCCACACTGTATTCTTCTCGCTTTGCTCGAAGCCGCAGGTCGCTCGACGCCCCAGGACTCTTTCAACAGACTCCATTAACCATTCACTTAGGCTTCCCGCGTGGCTGCATGACGTCACGCACTCGCCGTCCATTACCCATTAACTTAGGCTTCCCGCGCGGCTGCATGACGTTACCGTCTCCGTCACCGTAACGCAACCGTCTCCGTAACGCATAACTTTTGACTCAAGCATGACGATGAAGTCGACAAGATCATTTGAAATGATAAAATACATTTACACTACCGGGTGTCTCACGACAAACCGTCCTCGCTTCCCCCGACCCTACACACAACAAAGATCAAGAAATGAAGTGTTATTGCAACATCTCTCAGTACAAGGAAGTGAACTGAGAGACAGCGCTGCAGGTTTTTTGGCGATCAATCCCGTATACATACTAAAACCAAAACAAATACAAGTGAAATAAACTTACCATACGTGTCTGGTTGCTCAGAACTGTCAGAATTTTCTTTAAATGGCGTCTGTGAGAAAAGCTCTTACTATATATGCCTGTATGTATTCTACAGTTAACTGTCGCAGCCCCTAAATAACCAACAACAACTATTAAAATTATAATAGTTATCACGAATATAAAAATGTCCTCCCATCATTACACCTTACATACTTGAAACCTGCGCGTTTTAACATTCTCTGCATAGTCCGAGTGCTCCCGTCGGAACCAGTGTATTCATGCATTACATGAACCGTCGATCTAAAGTACACATTTCCACTTGCCTGTACTGATAACTTTGCTTCACGAACAATTCTTTTCACACTCCGTAGACCTATATCACCACAGGCAAGCGCTGTGGCAACATCGCACAATGGATTCCCTGCATCTGCTACTCGCTTGAAGGTCCTTACAGCTATGAACGACTGAGTGCGACTGCCGCTATTGGCTGAGACGTGACCGCGCTATTGCGCATCCGAGGCCCACGGGCCATCAACGCTGTCGACGAGCATAACAGCTAGTACGGGTCAGGCTAGGATCAGCGAAGAACAATTAGATGAGAGACTAACAGCTAGTACGGATCAGGCCGTTTGTATCGACACCTTGTTTCTCTGTAATCACCCAACCTTTTGATGAGGGGGTTGGTGTTCTTAGAACTTTTGCTATATAGGTTTCCTGCCTGTTTTTGAATTCTAGATAGAACAGTGGGGAGCTGATAATCAGCATGAGGTTGAGCGTTTCGCACGTACCACTGTGCACCTGACATCGTGCGAAGTGCTGTGTTCTGAACAACAAATAATTTGTTGATCGTACCCCCACAAAACATTAAAAACCAATATAATCATGTACTATTGTTACCAAGTGACGTATGGCAACGTTGCAAAGCAAGGCGAAGTTAGAGCGATGTAAACAGTGTGACAATCAGTTTTCTCTGATCTTACGTGTAACAACATAACCTCTTATTACTCTCCAGTGCCTTCGCTCTTATGAACGAACCAAGAACAGCAACAAGGGCCATTAAAGCGTGTGACGAAAGTATTTTCCCTAACTTTTATACCCTTATCAAACTTTTGGCAAATTTGCCTCTCTCTGTAGCTACTGGCACTGCCGAACGGAGTTTGAGTTGGTTGGAAACATACTTAAGAAATTCTACTTCTGAAAATATACTCAACGGTCTAAGTATTGTCATCTATTCACATATGGCTGCAAGATGGCGTCACAGTGAGAGTGTAGTGAAATAGCAGTTAGTGTAAATATTTGATAAAAGTGGTAAAATATTATAACAGAGGTTTCAAATCTATTAAGTTACTTTCCTTAGGTCAAGTAAAATATGGAATACTTATAGTATTTAGAAATTCTTATTGATAATTTAATAAACATAAACTAAGTTGTGGGAACGTGCATCCAAAGATTCGGTGACTTCTTCAATCACGGTTTGAACCAAGTAGAGCAGTGGTGCTTTTACGAGTTTTCACCCGATTGGAAGATATATGTATTTCACATTCTTCTTTATTGGTAGGTAATAAGATTAATTCATTTAGGTAGTAATAATTAACATAAATTTAGTGTAATTTGGTGTAAATATCAAGGCTAACTTAGATCTCTAGTATGTCGGCAGTAAACAGTGTTAGTATCTCGTCAGGTAATGTAACCGTTACGGATGTATGCTCGTCGTGCAAAATAAAAGTAAAAAATGCAAATAAAATCATCACAAGATCTCAGGTAAAATTGCGTGAGGAGAAAAGTGAAACCGATTGTCGTAATGTAGGCCTACCGGTACCGTCATGCGAATGTCATAACCTGAGAAACGAACTGTCCTCAAAATATGAAATTATAAAGCTGCTAAAGGAAGATATTACTAAGTTAATGGAAGAGTTGAATAAATTAAAAGGAAACAGAGAGGAAAGCAAGGAAACTTGGTCCAAAGTGGTTGCTGGTAAGGTAAGATTGAATATGCCTAGGCCTATAAATGGAGTACCGGTACATGTAACTGAAATTCCCGTCTGAAATTCATTTGGAGCGCTCGTCGAAAAAAATGATGACTTTCTTCAAGAAGAAAAAAAGAAAGTGATACAGAGAAAATCCAGGAAGATGCGGATATTTTTGCGGACAGTCACGGGCGAGTTGTAGCAGCAAGCGTATTGGAGAGAAGCGGAGAAATGGAGGTCACTTCGACAGTAAAGCCAGGAGCACCCATTGCAGCGGTCACGAACGAGATGATGGGAGAGTGTGCGTCCCTCACTTCAAAAGACTATGCAGTAATCATCGCTGGAGCAAACGACATCTATAGAAATGAGAGTAAAAAGGTAATCAAAGATTTAAAGGGTACATGCTTAATACAAATGTCATTATTGTAAACATTCCGCAGAGATACAATTTAATTCCCAAATCATGTGTAAATGTAGAAATAGAGGCTACAAATTGTAAAATTCGTAAAATTTGTAAGAATTTTCCAAATGTCCAAATTATAGATGTAAGTAAATTAGACAGGAAGTTCCACACTCGACATGGCCTACACTTAAATAGGTTAGGAAGAGAGTATCTTAGTGATGAAATCTGCAAAATTGTAAATTCAAATGGTAAGAATAGTTCAACAGTAATATCTTTAGAGTGGAAGCAGGGACACTTGTAAAAGAAGCCAAACGTGAGGTTTGGCATTCAGATCTTTCGATGTCAAATTTAACTGAGTGGAACAATGGTATTTCAGATTTGTCTAGCAACAATAATAATAACAATTATGCTAATAATAATAATAATAATGTAAATAAATCACCAACACAAGTTTGCAAAAGTAACAAATTTAAACTTTACCACCAGAATGTTCGGTTTCTCTATAATAAAATTTATTACATAAAACTAATGCTTGAAAATGAACTTAAAGACATCTCAGCACTATGTATTTCAGAACATTGGCTGAAAGAGGAACAACTCGAATTAATTCAATTCCCAGGGTTTATACAAGCTAGTAAATACTCTAGAACTAATATTAGCCATGGTGGTACTTGTATCTACCTAAGAAATAATTTAGATCATGAACAGTTAACAGCTTATGATTATCTAATTATGGAACAGGATTTTGAATTCTCTGCCGTAAAAACACAGCAGTTTAAGTTAATAATTGTATGCGTATACCGTTCTCCGTCAGGAAAGTTTCCTTTATTTATAGATAAATAAGATTTGTTACTCAATAACATGAGCAAAGTAAATTTCGATATAATAATTTGTGGGGATGTAAATGTGAATTTCTTAAAATTTGATAGAAATTGTGAATTATTAACACAGTTACTAATTTCCTATGGACTGAAACCTACAGTAAATACCCCAACAAGAATAAAAAATTTAGTAAAACCACTCCTGATAAAAAAATTAAAATACAGATAAATATCACCATTCAATAGATGTCTATTGTCCGGGTTTTAGTGACCACCATGGACAAATACTGAGTTTTGAAGCACCCGAAAGAATCAATAATAATGATAATGGAGTAAAAGCCAAGTGCAGGTCATTCACTGAAACAAATGTTACATATTTCAATTACTTATTAAATAAGGAAACATGGTCAGAAATTTAAAAACTAGAAAATGTAAATGATAAATTTAATGCATTTAACAGTACTCTAAAACACTACTTTGAAACAGCATTCCCCTTTAGACAAAGAACTGTTCAAAATAACAAAACTAACAATTGGATAACTACAGGGATTATAAATTCATGTCAAAGAAAGAAATTTCTACACAAATTATATAAACAATACCACACAACACCTGAATTCAATTTATACTACAAAAAATACACTAGCATATTAAATAAGGTAATAAGACTAGCAAAGAAAATGCATAATGATAATTTTATTTCCCAATCATCTAACAAAAACAGGGCTATGTGATCCGTGATAAAGAAAGAAACTGGAAAATCTGCTAAAATACAAAGGAGCATTACACTGACCAGAAATAATAAAGTGATAAATAATCCAGAGGAAATAACAAACACTTTCAATGACTATTTTCTGGAAATTCCACAAAAATTATTAAATAAATCACAGGTAAATACACTAAATTCTAATAATAAAATAAATATATGTAGTGATTCTTTATTTATAAATCATGTCACAAGTGAAGAGGTAAGAATAGTTATAAAGGAGCTAAAATATAAATTCTGTGCTGGCATTGATGGCATCCCTGATGCAATTTTAAAGAAATGTGCAGAAAATTTAATAAATCCACTTACGCACTTAATAAACAGTTCAATTCTCTCAGGAACTTACCCGGATATTTTGAAGTTATCAAAAGTAATTCCAGTGCACAAAAACGGTTGAAAAGATGAATTAGATAACTATCGTCCTATTACCTTACCAACTGGTATCGCAAAAATTGTGGAAAAAATCATGTATAGGAGACTGATAAGTTTTATAGAAAAAAATAAAATATTATCAAACTCACAACATGGATTCAGAACGGAAAAATCTACACAGACAGCAATTTATGAATGTATTAATATTATACTGAAATTAATTGACAATAGGGAACATGTAACTGGCCTATTCTTGGATTTATGGAAAGCATTTGATGTTGTTGACCATAAAATCCTCCTTACAAAACTAAATCAATATGGTATTAGAGGTCTAGCTAATAAATGGATAGAGTCTTACTTAACAAGGCGTAAACAAATAGTAAGCTTGAGAGACAAGGATGATGGAACCAAGTTACTTAATGAAACATTGTCCAATGAGGGAATTATTAAATTTGGAGTACACCAGGGTTCGGTTTTGGGCCCACTACTCTTCCTTCTATATATCAATGATATAACACAGGACGTTCATTCTCATAAGGAAATTTTGTTTGCGGACGATACAACACTCGTAATAAAAGGTGAAACTAAACAGGTCATACAGCAGTCAGCTGACTCCGTTACAGGAGAGTTAACCAAATGGTCACAAGATAATCGCCTCATAATAAACTATAAAAAAAAAACAGTATGTCTAAATTTCCACACTATACAGAATAGGAATCCTGCGAAGCCCAATATAACATTAAATGGTCATCAAATAGAAAATAAATCAGAAACGAAGTTTTTAGGCCTATGGATACAACATGACTTGAAATGGAATAAACATATACAATATCTGAATACTAAACTGAACTCGATGTGCTTTGGGTTACGTATTTTGAAAACCTGCACTAGCATGCACACATTAAGAAATACTTATTTTGCTTATTTCCATTTATATTTAAGATATGGGGCCATATTTTGGGGAATGTCGCCAGATGTACTAAGCACTTTTAGGATACAAAAGAGGGCGATTAGAATTATGGCAAATGTAAACACTAGAGAATCATGTAGACCTCTGTTTAAAGATTTAAACATTCTCCCTCTGCCCTGTATATATATCTTTGAAAGTATTATGTTTTGTAAAAAGAATTTAATGAATAAGGATGTTTTTCTTAAAAATAACAATGGTGTTCATAGGCATAACACAAGACAAAATCAAAACATTCATATTTCACACACACACACACACACACACACACACACACACGCGCGCGCATATATCAAAAAGGAACTTATCACACAGGAGTTAAATTATACAATAAACTACCCCAGTATATAAAACTTGCCCCAAAAATAAAAACTTTTGATAGAATGTTGAAAGCTTATCTGCAGTGCCATTGTTTTTACTCTGTAGTTGAATATCTTAGTGTATAGAAACGATGAAATCTATAATTATATTATACTTTTCTATTTTAATTGTAATACCTAGCTGTAAGTTGTTGTATTTATAGAATTAAGTTTTCATATTATGATAATAGAATAAGGTGTAAATAGTTGTCCAATAAGATTGTATCTTTTAAGATCTGTTATTATAATAAGTTATAAATAGTTATAGTATTAGTATTACTGTATATACCTATTAGTACTTTTATTTTTTAGATGTAAATTCTGACGTGTCCTATATCAAAAATGTATTGTATACGTGTATTTGATCAAATGGAATTAATAAAACTATCTATCTATCTATCTATCTATCTATCTATCTATCTATCGATACATACATCTCACTGACGATGAAGTTATGAACCGATTATGAACCTATATCAAAAATGTATTGTATACATGTATTTGATCAAATGGAATTAATAAAACTATCTATCGATACATGCATCTCACTGACGATGAAGTTATGAACCGATTTGGCAATGATTCAAGAAACCTTGACTTTATATTATATTGTGAGTTGTAAATCAAAACAGTAATATTAATTCTTTCCATGTAAATACTATCAAGTGAGCAAGATGTTTGTATTAATAAAAAGTATCATAAAATGGTCGTAGTTGTGTTTGACATTAACCAAACATAAGACATCACAACAAATTGTTTGAAAAAGTGATGCCAGACAACCTTAAAACCCATCATTTTGCACCAAATTATACAAAAGTTTCCCGGGGAGAACCCCGGACCCCCTATTCTGGTTCGGTATGCTAGGAGTTTCCTGAAAACATCGAGGTAGATTTGGGACCTCAACAGAGGGCAGATTTTTGCTAGATAGGTTTTCACTTGGTTGGCGCGCTGTGTCACTTCCTTCGCTAAATTAAGTCCTCGATCTAGCATGGTTCACAGTCTTGAAGAAATGCAGGAGTTAAGCGTTGAAAGTGCTCTTCCTCGGGTATTTGTTTTTAGGTTGGTGACCCTAGCACAGTAAGTGGCGCGTTTTATGACAGAATCTGACAATACTTCCCTATGTTGGTATGTAACCATGTTAGATGAAATATATTCGAATACACTATGGGTGTTGAAACTCAAATGAAATAATTTTCAAGGGCATAGTAGAACAATAATATTACACGTCCTTATTTTTAAATTTGAAGAAGAATGGGAGCAATATGGTACATGAGACAAAAAGGAAGGTCAGCTGGCAAGCCTGTACCCTTCGTTTGGGTCACCGAGATTTCGTGGTGAAGATGAACTCTGTGACTGACGTCACATACTCGCAACTCGTATAAATACCTTCTATGCGTTTTGTGGTGGTGCGGTTGATTCTGTTAGGTACTACAGAGTGTCAAGCTGTTGGAGTGTTGACTACAGGTTGAGGATTTTATTTCTGTTATGTTTCCCTTCTGTTAGCATGCATGCCTGCCTGGAGCTTGTTTTTGGCTTGCTGTTTCGTCCTTTACTGCCGGCACTATCTGAAGTTTTCCACCTTTTATCAGTATGTGGGCTACGTGAAGAAAGTAATTCCGTGGTTTTTAGTAAAGATTCTTGATGGTTGCTCAAATTTCCTTTGTTCCCACCATTTTAGATGTTTTCAATCATCAGCCGTGAACACTTAACCCTATTAATTGCTCTTGCGGTGTCCAATAGTAAGTAGGAGAGGAAGATAGTGTCCAATTAACGTAAAATAGATATTCATACGATGGGCAGAACTATTATGTAAATTCTTATCCGCCAAGAAGACTTATTTATGTCTATGTGCTACATCACTAGTGCTCTTCGAGTGGTCGGCTGGTATCTAATGTTTCAAGGCAATCAATTAGGCGTTAACTATCTTGTTGGTGGTCGAAATGTTATTCCTAGTGTAGCCTATACCATGTTAATACTAATATTCTACTATTCCCTTGAAAATAATTTAATTCGAGTTTCACCACCCATAGTGAATTCGAATATATTAGATTTACCTATATTTCGGCCAAGTATTAGATAATTATTATCAATAGATGGCTAGAGACTTCGATTTTCTTTATTGTTACCTATTAAGGCAGTCCAGTAGAAGCAGAGGGACAAATACGAAGCATTAGTGACTTAATATTTATATTTATGGCGTTATCCACTTCTAATTATTACTAAGTTAACTACAGTGCTCACGCGGTTGACTATTGTCACCCAGGGGTACAATTTTCTCCTATGTTCAAAATGAACAAGTCATTTGAGAATGTTATACTATCCTCAAAAAATAATTGCTGAAGGTAGCCTGTCTCTGAAGTTTAAGATTAATTGCTTCCGATGCTTCATGAGCACTGGCGTTACAATTTACTTAACCTAGGTAAATTTTACTTTTATCTTCACGTTATAGACTGGATGATGAAGGGCAGAACAGTCTCAGTAGAAAATGCCTCAATTAATCTTTTAGAGCGATTTTGGTCTAATTACATTGGTTCATTTATCTACCTGTCGGCAGTTCAGCACTCACCAGTCTTCTCTGTACAACTTGGGTCTGAGAGGTGCCAACAATTACGAATTTCACCTTACGTGGCATTACTGTACGGTTACAGGAAAAGTTACATCGTGGAAAAAAGAAATTTCCACGATAAACAGAAGGAAAGAAACAATTGTCAAGCCCTTAAGCATTGCTGTACAACCCCCCTCATTTCAATGCTTACGCTAAAGCATCGCGATACGGTAGCCCTACCTACTCCCGCTCGCCAAAAATCACGGTATAGTACTTACTCTCGCTTACCAAACCATCGAAGTATGGTACCTATATATCGGACATTATAGCATGAGCTGTGTTCTTCCTCTGCGCATCGGACAGGAGTCAGATCGTGGCTGCAGCCCGCAGGCTAGTTAAGAAGCAGTCAGTGTCAACGTCCTTTCGTTGTGTTGCTGCGTTTCCTCCACCACACTTTTCCTACCCGCCCTGCCTGCCTCCCCACTTGCGCAGCAGATAGGAGACTGCTATACTCGTACACGTTCCTGCTGTACTCGCGCTTCTGAAACCATCGCGGTACCTGCTAGCGCTTGTCAAAACATCGCGGTACCCACACCCTCTACTCACGCCCGACAAAACATCACGGTACTGCTCTCGGTATTTCTCATACTTGCCAAACCATCGCGGTACCTACTCGCGCTCGCCGATACATCAAATTAAAAGAATTTATTTGCGAGTCTGTCCTGGTGGAAAATAAATACACGAATATACATATAGGAATACACAATCATATTACCAAAAAAAAAAACAATAACATAAAACTCAGTAATATACCCAATATAATAAATTTGAAAAATAGCTCCCATAACAATTTCTAATATACCGTACTCACTATGGTAACTTACTCTAAATATATATATCTTCCCTGACACATGTGTGCATATACAATACGTTTGTACATACCGTACTTCTATGCTCTTAAAATTCATTTTTCCCATTATATTCCCTGTTCTTGCCATCAGCTGACCTTCTCTTTGAATTTATGAATACATTCTGGCAAAGCGTTGATGAAGTGTTCTGGTAAACTGTTCCATTCTCTTTCATCCCCCACCCATTCTCCTTCTATAGGGATACATTGCCCAATCATAATTGCACTGACTGTGTTTTCCCGTATGCTCATGGTCATGTCTACCTTTATGTAACTCCTCAGTTGACAGATACTCTGTATTGTTTCCCCATGCCTCATCCCTCATATAATCTCAAGTGCATTCCTCCTGTACTGTGATTTACCAATAATGAACGGTGACAGCTGTCAAAGCTAGCATGTGGGGAAATGCTGTGTTGTCACTGAGGCAGATCATGACTCATAACATTCCAGGAGGCTTGCAGGAAGAAACAAATACTGGGGAAGTTAGCCCCCCTGCCTGGCAGTCTAATGACAGTGACGAGTGAAGGCACAGTAGAACACTGAGTCAAACCATGTGCTCACTGCTGTGTCTGCATACTTTGCAACACTGCTCGCTGTTTCCATGGAGACAGTTACCCCTCTCGTCTCCACTCCTCACGTCGCCCTTCAAGTGGATGACAGCTTTCACCGTTCATCTTTTGTAAATCAAGAGTATAGTCTTGACCTTACTATTTTGCCTGCCAAGCTTTCGCATCCTACTAACTCACAAAACAAGCCTTGCCGCTTGCCTTTGGACACCCACCAGTTCCTCAACCAGGTACACCTGAGATAGGTCCCATTTTTCAGCAGTGAATTCTAGCTGTGGCCTTACTAGGCTGAAGTATGCCCTCTATCTCACCTCCTTGCTTGCTCAGCTTACCATCCACATGGTCATGTGAAGGGACTTGTATGCCTTTGTTGCCACCAGCCCTCGTGTTCTTTCCTATGGAATCTTCCCCCACCTATTGTTACTCCCAAATATGTGTAGTTTTCTCCAAATTTCATGTTGTCCTCTTGTAACTTGTAGTCATACTTAATTTTGATTCTCTTCATTTCCAACATAACAGCTTGGCTTGCCTACATTTGTTCTCATTCCATTTTCATTTACCAAGTCTGTAAACTTTCCCATATCCATTTGTAATGCTTCACAATCCTAACTGTCCCTAATCTTCCTATAAATCACTTTATCAGCAAACAGCCTTTACAGAGATCAATATGGATCAAAAATAATAATAAAGGTCCCAGTTTACTTTCATCCTCCCTGTTCTGACAGTGAGGTCCCGCCCTCACCCTTTGGTCTCTCCCGGCTAAGAATGATTGTACCCAATTGACTACTCGGGTGTAGTATAGATCGCGATACCTTATACTAAAACATGCAAAGTGGCGGCATCCATGACGTAAAGGTTTAAACGATGCATACATGTTAAAATCTATGTGTTACTAAGACTTTACATAGAAACACAAACCTACCCTCTTACTTTTAGTACATAGAGTAATTTTCATCCAGACAGTGATCTAACCTAGTAGCGACCAATAGTTTTGCCCAGACAGTTGTCTTACATAGTAGGCCTAGCGACCAATAGTTTCGCCCAGACAGTCATCTTACCTAGTAGCGACCAATAGTTTTGCCCAGACGGTTGTCTAACCTAGTAGAGACCAATAGTTTTACCCAGACAGTTGTCTAACCTAGCAGAGACCGATAGTTTTACCCAGACAGTTGTCTTACCTAGTAGCGACCAATAGTTTTGCCCAACAGTTGTCTAACCTAGTAGAGACCAATAGTTTTGCCCAGACAGTTGTCTAACCTAGTAGAGACCAATAGTTTCGCCCAGACAGTTGTCTAACCTAGTAGCGACCAATAGTTTCGCCCAGACAGTTGTCTAACCTAGTAGCGACCAATAGTTTCGCCCAGACAGTTGTCTAACCTAGTAGCGACTAATAGTTTCGCCCAGACAGTTGTCGAACGTAGTAGCGACCAATAGTTTCGCCCAGATAGTTGTCTAACCTAGTAGCAACCAATAGTTTCGCCCAGACAGTTGTCTAACCTAGTAGCGACCAATAGTTTCGTTCAGTCGTCTAACCCAGTAGCGGTCAATGGTTTTGCCCAGACAGTTGTCTAACCTAGTAGCGACCAATAGTTTTGCCCAGACAGTTGTCTTACCTAGTAGCGACCAATAGTTTCGCCCAGACAGTTGTCTAACCTAGTAGCAACCAATAGTTTCGTTCAGACAGTCGTCTAACCCAGTAGCGGTCAATGGTTTCGTTCAGACAGTCGTCTAACCCAGTAGCGGTCAATGGTTTGTCTCGCCATGGATTTAGAAGAGTGCAGTGCAAGTTTTCAATTAAATTGAACAACTTAAAGTAATTTATGAACATTCGTAACTCACGACCAAACCTCGCACTTGAACACCTGTGATTGCATCTGCATGTAACGACTCACTGTTTCAAACCTCGTACAGCAGAGTAGCATATCGGCAATTCAAGCCACTGCATCGAACAAATGAACATAACGTCAGTAGGCTACATCATCTGGGACGTCATTGACTACAATAAAAAGTTCCCTTAGACAACGTATGTATCACGGTATATATATAAACCGACTGCTGTCCTATCCAGCCCCACCCTCTGCATCTTTCTAATTAATATTTTGTGGTTGATCCTATCAAAAACATGTGAAAGATCCATCTGTCCATCTGTCTCTTTCTATTCATCACATCTGGTATATCCTAGCTGTGTCTCCTTCCTAAAGACCAAATTGCTACCCTCTTAGCCAATCTTTCCCAAGCAGGCACTTCCTGATATATTTATATTTATACGAGGCACATCCAGAATGTAAGTTTCCCTATTTTTAAAAAAGAAAACTTTATTGGGAACAGGTGTGTCGGCTATTTTTCGACATTGTCACCAAACGAATTATGATATCCACTTCATGAGTGTGAAAATGCCCACTGGAGAACAAAAATTTCATGAGGTGCAAGGAAAGGTGGAAATCGCTGGGAGCAAGATGAGGACTGTACGGTGGATGATCAAACAGCTCCCAGCCAAACTTCTGCTGTCTTGTCCTGATCTTGCTCCCAGCGATTCTCTTTCCTTGCACCTCGAGAAATTGCTGTTCTCCGGTCAGCATTTTCACATTGAAGACTCATATCACACCCTGGTTCCATTCGCAAGCGGCAGACTACAGGACTACAAAAGTTGATACCACGCTATGACAAGTGTCTCAATTCGTTTGGTGCCTATGTCCAAAAATAGCTAACACATTGTTGTACCTGTTGACAATAAAGTCTTGCATATAACTATGTTTTTTTAAATTTTATTTATTTTTATTATAAGGAATCTTACTTTCTGGAAGTGTCTTGAAATTATGAACACCTTGCAAATGATGCCTGTAAAGCTGACTGGTGTGTAATTAACTGTATCCTCCCTCCTGCTTTTCCCTTAAAGATTGGTATAAGTAATGCCTCCCTCCGTTCCATCAATACTACATACGGTAGTCAAACAAAAATTTTAAGTATGGCACTAGTACGTTCGAACCCATTGCTTTTAGCCAATCATCACTTATTCCATAAACTCCTGCTGCTTTCTTGGCCTATTAAGATTATCTTTATTTCTGCACTGGAAATTTCTAGCTACCTTAAGTAACAAATACAGGTATTTCTGTCAATGATATGGGACTTCAGCGACTTTGTATATAAGTTGGTGATTTTCTGTAAATTTAGTAAAGAACAGCACCAGTACCCAGTATAATAATAAAAGAGGATATGTAGCAAGCAGCCCATGTTTGAAGGGTCCGATGATAGTTTAGGTACCGTACTGCTTCTGAGCAATATGTTTTGCTTTTGAATTTACATTGTAATTATATTAAACCTAATATTTATACTTTAGGTCTTTCACCCGAGAATGAAAATGCAAAATGCCACGTTTATCATTTAAATTCAACAAATCCTCAGAAAATTTGCCTAGTTTTTTGAACACTCCTAGCCATTACTGTTAAAACTTAGTTGCCACTTTTATGTATTACAATGCAAGTGTGTTTGTAAATACTGTAGTACCAGTACCTATAATAATTTTATTGTAATTATGTTATAAACCGGTTACCAACACTAATGGATTATACACAAATCATCAAGTTTTGCATTTTAAAAGATCAAATTTAACAAACAATTTTCAGACCACAGATTGCTGTCGGGAATGGGAAAAAGGGGTGTCATTGTCGAGAGATAAGATTTAATGAATAATAATGCTATTTGCTTTATGTCCCTTTTAACTACTGACATGGCTCCCTCGCATTTAACCCTCAAACATACGCCTTGGGGTGGAAACCACCCTAGGCCGTTTCATTTCCTTGTGAAATCTATAAATATTTTTTTACCGCTTACACCGTCCCTGTACCTTTCCGGCCAGGTCTTCTTCGCAGGTTCACTCAAGGTCACCAAATTCCTGTAAGACAGTCAGACAGTGCACATTGTAAATTATCAACTGGGGTGGATCCCACCCTATGCATGTGTTTGTGTACGTAAAAATTCATACCAAGGTTAATTGTAAGCATTTGTTTCGTGTGTTTGTTTTTGTTACTGGAAGTAAATCTTTAGTTTTCTTCTCAGCCGTTTGCTTATGTACGTTGTGGTGGTGTTAGAGTAGGCAACTATATTTATTTGTCGTGTGGCCTCCTGAGAGGCCGAGTGCAGGTCTTTCTAGTCGACGCCCGTGGGCGACCTGTACTCGGGATGAGAGGTGAAATGGATGAAGATGAATGAAATTGGGCAAGGATGTGGAATGAAGCGGCCGTGGCCTATCAGAAGGTACCGCCCCAGCATTTTCCTGGTGTTGGAAATGGGAAACCACGGAAAACCATTTCAAGGACGGCCGACGGTGGGATTCGAACCCACGTGTCTACCGAGTCAGCAGAGAGCTTGGCCCCCTGACCTAATGCTGCGCTTTAGCCAGCGTAGCACCTGCTGTCTGTAGAGTAGGCTACTAACAATGTGTAATGCAATTCTTGCTGGAACTTTTAGGCTATCTGATTTCTTCTGTGTTTCATTTTCAATGATTACCAATATTTTCTAGCCTGTGCAGAACGGAAAATTATTTTAAAAAAATTAGAATTATTTACAAGGCAAAGTTCAACCTCCCGTATGTACCTATATATTTTTCAAAAATAAATGTATACCTCAAGTGCATGATTCTTTCATTTATTATTATTATTATTATTTTCATCATATTTAAGCTCCAAATTACATATCTTAATAATTTATGTTATAATAATGTTATTGGTTTTACATCCCTTTTAACTACTGCAGCTTTTAGAGACACCGGGGTGCTTGAAAATTGCCCCGAAGGGGATCTTTAATGTGGCAGTAAACCTATTGACATGGCTCCCTCGCATTCATGCACCCTCAAATGCCATCTGACTGCGCCAGGATTCGATCCTGCAACCTTAGGCACGGCCGGCGAGAATGTTACCGCTGAGCCACGCTGCCAGTCTCTCTTAATAATTTAATATGATTTCAAAGATATTTATTAAAAGCATGCAAACAAGACGATATAAAAGCATAGTAAGAATTATTTAATATAAATTCAACGAGAGAAAAACTTTCAAAGAAATAATGCCCCTGAGTAATCCAGAAAAAGTCATTCTTACAAAATCTATCTTAAAATTGTGAATTGATACAGTAGTATATAAAATACTAGCAACCCGCCCGGCTTCGCCCGGGAACAGTTATCTCAGTAATTGAATGGAAATTGTTGGAAGAAATGAAAATGTAAAAACACTTATAGTGGGCGATGTATTGAAGACAGAGATATGCTCTCGCGGACATTTTTGTAGAACTGTTAAAGCTGAACATTTCTTACACTCGTAGGATATTGATATTTTTAACGGTTTGCCCAGCGTAAGCTAGTAGCGCGCGCGGACGCCAGGTTTGTTTTTCGACTTTTTCACTGAAATCATTACTGGCATGGCTTCCTTTGATTATAAAAAAAATATTTTCTACAGAAACCTTCCTCGAAATATCCTTTACAGAATGGTGAAAACCGCATCAAATTCCATCCAGTAGTTCTCAAGATTACCCGTGACATCCAAGAATCGGGGACTTGGTTTTATACTAATAATAGCAACGCGGCCCAGCTACGCCCGGGAACAGTTGTGAATGCATTACGTTATAAGCGCTTCTTTACGATGTCAATGAACTATGATCTATATCCCTTTTACGTCTCGGCATAATGGGTTAAAATCACTGTTAACTATATTATCATGGAGATGATGTGCAACAAATTCTCGTCAGACGTAATTTAAGAATGGCGAGGTGCATGAAATGCAAATCCCCCTTCCGTCCAATCTAAAAACACTTATAGTGGACGACATATTGGATATAGAGATGTGCTCTCGCGTACGTTTTTGTAGAACTTTTCATGCTCAACAATTCGTACACTCATTGTATAATGATATTTTTAACGGTTTGCCCAGCGTAAGCTTAAAAAGCGCACGGACGCCAGGATTTTTTTCAACTTTTTCTCTGAAATCGTTACTGCTTGGCTTCCTTTGATCATAAATAAATAATTTTCTACAGAAACCTTCCTCGAGGTATCCTTTCCAGAATGGTGAAAACCGCATCAAAATCCATGCAGTGGTTCTCGAGATTACCCGTGACACCCAAGAATCGGGGACTTTGTTTTATACTAAGTAGAGATTATACGCCAATGAGTATAATTTGGTATAATATAATCCCCCTTCCGTCCAATTTTAAATTGACTGTGAATTTTGCTGAACGAAAAGTTCACAGGCGAAATGAGAGTTGCACTTCCAGGGAATGGCGAGGTGAATGAAACTCAAATTACCCTTCCGTCCAATCTTAACTTGACTGTGTTTCACAGGCGAAATGAAGAAAACCCGAGTTGCACTTCCAGGGAAACTTCAAACACAACCACCCTTCTCAGAAGTCTTAACTCAACACAACTGGACGGTTTGCTGCTGGCTGTATCGGGGCAATAGGTTCGCCCGCTAGCTAGGCTGTAACAGGGATGATAGACTCACCCTTAGCTAGCTCATAAACTGTCGTCTCAGTAGATGAATGGACATGGTTGGAAGAAATTAAAACTTAAAAACACTTATAGTGGGCGATGTATTGAAGATAGACATATGCTCTCGCGGACTTTTTTGTAGAACTTTTCATGCTGAACAATTCTTACACTCACAGTATTTAGATATTTTTAACGGTTTGCCCAGCGTAAGCTTAAAAAGCGCACGGACGCCAGGTTTTCTTTCTGGCTTTTCCACTGAGATCGTTACTGCTCGGCTTCCTTTAATTATAAATAAATTATTTTCTACAGAAACCTTCCTCGAGATATCCTTTACAGAATGGTGAAAACCGCATCAAAATCCATCCAGTGGTTCTCGAGTTTACCCGTAACATCCAAGAATCGGGTACTTAGTTTTATACTAACAAGGGGAGGATACGATGCATGGGTCACCGATTCGAACCATCTTCAGTACACTTGTAGGGCACGACTAGGCGTATATCAGGTGCAGGTAGTAAGTTGCGCTTCTCAGCCGAATCCGAGAAATTAATTATTAATTATTCGTAATTGCTGTACGGCGTTCATGTGCGTTGTACGTTAACATGAAGCCAAGGAGGGCGTGGTGCAGCGGTAAGAGCCCTGTTTCGTAAGCGTGGGTTCACTGGATCGAATCCCACCGGTGAGCCTTTTTTTGTTTTTTGTTGTAAACATAGGCAATTCGTACAACTGGAGGTGTCATGAATAATGTTCATTTTGCAGTCAATTGTAATAACATGTTTTGTGAGCGGGAAAAGGGATTCTGAAATCATCGTATGGGGGTGAACATTTGTGACATTACATAATGTACAGTCGGGACATGGCAAATACATTGGTATTATACATGGTCATGTGTATTCTATTATATGTATACGTTTGTACACTAAAGGCCCAGTCTGTTCCGTTCATTGCACGTCAGTGAACCATCAGACCACCCCGTTCCCCGCAAGTAGTGTCTCATGCTATGGGTATTGGTTGGAAAGTGTTCGGACCAAGATGGAGCTCATCACTTCCGAGCGAGACGCGCCATGATGCGTGTGGGCACCATTTCGGCAACGCTGTACAGCTGTTCCCGGAGCGGCTAGCTGGTGAAACGTGTGTTATTTCCCTGTAGAAATACAAACCGATATAAAATAAGTGAATTAATTTACGTATTTCACAGTCATACAGCATAACGTTTCGATGTATAAGGATTACAATGCAACCAGGAACTACATTTTCCAACCACCCCGAGCCAAGAAAAAGTTACCTTACAAAAATGATAACAACTTTGTTTCTTGGACACACACAATTTTGAAATTAATAAACCAGTTATACAACATTCCAATGTATATTGTGTTAAAATTTGGATTCGATCTGATGACGGGTTTTTGAGATAATAATTCTTAAATGTGACGCATGGTTGAAACACTCTTAAAAACCTGCACTTTTTGTGTTCCAACTGCGATAAAAAATATTAAAATATATATTAAAATTTCCAAACCTACATGACCTAACGTAAAATGGAACGACGAAAATGATGATGTTATTGGATTTTATGTTGGTCTATTGGTTACTTCACAAACAACCTTCAAACTCGAGTGCACATAATACTTTGGTCGACAGTAGTCATGCCCTACAAGTGTACTGAAGATGGTTCGAATCGGTGACCCATGCATCGTATCCTCCCCTTGTAAGTAGAGATAAATTATGATAAAATAAAATGTTGTGTGGAAAACACCCCACGCGTGTGCCTGCGTCTTAAATTTTGGTGTGTGTGTGTGTGTGCTTGAGGGTTAAGTACCCTCAAATGCCAACTGTCTGCACCGGAATTTCATCCCACAGGCGAGAACGTTACCAATGCACCACAAAGCCAGCCACTCTTCAGATTTGACTTGAAAATTTTCGGCGGGGGGTTTAAAGTTAATGGTAAGATTACTGATAACCCACTTCGAAGGTTGACTTCTCTAGTCCCACCCAACTTCGCGTACAAGGAGGGCACTATCTACTAGGGCATTCGATAAGTAATGGCAACACTGTTGTCAATCAGGGATTCTAGTGCTGACCGTTGTAATCTTGTAGTACAGTGTTGAGCAGTGTTTGTTGTATAAATCTGAAAGTCTCCAAATAGCTGATGTTTGTGAATACATTAACTGTTTCTCACATTTAGTAAGTAATACTGCCCTACGAAGATGTTCAGTAGATATGAACAAAGGCATTTAATAAAAATCCAAGTTGCAAGAGGAAAAAGTGCAACTCTGTGCTTTAGTGCATTGCAAGAAGCTTGCGGGAGAGAAGTCCTACCTTATCGAGCTATTGCAAGATGGGTGGAAGCCTTCCGTCAAGGAAGAGAGGAATGTCAACACAGAGCACGCGCTGGTAGACCCGTTGCTGCAACTGACGATCTCCATGTTCAGGCTGTAAGGGCATTATTGGAAAAAGACAGGCGCTGGACATGTGTGGAGATTTCCAAGGAACTTGGTTTTGCAGCATCGTCTGTCCATCACATTTTAAGAAAAAGGCTGAAGATGCGAAAAGTTTATGCCCACTAGGTTCCGCACACTCGCAGCGAATGGAGACAGCAAGAATGTATTTTGAGTGATATGAACATGGGGGTGAGGCCTTTCTTCGTCGCATTATCACAATGGATGAGACATGGGTACGTTCGTATACACCTGAGCTGAAATGACAATCAAGCGAATGGCAACATACAGAATCACCTCGCCCAAAAAGATGTCGAACATTGCAGGATCCTTTCAAACAGATGATTGTGTGTTATGATTATGAAGGCATAATCTTGGTACATACTGTACAGATAAATAAACCCTGGCACCACAGCCCATGAAGGGCCTAGGCTCACCAAGCGACTGCCGCCCAGCCATTCGGCCTGCAGATTATGGGGTGACGCGTGATCAGCGCATCGGGTCTCCTCGGTCGCTAATCTTGGTTTTCATGATCGGTGCACTGCCTCACTGTCAGACAGCTACTCAATTGTCCTCATGAGGCTGAGTGCTACCCGTTCCAGCCCTCACATCAGTTTCTAAAATCCCTGATGGAGCCAGGAATCGAACCCGGGGCCTCCGGGTGAGGGGCAGGCGCGCTACCCCAACACCACGGGGCCGGCTACTGTACAGATAAACAATCATAAAATGTCGCATACCTTGAGGCATGAAAAATGCTAAGTGTCACTTCGGCTGCTGTCGGCTGCATACAGTTCGGTGGATATGTACTACAATATGGTCAGTCAGTAATTCTCTCGCAATCGGCCGGCCCCTCACCCCGCTCCCACACGCACCGTGTCGTGGTAAGGCATGATACACTCACAATGACATGTGTTAAGCTGTAGCGTAGTAGGTTAGCTGTCAGGTTATAAAGTCGTTCATCGCAGAGCAACCACAGTTCGAGTCACGCCGTGAATATTATTTTTGTGAAGTAACACACCATGATTTGTTTTTTTGTCGTGTGGCTTCCTGAGAGGCCGAGTGCAGGTCTTTCTAGTCGATGCTGAGCTGGTATTAAATCGTAATTGGGATCGGGTCATCTTCTCTGACGAGACGTTTCAGTTCGGCAGAGGTAAGACCGGTTCGTGTTTACAGGCCACGTGGAACTCTATACGAGAAACGGTATGTGGCTGAGCGCACACGTAGTGGCCGGTGTCGTGCTGGGGGGTGGATGTCATCTCGTGGGGCTGGAGTGCTTCATCGGATAGATGGACATCTCATATCGTATCAATAGTTGCACATTTTGCAGAATATTATAATTCCGAGGGAGTGCTATTCACATGCAGTTCAGTTCGTGCAAGAAAACTCTCCAATCCACATGAGCAGGAGTGTTCAGGGCTGGTTTTCTCAGCAGGACTCCATTGAACTGCTTAACTGGGTCCCTCGAAATCCAGACTTGAGCCCCATTGAGCATTTGTGGGCAAAGTAGAAATGCCATATCAGGGAAAACTGGCCTCACCCTCCCCCTCGTTCGCAGGATGCATTGTGGGAGATAATGTTGGAAGCATGGGAGGAGATTACCCTTGATGAACAGTACTTCAGAAATCTAGTTCAGTCAATGCCACGTCAGCTACAACAAGTTGTCGAAGTCGGTGGATACTGGACGAGATATTGAAGAAGTGCCTACTGCAGTCCTTTTCAGGACTAACAATAAGCAAATTCATTAAGCCAGATTTCCCTTTGTATTTCGTTCATGAAACATTTGACATGTTTAAAAAATAAACACCGCAAGTATGATTCGAACCCCAGTTCTTTGTTGTTTCACGCAATGCCTCTTCCCCTGAGCTAACTGGTAGTCTGCAGAATGCTCATAATATTGTAATGATATTTCCAACATCGCATGCATGTCTATAACAGCTATCATAGACCCGGTGGTAATTAAATAACGGTTTATTGCAATATTTCGTTGTAAAACTTAAAAGGCTTCCAGTATCGTGCTGTTCCACAATGGTATAACAGTGGCCATCAAAACAAAAATAATTGCCGAGACCAATATTTGAACCACGGTGGTCCGGGTTACCAACTTCACACCCTTCCCCTACGTTAACACAGCTACTCTGTTAAGCGCTTCTTATCCATCGTCACTTGGGACGTGTCCCTCACTTCACGCATTTGGGTGGTTTCTCATTAATTGCATATCATTCTTCTGTTATTCTGATATCTGCACAGTGGCACTGTGTACTGATAGCTGCATTTTGTCACGAACATGTCGTTGAACAAAGATAGAAGTGCATCAAAATTTGTTGCAACTGTACAGCCACATCCAAGCACGATGATACCCGAACAGGACTTTGATATTTTCCATGCGACAATTAATGATTTTCTCTCTGTACCTCATGGTATTAAAGTAAATGCAGACTACTACTTACTTGTGTTACTTGGAGCCCAGCATGGCGTTGTAAACGATCTCAGGCCATTGGGAGTCCTATTGTGTTGCATGACAATGCTCGTTGCCATGTAGCTGCAACAATGAGGAATTTGTTTACATGGTGGAACTGGGAAGTACTCGAACACCCACCAAATTCACCTGACATGAGCCCTTGGCATAACAACTTACTCTCAATGATCAAAGAACCTGTACAAGGCATTCGATTTCGATTGAGAGTTGACATCCAGAGAAATCTAGATCGATCAGTGAGAGATATCCAGAGATGGTGCTCTAGATGGAGTGCGTAGTCTTCCAAGGATTTGGCAACATGCGGTATTGTTGTCATGGCAGGAGACGATGAATGAAGTTCGTAATGTCAAAATTAACAAATAATATCCTTTGTGATGTTATAGCAGTGTTGCCATTACTTATCAAATGCCCTAGTATTTGATCAGGTTACTGAAGGCAGTTCAAAGATATTAGAATTATGGGACATAAAATCAGGTAACTTATTGGCTGTGAAGCTATCCAAATAGTGCAAGATTTATATTTCATATGAGATGAATGTTTTGATGACATAAGCTGTAGAGAGGAATAAAAGACAGTAGACAGTCAGAGAGATATTTGACATGTTTGTAAGGAACTGTCAAACATGTTTCAATCCCAGAGAGTTCTTGAGATCTTGTGTATTGATGAGCAATTATTTTGGCAAACTGCCTTTTAGGCAGTGTATGCTCAGTAAACCTGCCAAGTATGGGGTAAAAATCTTTTGCCTAGCTCAAACACAATGTATTTTTACACTTAAAATGGTGATCTATGCCAGCAAACAACCAGATAGTCACTTTCAAGACAACAACTCACCATATGATGCTGTATTATGACAATCACGGCCCATCTTGAACACTGGGCTTAATATCATTGGTTTCTTCACTTTGAACTCCAGTCAGTTATTTTAATACAAAACTGTTATGTTGCCACCTTGTAAAGGAAAAAAGGAGATATCCCTGAAGAGTTGAAAGTTTCCAAGAATAAAGATGTATTCAGATCCAAGTTTGCATTCCTAAAACTAGCTTGTGTAGTATCTCATGCATTGCTGCCAAGAAAGTTACATGCAAATGGGAAATTTGATGAAAAGTAGTTGTTGTTTTTGGTTCCTTAGGGATTTTGCGACATTGTAGTCATGTAACCCTGTGTACTTGCGTGTATGTAGAATTTATCTGATAACCTATGTCACTGTGATGTCTGTACTAGTGGGTGTATTTGTAATTCAGGTAGGATTTAGGGTAGGAAGTAGCCGTGGCCTTAAGTTATGTACCATCCCTGCATTTACCTGGAGGAGAAGTGGGAAACCACGGAAAACCACTTCCAGGATGGTTGAGGTAGGATCGAACCTGCCTCTTCTAAATTTTGCTTCACAAGGCTGAGTTCCAGCCCTCAGATCAGAATTCAATTTCTTGGCAGAGCCAGGAATCGAACCCAGGCCTTCGCGGTGACAGCTAAGAATGCTAGCCACTACATAATGATGTGGTATGACTGACACCTTTGATATTCGTCAACAGCAGATATCCAGTGGATATCATGGACAGAATGTGTGGAGAGTAGGTTGCTTCCTATTATAGTCGTAATATAAATACCGTTACAAATTACAAAATGAAAAACTGGACCATTGGTACAGATATAGGCCTACTGGTATTTACTATCCATTTAACATTTTATACTTTTGACTACACTTAGCACCAATCATTTTTTTTAAATCTCCACCTCGTACACCCACACAGGCTCTAATTTCCGCCCATTCTTACGTAGAATTATGCATGATATCTACTGCAAAGCCTGTCACTATTGTCAATAAGGAATGCTTCAAACTTCTTGCTTTGGGCACTGACCACAGTAGTAGCTCAAGGGGTTGAGATCCGAGCCACTAGCAGGCCGGTCTACGGGAGAAATGAAATCTGACACATGGGTCTCAAACTGGCCTTGTGGGCTGGTAGCAAATCTTGCTAGATATTGCAGTGTTGATTCCTTAATACTGTGTTATTTAAATCTTTCACAACAGGATCTAGTACTGTGTTTCCATACACTCTTACACTGTTTTTAACCTTGTTTTTCCCACAAATACAACTGGATGGAACCAGATGGCCTTTATATACTCTGGGAGAAGCAAAGAGAATGCAGAGATGGAGTCGGGCTTTTAATTACTGAACATGCAAAGAAAAGCATTATTCATCATCTTGCACAGTTTCCAGCCACTGGCCGGGTCTGTTTGGAACACAAGCCTCTCCAACGTCTTCTGTCTTCCCACCATCTCTCAGCCTCCACCCTTGTCCAGTCTTCTCCTCCCTTCTTCACGCTTTCTTCCACCCCCTTCAGCCACCTGTCTCTCGGTCTCTTTCCTTCCCACTTCGTCTCGTGTACTCTCCTGGGTATCCTCTTCTCCTCCATTCGTTTTACATGTCCATACCATCTAAGTCTAGATTTCTCTATACTATCCTGTAATGGTTCCTCCTTCATTAATTCTCTGGTCCTCTCATTTCTTATTCTGTCCATCTTTGTAGCTCCAATACTGCTTCTCAAGAACCTCATCTCACTGGCCTGTATTTTGCTCTTCTCCCTTCCTTTCATAACCCAGGTCTCCGAGGCATAAGTCAGGATAGGGACATAGTACGTCCGATATATGATCTTTTTGCTGTTCTGAGGGACATCCTTGCTCCATAACATGCTTCTCACACTCCTCCGAAATGCTTCTGCCTACCTCCCCCGCTCATTTATTTCTCTATCGTTTCTTCCATTATCTTGTATCAGGCTTCCCAGATACTTGAAACTCTCCACTTTCTTCAGCTGCTCCCCACCAATTGTTATTCCCGTTGTGGTTCTTTCCTTCTTCCTTGTTGTGATCACCATCTCACTCTTATTTATGCTAAATTTCATCCCGTATCGTTGTATTATTCCTTCCCACACGTCCAACTGTTCCTGTACCTCCTCCTCCTCCTTGTTTCCCCAAATCATCAAATCATCTGCAAACACCATTGCTTTCATCTTTCCTTCCCCAATTACTTGTGCCACTCGGGTCATTATGTCATCCATCACCACAATGAAAAGTAACGGTGGCAGTGCACTTCCTTGTTTCAGGCTGTTTCTCTGTTCCAACCAGTCTGATCTCTCTCCTCCCACTTTCACACAGCTCACGCTTCCCTTGTACATCTCCTTTATCCTCTTTATAGTCCATTTCTCTACTCCTCTATCCTCCAGGGACTTCCATACTTTGTTTCTGCATACACTGTCATATGCTTTCTCAATGTCCAGGAAGGCCATCAGTAGATCTGTTCCATACTCATAGTGCTGTTCTTGTAACTGCCTTACAGAAAAATCAAATCCACTGTGGACCTTCCTACTCTGAAGCCATGTTGTTCTTCCCTCATCCCTCCTTCTATCCTTGTCCTAATTCTCTTTTCCAAAACTTTCTCGAAGATCTTTGCACAATGACTCATCAGTGTTATACCCTGATAGTTTCTGCAATCTGTTCTACTACCTTTCTTGAAGATCGGGACAATTATTCCTTTTTCCAGTCCCCTGGGGTCTTCCTTTCCTTCCATGCTGTCCTCATCACTCGGTACAACCACTGTATCCCCACCTCTCCTGCTGCTCTCACCATCTCCACACTCAACTCATCCACACCCGGTGCCTTCCCTCCTTTCATCTTGTTCACTGCATCTTCCACTTCTTTCCATGTTAAGTCCTTTTCTGTTTGCAGTTCATCTTCCTCTTCCCCGATTTCTTCCTCCTCGCCGTGGTTTCCATTTGGGTTCAGAAGTTCTTCAAAATATTCTTTCCACATTTTCTTCAGTTCTTCCCTATTTTCTATCTCTTGTCCCCTTTTGTTCACCATTCTAACATAATCCGTAGCATCCTTCCGCCTCTTATTTTTTACCATCCCATACAGGACCTTTTTTGTACCTTCACTATCCTCCATCATCTTTGTCCACTCTTCCATCCACTTTCTTCCCTCCTCAGCCACTACTCTCTTCGCCTCCTTCTTTCTTTCCTGGTACTCTTCCCTTGTCTCTACCGTCCTATTTTGATACCACCTCCTAAAGGCTCTATTCTTTTCCCTTACTATATCTTTTGTCTTCTCATTCCACCATGGTGTTTCCTTCCACCTCTTCTTACTACTTGTCCTCCCATATACTGCTTCTGCTGCACCTACTAGTGTCTTCTTAAATCTAGCCCATTCCTCTTCCACCCCTCTTTCTTCATCTGTTGGAATTCCTTCCTTTACCATTTTGAGGTGCTCGACCCTTCTATCCCCTTCTTTCAGTTTCCATATCCTTATACGTCTTTCCTGGTTCTCAGTCCCTTTCTTCTCCTTACTACCTCTCAGGTTCATTACCAGCAATCGATGGTCGCTATCCAGGTTCTCCGATGGTATAACCTTGATGTCCGTGATGTTCTTATTTAGTTCTTTCTCAGACAGTATATAGTCGACCACCGACTTCCTGGTCAAGTCATCACTGTACCATGTGATTGTGTGGCTCTCCCTTTTCTTAAACCAGGAGTTCCCAACTAGCAGGCTGTTCCTCTGGCAGAAGTCCAACAGTCTCTTTCCTTCCTCATTTCTTCCGCCCCATCCCTCTGGTCCTAGAACACTCTCATAACCTTGTCTTTCTCTTCCTACATGGGCATTGAGATCCCCCCATAACAATCATATTTCTTCCTACCAGCTGCTTCTGCAATTCCTCTTCAAAGTCCTCCTTCTCTTCAGAGGCGCAGCCTACTTGTGGAGCATATACTTGCACTATTTCTACGGTCTCTCCCCTCTGCTACTTTCACTTTCATCATCCTATCACTTATTCTCCTCACTTCTTCTTTTAAACCATCTCGTACTACTACTCCCACTCCATTCCTCTTTCCCTCTTCGTTCCCACTCCAGTACAGTCTATAGCCTTTTCTCAGTTCTCTCCTTCCTTCCCCTTTCCACTTTGTTTCTGCCAATCCCAATAAATCCAACTTCCTTCTTTCCATCATATCCACTATCTCCTCCACCTTCCCTGTCAGCGTTCTTAGTTTTAAAGTTCCAAATCTTAGTCCGTGTGTACAGCCGTGTCGTCGTCTATTAAATCCATCATGTCCGAGGCTCGTTCCATTTTTGAAAGCATTTGGTTTCATCCACTACTGGCTTGCTGGGCCTATCGTAGCTTCACCAGAGCCCCGTTAGCCGTCACTTTTCAGGGTTCCTGTAGGATCTTCACAGCTACCGTAACGGTCCCGGGGCACACGAAGTCCCCACTGTACTTCGCCCCTACAGGCGATCCCCTACTTTGTGCCGTAGCCCGTCTCCCACGACGTGGGCGAGGGGTTGGACTTATGGGAGATGAAAGGGATGAAAATCCTTATGAGCTTTCAGAGATTTTTCTTTTACAAGTTTCTTGAGATCTAGAAGCATACACCCTAATCATTTTGGCTTGAAAACTCTCTTAATTTTGAAGATTTTCTCGTTGGAAAAGAGAATCTTCTGATGCTCAATTTGGATGTAATGTTGGAATAAGCATCTTCATTTCATCATCCTCTGCTTCTTCAATGGGGTAATGTAAGTTACTTTGGCGATGAACTCCAAGTCCAAGATTCACACTAAGCGGCTAGGACATTGATCTTTTCAAAATGTTCAGCTAACAGCCCTTCACTGACTTCTCCAGGACCAAATGTTAGCAAATACTAGCTGCAAATGCCTTCTGCACTATTGGGGTCCTTACAATTCAATGCCAGCCTTGCTAAAGGCAATCCTTGAGAGACCCGGTTTCAGTGACTTGCAGGATGGTCTGGTGTGCAAGTATTCAACCGATATTTAGTCTGGAAGGTGGAAAATTTCATTAGCAGATTTTCCAATCATTTGCAGGCTTAAAGCTATGATAGTGACACTATTTTCAGTCTTCCCATTCCATAATGAAAACTGCTTTCTCTTTCACAGACAAACTCACAATGAACCAGGCTGGAAGACAGCTAAAGGGTGACTTGTTATTCTTAAAACCAGTTATATAGTTAGTGTCAAATGTTTTCTCATAAGGCTAGTTGACTCTGACCATTGAAAATATTATTTGATCTGATGAAAATTGGTGGACTTGATGCTGTAGACCTATCATTTATAAGGAGAACCTTGACTTTCCCAACATTCTTGAGAAAGTTCCTGTACACCCTATCACTGAATCTCATCAAACCTTATTTCTCCAGAAGGATAAAACAAATGATTCCTTAGAAACAATGAGAGATATGCTGACCATCCAACACTGCTACATGTACGGAAGAAGTTGCAACAAGACCGCCCAGATATCATGCAGTACATGTTTTAAATGGATTAACCCTCATTACACAGATACTGTGCTATAGCTTTGCTTTCGGGAAAGATATATTGACTGTGCTATACTCTGCTAAAACATTTCTCAAATCCACTATCATGCCGATAAGCTCAAGGGTGAGAGACCAAACTAAATGACAGACCAGCAGTGTCATCAGTCGTTTTTTTCCAGACGTAGCTGTAATTCAGCCATACGGTTGGAATGCTGCGGGGGCTCGTTTGCAGTCCTTAAGGTGGCAGCCCCACCAGGAAACTAGGAAGCTGTGGGCTAATAACTTGCACACTCCGAAATTGATTATTAAAGAAATTCAAAAGAATGAAAAACGGACTGATCTTATGTTGACAACTTTTGATATGAAAATGAAGACTCAAATAGGTTTCTGGAATGTAAGGACGCTGGGTGAGAGTACTAGGTTGAGGCAGGTGACCAGAGAAATCTCTTATAAACTTGAAATACTTCGGCTGAGTGAGATAAGATGGTCAGATTTTGGTAAAATAAAAACTTATGAAGGACTTGCCCTTATATACTCTGGGAGGAGCAAGGAGAATGCTGAATGCAGAGGAGTGAGACTTTTATTTACTGAACATGCAAAGAAGAGTGTTATAAATTGACAATCCATTTCTGAGAGAATATTATTGGAACGATTTAAAACTCGTATTCACAATGTTACGATTATACACCCATGGAACCATCAGAGGAAGAACATAAGGATGCATTTTACTGCCTTCTACATGAGACAGTGAAGAAAAGCAGCAAGAGAGATGTGTTTATAATAATCACCTTAATGCTAAGGTTGGAGAGAACGAGGGAATAGAACATGTGATGGGTGTACATGGCCTTGGGGATATGAATGAAAATGGAGAAAAGTTCATAAACTTTTGTGCTAGCCATGATCTTGTTATTTGAGATACTTAGTTTCCTCATAAAAGGTGCCATACAGGGGTTTCCCTTGATCATGATACAGAGAACCAAATTGACCACATTGCAGTGATTGGAGGATTTAGAAGATCACCCACCGATGTGTGGAATAAGAGAGGAACTGATGCTAGCAGTGATCACCACCTTATGTTGGCAGAGTTTAAGATGTAGATCATGGTGGCAAAAAAAATAAGTTTGATAACCGAGTAGGAGATTTAATGTGAGGAAGTTGGAGGAGGAGAAGATATGAGAAGAATTTTAATTGTTTAGGTTTTAATAAATTCCAGGAACAGTTAATATAATAGTTTGGAGTTTATTCATCACATGCACTTGGCTGACACATCCTCTCCATTCAGACAACACTGCAGAACAACAATGTGCAATGGTTTAAAACTAACATTCTTATACTGCTCTAGTCAAGTCTCTTCCTATTGGCTGTCACTCAACAGCAAGAGTCAATATTCCAATACTCCCCCTCAACAGCCATTCACTAAACATGAGAAACTCACAACACAAATCATTCATTTTTTCAGAATTGCACTGGGTCAAAATGAATAAAGGAATCAAATTTTAACATGGAATTGTAGGAACAATTAGTCATGGAGCCCTAATTTCTCAACTAGCTCCGTGAGCTTCACCCCTAACAATCTTTTAGTAAATAGGTCAGCCACATTTTCTGACGACTTTACATACTGTATCTTTATTTCACCTCTTTCAACACATTGGTGAACAAAACAATACCGTAAAACGGGGTAATACCGATCATTTTTCGGTGTTTTTTATTGATATTTCCCATACCAATAAAACCATATTTACGCAATGTTATATTGAAAATGTGTGACTCTTTCTCGTCCATTTGATAACAATAGAAAATTGAAGCAATGGAGTATATCGCGAGTAATGGAAAGGAATAGGTTTATTTCGCTTGATTATCAGTGTTACACTATTTCAGGGGTTATAACGATCAAAAATTTACTTTTTCAAAAATGCAGAAACTACTGTAATTACAAAATAAAAAGATGCACATTAAAATAAACAATAAGAAAAAAGAACACTACTTCACGCCTCTTTCGACCACCACCTTCACCTGTTCCGGGTCGTCACAAAAATTTGTTTTGTCATAGTTAATTATGTAGAGTCAGGAACTCCATCCAACGTTTCCCTAAGATTATTATAATATTCCGTTACGATCTCCCTCGAAACTGCTGCTCTAACTCTTTTCGTGTTCTCTCCAATTCTCAGTCAGTTCGGAGTTTCTTCTCAGAAATGCATGAACCCACTCTAGTCCTGGCCGATTTGTCTTTGAAACTCTTTTCCACTTTCCCTGCATGGTTAAAGTAACCCTGCTTGATGTTACGTACATCCGTGTTTCTCAGTGGAAAACCCCACTTGGCACACGTTAATAAGCCTTCAAGAAGCGTTTTCTCTTCCCTGTTTAAAGCTGTGTTTATACTTATTCCTTAACTTGTCGTTAAGGGTTGTGTACGGCACAGCGAACTCTTCTGATGCTCTCCTGATGCTCATTTTCCCCTGTCGCACGGCCTTTACTGCATTTTCTAGGAAAATTGAGTTGTATTTGCACCTTCCATCAGGCCCAAATTTCTTGACGTATGTTCTCACCATGATCGGTATTACCCTATAACAAGACAACTTTTCATATAAAGCCCTATAACTTCAAATTGGCATTGCTTAGAAACTTACAGAAATGTTCATATTATACCCAACTAACTGAGGAATAGTTAATGATATTAACTTACTGTATTTGTACAGCCTATGAAGCTCCTCAGCTGAAGTTTTCACTGTTAACTTGTCTTACACTTAATAATGTGTTCCTCACAACATTCACTAGCCGATTGCAGGTAACAACTGAGCGAATTCTTGGCGCTCAGCCAAGTAAGCAATAATTTTACCTTTGTTACTACAATACGCGACGGCGCTATTATTGTCGCAGTTTGGCTGGAGAGCTCAACTTTCAAACTACAGGCCAAATGATTGCTATTGCCCCACTATACCTGTATTGCCCCATTCTACGGTACTTAACATCAATATGCTTAGAATTTTCTGAATCTAACCCTGTTTCTCACGTTTTGATGGCACTCAAATTATCACAATGTATTATTGTAGGCTCCTTTACTAAGTGTGGCAGTCCCAATTCTCTTAGTATTAGTCTTAACCACAACACTTCCTTCACAGTCTCACATATAGCATAGTATTCTGCTTCAGATGTAGATTGTGCATTAATGGACTGCTTCTTAGAATACCAAGAAATAGGACAATTTGCTACCTTAACTACTGAGGCTGATCTAGACAATCTTTTACCCTTAGCTCCCTCGTAAGCTGCATCACAAAACACCTAAAAAAAATTAGGACTTAACTTAATACATAATTTCAGCTCACTAGTACCCTTAAGATATCTCAAGACATGAATTTCATTCCTGGGGTCACACACAAACTGGCTCACAATACTCATAGCATAGCTAATATATGGCCTTGTACAGGTTGACAAATACATGAGTTTACCAACAGCATTAGCATCTTTCTCTTGATCAAAAAGTAAATTACCTGACATAGACTGGTCATCATTACTTTTAGGTAAGGGGGCAGATCTAGGATTAGCATCTTCAAATTTAAAAGCTACTACAATCTCTTTGATGTATTTGGCTTGGTTAACATGGACAACATAATTTCTTTGGCTTACCCTCATGCCAAAGAAATTTGACATTACTCCAAGATCTCTTACGCCTTATGTAGACTCAAGCATCTCCTTAAATTGTGCAATTTTCTCTTCAGGACCCCATACCACCACATCGCAATATACAAAATTACTACCAACATTTTGTCCTTACTGACATATACACACCTATCCTTCTCAAGTCTTACTAATCCAAAACCAATCAACATTTTGTCGTTCGTTTTGAACCATTCCCTGGTACTCTGTTTCAAGTCATACCACACCATATCTTCAATTTTTGTCCCATAGCCATCAGGTTATTCAACATACGTCTCCTCAAGGTTACTGTTCAAACATTAACGCATCTATATGATGTCCCACTCACCCTTTTATTACTGAGATTGCCCACAACAATCTTACGGTTTTCTTTTTCACAACAGGAGCATAGGTTTTCTCAAAGTGGTTCCCTTTCACCTGTGCAAAGCCCATGGCTACTATAGTAGAGCCATCATTACTTCCGACTTGACGTTTCAGTGCAAGGCTACAGCTTCGTTCGCTAAATCGCGACATCACGAACGAAACCCAATTTGCCGTGATATATCGATTTGAATGGGTGCCTGTGATTGGCTACTTTAAGTGATTTTCCTTCCTACCGCTAGGTAACTCGAGGGTAACACTGAAATGTCAAGTCGGAAGTTATGGTGGCTTTACTATAGTCTGGCTCTGTATCTATCGATACTTCCATCCTGGTTCATTTTTATCCTAAAATCCCACTTAGTACTTAAAACCATTTCCTTCTTTGGCCTATCCACAACAGTAAATACATTCTTTGTTTTGAAATGACTAATTTCTTCGTCCATAGCAACCAACCAATTGCCAGAATTTTCACTTGTCATCGCCTCCTTGACTGTCTTTGGTTTGGATAATTCTAGGCAATTACATTCAGTAATAAATCTAGCTACCTTACTGAACACTCACTACATATTTTACATGTCTTTGGCACTGTTGCTCTTTGTGTTCTTCTTACACTTGGGTTATCTTCTAATTCAGCTCACCTGTTAGTTGAGACTTCACTACTTTCATCCTCACCTATTGACGTCAGAAAAGTTGGATGGCGCAGCCACGCGGCAGAATGTTGAAGCTGTAACATTGTGATTGGTGAGATTTATTTAGATGGTGAAGCATTGACGTCGTGATGGAAACAGAAAGAAATTTGTCAAAATCGAGGAGGTACTGCTCTGTATAAGGTTGCAAAACGTATAAAACGGCTACGAAATATCTTCACTACTTTCCTGTACAAAAAGTTCAGAGAGAAAGATGGGTTTTGTCGCTGTCAATTGGAAAACGTGTTACATGTTACATGACAGTGTGCAGCCTGCATTTTTGTGAAGACGACTTCTTTCCACCGGTATTGTTGATTATTGATAGTTATTGTCTCTAATTTGTATTCACATGGATTTAGCTACATCAAAAATACTGATAAACTTATAGCCTATTACTTCTGTGCCGTACAAAGAATGTAATCCGCTCTTCGTCAACTTATTTAAGGGGTTCTTCCGATTGACAATAGCCGAATGGTTAGAAAACTTAAGAAAAATGCTGTTCCTAGCCTTAATTTGCCAGAGAATTTATATTCTTGCCTTTGAACAGCAAGTATGTAGGTCATTGAAGTATGATTTGGCTTAAATTGTGTTTTTCGCTATGATCTCCCTACTGTTGAATTTAGTTAATTAAAATGTAAAATCTTAGTTTTAAGTACCGGTTTGGTGACCCATCATCCCAGGCAGGCCGGTAACACCTATACTACTCAGGCAGATAGGTCACTTAGTCGTAATTTTAAAGTTATAGTGATGTTAAGTATAGGCTACATATGCGGTAATGTAGTGGGAGACCGGATCGGCCTAGGCTATTCTAACTTTAATTAGTTCTCATTTCAGGGTTTTACAGTTTTGAGTGCGAATAGTTGGTTTGAAAGTTGTACAACAGTAAGGAGAGTATGTTTTGTATAGGTTTTAATTGGTATTATGGTTTATGTCGAGCTGAGGAGTGAATTTGGTTTGGCTTTTAGTGTAGTTTTTGATCTGTTCCGTTTGCTTATGGCAAGTTCAAATGAAGACTCCAGCTTTGTTAAATATCTGTATTTTAAATATTTAATTAAATATATTGATAAAGAGGATGCCTCCATTTTAACTTGCCTGTGGCAAGAGATTAATAAATTAACATTCTTGCCTTTGAACAGCAAGTATGTAGGTCAATATTTGCAATATTGAAGTATGATTTGAGCATCCCAAGTAACGCTTCTTTGAACCCAAAACATTCATGCAAATTCAGGGTTGCATGATTCAATTTATTATCAGGGAGTCATCCTTTGTGTTATGTGAGATATATATATATTGTGAAATTAATAAAAAACATCGATACCGCTAGGCTCCGAAGTACAGGCTTCATATATGTAACAGCAGACAGTAAATTAACTATCTACATGTGGGTAATATTTTTAACTGGTAGTAATTAGGCACTGCATTTAAATTGATTATAAAAATATTTCTATCAATGAAAGGAAATATGTAGTATTTTGTCATCATAAATTAGAAGCCATAACAAACGCACACCCAATTACTTCACGTCACCATATCGCCGCCATATTGCAAACAGCTGACCGTAAGCTCCTCCCCCGTTTCGGACGTATAAGAGTCAACCAGACTTACCCCATCCCTTCCCATCCTAAAAACACACCCTCATCACTGCTTTCATCACAGGTATTTAAATCACTGTTAAAGGTAATATCTGGAAATAATTTATCATGGTTGACCTTTCCAGTAATTTTCTCATTTATTACAATGTTTGGGATGTCCTCAACATAACTCCATTCTTGTTCCATATAAGGGACGATTTTCTCATTGAATTCGATACTGTGTATGGTTATGAATTTGTGCCTTTGGGCCACCCATACCGTCCAGCCCGTTACCCCTTTTTCAAATCCCATAAATGTATAATCAATCCCTTGAGCATTAAATTTACTACCTTGGAGTTCACTCATTGTCCCCTTGCAACCAAACACTTTAAATCTCTCATAATCTCCTGCATTCACGTCTCTTCCCTCCCACATTGCTAATGGTATTTGGTAGCCTATAGATCTTGATGGGCACAAATTCTTTATAGCAACCATGTAATTCATTGCCTCTGCCCAAAAGGAAATGGGTAGCCCTGACTGCGATAGCATACACCTAACACCATTTGTTAAGGTCCTATAAACCCTTTCAGGAATACCATTCTGTTCTTGGCATTCCTTTACTGTCTTCCTGTGTAGGATACCATTATTTGACAGAATTTCACTGAATTCTGTACTTATATTTTCACCCCCCCCCTCCCTTTCATCTGTTTGCTGTGCTATGATTTTTCCATTTTCATTGTTATTTTCCACTTCTGCTTTATACTCTTTAAATTTAGCAAACACTTCAGATTTCCTTTTCAAGAAGTAAACAGTCAGGTGTCTTGAAAAATCATCGACAAAAGTTACAATGTACTGAGAGTCTCCTAAACATTTTACACACTTACCCATTACAACACTTTGTATTAATTGTAGTGGTTGGACAGACTTTCTCTCTCTCTTACCTTTGGGAACCATTTCTTTGTTATCTTTCCCTCACAAATGCATCACAGTTTTCTTTATCCATCCATTTTAATTCAATCACTGGAATTTTCTTTAATCCCTCTTCATGCTAGTGGCCTAGCCTTTCATGCCAATTCACCACACTCTTTAATGCCACAGCATTATACCCAACAGGTTCATTGTCAAGCTCACTGACCTCATTTGATAGTCTCTTCACACACTTCAAAATATACAAACCTGATTCTTGAATTGCTTTAAAAATTATTTCATCATTCATCTTACCCAAAGCATCATTTTCATTAATTTCACAAACTATTTTCTTCTTCGACAACTTAGAGTAGGAAAGCAAATTGTATCCAAATTCAGGAACAAACAAAACATCATTTAACTCCAGTGTAATGCTATCCCATCAGTTAGATTAATGTTAACAACTCCTGATTAACGTTAACAACTCCTATACCTTTCACAGGAACATTGCCCTTTCCCCTACTGATTCGCTTGGATGACTTATACCGGCAGTTCCGATTTCCTGCTGTCTCCTGTATCGTCCGAGTACCTAGCAAGGCCCCTCCGTGGATGGTCTCTCGCCCTGATATCATCCTGGATCTGCACACCGGCCCCAAGTCGGACACGGACTCCTCCGTCCACCGGAGGCTGTTCCAGTCCATGGTGAGCCGGTATCCAGGATCAGGGCTTCTATTCACGGACGGTTCGAGGGTAAACGAGAAAGTAGGCTGTGCATTTGTGGTTGAGGATAGTCGGTTTCTCTTTTCACTTCCCGAGGCCTTTGGCGTGTACACAGCGGAGCTCTATGCCATCTTAGAGGCTCTGCGGTACACGTTATCAGACGATCACCAGCACTTTCTTGTGTGTACTGACTCTCTGAGTGCGCTGCAAGCGATCGGTGTGTGTTTCCCGAAGCACCCGTTGGTCCAGCATGTGCACGACCTGCTCGTCAGTGTGTGTAACGCTGGAACCGGGGTGACCTTTGTGTGGCTTCCTAGCCACATGGGTATTGGGGGAAATGAGCTTGCTGATCAGGCGGCGAGAGAGGCAGTCGCACTGCCCTCGCTACCGTATAAGGTGCCTGTTAGTGATGTGCGCTCTCAGTTGCGGCATTCGATCCTGTCGCATTGGGAGGAAGCGTGGCGTGCCACGCCTCCACCCAACAAACTGAGAGGCATCAAGGAGACAACGAAGGTGTGGAAATCTTCCTTCCGATCTCTCCGGGAGGAAGCTGTGGTACTCTGTCGACTCCAGATCGGCCATGGGATTGCTACGCACTCCCACTTGCTAAAGAGAGGAGACCCCCCCTGTGTGTACTTGCGGTGCCCACCTAACTGTGGCATACATTCTCTTGGAGTGTGTGGATCTGGCCGATCTGCGAAGGACTCTTAAACTGCCTAATACCCTCTCCCGTATTCTCCGTGATGACGGGCCGTCAGTAGACCTCGTCATCCCGTTCATGTGGGAGAGTGGTTACTTTTTTAAGTTTTAATGTAAGTTAAGAATTTTAGTTCAGGTTAAGTCTGTTTTATGTTTTTTATTGCGTTCATCTATTTTACTGTTAACTATGCCTTATTTGTTTTATTGTTTTCTTTTACCCATCCGACTTTTTTTTAAAATTCTTTTTATTCAAATAAGGCATAATTGTTGGGGCTCACTGTCTATTTTATATAAACCATTTTCATTTCGTCCATGGCAGTAAGCTGTTTTTATCTTCATCCATTCATTTCACGCCATTTCATTTCATTAGGGGCCGATAACCTCTATGTTAGGCCCCTTAAAACAACAATTATCATAATCATCATTATCATCTTTCCCCTACTAACAAATCCACTGGCTGGGATTTTAGAAGTAAATATAGATTCATTATTGCAAATGTAATCAGTTGAGGCACTATTTAACAACCACTCATTATTTTGTAGGTTCATTGTTGCCCAATGTATTGCAGTTATGCAAGAATTCACCCTTACCTTTGAATTTGAACCAGAATTCCCTCACAAATTACTATAGTTGTTTTCAGAATTTTCCTTCGTAGGACTAACACAATCACGAGATTAATGCCCCACACCCCCACAATTGTAGCACTTCTCTTCTTTCTTAGATGTGCATTCCCTTGCCATATGTCCCACTTTATTACAATAGAAACATTTTCTCTCTTCGTATCCTCCTTGGTTTGTGTTGAACTGGGGTTGTTGACCTCAGTCTCTTCCTCCTCTGCCGCGACCTCTCGATCTGTTGTTGGTACTGGACGCCTGGGTGAAGTTGGACACCAGACATCAGTGCTCCCTGTACTTAGTCTTCACTCTCACAAAAGCCTCGGTCACCATCTCCTTGGAGTAGCACTCCTTTCACCTGGGATGTTAAATTCTTGGCGGGGACAATAATGCCAAAGACACTTTATACTTCTCTTCATTCAGTCCAACCAAAAACAAACCTGCTATTTGTCTATCATTTAATTCTAAACCATATCCAGCACTTGGAATTACCCGATTCATTCCCTGTATTTCTCCCATGTAAGAATGCATCGTCTTCTGAGTTGTTTTTGTTACATTAAACATCCGCCTCATGACCTTGAGTATGTTCGTTAAGGTATGTATAATCAATTAATATGTTAAAATTGGTCCTGTTAACTCAAACATAAAATGGCAGTGTTTCGCCCCAGTGTGCCGTTGGGCTCGTCACTTGGTACAGACACAGCTCACCAATACGCGTGGCTAGCACATACTGAGAAGGCCACCACAAGACACAAAATACAAGTAGTATTGACGTCACGAGTGATGCCAATGTGCTACGGAAGTCAAGCTCCCTTTCATAAAACAAAAGCCTTACCTGGGCAATCCAAATAGGTTATGAATATTCCCGAATGGGAATATGATGTTATTTCCATTTGAGCAGATGTATTATCAATTAATGCCTGGCATTTTATGTTTGAGTTAACCGGACCAATTATATCATATTAATTGATAATACATCTGCTCAAACGGAAATAACATCATATTCCCATTCGGGAATATTCATAACCTATTTGGATTGCCCAGGTAAGGCTTTTGTTTTATGAAAGGGAGCTTGACTTCCGTAGCACATTGGCATCTCGTGACGTCAATACTACTTGTATTTTGTGTCTTGTGATGGCCTTCTCAGTATGTGCTAGCCACGCGTATTGGTGACTGGCATTTTATGTTTGAGTTAACCGGACCAATTTTATCATATTAATTGATAACACATCTGCTCATACGGAAATAACATCATATTCCCATTCGGGAATATTCATAACCTATAAGGTATGTATATATTTCAATGTTGTCCAGGCATCCTTCACTAACACACAATCTCCTATACCTTCAATGTATTCCCTTGCAACATTCTTTAATATGAATGCCACGCCTTGCGGTTAAGTCTTGCTTGGTCTACATTGAGATCTCCATCTTCTTCAAATCCAGGATCAATAGCATTCCAAAAGTTCTTCTCTATCAATTCTGCCCTCGCAACCTTGGACCAGACATAATAATTATCCCCTTTTTACTTCTCTGTTACCTTTGATCCAGTTCTGCCATCCTCAACTTGATTTCAAACTTGCCTGCTGGTTTCTGGTTTACTTCCTCCTTCACACTTCACTATCTTGCTGTTTCTTTATCACTGTATGATTCCTGGTTTCATAACCTTTAGGTTTTATTACATTCCAGGAACAGTTAATATAATAGTTTGGAGTTTATTCATCACATGCACTTGGCTGACACATTCTCTCCATTCAGACAACACAGCAGAACAGCAACAATGTGCAATGGTTTAAAACTAACATTCTTATACTGCTCTAGTCAAGTCTCTTCCTATTGGCTGTTGCACTCAACAGCAAGAGTCAATGTTCCAATAAATTGGAGCTAAAAAAATCGTTTTCAGGTACTCCAATGATAGAGCAGAAACTGATATTGAATCCTACTGAAGTAATGTAAAGATAATGTTATTGGTTTTACATCCCGTTTTAACTAGTGGTAATGTAAAGAACATCATCCTTGATACAAGTGAAATAGTCTGGGGAAACAGCAATCCTCTCAGGATTAGATGTCTGAGAAAACTTTGGATATCATAAATCATAGGAAAATGACTAAGGAAAGGTTGAATGTTTGTCAGACTCGACAACAGAAAGCAAAAGTGTAATCAGAATACTTGGTCATTGACAAAGAAGTCAAAAAGAGTGTGGAGAGATATAAGAGAAATTAGATTGATGAGATGGCAAAGAAGGCAGAAGATGCTGCATCAAAGGGTGACAGCAAAGAACTGTACTGTATCACAAAAGTGCTGTCCACAAAGAGCTTTCGAAAGACCCAACCCATAAACGTCAAACAATGAAATCTACTTACAACTCAAGAGGAACAACAAGAACAGTGGAGAGAACACTTCACCGAAGTTTTTAATGTTGATTGAGAGATTGGTGAACAAGAAGAAGAGAGGAATGTTGAACCTGGGAACTCTGGTCTAAATACTCTTTTGCACAGTCAAATTTGTGCTGAAATCCAAGCTGCATTGCTACAGCTGAAGAATGGAAAAGCGCTGGGTGACGACAATATATCACCAGATGTTCTCAAGATAGACATGGATATCACAGCTAATATCCTGAAGCCATTGATGGAAAAGATCTGGTAGGAAGGGAAGTTGCCTGCAGGATGGAAGATAGGCATGATTGTTACAATCCCAAAGGAAGGTGAGATGACTAATTGTAATACAGTGACTGGAGAGATGTTATGTTAGTATCCGTACCAAGCAAAATATTTCTCAGGATAATCTTGAATCGCATAAAGAATTCTATCGAGTCAAAGTTGAGGAAATAACGAGCTGGATTGTGTGGACTTTATAATTAATAATTAAGCGGATTAATGTGGATCAGAGTAATGATTGGCAAGCAGCACCATACATCACATTTATAGATTTTGAAAAGGCCTTCGATACGTTAATAGGAAGGTCATGTGGGAGGCCCTAAAGGAATATGGTATACAAAATAAAATAGTTACCGGTAACATACAAGAGATGTATTCTGGACATGAATGTCAAGTCTTGCACGATGGTCATCCTTTGCTTTGCTCAGATTGGGGTATGACAGGGGTGGATACTTTCTCTCACTCTGTTCTTGCTTTTCTTGATAATATTGTTAGGAAGGTGGGGATAGAAAACGAGAATATAGTGGGGACTGCGAGACAGCTTGGGGGATCTTGATTTTGTGGATGACATCTGTATGCTAGCACAGCGCCTCAGAGACATAAGAGGGGAAACTGGCAAATTTAGAACTTGTAGCTGCTAAGGTTGGACTAAAGATAAACTCAAAGAAGATGAAAGAGATGAGAGTGAACACTGCAGTAGAGGCTGGCCTCACTGTGGGGGGAGCAGATGTAGAACAGGTGGAAAATTTGTTTACTTGGGAAGCGTGGTAATGAGAAATGGAGGGGTCAAAGAGAACGTCAAGAGCAGAATAAGAAAAGCAAATGGATCTTTGCAAACTCTATCCAGTCTGGAGAAACCATAATTAATCCAGGAAGATGGACAAGGGGCAGTTTTTGTACAAGGGCACTAGACCACATGCCACTCCATTGAAAATCATTCTTGGGTTGTAGTCGTATCGATAGTCCTATGGCAATGGAGCTCGTGTCACGACCAAGCAGTTCTCGCGTCTTGCTGTTCACTTCTTCAACATGTCCCAACAAAGTGCAGGACCAGCTGGCAGTGTGCGGGACACATGTAAAATCCTGCCTCCAGAGTTAACGCATGCTTCCCCTTTCTGGTTCTTTAACCTCATCCTTTGCTTTTCAGTGGGGTGAGGTGACAGAGGGGCCATGGGTATTTCCTAGCCTATGGTCACAACAAAGCTGTGACGGCAGGATGGCCGTGACCAATCGTAGTGAGAGTAGCGCAGAAGTGTACCGGTAGAGGGCAGAAAAGATCATAGACAGGACAATTTCCCACGCTCTTTAATCCTTTCCTTGTTGCATTTCCAGGCATAATATACCCAGAAATCACCCTATTATTTAAGAATATGAAGTACTGTGGACGAAGCCTCCATGGCTTAGGCGGAAGCACGCCGGCCTCTCACCACTGGGTCCGTGGTTCAAATCCCGGTCACTCCATGTGAGATCTGTGCTGGACAAAACTGAGGCAGACAGGTTTTTCTCCGGGTACTCCGGTTTTCCCTGTCAAAATTTCATTCCAGCAACACTCTCCACTATCATTTCATTTCATCTGTCATTCATTTAATCATTGCCCCAGAGGAGTGCGTCAGGCCTCGGCAGCCGGCACAGTTCATATCCTCGCCGCTAGATGGGGGCTTCATTCATTCCATTCCTGACCCGGTCGGAGACTGGAAGCAGCCTGTGGATTTTCATTCAAGTACTGTGGACATGGCTATAAACTCTAGCACATAACATTGGAACTATATAATACAGCATATTTAAATTAAATAAAATGTTGCACGTGAATTACCAACAGACTTGCAATGACTTACAGTAAATCACACTCTGGTTTGAAGTCTGCCCTCATATAATCTGATCAAAATTTTTAAAATTTATGATCTGGCCACATAAACAATTATGAAACTAAGTTTTAAAAAAATGTGTCAGTAATGGAATTTGCACTGTTTTCACAAAGTGTACAAATATTTACATTAACATTTTATTTCCTGAGGTCCCTGGTTCAGAACCACTTCAGCATCTTTTTATTTCTCCCCAAGTTAAGTCACATTGGCCCATACTACAAAAATCCTAATTTAAATATTTCTAATATATACATCTCGGTAGTCCTTAGTTCCCAATGTCTACTCCCATCACCAGTAAATTCATCTGGCGGAGTAAAAGGCAGGGAAGGTTGAATGCTTGGTTGTAGGCCACCATTACCACCGGCATTTACAGCACTCTGGTTTACTGTATCCTCATCAATATCACTGTCACTATCATTTAACTGATTATTTACATCTAAATCACACAGAAAATCACTTCCACAAGAGCTTTCCGAATCATTAACATCGCTTCTATTCAATTCTGTAAGGACATCGACATCTGGGAGACCAGCCATGATTCCTAGCAACAGCTGGGAGAAAGGTCAAGGAACAAACATTTTTTACCGCTAAAAGCAACACTATGCCTTCTAAATGTTGTCCTATGCCTTCCTAACACATTACCTATAGTTTACAATTAGTTTTAATTCCACAACTATACGAGAGGTGGCAGGAGAATGCCAGAACATACACACGCGCTTTCGGGCGCTTTAGCAGGGGGCTGTGACTTACATATCCGGGCGCATTCGGGTGCTTTGAGAAGGAAAGGGTTAATTTGTCATCAAATTAATGTACCACATGGTACTTTCCTCTGAATATTGCGCTCTGTATGAATTTGTAAGGAGTGAATAATATACACTGAGACAGAAAATGAAAATCCACAGCGTGCTTCCAGTCTCCGACCGGGTCAGGAATGGAATGAATGAAGCCCCCATCTAGCGGCGAGGATATTAACTGTGCCGGCTGCCGAGGCCTGACGCACACACTGAGACAGAAACATTACATTATGAACATATTGTACCATAAGTGAATTTCTATCATGTTATAAGATCAAGTTTGAGAAACTTTCTCTATTATCTCAGAGGGGAATTAACAACTGTGTGACAACAGCCCTGCCTCAATACTTGACTTAGAAAAATTTGACGTCTGCAATATTGAATGCTAATTGTGCACCAATCTCAGCCTCGTGAGGACAATTGAGTAGCTGTCTGACGGCGAGGCAGCGCCCCGATCACGAAAACCAAGATTAACGGCCGAGGGGACCCGATGCGCTGATCACTCGTCACCCCAATATCTGCAGGCCAAATGGCTGGGCAGCGGTCGCTTGGTAGGCCTAGGCCCTCATGGGCTGTAGTGCCAGGGGTTATTATTGTTATTATAATTGTGCACCAATGCAGTGGTTTCTTGCAGCATACAGTAATATTAATTTTACTGCTGTACATAACAGATTAGCAACCACCCTCTCAGTTAACATCAATATAAACATTCAAAAAAGCTCCAGAACCCCTATTTCGCGGAAAATAGACATGAACAAATTGAGCACTATAGACATGGAAGGAATCACGAACATAATCAAATCTGGAAACATAGACGCCGCGCTAACACTGATCGAGAATCATATCAAGGACGCAACTCCTAAGATAGGTCAAAATACAAGAAGAGCAAAACCATGGTTCACTACCGAATGTTACCAACGGAGGAAGGAGACGCTAGCAGCATTACACAAGATAAAAAGGGCAAGTACACATACAGCACTACAAGAGTATGTCGAGAAAAGAAGATATTATAAGGAGGTAGTTAAAAGAGCAAAGGAAAGCTATCAACAATTGAAGGAAGCTCAACTAATACAGGAGGCTGAAACAAACCCTTTCTCAGCCCTAAACCCCAGAAGACCCAAATTCCCAAAGGACATTCCTATGACAACGTGGATTCAGCATCTTACAGCAACCCTACAAGCGCGGGACACCAGACCTATTCAGGTTAACAACCCTTCTCAACTACCAGTGCCGATCACGGCACAAGATGTCCTAATTGAGATAAACAACTGCGCAGAAAAGAAAGCATGTGGTCCAGATACTATTCACTACGAGCACCTGAAGATGACAGCTCCGCTGTTAAAAGGGCTATGGGCAGAGCTCATGAACGAATGTTTACTTCAAGGTCACATACCGTCAAACTGGAGAACCTCGACTTTGAAGATGCTATATAAAGGAAAAGGTAATACAGGAGACCCAAATTCCTATCGTGGTATCGCTTTGGAAAACACGATCTTTAAGATCTTTACGAAAATACTCACTAGAAGACTCACAGATTTAGTTGACAACAAGATACCTGAAGAACAGTTTGGCTTCCGGAAAGGAAGGAATACACTACAAGCCGTTAACTGTCTTTTAACGAATGTAGAAGACGCGCTAAGACAGAAAAGAGGAAAGCTATATGCAGTATTCGTCGACTACACCAAGGCGTTTGATCTAGTGAGTAGAAACACTTTGCTCAGGAAACTTGAAAATATGATCGGAAAAGAACATTACCTTTTTGGGATAATAAGGGACATTCTCCACAAAAACAGCCTACAAATAGATGACAGTATAGTTCAATCAGAACGAATAGAACAAACAAATGGTGTACTTCAGGGTGACCCTTTGAGCCCGTTACTATTTAACATCGCTACAGCTGATGTCATTGAGGCTATTTACCTTGAGGGAGCGAAAATTTACATCTACGCGGATGATATGGTTGTGGCATCGACATCAAAGGAAACCTTGCAATCGTCCATTGATAAACTTACCACATGGGCTCAAAAAAATGATATGACGATAAACTGCACCAAGACAGTAATGCTGGCATTCCGTAAAGGCGGGAAACTATCCGCAGATGAGCATATACTACTAAATGGAGAACCCCTAGTCAATGTAAATCATTTCAAATACCTAGGAGTAATAATGCAAATGCAAGGGAACGTATTCACGCGACATGTCAGGGATAGAACAACATCGGCCATAAAAGCAATGCAAGACATAATGCAACTGGGAAATCTATCTTTACAAACCGCAATGAATTTATTCAGAACGAAAATAACTCCAATAGTGACATACGGCATTCAAATAACTTGGGATCATTTGACACAAAGTAACCTTCGAGAGATAGAAAGAGTTAAGTCTACTTTCCTAAAGAAAATTCTGCACTTATCAAAATACACGCCATCTCGTCTAACGTACGTACTAGCAAGGGAGACTTTCTTCATAGAAGACCTACGTTTGGAGAACTCCCTACCATCAACAGTGCAATACCAGAGACTGATCGAAGAACTAAACCTCAAGCGTAATGACATATGGCCTGATTTCTACTCCACAGAAGCTCTTATGTCGACGGACTGGATGAATGCCAACTTTGAACTGCGGCATACGATCACCCGTTTTGCAGTCCACGGTTTTCATTTTAAGATATGCACAGCAAGAGGATTTCATGACCCAGGCCCCCAATGCACCTGCTCTCTGTGTGGTAGTGCTTGTGATAGATATCACGCCATTTCCTGCGCCCAGAGGAAAGTATCGCTAACACGCTTCTGCTGCGAATAACTATATAGCAAACAGAACCTGTCAGACACTTTGTATATAGACACTTTGATGAGTAAGATTTAAGTTATTAGTATTAGTTTTGTATCTCGGCATGGCTATTTGCTGCAATAAATGATTATTATAACAGATGTTTTGGGAAGCGTGCTATGTGAGGTGGGAATTAACGCGTACCAGTCTTAAAAATAATTAAAATATATATTGAACGAGTATAAGGTGTCCAGGGTAAGCATCATAAAGCATATTTTGATGGGGGTTTTTTTTCACCAGTACGTGATTGCTGGAAGATCTGAAAGAGAAACTAATTCATGCATGTGGAACTGGCAATATCTCAAGAAAAATTTACCTAAACTCAAAAGTGACAAAGAATTGAAGCATGGGCCAGGGCCACAAGTGACACTGGGTTGTACATGGTAAAATGGAAGGACAAAAGATCTGACTGTCAAACTTTCATGACCCTGAAGTTACATCAGAGGAACCGCGTAGAGAGGAGGATGGATCGAAAACCTGTGATGTTGGTTGACTACAATGGTCACATGAACTGTGTGGACAAATATGACCAAAGAAAGGCAAAGTATGAAATTGACCAGAAAAGTCAAAAATGGTGGCCCCGAATATTGTGGTATTTTATCGATGCCAGTGTAGTAACCGCTTTCATCCTCCATAAGGAAATTAAACTACAACTGCTCACCACGAAGAATTTTCGCATGGAGGTATCGAGGGGATTGGTGAGTCACGCCCTGTTTGCTTCAAGGAAGAAATCAAGAAGACTAAGTAGTCCAATTCAGATCACTCTGAAGAAATGTTGCATGCTGAAGACTGTGAGGACGGAGAGCTCAGCACACCAGCCTCAAAGGACCACAAGATGAACTGTGCCTAAATGACTTCAATAGAGTTAAGGTGGGTTAACTGTGAGTTTATGTCACTTTAAAAGAGCAAATTCCTTTTTATTGGGCCAGTTCAACTTTATGAATTCATAGATTTGAGGTTTCAACATATCTGAGTAAAGGGGATAGTACTGTATAATCATTAATCAACTACACTTTAGCTTGTCATCTTTTTTAGAGCTGGCTATAAGAGCTTTCTTTATCTCATTGTTGTGAAAGGTGCATTGTTGACTGTCACCATACTGTTTGGTTTTAAATGTAGAATTAATTTATATTCAGCCCATTTAATACACTAAACTCTCGCTAATCTGCTCCACATCCGGTCTGGTCGCTCAAGCAGAAATGAAGCGCACAACAATGAATTAACGTGCGCAATAATGTTAGTTAATTACAATGTTAAACAATGCTATACATACATTGTGGCTATTTTTACAGTTCAGTATCGTGGCTTCTAAAAGAAAACATGTTGCGCTAGACCTCGAGCAGAAACTCAAAATTTTAGATATGAGGTTCTTCGCAGAAAGCCATTGCTGCTGAATACATTGTTAGATGAGCAACTATTTATAACATCAAAAAGAAAGAAAAAATGTTATTCAACAGGGCACAACCCAATTGGATAGCGAGTTGGGAAAACGGGAGGTATACGAAGGACTGAGAATGAAGAACTGGAAGGAAAGTGATGAAGAGATATAGGAGGAGAGCATGAATATTTCTCACACTGCTGGTGCTAAAGCTGCAGACATCTTCCTGGAGTCATAAACTATTGTGTTTGGGGAAATCCCAACATCCACATTATTTTCAACACAGGAAATACACTACCAGTGCAATATTGTGCCTAGAAGAAATCGTGGATAGACAGAGAAATAATCTCTTGGTGGTTCCAAGAAACATTTGTACCAGCTGTGAGAAAAGAACTGAAGAAGAGAAAGCTATCCTTATAATTGACAATGCTCCGAGTCATTCTTCTCATGTGACTATATAGTCTGATGGTATACAAGCACTCTTTCTTCCCAACAGCCCTGATTCAACCCATGGACCAGGGAATTTTGGAATCAATTGAACATCATTGTTGACATGCACTTCTCGTCTCTGCTGAACGAATGTGAAAATGACTCTACCGAGGCTATGTTGAAGGTGTGGAGAGCAATCAACTTACGTGCTGTATTCCAAATAGCAGAAGCATGGGATAAAGTGGAATAATGAAGAGATGGAGAAAGGTGTGGCCATCCACTGAACCAGTACTGAGTGACAGAGATGAGCCAGTAAATTTGGAATCATCAATTGCTGACATTTTGTACATTAACATGTTCCAGAAGCTTCCAGGAGGAGGGGAAACTGATGAATAAGATATTGCTAGGTGGCTGAATGAGGAAAACTGTGAGATAGACCAAACTTAAACAGATGAAGAAATAATCAAGAGCATGCAGGAAAGTGATGAAGAAGAGGATATAGGAAGAGAGCATGAATATTTCTCACACTGCTGGTGCTAAAGCTGCAGACATCTTCCTGGAATACATTATGCAACAACCAGATATATGCAGTACCAATGTAATGCTTATAAAGTTATTGCGTATCGCCATTCCGACATCTAAAAATTCGGAACAGGTTTCATAGTGAGTGATATTACTGTATATGCACACACGGACACTCAAGGACTAAATTTTCTATTAAAATGAATGTGTCTTTGGATTTAATAAAGTAAAGTCCCTATGTGTTTAAAATAATTCAGACACTGTCAATAATCCGGCATTTCTGCTTATCTGGCATCCATATGTGCAAGGAATGGCCGGATTAGCAAGAGTCTAGTGTATAATTGCTGGTGTTCATATTGTCATGATAGTCACCACCTCTGGAACTAGCTTCCCACATTAACCCAGCATTAGGTATAAATCCGTCGGCACCTCCCACGCGTAGAATAATAAGTCTTCGTTGTTTAAAGGTACTAGCAACCCTTTGTTGGAATCATTAGTCCAGCCTTATTTATTTAAAAGGGTTGTGAAAATGTAAGTCTCACCCATAAATACAATAGGATATCCATTTGTTCTAATTTGTTGCAGTTGTGATTAATAATTAAATCTTATGCTCTTTATGTCACCTTTGCCACTAGTACCGGTACTTTCCCATATATTTTTTTGACCATTTGAACCCCAACTGCTTTAATATAATCCTGACACATGCATGGCCTCCTTTAAATCCAATACACTCTTTCAACTTGGATTTGAGTTTCATTATAGCAAGCACTCGCTTCTCCTTGTCGTAAAATCCCTGATCTCCCTACTTTGGCTGTTGAGTTTTGTATTTTAGATATGACTGGTGGCATCTTAAAATTTAAAACTGTAACTTAAAAGAATCTATAACACCAGCATAACATGATTACAAGTACTACAAAAATAACTTCAACAGTACTACAGAACTACATACACTGACAATGGTTGCCTAAGCAGCGCTGCGTGTGAAGTGGGGCCGCGCCATGAGCAGTCTGGCAGCTGTACGGCACCGCACACGCCTTGTCAGTAATGTCTTTTCGGCTATCAGATGACGAGAAATCTGGAGTTTCTATCAAAATATCCAGTTTTATATGATTCAAAAGTGGCAGTTTATAAAGACCCAGTGAAGCAGACCAAGAAAATGTGAACCATCATAATGATTATCAATAACAGCAGTGCTATCAAACTTTTCTGATGGTGCGGATTCATTTCCACGTTATAAATGGCATTAAATCCTTAGAAACCAATCTCAAAACTATCTGGAATGGGACAATTCAGTCTCCTGTATTTTCTAAACAGATCTTCGTATTGTTACGGCTGTGAGTTTGATTCATCGCTCGCCGCATGAGTCACAACTGCCCCAGGGCTGGGCTGTGCTCTGCCTCAGTGTATTGCGTGTGCCTTATGCAACAGGACTACTAGGACAAAGGGATGGTCCAGAATATTCGTGACCCAGCCAGCGATGGAAACCTCGAGAAGCCGTGAACCCTGGATGGGTCTAGAAGCATTTATTGAGTCACCGGCCTGCTATATAAGAGTGACCTGTCAAGCAGTGAGAGAGTGTTTTTTCGAGCTAGTGCGAGCCTTTATCCTGAGTGACAGAAGTGTGGTGACTTGCGAAACCCCTAGTGAAGCCGATTCTCTTGACAGCGAGGAAGTGAGAAGCATACAGGGGACTGCCTGTGTTTTGAGCGAGTGTGATTTCACTGAGCGACAGAGGTATGGTGGCGAAGTGCCGTGCGAGTTACGAAATCCAGTGACATTGTTTCTCAGCTTGTGGACAGCGAAGCAGCGTGTAGCAGGTTATTGTAAGTAACTGTAGTTTGTGTACATAAGGAAGAGGTGCAGGTAGTTTTTGTAAAGGCCACCGGACTCATTAGGACGGATTAACTTCTGTGGTTTGTTGACAAGTGAAAGGGGCTAGAGCGCTCCACAAGGAAGAGGCCAGAGGAAACTGGAGTAAGGTTCTAATTGCTTGTACTTGCTGTTGAGTGGTGTATCTTTCTGGCCGCAATAAAGTTAATTATTTCTTTAAAGGAACAATCTGTGTTGTACTTTAACCCACCGTAATCCAGTTAACAAAAAGTGCCACTAGGGGGGTGGCACGTAACAACTGGTGTCAGAAGTGGGATTACGAACTCAAGCACAACACCTGACGGTCCTGGTTTCAAAACTCGAGCAGGTCATTTTCTCTAATTTTCCTGTGAGTGCATGCCCTTTACAAGACAAACAGCTAAAATGGAGGCGCAATTGGCAGCATTGCTAGAAAAGTTAAGTGGCATGGAAACCAAAATGGAGGCCGGCCAGAAGAAGATGGAAGACGGCCAGATGAAGATGGAGGACGGCCAGAAGAATTTAACCAAGGACCTAACTGCCAAATTAGAAGACGGCCAGAAGAAGCTAGCAGAGGACCTAACCGCCAAATTTCTGGGTGGCCAGAAAAATCTGGAAGTGTGTCTGCTGACGAAATTACAGGAAAGTCAAAAGAAATTGGAACAGGGTCTGCGTCAGGAAGTCAACACCGTCTGCCAGGGCCTACATGAGGAAGTCACAGCAGTAGAAAAGAAGTTCGACGCCTTACAAGAGGAAGTTGCCAAACTGCGCCAACGCCCACTGACGGGGGTGGAAGAAAAATTCAACGCTTTACAAAAGGAAATTGCTGAGCTGAACCAACGCCCGTCGACGGGGATGGAAGCGAGATTCAACGCTCTTCAAGAGGAAATTGCCGAGCTGCGCCGACGCCCGCCCACAGGTACACCGGGAATATCAGGAACGGGACAGAGCAGAGTGACGCCCCCAACCTTCGACGGAAAGGTCCCGTGGAGCACCTATTTAGGTCAGTTCGAGGCAGCCTGTTCCATAAACAACTGGAACAGCACGGAAAAGGCTACAGCTCTCATTGTAGCGCTGAGAGGGGACGCCCTTAACGTCCTTCAGGCCATCCCGACTGGATCCCAGGACTACGCTTCACTAATCGCCCATATGGAGTCCCGATATGGAGATAGCCATCTTCAGCAGGCCTACCAGATGCAGCTCCGGACCCGGGTACAGAAGAACGTGGAAACCCTGCAGGAGTTCGAGATGGACATCGCACGCCTATCCAACAGCGCCGGCCGACTTTCTGGAACAGATTGCGACACAGACCTTCACCGACGGGCTACGGGAATCGCGCGCAATAAGACCCTGACAGATGCGCTGAGCCACGCACTTGAGTTCGGGACGGCAAAACAGGCATCTAGAATGCATGCGCGGGTGCGTCAAGTGGACGTCGACGAACCAGCAAAAACCAACAAGACCAAGCCCCTGGCCGACGAATTGATGGAGGCGCTAAGCCGTTTCTTCGATAGTCACGGCACTACCAGCAATGACACAGCCGGAAGACAACTGGAGAGGCGGCCCGGAAGAGGACTACCAACCTGCTGGGCCTGCGGTAAGAAAGGCCACCTGAGCAAGGACTGCGGTGATCACCGCCGCCAAGGGTTTCCGTCGGGACAGTCAGTCGTAGGGAAACCGCGCGGCCCAGGAAAGCAAGTATCAGCCAGCCTTGGGGGGCAAAGGTTGGCTTGTGACAGTCGTCAAGCCCCGGCAGTCCAAGTTCGTGTGACGCAGTTACGGAGGGATAATAGCAGCCTGATGGTTGACGGAGTCGTCAACGGAGAGAGCTGGCCCATGCTAATCGACACGGGAGCATCGAGGACCATCGTCAGTCCCACCGTGACCCCGAAGTGGAGAGTGCAACCCACACAAAGGAACCTCCAGCTAATAACCGCGACCGGAGAGACCGCACCGGTACATGGCGAAGCATCACTGGAGTTCGTCATTGGTCGACGGGCGATAAAGCATCCAGTGCTTGTGGCTGACGTATCAAATGAAGTGATCATCGGACTGGACTTCCTGGACCAGAACATCATCATCTTGGATCTGAGTACCAACACTCTGCACTACGGAGGTGAGGAACTTGCTTTGCAACCAGCACACGAGGCCGTCGCTGCACGGCGAGTAAAGCTGAGCGAGGACGTCATCGTTCCCGCCAGGACGGAAGTCAGCGCTGCCGTAATTGTCGACGGAACAGCAGAGGGAGTGGCGGCTGTCATCGAGCCAAAATATGAGGACATCCAGACAAAAGGATTGCTAGTTGCCAAGACTCTCATTAACACGACGTCTCAGCCGTACGTCCGCCTGTCCAACCTGAACGACTACGATATTACGGTTCACCGGGACACCAACCTAGGAGTCTGCGAGCCTGTTACCTGGATTGCCCGCATCACAGACACGACAGACGGACAACCGAAGCAGTCGCGCCCTGCCAGAAGAACTACAGAAGCTGTCCCAAGGATCCCAGGACCATTTAGACGAGGAACTATCACGCCAACTTCGGGACCTGCTACACGAATTCCCAGATGTCTTCTCCTTGGGGAGCAAAGACTTCGGCAGGACAAGCTTGGTCCAGCACAGAATCGACGTTGGGGACAGCGCACCGATTAGGGCCCCATTCCGACGTGTCCCGCTCGCCAAGCAAGCCGAAGTCGACCGGATGGTAGAAGAGATGAAGGAGCAAGGAGTGATCGAGCCATCACATAGTCCTTGGAGTTCTCCGGTTGTGCTAGTGAAGAAGGACGGTTCCACCAGGTTCTGCGTGGATTACAGGCGGGTGAATGACATCACGAAGAAGGACAGCTACCCTCTACCCCGGATCGACGACACCCTGGACACCATATCAGGGTCAAGATGGTTCTCCACCTTGGATTTGAAGAGTGGCTACTGGCAGGTGGAGTTCCATCCTAAGGACAGCGAGAAAACTGCGTTCTCTATGGGCAGCGGGCTCTGGCAGTTCACCGTCATGCCACTCGGTCTGTGCAACGCCCCTGCGACCTTCGAAAGGCTAATGGAGTCCATTCTGAGGGTACTACACTGGAAGACCTGCCTGGTCTACCTAGACGTCGTCATCATTCTGGGAAGAAGCTTTGAGGAGTACTACAGCAACCTGAAGGAGATCTTGATGAAGCTACGGGCTGCCCAGCTGAAGTTGAGCCTCAAGAAGTGTCAGTTCTTCCAGAAGCAGGTCCAGTACCTTGGGCATATTGTCTCCGAGGAAGGGGTGCGCACCGACCCAGAAAAGACTGCAGCTGTGAGGGAGTGGCCAGTTCCGAAGGACAAGTCCCAACTACCAAGCTTCCTGGGACTCTGCACTTATTACCGTCGCTTCGTGAGAGGATTCGCCGACATCGCCAAACCACTGCATCGACTGACTGAGAAGGACCAACTCTTCACATGGACAGCAGAATGCCACAGTGCCTTCGAACAACTCAAGCAGGCTCTGGGCACCGCGCCTATTCTGGCCTACCCTAGACCTGGAACAAGGTTTATCGTCGATACCGATGCCAGCGACTTTGGTATAGGGGGAATCCTGTCGCAAATAGTGGACGGCGAGGAGAGAGTAGTGGCCTACTTCAGCAAAGCCTTGTCAAAGCCAGAGAGGAACTACTGCGTCACCAGGAAGGAACTGCTCGCCATCGTGAAGGCCATCGAACACTTCCACAAGTACCTGTACGGGCAAGAATTTCTCATCAGGACCGACCATGCATCCCTGCGGTGGCTCCTGAACTTCAAACAGCCCGAGGGTCAACTCGCACGGTGGATAGAGAGGCTTCAACAGTACAACTTTGAGATCCAGCACAGGAAAGGCCAACTGCATTCTAACGCCAACGCCCTGTCACGAAGAGAGGAGAACACCAGGATACAGTGCCGAAGGACTACCGTGGAACTTCATGGAAGCTGGAGCCGCGAATCTTTCACGCGGGCACAAGCAGAAGATGATGACCTGGGACTGATAGCCGAATGGAAGAGGGCCTGTGTTCCCAGACCCGGGTGGAACATTGTGAGCGACTGCAGTCCAAAGTTCAAGTCCTACTGGGCGCAGTGGGACTCGCTGATTGTAAGGGATGGCCTCATCTGCCGGACCTGGGAGAGCACCGACGGGAAGACATCTCGGGAACAAGTCGTCGTACCAAAGGCTATGACGGAGGAAGTCCTGAAGGAAGTCCATGGAGGATCATCTGGTGGACACCTAGGGATAAAGAAGACCCTGGAAAAGCTGAGAGAGCGGTTCTACTGGATCGGATGCCGAACTGACGTGGAGAACCACTGCGCGAGGTGCCACGATTGCGCAGCCAGCAAGGGCCCAGGACGAAGACGACGGGGTCCACTGAAGACCTACAACATGGGCGGCCCCATGGAGAGAGTGGCCATCGATGTTGCTGGGCCATTCCCGTTAAGCGAGGCAGGGAACCGCTACATATTGGTCGTCAGCGACTACTTTACCAAATGGCCGGAGGCGTATGCGCTCCCTAACCAAGAAGCAGAGACGATCGCAGAGACCCTGGTGAAGGAATTCGTCAGCCGGTACGGAGTACCCCTGGAGCTGCACTTCGACCAAGGGAGGAACTTCGAGTCGCAGGTGTTCCAGAACCTATGCCAGCTGCTGGGAATCCGGAAGACGGGGACAACGCCGCTACACCCTCAGTCCGACGGGATGGTAGAGCGATTCAATCGCACCATCAAGAACCATCTCCGAATAGTCGTCAGCGAGCACCAGAGGGATTGGGACAAACATCTTCCACTATTTCTCCTGGCCTACCGTGCCACCGTGCATGAAGCCACTGTGTGCACACCAGCCCGGGCCATGTTTGGGATGGAGCTCCGTCTACCTGTTGATCTTGCCTTCGGCCGACCTGGGAATGATCCGGTCCCGGTAAGCCAGTATTGTCAAGAACTGGTCGACCAACTGGAGGACGTGCACGCGTTCGCGAGGACGAAACTGCGGATCGAGACCGACCGAATGAAGACCCGATACTACCAACAGACGGATGCCGACGGATTCCACGAGGACGACCTGGTCTGGCTCTTCAACCCATTACGGAAGAATGGCCTGTCACCCAAACTGCAGAAGTCCTTGGAGGGCCCGTACCGAGTCGTGAAACGGATCAACGATGTCGTCTACAGGATCCAGCAGAGCCCGAGGGCGAAAATGAAGATCGTGCATCGAGATCGCCTGGCAGCCTACGGAGGGACACAGACGGACCAGTGATTGATCGGGACGATCAGCCTTTTAGGAAGGGGGTGGTGTTACGGCTGTGAGTTTGTTTCATTGCTCGCCGCATGAGTCACAACTGCCCCAGGGCTGTGCTGTGCTCTGCCTCAGTGTGTTGCGTGCGCCTTATGCAACAAGACTACTAGGACAAAGGGATGGTCCAAAATATTCGTGACCCAGCCAGCGATGGAAACCTCGAGAAGCCGTGAACCCTGGATGGTTCTAGAAGCATTTATTGAGTCACCAGCCTGCTATATCCCTTTCAGTCCTAGGTCACACGATCGTGCTACTTCGGTTTTATTTTTTTCGCCGTTAAACAAACTCCCTTTTCCGTGTCGTGCCGGACTACAACGATCGTGCAGGTTCCGCGCTACCTATTTGAACTGCTTTTAGTTCATCTATCTGTCGCCAGGAAGTAGCAGCGACTTGTTAACATTGAATCAGCCAACTCATCATGTCTTCACGAGGTAAGTTCTTTATATTTTTAGTAATTCAGTGTTTTTATGAGATAATTAGTTATGTAATGTTTGCAAAAAGAATGATTATTGATATTATGAACCTGAAAATGATATAAATTGATCACTACGTATTTGAACTAGCATCAAAGTTGAACTAGCACGATTGTGGCAGTCAGGCTTTACCTGAGAATGGCGGGATTTCTAACAACTAATTAAAATCGTCATTGTTTACGATAATTTGATATACTTTATATTTAGACAATATATACATCAAAATAAGTTTAATTTATACTTCCAGGCTTATCTGATGACTGAATTATAACATGCTTGGACAACTCTAACATTAGTGATTTGTCAAGTGATGATGATGATGATGATTGGGTACCCACGGTGTCAACAGCTGTTCCTTTAGCACCAGATGATGAGAGTGACACTGATGATGATGATGATGATGATGATGATGATGATGCTAAGTCTAATGATGATGCTGTGGAAACAGAAGAAACTAGAAATCCAAGTACGAGCAGAAGATTATTGTTCAAAAAACAAGACTTTGCTGCCAAGCCGCATCCCGCTCATAGAGAATACAATTCAGGTAGGTGACTCTAATTTTAACATAATAATAATAAAACTCAATCAAGAATATGAATGTAAAAGTATTTCAAATTTTTCGATTATATTACATCCCTCTCTTATTATTTTTTCAGAATTTGCCTGAAATCCGAACACCTCTGCAATATTTTACGGACTATTTTGATGACCACTTGTATAAAAAGGGAGCAGATTGTACTAATCCGTACAGTGTTTTTACAAAGGGAAAATCTTTGGGTACCACTACAGTGGAGTTGAAGTTTTTTGGAATGAACTTAATCATGGGTTGTATCCCTTATCCTAGGCTAAGGATGTATTGGCAGAAAGGAATTAATTTGTCCATCGTAAGTGACTGCATGTCTAGGGACAGATTCCTTTCCCTAAGAATGAATATACATTTTGTAGATGTTCAGTCACCCCCTGGCGTAGAAAATAGACTGTGGAAAATAGAGCCTGTGATAAATGCAGTTAGAAGTCAATGTGAAAAGTTGCCAAGGGACCATAACTATTCCTCAATAGATGAACAGATGATTCCATTCACTGGGCATTGTGCTTTAAAGCAATATGTTAAGAACAAACCAAGGCCTGTAGGCTTAAAAAACTTTGTCATGTGTTCATCTAAGGGTATGGTCTTGGACTTCGAAATTTATCAGGCTGACACTACTCCACCACCTGAGAAGCAACTAGGTCTGGGACCAGCTTTTGTCATGCGACTTGCTCGCTCTTTGCCACAGTGTAGTTTTGTATATTTTGACCAGTAATTTACTACATTGCCATTTCTAGAGGCTTATGTGCAGGCTGGCATTGAAGCTACAGGAACTATAATGGTAAATCGCATGAAGGGTGTGAAATTGAAAGAAGGTAGAATGCAAAGAGGTGAGTGCAATGAGTATGTGCGTTCAGACGATGCCATTGTGGTTGTAGAGTGGCAAGATTCACAAAGAGTTGTTGTGGCCTCTACTTGTGCAGGAATACAACCCATGGCCAATGTAAAAAGGTGGTGCAAGAAGGAGAAGAGATATAGGATTCGACATTTGCAACCAACAATTGGAATGCTACCGCACGTGGTTCAAGACAAAGAAATGGACTCTGAAAACGATTCTCCATTTTCTTGATTTAAGCACCGTCAATAGTTGGCTACAATACCGGGAGGATTGTCGAGCCAACAAACTCCCAAAGTGCAAGATATTAGATCTTCTCAATTTTCGAATGGCAATTGGGCAAGCTCTGTTGGCCAATCCAGACCGAGGGAGAAGAGAAGTAGATGAGAGTGGTGAAGAAATTGAACCTGCAAGGAAGAAGACGAAAATCTACACGCCAACTCCGAAGCCTGTCTTTGAGAAAAGATACGATGGTTATGATCACTGGCCTCAAGTAGATGACCTGTCTTCACCACACTCATGTCAGTATGAAGCATGTAAAAGCATAACTAAAAATCGCTGTATAAAATGTGATGTCTATTTGTGCCATTCCAAGGATAAATGTTGTTTCAGGCTCTTCCATACGAAGTAAAATGCTACACGATGGCACAAGATTCAAGTGTCAGTGAATTGCTTCCTTTCTCTCCCATTTTTCTTTAAATTTCTTTATCGATGGGGATGGAAGGGGGTGGTGTGGGGAGGGGATGTATCAATAAATGTTCAAGTTTATTTTTAAGTGGTGAATTTTTAATGTTTTCTATGTATTTGTAAACTCTATTGTAGCTTGTTTCTAAGTGAATGATGGGGGCGGAGGGGGGTGGGGGTGTAAGGGGGTGGGGGGAGGGGGTGCATCAATAACTGTCCAATTTTATTTTTAATTGTGAATTTTTTAATGTTTTCTATGTATTTGTAAACTGTACTGTATCTTGTTTCTAAGTGAATGATGGGGGCGGAGGGGGTAGGGGTGGAAGGGGTTGTGTGTGGAGGCGGTGGAAGGGGGAGGGGGTTGTATGAATAACTGTTCAATTTTATTTTTAAGTTGTGAATTTTTAGTGTTTTCTGTACTTGTAAACTGTATTGTATCTTGATTCTAAGTGAATGATGGGGGGGGGGGGGGGTGTAAGGGGATGAAGTGAGGAGGGGTGGAAGGGGGAGGGGGTTGTATGAATAACTGTTCAATTTTATTTTTAAGTTGTGAATTTTTAGTGTTTTCTATACTTGTAAACTGTGTTGTATCTTGATTCTAAGTGAATGATGGGAGTGGAGGCGGGGGAGGGGGGGGGGGTGCGTGGGGGGAGGGGGTGGAAAGGGGTGGGGGGGGGTTGTACCAATAACGGTTCAATTTTATATTTAAGTTGTGAATTTTTAATGTTTTCTATGTATTTGTAAACTGTATTGTATTTTGTTTCTAAGTGAATGTATATTATGATAATGTAGCTAAGAGGATAAAATAGTATTAAGTAAAACCTAACTAGCACAATTGTGCTAGTGAGTTTTTGAAAAAAGTAGAAATTTGAGAATTTTTTAATTATTTTTCCTGGAATCCTGATGTCAAATAATGGGTAAAAACATGCATTGCAATGAAATTTTCAGAGAAAAATGTCTCAGGGCTGAAAGGGCTATAAGAGCGACCTGTCAAGCAGTGAGAGAGTGTTTTTTTGAGCCAGTGCGAGCGTTTATCCTGAGCGACAGAAGTGTGGTGACTTGCGAAACCCCTAGTGAAGCCGATTCTCTTGACAGCGAGGAAGTGAGAAGCATACAGGGGACTGCCTGTGTTTTGAGAGAGTGTGATTTCACTGAGCGACACAGGCATGGTGGCGAAGTGCCGTGCGAGTTACGAAATCCAGTGACATTGTTTCTCAGCTTGTGGACAGCGAAGCAGCGTGTAGCAGGTTATCGTAAGTAACTGTAGTTTGTGTACTGTACATAAGGAAGAGGTGCAGGTAGTTTTTGTAAAGGCCATCGGACTCATTAGGACGGATTAACTTCTGTGGTTTGTTGACAAGTGAAAGGGGCTAGAGCGCTCCATAAGGAAGAGGCCAGAGGAAACTGGAGTAAGGTTCTAATTGCTTGTACTTGCTGTTGAGTGGTGTATCTTTCTGGCCGTAATAAAGTTAATTATTTCTTTAAAGGAACAATCTGTGTTGTGCTTTAACCCACCGTAATCAGTTAACAAAAAGTGCCACTAGGGGTGTGGCACGTAACAGTATCTTATCAGATGTCTATCAATAAATAATTTCAAGAAATCTTCTTTCTGATTTTGTAGATATATTTTGTGCCTTTCCTATTTCGTTTTCACACCAACAAAGCTAAGATCATGTTGTCACCATCTTCATTCTCGGTTTTTCTTTTTTTGCTTTGGTAGTGGCAACCTCAATGTGATTAGCCTACTGAACTTCTAACACGCTGCCCAGGCAATGAGGAACGAAAACACTACAACTGCCCAGGCGGCACCGCCACTGCCATGGTGGCGAGGTTCCAAATCAAACTTTAAGGGAAGCTGCACAAAAGGCAAAATTTGGAATGAATTATCTAGAGAAATTGGGCATCCCAATAAATCTTGCTAAACCTTCGGGAGTTCGAGATGTTCAATGGTAACACCATCCCATGACACTTGTCCCAAAAATCTAATAGAAGAATTGCTTTTCTGTCGGTCAACAATTCTTTTATTAGATTACGGCAACAATGAAGAAGTTGCTTCTAAAACTTATGTTGTCCCAAAAAGGTAATTTGCGGGCATGCATACGACCTGAAAGTTTTCTGACGTGGCTTGATGAACCTTCTTTATATGGAGATGTTTTTTAAATGATTCACTGCATCCAAATAATGGTATAGGAAATGGAATTTAATATCTGAAAACATCTTATCCAACAGATTAGTGAGAATGGCTGCTCTAGAGGAGAGGCCAAAAGATAACCTTTTAAAATTCAAACCAATTTCAGTCAATAACGAAAGCAGGAAGATGTTGAGGCCTCATGAAGCCAATAACAGATCAGAAAATTGGGAGCACAGCCCTCAAATTTAATGAGCTTTAGTTTCAGGAAGGTTACTAAAACTAAGCCTTCCCTCAGTACTAACGTCTTGTTCTACACTAGCTATAGGAAGCAGGGGAATGCAATTAAGTTCATCACCAAATATAAATTTACTGGATGGAGCGAATTAATATAAAAAACGATCAGATAAATTGACCAACAAACCCACAATAGAAATAAAATCTGTGCCTAATATAACAGATTAAAGCTAGTGCAACACAAAGTTAAGTTTCCAAGAGAAATTCTCAATGCAAATTTAACCAGAATAGATCCAATACCAGCAGTGAAGATACATTTGTAAAACAAGAGAAGTAGATTCAGAAAAGAGTTCAATAGACTTAAAAGCCCTTTACAACAGGTAGTATTTTTCACTAATTAGCGAATGAACAGAAAATCGTGAATTTCCGCCTTAATAACAGGTGAGAAATTTAAATGATGAGGAAAAATAGACAGTCTGAAAGACTGGATTTTATATCATTTTAAATGCTACAAATGCTGAAAAATGCTAGAAAGGTTGGAGGCTTCTCGCTTTGCTCAGAGCCAAAGACTCTTGACATGTTAGATGATCAAGAAACAATCAGAACTCTAGAAAGTTACAAGTCATGAGGGAGCTGGAGCGCGTGGTGAAAGGGGGGAGCTGGCTGGATGACGTCACGCTCGCCGTGTCGTTGCAGTCTCGTTACGCCAGAGCTCACCAGTGAACTCGGTACACATGCACCAGCGGTACTATGACGTCACACACCTCAGTGCATTCTCGGTACATTTTGTGACGTTGCCGTAACGTAACGACGAAGTCGACTAGGTGATTTAAAATGATAAAATAGCATCACACTGCAGAGGACAAAGGGTTGAAATATGTTCCTTTTTAAAAATAAGGGGCTCATTTCCCCTTTGAATAGTGAAACATGAGGAGGAATTAGTTACTGGTTCTAGTCAAATATTCTCTTTTTTGAAGGGGCATGAAATAGAATAATCGCTAAAATTTCTCTTAGAACATATGAGTTTTTAATGGACTGTCTGAATACGTTGCATCTACGCTTAATGGTTGGGTTACTGCCTGAATTTGGAATTACCAGTTGTAGGAGGAGCCACAGAATGTCCAATGCTATCAACAACTCGAACATTCTTGGTGACCGAGCTTAAGGATTCCAATTAATCATGGTGAAAGGTGGTTGAATAAATGAAAGGGCCGACCGATTCACCAGCACCATGCCATCTATAATGACCTTGACCATTTTCTGCTGAGAAGTGTTTACCAGAAAGCATGAGCATACTTTTCGACGTTATACATAGAATCAGTCAATGATTATAGGTGCATGATGGCGGAATGGTCAGGCTGCTTGCTTCCCAGCAAGTTAAACTGGGTTTCATGCTCGTTAATGCATGTGAGATTTTCAATGTGAAATGTTACATTGTGTGGTTTGGATTCCACATAAGAAGTAGGTCCTATGGCTAATAATTGTGCGATTGTTGATCAAAGCCAGTCTGCTGGAGATTGAATGCCAGAACCTCAGGAGCATGCTTCATGTCATTCTTCATTTCTGCACATGCCATTTCTACCACTTCTAGGCCTTGGGTCAACTAATGTCGAATTGTTATAAAATAGTCATTAAGTATGTCTACAGTTAAATTTATGGTGTAATCATTTCTTTCCTTGCCTATTCCTATGTTTCATAGTTTCCTCCTCACTGTAAAGAATTTGGTATTATCCCTCACAAGCTATGTGAATGTCTAGTTCGAGCATTACATACTGTTTGGGCTGTTTTGCTTCGAAGCATTTTGAAGTCTTCAAAATTCTGTTGTGTGTTTAGCCTCTTAAACTTTCTGTGTGCAGCATTTCACCTAACATTAGATCTTTGTGCGCAGCCAAAATGTGGAGTGTGTGTCGCCCGAACAGTTTCACCGAAGCATGTCTGTCATCGAGTCTGGCTTTATTGTCAATGTTTCGAACAGTCAGTATATTGTGCCATGGAACACTAAGAGTGTCTTCTGTCAAAGAGTTGATATCCATTTTAGAAAGCAGTGGTCTGAAAGCAGAAAGTTTGTGGTGGTCTGACATTTTAATGAGGAGGGCTAGGATTAAATTGTGGGCTGAAATTCCTGGTATGGATGTCTGTCCATACTGAAGTACTTTGTCTGTAGACTTCAGTTGTCGTTTGTGATAAGTTGGTAGTTCTAGTATTTTCAAATTACACAACATAAGCATGTTCGAGAGTTGCCTAGTCTCAGCTGTGGTATTAAAATCACCCATACCTGTTACATGCTGGAGAACTCTTAGTTCTCTACATTTTAAATGACCCAGTGAAGGTGCTTTGTAAACATTGCAGACAACTATGTACAGTACTTTAATTCAACTCCCACTGGAATTATTTTCTTAGATAGGAACTAGGAAGTTGCTTCGTACAGTATATAGTTGTCTTCTGGCACATGCCCCATATTAGTAAAAGGATCCTACATAGGTTATGAAAGAGATCAGCACGACATGTCGGTAGTTATCACAAGTAGTAACTCCTCATAAACCTGTCACTGTGGGTGGCTGGTATCGAGTAAAAGGCTCTCTACTCATGAAGCCAAGGATAACTGGAGTCCCGTACCATCACTGCTTGCAGAGCCAGACGCTCATTGAATCGAATCACACTGTATTTGTCGTCATGAATTGGATAGGTCCAGGTTCATCACTGTACCCAAACTTACCTGCTCATTGCACACTACTGATGGCCTATAGATACTAACTTACATCAGAATAAATTACCCACCCAAAGAGTTAAAAGCACAATATGCAGAAAATTCCGCGGTTCATGGGTTCCACCATCGTGTATGGAAGAGAAAGACTTTTCATATCCCAGACAGAACCTCGTGAAGTATTCCACCTCTTTCTGTATTTTTAGAGAGCCCATGGAAGAAAAATCAAGTGCAGTTGAACATAATGTTAATTCATGCAACCAGGTGGAGCATAATGCTGACAATCATTTCACAAGTAGCCTAGCAATTAGCGAACCCCTACTTTAGAAATATTATATCATAAGCAGGCCTACCTGACCAAAGTAATGAATCCTTCTTTGGATCATTGAGAGCGCCAGAACACTATATTTCACCGTTCCCATTGTCCACAGATAACAATATGTACTAGTCACTTCAACTTATGTGATTGTTTCATTTAAGGGGCTTGGATATCGTATCATTTAACCCCGTGTATTTGGGTGCATATACAGTGCAGCATATTGAGCCCGTTTGCTCCAAGACACCACAAGGTTGGAGGCTGAGATCAACCCCCATGAGATCCCATCGCAAGCAGAAACATATAAACTTGTCGTGCATTTGAGCTAGTCCCAGCACAAGACTGTTATATCTCGAGTTGTGTTGGGTTGGGTAAGGTAAAATTAGGATACTAGCCCAAAACACATCTTAAAGAAGGGAAATATCACAATCTACAACAAATAATGAGAGTGTTAAGTAAAATCTGTCGTTTGACTTTTATTTGAAGCCAAAGATCCCTAACCTACTCTCATATTGAGCAACAAAATTAATTTCAAGTATGTTATTGTAATGCAACCCATGCTAATGATGACCCCAATGAAGGGTTGAAAACATGTTTCATTAAACATTATACAGTAGTGGTGTCTCTTAGTAAACTTAATTAATTTCACATTGTATTCATCAATAATAACCAACCAATTGGCTTTCAACTCATCTCTTTATACATGATGCTTATGGTTAAGAACTCATGACCCTCTTTTCCATATGCGTACGCACCTCAAATTCTATCATGTTACTCCTATCTTTGATCAAGCATCTTACCATAATTCCATTTCATTTATATACAAATAAACCTGGCGTTCTAACAACTCGAACTACTTGCATTATAAGTTGTATCATTCATTTCAACACTTCTTACTCATATGAAAATATCAGCTTGCTAAAATAACCCTTAATCCAACCCAGGTCAGTTACATCGTCGGCATGTCAAATATCAAGTCAAGTAAATCATCTCTCCCCTAGTCTACACTAATTTTCATTCTTTCATTTGGTGACCAAAACCCTAGCTTGTCAGCTCTGTCTTTGCTACAAGCTTCACACAACTCAACGCACACCTGCGTTCTTGTGCATATCTTTTAAGCTCTTTGATCCAATACTCCACTGCACAGCCCGATTCTCATGCTATTATCTACACACTTTCAACACAATCAAATACAATGAAAAATACATTAATTCCTGCCTAATACTTTATTTAAAATTATTCATTTTGGTCTGTATTGACTGTGACATAATTAAAGTTATGCAATCCACCTAGCCAACACACTAGATTCAATCAAGCTTTATTTACATGATGTACATGTATCGGGTATCAATATACACCGTTCTTCAGCCTCTCTTGGATATGCTACTGATAAAAAGAGGAAAGAATATATTTTAGAATATGTGGGGAATATAACGGTTCAACCCCCAAAGAGTCGAAGGAAGGATTATAGTTCCCTCACATTCCTGGTTAACGAGCGGCGACTCAAACGTAAGGCAGTGGCATGCACCAACAATAACCATTGTTTGCTACTGACCAATAGCTGACGGTTGTTGACCAATAGAATGCTTCCTCTATCACTCCACGTGGACTCCAAAGTCCCGCCCTGGCGGCCAGCTCGCGTGTCACGCAGATGTCAAGTGTCCAGTGTTGCATATCTGCATGTAGTTCTGTCCAGTCTCGCTGCTTGCTCTCAGTGGCTACGGTGGAAAGTTGACAACACTGTGCCTCACGCTGGAAAAGCCTTGACTCCAGGCAGCCAAGGAATATTAACATATCCGCTCAGCTAGATTTCAAAGGCGGGCCACATGTTAATGAGGAAAGTGCAGGAACTATAACGCTTACTCTTGAGCCTGAAGACTGTCTCCATATACACTGACCGGCAAAAAAAAGTGGAACACTTTAATTTTTTATGGAATTTCTTAATTTATTCCACTAAAATGTATCGGTTTTCCAATATTTGCATTATTTACGTAAATTTAGATGGTTGGCAACAGAAAATACCGAATCATGTTTTACAACATGCTTTAACTCACAAATTTAGTTACATTTTGCAAATCTTACAATTTTCTATTTTTTAGTAATGCTCTTTTGGGCTGGTGTTTATCAAACGTATTGCCAAACAAAACAGTATTAATGTTTGCACTGCACTGCAAGAGAACACTGGTCACTAAAAACGGGTGTTTCCACCTTTAGCGTCTATGACAGCTTGTAAACGCTCAGGCATACTGTTCACAACTTGTCGAATGGCATCTGCCGGGATGCGATCCCATTCCTCCAGCAGCGATGTTCTCAGTTGTGCCAAGGTGGTGTGGTCATGCTGTCTGACATTCCTTCCAAGCGTATCCCATACATGTTCGATGGGGTTCAAGTCAGGACTACGAGCTGGCCAGTCCAGGGTTTGAATCTCCACTTCCTGCAGATATTGTACAACACAGCGAGCAGTATGAGGGCGGGCATTATCCTGCATCAGCATGAAATTCTGACCAATGAAAGGCGCAAAGGGCATCACATGGTTCATCAGGATCTCTTCGATGTACCTTTGGGAATTGAGCGTCCCGTGATCGATGCACACCAACTCAGTGCGGGCCATAACGTTAATGCCACCCCACACCATAACCGAGCCACCTCCAAATGGAGTCCTGGAGGAGAAAGCAACAGGGCTGTACCTCTCCCCGCACCTTCTCCACACTCTTTCTCTTCCGTCAGGAGATCTAAGGTTAAAGCGACTCTCGTCAGTGAAGAGAACAGAGGCCCACTGCTCGTGGGTCCATCCCAGATGCTGCCTTGCGAAGCGAAGACGCGCCTTTCTGTGATGCCGTTCGAGTGCGGGTCCACGTGCAGGTCTCCTGGACGAAAGATGAGCTTCTTCAAACCTTCTTCTTACTGTTCGCTCACTCACTCTGACATTTCTGACATTTTCCAGTTGATTTCGTGCCTGAACTGCTGTGGTATGCCGATCACGGAGAACTTGGAGGGTGAGAAATCTGTCATCCCTGGCACTTGTGCTTCTTCTACGGCCTGACCCTCGTCTCCTGTCGTATGTTCGGAGCTCTCTGTAACGTTTCACTGCACGATGTATGCTACCGAGAGATGATCCAATGACCTCAGCAACATAACGGAAGCTGCGGCCATCCTCCACCAATGCAACTGCCTGTGCAGGTTCTTCACTGCTAAGAGGCATGTTTTAGTGTGAACTGCAAATGGATAACTTGCTAAAATGTGTGACAATGGTTCACACGTGTTCAACAAGTGCCAGTTGTTATCCCTAGAACAACAATAAGCGAGCGGCAACACTCATAAACCTTAAACGCTTCCAGTCCGCTTCCCGCCATAAAACCATTAAGATAGGCTCATCGAGGATTAGGGGTAATTGGTGGTAATAAACCACCCTGAGAAATGTCATATTATCAATTTCTATTCACGGATGTTTCAGATGTTTGTTCTAATGCATGAAAAGCTTTTAAAATGTGATTAAATCTTTTTCAAGGCTAGATTTATACTATTTATATTACTTTTTTTAACTGTTCCACTTTTTTTGCCGGTCAGTGTAGTTGGAACAACTGTGTGAGAAGCATGATGTGTATTAGGTTATGAAACGCCTTGCAAGGTTCAATTGTCATTATTTTTAAGCTGTTTTTAATAAGAGAGGCTGAAGAAGGGTGTATATTGATAACCAAAACATGTACCTCATGTAAATATAGTGTGTTGAATAGGTGGAATGCATGACTTTAATTACGTACCTAATATATTGTACAGTTTTATACGGTTCGATTGACTTAGCTCCATCGCCATCCCCTCCTGGATTATGTTATCCACATGACTAAACTCTGCGAACTTCCATCCTCCTCTTGGTAAATTTACTCCTTCATGATGACATTAAATGAGTGGGATTTAAAAATTGGATTCTCCTCGTTGAATGGCGCCATGCCTCCACTGGTACAATCACTTTCACTAAATTTATTTAGGCAGATATAATAAAATTTTATCACACTTCTGCCGTGCACTCCTATTATATCAATACATTGATTTTCACTTTCTCTGATCCTCTCTACACTTCACCAAATTATATGAATTTTTCACTCTCGACCGCGTGGTAGTTTTTCCACACAAAATGGCTCTATTCACATCTCGGCAATCGTGCTTCGCACTCATTACAGACTCGCTACTATTCACTCACAATCAAATTAATACTTGGGCGTCATATAACATAATTTTCAATGCAATACTGTAATTTTCACTGCAAATTTTGGATACATGGTCTTACGTAGAATAACCCAGACCTCACCTAGTCCAGTGTTTGACACGTTGTAAAAGCTACCAGTCTTGCTTCCAGTTTTTCCTGCATTCATCCAATCATAATCCTCCATCCATCGACATGTCCTAGAACGTAGAAGATGGACTTAACTTTCGAAGTAACCACTAACATTTGATCCTCAGTTGTACTGTAGAAATTCTGCAGTAAATTTGAATAATTTCCAAGACATTAATGGATCCAGCCAAGGCCACTCCGAATTTCTTCCCAAGTTACATGTGTGCAAAGCTAAACGTGAATTTGAAAGCACTTGGAGAAACATGTTTAACGAGACCTGGAAACTTTAGCACATTTCTAATAAATTTGTATTACCGTGTAACTATTTTGAAGAACTGTCGCACAGAGACCCGGGTTCGATACCCGGCTCTGCCATCCTGGAAGTGGTTTTGCATGGTTTCCCACTTCTATTCCAAGCGAATGCCGGGATGGTTTCTAACTTAAGGCCACGGTCGCCTCCTTCCTAATCCTCACCTGAATTAAGAATACACACACTAACAGGGCCATCACAATAAAACAGGTTATCAGACAAAAATTCCACACACCCAAGGACATGGTGCTAAATGACCACGATGCCCAAGCCCCTCAATTGAAACAACAATAACAACAATTATTTTGTAAAATATTTTTTCTCTTGCTGGAAAGCGTGAAGGACTGATGACCAAGACCCTGTGTAATAACTCGGAAGCACTATACAGCTTTGATTCTCAAGAAACGAAGTACAGGAGTACGAAGTATCTTATAATTTCACTCTGTAATGTAATATAGATTCCTGACCCGGTCGGAGACTGGAAGCAGGCTGTGGATTTTCATTTTCAATGTAATATAGACCCGTTTTTTGTCTTGGGCTGGCTGTGTGGTGCAATGGATAATACATTTGCTTCCTGTATCCAATGTTGGTGCATCAAATCCCAACAGAACTGTAATTAAATTGTATTTACCTTATATGTGAGGTATTCATATCAGGAGCAATAAAGATCCCCTTCAGGGACCTCAACTGTTAAACAAAGGGTTATCAGTAAAGCCCTGCGCAGATATCCGCAAATTTTTTCGCCGTGTGGATATAGTTTGCATGGCTGTGAGGATAGCGGATAATGTTTAGAGTACATTTGCGTAGATTTTTTAGAATACAATGTTGAAATGTTTTTTTTTTTTTAATAATTTTAGTTTTTGCAAAGATCTGCATCTTTCACGTTTCTTGTTATTTCCCTATTTGCTTTCGCTTGGATTGTATGAGAATAATAGAGAAGTGAGAGAAGACAGTCTTGGAAATGCACTCAATTAGTGATGATTTATCCTCCCAAGAAAGTCCTTTATACCAGCGCTTGCCTGCGTGGGTATATCCGACGACTAAGTAAGTGTTATAATTAGCCACTCCCTGTTTCACATGCCGTTACTCAGAGGGACATAACTCAGTCAACATTGTCTTGCGATTCACACAGCCTAGGAGAATGAGTTTCTCCTCAAATGTCTAAATATGTTGCTTTAGTACTTGGCGATTTATCTAATAAACTAAAAATATTATTGTAATGTCAGCGGATTCGGATAACAAACTTGCGGATGCAGATAAAAGTCGTGCGGATGCGGGGTGGATAAAGTTTTACCCACGCAGAGTTCTAGATCTCACACACATAAGTACACAAGGCTTATGTACCTATTACAAGCAAGCCTATAAATGAAACTACAGCACATTCTGTAAGTTCATTTATTACACTTCTGATTCATTACCAAGAACTACAACTTCCAAGAATGTAACCTACTCCAAACAGATCTAGTGAACTGAATCTGAACCATAAATTATTTAAGGGCAGTTGTATGTAAAAATCCTTAAAATTATCATATTTTGTTTTATACATAAAAAAAATAGTGATGCACATGTTCTTGTTATCTGAAATTTCAAATTTTTGTTTGTAAAAGCGCACATCTCTCAGAAAATATTGAAGATAAAGGAGCTGACATTTTGTACAGTACTTGTAGGCAGATTTGAGAGAAAAGTAGACCACATTTAGGGTCCTAGGTGCAATAATTCTCATATTTGGTAAGGACCAACCACTGAAAATGTTCAATATGTTTTGTTCGTAAATATACAGATTCACACTGCAGAATACACACACACTACGTACAATTGCCATAATGGTCTACACTGAAGACCAGTTTATGGTACCAATTACAACAAATTTCAAGCCAGTGAAGTTGCTGGTTTCGGAGATGCATGCACCAAGTCATGAATTTACAAAATGTATTGAATATTATAAAAACTCATTTATGGATGTATACCAAAAGTATTTTGAGACCTTTATGAATTTAAAATAATTGTATGGGTCTTTATTTATATGTCAGGACAGTCGTGCGAGAGTCGTGACGTGGGATAACCGCGTGGTGAGCGATGTAGCTGATAGACGAGTGGGCATTGAGATAACAAGGGGACCTGTGAAATAAAGTCCACTTTTCAATACAACAAAAAGTGGACTTAATTTTATAGATCTTGAACTCAATATGGATGAAAATGGTGATTATGACTAAAGTCATAGATATACATAATAGCAGTGGCATGGACTTCCGATGCACACGTAACAAATAAGGTTTTGAATATTCCCGAAGGGAATATGATGTAGTTTCCATTTGAGCGGATGAATTATCAATAAATGATAAAAATGGTCCGGTTAGCTCAAACAATGCCAGCGTTTCGCCCCAGTGTGCCGTTGGGCTCGTCAGTTGGTACAGACACACCTACCAATACGCGTGGCTAGCACATACTGGGAAGGCCATGCAAGACACAAAATACAAGCAGTATTGACGTCACGAGCATGCCAATCTGCTACAGGAAGGGAATATGATGTAGTTTCGGGAATATTCAAAACCTTATTTGGAATGCCAAGGTAAGGCTTTTGTTTTTATGAAAGGGAGTTTGACTCCTGTAGCACATTGGCATGCTCGTGACGTCAATACTGCTTGTATTTTGTGTCTTGCATGGCCTTCCCAGTATGTGCTAGCCACGCGTATTGGTAGGTGTGTCTGTACCAACTGACGAGCCCAACGGCACACTGGGGCGAAACGCTGGCATTGTTTGAGCTAACCGGACCATTTTTATCATTTATTGATAGCACACGTAACAGCCGAGTGCAAAACCCTGTGTGACTGTCTTCACATATAAGTAAAGCCCTGTATAATAAAAATTATCATATTAATTATAATCGTATGAGTTCTAAACTTCGATAGTAGAAGTACCACAAATATAAGCAAAATTTTGGAGCATTCTCTGTTATTCACATACTAGTCTCTTAAGTTGCAATATTATGGTATGTAAAGCAGTGAGAATTTTTAAAGAACTTCTGTGCTTCTCGTCTCACAGAACATTTGAGGCAGGGCAGATAATAAAGTAATTTGGTTCCTTAAAATAACATCAAACATTTGACCAGCTTTGTGGTTAGGTGGATAGGACACAAGAATTTGCTCCAAAATGCCCCAGGTTCGATTTCCAGCTGGGTCGTGGGATCTTAACTTAAAATAAATTTTAAAAAAGTTGTTTGTGCTTATCATAACTGTTCGTAGGGGCAGATGACCTCGCTTCAAACAATCACCATCATCATAATCACCACTGTACATACGAATGAATGCCGCGAATGCAAAGTTTAACACAGTATGAAATATTGTGCTATGACTTTTGAAATTTTTGAGCGAAAATATGAGCATTATTAGTCTATAATTGTGTGACATATGACAGTGTGAGAGAGGCAAGACGAGTTCCGAACGCCTATCAGCATTTACAGGTTTCTTGCCGTTTCCTTACCAGTCCTGAGATTAACGGTCACGTTAAACTACAAGCTTCCTTTTTTCCTTACCAGTCCAGCACATATGTCTATACCTGGAGTTCATGGAAAGGGGATTAAAATACTTTCCCCATGCTATGTCTGGCTTAAGTAAGTGTGATTGATGGACCGAGTGTATTATTAGGTACCGAGTGTAGTTGGGAGATTTTCGTATTGTTACTGCATTAGTTGAAGAGACTACCATGTGGTATAGTTGCTAGCATTCTTGGCTGTCGCCCCAGAGGTCTGGGTTTGATTCCCAGCTTGCCAAAAACTGTAATTGTAGTCAAGAGGGCTGGAACAAGGTGTTCAGCCTCGTGAGGCAAAACCGAGAAGAGGTGGGTTTGATTCCCACCTCAGCCATCCGGGAAGTGGTTTTCTATGGTTTCCCACTTCCACTCCAGGCAAATGCTGGGATGGTTTCTAACTTAAGACCACGGCTGCCTCCTTCGTAATCCTTAACTGAATTACAAATACACACACTACTAAAGACACCACAATAACAAAGATTATTAGACAAATTGTATCTCTTTACATATTGTCTCCGTCCATAAGTCGTGCTTATTGATTTATGAGCCTAGTGGTGTTGCTAGACTGTTAAAAATGACTGTGGAAGTCAGACATTGAGATTGGTGAATGAAAATTGTACGGAGCTGTAACATGGAAAAAGGAAGATCATGGGGATAATGCAAGATCTACTAAGCAGTGAATCTGGATATGGACACAGTGTTCAGCCGATCCTTAAACTTCATTTTCAGCCTATCTCTCTGTCTCAGTTTGTTCAATTCCTTGGAGCTGGATAAAGCCTGAGTAATTGTAACTTGATTCTTTGGTTAAGCATTCAAGTACATCACCTAGGCTGATTCCATTACTGCCTCCTAATTTCTCTTTATGTAAGTGTATCACCTTAAACTTATCCAGGCCAAAGTTCATGCTTATTGATTTTGAAAAGCAGCTTCTGAAGTTGGGTCTCGGAAGTAGCATACACTTTTAAGTTATCCATGTACATGAGGTGGTTTATCGTACATTCTGTGTTCATACTCTTTACCTTAAACACGTACCCTATCGAGTTGAGCCAGTAGCTTAGTGGGTTAAGGCATATGCAAAACCAGAAATATTCTTTAAATATTCCCCTTTTGATGTTGATCACTCTGAATTTAAGTGTCAGGGGTCCACTTCTGACATGAAGTACTGTAGACCATTTATTCATAGAATGTTGAAGCTACTGATGATCTTTGGGGCAACTTAGTATGTTTTTAGTATCTGGATGAGATATGAATGTGATATGGAGTTAAAGGCTTTCCTATAATCTATGAATGCCATACTCAAATTTCTTTGGGGCTTGTCTTGTTATAACTTCATCAATGATGACTTGTGCTTTGCATCCTTCGGCATTCTTGTAGCATCCTTTCTCTTCTTCTGCCATTAGGTTTTGACTGAGTAGATGACTATTGATCTTCGTTGTTATAATTGAGGTAAGCAATTTGTACCTATCGGAGATAGATATAGATATTTTATTCAATTAATTCCAAAGAGCCATAGGCTCGTACAGAGGAATTGTACAGTAATATGTGTGTTTACACACCAAGGAAGAAAATTCTGAAGGTAACACATTGATGAATAAGGGCATAGGCCTATTAGTAAAGTTGATACTATATCTAAGATAGTTTAGACCAAGCTCCCTTAAAATGATAACCACTTAGGATTTTTAAGCTTATACATAACTTATTTGATGTATTAAGATGCATCGAATTTTCCCCACAATACTTTCATAGTTTTCCTCTTAAATACTGACAAAGTTGCCACTTTTTACTTCATCAGGAAGTTTATTATATGACTGTGATGCAGAGAACTTGAAACTATTTCTACCATATTTAGAAGAGTGAATGATATATAAGGCTACGTCCTTCGCATGCCTAGTTCTGTAAGAATGATTGTCTGAGTTCAAGATGTAGGGAGAGCTATAGAGTATTGTGTTGTGTTTAATCTTGTATATTAGCATAGCTGCTCGGAGATCTGCACTTATGCTGAGGGGTAGAATTTTACCTCGGATGTACAGATCTTTCCCTGGAGTGCAGTAAGGAAGGTTAAATATGTTTCTAAGGGCCGTTTTCACCAACTCTTCACTAACGATTATTCCCATTTAACTTAAATACGAGATTTAATGCGTGATTATTTTCTATGCATTTCACGAAGCCATTTGGGTTCGCAATTACTTAAATAAGGTTTACGGCTCTCGCGCATGCGTGGACTAGATTTCATCTTGGAGAGAATGGCGGACAGAACAAGAAGCGTCTATCACTGATTATTGTTTGCGAGGCTTCCTTGATACTTTCTGGAACATAATTATAAAGGAAGGGAATTACAGAAAACCTTATTTCGTGGCAAAAGGTTAAAATAATATGAACAACGTATTTAGGAGAACTGGCAGTTGTGCGAATAGATAGCTTAATAGGACGCGCTTCCCTAGTTGTCTTCGTAGCGTAAGCGATAGAGGTGTAATCTCCCAATTTATTATGCAGCGCTGGGAGCAGTTCGAAACCCCCTTCGGATTTTTTTTTTAAATTTCCGTATTAGTCTTTCTTGGTATTAAAACTTAGTAGTGTATGTGATCTTTTATAATGTCATTGTCATAAACATATTTTATATTCATATGGATGAAAGTACGCGTGAAACTAGGAAACAAACCGCCATTGTGGAGTGCGCAACGCACAGTTCAGCTGTTTCACGCCACTTTAAAGATGCTTTAGAGAGTTGAGTGGCCAGATTTGGCCATTTAACGTAATTCCTTGTTAGTGGTAAGTTAACGAGCGTTTCTGTTTGGTGAAATGCTCGTGCAAAGTTAAATAACCTTTAATGATGATTTAAGAGATAATTGACGTTGGTGAAAACGGCCCTTAGCCCTATTCTGAATAGTCGTTAAATCATTCAGTGTGGATTCCCTGCAGTGAGCCCAAATAACATATAAATATTGGAGCTTGCTATGTACAAGTGAATAGTAGATTTGATTTACAAGATTTAGTGGAATAAGATACCGAAGTTTCCTTAGGATGCCTACTATAGGTGAGAGTTTCTTAGCAATTCGTTCAACGTGTTCAATCCAGGTCAGGTGTTTGTCGATGATTAGACCTAAATACTTCGCCTGATTAACCTCTTTTATTTCAATATTATTTATATATATTTTGTCATGTGTGATTTCTTTCATGCTTTGTTTTGAAATTACCATGTAATTGGTCTACTGTAGGTTCATTGTTCATTTATTGGCCTGGAACCATTGTGAGTATTTATATCTTGTTGCACATTTTGTATGATTTCAATTATGTCTTTCCCAGTGTAGAAGATATTTGTCTCATCTGCATACAATTTGATATGCCCTCTCAAATTACATTCCACAATATCATTTATATAAATTAAGAATAATGTAGGTCCAAGTATAGATCCCTGTGGAACTCCATGAGTTATATATTTTCCTGAACTTATGCAATTATTCAAAGCTACATGCTGCTTTCTTCCAATAAGGTAGCTTTGGAACCATTTTAGAGCTATGCCTCGGACACCAGCATTTTCTAATTTTGATGACAGTATTTTATGATCTACTGTATCAAAGGCTTTTGTGAGATCAATAAATAACTCAACTGCCATATTATTTTTGTCAATAGTTTCCTGTAGCATTATTATTAGTTGCTGCCTCATTACTAGAATTTTCCCTGAATCCATATTGCATATTATGAAAGAATGTATTCTTGTTCAGAAATGAAAGCAATCTTGTTTTTACCACTTCTTCCAGAATTTTTGACTACCGATAAAATAGAAACAGGTCTATAATTATTTGGATTTCTTTTGTCACCACCCTTAAATATAGGAACTACTTTGGCCACTTTTAAGTCATCTGGTATCATGCCAGTAACTTAAGGACTCATTTATAATTTCAACCAAGATTTTAATAAGTGATTGTATATTGTTTTTAATGAAATTTGTCTTGATCCTATCTAAACCACAGCTCTTTTTATTCTTTAAATTTGTGATGATGGACTTGGCCTCTGCTTCATCTGTTGGATATAAGTAGAGGGAGTTTGACTGCTTGTGGTCCTTACTGAGGATTTCCTTCTGTTCAGGAATAGCTTTTGCTAGACTTCCAGCAATGTTTGTGAAGAAAAAGTTGAATGATTCACATAGCTCTTGATTGTCTGTGTTAATTTTGTTGTCTATTCAAGTGAAGTGCATGTCTCAACTCTTGGTTTTTTGTTGTGTATGATTTCTTTGATAGTCTCCCAAGTTTTATTGGAATTGTTTCCATATGTTCTGAATTTTTCTGAGTAGTAATTTGACTTTATTCTTCTTTTTAAGTTTGTTACACTATTCCTGCATCTTCAGTATTCTTGGTTCATATCATTATTATTTTTGTGAAGGGGATTTTTGAGCTTTGCATGCAGAGTATCTTGTTGTTTTATAAGTGTAAGGAGTTCAGCTGTGACCCATGGTAAGTTAGTAGTCTGTCTTTTATTGTTAGTATTGTTTGTTATTTTTCTTTGGCTATTCCTGTTCCTTAGATTCAATTGTTTGATGAAAGAGTTATATAGAGAGTTAACAGTACTGTCTGCATCATTATGGGAATCTGCGTTTATAGATATATTAGTTTCAGGAGTGTGTTGCCTATCCCAAGAGTCCTCGTGTGTTGTTGATTTTGTCGAGTTACGTGACTGAGTGTACGTGCTATAATTGGTCTTGGAAATATCAAGAATTAATATACTGTGATCACTAATATCTTTGCTGACATTTGCTATTTTATAACTTAATTCTGAATTGTTTACTGGCACGTGATCTATTCAGGTAGCTGCAGTGTCACAAAGTCGTGTAGCATATTTAGTGTTGCACTGTTTAAAACCATAGCATGCGATTAGATTTAGATATTTGCTTCTTAATTGATCATCAGCTAGGATATCAATGTTGGTATCTCTGAGAAAGATGCATAATTTATTGTAATCTGGCTAAGAAAACTTTCAAATAAATTTAAGAAGAGTATGGCATTGCTTCTATTGGGGTTATATGCTGCAATAATATCAATGCTTTTATTTGTTAGCCTATTACTTTCAACATCATCTCTGAATACCTCAATCCACATCAAACTATGATTCATTTCACACTTTCTTTTAACATTCACTTTCCATTTGTGTGATACATAAATACCCAGACCCCCACCAACTTTGTCATCTCTATGAGCAAACACGCTTGTGAAATTGTTGAAGTTATAAAAATCTGCCTCATTACTTTTCACCCAGGTTCCTGTAACTACCAATACATCTATCTGACCTATCATTTGCAAGAGAATTTCAATGTCATCTAGCTTATTCTGAATACTTCTGCTATTAATGTACAAACACCTAACCTCTCCACCTAATTCTAATGAGTTTATGTTGCACATATATTAGAGTCCTGTTGCATGAAATCATCCAAACAGCTGTACTTATGTTCACTGCACTGTACTTCACCTAGGTGTCCACTTGCAGTCAGCGCTTTCTTCTCTCTAAACAATAAAATATCATCACTCGTTCTAGCAATTAGTTTTCCGAGAGTAAAAACTTAGCAACTCTGTTTAAAAGTTTTCCAAATTTCATTGTTCCTCTTCTATTGGGGTGGAGACCATCATAAGCAAGGTCCCTGTCTTTTAACCAAGAGTTCCCTTCTGAAAAAATGTTTTTTTTTTTTTTTTCAACACACAACCAACCCAGTGTTGAATTCACAGAATTAATGTATCGTGGGTCTATGTCACGTGTTTGCAATACACCACTAATACACACTTTTGAACTCGGAAAGGCACTTTTCACTTCGTCCACGAGATTGTCCATGTCATTCATAATGTGAGTTGGTGTTGGTGAACTGTTCAAGCAATTGGTCCCTACATGAATCATTACCACCTCAGGGTCTTCTCTAACCTCGTTTGCCCATACCTTTCTAGTTAATTGCTCAGTTCTTATTCCTGGATAGCAATAGATTGCGGCATCATCAACTACTGGGCCTACATTTCGCAGAATTGAGTCACCCATGACAAGTACACGGGGACGTCTCCTTTTCGTCGTAGGGTTATGGATAGGTTTGTCGTATCTGGATGTCTCGTTTTCAATACCGGTATCTTGTCTTTCTTCTACTTGGGAATCGGAATGGCTGAGAATTTCAAACGGATTCTGGGAGATAAAGTCGTTCGGAATATTCCCAGATTTCACCAAGTTAGGCCTACAGGTGCGTCTTGGAAAGCGTGTATTGGTTTTAGACCTAACCTCTAAATAGTCTGCCTGAGTAGGCCATCTTCTTCTGCTTGTAGTCTTTCTTTAAGGAGACTTATTTGAGATTGTGCTTTTTTTAAATCATCCACAAGCATTTTGATTATTTCCTCTTTGGAGGCCAATTCTAATTTGAGGAGTTAATTTTCATTCGCCGCTCGCGGCAACTCGTACTTGTTTCCCAGTTGATTTCCTTCACATCTCACAATTTTTTCGCCACTACATGCTTTGTCTTCACAATTGAGACACACCTCTTCAAGAGATGAAGAATTATCACATTGAACACTTACATCACCCGATTGGGAACAATTTTCAAGAGATAACCGTTCGTGACTTACGTTTAACATCACCATCTTTGCGGTGTATTTGGAAGGGTTGCATGCAGGCGCGGCTGGTGATTAAAGGCTCTTAGGCGGAGCCTCTCTTGAAATATTCTATAAATAAACATATTTAATTGAGGAATTTATAATTTATATTGATTGGAAACATTTATAAATTTCACTCAATCCATTCAGTCACGAGGCAATGTATTTGGAACTGTTGATAAAGAATGTTTTTCAAATGGGTAGTAGCGCCGTTAGGCTGCGCCTTAAATGTCCTATTACTTCCTATGTAACAGGGATGGGGGGCGTGGTTATGAAAGCTCCATTCGTTTCCATTGTATCGCTGAAGGCTCAGCCGACTACAGCCTAAGGCAGGCTTGCCAACGACGACAGGATGTTCTTATTCTGTGGAATGCATTTAAAGTTGTTCATGGAGGCACAAACCACTCGCATGAAAGTTTATGCTTTCTCTCTTTCACTCTCCTAAGGATTATTAATTGACAAGTTACCAAAAACTGTTAGTTGACTAATAAGTGATATTCATTATTGAGAACTGAAATGGTATCCCTTAAAGTATAATAACTAAAATAATTCCGCCAGATAGCACCATGAGGTGGCAAGGGGTAGCAGAACCATCTACCTAGTCTTAAGAGAAGCATTCTGTTTAAAATCTGCCGCCATTCTGCGATTGTTTGGTAGTGTACAACCGTGAAACAGACTCCTCTGATCGGGACTGATTAGCATGGAGAGTAGGTTAAATTAGAAAAGGAATGCATTGCCTCTTCCTGAATTTTGAAACTAGGTAAGTAAATTCATTTTAATTAGGAAAAAATGCTTCATAAAATAACATAATGGTGCCAATCTGTTTGACAACAAGAGTTCTGTTTCGACCTCCCCCACCTTTCACCGTGAAATTAAAAATCCTGCAGCCGTGTATGTGGGTGTCGTATAATGCGTTATACCAGCATTTGGCACTACGTGCGAGCCTTCCCCAGCTCCAACACCACGAGCCGCGTCTGGTTGCATGCATTACCATTTTGAGGGATTAAGATGGTCGGCCTAGCATGAGAAACGCAGGAATTGTAGAGGGATCTTTCAAAAGAGAGTGGAAGCAATTTGCTAATTTTGCATGAAGTGTTGTGAACTTCAGCCAGAAGTTTTGGATTTGATCTGGTCTTGGTGCCTTCCAGTTAATGTCCCCTTAATGGCCTCCGTCACGTCTTTAGTTGTGATATAAGTATCTAACATCTGATCTGATGAAATAGTCCTTTTTTGTTCTTCAGCAAGCCATGGAGATTGTTCGTCATAGTCCTTAGCCTTCTCCCAGACATTTGACCAGAATTCAGTGAAGTTGTCAATGGTTAGAGTGCCATCTCCATTCTCCAAATCTGGCATATGGTAGTTAGTTTCCTGTAAAAGTACTTTTCATCTTTCCTGAATGCAGCATTTTGTCTTTTCCATTCTGTGCATTCCTTAAATCTGCAGAGTCTTTTTGGGAACACTTTTTATTGTTGAGTGTATTTGTCAATGATTTCAGTCAGAGGGTTGGTAGATAATTGATGAACCCTGATTGGATGTACGGTATTATATGGGAGATCTTGTTCTGTAACCTTTGCGATGAGTTGTGCCAGTTCCTTCTGAACTTGGTTAGTTTGCCTATCTGACAGCGGAGTTCATTTATCCGTCTTTCTAGTCGCATCATCCATGCTGGTTTCTTACTACTCGAGGTTGTTTATTTTCCTGTTGGGCATGGTGTGACTGCCTTGAAGCCTGAACTTCTTAGGACAGCTACCTCAGAACAGTATAACAGTAAATGGATGTCTTCTATATTATTATGGTCATCAACATATGCAGGAAGCACTCATTCATTCATTCATTGTTAGGATATATTGTTTATCCTGCGTTTGGGTTGCAATTTTGGAATGCCATGCCAATGTGACTGGTCGAATCCCCTGAATTCAGTGAGAGCTCTTTGTAGATGGCTTCCTAGTTCCGTTTCCAATTGATCTTTTTAGTCATTTCAATAGTTTCTAGAGAAGTTATTGCTTTAGTTGTTCAAGTAGCGGAAGTCTGTGGTTGATCATTGTTTGTGAGAATACCTTCTTCATCAGAAGACAGAGGGTACTGAATATATTGCTCTCTCCTTATTTCTCGCTTAATCTGTTCAAGTTCATGTTTAGACAGTAGGTTCCGAGTTATGATGACTTTTTTTAGTCTACAATGGTTTAGTTCACTTACTTTTCCTGCTAATGAGGGGTCCTGTGTCTCCTTTAAGACGGTTACAGGCATATACAGACCTATTGTCTAATACCACAGCAGGAGAGTTCGTAGTTCGTTTCCACCTGACTAACCTGCTGTGAGTGCATCATCCGGTCTGCCTTGCGTGTGAAAACTGTGTGTGTTGGCAGAATTTGTAACTAGAGCTCAGCAACTTGAAGTGAGACCCTGGTGACAGCGCTAGCTCTGCCAGCCAGTGTGACAGAGAGGAGGGCGAGCTTCAGTGAGAGAGTGGACTGTGAACGCGCTGTTGCCGTTGGTGTAGCGTTTCTATGGGGAATATCAAATTCCTCTCATGCGCGCTCATTTTTAAAGTAAATATCAACATCATTTTATGTAAATGGACCAGTATTTATTCACTTCGAGATTACTTCATAAGTTTCCACAAAAGCATAAACACTGATCTAATAAATATGACAAAAGTATGTCACAGTCCTCTATTTTCTTCAGTTGTGCTGCTTTTTTCAAATGGTAGACCTACACTTTTAAATATTTCCATTTAACTCACTCTATTAATCAAACAGTGTGTTCCAGACAGGCATAAGCTTGTATATTAAACGGTAAATGAATAACGTCCCGAAAGGGAAAAAAAATCTATTTAGAACAGATTTAAATAAATCTTTGCTGGCTCATTGATTATATTCATGAGAGTAACATTTTGAAATGTAACCCATGTTAGGTTCCCCATTGAAGGTACCATATGTTTCACATGCTATATTTGTAAATGTATGTCTGATCCTTACCATTCCCGTCGAAGAAACGAGATTGGGGATGATATGCGATGAAAGTCTTTGTGGCGGATGGATTTTAGGGTTGGATGCCCTTCTGACGTCAACCGCATGAGAGGAGTTAATGAGGAGAGATGAAATGAATGATGATGAATGAAACTGGGCAAGGATCTGGATGGAAGCGGCCGTGGCCTGTCAGAAGGTACCGTCCCAGCATTTACCAGGATTTGAAAATGGGAAACCACAGAAAACCTTTCCGAGGAAGGCCGATGGTGGGGCTCGAACCCATGTCTACTGAGTCCACCGAGAGTTTGGCCCCATGGCCTAGAGCTGCGCGTTAGCGTGCGTAGCTACCGCTGCCAGTATGCTATATTTCTAAATGTGGTGTATTAATTGTGTACTAATCCCCCCGGGGGCTCACATCTAGTGGGACGTGGGTTGACGACCACGGGATCCCGGCTGAGTCCGGCATTGCTTTCACTTGTGCCGGGCTCCTCTCCGTCTTGTTTCCTGTCGACCTCTCTTGGTCAACTCTTGTTCTCTTCCAACTCCGATGGTATTAGGGTATCTGAAGCCTAAGGAGTATCTTCCTTTACCGCCTTATTTGGCCCTTCTCTCATCTTTTCTGATCCCTCATTCTTCGAGGGTTCACCCTTCTTTTTCTTTTCATGATATCTCCTGCCTTCTGCTCAAGGCCCTCGAGGAGGCAGGGTGCGTGTAGCCCACCAGTTCTGGTGCACCATGGATAGTGCTACACCCTCAAGGGCTCACAGTTGGTAACTTTGGGAGTTGGCGACCCCGAGGGATTCCTGAGCAGGGTCTGGTTTTTTCCCCTTTTTCCATTGCCTTTGGGGTGCGCCCTCTCCTCTTTCCCTTTCCTATCTGCCTTTCTTGGCTCTCCTTCAATATTGTGTAGCCTAGTCTACTAATGAAAAAATCTATTTTTGAGTGCTTAAGTCATTGCTCTATATGGGTATTCTTGATAATGTTCTCGATGTTGTAGGTAGGTATTAGGAATTGCTGGTACTGTTAGTTGAATCCTAATCTTTTAATTCCTCTATTCCTGACATTACCCTCTGAACTGAACCGTCACTGCTTGAATCATTTTCAGAGTCCGATTCACTGTCATTGCCAATATGGATTATGAATTCTTCGATGTCTTCCAGCAATCCGTCCCTCTTCCAGTACTCGGCTCGTAACTTATCGACGTGGCCACACTCCTTTTTCCATTCTTCCTCCGTAACCGTCGCAAAAGCGTCTCTTGTAATACGCTCTATGTCCTTGGATGACTGGTTAACATTCTTGTCAGCAATGCGACGCCTCACAACGCTCCATATTAATTCTATAGGGTTCATATTACAGTGATATGGAGGTAATCGTACCACTGAGTGACCCAATGACTTCAAGTAATCGCCCACGGCGAATACTGGTGCTGGTTTATGCAATTTCACTACGTTCAGTAGTTCATATTTGCGTGGGCTGTCATCGAAAGTGATGTTATTCGTCGTTAGCCAGGACTGGATTTCGTATTTCCTGCTGTTTGATGTAGTTGCTTTATTAATCTGCAGTGAGTGGTATGACGCATTGTCCATCAATATGATACAATTACGTGGTATGAACGGTACCAGCTATGTTTTAAGCCAGGTCATGAAGTTCTTGCTGTTCATTTCATCGTGGTAATCACCAGATTTAGTTTTAGATTTGAACATGCACAGTCCGCCTGGTACAAACCCGTTTTCACTGCCCGCTTGAACTAGATCCACCTCTGGCCTGCACTGTCCGAAGTCAGGACACCTTCAGTTGCCTCGTCCTGCCAACACTTCTTTACCGTGTATGATGGATGGATATAAGTTTCGTCCAAGAATATAACAGGTCTTTTCTTGTCACCTAGCTCGTCAGTCTCTTGTAAGATTCTCAGGTACACTGATCTCTTAAACACAATATCGCCTTTTTCCTTTAATATTTTCCTTTTATTCTGACACTTCTTGAATTTGAAACCTAACGTATGAAGCATTTGTCTCAGATGTTCGCGACTCCCCTTGTAATCTATCTCATCGTGGAGAACAGATCGTAATTTCCCTACTGTTGGTATCTCATTCTTTAGTACGTAATACTCTTAATTTTTCCGCCTAATGATGCAATTATACATATCATCTAGTATAATCTTCTTATTCACTACTCTGTTTTTACCGGAAGTGGATAACTTCTCATTTATGTCGGTCAATGTCTTCTCCTTTCTGATTTTCTTAATAAATGACTGGGATTTTCCTGTTGCTGCAGCTCGTTTTGTTGCCTGACTTACCGGCAAGCTAAAGGAATTTGCTGCCTTCTCTAAAGGACAGAACGCAATTAGATTGTTTACAACCTCTCTCGCTTCACTATGAACAACTTTGTTCTTACCACTTGCCATAACATTACACTAAATATTTATTAAAATACTCTAGAAAGAAGTATTCGACAATCTCACTCAATGCAGTGCAACACTCGGCGTACAACAAAATAATACAGCTGGCAGCGGTGCATATTTGGGTTGGTCATACGGGAGTCATCTCGGTATTGCCAAGCCGTTCACTGTGTGGCAAAGCGAAGCGCGGAGCGAACGTATCAATGGGCTTACGGAAACATCTTCCGTAACGATTGGATGTAAACTGACATGCAGCCCGTCTTTGACAACGCTGGCTTGTCATCACATCCATTGGCTCCCGGCCAGCGATGGACTACACCCCTCTGCACAGATATTGGTCTTGCTTGAGTAGGTCAGAGCAGACAGGGGGGAAGTACTTTTAGTTCGCATTTTTTCCGGGGTTTCAGTTAGAGTTGCTGAGCTCTATGCTTGCTTTAATTTGAGTGGAAAAAATCTTAGGCTGAGGCCTTGGTTTGTTGAGAATAAGCACAGCATGCATCCTCCTCAATGACGTATTTCCCTAATTATTCCTTTCCATATGCATTCATTGACTCATCTAATCGTTAAGATTGTGGACTTTGTTTAGCAACGCAAATACTGGGGATTTTTCTAGAAACATGTGTTGTATCATCTGCAAATAATACAGTTTTAAATGCAGGTATCTTGAGATGGCAGTCATTTACATAAAGGAGAAAGAGTAATGGCCCTAGAACAAACTCCTGTGGAATGCCATACCTCAAAAACATGGATCTGAGCAGTAATATTCAAATATATTTGTTGTATTTTCTGAACTTTTTTTTAAGACTATCTGTTGGTGATTATTTAAATATGACAAACTACCTACTAGGTATACTCCTGATAACATATTGATGGAGTTTATCAATTAGTATCTCTTGATTTCTCATATCAAAAGCTTTAGACAGGTCAAAAAACAGGCCACATGCTCTCTTCCTTTCATCAAGTGACTCAAGAACAGAATTTAAAAATTCATAAAGTGCTGACATTGTTGATTTTCCTTCTGTAGGGTCTGTTAACATTTTTTATTTATTTATGAAGCTAATTAGACTGTTGTACATTATCATCTCTAAAACTCTGGGAAGCTAATTAGACTGTTGTATATTATCATCTCTAAAACTCTGGGAAACATTGACAGTAAAGAAATTGGTCTATAATTGTTTACGTTTTCTCTATCTCCTCCTTTAAATAATGGAATTACGTTTGCAATTTTATAGATACCGGTATCTGGAAATATTCCTGTCATGAGAGATTGGTTAGAGAGGTGTGTTTAGGGGGGTAATTATATTTTGGATACATTTTTTAATTAGTATGTGATGTATGTATGTTATGTTTATTCTCGAGGTTTTTTACAATATTGAGGATTTCTGCTTCTGTAACATCTTCATCAAACATCAATTTTCCATTCAATTTGATATTCTCATGTGTTGATTTTATGACTTGCGTATTGTTTGCATTCAGTAGTTTTTCAGCTATTGTAGAAAAATGCTCATTAAAAATTCTTGAGACACTCTGCAGGTCATTGAGCTTCTTAGAAGGTAAACAACTAATAAGCTTTTTTTAAACCTAAAATCCTAAATCTATTATGGTGAAAAAGAGCTAAAAAGTATCCTTTGGAATGCATAGTACTATCTCCATATATGGGTATATAATGGTATCTTATCCTTCCCTTGTTTATATTTTGTGAAGTTTCAAACAAGTAATTTTTTCTGTCCAGGTCAATTATGGATGCTATGAAAGATGGCTGGTTTAGTGAACTCAGTCCCCTTTGGCCTGGCATAAGTCTTTCATTGGAGGTGGACAAGGTGCTGCATTCAGAGAAATCTACATTCCAAGACATTCTTGTCTTGAAAACGTAAGTTATTACTTCCTTGAATCTTGATTTCACAGTAATTTTAACATGTTTTAAACATCGTTGGGTGATTTGTCTATTTTATCTGTTCCCAGTGGTATAGTTGCCACCTTTGGAGCAAGGCTTGCCTGTCAGCTGGATTTAGACAGCTCCTTAACCCGGTCCATGAGTCAATCCTAATTGGCTACATGGATAATTCTTGCCAGGCGCGTCCATGTCGCGGGGGTGGGCAATGTTACTCTAATATACCATGGAACTACAGTACCGGCTAAGTTCTGGTGAGGACCCAGTCCTATGGGGTATAACATAGGCCCCGTGCACAGGGTTACGTGCGAAGACCTCAACGGAATCTACAGCGGAGAAGATGGACTTCAGAACGGTGGAGATTGCGGAAGAGGCAACCCAGTACTCAGGGAATAGTATGAGTACAGCATCAATCGGCAGCGTCTGTTTCCCATGTTAGGGACGGCTGCAAGGGCGTCTGTTCTCCATGTTAGGGGCGGCCTGAATAATAGCTGGCAGTAGCTTCATAAAATGCCTTTGGGAGTGGCGACCCCATCGTAATAATAGCCTAAAATGGAAATGGCACTTCCAATGATTCGGAAAAGGTTAGGGCGTACCCTGCAGGCGACGCGCAGTTCCTTTGGTACTGGGGGAACTGTGAGAAATGGGCGACCAGTAACCGAAATGAAAGTGGGAATCATGAATGTCATGACCCTGACAGGCAAGGTGGAGGAGGTGGTAGACTTCATGGAGAGGGAGAAGGTTGGAATGATGGGGCTGAGTGAAGTGAAATGGAAAGGTAAAGGAAGGAAGAAATTGAGGAAAGGATATACTTTATACTGGAGTGGTGGCCAAGAGGCAAAAAATGGCATGGGACTGATAACCTCGAAACAACTGGAGGAGTATGTTGAAGTGGTAGAGTGTGTGTGTGACAGAATAATGAAAATTAGAATGAAGATGAAGAATGACGTGATGGACTTCATACAAGTGTATGCACCACAGACTGGAAACAGAGAAGAAGATATTGAAGTATTCCTGGAGGATGTAGAAAGAGTAATCTCAGCTGTAGAAGTGGTGATCATGGGAGATATGAATGCACAAGTCGGAATTGAGAGACAAGGAAAGGAAGAAGTCGTTGGACCATATGGATATGGGAAAAAGAACCGGGAAGGAGAGGAACTTGTAAACTTTTGTGAAAGGAATGGACTGATAGTGGGTAATTCATGGTTTCGGAAGAAAAACAGCAGGAAAATTACGAGATATGGGTGGGGTGATAGAAGAACAAAATCAGTAATTGACTACTTCCTGGTGGAAAGGACAAATCGCAGAAAGCTGATGGATGTGACAGCTTTACCAGGAGAAGCATTTGATGGGGACCATAGAGCTGTGGTGGCAAAATTTAGATGGGGAAAATTGGAAAACCTAAAGGAGATCAGAGAAAGTAAAATAAAAGTATGGAAATTGAAAGACAAAGCTGTACAGGAAGATTTTCAGGAGAGATTGAAGCAACAAATCCCAGTTACTGAAGTGGGAAATGTAGAAGAGGAATGGTCCCACTTTAAAAAGGCATTTGCTGGTGCAGCAGAGAGTGCTTGTGGTAGGACGTCAACAAGAGTTAAAGAGAAGGAGACACCGTGGTGGAATGAGGAAGTGAGGAAAGCAGTGAAAGAAAAGAAGTCTGCATGGAAAGAATGGAACCGAGATCAAACAGAAGAAAGCAAAAGGAAGTATCACGACAGCAAACGGAGGTGTAAGAAAGTGGTAGGAGAAGAAAAGAAGAAAAGTTGGGAAGAATTTACACGAAGAATGGAGACAGATGTAAGTGGCAGTAAAAGGATGCTGTATGGGCTTCTAAGAAGTAAGAGGAAAGAAAGAGTTACTTCAAAGCTGGTGAAAAAGGAAGATGGAGAGTTGTTAACACACCCAGAAGAGATAAAGGGACGATGGAAGGAGTATTTCGATAAGCTATTGAATGTGAGCAATTGTACTGGTGAGATCGAAGTGACACAGCCTGATGACTCTATAACAGAAGATGATATAACAATGCTGGAGGTGGAATTAGCAGTACAGAAAATGAAGATGGGAAAAGCAACAGGGGTGGATGAAATCAGTGTAGAAATGATAAAGGCTGCTGGACCTGTTGGTATGCAATGGCTGTATCGACTGCTAAAGTGTGTGTGGAAACGGAAATGTGTACCAGAAGACTGGGAGAAAGGGCTAATAATACCAGTGTTTAAGAAGGGGGACAAGAAGGTGTGTGATAACTATAGAGGGATCACCCTCTTATCACAGATAGTGAAAATACTGGAAAGGATATTAGAAAGAAGAATGAGAAGAAAGGTGGAAGGAGAGTTGCAAGAGGAACAGTATGGCTTCAGGAGTGGAAGATCCACAGTGGACCCAATCTTTAGCTTGAGGCAGGTGATGGAAAAGAACTGGGAATATGGAGAGGATTTGATCATGACTTTCATAGATCTAGAAAAGGCATATGATAGTGTCCCCAGAGAGAAGGTATGGGAAACCATGGTTAAGAAGAGACTGGGAAGAGAAATGTTGGAAATGGTGCAAGCAATGTACAACAACTGTGTTAGCAGGGTACTGACCCCAGTTGGAAAGACAGATTGGTTTAGGAACAAGACTGGACTAAGACAGGGGAGTGTGCTGTCACCTCTTTTATTCATAATGGTAATGGATGAAATTGTAAAGGAAACAAAGGAAGCATATGGACATAAAGAAATGAAGTTACTATTATTTGCAGACGATATTGTTGTCTGGGGAAGGAACACCGAAGAAGTGCAAAAACAACTAGATGCACTGAACGAAAATATTCAGAATTATGGCCTGAAAATCAGTATGGAGAAAAGCAAGACCATGGTGATGACAAGAGGGGAAAGACAAGGTAAGGGCACTGTGAAAATTGGAAGTCAGAGTTTGGAAATTGTGGACACGTTCAAATACCTAGGAAGTGAATTGATGCAAACTGGTAGGTGGACATGGAGATTGGCAGGAGGGTACAGCAGAGCAATGCATTCCATCAAAGTGTAAGAAAACTCGTTTGGGATAAGGAAGTACCAAGGAAAAGCAAGGAGGTAATGTATAAAATGTACTATGTACCCATATTAACTTATGCAACTGAGACTTGGACCCTGACGAGCAGGCAAGAGAGTAGAATCCAATCCAGTGAAATGAAATTCCTAAGAAGTATGATAGGTAAGACAAGGAAAGACAGAGTGAGGAATGAAGATGTTAGGAAGGAAGTTGGGATGGGAAAACTAAATGAGAGAATTGAGAAGAATAAACTAAGGTGGTTTGGACATGTAAAGAGGATGGAGGAAAATAGAATACCAAGACAGATGCTGGAGGCCAAGTGCAAGGGTAAGAGAGCAAGGGGAAGACCTAGAACAAGGTGGATCGATTCAGTGAAGAACAGCGTGAGAAAAAGGAATCTGGACGGGACAAGATCGTGGAAGAAGAATTGTGGAAGGAAAGAGGAAAGTGGAGAAGTGCCATAAATACCCCGACCCGGCAGGAGCTGGATAAGGGGAAATGATGATGATGATGAACATTTTATTAGAGTAAATATGAAAATACTTTTCATTACTGACGCAAAACAAGGCCTCCAGTGGCCATAATACTGTATTAGTGCATTAAGTTGTAAATAGCTTGTTCTTCGTTTATTTTTTTAAATGCTTTTTCATGAACTGCCATCTATCTTTCAAGTAACTATTCATAATGAGTTTCACTGAATACCTGTGCGGCAGTTGTAGTTTTAACTGAGTCATTATTACATAAGTATTGATGGCGTCTTGAGAGATGCTAAGAGTCCTTTCCCGTTACAAAGTAAGATCCTCTTTGAATGTAATTTCTTTATAATCATTACAAGAAATTGTGTGTGTGTGTCTCCATGATCTTGCTATCCTGGTCGGTCATCATTCATAGACATTCCTTGTTGTTAATTCATTTTAGGGGCTTGGGACATCTTGATCATTAGCGCTGTGTACTGGTGAACTTGTCTGGTAGCCTGTATTTCTGTGATGACTGTAGTATTGCGTATAGCTGTATTAGGGACAGGGATGGGGTAGGTGCCCTTGGACTTGAAATGAGGTATTATCCTGGCATTTTCATGGAGGGGAAAACCCATGGAAAAAATCACACTCAAGATAGTCACATTAGTGCTGGGATTCGAACCTCTCTACTCCGGACTTGCTGCAGCTGTTCATCATGGTCGTGGTGTGCGAATCCTGATGTGTTGAAAGGATCTTCTTTCTTCAACTATAATATGCCCTCCTTCAAGAAGTATTTTGGTCTTGTTAGCAATGAACAAGTCAGCATCTTCTGTAATCAGTTTTTATGTTGTCAGTAGGATGTGAAGCTGACAAAACAGTCTAGGAATTGTCTTAGGGAAGACATCTCTTTATGTAGTATATGAATAACATGGTGTTTTAACTGAAATTTTTTTGATGAATTTTGTGAAGTGTTGCTGCAAGACAAGTACAATTTTACTCAGTCTGAAAGGAATAATCTTCATATAACAAACCTGCTTCTGTTGTCAAAGGTGCTAAGGCACAATTAGGGTTACCAACTGAAAACTTTCCATTGAAGGACATTGCTTACAAAATGCGGGAATGACAACTTCAATCAAAACCAAAATCAGATACATTACGGTACCGGTACTCGACTGCAGTAACTTTTAACAAATTTGATTCCTATACCATTATTATGGTTCATTCCTTGTTACAGTGTTCTATTATTTGAAGCTGTATTTGTCGGCAGAAGCTAGATTAGAAAGAGGAGATGAATTCCTTTCTTGCAGTATATAGGCTGCAGTGTTTGTAAAATTCTTCTCATAGCATGCCATTTAAACTGTAGATACTCTGATTTGATCAACGAAAGGCTCCTGTGTATTGAGCACTAGTGAAAGAAAATATACAATCGGTAGAGGTATTGCTGACTGGAATAAAAGAAACTGACAAATGTTCAGAGTACAGGTAGGGTTTCAATATTAGCAATTTATGAAGGAAGAAAGACCTAGTTGATCTAGTGTTGTGTCTTTTTCCAAAGTTGAACTTTTAACATAATTCATAGCCTTACGGAACTGATTGAATAATAATGAATCATCTATTTCTAGTTCAATGGAATTGATTTACAATAGAGTTAAATTCAGCCTAGAATCTGAATGCAACTTGTTGGGGCAAGTAAATCTCGACAAGGAAATACGCAAGATATTTAAAGAAAATTAAAATTATTGAAAAGCAAGACGTGAATTAGTAACCCTAGGCACACTTCCTGTTGAGGACTACTTCCAAGGTTGAATCTGAATGCTGACAGTAGAAAAAGAAGGGGGTGAAAGGGTGTGTGTATGTGTCTCTCTCTCGCAAACAAATATATTGACTGAACAAGGCAATCCTAATTTTATCTTTCAGGTCTACTCATGGACGAGCTCTTATTTTAGATGGGATAATCCAATGTACAGAGTCAGATGAGTTTTCTTACCAGGAAATGATATCATTCCTGCCATTATGTAGTCACCCATGCCCTAAAAAGGTATACATACATTTACTTAAGTCTTCTTACAACTGTAATTATAAAATGACTACTACTTACGATCTGACTTGTAATATCAGTGAATATAATTTCAGGTTTTGATTGTTGGTGGTGGGGATGGAGGAGTGGCCCGAGAGGTAATAAAACATCCATTGGTGGAAAGTGTGGTCCAGGTGGAAATTGATGAAAGAGTCTTGGATGTATCCAAGAAGTTCTTACCCTTTATGAGTACAGGTCTTAGTAATCCTAAACTAAGTATCCATGTTGGTGATGGATTCAAGTTTATGTCGGAACATACTGAAGAATTTGATGTCATCATCACTGATTCATCAGATCCCGTTGGTGAGTGTAGTTATACTCAATTTAGAATATTCTTCCTTGTTATTTTCACTTTTTGTTCCGTTCTCAATGCTTTTTTATGTTCAGTCAGACTGTCGCATAATTAGCACTGGGATCATTTGATTTGGGTTTAAAATTGATGTGCGCTTCAAATAAGAAGAGTGCATCGTGGCAGGTAGTGTGCTACGTGCAATCTGTTGGATCTCTGTGGTGTACATTGAAGTTTAATCAAATAGTGGGGTGCCACATTTGTAGAGCCAATACTAGCCAGCTCCTTTCATTTCCAAGTAACCAATATGAGAGAATCTCTTATACTCATGAAGGGTCTTCATCCAGGACTAAAAGCGTGAACTTTATGCTGAAGCAACTAACACATGAAGGATCTTCATCACCGTCTCTAACTGGTGAAATGTTGAAGTATAAAGTAATGGACTTTGCCATGATGATGAATGTTAGTGTGATTTTAAAGCCTCAAGGCTTAAATTACTACTATCTTAAAGTAGGAAGAACGAATGATGGCAAAACCAAGACTGTTGAAAATGCCGTGGTTCAGCATTAAATGAGAGTGATCTGCTTGAATTTCTGAAACAATACAAAGCTGAAAATATTTTCAACTGTAATGAGACAGGTCTCTTTTATAACCTCCTTCCTAGAATAACTCCTGATGGGAAAGTAGATACTAGTCATGGTGGGAAGAAAACGTAAAATCCATGCAACTGTTATCCTGAATAAAATAAAAAGTATGGTTCTAATAAGTTGTGACCACTGGTGATTGGGAATAATAGAACAGATGATGTTTAAAGGGTATAAAGAGCTACCCACCCTTGCAGACTATGAGGCAAACAGAAATTGGTGTAATTGATGGATGACAATTGGTTCGAGCAGCCAGCTAGCCTTTGCACGCTCGGCGTGCCAGCTATGCTGCGCCGCACACGGGCAGGCTGGCTTTTGCCTCCATTGGCTGGGCTGCCTGCCCTGACTGCCCGAGTCAAGCTGGAATCGCTAGCACACCGGATATAATGTAAACAAATTGTTTGTCCACTGCGCTGGTTGTCAGACACATCTATTCTGTGTTTCGCGTGTTTCTCCACGTACCGGTACTTGAAGATTACGTGCTTAGCATTAATACAGTCAGAAATATTCATAAGGTATCATGGGAGTCATTAAGACTTTGCAATTTCGGTCACATTTTTATTTTTCTTGTTATCAATTTGTTTAAATTTGTTTTCATATTTACAATATGCTCAATGTTCGGTACGATTGTTTGAGAAACCGGAGGCTGTTTCGCAGGTTATAGTCAGACATCAGAGCGCGATGCGGTGATCTTGTAAGTTTCAATGCAGAGAAAAACGTGTCGCAGACTTATGTTGCTCCAAACATTGATAACACTTACGCCTGTGCAATTTTGGATATTCTTGCTATAGTAATTTTGAATAGATGTTGTTGTTGATTCATTTAGGGGCTTTGCGACACCATGGTCATGTAGTCCCATATACTTGGGCATGTGTGTGATATTTGTATGATAACCTGTGTTATTGTGATGGCTGTATTAGTGTTTGTATTTGCAGTTCAAATGAGGATTGGGAAGGAAGCGGCCGTGGCCTTAAGTTAGGAACCAACCCGGCATTCGCCTGGAGTAGAAGTGGGAAACCGTGGGAAACCAAGGAAAACCACTTCCAAGATGGCCTAGCTGGGAATCGAACCCGCCTCTTCTCACTTTTGCTTCTAGCCCTCAGACCAGAATTAAATTTCTTGGCAGAGCCGGTAGTTCAATCCGGGCCTCCACGGTGACAGCCAAGAGTTCTAGCCACTACGCAACGAGGCGGACATTTTGAATAGAAATCAGGCAGATTTTTCACAGAGTTAAATCCTTAAGTCGAGTGCTACATTGTAAATGGCTTGACGAACAAATAAAAAGCAGATCAAAGTTTTGTAAATTCTTGAAATCTGCTAGAAAAAAAAAACTAACAAACAACCATAGTCAAACGTTACGCTACATATCTCCGTGATCAAATAATGTCAACTGACACTACAGCTAGCAAGATAGGGGACACCTGTGTGTGACAGTTTGACTTTCGACACAGCGAAGGCAGTAAGGGAGGTAGTAAGATGGGAAAGTGAGCGAGAGGGACAGACATATAGTCTTTCTCCACTATCGCTGCAAGGCTGTTTGCGCCAGAAGGACGCCGGCATGAAGTTAGTGTGCCAATGTGTTGACCGACTGAAAAGCTGCAAAGGATAATGCAAAAAATTCATTCCTAAATGATAAGGCGTTTTTTTTTTTTTTTGGGAGACATATTTCATCCGCGTTATATTCGAATCCGTGGTATATCGGACCACTGTGTATCGGGCTTCTACTGTATATGATTAAGCAGGAGAGACTGCTATTTGCTAGTAGGGGATCATGGAGACGACAGGGGCTTGCAGACTTGACTGGTTGCTGAAAGGCAAAACAATCTCAAATAAAAAGGTATGTAATGTATGCAATGTATTTTCATACGATATTCTCTAAATTTCTGTTCAAGTTCTAACATATTGGCTTTTAAGCTTTTGATAGAGTCTGTCATTATCACCAGGTCATCCGAGTAAGCCAGACTGCTTACCTGGTTTCCACCTAATTGAATCCCACCCAGTCAGTTTTTGCCCTTCAACAAATGGTCCATATATAAAATAAACAGTAGCAGTGACTGATTGCAACCTTGCCTTACTCCTGTCACAATTTTTAACCAAGAACTCATCCTGCCATCAACTCTTACTGGAGCCTGATTATCAACATAAATAATTTTGATTGCCTCTTGCAGCTTTCCTTCGATACCATAATCCATCAGGATGCTCAGGGTCTTTCCCCTTAATGCCCACATTGGGATGTGAAGTGTAGTGGACACACGTGCAGGAACAACCGCAAATCGGCTAATTCTACAATACCACATTATCAATTAAGTTATATTTAACCTATCTAACCAACTACATAAGCTTACCAAGTAAATAAGTAATCTGAAAAGGAACGGTTAATGACAAAACAATCACTTCACTAGCTCGCCATATAGAAGAGTAATAGACTAACATACTGTAATAGGTTGAAAAATCCAACCCATTACAAAGTTTAATTAAAAACTTCTGTAACTTAATAATTGTCAATACTGCTGTACATAAAGTGTTACATACTTATCCACTAAAGCTAAATTAAGCCTAAGTGAGCAGGATCTGATGATGTTCGCTCAACGAGTACAGAGAACATTAGAGGAGCCACAGGCGACATGCGGCTGAAGCAGGCTACCTTCACTCCTACGTTATCGCCAAGTCTGGCCATTTCCCGCAGTGTTTATTCGCTGTGTATTCTGCAATTCGCAGTAGTGATAGACCTATTCCTGTGTGTCTTGTGTTGAGTGGTGTATGTTAATGTGTCAGTTCTGCATAGATGACACTCAGTCGATGTACTAGGTGATCTCCGTGAACAGTAAATATGCAGTGTGTTGCATATGCAGGGTGTCTACCAGAAACGAAAGTAACGAAAAAGTAACGAATTTTACAAATGGGTAACGAAAGTAACGAAAAAGTAACGAATTTTACAAACGGGTAACGAAAATTTTCTGAAGGCGGGTTGAATCGTTTAAACTCGCGCCGTTAGGCTCAGAGATTGCGAGTTTCACGCAAGCGGCGCCGTGCCTATTGCATAGTACTAAGCTATTGTCTCCGTGCCCGACCTCAAGGAAATACATACCGAGGATACCTTGAGCGGTATACATCGGTTCAACGTATATTTTCGGCATCAAGAATTAGTCTTAAGTTTCGTGTGAAATATTTTTCTGTGTTACTGTATTAGGAAACCTGACTTTTCGCGAGACGTTTATTCGCGAATACTTCCGAAACTAAAAAGAAATCTCTCATTTCTGTTATTTGGAAACTATGTCAAATTGAAGTCCAGGAATAACGCGAAACAATTTAATGTCGCAATCTTGCGAAATGTTACCGTTTCGAAAAAACTACGAAAAATCTTCGAAATACATATAACTTATTTAAAAAATATGTCAAGTAAATTTGCGACATTCAGTATGGTTAATTCGAAATTCCGTTATAAGTCGATTTTTCCATCGAACTTTCGTTCCATCGGATATATAATCTATCCGATTATTTCGATAACTTGTTGATAATTCGTGGTTCTCAATCGAAATAAAACTTGCCCTCTTGTCGTATTATTCGTACAATCCTCTCAGAATAATTCGTAATATTCGATACCGTACCTACTTCGAACATTCATCCTCCAAAATCGCATCCTCAAGACGGCCGGCTGACCGCACGACTTGCCTGCGGGAATCTCGTCAAACGGACCGAGATCGACGTCAGTTGCGTAAAATCATAAAACCCGTCCCCTATCGTGAACTTGTGACCACGAGGACTGCAGGAATCCTGTCGAAGGTGATTGGGCACCCATCACGAAACCTACTTGCCACTTTTCCCATGACCGTATACTTAAAAGCGTGCGGGGAGCGAGAAGTGCATCAACCCACTTAAAAATGGCAGCCTACGTAGCATCGAAATACTAAATCCTCCTCGTGATCCACCCTGAACTCATGAACTCCCAACTACAGCATAGGGACAAAGGGAATCACGGCGCCGACCGAACAACATGTTCATAACTACGCGTGAATTTTAACCATGCCCAACCTTGAGCTTGCCTTCGCCATTCTATCAGGACAGATAGACAGGCAGACAATCGTTGAACGGCCGGGTGCGGCGACGCTTGCATAATGTCTCGAGGACAACGTAAAACGGCCGAGAGCGGCAGCGATTGCGATACATCGCGATATTTCTCCGCATTCAATGACGAGGACAACTGTATTCTTGTCAAACGGACAGCAAGTGGCGCCGATTGCATAATAATGCTATACAGTATTTTCTTGTGCCCGAACTCAAGGACAATGGAAATCTCGTCGAATGACTAAAAGTGACGCTGATGATCTAAATCGCGATTTTTCTCCGTGTTCTATCGTGAAAACTACTGGAAGCTCACCAAACAACTGAGACCAGCGCCGATCGTGTAACATCTCGATATTTCTCCGCATTTGACTGCGAAGACTGTGACGATCGCGTATCATCGCATACATTTCTTCGCGATCTACCGCGGGGACGAAGGAAATCTCGCCAAATGGTCAAGAGCTGAGCAACCTCTTGGTACCGTAATAATAACAACATATTGTGGACAAGACGACATATTAGCTGAAACAACTCATTGGATATTAAATATCTAGTATATATTTATTATTTTTTAAATTTTTATAACATCATGTGAATTTCATTTAAAGCGGCTTCGGTGGTGTAGTTGGTAGAATGCTGAAGTGCTGTGCCCAATATAGCGGGTTCAAACTTGGCCGAAGTCGTCGGATTTTTTAAAAGCGTTAAAAATCCTTCAGTATGCTTTCCTTCGGAGGGGAAGTAAAGCCGGCGGTCCCATGTCATGGATTTATGGCATGTAAAGGATTCTGCCACAGACAAAACTTGTGTGAAGCTAAATTGTTAGGTTATATTTCGTCGGAACGCTCTGTCAAAGTTCCAACGATCACCACTAGGTATCATTGATATCTGGTAGCAACTTGAAATTGAACGGAACTTGTAGCTCACCCTAAGGGTGTCCGTTGGAAGCAGCTACAGACTCAGACGAACTGAACATGTCCTCGAACACTCCCGGCACCAAAAGCCATACGATAAATAAAAAACTTCTTTAAAAACAGTTCATTGTTGTTTTTCTTCACCGCGTGATGAGCGCCTATGCTTGTAGACCGCAGACGTAACTTGAATTCAAAGGTAACTAAAATTAACTAAAAGGTAACTAAAAGGTACCTAAAAAGTAACTAATTTTTACTTCATCCTTACAGTAGACGCCCTGATATGACTGTAAAGCAAGATATGCTGGCAAGAAGCCAGGGATTTCTTTTCACATGTGAGTAAACAAAATTACTTTAATCTACAACATGTTATAATACCTTCATTTTATGCAACTGGAAAAGGGGAAATGAAGATGATGGTTGATGCATTGAACTAATATCAACCAGGTTTAATAACTAAACCGACCGGAAAGCCAATGCTGGTGAACAAAGTGATCAGCTTGTGTGTGGGCCAGAGAAATCTCTTCAACCAGGATCATTTTCTTGAACTTGACCTTGACGAAAACAATTTTAATTGGTAAATCAGAGCTGTGACCGAGAAATATCTCGACATTAGGTTGTATCACAATGCAAGATGCACTAATAGTGCAGTGCGTCGAAAATATGTTCGTCAGCTGCACAATAAGCACATATTCCTTAAGGGCCAGTAAACGATCACAAGGGACCGTCAGTTCATGGTCACGTGTGATGCATTTAAACTGTCAATATTTTTAAGATGACTTACATATGATAAGAATATCATTCAAAATATGTTTCAAATGCAATTTCTGTGTGTCACAAACAATAATTGCCTTATTTCCATTTCGTCAAGTATTTTGGAATATTAATTTGTCAGATTGAAAGCCTCCGTGGCTTAGGCGACAGCACGCCGGCCTCTCACCGCTGGGTCCGTGGTTCAAATCCCGGTCACTCCATGTGAGATCTGTGCTGGACAAAACGGAGGCAGACAGGTTTTTCTCCGGGTACTCCGGTTTTCCCTGTCAACATTTCATTCCAGCAACACTCTCCACTATCATTTCATTTCATCTGTCATTCATTTAATCATTGCCCCAGAGGAGTGCGTCAGGCCTCGGCAGCCGGCACAGTCCATATCCTCGCCGCTAGGTAGGGGCTCCATTCATTCCATTCCTGACCCGGTCGGAGACTGGAAGCAGGCTGTGGATTTTCATTTTTCAATTTGTCAGATTGAAAATAATAATGAACACTAGAACAAACACAAAGGGTATATCAAATATATGCTGTGTTTTATAAAGAAATAAACAAAACCTCCATCACATTTCGGTTTAATTATAGGACTTGTTAAAGGCAATGCCTGAGAAAAAAGTAATTTTTTAAAGCAGTATAACTACTTTTGAAAGGCAAAAGCATGTAGACAGTTGCGTAATTTATAAGGTGCGTTCAAAAAGTAACGAGCCGGAGGCATAATTACAGAAACCAGTACCTGTATGTTAGAAATATTGGCCCTGGCTGCTGAGGCACTTGACCCACTGTGACACGAGGCAGTGAATGGCTGTCTCATAAAATTCCCTGGGCTGCGATGTGAACCAGTTCCGCACGTAGAGCTGGACGTCGGCGTCCAAGGTGAATCGTTGGCCCCGCAGAGCCCTTTTCAGGGGACTAAACATGGCGTAATCACAGGGGGAGAGGTTTGGACTGTATGGAGGGTAGCCGAGAACCTCCCATTTGAATTTCTTCAGGAGTGGCGCGACTGTGTTGGCTGTATGAGGTCGTGCATTGTCGTGGAGCGACCACGACGGCTATGGCGTTCACTGTCACTCGGCGGTCCTGGGTCATGAGTGCATCAACCAGCTGGACGTTGTCATCGGTAATGCAGGAGGGTGCCCCAGACCGGCTAACAACACCCTTCCTTCCCTGAAGCGCTTGTGTCATGCCTTGACCCTTGCAAGGGACATGCAGTGTTCGCCGTACACTTGTGACATTCGGCGATGAATGTCCGTTCCCCCAACTCCTTCCGCTGTCAGAAACCGAACAACACCTCTTTGCTCTTCGGTTGACGCCTCCATGTCACTGTTTGCAATGTGACTGGCAGCGTTGGACGATTGATGCATGCTGCTGCTCGCTTTGTATCGTGACATTCCACGCTCTGGTCGGAACAACATCTCGTTACACATGCCACGATTAGCCGATGAAGTCACCGGTTTGCGTATTCCAGCCTCCAGCTCGTTACTTTTTGAATGCATCTTATATGTTGATTGCATTTCATTTCACGAATATACATTGGTTGCTTTTTTAGTTTTGGCAACTATGTTATAAATTGATAAATAACACACCTACATGGTTCCATGTTTCATAGGCCCTCGATGTAGTCTCCAGCACTGTGTACAATGTGTTCCCAGCGACGCAGAAGCCATTGGATTCCGTTGGCACTGCCCAATCCATCGATGGTGCGAAGAGAGCGGTCGGCAGCCTGCACAACATCTCCAATTGTAGGGTAGCGGTTCCCGGGCAGTGGCTCCTTCATCTCTGGGATGGGATCAAAGTCGCAGGGACTTAAGTCGGGAGAGTAGCAGGTATGATAGAGCACCTCCCAGTTCCAGCGATTCAACAACGTGCATACAATTCCTGCTGTGTGTGCCCTAGCATTGTCATGCCGAAAGATGGGCGGAGTATCCGTGCGGTGTTGCCGTTTCCTTCTCAGAGTAGCTAGGAGATTGTCTTGCAGAAACGAACAATAGTACGCCGCATTAACGGTTTGCCCTGGGGGAACGGTATGTTTTATGATCACACCATCCCAATCATAGGTAAGAATCAACATTACCTTCACATTGGTGGGGGTTTATCGAACTGTTCGTTTTCGTGGTGATCCGTGGTGCCGCCACTTATTCGATTGGAGTTTCAACTGTGGCTCGTAAGATTTGGCCCACGTCTTGTCAATGGTTATGATACGCTGTAAGATGTCCTCTCCTTCGCGCTCATAACACTGCAAGTGCTTACGAGAAGCGTCATATCGCAACCATTTCTGCATGTTGGTTAAGTCATGCGGAACCCATTTTGACGCAATATCCTCATTTTCAGGCAGTCCTTCAGGATGTGAAGGACAGTCGAATTCGCCAGTCCTGTATCTTGCGCTAATTCATGAAGCGTTACGTTCCCATCCGCCTCCACTAACTATCTGTACATTTTCATCACTTACTGGCGGGTGGCCAGATTGAGGCATGTCCTCCACACATTTGCGCCCATCTCGAAAGGCTGCAACCCATCTTGCTACTGTTCTGTAAGGCAACATAGCTGCACCGCACGCCTCGTGCAGTCCTTGATGGCACTCTCGAGTCCTGCAAGCCCTAGCACACTGAATTTTTATCAACGTTCTCTACTCCTGCTTCGAAAACATTGCGACCGTCTTGCGCGAGCGCTTGCTCACAACTACTCATCTAACAGGCGCCACTGCATATGAATGGGGGAGGGGACGGACGAGGTCATGTGCTCTAATGGAGGGGATACAGGTTAGCAACTTTTGGTAACGATGGCAGAGTCCAACACCGTTGCAACATAAAGCAGCAGCATCGTTGCCAAAACTAAAAAAAGCAACCCTCGTATATATACAAATGACTGTACTCCCTAATATCCATGGAATGCTAAGTCAGATATTACTAAATGTAAAACCCTTCACTTAGAGCTTCATGCATTGTTTTGTTATGCACTGTTCTTTCTCTATTCAAACCCAATGGCTTGAGCCTTACATATGAAGCAGTTATTAGTGGTACAGTAGAGTCTCGCAAACTTGGCACTCGGTAACCCGGCACTCCGGATTTCTCGGCCACCCAGACAGGAAAAATAATATCGTGATTTTTGTTTTTGTGTTTCCGCACAGAGCGTTATTATGTTTTCTTTCGTCTTCTCTATCAACGGAATTATCGACAGTTAAATACGACTAGCGGACCCATGCGAGAAATCTCGCATGTTCATAAATCACTCTTTCCCCAATAGGTTTATAATGAGACACTTAGGAGAAAGGTTATGTTTTTATTTCAACCAAATGATTGTAGAACACTATTTACATTTCAGGATAAAGGAAAGACCTCAGAATGTTAATATGACATGAAACAGGCGGCCCGTGGACATCAATTATGGAGCGTATTTTCCTACATCAACGGTGTTTGCAAATCGTACACTTCGTACAATTTTTTTAAAGTCATTTTTTAAAGAAATTATAGATATTTATGAAATTATAGTGCAATAAGTCACTGCTAATGTCTATTCTCTTTCATTTGAATGCTCACTTATCACGATCGGTTGCTTGTGAGCGCCGCAGGAGGGATGCATACTACTGAAATAATATATATGATGCAAAACAAGTTAACCTACAGTATATAGTAAGAAGAGTAACGACGACCTGATAAATACAGGTAGTTGTGCAGTACAGTACTGTAAATGCACAAACTGTTGGCAGTAAGAAGTAAACAAACGGTTCTCGCACAGAGCGTTGTATTTATTTGATTGTGCATTCTCCGTGACACGCAGCAAGACATTCTGTTGGATGCAGATATGTAGCAGCTGTCACAAGAAATGATTAAATCGACGATCCTGATGAAACTGAAGATTGCAGAGTAGTGGAACCAAAAATCACTCATATCGATGGACTTGATGCCACTGAAACTACTCTTCGGTACTTTGAACAACAAGGTGCATCCGCTATGGACATTCTGTTCCTTCGCCGTCCTCGTGACGAGGCTTCAAGAAACAGGTTTCAATGCGAAAAGCAAATGAACATTACTTTAATGGTAATTTTCTTGAAGTGAAAAAACTATTTGCTTACAGGAATTTTTTGTACATATACTGTACAGTGTACATATAAAAATAATTCGTATGCCTAGTTTTTCTAAGTTTTCTTCTATAATTTACAGTAATTGTTTTCCTCGATTCTTATGTAGTACAGTACTGAACTATATATTCAAGTACTGTAATTGTAGTGGCTTAATCGTATTAAAACTTGTGTTTCTGTTAAAAGACAAATAAATGTACTTCATGGCATTACCTTTAAACCAAAACAAATAGCTTATTTCTTCTTTTTAACACATTTCCCGATAACCCGGCATTTTCGCGAACTCGGCCACCCTTCGGTCCACATTAGGCAGAGTTTGCGAGACTCGACTGTAATACAGTTAATATATAACATCAATCTTAGCAGTGTTTTTTTGTCGTGTAGCCTCCTGAGAGGCCGATTGCAGGTCTTCCTAGTCGACGCCCGTGGGCGACCTGCGGTCGGGATGAGAGATGGAATGGATGAAGATGAATGAAAGAGGGCAAGGTTGTGGAAGGAAGCGGCCGTGGCCTGTCAGAAGGTACTGTCCCAGCATTTGCCTGGTGTTGAAAATGGGAAACCACGGAAAACCATTTCCAGGACAGCCGACGGTGGGGCTCGAACCCACGCGTCTACCGAGTCAGCAGAGAGCTTGGCCCCTTGGCCTAACACAGCGCTTTAGCCCGCGTAGCCACTACTGTCGGTAATCTTAGCAGTAATACAGCATAAACTAGATCGCGGACTATGCAGAATGTGGCTAGTACTTCACTGCTTGGCCTCATAGTAGTGGGGAAGCAGCCTACTTGCTGCTTCACGTGTCGCACAGTCACTCGCTACACCTTGCCCTCTCTATCCTTCTCTGTTTGGGGCAGATGACCTAGCTGTTTCACCCCTTAAAACTCTACTTGCTAACTAACTTCCCCGTTCTCGTTGTGTTCGCTTGACGAATGAAACTAGTCATCTAATTCAGGCCTCCATTTTTGTGAGAGTGTTATTACGTGTGTACGTAAATAATTCATGTAATTTATTTCAGGTGGTAGGAAATTAATTGTAACTCCCAGCCAAATCTAATTTGGTACACTCGTGTTGACCGAATTAAAAACTTCTAATAATAGATTGGCAACAACGAAAAATGGCTTCTAATATCTCGACTAATTTCTTTCTTCCATAATCCTCCTCGATATTAATAGCAACCCATCGAATACCAGTTAGATTACTGATCATTTCCAAGGAGTCCCTAATCTGTCAGGTAGGGGCGGGACTCCATCACTCCCATAGGTCCAAGACTTGCTCAAGACTGTGTTTAAAAGAACAAGAGCAGCAGGTTGCTAGCCTTACTTACCCTAGGCCCCATGAATTTCACCCTAGGGAACTAACAAAGTGAGTTGCATAGTCCTAGCCTCCTGAGCACAAGGAGGGCCCACTCCTATTCCATAGTAACTGGTTGGGACCACTTACTAGGCCACTCAGCCATTGCCCATATTCAAGAACTAGGATGTGACTACACTATGAAGCTTATTAAAATACCGTATATATTTATAATAATTTGTAACTATATAGTATTAGAGTATATTATTGGGTTTATATGTGAATACATGGAATTGGCTATAGAATTCACAGAAAGTGGGCACCTATCATTATACCGTAGTCCTTCCATTTCTTACTTTTATAAAGGAGAATTTACCTGAAGTATTTCTTGATGGATACTTGCAGCTTTCTAGCATTACTCTCACCTGCACATCCTGATTTTAATACAGCAATAAAGTTAGTTGTAAGGTTTTAAATTATAGAAATTATAGAAAATTTATAAACAGATATCAACACTCGGAAAGGAATTATGTGAGTTATAAATTGTGCCAAATGCAAGTCATATTACAAATACAGGCAAAAGATCAACAATTCTGGTTTACAAAACAAAATCTGAGTGATTATTTAATTCAAAGTGGATTTTTAATTTGTATGAAATTCAATTGCCACTTACAACTTAAATGTTAATCCTAGTATGAACAAATACTAACAGCAATTAATGTGTACTGGGATATTCACTTTTGACTCATCCAAGTGTCTTAAAATTTAATACATTATCTATCTATCTATCTATCTATCTATCTAAGCAGTACGGTATTTATTTATGTATTTGTTTATTTATTTTCTATTTATTTATTTGTTTATATATTAATTAATTATCCCTCAAAGTGCGATATCCAGTGTTCGAAGCAGTTTTATGTTCTCTTTTGCATACTCTATTATCTAATAATAATGTTACGGCTGTGAGTTTGATTCGTCGCCTCGCCGCGTGAATCACAGCTGTCCCCGGCTATGCTCTGCCTCTGTGTATTACCTGCGCCTTACGCAACGGGCTGCGAGGACAAAGGGATGGTCCAGAATATTCGTGACCCAGCCAGTGATGGAAATCTCGAGAAGTCTTGAATCCTGGACGGGTCTAGAAGTATTCATTGAGTCACCAGCCTGCTATATAAGAGCGACCTGGCCAGCGAGGTGGACAGTGTTTTTGAGCTAGTGCGTGCTTTTACCTGAGCGACAGTTGTTGGTGACGTGACTTGCGAAACCCTAGGGAAGCTGATTCTCTTGACAGCGAAGGAGTGTGAAGCCTACGGAGGGACTGTATTTGAAGAGTGTGTGTTTACCTAGTGCGACAGAGATATTGTGGTGAATTGCGAAAACACAGGGGGCTGTTTCCCTAGCCAGCGGACAGCGAAGCAGTGTTTAGTGGTGAGTGACTGGCTATCGTAAACAACTGTAGCTTGTGTATTCAAGGAAGTATTGCAGGTATTTCTACCGAGGCCACCGGTCCCATTAGGAGGGATTAACTTCTGTTGCTTATTGACAAGTGAAAGGGAAGTGTTCCCTACAAGAGGAAACTAGAGTGAGATACTAATTGCTTGTATTTGCTATTGTGTGGTGTATCTTTCTGGCCAGCAATAAAGCTAATACGTTTCTTTAAAGGAACAATTTGTTTTGAGCTTCTATCCACCGTAATCCAGTTAACGGAAGTGCCACTAGGGGCTGGCACGTAGCAACTGGTGTCAGAAGTGGGATTACGAACTCAAGCACAAGCACAACACCTGAAGGTCCTGGTTGCAAAACCCGAACAGGTCATTTTACCACAGTTCTCTAATTTCCCTGTGAGTGCATGCCCTTTACAAGACAAACATCTAAAATGGAAGCGCAATTGGCAGCATTGCTAGAAAAGTTAAGTGGCATGGAAACCAAGTTGGAGGCCGGCCAGAGGAAGATGGAAGACGGCCAGAAGAATTTAACCAAGGACCTAACTGCCAAACTAGAAGACGGCCAGAAGAATCTAGCCGAAGACTTAACTGCCAAACTAGAAGACGGCCAGAAGAAGATGGAAGACGGTCAAAATAAGCTAGCGAAGGACCTGAAGAAGATAGAGGACGGCCAGAGGAAGATGGAATACGGTCAGAATAAGTTAGCACAGGACCTGAAGAAATTAGAACTGGGTCTGCGTGAGGAAGTCACGGCAGTGGAAAAGAAATTCGACGCCTTACAAGTGGAAGTTGCCGAGCTGCGCCGACGCCCGCTGATGGGGGTGGAGGAGAAATTCAACGCCTTACAAAAGGAAGTTGCCGAGCTGCGCCAACGCCCACTGACGGGGATGGAAGAGAAATTCAACGCTTTACAAAAGGAAATTGCTGAGCTGAGCCGCCGCCCGCCGCCGAGGATGGAAGCGAGATTCGACGCTCTACAAGAGGAAGTTGCTGAACTGCGCCAACGCCCACTGACGGGGATGGAAGAGAAATTCAACGCCTTACAAAAGGAAATTGCTGAGCTGAACCAACGCCCGCCGACGGGGATGAAAGCGAGATTCAACGCTCTTCAAGAGGAAGTTGCCGAGCTGCGCCGACGCCCTCCCACAGGTACACCGGGAGTATCAGGAACGGGACAGAGCAGAGTGACGCCCCCAACCTTCGACGGAAAGGTCCCGTGGAGCACCTATTTATGTCAGTTCGAGGCAGCCTGTCCCATAAACAACTGGAACAGCACGGAAAAGGCTATAGCTCTCATTGTTGCGCTGAGAGGGGACGCCCTTAACGTCCTTCAGGCCGGCCACCCCGACTGGATCCCAGGGCTACGCTCAGGGCTGGCATGCGAAATTAAATTCATGGCTGTGGGGACGAAAATAATTTAATTTCGCCGTAAGCGCGATATTCGGGAGCGAAATGATAATGATTGTCGGCGCGTAATTAAATCAAAGCGAAACTTAATTCGAAGCGAAATTAATTTAGTTCCAGACTTATAATTTCGCTCCCGGCGCAAAATTAATATCGTTCCTCACATTTAATTTCGCTCCCGGCGCGAAATTAATTTCGTTCCACACTTTTAATTTCGCTCCAGGCGCGATATTAATTTCGTTCCAGACTTATAATTTCGCTCCCGGCGCGAAATTAATTTCGTTCCACACTTTTAATTTCGCTCCAGGCGCGATATTAATTTTGTTCCAGACTTATAATTTCGCTCCCGGCGCGAAATTTATTTAGTTCCAGACTTATAATTTCGCTCCCGGCGCGAAATAAAATTCGTTACAGACTTTTAATTTCGCTCCCGAGGCGAAATAAAATTCCCAAACGGCATTAAGTTTCGCTCTCCGACGTGTATTTAAAATGCATGAAACATTTAATTTCGTTGTTGAAATTAAAATACAGTATATTCGTTTCGAGAGTTAAATAATGTTCTGTACGATGTTCAAAGTCCTGACGTCTGTCTGTTAGGTAGTCAGCCCGAAGGCTGGTTGGATCCTCAAAAAGTACCGCCGGTAGGTTATGTGGGTAGATACCCACAAAAACTCAAGGCAGCGCTATAGTGAGGCGTACTAGACAAGATGGGAGGTGAGGTAGTTTGCCATCGCTTTCCTCACTGAGTCAGAACAGCAGTACTAACCCTATGAGTAGAACCCTTCACAGCATCCACAGGCACTGACTGCCCCGAATTTCATTACTAAGCACCACCCATACCTCTGTAGCTTCCACATAATCACAGCCATGTTTAAGACTGAGACATCGGTGAAAAGCCACATTTTACTCTAGCCCGTGCCAACAGTCAAATGCAAATGAGTCAAGTTACAAAACTCGTTTAATCAACTTGTGAATAAGGATCATTTTCATGAGAAACGTTTCTCTGGACTTTGCCTCACGTATCTTTTGTGTTTGTTGTTTTCTACTTTTGGTTGGTGTTTTTGTGTTTGCTTTGTGCTTTTGCTTTTGAATTTGACTTATTGCTTTTCTTTCTTGGTTTTGTGTTTGTGCTCTGCTTTTGCTTTTTTGAATTTTGCTTTATGTTATTTGTTTTTTGTTTTCTGCTTTTGCTTTTGTTTTTGAATTTTGCTTTTTGCTTCGTCTTTTTTGTTTTTGTTTTGTGTTTGTTTTCTGCTTTTGCTTTTATGAATTTTTCTTTTTGCTTTATGTTTCTTGTTTTCTGATTTTGCTTTTTTTGTTCTGCTTTTGCTTTCTGCTTCGTCTTTTTTGTTTTGGTTTTGTGTGTGTTTTCTGCTTTTGCTGTTTTTGAATTTTGCTTTTTGGTTTGTGTTTCTTTTTTATTCTGCTTTTGCTTTTGTGTTTGAATTTAGCATTTTACTTCGTGTTTTGTGTTTTTGGTTTTGCATTTGTTTTCTGGGAAATCAAAATAAAACAAAATCAACAAAACAAAATAAAAACAAAAACAAAATAAAACAAATAAAACAAGACAATTTAAAACAAAATAAAACGAAATAAAGTAAAACAAAAAATAAACAAAACAAAATAAAGCAAAATAAAATAAAACAAAATAAAATGAGGTAAAATAAATAAAATAATTAAATAAATAATTTTACGACATGATCCTTATTCACAAGTGGATTAAACGATTTTTGCAACTGGACGACTCAAATGTAGTGCACGGGGTCGTTGGAATGAGGGAGATGGCTACCTGGGAGGCTTGTCGTAGTATAGTATCTATGTGTGCAGTATATGCGTCGACCGTCGTCTGGTTATCCAGTGGGAGATGGTCCGCACGGAGGTGATTGTTGACGTAGGTGCGGTATTCCTGACAGTTTGCTGTGCAGAAATTCTGGACCATCCTGGGAGGTGGTAGTGGGGGAAGAGGGAAGTTGAGTAAAACGGGGGCATGATCACCTCCTTTGAGTGGCAGGACAGACACGTCAAACAGATGGCGGAGGGAGTTATGAGCAATGACTGCGTCGGGGTGGTATTGGAGGAAGGACGGGTAGATTCTGGGAGAGGGACGAGGGTGGTGTCGATGTGACGTAGGTAGATGTCTAGGCTATGAAGTTCTAGGGCCGAACGGGAATGAAGGTTGAGGTCGGCCATTAGAATTAAATGGGGGAAGACTTCAGACACGTGGGTAATGCAGTCTTTGGGGATGGGGTGGTAGGGACGAATGTAGATGGTGGCTAGGTGTAGGACGCGGGAACAAATAAGGCTTTCGGGGAAGAAAAGAAACAAATTTCATTTCAGAAACAAAATGAAATGTTCCATGCATTTTAATTTCAGGCCGGAGGGGGGGACTAAATGCCGGGAACGAAATTGATGGTCGTTAACAAATTTTATTTCGCGCCAGGAGCGAAATTAAAAGTCTGTAATGAATTTAATTTCGTGCCAGGAGCGAAATTAAAAGTCTGTAACAAATTTCATTTCGCGCCGGGAGCTAAATTGAAAGTCCGTAATGAATTTAATTCGGCGCCAGGAGCGAAATTAAAAGTCTGTAACAAATTTCATTTAGCGCCGGGAGCTAAATTAAAAGTCCGTAATGAATTTAATTCCGTGCCAGGAGCGAAATTAAAAGTTTGTAACGAATTTCATTTCGTGCCGGGAGCTAAATTAAAAGTCCGTAATGAATATAATTTCGCGCCAGGAGCGAAATTAAAAGTCTGTAACAAATATCATTTTGCGCCGGGAGCTAAATTAAAATTACGTAATGAATATAATTTCGCGCCAGGAGCGAAATTAAAAGTCTGTAACAAATATCATTTCGCGCCAGGAGCGAAATGTTATTCCATTGAACAATTTCATTTCGCGACGCTAAATTAAATTGATAATGCATTTCGTTTCGCATGCTAGCCCTGGCTACGCTTCACTAATCGCCCATATGGAGTCCCGATATGGAGGTAGCCATCTTCAGCAGGCCTACCAGATGCAGCTCCGGACCCGGGTACAAAAGAACGCGGAAACCCTGCAGGAGTTCGAGATGGACATCGCACGCCTCGTAAGGCTCGCCTATCCAACAGCGCCGGCCGACTTTCTGGAACAGATAGCGACGCAGACCTTCACCGCCGGGCTACGGGACTCGGACACTCAACAGGCACTGCGACTCGCGCGCAATAAGACCCTGGCAGATGCGCTGAGCCACGCACTCGAGTTCGAGACGGCAAAGCATGTATCCAGAATGCACGCACGGGTGCATCAAGTGGACGTCGACGAACCAGCCTAAGCCAACGAGACCAAGCCCCTGGCCGATGAACTGATGGAGGTGCTAGGCCGGTTCTTCAAGAGTCACAGCACCACCAACAACGACGTAGCCGGAAGACACCCGGTGAGGCGGCCCAGAAGAGGACTACCGACCTGCTGGACATGCCGTAAGAAGGGCCACCTGAGCAAGGACTGCGGTGTTCGCCGCCGCCAAGGGTTTCCGTCGGGAAAGTCAGTTATAGGAAACCGCGCGGCCCATGAAAACTAGTACCAGCCAGCCTTGGGGGGCAAAGGTCGGCTTGTGACAGTCATCAAGCCCCGGCAGCCCAAGTTCGTGTGACAAAGTTACGGAGGGATGATAGCTGCCTGATGGTCGATGGAGTCGTCAACGGAGTGAGCTGGCCCATGCTGATCGACACGGGAGCGTCGAGGACCATCGTCAATCCCACCGTGATCCCGAGGTGGAGAGTGCAACCCACACAAAGGAACCTCCAGCTAATAACCGCGACTGGAGAGACTGCACCGGTACATGGCGAAGCATCACTGGAGTTCGTCATTGGTCGACGGGCGGTGAAGCATCCAGTGCTCGTGGCTGATGTATCAAACGAAGTGATCATCGGACTGGACTTCTTGGACCAGAACAACATCATCATGGACCTGAGTACCTGCACTTCGGAGGTGAGGAACTTGCTTTGCAACCAGCACACAAGGCAATCACCGCACGACGAGTAAGGCTGAGAGAGGACGTCATCGTTCCCGCCAGGACAGAGGTCAGCGCTGCTGTAATTGTCGACGGAACTGCTGAGGGAGTGGCGGCTGTCATCGAGCCAAAATATGAGGACATCCAGACAAAAGGATTGCTAATTGCCAAGATCCTCATCATCACGACGTCTCGGCCGTACGTCCGCCTTTCCAACCTGAACGACTACGACATTACGGTTCACCGGGACACCAACCTAGGAGTCTGCGAGCCCGTTACCTGGATTGCCCGCATCACAGACACGACGGATGGACACCTGCAGACGGACAACCGAAGAAGACGCGCACTGCCAGAAGACCTACAGAAGCTGTAGCAAGGATCCCAGGACCATTTAGACGAGGAACAATCACGCCAACTTCGGGACCTGCTACACGAATTCCAGGATGTCTTCTCCGTGGGGAGCAAAGACTTCGGCAGGACAAGCTTGGTCCAGCACAGAATCGACGTTGGGGACAGCGCACCGATTAGGGCCCCATTCCGACGTGTCCCGCTCGCCAAGCAAGCCGAAGTCGACCGGATGGTAGAAGAGATGAAGGAGCAAGGGGTGATCGAGTCATCACATAGTCCTTGGAGTTCTCCGGTCGTGCTAGTGAAGAAGAAGGATGGTTCCACCAGGTTCTGCGTGGATTACAGGCGGGTGAATGACGTCACGAAGAAGGACAGCTACCCCATACCCCGGATCGACGACACCCTGGACACCATATCAGGGTCAAGATGGTTCTCCACCTTGGATTTGAAGAGTAGCTGCTGGCAGGTGGAGGTCCACCCTAAGGACCGCGAGAAAACTGCGTTCTCTGTGGGCAGCGGGCTCTGGCAGTTCACCGTCATGCCATTCGGTCTGTGCAACGCCCCTGCGATCTTCGAGAGGCTGCTGGAGTCCATTCTGAGGGGACTACACTGGAATACCTGCCTGGTCTAACTAGACGTCGTCATCGTTCTGGGGAGAAGCTTCGAGAAGCACTACAGCAAGCTGAAGGAGATCTTGATGAAGCTACGGGCTGCCCAGCTGAAGTTGAGCCCCAAGAAGTGTCAGCTCTTCCAGAAGCAGGTCCAGTACCTTGGTCATATCGTCTCCGAGGAAGGGGTGCGCACCGACCCAGAGAAGACCACAGCTGTGACGGAGTGGCCAGTTCCGAAGGACAAGTCCCAACTACGAAGCTTCCTGGGACTCTGCACTTATTACCGTCGCTTCGTGAGAGGATTCGCCGACATCGCCAAACCACTACATCGACTGACTGAGAAGGACCAACTCTTTACGTGGACAGCAGAATGCCACAGTGCCTTCGAACAACTCAAGCAGGCTCTGTGCACCGCACCTATTCTGGCCTACCCCAGACCTGGAACAAGGTTCATCGTCGATACCGATGCCAGCAACTTTGGTATAGGGGGAATCCTGCGGCAAGTAGTGGACGGCGAGGAAAGAGTAGTGGCCTACTTCAGCAAAGCCAGAGAGGAACTACTGCGTCACCAGGAAGGAGCTGCTCGCCATCGTGAAGACCATTGAACACATCCAGAAGTACCTGTACGGGCAAGAATTTCTCATCAGGACCGACCATGCATCCCTGCGGTGGCTCCTGAACTTCAAGCAGCCCGAGGGTCAACTCGCGCGGTGATTAGAGAGGCTTCAACAGTACAACTTTGAGATCCAGCACAGGAAAGGCCAACTGCATTCTAACGCCGACGCCCTGTCACGAAGACCGTGCGCCGAAGACTGCACCTTCTGTACCAGAAGGGAGGAGAACACCGGGATACAGTGCCGATGGACTACCGTGGAACTTCAAGGGAGCTGGAGCCGTGAATCCTTCACCCGGGCACAAGCAGAAGATGGTGACCTGGGACCGATAGCCGAATGGAAGAGGGCCTGTGTTCCCAGACCCGGGTGGAACATTGTGAGCGACTGCAGTCCAAAGTTCAAGTCCTACTGGGCGCAGTGGGACTCGCTGATTATAAGGGATGGCCTCATCTGCCGTGCCTGGGAGAGCACCGACGGGAAGACATCTCGGGAACAAGTCGTCGTACCAAAGGCTATGACGGAGGATGTCCTGAGGGAAGTCCATGGAGGATCATCTGGTGGACACCTAGGGATAAAGAAGACCCTGGAGAAGCTGAGAGAGCGGTTTTACTGGATCGGATGCCGAGCAGACTTGGAGAACCACTGCGCGAGGTGCCACGAATGCGCAGCCAGCAAGGGACCAGGACAAAGACGACGGGGTCCACTGAAAACCTACAACGTGGGCAGCCCCATGGAGAGAGTGGCCATCGGTGTTGCTGGGCCATTCCCGTTAAGCGAAGCAGGGAACCGCTACATATTGGTCGTCAGCGACTACTTTACCAAATGGCCGGAGGCGTATGCGCTCCCTAACCAAGAAGCCGCGACGATCGCAGAGACCCTGGTGAAGGAATTCGTCAGCCGGTACGGAGTACCCCTGGAGCTGCACTCCGACCAAGGGAGGAATTTCGAGTCGCAGGTGTTCCAGAACCTTTGCCAGCTGCTGGGAATCCGGAAGACAAGGACGCCGCCGCTACACCCTCCGTCCGACGGGATGGTAGAGCGATTCAATCGCACCATCGAGAACCATCTCCGAATAGTCGTCAGCGAGCACCAGAAGGATTGGGACAAACATCTTCCACTATTTCTCCTGGCCTATCGCACCGCCGTGCATGAAGCCACCGGGTGCACACCAGCCCGGGAGGGAACTCCGTCTACCTGTCGATCTTGCCTTCGGCCGACCTGGGAATGATCCGGTCCGGGTAAGCCAGTATTGTGAAGAACTGGTCGACCAACTGGAGGACGTGCACGCGTTCGCGAGAAGGAGACTGTGGATCGAGACCAACCGAATGAAGACCAGCAGACGGATGCCGGCGGATTCCACGAGGACGAACTGGTCTGGCTCTTCAACCCATTACGGTAGAAAGGCCTGCAGAAGTCCTGGGAGGGCCCGTACCGAGTAGTGAAACGGATCAACATTGTCGTCTACAGGATCCAGCGGAGCCCGAGGGCGAAGATGAAGATCGTGCATCGAGATCGCCTGGCAGCCTACGGAGGGACACAGATGGACCAATGATTGATCAGCCTTTTAGGAAGGGGGTGGTGTTACGGCTGTGAGTTTGTTTCGTCGACTTGCCGCGTGAATCACAGCTGCCCCCGGCTATGCTCTGCCTCTGTGTATTACCTGTGCCTTACGCAATGGGTTGCGAGGACAAAGGGATGGTCCAGAATATTCGTGACCCAGCCAGTGATGGAAATCTCGAGTAGCCGTGAATCCTGGACGGGTCTAGAAGCATTCATTGAGTCACCAGCCTGCTATATAAGAGCGACCTGGCCAGCGAGGTGGACGGTGTGTTTGAGCTAGTGCGTGCTTTTACCTGAGCGACAGTTGTTGGTGACGTGACTTGCGAAACCCTAGGGAAGCTGATTCTCTTGACAGCGAAGGAGTGTGTAGCCTACGGAGGGACTGTATTTGAAGAGTATGTGGTTACCTAGTGCGACAGAGATATTGTGGTGAATTGCGAAAACACAGGGGGCTGTTTCCCTAGCCAGCGGACAGCGAAGCAGTGTGTAGTGGTGAGTGACTGGCTATCGTAAACAACTGTAGCTTGTGTATTCAAGGAAGTCTTGCAGGTATTTCTACCGAGGCCACCGGTCCCATTAGGAGGGATTAATTTCTGTGGCTTATTGACAAGTGAAAGGGAAGTGTTCCCTACAAGAGGAAACTAGAGTGAGATATTAATTGCTTGTATTTGCTATTGTGTGGTGTATCTTTCTGGCCCGCAATAAAGCTAATACGTTTCTTTAAAGGAACAATTTGTGTTATGCTTCTACCCACCGTAATCCAGTTAACGGAAGTGCCACTAGGGGGTGGCACGTAACAATAATATAATAACCGCTGGCACTACAGCCCTTTAAGGGCCTAGGCCTACCAAGCGACCGCTGCCCAGCCATTTGGCCTGCTGATATTGGGGTGACACGTGGTCAGCGCATCGGGTCCCCTCGGCAGTTACTCATACTCTATTATCTGTTTCTTACAAATTAAGCACCTCAACAGTATTATTTTGCTGTCAATGGGAACAAGCAAATTTTATACTCCCAAGTATTTCTGGTGAGCCGGTCGGTTTAGATGGAAAGTCAGACAAGTGAATTAAAAATATAAATAAATTAAATCGAATATAATTGCTCACTGAATAGGCTTTTAAATTCCTTCACAAAGCCTTTGAACTTCTCTTGGTGAAGGAAGTCGCAATGGTCCTTGACAATAAATTTTCTTGTTGCTGTAAGTTCTTTATGTTCGACGATGTCGAAATGTAAATATTTATGTCAGAAAATTGTACTATAATGAGGCTCATTATACTACAAGTTTTCGTTATTGGACAGTTTCTCCCACCAATCAGAGCTCAAGAAACAGTTGTTTGACCAATTAGGCAAGGATAGCATCGCACCTGCGCTGAGTTCCATGGCCTTCTAATTGAAATTTAACTTCGTGGCCTAGTGTCATAGTGGGGTAATCGAGGAGGCCATGGTCAAATACAAGGTATTTTGTGCGTCCCATGCGCTCTGTTCGGTACATAAAACTGGCGAAATCTCGACAGATATTTATGAATATTTATGTTCGAACATAAAATAGTATAATAATTATCAGCGAACATAAACAGTCGTATGCAACTCGCCTATAATGGCAATTAAGACACTCGTATGGAAATTATAAAACTCGCATACGCTCGTTTAAAAACATACTCGTGTCTTATGTTGGCATTAATTATTCTTTGTCACCTTTCACAATATTTTTTTATAAAATCAGGATTCCCATTGAATGGCATAAACATCTTATTCTGGTCTTCATATGCTGACTCTTGCTGGGTGAAATCGGAACTGACACTAGGAACAGTGGGATGTGGCTTGCACCCCAGGGATGGTAAAGTGAACGAAATTTTATATTTCACTCTGGAGCAGGAGTGGACTTAAATTCAGCCAGCCAATTCAATACTATTCCGGCGTATAATTAAACCTGGAGTAAAACTTATAATTTCACTCCGACAAGGAATTAAATTAGGAAAGCCCCCTGTGGGTGGGGGGTTTGGAATACACCCTGAAAGGGGCGACCTTGGCCATTCTCTTAGGTTTCCGGCGAATTGGACCTCCCGTGGGTGGGAGGGATGGAATACACTCACAGGTATACCCTGCCAGTCGTAGAAGGCGATTAAAAGGGTTTCATGGCCCAGGTCTTCTTTACGGGTTTGACAGCCAGCTCGAAACGTCACATTTGTGCGGTATAACCCCCATAAGGTTATATGGCATGCTTTTTCGTACATGTTTTTTGAGGTCTGGCACTCAAAATTAATATGTGCGTGCTGCCAGGGAAGGGCCACCTAAGTGTGCGACTACGCTCGAGAGCCTGTTCGGTCTGGCCACACTGACAGGTGGATGCGCCATGTACCCTGCAGTAGTATCCGTCTGACAACTCAGGTCCCCGCACAGCTGAATGCCTGTACTGGAAAACTCTCTTGTATACGCCAAGGGGTACATGCCTGTATGGCATGTCAAACATCGGACCCCCGAGCAATGCCTTCCAAGCTAGGCGGGCCTTGCCTTGGCTGGGTAGCGCCTACAGAGACAGCCCGTGATTGGAGTCGGTGGCATTCAGGGAGGATGCAATGGCCATGGGAAAAAAGCGCAACTTCCCCCAACAGGGTGGTCCCTCACCCAAGTCTTTAAATTTTGATTCCCTAAGGGGTTCTACTCCTTGGGAACAGTCTGTACGTTCCAATGTGGGTGCTAATACCCCCCCCAGTTTCTGGTCGCGACCAGAACCGATGGGGGTGATTTCAAGCTGGTCAAAACGATTTTTTTTCTCGCCACATAGAAGATCTCTATAATGAGCTTGAGAAAGTACAAAAGATGAGGAATGGTAGCTTGTTGCTCAAGACCAGAATGGCTGAGCAGGTAGACAAACTTTTGACGTGTGACTACTTTGGCGAACTTTCCGTCAAAGTGGAAAAACTAAGTCTCTCAATCAGGTCCGGGGAGTTATCTTCCATAGGGACCTGATTCTGAACACTGACGAGGAACTCAAAGAGGATATGAAGCACCGTCACGTGACCGATGTTCGGCGCATTACGCTCAAGGTCAACGGTCAGGTCGTTGACACGGGTGCTTTCATCATTTCCTTTGAGTGCTCAGTACTCCTGGAGAAGGTTAAGGTCACAAGCTATCGTTGTGATGTCAGGCCATACATTCCGCCACCTATGCGATGCTATAACTGCCAGAAGTTCGGGCACATGGTATCTCGTTGCTCGAACTTGGCAATGTGTGGAACATGTGGTAAGGTACCTCATGATGCAGAGCAGTGCACAAAGCCCTATCAGTGCACCAACTGCCCTGGATTTCATTCTCCTGAGTGAGAAGAAAATCCAGGAGATCAAAACCCTGGATGGTCTCACCTACCAGGAGGCTCGCAAGAGGTACCAAGCTACGATTGCTACCGCTCCCACAATTGACTAACGTACAATTACATACCTGGCCTGGTTCCATCAACCTCATCTTTTGTACCAGCTGTGAAACCCTCAGTTTTGACTCCCACGATCCTGAGATCAGCACCCATGAAATTGAACACCAGCTCGAAGGTGGGTCCTGTCCCACCTCCAACCACCAAGCAGACTGTGCGGGCGAAGGGTCATCCGCTCGCACAGCCGGGGGGGAAGTCCAAGACGTCCTTCCACCCAAATGGTCGGCGAAAGCCGTGCCTAAGCCGGCGGAGGCGGCATCGTCGACCAGGGTCAGGAGTACCTCTCCTGTCCCGTCTAACTTAGGAGAGAGGCGGGGAAGAAGGGATCACATACCGCGCGATCCCTTACCCCTCAAGTTAATGGGATAGGGAATCTCCGTCCAATCAATACCTTTTGTTAAAAAAATAGAAGTTTATTGTTATTGGGACATGTTTCGAGTAGTGACTACTCTTCTTCAGCCATAGACTTTAGATCATTGACACTTATCTAAAACATTTTCATCAAATGAGAAGCATGCACACTAAAAGAATAACACTGTAAATACACATCTAAAAGTACATTAAAAAACTTAAATTGAAAAAACAATAAGACAAATTGGAACTTTTCCATTTTATGTTGTGTGCCAGTCTGATTGGCCTAACCTTGAAGGCTTATTTAGAGATGCAGGCTAGAGAGGGGTCCTAGGATCGAACTCCATCCGAACTCGTGCATGCTGGTTGTTGACGGAAGGGAGATGGTTTATTGCGTGACATTCATTTACCTGTTACGTCATACGGATTGCTGTAGATAATATGGTAAAGCGATCCTGCCAAAGATTGCATGTTGTATGTTTACTGTAAAGAAATGAAAAAACTTTAAGAAACCGGAAAGTGCGTTTGAGAAGAAGGGTTGAAGAATGGTTGAATCTAGAGATAACGGTCACGTTAAACTACAAGCTTGCTTCCTTCCTTTTGAAGAATGGTTGAAGGGCAACTTACTGAATGCCGACGTAGAAAAGACCTTAAAAGTGTACCGTGGTAGAACTCTCCTGCCTGTAAGCTGTAATAAGTGAACAAAAAACCTGACATCACTGAGTGTGAGTGTGAAAAGGATCGACTGTCGAATAGTGCTGCAATGAGGCTTACCCTTATTGGACCTGTTGGAAGTGTAGCGTGACTAGTGTGGCACTGAGTAAGCTGTTGAGCGACTGTGACCTGGACGAGTGCATGTGACAGGATAGGCGGGCGGGGGAGCCGGGCTTTGACATGAATGGAGTAGGTGCGTGGGTGCAGCGCGTGATGTATATGTTTTGAAAAGGCTGGTTTCACGGGGGGTGGGGGGGGTGAACATTGGGTCGGGAGGGTGATTGGTTGGAGTATTGTTTGAGAGCATTTTTTGTTGTTGTTGTAAGTTGGGAAAACATTTGTAAATGTTCTCATATAGTATATTTGCATCGAAATTAATTTCATTAAGATTGAATATGGGATTATTACGTTGCGCGTTGTCGATTTATATTTGTTCGAGCGTGTTCATTATAGCCCCTTTCTTGGCTTAGTGGGTGATCTCTAAATCATTCTGGATGTTCGTGAATTTATGTTTGGCTTCTTGCATGTGGTTTCCCATGGTCGAAAATTTTTCTGTGTTTTATGGCGTTGACATGCTCGTAATATCTCATTGTGAAGCTACGGCCTATTTGCCCCAAATAATCTGTTCTTCGTTGTTTATAGATGCCAGACGATTGGTATTTGTTCGATTCATTGACTTTATTGGAGTTGTGTATAATCTTGTGGTGGTTGTTGCTGGTTTTATAAGCAATTTTGGTGTTGAATTTCTTGAGTGTATTTGCTATATCATAAGTGTGTTGATTTACATACGTAAAAACTGCGAAGTGTGTTTTGTGTTTTCTTATGGGGGTAAGTTGAGATTGGGGTTTATTTTTAATTTTGTTAATGATTCTTTCTATGTCCGGTCGGGTATATCCGTTGGCTTCGGCAGTTTGAAAGATTATGGCTATTTCATGTTGATAGTCTTGTTCGGACATGGGGATATTAATGGCTCTATAAATGTAGCTTACGAAAGCTGCCCTTTTGTGACTTTGGGGATGATTAGAATTCTTTTTAATTACTGTGTTAGTTTGTGTTGGCTTTCTGTAAATGCTGTACTGAATTTTTTCATTCATGACATTTAAATTGGGATCTAGGTAATTGATTGAGTTATTGACGGATGAATCGCCTGTAAATTTGATGTTAGTATCTATATTGTTCAATTTGGTGAGTAGTTGTTCGAAATCCATGGTGTTTTTATCCAGAATGACAAAGATATCATCCACATACCTTCCCCAAAATATAATACCCTCTATTTTATTGATGACTTCACTCGCATCGAAGTGGTCATTGTAAATGTTGGCTAAGATGCCTGAAGCTGGGGAGCCCATCGCTAAACCTTGGTTTTATCATTTCAAATGATCTTGTTGACTTCGTCGTTATGGTTGGGGTCCATCGTTATGCATTACCGACACGGTGACGGACGTGACGTCATGCAGCCGCGCGGGAAGTGACGTCATGCTCACGCGGGGAGCGAGAACGAGACGCTAATGATTATTGGAGTGTTGAAAGAGGCCTGGCGTCGAGCGACCTTTTAAAAATCAGAAACTCACTCCACAAATCTGTAAATCAGTATTCTTCCCTTATTTCAGATACACTATTCATTAAACAAACATATATGGCATAGTCGTGACCCCTTCATGGAGTAGGCTATTGTCTAAATCTGGTCACTCATACTACATCCTTGCACTAATTCAAATTTACGGCCAAATGATCCTTCTGACAGGGAGGCAAAGGTTTCCGCTGGCTTGCCTGGGATGATGGGCCACAAAACCGCTATCAAAAAGTACACAATTTACGCTTTATTCGACTAAACACATCTCTAATACAAGTACAAGAAACACATTTCTTCCCGTGACCCTTAAAGAGGTGCCCGCGCGGGAAGCCTAAGTTAATGGCAGTCTGTTGAAAGAGCCCTCCTGAGCCTTTCTAACATGTGTAGCATTTGTAGCATGCATCATTTGAAATGATACAACGTCTAGCTACGATAGGCCTAGCAAGCCAGTAGTGGATATCATATTTGCTTTCAAACCAGGAACAGGCCTCGGAAAGGACGGATGCAAACGACGACGACCCGGATATGCTAATGGACTACGAGTTGGGACATTAAACATACAGACACTGACAGGAAAAGTGGAGGAGATTGTAGATGTGATGAAGAGAAGAAAACTGGATGTACTGGGCTTGGCAGAAACAAGATGGAAAGGAGAAGGTCGCAGAGAACTGAGGGAAGGGTACCGGTTGTACTGGAGTGGGAACAGTGAAGGAAGGAGCAGCGGAGTAGGAGTAGTTGTGAGAGATGGAATGAAGGAAGAGGTAAAGGGAATAAGTGACAGGATCATGAAGATCAGAGTAACTGTAAAGGGAAGAAGCCTGGAGATAGCCCAGGTATATGCCCCTCAAGTTGGATGTACAGCTCAAGAGAAGGAAGACTTTGAGGAGGAGCTACAACAGCAGTTGAATGGTCAGAGCATCATTGTCATGGGAGATTTGAATGCACATGTAGGAAGTGAAAGGCAAGGATATGAAAATGTATTGGGAGCAGAAGGATGGGGTAGCAGGAATGAAGAAGGGAGAAAGTTGCTGGATTTTTGCAAGAGAAACTGTTTAGTGGTAGGCAACTCCTGGTTCCGGAAGAAAGAAAGCCACAAGGTAACGTGGTACAGCAGTGATTTAACAAAGAAATCTTTGGTAGATTACATGCTGTACGACTGGGAAATGAAGAGAAGTGTCAGAGATATAAAGGTAATACCATCAGAGGCCTTAGATAGCGACCACAGAATACTTGTAATGAACCTGGGAGTTGTTAAGGATAGCAAGAGGACAGAGTACCAGGAAAGGAGAATCAAAGTATGGAAACTCAAGGAAAATGAAGTCAAGGAAGAATTCCAGAAGATAATAAGGGAAAGGATGCCAACAGACAATCCTAAAACAGGGGAAGAGGAATGGAAGCAATTCAAAAACACAATGGTGGAAGCTGCAGTGGCAGTATGTGGAAGAACAAGCAACAGAAAGCGGTGTAAAGAGACACCATGGTGGAATGAGAGAGTAAAAGAAGCTGTGGGAAGGAAGAACAAGGCTTTCAGAGTGTGGTTCCAGGAAAGAACTGATCTGGCAAGGGAAGATTATAAGATAAAGAAGAAAGAAGCAAACAAGATTGTCGCAGAGGAGAGGAAGAAGTGGATGGTAAAGTGGACAGAGATGATGGAGGAAGACAGCAGAGGAAATAAGAAAGTTCTTTATGGGATGGTCAAAAGTAAGAGAAGAGGTCTGCGAGAGGATGTGGTAATGATGGACAAAAACGCAAATGAGGTACACAACAAAGAGACACTCAAGACAGTGTGGAAAGAGTACTTTGAGGATTTGCTGAATCCAAATGGTCATAGGGAGGAAGACAATGTATTGGAAGATGGAGAAGACAACACAGGAATGGAAAAGGACCTGACTTGGAGAGAACTGGAAATGGCTATAGACAAGATGAAAGGAGGAAGGGCACCAGGTGTGGATGAAGTGAGTGTTGAAATGGTGAAGGCAGCAATGGAAGTTGGGAAACAGTGGCTGTACCGTGTGATGAGGGTGATATGGAAGGAGAAAAAGACCCCAGAAGAAAGGATTAATTGTCCCAATATTTAAGAAAGGAAGCAGAAAGGAGTGCAGAAATTACAGAGGAGTCACACTCATACCTCACTGTGCCAAGATATATGAAAAGATATTAGAAAGTAGAGTACGAGCCATAGTGGAGAGAAAATTGAGAGAGGAACAGTATGGATTCAGACCTGGGAGATCAACAGTGGATCTGATATTTTCAGTGAGACAGCTCCAGGAACACCACTACGAATTTGGAGAGGATCTGTTGATGGCCTTCCTGGACATCAAAAAGGCCTATGATAGTGTGTGTAGGGAGAAGGTTTGGAAAGCAATGGAAAACATGGGAGTGGAAAAAGAGACTGTAGGCAGAGTGAAGGAGATGTATTGTGGAAGTGTGAGTTGTGTGAAAGTTGAAGGGGAAAGAACAGACTGGTTCAGACAAATGAGTGGCCTGAAACAGGGTAGTGCGCTGTTACCCCTTCTCTTTATTGTGGTTATGGACGAGGTAATGACACGGATAGCAGGAAAGATAGGAGAAGATAAGATGAAAGCAATGGTGTTTGCAGATGATCTCATGGTCTGGGGAAACAAGGAGGAGGAAATTCAGGAGCAACTGAAGGCTTGGGAAGAAACAGTGGGAGAGTACGGATGGAAGTTCAACATCAGTAAATGTGAGATCCTGTTAACGACCAGGAAAAAGGACAGACCAATGAGTGGGATAACACTTGGAGGTGGACAGCTGAAGAAGGTGGAAAGTCTCAAGTACTTGGGAAGTATAGTGGAGGAAAATGGGAGAAATGACAAAGAGATTACGGAACGTGGCAGACAGGCAGATGCATTTCTGAGAAGCATTAGGAGCTTAGTGTGGAATAAAGATGTCCCACAAAAAAGCAAGGAAGTGCTATACAGAAGCTACTATATCCCGATACTGACCTATGCTTCAGAAACGTGGACAATGAAGAAAAGAGACATAAGCAGAATACAGGCAGGTGAAATGAAGTTCCTGCGAAGTAGGATCGGAGTAACAAGAAGAGACAGGGTGAGGAATGAAAAGGTCAGGGAAATGGTGAAAGAGGAGCCCTTGCAAGGTAGGATTGAGACATCAAGACTGAGGTGGTATGGACACTTAAAGAGAATGGATGAGAAGAAGATTCCCAAGAGGGTACATGAGATGCAGATGCAGAAGAAACGACCAAGGGGAAGACCAAGAGATAGATGGCTGAAAGGAGTGGAGGAATGTGTCAAGAAGGGACTGGACCAGAGTGACAGCGGAGAGGTGGTGGGAAGAAAGAACTAAGTGGCGAGGCTTATGTTCCAAACAGACCCAGCCTGGGGCTGGAAACTGTACAAGATGATGATGATGACAACGTCTAGTCTTTCAGACTGACTGTGAATTTTTTGTTTGTAGATATTGTTGTTAAACTTGAAATAGTTATTTTTAAGTGTGAAACTGAGGATCTCAATGAATTCATCAATTTCTACTTCTGATAGTTTCTAATTATTTTTAAGGTTATTTTTGATTATGTCTATTGTTCTTTGGACCGGTATGTTTGTATACATGTCTTTTATATCTATTGTATGAATGGAATGCATGGACTTGACATTCAATTTCTTAGTTTTTTCGCAAAAATGAAGTGAGTTCTTAAACGATTTATTAGCTTTAAAAGCGTACAAGGGGAAGCCATCCGCCCCATCAGCTGCGGATACTTCTGCGCCTGGAGACGTTCCGGTCCCCAGGTCTGCGCGCTCCCCACGGAGGTCCTCCCCGCCGCCGGAAATCGTCCCGAAGATCTTCCGCTGTTTCGACCCACTCTATGGCCTCGAATGAGGACATTGAGGTTATTGTCGACGTAGAGGGAGATACTACACCTTAGCGTCAGGTAGCATTAGCTGCTAACCTTTATATATTAGTTTTTCAGTTCACACAATGGCACTGTTACAGTGGAATTGTAACAGTTAAACAGGCATTTGACTGAGTTACGTCAGCTCATTGCACAATACGCAGCAAGTATAGTTTGTTTACAAGAAACTAATCTCCAGCCTGACCATCAGACGGTCATGAGAGGTTTCAGCCTATACTCAAAAGAGCGACCAGACACCGACCGAGCTTCCGGGGGCGTCTGCACTTTAGTTCGCTCGGACTGCTATAGTGAAGAGTTCCCACTCACCACTCCTATGGAAGCTATTGCAGTTCGCGTGTCATTGCCTATTATGACAACAATTTGTAACGTGTACCTTCCACCGAACCAGACCCTTGATATTAATGACGTCTTTGATCTTGTCGATCAACTTCCAGTCCCTTTCCTTATCGTGGGTGATTTCAACTCCCATCACCCCCAATGGGGATCACAATCTTCCTGCCCCAGAGGAAGGGACGTGGAGGGCTTAATTCAAGGGTTGGATTTATCGATATTAAATACAGGGGAAGCTACGCATTTTAGCTTTGCGCACGGCACGTACTCACACATTGACTTGAGTGTGTGTAGCCGTGCGCTGGTCCCCCTATTTGGTTGGTATGTACACGACGACCTCTGTGACAGTGACCATTTCCCGATCGTTCTTACTCTTCTGAACCAGAAGCCCGTGGAGTTCCCCAGTCGTTGGGTACTTAAGCGGGCAAATTGGCCCTCGTTTCAAGAACGAGCTGTGTTCGTTGATCTTGGTTGCCGGAGCGTCTATGACGAGGTACAGCACATCACCGATGTGCTTCTTGCCCACCGAAGAGTCCATTCCATCCTTTTCTGGGACTCCTCGTCGCAAACTCGTCCCCTGGTGGACTTACGATATTGCAGCGGCAATAATAGACCGTCGTCGCGCTCCTAAGCATTATCGGCGACACCCAAACATGGCCAATTTGGTGGCGTTTAAGAAATGTCGTGCCAAGGCACGGTTTCTTATCCGCCAGAGTAAGAAACAATCCTGGGAATGGTAGGTGTCTATCACTGCACATACCCCCTCCTCTCAAGTGTGGACTAACAGGGTGACCCGGGAAAACCGGGAATTCTCGGGGAATTATGAATTTCTGGAAAAATCAGGGATTTTTCTCAGTTTGGCTATATCCCGTAAAAGTGGAAGCAATATTTTCGAATTTCGCGGGAAGCTATCGCTCGCTACTGATGACAGTGCTCAGCCAATGAGCAGTGCCTTCTGAAGCTCAACTGAACACTTATGATGTGGCAACCTTTCCGATCGCCTTCTGCGCAGGAGCCAATTACGCCATTTTCTTGGGCCTTGAAGCATTTTGTTCGTTGCGATCAGTATTGCCAATTAGCGATTTTGTCGGTAGATGTAGCAACTTTGGCGACATTTTAAATTTAGTATTGTTTATACTAGCTTCTCTCGTAAACAGTTATGAATGCATTTCGTGACAAGCGCTTTCCCCCCCGATGTCAATGAACTATGACCTAGGCCTATATCCGTTTTACGTCTCGGCATGATGGGTTAAAATCACTGACTGGACTATCTTCTATATATATAAAGCTCAATGTTTGTCTGTCTGTTATGTATACAAATCTACACCGTTTCACCGATCTGAACCAAAATGTGTATACTTACCCTTTGGAACCCTGCGGGTAACCCTGTCAACTTTAAATTTTGGACAGACCACCCCATTCCCTGCATTTAGGCCCTTTTGCACAAATCTACACCGTTTCACCGATCTGCACCAAAATTTGTATACCTACCCTTTGGAACACTGCGAGTAACACTGTCCACTTAAAATTTCGGACAGACCACCCCATTCCGTGCATTTAGGCCCTTTGGTCCAAATCTACACCGTTTCACCGATTTGAACCAAAATTTGTATACTTATCCTTTGGAACCCTGCGAGTAACACTGTCTGCTTGAAATTGCGGACAGACCATTCCATTCCCTGCATTTAGGCCCTTTGTCCCAAATCTAAACCGTTTCACCGATCTAAAAAAAATTTGTATATTTACCCTTTGGAACACTGCGACTAACACTGTCTGCTGTAAATTGCGGAGAGGCTACTCCATCCCCTGCATTTAGGCCCTTTGGCACAAATCTACACCGTTTCATCGATCTGAACCAAAATTTGTATACTTACCCTTTGGAACCCTGCGAGTAACACTGTCCACTTAAAATTTCGGACAGACCACCCCATTCCCTGCATTTAGGTCCTTTGGCACAAATCTACACCGTTTCACCGATCAGAACCAACATTCGGATACTTATCCTTTGGTACCCTGCGAGTAATACTGTCTGCTTGAAATTGCGGACAAACCACTCCATTCCCTGCATTTAGGCCCTTTGGCACAAATCTACACCGTTTCACCGATCAGAACCAAAATCTGTATACTTACCCTTTGGATCCCTGCGTGTAACACTGTCTGCTTGAAATTGCGGACAGACCACTCCATTCCCTGCATTTAGGCCCTTAGGCCCAAATCTACACCGTTTCACCGATCTCAACCAAAATTTGTATATTTACCCTTTGGAACACTGCGACTAACACAGTCTGCTTGAAATTGCGGAGAGGCCACTCCAACCCCTGCATTTAGGCCGTCTGGCACAAATCTACACCGTTTCACCGATCTGACCCAAATTTTACATACTTACCCTTTGGAACCCGACAAGTAATACTGTTCACTTTAAATTTCGGACAGACCACACTATTCCCTGCTTTTTGGCCCTTTGGCACAAAACTACACCGTTTCACCGATATCAAATAATTACCCTTTGCAACCCGACGAGTAACACTTTCCACTCGAAATTTCGGACAGACCACTCCATTCCTCGCATTTAGGCCCTTTGGCACAAATCTACATCGTTCACTGATCGAAAACAAAACGTGTATACTTACCCTTTGGAACCCGATGAGTAACACTGTCCACTTGGAATTTCGGACAGACCCCTCCATTCCCTGCATTTAGGCCCTTTTGCACATATCTACATCGTTTCGCCGATCTGAACCTAAATTTGTATACCTACCCTTTGGAACCCGATGAGTAACACTGTCCACTTAAAACTTTGGACAGACAACTCCATTTCCTGCATTTAGGCCCTTTGGCAAAATCTACCCTGTTTCACCGATCTGAGCCAAATTTTACGTACTCACCCTTTGGAACCCGACGTGTAACACTTTCTACATGACATTTCGGATAGACCATTCCATTTACCGCATTTAGGCTCTTTGGCAAAAATCTACTTAGTTTCACCCATCTCAACCAATCTTCATGTAAGTTACTTACCCTTTGGAACCCGACGAGTAACACTGTCTGCTTGAACTTTCGGACAGAGCACTCCATTCCCTGTATTTAGACCCTTTGTCACAAATCTACATCGTTTCACCAATCTGGATCAAAATTTGTATACTTACTCTTTGGAACCCAACGAGTATCACTGTCCACTTTAAATTTCTGACATACCTCTCCATTCCCTGCATTTAGCTCAGGAATCACTCGGGGTTGCCAGCTTCCTAACTCACCCGCCATGAGCCCTTGAGGGTGTACCAGAAATGGTGGGGCTACACACACCCTGCCTCTTTGAGGGCCTTGAGCAGAAGACAGGGGATATAATGAAACGGAATAGAAGGCAGACCCCTCGAAGAATGAGGGCATCAGGAAAGATGAGACAACGGCCAATTAAGCGGGAAATTGAAAGATTCCCTAGCCCTCGGATGCCCTAATACAGTCGGGTTCGGAAGAGAACAAGAGTTGACCAAGGGAGGCCGACAGGAAAGAGAACTGAAAGGAGCCGGGCACCAGGAAGTAGAAGCGATGTCAGTCTCAGCTGGGGTCCGGTGGTCGCCAACCCACGTCCCACAAGTTGTGAGACTCTGGGGGGGGGGGGGGGGGGGAAGTTGTGAGAATAGCTTGCTGATTCATCCCGAGGTGACATGAGATGACTTTCCAGAGCTGTCTATACTGATGCCAGCACTGGGCCGTTGCTCAAGCCACTGTGGTGTTGCGAAAGAGTGAGTGATACCCCGGCCAATCTAAATACGACGGGGAACCCCGAACGTGTGTCATCATATTTCGTCATCATCTACGATCATCTCAGGTTCGTGCAGCTTGGACCCATTTTCTTTGCCGAGCAGTACGCCATAAGCTCTTTCACTAGACGCATCGAGTACAGGCCTAAGCCAGAAAATATGGTTGAGACTTTGGAAGGCATCGAAGGTAGAAATCTGAATTACCTATATCAGATTTAAAATTACACCATGTTCGTTTAGTAGTCATTTTTCATTACCTTATTATTATCATCATCATCATAAGTGCAAATGACCTAGATGTTACGCGCATCATACCACTAATCACCGCCGCATAAAGTCTTTCTCGACTGTGATTTTTAAAATATTTATTTTTATTACAGTACATTGTGTACATTATAAGTTGAAGTGTCAATTCAATACAGGTAGTAGTTTCCCTCATCATCCTCATCATAAGGGCAAATGACCTAGATGTTACGCCCATTACACCATTAATCACCACACACAATAAGTCTTCCTCGCCTGTGAATTTTGAAATATGTATTTCTATTACGGTAGTTTGTAAGTTTGACGTGTCAATTCAACAGTAGTTTTCATTATCATCCTTATCAAAAGGGCAAATGACCTAGATATTACGCCCTCATTGTCTTTGGGGGGGGGGGGGGGGCAAATGACCTAGATTTTATGTCCATTATATTTCTAAGGAGACTTTGATACATTATCATCATTCCACCGGGCAAAGCCGGGTACTACTGCTATTCCATTATATTATCATGTAGATAGCATGAGCAACAAATTCTTGTCAATTGTGCTCTGAAGGAAGTTCATTTTCCGTATTGACAGATTCACTAATATAACAAAGGAGAAACTGTTCCTCCTAGTCAATACATTTATTTACAACAAGTTATAAACTTGCTATTGTATGGTACATGTTTCGGGGCCTCTAGTGCTGGTCCCTTCTTCAGCCATAAATTAAGTTGCAAAATCCAGCATAATTAAAGATATCATAATAAAAAATACATAAAATGATGAGTGAATGGATGAAATGAGGTGAAAAAGAACATATTAATCATGAGAAGCAACATGAGTGCGCATCAGTAAAAAGTAATACCATTGGTAGTGCTAGGTTCTTGAGAATACACTTATATAGCACTGTACTAATGTTTGTGCATGTGGATATCACTTCACTTGGGATGTATGGCCTGTTGTTTATAATGCTGTTGACTGAAACTTGCTGTTCAAGCTGGGGCTTCTGAACTTACAGTCTTGTATTAGAGGGAAAAACACCGATTGTCATGTAATGAAATACATCATCATGATGAGGAGACGTCCAAGCATGGAAATAACATACTTTACTTAGACCAACTAAAACAGTTTTCTTTGTTGATCTAATTCACAGAATCTCAAATTACTTCAAGGCCCCATTATTGCTTCATCCAGTTGCTTAGATACCTTGGATATAAGGCTTCTAGATTATATGCATTGCCTAGGTCATGAAGTATCTAAATTTGTAACCATTGCACTCTCATTATTAAAATATTATTAAATTTAAAAATAATGACAATAAAAAATACTCATAAAATACAATATGAGATTAAAATTAAAATAAGGTGAGGTAATATAATTTTATATCTTTGTGACCTGGAATGGAACATAGAAAGGTAGATGGGGTTATAAGGGTGAGAGGATATGGAAGGGGGGGGAATATTGGGGGAGTTTGTGTTGGGGAATTCACGGTGGTTTGTTGTTGTCATCAATTTTATTCTTTATATATTCCGTTAGGGTGTTGTACAGGATATTCGTTTCAAAATTTATTTCATTAAGATTATGAAGAGGAGATAGTTTCTGTGCAGTGTTGATTTCTATCGCTTCTAGCACATTCATAGTGGTCCCCTTTCCTGTAAAATGGAGGATTTCTAGGTCTTTATCGATGTTGGTGAATTTATGATGTGACTCCTCCATGTGTGTTGCCATTGCCATTTTATAGGAAAGTCTATTGTTTTCAGAAAGCCTACACAAACTCATACTACCATAAGCAATAGTTCTAATCATCCTGGCAACCAAAAAAAGGCGGCCTTCTTCAGTATGATTCACGGAGCTTTCAACCTTTCCCTTTCAAAAAATGACCTCACCAGTGAAATAAAGACCATACGCCAAATGGCTAAAGTTAATGGTTTTAACTATCAATTCATCTCCAACATTATAAACAAAATAAGAAATAGACCTTCCACCCATTTAACACCAGATCATAAAGAAAAACCTGTATATGCGGTTTTCACTTATTTTAATGCACGTACATACAGCATCTCGAACATATTCAAAAAACACGGTTTAAAAATGGCCTATAAAACATCCAACACCAATGCCAATTTCTTCTTTAATTCGAACAAAGTAAATTCTATAGACAAATTCCATAGATCAGACATTTATAGACTTAATTGTTCCGAGTGCGATGCGAATTATTTGGGATAAACGGGTAGAGCATTCACAATCAGATACTACGAACATTTTAATGCCACAAAATACAGAAGATTCTCAGCAATGGCAACACACATGGAGGAGTCACATCATAAATTCACCAACATCGATAAAGACCTAGAAATCCTCCATTTTACAGGAAAGGGGACCACTATGAATGTGCTAGAAGCGATAGAAATCAACACTGCACAGAAACTATCTCCTCTTCATAATCTTAATGAAATAAATTTTGAAACGAATATCCTGTACAACACCCTAACGGAATATATAAAGAATAGAATTGATGACAACAACAAACCACCGTGAATTCCCCAACACAAACTCCCCCAATATCCCCCCCCCCCTTCCATATCCTCTCACCCTTATAACCCCATCTACCTTTCTATGTTCCATTCCAGGTCACAAAGATATAAAATTATATTACCTCACCTTATTTTAATTTTAATCTCATATTGTATTTTATGAGTATTTTTTATTGTCATTATTTTTAAATTTAATAATATTTTAATAATGAGAGTGCAATGGTTACAAATTTAGATACTTCATGACCTAGGCAATGCATATAATCTAGAAGCCTTATATCCAAGGTATCTAAGCAACTGGATGAAGCAATAATGGGGCCTTGAAGTAATTTGAGATTCTGTGAATTAGATCAACAAAGAAAACTGTTTTAGTTGGTCTAAGTAAAGTATGTTATTTCCATGCTTGGACGTCTCCTCATCATGATGATGTATTTTATTACATGACAATCGGTGTTTTTCCCTCTAATACAAGACTGTAAGTTCAGAAGCCCCAGCTTGAACAGCAAGTTTCAGTCAACAGCATTATAAACAACAGGCCATACATCCCAAGTGAAGTGATATCCACATGCACAAACATTAGTACAGTGCTATATAAGTGTATTCTCAAGAACTTAGCACTACCAATGGTATTACTTTTTACTGATGCGCACTCATGTTGCTTCTCATGATTAATATGTTCTTTTTCACCTCATTTCATCCATTCACTCATCATTTTATGTATTTTTTATTATGATATCTTTAATTATGCTGGATTTTGCAACTTAATTTATGGCTGAAGAAGGGACCAGCACTAGAGGCCCCGAAACATGTACCATACAATAGCAAGTTTATAACTTGTTGTAAATAATGTATTGACTAGGCGGAACAGTTTCTCCTTTGTTATATTAGTGAATCTGTCAATACGGAAAATGAACTTCTTTCAGAGCACAATTTACAATGAAGCAAGCCAAGCTAATTGCGCAAAGAAAGCGCGTTATAAGTTTAAAGATCTCAGGGTTAAATTGGCCAGCATAATTAAAGACATAGAGTTCCTTAAGAAATGTTAACATCATAACATCATCCCCAATCATTTCAAATCATATCAGAAAAAGGGCCCATTAAACAAGTATGAGGAAAGAACCCAAAGAATTATTAATAACAGGGTATTCCAAAGGGAAATCAAATTCTTATTCATTAAGAAGAACGACATTAATTGGAGGCTGGATTCAGACAGCTCCTTAACCTGGTCCATGAGGCAATTATAATTGGCTACATGGATAATTCTTGCCAGGCACGTCCACGTCGCGGGGATGGGCAACGGTACTGTAATATACCATGGAACTACAGTACCGGCTAAGTTCTGGTGAGGACCCAGTCCTATGGGGTATAACATAGGCCCCGTGCACAGGGTTACGTGCGAAGACCTCAACGGAATGTGCAGCGGGGAAGATGGACTTCGGAACGGTGGAGATTGCGGAAGAGGCAACCCAGTACTCAGGGAATAGTATGAGTACAGCATCAATCGGCAGCGTCTGTTTCCCAGGTTAGGGGCGGCTGCAAGGGCGTCTGTTTCCCTTGTTAGGGGCGGCCTGTATAACAGCTGGCAGTAGCTTCATAAAATGCCTTTGGGAGTGGTGACCCCATCGTAATAATAGCCTAAAATGGAAATGGCACTTCAAATGATTCGGAGAAGGTTAGGGCGTACCCTGCAGGCGACACGCAGTTCTTTTGGTACTGGGGGAACTGTGAGAAATGGGCGACCAGTAACCGAAATTAAAGTGGGAATCATGAATGTCATGACCCTGACAGACAAGGTGGAGGAGGTAATAGACTTCATGGAGAGGGAGAATGTTGGATTGATGGGGCTGAGTGAAGTGAAATGGAAAGGTAAAGGAAGGAAGAAATTGAGGAAAGGATATACATTATACTGGAGTGGTGGCCAAGAGGCAAAAATATGGCATGGGACTGATAACCTCGAAACAACTGGAGGAGTAAGTGCAAGTGGTCGAGTGTGTGAGTGACAGAATAATGAAAATTAGAATGAAGATGAAAACTGACGTGATGGACTTCATACAAGTGTATGCACCACAGACTGGAAACAGAGAAGAAGATATTGAAGTATTCCTGGAGGATGTAGAAAGAGTAATTTCAGATGTAGAAGTGGTGATCATAGGAGATATGAATGCAAAAGTCGGAAACGAGAGACAAGGAAAGGAAGAAGTCATTGGACCATATGGATATGGGAAAAAGAACCGGGAAGGAGAGGAACTTGTAAACTTTTGTGAAAGGAATGGACTGATAGTGGGTAATTCATGGTTTCGGAAGAAAAACAGCAGGAAAATTACGAGATATGGTTGGGGCGATAGAAGAACAAAATCAGTAATTGACTACTTTCTGGTGGAAAGGACTAATCGCAGAAAGCTGATAGATGTGACAGCTTTACCAGGAGAGGCATTTGATGGGGACCATAGAGCTGTGGTGGCAAAATTTAGATGGGAAAAATTGGAAAACCTAAAGGAGATCAGAGAAAGTAAAATAAAAGTATGGAAATAAAAAGACAAAACTGTACAGGAAGATTTTCAGGAGAGATTGAAGCAACGAATCCCAGTTACTGAAGTGGAAAACATAGAAGAGGAATGGTCACACTTTAAAAAGGCATTTGTTGGTGCAGCAGAGAGTACTTGTGGTAGGACATCAACAAGATTGAAAGAGAAGGAGACACCGTGGTGGAATGAGGAAGTGAGGAAAGCAGTGAAAGAAAAGAAGTCTGCATGGAAAGAATGGAACCGAGATCAAACAGAAGAAAGCAAAAGGAAGTATCACGACAGCAAACGGAGGTGTAAGAAAGTGGTAGGAGAAGAAAAGTTGGGAAGAATTTACATGAAGAATGGAAACAGATGTAAGTGGCAGTAAAAGGATGCTGTATGGGCTTCTAAGAAGTAAGAGGAAAGAAAGAGTTACTACAAAGCTAGTGAAAAAGGAAGATCGAGAGTTGTTAACACACCCAGAAGAGATAAAGGGTCGATGGAAGGAGTATTTCGATAAGCTATTGAATGTGAGCAATTGTACTGGTGAGATGGAAGTGACACAACCTGACGACTCTATAACAGAAGATGATATAACAATGCTGGAGGTGGAATTAGCAGTACAGAAAATGAAGATGGGAAAAGCAACAGGGGTGGATGAAATCAGTGTAGAAATGATAAAGGCTGCTGGACCTGTTGGTATGCAATGGTTGTATCGACTGCTAAAGTGTGTGTGGAAACGGAAATGTGTACCAGAAGACTGGGAGAAAGGGCTAATAATACCAGTGTTTAAGAATGGGTACAAGAAGGTGTGTGAAAACTATAGAGGGATCACCCTCATATCACAGATAGTAAAAATACTGGAAAGGATATTAGAATGAAGAATGAGAAGAAAGGTGGAAGGAGAGGAACAGTACGGCTTCAGGAGTGGAAGATCCACAGTGGACCCAATATTTAGCTTGAGGCAGGTGATGGAAAAGAACTGGGAATATGGAGAGGATTTGATCATGACTTTCATAGATCTAGAAAAGGCATATGATAGTGTCCCCAGAGAGAAGGTATGGGAAACCATGGTTAAGAAGAGACTGGGAAGAGAAATGTTGGAAATGATGCAAGCAATGTACAACAACTGTGTTAGCAGGGTACTGACCCCAGTTGGAAAGACAGATTGGTTTACGAACAAGACTGGACTAAGACAGGGGGGTGTGCTGTCACCTCTCTTGTTCATAATGGTGATGGATGAAATTGTAAAGGAAACAAAGGAAGCATATGGACATAAAGAAATGAAGTTACTGTTATTTGCGGATGATATTGTGGTCTGGGGAAGGAACACCGAAGAAGTGCAAAAACAACTAGATGCACTGAACGAAAATATTCAGAAGTATGGCCTGAAAATAAGTACAGTATAGAGAAAAGCAAGACCATGGTGATGACAAGAGGGGAAAGACAAGGAAAGGGCACTGTGAAAATTGGAAGTCAGAGTTAGGAAATTGTGGACACGTTCAAATACCTAGGAAGTGAATTGATGCAAACTGGTAGTTTGGACATGGAGATTGGCAGGAGGGTACAGCAGAGCAATGCATTCTATCAAAGTGTAAGAAAACTTGTTTGGGATAAGGAACTACCAAGGAAAAGCAAGGAGGTAATGTATAAAGTGTACTATGTTCCCATATTAACTTATGCAGCTAAGACTTGGACCCTGACAAGCAGGCAAGAGAGTAGAATCCAAGCCAGTGAAATGAAATTCCTAAGAAGTATGATAGGAAAGACAAGGAAAGACAGAGTGAATAATGAAGATGTTAGGAAGGAAGTTGGGATGGGAAAACTAAATGAGAGAATTGAGAAGAATAAACTAAGGTGGTTTGGACATGTAAAGAGGATGGAGGAAAATAGAATACCAAGACAGATGCTGGAGGCGAAGTGCAAGGGTAAGAGAGCAAGAGGAAGACCTAGAACAAGGTGGATTGATTCAGTGAAGAACAGCGTAAGAAAAAGAAATCTGGACTGGGACAAGATCGTGGAAGAAGAATGGTGGAAGGAAAGAGGAAAGTGGAGAAGTGCCATAAATACCCCGACCCGGCAGGAGCTGGATAAGGGGAAATGATGATGATGACCGATTACATTTGGAAGCGGCAAATATTTCAAAAAGAAATGATTGGGACAGATATTACTTCACTGTCAATCAAATAGTACATACCAAAATTAATAATAAAATACAGATTTTGGACAACAAGTTTTAAAACCTACTAGAAAAAGGCCATAACAGGCCAACAATCCTAGACAAACAAGTTTTACATAAATTCCAATCTCCAGTCAAAAAATTTATCTAAATTATCTCTCAATAATCAAGACTTGGAAATTCTAAACAAAGGTCCCAAATATAATTGGGAACAAGATCTCAGTAATCGAACACTCACAACCATGATTACTGAAACAGAAGTAGCAATTCGTAAACTGCCATTTGATAAACAGGGGGAAGCGAGATACGAAACCAATAAGGAAATTCAGAAAATAATTAATATCAACAAAAAAGTTAAAACTAAATCATTTTCAAGCTTGATTAATGTAAAAAAGAAAATAAATGATAACAACATAATCATTACCAAAGCTGATAAAAGCAACACAATCGTACTCCTAGAAAAAGAGGACTATATTAGTAAAACAAATAACTTCTTAAACAACCCTAATTTTGAAGAAATAAAGAAGGACCCTACACAGACCATTCAAAGAAAATTAAAAGGCATCATTAAAAATTCAATTTTTATTTTAAATGAAAAGCACACTAACATACTCATCAATATGAACCCAGGACTTCCCACTATGAAGTCCTTATCAAAAATACACAAGAATGGGATCCCAATTAGACCTATTATTAATTTCATAAACAGCCCACTTTATAAAATGTCTCAATTCATTCAAAGGTTTCTATATAAACATTATACTTTTAAAGCTAACAAATTTCTTAGAAGCACCCTTCATTTTTGCGAAAGTGCTATGAATTTAAAACTACATGATGAACATTCTTTGCATAGCATTGACGTGAAGGATATGTATACCAATATCCCAATTAACCCTACCATCAAAATTATTAAACAAAATTTTTCAGCCAGCAGCAAACTATCAAATGTTGAAATCAACGAATTCATATCATTGTTGGAATTCACCCTTAATAGCAATTATTTCTCCTTCAATAATAAAATATACAGGCAGAAGGAAGGCCTTCCCATGGGCTCCCCTTTATCTGGCATTATAGCAAATATTTATATGGATCATATGGAATACACTAAAATACATGGAAAATTTGCAGGTTTGGCATACTGGGGTCGATATGTTGATGACATTTTCATCATCATTGATAACACAATACAGAAAATTGACCAACTTGTAGAGAAACTTAACAGCTGTGACAGCAATATACAGTTCGTTCCAGAATCTGCAGTCAATAACTCGATTAATTTTCTGGATACCACAGTTTCCATAAAGAACAATAGACTTTCCTATAAAATCTTCAGAAAGCCTACACAAACTCATACTATCATAAGCAATAGCAATCATCCTGGCAACCACAAAAAGGTGGCCTTCTTTAGTATGATTCACAGAGCTTTCAACCTTCCCCTTTCAAAAAATGACCTCACCAGTGAAATAAAGACCATACGCCAAATAGCTAAAGTTAATGGTTTTAACTATCAATTCATCTCCAACATTATAAACAAAATAATAAATAGACCTTCCACCCATTTAACACCAGATCATGAAGGAAGACCTGTATACGCGGTTTTCACTTATTTTAATGCACGTACATACATGAAGTAATTTGAGATTCTGTGGATTAGATCAACAAAGAAAATTGTTTTAGTTGGTCTAAGTAAAGTATGTTTTTTCCATGCTTGGACGTCTCATCATGATGATGTATTTCATTACATGACAATCGGTGTTCTTCCCTCTAATACAAGACTGTAAGTTCAGAAGCCCCAGCTTGAACAGCAAGTTTCAGTCAACAGCATTATAAACAACAGGCCATACATCCCAAGTGAAGTGATATCCACATGCACAAACATTAGTACAGTGCTATATAAGTGTATTCTCAAGAACCTAGCACTACCAATCGTATTACTTTTTACTGATGCGCACTCATGTTGCTTCTCATGATTAATATGTTCTTTTTCACCTCATTTCATCCATTCACTTATCATTTTATGTATTTTTTATTATGATATCTTTAATTATGCTGGATTTTGCAACTTAATTTATGGCTGAAGAAGGGACCAGCACTAGAGGCCCCGAAACATGTACCATAAAATAGCAAGTTTATAACTTGTTGTAAATAAATGTATTGACTAGGCGGAACAGTTTCTCCTTTGTTTTATTAGTAAATTCTTGTCAGACGTAATTTAAGAATGGCGAGGTGCATGCAACACAAATCCCCCTCCCGTCCAATCTAAAAACACGTATAGCGGCCGATGTATTGAAGAAAGAGATATGCTCTCGCGGACTTTTTTTTTTTAGAACTTTTCATGATGAACAATTCTTACACTCATAGTATATTGATATTTTTAACGGTTTGCCCGGCGTAAGCTTAAAAAGCGCACGGACGCCTATTTTTTTTTTCGACTTATTCACTGATATCGTTACTGCTTGGCTTCCTTTGAAATGAAAATCCACAGCCTGCTTCCAGTCTCCGACTGGGTCAGGAATGGAATGAATGAAGCCCCCATCTAGCAGCGAGGATATGAACTGTGCCGGCTGCCGAGGCCTGACGCACTCCTCTGGGGCAATGATTGGCTTCCTATGAACATAAATAAATTATTTTCTTTCTATACTAAGTAGAGATTTAGGGACTATTTAAACTCCCATTAGCGATCGAATTTTGTCTACTACTGGGTGATGACGGGCTACGTTAATTTACGTAGTTTTGTATTGGTGCGCGGACAACCGGCTACGTAAATTAACGTTTTCTTAAAGTGCTTCATTCTTGTGTAATTTTCTCCTCTGCCGTTCATTAATCAAAATACTACGTGTTATTTACGAACTAAGGTCTTTGTTCAACTAAATGCAGATAGGTATATTGTTGTCCTGATAATGCTTTCGGTACTGGAAGTGAGGTTTTATAACACTCAGTTACCGCGTGTATTGTCAAGTGTTAGCATGGCGCGCGCGGAACTGACAGTGCGATAATCTGTTCCGACGAGTCTGTTGACGATAATAATACAAGTGAAATTGACAATGATAGCAGTGAAAGTAGTGACTATGTGGTTGATGGATGGACAAGTAAGTAAAATTACACGTATTTATGTTCCATCTTACTTCTCATGCCTGGTCCGCAGTAAGGAATAGAGTAGCGCGCGCCCGGGTAACAATGTGTTAGACCTGGGTTGACAATACTGTTTGCGCGGCTTTTCCATCCCGGTATTCTTTAATTATTGTCTGCTCCTACGTTCCTTAGCTAGGCTAGAACTAATGTCCAATTTTGTTTTTAATTGTGCCCAGGAAATGTTTTTGCAACACCTTTCAAACTCTACCTTGTATTATCAAGCAGACTTGGTTAAATTATTTTTAGCAGCTTCGGTGGCGCTGGTAGCATGCTGAGCTTCTTGAGCTTCTATGCCCAAGGTCGCGGGTTCAAACCCGGCCGAAGTCGTCGGATTTTTTAAGAGCATTAAAAATTCCTCAGTATGCCTTCCTTCGGAGGGGAAGTAAAGCTGACTGTCCCATGTCATAGATGTATGGCATGTTAAAGAACCTTCCACTAATTACACCTGTGTGAAGCTAAATTAGGTTAAAAACGTAAACAACGCTCAGGTTCTTACGTTCGTCACCAGGAGCCGACTGCGGTGGCATCTAGTAGCCAAGTTCTGAACTACTGTCGACCAAAGTATTATGTGCACTCGAGTTTGAAGGTTGTTTGTGAAGTAACCAATAGACCTACATAAAATCCAATCCATCGTTCTATTGCACGTTAGCTCATGTAGGTTTGGAATTTTTAATTTATATTTTAATATTTTTTGTCGCAGTTGGAGCACAAAAAGTGCACGTTTTTAAGCGTGTTTCAACCATGCGTCACATTTAAGAATTATTATCTCAAAAACCCGTCATCAGATCGAATCCAAATTTTAACACAATATACATTGGAATGTTGTATAACTGGTTTATTAATTTCAAAATGTTGCGTGTCCAAGAAAAAAAGTTATCATTTTTGTAAGGTAACTTTTTCTCGGCTCGGGGTGGTTGGAAAATGTAGTTCTTAGTTGCGATGTAATCCTTATACATCAAAAAGTTATGCTGTATGACTGTGAAATACGCAAATTAACTCACTTATTTTATATCGGTTTGTAATTGTAGGCGGAAATAACACATCGTTCACCACCTACCCGCTCCCGGAAAAGCTGTACAGCGTTGCCGAAATAGAGCCCATCACGCATCATGGCGTGCCTCGCTCGGAAGTGATGGGCTCCATCACAGCAACGCTGTACAGCTTTCCCGGAGCGGGTAGGTGGTGAACGATGTGTTATTTCCGCCTACAAATACAAACCGATATAAAATAAGTGAGTTAATTTACGTATTTCACAGTCATACAGCATAACATTTTGATGTATAAGGATTACATCGCAACTAAGAACTACATTTTTCCAACCACCCCGAGCCGAGAAAAAGTTACCTTACAAAAATGATAACAACTTTTTTTCTTGGACACGCAACATTTTGAAATTAATAAACCAGGTATACAACATTCCAATGTATATTGTGTTAAAATTTGAATTCGATCTGATGACGGGTTTTTGAGATAATAATTCTTAAATGTGACGCTTGGTTGAAACACGCTTAAAAACGTGCACTTTTTGTGTTCCAACTGCAACAAAAAATATTAAAATATAAATTAAAAATTCCAAACCTACATGAGCTAACGTAAAATAGAACGACGAAAATGATGATGTTATTGGATTTTATGTAGGTCTATTGGTTACTTCACAAACAACCTTCAAACTCGAGTACACATAATACTTTGGTCGACAGTAGTAGTTGTTGACGGTGGCGTTTGGCGGCAAAAAGTAGGAACTACTTGAAAAATTCAAAGTATGCAGTCCTTACTTGAATTAAGAAACAGAAACACACACTAATACAGTCATCACAATTAACACCGGTTATCAGACAGATTCTACACACACCCAAAGTACACGGGGCTACATGACCGCGTTGTCGTAGCCCCTAAACTGAGAAACCAACCAACCTAAATTATTTTAGACTGATAATAGTGTGTTCTGACCTCTTGAAACATCATTCATAATGATTTCCTTCATTTAAATGTATTTATAAATTAATAAATTCATTAACTCAGTTACCTCTGTCATGACGAGGTGGACCTAATTGAGAGTGAGAACTTGGAATATGCCTCCCTTTGTCCCTTTGTAACGTGTTTTTCGAGGGTTTTTTATGCAACTGGCATAAGTCAGTAGGAAGCCATTCTATATTTATTTACGCGGCAAATTGTTCAGCCAAGATAATTTTTCATGTTAATTTATTATTATTATTAATTTATTATAATTATTATTAAGATATTTTCGGAGCATTTTATAAAAATTATAAGCATACAGATAGGTTTTCTATGTCTTAGAAAACGCTAACAAGCAAATTATTACGAACGACGATATCATAGAAAATTATGCGATTACGGAATTTTACGGAGTTTTCGTCAGTTAGGGTATATTGAGAGACGTGACTCACTGGGAATTCTAATACAAGCTGATTCCTGTCGAGGAGCATGACGCAATCTTGGGTCGCATCGTCAAGAAGAGGCGAATTGTTGAAACGGAACCCTGTCGCCGAGTGTAATGACCCGGAGGAGGAGAAGATCGCGTGGTGGTTCAGCCAATCAGGGGAGACGACGTAAGCTAGTTGGGACTGAAGAGTGGGGAGCCGGCATGTGGATATATATCGTTCGACGCGCCGTGAAACGCGGACAATCTGTGTAGAACTTGCAGTGTACGGTCGCAAGTGCGTGACTCTCCGATGTTCAGTGGAGTTAGCGACGAACTTTTGTAAAACGTAACCAGTGCGGTTTTACGAGAGTTTGGGTCCGATGTACGGACCATAGAATTATCTAATCTACCAGAATATCATCAAATTTCGACGGAGATGACGACGTCCAGGAGACTGTGGGAAGCACACAGCATCATCAAGAACGAGGGAAATGCTTTGGCAATTTCCAGGGGTAAGCGCTAATGACGCAGAAATACGCAATCTCTCATTTTTCTTTGTTTTATATTTCATAATTCAGTAACTTCATAGCTTGGAAATAAGAGTAAAATCAATTTATCAGACTCCGTTTTCACGTAATTTTCTATCGGTAATATTCAAATCACAACGCTCCAATTTAAATTTTAAACTTATTATTATTATTAATTTTGCTATACTTGTTTTATATAATAAATTCATTTCTTTTACAATGCAATCTTTGCTTTCAGTAGGTAGCATTAGATATAGACCAATTCCTTCTCCTGATACAATTGTTTGTTGGGTTAATGATCAAATCATACCACGATCTGAGTGAATAGAGTCTTGAATGTGTTCTGCCAGAGCTAGACGTTGTTAAATACAAATTTAGATTTCAACATTGCATTGAGGTCTTGGCGCCCATTAAAACAACATAGCTTAGGCAAAGGTAAACAGTTACATTTCTCTCCCAACAGTGTGGGCTAGCGAAACCATTACATTTGTCGCCGACAACTTGGGGCTGAAACCTAATAACATTTGTGGAAGGAGAAGGGTATATATTTCTGTGCCTGTATTTTGGGGGTTATTTGTCTTTATCAGTGTATATCATTATGGGGGATGAGAAAGAAAGACAGATGAGGTTACGTAGTGGTCATCAACTGGAGAATGATGATACGAGCAGTATGTCGAGTGATGGTAGTACCGGGGTAGCGGAGGTAAATCCCGATACTGAAACAGGGAGTGTAGGCGGCCAACCAGAATTAAAAACTTTACTTCTCGAGTTCATGTATCAGAACAAAGTTAGTAGTGATGCTTTAAATGCAAAATTAGAACAGAATAATGCAAAATTAGAACAAAACAGTAGGGAAAATAAAGAAAGTACAGAAGCTTTAAATGCAAAATTAGAACAGAATAATGCAAAATTAGAACAAAACAGTAGGGAAAATAAAGAAAGTACAGAAGCGTTAAATGCAAAATTAGAACAGAATAATGCAAGATTAGAACAAAACAGTAAGGAAAATAGAGAGAGTACTGAAACTTTAAATGCTAAATTAGAACAAAACCGTAGGGAAATGAGTGACAAATTCGAACTGATTAGAGGTGAGATCAGGGGGGTGATGGAAGAAAAGGCTAAAGAGATTATTGCAGATGTAGACAGAAAATTAGGAAAAGTACAGGAGGAGTTGGAAATTAGAATCAGTACACAGGCTGAAAATTTAAAAGAACTAGTGCAACTGGAAACACAGCAGGTCAAAAAGCAATTGGGGGGAGAAATTGACAAAATTCAGGTAGCTACTAAAGAGGTTAAGGAACAGCTGGGGGGTAGAATGGAGAAAGTCCACTCACAAATAGTTGCAGAAGTAAATGATTTAAGAGAGAGTAATAGGGAAAGCATTAGCAAGATTGAGGAGAAACAAGCAAAGCTATATGATAAAGTAGAAGAATCAGAAGGAAACATTAAATTAACAGTAAACAGTATTGAGAGGAAGGCTGAGGAGAAAAATCGCAGAATTAGAGTTAAAATTAAAAGCTAGGATCAGGCAAGAAAATAGTCAGAATAGGCCAGTTTTTGTGAATAGCACACACAGGGAGGTAGAACTGGGTAAGTTCAGCAATCGACAGGGGTGCCCAATGGAGTTCATGAACACTATAGAAAATAAATTCGGGGAAAGGTTGGAAAATGGTAGTATTGAGTGGTGCCAGGTAGTTGAAATTTTAGAACAAGTGTTTGTGGGGGAAACGAGGAATTGGTTTGCTGTCTACAGAGACAAGTTTACTGATATCAATGATTTTAAAATGAAATTCTGTGAAAAGTTCTGGAATGAGGTTATTCAGTCGTAGCATCGTGAGGGAGTAGTGTGTGGTAAATATAACCCTAAAGGAAGCTCCACCATGACCGAATACTTTTTAGGGCAGGTATTAGTGTGTAAATATCTGGATGGCTTGAAGGAGGAAAGTGATGTGGTAAGGTTGCTACTTAGGCACTTTCCCTATAGGATCAAGGAGGCTGCTTGTATCCAGAATGTAAAGACTATATCACAAGTAGAAAATTTGTTAAGCACATTTGATGCACTAGGGAGAGGGGGTTATGATGACAATTTCAATCGGAACCAGGGTAATAATAATAATAGACCTAATGAAGCCAGGCATCAAGAAGTTCAAGGGAACGGTGGCGAAGGGGCCAACGCTCAAAATAGAAATAATAATAATCAGCTAAATCAGAACAGAGGAAATGGCTATGGTAATCAGTATCAAGGGAGGAACAATGATTTCAGGGGAAATCAAGGGAGGAACAATGATTACAGGGGAAATCAAGGGAGAAACAATGATTTCAGGGGAAATCAAGGGAGAAATTATAATGACAATAATTACAACCAGAATAGGGGTCAAGGAAGAGGACAGCCTAGTGGTAGTGATATACAGCCAAACAATGACAACACAGCCCAGAACAACCAGACCAGTTTAGTAGTTAGTAGTACTACGGCCAGCTGTAGCGGTTCTTTAAACGCGAACCAGGCTGCGAAGTAAGGTCAGAATCTCAGTCTGTAGCATGCCCTGTCCATACAATTATACAGGAACCCTATGACCTAAATGTAAGAAATGAATTATTACATGAACTAAATGATGAAGGTATTATTCAGGAAGTGGTTAGTAAGAGCCCCATAGTTAAATTTAACGTGTCCGAGGCGTACACAGATGTTTTAATTGATAGTGGTTGTATGAAGAGTTGCATAAGTAGTGCATTTTATGATGAAAGGAACTGGAGTAAATTTTGAGGAGATGCCAATTAAAAGCACTTTTGTTATCACAGCTGTTGGGAAGAGGTCTAAAGTAATTTCTAAGCAAGTTTTAGTAGACATTAAAATTAATAATCATGTAGAGAAGCAGATTTGCCTTGTAATTCCAAATTTAGTATTCAGTGTTATCTTGGGTTCAGAGTGGCTAAGTAGAGTGTCTGGTAACTTATGTTATGATGTAGGGAGTTTGAAATTTAAATGGGGAGATTCTGAAGTAGAAGTAGCGTTCAATGACCAAATTCAGAGAAGTAGTGTTGTAGGTGTGATTTGTACTTTAAATGAGATATCGCCAGCCGTAGAGCGGGGTTCTCCATGTTTTGTGGGCAGTGTGATTACGAACGGAAGTCTAGAGGACTCGTTACGTGATGCTGCATTTCAGGGAGATATAGAGGTGGAACAATGTGTTCGGCTCTATGGTGTGTTATGGTGTAATAGGAGAGTGTTTGAGGATCGCATTGGTATGGCCAATTGCTATACACATTCATTGAACGTTATTGATAGGTCAGTATTCACAGGACATAGATATCCTGTACCTTTCGCTTATCAGAGTGCAGTTGAGGCACAAATTAATCAGATGCTTGAAGATGGGATTATTGAGCACTCGAACAGTCCATATGTTAATTCTTTGATCACGGTACCCAAGACCGACGGCACTGTTCGTATTTGTTTAGACGCTCGTTTGGTTAACAGTAGAATTAGTTCAGATCAGCTGAAATCTATGTCAATAGAGGAATTAATGCAAACATTTGAGGGGAAGAAGTATTTCACTTGTGTAGATTTGAGTTCCAGTTTTAGGCAAGTGCCACTTATGTACGAAGATAGACCATTTACAGCTTTTAGTCATAAATATAACCTTTATCAATTTTGTAGAACACCTTATGGGTTAAAGAGTAGTTCAGCAGCTTTAATTAGGGCTTTAAACATCGCATTAGGGGATGACACAGGAGAGTTTGTAACCATTTACATAGATGATATGGTAATTAGTTCACGCAGTTTTGAGGAGCATCTACATCATTTAAATATAGTTTTTCAGAAGTTAGATCAGGCAGGGTTCACTTTGAAGCTGTCTAAGTCGTCATTCTGTCAGTCAGAAGTGACATTTTTAGGTCATAGAGTGTCGAGTAGAGGTGTAACACCAGAAGAAAGTAGGGTTAATAAGATACTTAACGCAGAGGTGCCACAGAATGTTAAACAGTTAAAAACTTACCTGGGAATTTGCAACTTTTTCAGGAGGTTCGTTCTTAAATACTCAGGGTTGGTAGAACCATTCAGGGAATTGCTTAAAAGTGGGACTCGGTGGAGATGGGAGTCCAAGCATGAACAGGCTTTTAGAGCGCTGAAGGAAGGTTTTGAGAAAGCTGTAGTGCTGAAATATCCGTTAAAAGATAAGGAATATGTGGTTATGACAGATGCTTCACATATAGGCATTGCTGGAGTATTATGTCAGAAGGATGATGAGGGTAATCTGTGCATTGTATCTTTAGCCTCGCGAGGACTGACAGCAGCAGAGAAAAGATACACGATTACTGAGTTAGAGCTTTTAGGTATTGTTTTCAGTTTAGGGAAATTTAGAATGTATTTAGTAGGGGGGAAATTTGAGATCCACACAGATCACCATGCATTACTGTATATGAGGACTTGTAAACTCAGTTCTAACAGAGTTAGTAGGTGGATTCTTGCTCTGCAGGAATACGAGTTCACAGTAAAATATATTAAAGGTAAAGATAACATTCTTGCAGACATGCTATCGAGGGACACTAATTTATGTAGGGATTATCCTGTGGTTAAAGCAGAGGACGGTATTTTAATATGTGCATGTGTGGACAGTAGCAACAGGGCATCGTTACAGACACTGAGAAATATGCTAGTGGAGCAACGTGATGACGTTAAGTTAAAGGAGCCACTGGCTAGGTTGGAAATAGGTGAAGAAGAGTATGTGAAAGTAGGACGGTTCACGTACAAGATGCAGGATGGGCTTCTTGCAAGGAAATGTAGGAATAATCGGTGGGCAATATGTGTTCCTGCCACTTTGCGGGAGGAGCTAATTTGGTTCATTCATAGGGAATTAGGACACTTTGGTGCTGCCAAGGTCTTCTATGAAATTGGTCGTGACTTCATTTGGAGTAAAATGGGAAGGGACGTTAGGAGGATTTTAGCTAAGTGTGACACCTGTCAAAGGAGTAAATATCCAGTTAAATATTTAGTGGGGGAGAGATCTGCAGTTCTCACCAGTAGTCCCGGCGAACTACTGTGTGTGGATTTATTTGGCCCGATCGTTAAAGGACAGTACGGCTACGAGTACATTTTTATAGTTATTGACGCTTTTAGTAAGTATGTCAAGCTATATCCGCTAAGGAAAGCCACGGGACTAGCGTGTAGCCGTCTGATCATTAATAAGTATGTACCTGAGTTTGGCATTCCTCTCAGGATACTATCTGACAGTGGACCACAGTTTACTGCAAAGAAATGGAGAACCAGTATGCAGGAAGCTGGTATAACACACGTTCATTCCTCTGTAAGGTACCCTCAGGGTAATTCTGCAGAGCGTCCATTAAGGGAAGTGGCTCGTCTTTTTCGAACTCTAGTGCATGACAAGCATGCGGCCTGGGTTGGACATCTTCCCAAGGTCGAGACTTGGCTGAATTCTGTCCAGCATGAGAGCACGAAATTGACGCCATACGAAGTTCACTTCGGAAATAGACCACAAAATGAACTAGCGAGGGTGTTGGGATTAAATGAGGGTAAGCAACCGGGGATGGATTACATTGTCCAGTTGGCGAAACAGAATTTATCTAAATCAGCACAAAAGAGAATTCGCCAACAAAAAGAAACTAAATTTGACCTATTCGAGCCGGGAGACAGAGTCTTACTTAGAGTGCCGAAACAGTCAAATAAGCTAGAGAAAGTCATGTCCAAGTTCTTTTATCTCTACGAGGGCCCATTTATAGTTTCCAAACGTATTGGCAAAACAGCATATGTGCTGGAGAATAGTGAGGGAAACAGATTATACGGGACGTATAATATACATAGTCTACGAAAATATGTGTCATAAAGTGAGTGTGTTTAGCTGGCGAGCCAGCCTATCAAATGAGTAAGTGTGGTATCTGGTGCGTGGAAGATCTGGTCTTAAGGCAGGCGTATCGGAAGTCACACAGGGGGGTAGTATGTAAGTAAATGAGAGTTTTTAAGGTACAGGGAAATATGACGGGATTGTCGGATGCTGTTGAGCACTAAATTGTCTCGATGCACCAAGGCCATTTTGGCAGCGCTGATGGGTTCCCATTTATCTCCAAGAGATGGGGGAGCGCTTGTATAGGGCTTGTTAGCTTAAGGCGTCCACGAGATAAAAGATGGGCCATCAGAATGCGAGACAGTCCTTCATGAAACTCATACATATCAGCACACGTGATTTCTGTTTACGGCCTCGCCATGTAAGATTTGTAAGTGTGTAATTTAAGGTAATTTGTACAAAGGTATTATTTGTGTCAGGAGAAATGGTCTGTGTTGAGAACTAGTATTAAGTAGAATATGGTCTACGGGAACTTAAGAAGACAGGGCGATTACGGCACAGAAATATTTGGTGTTATATGTAATGCGCATTTACTGTTTTTTTTCAGAAGTCAATATTAATTTAATCTACTTCAAAGAGAGATTAAGTATTATGGTCACGAGGCGCTGCCACAATCGTGTGCTCAGTGATAAGTGAGATTAAATTTCACCATAAGGAAGGGACCTCCAGTGAAATTAGGAAGTTCAATGATGATATAAATATATCAGAACACCTTCAATGCGTGTGATATGACATCATAAATACATAGTGCTCACACATTAATTATGTCTATTTCTCCAACATAGAGCAATTTGAGAGGCGGAAATATCCATGGAACACTATTCTATATGTAAAACATGGGACTGGTTGCAAAGTGCAATCCATAGTGACAACAAACTTTGACGCAAAGTGCGTGAAGAAAAATTATGAGTGTATATATCTGTAATTTAGGGTGATTTCATTTATGTAATATGTATTTTGGATGGGGTTTATTAACGTGTCTGGGATAATCGGATAATGGACCGTCGTCACGGTAAATCATCCGATGATCCGAGGCGAATATGTAACGTGTTTTTCGAGGGTTTTTTATGCAACTGGCATAAGTCAGTAGGAAGCCATTCTATATTTATTTACGCGGCAAATTGTTCAGCCAAGATAATTTTTCATGTTAATTTATTATTATTATTAATTTATTATAATTATTATTAAGATATTTTCGGAGCATTTTATAAAAATTATAAGCATACAGATAGGTTTTCTATGTCTTAGAAAACGCTAACAAGCAAATTATTACGAACGACGATATCATAGAAAATTATGCGATTACGGAATTTTACGGAGTTTTCGTCAGTTAGGGTATATTGAGAGACGTGACTCACTGGGAATTCTAATACAAGCTGATTCCTGTCGAGGAGCATGACGCAATCTTGGGTCGCATCGTCAAGAAGAGGCGAATTGTTGAAACGGAACCCTGTCGCCGAGTGTAATGACCCGGAGGAGGAGAAGATCGCGTGGTGGTTCAGCCAATCAGGGGAGACGACGTAAGCTAGTTGGGACTGAAGAGTGGGGAGCCGGCATGTGGATATATATCGTTCGACGCGCCGTGAAACGCGGACAATCTGTGTAGAACTTGCAGTGTACGGTCGCAAGTGCGTGACTCTCCGATGTTCAGTGGAGTTAGCGACGAACTTTTGTAAAACGTAACCAGTGCGGTTTTACGAGAGTTTGGGTCCGATGTACGGACCATAGAATTATCTAATCTACCAGAATATCATCAAATTTCGACGGAGATGACGACGTCCAGGAGACTGTGGGAAGCACACAGCATCATCAAGAACGAGGGAAATGCTTTGGCAATTTCCAGGGGTAAGCGCTAATGACGCAGAAATACGCAATCTCTCATTTTTCTTTGTTTTATATTTCATAATTCAGTAACTTCATAGCTTGGAAATAAGAGTAAAATCAATTTATCAGACTCCGTTTTCACGTAATTTTCTATCGGTAATATTCAAATCACAACGCTCCAATTTAAATTTTAAACTTATTATTATTATTAATTTTGCTATACTTGTTTTATATAATAAATTCATTTCTTTTACAATGCAATCTTTGCTTTCAGTAGGTAGCATTAGATATAGACCAATTCCTTCTCCTGATACAATTGTTTGTTGGGTTAATGATCAAATCATACCACGATCTGAGTGAATAGAGTCTTGAATGTGTTCTGCCAGAGCTAGACGTTGTTAAATACAAATTTAGATTTCAACATTGCATTGAGGTCTTGGCGCCCATTAAAACAACATAGCTTAGGCAAAGGTAAACAGTTACATTTCTCTCCCAACAGTGTGGGCTAGCGAAACCATTACACCTTGGATATGTATAAATGACTGTGTAGGCCTATATTCAGACTTATGCTACCGAATATCATCATTCCTGCGATGTAGGATCAGTGATTTCAATGGTAATGAATGGTTTTACAAATTAAATATTGGTCTAAGATGATCACACTCATATGATACACACCTTGATGTGTGTATTCAACCTCCCGTTGTCCCTTTTATTGGGGGGATTTACCGTAGTGAAAGCTGCATGACTTCATAAACCTTGCTTATTTTACTGGACAGTAAGTTCACTTATAATATTTTATTTAAATAAATTTATTTTCGCAACTGTTTCCCTTGTGCCGCCATTGCTCACATCTGTTTGGCTCCTGGAATTTCCGAGAACAGGAAACATAAAACTTAATCCTATTTTCCATTTGCTTTCCTGGATTACATTTTGTTTCTTGTTCCTGGAGAGCGCTTAAAACGAACCCAAAAATAGCGTTCATTTCATCACACTTCCTGTTCCCGGGCGAATGTGTAGCAGTCTTAACTCAGGGAATTCTCTCATTAATCTTGGAAAAATCAGGGAATATTCAGGGAATTCTTTTAAGACGAGTTGGTAGACACCCTATACTAAACTACGACACATTTCGGGAATTCAGACATCTTCTACTGTACCGGGAATTTCCATTGATAATGAATTGGTTACAGATCCTTATCGCGTTGCAAACCATCTCGCATGGTATTTTGCTCATATATCCGGTTCCGATAACTATGATCCAGATTTCGTGAGGCAGAACATTCCCAGCTCAGTTTTGCTTCCCGCGCTTCGGAGGAGTACAACGTGCCCTTCACGGAGTGGGAACTCTGCGGAGCGCTGGCGCTCTGCAAGGACACGTCTCCCGGTCCGGATAATATTCACAGCCAGATGCTTAAACACTTTAACCATGAGGGCATTCATTATTTGCTCAGGGTGTTTAATTGTTTCTGGTTGGAAGGTGTGTTTCCAGCGCAATGGCAGGATGGTATAATTATACCTATCCTGAAGCCCGAAAAGAGCCCAATTTGACAGGAAGTTACAGACCTATTTGTCTCATAAACGGTCTGTGCAAGCTCTTTGAGAGGATGGTCAATCGGCGACTGGTGTGGGTCCTGGAGAAACGAGGACTCCTGTCTGAATACCAGTGTGCTTTCAGGGCGTCTCGGTGTACCAACGACCATCTGGTACGCCTGGAGACCGCCATACAGGACGCTTTGCTCCGGAGACAGCACCTCGTCGCTGTTTTCTTTGACCTCGAGAAGGCCTATGACACCACTTGGCGTTACGGTATCCTCTCTACCCTGCATCAATGGAAATTCCGAGGTAACTTGCCGGTCTTTATTGCCAATTTTCTGTCCCTTCGCCTCTTCCGTGTCCGAATAGGGGGGACATATTCGCACTATCAGGTGCAGGAAAACAGAGTCCCACAGTGATCGGTGCTTAGCGTAACATTATTTGCGATTGCCATCAACGGTATAGTCGCTGCTGTTGGTCCAGCAGTGGTACCGTCGCTATATGTAGACGACTTCGCTCTACATTATAGTGCGCAAATTATGGCGGTCGCTGAACGACAGCTGCAACAAGCTATTCGGAGAGTGGAACGCTGGACACTAGAGCATGGCTTTCGGTTCCCAACCTCTAAGACCTCGGTTGTCCATTTCTGCCGAAAGCGCACTCTCCATCCCGATCCTGAGCTTTATCTGGGAAATGTAGTTTTGCCTGTTGTTGCTGCGTACCGGTTCCTTGGGCTTCTTTTCGACCAGAAGTTAACGTGGGAGCCACACGTGCGGTGTTTGAAAACTGCCTGTGCTAGGAAGCTCAACATGTTGCTGTTTCTTAGCGACACATCATACGTTTTTATAAGGCACTTATTTTATCTAGGTTAGATTATGGATGTGTAGCGTATGGTTCGGCACGTAAGTCATTGCTTGTTAAACTGGACAGCGTCCACCACAGTGGAATGAGGCTGGCGACGAGAGCCTTTCGGACGAGCCCAGTTGTCAGCTTGCTCGCCGAGGCTGGTGTACCTACTTTACACCTGAGGCGCCAACAAGTACTGCTGACCTATGCTGCAACTATTCGACAGATGCCACTTCATCCAAGTTATCCGTGTTTGTTTAATAATCCGAATCACCGGCTGTATGATGCGCTTGCCCGAGCCACTTGGCCGGCGGGGATTCGCTTGGATGACTCATACCGGCAGTTCCGATTTCCTTCTGTCTCCTGTATCGTCCGAGTACCTAGCAAGGCCCCTCAGTGGATGGTCTCTCGCCCTGATATCATCCTGGATCTGCACACCGGACCCAAGTCGGACACGGACTCCTCCGTCCATCGGAGGTTGTTCCAGTCCGTGGTGGGCCGGTATCCAGGATCAGGGCTTCTATTCAGGGATGGTTCGAGGATAAACAAGAAAGTAGGCTGTGCATTTGTGTTTGAGGATCGTCTGTTTCTCTTTCCACTTCCCGAGGCGTGTAGCGTGTACACAGCGGAGCTCTATGCCCTCTTAGAGGCTCTGTAGTACAAGTTATCAGACGATCACCAGCACTTTCTTGTGTGTACTGACTCTTAGTGCGCTGCAAGAGATCGATGTGTGTTTCCCGATGCACCCGCTGGTCCAGCGTGTGCACGACCTGCTCGTCAGTGCGTATAACGCTGGAACCGGGTTGACGTTTGTGCGGCTTCCCAGCCACATGCGTATTGCGGGAAACATGCTTGCTGGTCAGGCGGCGAGAGAGGCAGTGGCACTGCCCTCGCTACCGTATAAGGTGCCTGCTAGTGATGTGCGGTCTCAGTTGCGACATTCGATCCTGTCGCATTGGGAGGAAGCGTGGCGTGCCACGCCTCCACCCAACAAACTGAGAGGCATCAAGGAGACAACAAAGGTGTGGAAATCTTCCTTCCGATTTCTCCGGAAGGAAGCTGTTGTACTCTGTCGGCTCCGGATCGGCCATGGGATTGCTACGCACTCCCACTTGCTAAAGAGAGAAGATCCCCCTGTGTGTACTTGCGGCGCCCACCTTACCGTGGCGCACATTCTCTTGGAGTGTGTGGACCTGGCCAATCTGCGAAGGACTCTTATTCTCCGTGATGACTGGCCGTCAGTAGACCTCGTCATCCGGTTCATGAGGGAGAGTGGATACTTCTTTAAGTTTTAATGTCAGTTGAGACTTTTAATTCTGGTTAAGTCTGTTTTATGTTTTTTATTGCGTTCATCTATTTGATTGTTTACTATGCCTTACTTGTTTTATTGTTTTTTACCATCTGCCTTTTATTCTTTTTATTCAAATAAGGGATAATTGTTGGCGCTCACTGTCTATTTTATATAAACCATCTTCGTTTCATCCATGGCAGTGAGCAGTTTTTATCTTCATCCTTTCATTTCACGCCATTTCATTTCATCAGGGGCCTATAACCTCGATGTTAGGCCCCTTAAAACAACAATTATCATCATCATCATAAATTAGGAATGGAATATTCAATACTCTTCCTCTCAGAATAAATCTCGGAATGAAATTCAAATCAATTCCACTGAGCGTAAAATTAAATCCATTGCATTGCATTTTATTCCTCTCGAAATGAAATATTGAATGGTATACTGAATTTTATGCCGAACGGAATAAAATTAAATCCAAAGAATTTAATTTAATTCTACTCGGAAAGAAGCATTATCCACTCCGGTGGGAAAGAAATTAAATCCATACGCATTAATTCTATTCCTCTCGGAAATAAATTGTGAATAAAAAATTTAATTATATTCTGGCAGGAATGAAATTAAATGCATGGAATGAAACTCTGAACAAAATGCTTCGGTCTTTTTCACCCGGAGTGAAATGCAATCCAAACAATTCAATTCTATTCTTCTCGCAACCAAACTATGGATGAACATTTACTTTAATTGCAGCTGGAGTCGAATTAAATCCATGGAATATAGTTCAAATGATCATTTAATTCTATTCCCGTTGGAGTGAAATTAAATCCATACAATTTAATTCTATTCTGCTTGGAATTTAACTCAGAACAGACATTTAACTCTATTCCGGCCGGAGTGAAATTAAATCAGTACAATTTAATTAGAATGAGCATTTATTTCTACTCCTGCCGGAGTGAAATTAAATTCATAGAATTCAAGTCTATTGCTGTTGGAATGAAACTGTGGACAAATATTTAATTCTATTCCAGCCGGAGTGAAATTAAATTCATACAATTTAATTTATTTCCGCTCGGAATGAAATCCAGTCCATACACTTAAATTCGAATGAGCATTTAATTCTATTCCAGCCAGAGTGAAATTAAATTCATCCAATTTTATTTTATTCTGGCAAGTGTGAAATTAAACTCATAAAATTTAATTCTATTCAGGCCGGAGTGAAATTAAACCCATACAATTTAATTCTATTCTTGTCGGAATGAAACTGTGAATGAACATTTAGTTCTATTCCAGCCAGAGTGAAATTAAATTCATACACTTTCATTCTCTTCCGACGTGAATGAATTAAACCCATAGAATTTAATGAAATGTAAATATGAAGTGAAATTTAATCCATAGAATTACGGTTTATTCCTCATGGAATGGCACTCTCAATGCAGAGTTATTCTTATTCAATCCAATGAATGATAATGATTGTATGGCCTCCTGAGAGGCCGAGTGCAGGTCTTTCTAGTTGACGCCCGTGGGTGACCTGCACGCCATAATGAGAATGAAGTGATGATGAAGACTTAATATACACCCAGTCCCCGAGCCATGGGAATTGACCCCAGGAGAATAAAATCCTTGGTGGCCCAGCTGGGAATCGAACCCGGGACACATCCGGCCAAAGCCTAGCGTGGTAACCGTTTAGCCACACAGCCATTCACTCCAGTTAAATTCTGGGATATAATGCTAATACCTGAGGCATGTTTCTCAATTCTATTTCACCGGATTATTATTTTGAGCCTACATTTGTCTTATGAAATATAGACTTGGGAGATCACCTTGTATCTGTGTGTGTACGGTATGTGTCCTCATACAATCTAAATGGCTTGAGCGATTATAATATTGAATCTAGGTTAGGTCGTAGTACTCTCTCTCCCAACCACGACTGTGCCTTTCAAATTTTAATACGTTTTACCAATTCAACATGACAACCTCACGATTAATTACACCAGCATTCAATATCTCCGACAGGATTTGTTAATAGGAATTATTTGTGTACCAAATAGAACGACGGTGGTAGCTACGCTCCCTAACACGCAGCGCTAGGCCATGGGGCCAAGCTCTCTGCGGACTCAGTAGAGTTGAAATGGTTATCTTTGGTTTCCCATTTTCAACTCCATGCAAGCGCTGGGACTGTACCTTCTACAGGCCATGGCTGCTTCCTTTCACATCCTTGCCTAGTTTAATTCATGTTCATTCATTTCACCTCTCATTACCTCCTTTCCTGAGGTTGGAGTCATGAAGTGCATCCGGCTGTAAAAATCACCTGCCTCATAGACTTTCATCTCATACCCGACCCCGTTGAACAATAAGGGATAGACATACATTTGTGTACCAAATCCTCGGTTTTCTACAGCCAAATTTTGTTTGAGATGGACATTGGCATTTCAGCCCCAAAGTTCCACTTTCATCCGCCTACTGCACTCCGGGTGTCAAATGGCCTTATTCATAATTTACCACTCGAGTTTGCCATCAAATTCCATTATAACGTCGAACTTAGTACACACATGTTCTGAAAAGCTCATGTCCGAGTCTCAACCTGTCTACTGTATGTATAAAAATATGTTTTGCTTTGTGCTCAATTTCAAATAAATACAATTCCAATAACAACATGCTTTTTTTCTTTTTAATGAGATTTCTGCACATGTTTCAAAGCTCTTACGGTAAAATGCGAAAGAGGAGTGGGGCGTGGTGGTGAAATGCCAAGCTGCTTGCCTCTCACCAATGTGGACCGGGTTTGTTTTTTGGTACTGCAATTGAAATTTTTGAAGTGAAATAACACGTCCTGTGGTTTGGATGGAGGTCGCGTGGCTTATGATCACGAGATTTACAGTGACGTAAAACTGCAGGCTGACTTCCCTTTAAAGTGACCACCTCTAGCTGTAGTAGCTAGCATTGTTGGCTGTCGCCCCGGCGATCCAGGTTTGATCCCTGGCTCTGTCAGGAAATTAAATTGTGGTCTGATCGCTGGAACGGAGAAAACTCAGCCTCATGAGGCAAAACTGAGAAGAGGCGGGTCCGATTCCCACCTCAGCCACCTTGAAAGTGGTTTTCAGTGGTTTCCCTTTTCTACTCAAGGCGAAAGGTGGGATGATTCCTAAATTAAGGCCACCTCCTTCCCAATCCTCAACTGAATTACAACTAGACACACTAATACAGCCAACACAATAACATGGGTCATGAGATGACTTTTGCACACACACCCAAGTACACGGGGACACATGACCATGATGTCGCAAAGCCCCTAAATGAATCGACAACAACTCGGTACTAACCGACTGTAGTAATGAGGTATTTGTCTCCAGAGGATGGAAAGCCAGATAGAAACCAGTGTGGTTTCAGGAGAAATGTAGGAACAAGGGAAGCTGTACTACTGTCGACCAAAATATTATGTGTACTCGAGTTTGAAGGTTGTTTGTGAAGTAACCAATAGACCTACATAAAATCCAATATCATCATAATTTTGTCGTTCTATTTTACGTTAGTTCATGTAGGTTTGGAATTTTTAATTTATATTTTAATACTTTTTATCACAGTTGGAACACCAAAAGTGCCCGTTTTTAAGCGTGTTTCAACCATGCGTCACATTTAAGAATTATTATCTCACAAATCCGTCATCAGATCGAATCCAAATTTTAACACAATATACATTGGAATGTTGTATAACTGGTTTATTAATTTCAGAAGTTTGTGTGCCCAAGAAACAAAGTTGTTATCATTTTTGTAAGGTAACTTTTTCTTGGCTTGGGGTGGTTGGAAAATGTAGTTCTTGGTTGCATTGTAATCCTTAAACATCAAAAAGGTATGCTGTATGATTGTGAAGTACATAAATTAATTCACTTATTTTATATCGGTTTGTATTTGTACGGGGAATTAAGACATGGTACACCAATTAGCAGCTCCGGTGAAAGCTGTACAACGTTGCCAAGATGGGCTCCATCACGCGTCATGGCGCGCCTCGCTCGGAAGTGATGGGCTCCATATCAGCAACGCTGTACAGCATATCCCGGAGCGGCTAGCTGGTGAACCATATCTTAATTCCCCGTACAAATACAAACCGATATACAATAAGTGAATTAATTTACGTATTTCACAGTCATACAGCATAACCTTTTGATGTATAAGGATTACAACGCAACCAAGAACTACATTTTCCAACGACCCCGAGCCGAGAAAAAGTTACCTTACAAAAATTATAACAACTTTAGTTCTTGAACACACAAAATTTTGAAATTAATAAACCAGTTATACAACATTCCAATATATATTGTGTTAAAATTTGGATTCGATCTGATGACGGATTTGTGAGATAATAATTCTTAAATGTGACGCATGGTTGAAACAAGCTTAAAAACGGGCACTTTTTGTGTTCCAACTGCGATAAAAAATATTAAAATATAAATTTAAAATTCCAAACCTACATGAATTAACGTAAAATAGAACAATGAAAATGATGATGTTATTGGATTTTATGTAGGTCTAAGGTTACTTCACAAACAACCTTCAACCTCGAGTGCACATAATATTTTGGTCGACAGTAAGTCTTAGGCTGATTTTGGAACGTAGAATAAGGAAAGATAAGAGAATGTTCATGGCATTTGTAGACCTAGGAAAGGCTTTTGATAACGTCGATTGGGCTAAATTGTTTGACATTTTGAAAACGATTCGAATAAAGTACAGGGATAGGAGGGTGCTCTACAATCTATACAGAAACCAGACAGCAGTAATTCGAGCTGAAGGACATGAGAGAGAAGCTGGTATTCAGAAAGGTGTAAGGCAAGGCTGCAACTTATCACACATACCTTTCAATCTTTACATTAAGCAAACAATGAAGGAAATTGGAGAAAAATTTAAAGTGGGAAAGAAGATTAAAGCAGAAATAATTTCAACTCTAAGATTAGTTGAGGACTTCGTCATCTTGGCCGACATGCCAGAGGATTTGAATGAGTTTTTGAATGCTATGGACTCAGTCTTGAGGAAAGAATTCGTGATGAAAATCAATAAATGTAAAACAAAAACGTTGGAATGCAACCGAAATAAATCAGAAACCTCTATAGACATCAAATTGGCAGGTGAATAGCTAAAGGAAATAGGAGACTTCTGTTACCTAGGAAGCAAAATAACCCTTGATGGGCGAAGCAAAGAGGATATAAAAAATAGGTTGGTTCAGGCAAGGAAAGCATTTCTACAGAAAAGGAATCTGTTGACATCGAATATAAATTTAAGTATTCGGAAGTAATTTTTGAAAGCCTTTGTCTGGAGCGTGGCACTGTATGGAAGTGAAACTTGGACTATTCATGTAGCAGAAACGAGGAGAATTGAAGCGTTTGAAATGTGGTGTTACAGGAGAATGATGAAGATCAGATGGGTAGATATGGTAACAAATGAAGAGGTATTAAGACAAGTGGGAGAGGAGAGAATGTTTCTGGCGACTGCTAATGAAGAGAAGAGATAGGTTGGTAGGACACATACTTAGACACCCAGGAATAGCAAACTTAGTTATGGAAGAAAGGGTCGAGGACAAGAACTGTAGGGGTAGACCAAGGTTAGGATATGTTAAACAGATTGCCCCGGATGTAGGGTGTGGTAGATATGTAGAGATGAAATGATTAGCTCAGGTCAGGAAGGCATGGAGATCTGCATAAACCAGTCAGAAGACTGAAGACTCAAACAACAACACATCACGCATTAATCCATTTATTTATTTATTTATTTAGTCATCGGTATTTTAATTCGTACAGATTGCCTTTAGTAAAATATAGTTGAAGTAATTAGGAAAACGACTTGTGTCCCACTCCCCCTTCTGTTAAATCTGTCTGCACGTTAAATGTTTCACATGACCTACATAAAATTGTCCTTGTTGATGAGGTCAAAATCTTGAATACAGTATACTGTGTACATTCCAACCTTCCTGCCTTGTGATTGTTGTTGTTGTTGTTTCATTTGAGGGGCTTGGACATAGAGATCATTTAGCCCCATCCGAGTACACTAGGGTGGGTGGTTCGTATCTCATAACCTTTGTTATTGTGATGGGTTTATTGGTATGTATATTTGTAAAACACATCAGGATTGGGAAGGAGGTGGCTCTGGCCTTAAGTTACGAACCATCCGGCATTTGCCTGGAGTAGAAGTGGTAAACCATGGAAAACGACTTCAAGGATGACTGAGGTGGGAATCGAACACCCCTCTTCTCAGTTGTGTCTAACGAAGCTGTGTGTACCCCGTTCCAGCCATCAGACCACTATTTAATTTCTTGACAGAGCTGGAGGTCGACCTGGACCTCCGGGCCGACAGCCAAGAATGCTAGCTTCTACAGCAGGAGGTGGACACTTTAAAAGGAAGGCAGCCTGTAGTTTTACATGGCCGTAAATCTCGTGATTATAAGCTACGGGACCTCCATCCAAACCACAGGACGTGGTATTATACTTCAAAAATTTCAATTGCATTGACCGGGAATCGAACCCGGTCCGCATTGGTGAGAGGCAAGCAGCTTGGAATTTCACCACCACAACCCTTTCCTCTTTCGCCTCTTTTTTTTAAGAGCTAAGAAGCGTGCGCAGAAATCTCATAAAAAAGAAAAAACAGCACGTTGCTATTGGAATTGTATTTATTTGAAATTGAGCACAAAGCAGAACATATTTTTATACATATAGTAGACAGGTTGAGACTCGGACAGAAGCTTTTCAGAATTTATGTGTATACTAAGTTCAATGTTATAATGGAATTTGCTTGCAAACTTGAGTGGGTAAATTATGAATAAGGCCATTTGATACCCGGAGCGCAGTAGGCTGAAATGCCAATGCCTATCTCAAACAAAATTTGGCTTTCGTAAACCCAGGATTTAGTACACAAATGTATGTCTATCCCTTATTATTCAAGGGGGTCAGGGATAGGATGAAAGTCTATGTGGTGGGTGACTTTTACAGCCGGATGCACTTCCTGATGCCAACCTCAGGAGAGGAGTTAATGAGATGTGAAATGATTGAATATGAATGAAACTGGGCAAGGATGTGGAAGGCTGTGGCTTGTCAGAAGGTACCATCCCAGCGTTGCAAGGAGCTGAAAATGGGAAACCACGGAAAACCATTTCACATCTACAGAGTCCGCAGAGGGCTTGGCCCCATGGCCTAGCGCTGCACGTTAGGGGGGGTCTTATTTAGTAGCCTACACAAATAATTCCTATTAACAAATCCTGTCGGAGATATTGAATGCTGGTGTAATTATTCGCGCAATCGCCATGTTGAATTGGTAAAGCGTATTAAAATTTGAACGACACAGTCGTGGTTGGACAAGATAGTACTACAACCTCACCAAGTTTCACTATAATCCCTCAATCCATTTAGATTTTATGAGGACACACACATACACACACAGATACAAGGTGATCTCACAAATCTATATTTCATAAGATGAAAGTAGGCTCAAAATAATAATCCTTTTTTTTATTATTATTATTTTTTTAGAGTATGGCTTTTAGTGCCGGGTGTGTCCGAGGACATGTTCGGCTCGCCAGTTTTGTAGCTGCTTCAAGACGGACACACAATGGGTGAGCTACAAGTACCGTTGGGGAGGAAAGTTGGGATGTAAGGACGAGGAGTTGGAAGGTAGCGGCTGTGGCCTATAGTTAGGGACCAACCCCGGCATTTGCCTGGAAGGAAGATGGGAAACCACAGAAGACCATCTTCAAGGTTGCCGGCGGGGGGATTCGAACCTCCTCGCCTCCCGGATGTGAGCGACTGCCAGCAGTCATGCCGTAACGACCACGGCTAACTCACCCGGTAATAATCCGGTGAAATAGAATTGAGAAACATGCCTCAGGTATTAACATTATATCCCTGAATTTAACTGGAGTAAGTGGCTCCGTGGCTAATTGGTTACCGGGCTACGCTTTTGCCTGACGTGTCCCGGGTTCGATTCCTGGCCGGGCCACCAAGGATTTATTCTCCTGGGGTTAATTCTCATGGCTCGGGGACTGGGTGTATCATCACTTCATCCTCATTATGGTGCGCAGGTCACCCACGGGCGTCAACTAAAAAGACCTGCATTATACGATCATTATCATTCATTGGATTGAATAAGACAAACTCTTCATTGAGAGTGCCATTCTGCGAGGAATAAACCACAATTCTATGGGTTAAATTTCACTTCATATTTACATAGCATTAAATTCATGTCGGAATAGAATGAAATGGTCATTGGAATGAAAGTGAGTGAATTTAATTTCACTCTGGCCGGAATAGTACTAAATATTCATTCACAGTTTCATTCCGACAAGAATAGAGTTATATTGCATGGATATAATTTCACTCCAGCCGGAATAGAATGAAATGCTCGTTGGAATGAAAGTGTATGAATTTAATTTCACTCTGTCCAGAATAGAACTAAATGTTTATTCACAGTTTCATTCCGACAAGAATAGAATTAAATAGTATGAATTTAGTTTCACTCCGGCCGGAATAGAATTAAATGTATGCATTTAGTTTCACTCCGACCTCAAGATTTAATTAAGTTCCACATTTCATTTCACTCCGACCTCAAGATTTAATTTAGTTCGTCATTTCATTTCACTCTAACCTCAAGATTTAATATCAATCCAAATGTTATTTCATTACCAGTCGACGATTTAATTTTATTCCGACCACAAGATTTTATTTCACTCCGATCTCAAGATTTAATATCATTCCACATTTAATTTCACTCCGAGTCAAAGATTGAATTTCATTCTGACATCAAGATATAATTTTATTCCACATTTAATTTCATTCCGTCCTGAGGATTTAATTTCATTCCACATTTAGTTTCACTACGAGTCTGAGATTTAATATTATTCCACATTTAATTTCATTCTGCCCTGAGGATTTACTTTCATTCCATATTTAATTTTATTCCGACTCCAAGGTTTAATTTTACTCCACATTTAATTTCATTCCGACCTGAGTATTTAGTTTCATTCCACATTTGTTAGGATTAAGGTAGCACACTACACGATGAAAACTTAGCGCGATTACTAAACTCGTACAATAATGGAAGTCAAAGAATACTCAAAACAAAGACATGCATCTCGAGCGAATTGCTTACATAGCAGATGGCAGTAGTGCTCATGAACTGATACTCGTAGAACACTGCCATACTAGGCGAAAAAGCCGTATCTCCATCAGTATTGGTTTTTGAGAAATTGCAAAAATAAGTTTGTGTCAATGCAACAATGTTTTAGTTAATGTTTACACATAATATAGCCTATAAATATTTGATATATCCGTGGGTGTAATTTTTTCTATTTTGTGTTAATTATCGACATATTTTGGCATTAAATCGGCAAAAGTGGAGTTACGGCTTTTTGGCTTCCTATACCCATTGTTCTTAACATATCTATAGGAGGATTTGCAGTAAGTACACGTACTAGATTCACAGCTGTTGTTATATTTTATTGAATAAAACTATTTGACATAGAATAAATAGGTAGACAGTAGTATGTCATACCATAAACTGTTAACATAAATAAAGTAAAGCACTTTATACACAAAAACATAATTGGATTCTTGATGTAGAAACGAAGGTGTTATGACAAGCTGTATTGCCCAAACGTCTGGATATTCATGATGTTAAAATTTTGATTCTTCATAGTGTCTGTCATGTTCATCATTAATCGTAACTTTCACACAAATCTGATACTACTGATGTTGGAATATTATGCCAAAACTGTCTTCTATTTTCGGGCATGAGAGGTACGAGTTTTTTTATAATGTCCCGCTTCTTAACTGCTGGAATTTCACGACAAGTACTTCGTTGCTGGGGTGCCGTAATTCGCTTGCGCATTGCCTTACTGTTCAGGAAATCCAGGTTCCTTACAGGTTCGTTTTCGTCGTAGCTCATTCTGTAGTATAGCGACAAGCTACCCCTTTTAGCGTGTACTGACAAAATATTTCGGAGAACTGGACGATGTCCCTCTTGCTTGTTCAGTTTGTGTGTTGAACATTCGTGTGTCCAATCATAAAAGTCCGTGATAGCGATCACTTTAGCTGTCACTTTCCCACTGTTTGATGCCTTCACAGTGTCTTCAAAGTCTTCAAAATCATAAACCTTGCCCTTACGCTTCAGGGAGAGCTCTACCTGGTGATGGAAAGAGTCAGCTGACATGAATGTGTGTCCTGGCTCAAAGTAGTACAGATGAATTTTCTTAGCTTTGGTTTCCAATGAATTTACTATAACAATCAAAAATGTAAATATACACCAGTTTTTGTTCTGAGAGGAACAGTTATCTACCCACAAGGTAACATGTTCAGCATCTCTATGATGCAAAAAGAAAGAATGGTAGGCACTGACTATGTCCTCTTGATTACGCCCTGATATACCCTCGTGCCACAATACTGCGAAAGGCTTCCGGTTTTCAGTTGTAGGTCCTAGAGGAGCAAATGACTCATTAAATGCTATTATACGTTTTGTGAATACTGAGACCTTAAATTCATCCATTCGTGGAAGCATAATCACTTTCTGCAAGTCTGCAGAAACATAAAGATAGTCATTTGTGAATTCCTTATCAGAATGCTCTTCATATTTTCTTCTAGCTTCACTTGCTCTACTAATGTGCAATTCCCTCTCGCTGCAAATGACTCATCCAATGTGCATCTGATTAACTGTGTGTTCTGGATTGTGCTGCCTGAATATTTCACATTTTTCACACTCTTCATTTCCAAGTTTTGTAAAGGAAATATTCATTTCCCTTAAAACTGAGCGATAGAGGTCGTAAGAACATGTACCTCCTATGTTCTGCACGTAATGCTTGTGCATGGATGCTGCTGTGATATCACTAGGAAGGTATCGCCTATTTGGAGCATGTTCCCTGCGGTAATGTGCAACAGCAGGATTGAATGATTCAACATGTGCCCTCAGGAGATCACGGTCAACTTTGTTCCAAGCACTTTTGATTCGTTTAGGTTTTGCTGTAGACACAGGGGAGACTGAAGAAATATCTTTAGCTTCTCTACAAACGGTCAGTACGAAAGTATAATTATTTTTAGAAAAGCCTAAGGTAGTTAAGAAAAAAACTTTGTATACCGAAGCTCTCTCGCCATCGTCATTTTTCAGAAAGTAATAAAAGGACATATTTCTGAGAGAATCTTCTCCACTTCGTCTCCGTTTAACGGGTTGACGAACAGTGTGGCTTAAAATGAAAACTTCTTTCTCGGTTTTGCTTAGATTCCAAAACTCTTCATTTATTTTCTCCCTTTGAACATGACTAAATATCTCACTACACTTCTTTCGGCAACTAGTTCCACAGGATGATTTCAAAACATGTTTTTTACGAATACTCTGCTGCTGTTTAACCTTTCTCTCAGAAGCACTTACGTCAAATACCTTTTGCTGCCGCGGTTTGCCTGATTTTGTCAGCCCTAAATCTCTCCGTACATGGGTTGAAGCAGGCTCTTTGCTGATGTGTGACGTCGGTATGTTTTCTGCTGTTCGTGTATTCCTTGATGTCTGTGGATGATCCAAGTGACATATCAACGAAGAGAGTATATTCCCCGATGACTGTGAAATCCCTAATGCTCCTGAAGATTCAGTTCTATGCTGTGGATATAAACTTGGAGAATCACTAACCTCGTTCATTTCACAATGCTGTACAGCGTGATCACTCTGGTTTCCAGCAAAGATACTTTCCTCCAGAGTTGAATCTAGGTCACCAATATCATAAAGCGAGTCTCTTACCAGTGTGACAGTTTCAAGCATACTAGTACTGTGTTCCGGGGAATGTTCATTCTGATGATACTTTGCAATGTCATTGTTACTGACTGGATTGATCTTGCCCGGATTCCCAGAATTACTCCCTAAAAGATGAAAGTTTTCATTATGTTGTACCATGGCCAACATCTTCGCTCCTCTGCTATTTCCTTCAGCTAACCGCCACGAACAAGGTGTTCCCGACATATTTCTATTAACCTATAAAAGAAACGTTTGTCGTAGTTAAAACTTTAATATAGTAAACATTATGCCTTATAATAACAAGGAATTGTACTTCATTAAGCTTTCTCACATGTCTAAATATCAGTGCTCGGCAGCATTGATCAACTAAATATCAATAATAATTATGAATGCTGTAGAAAATAAACTATGCTTACTTTCAGCTAATTAGTGCTGCACACCAGGCGAATATTGATGAATCGATGCACACTCCTGTTAGATGATATAATACACCTTTATATCAATCTATTCCCTGCTAGAAGTGTTACAGTGATAAAGCCTATATTGAGTTTATCTTAAGAATGTAGGAATTGCATTGTCAGTGAGAGTTACCGTGCTTTTGCTTCTTATTGGATATACGGTGGTCGGCCGATTCTAGTTTGATAGGAAGCGAAGAAAATGTATCTCCAGGCAACTGGTGTACTTACGGTATTTCGGCTTCTTATGTGGAGTTACTGCTTATTTGCTGCCTGTTGCTATCAATTTGGGACTTAAGCTTCTTTTTAATACGAATTTGGTGCGAAAATTTGCCATTTAAGCCATTATCTGCATATGCACAGATCAGTTATGACAGCGAAATTAAGTAGCCGTGAAAACCTCACTTTTTAACAAAATGTGGAGTTACTGTTTTTTCGCTTAGTACGGCAGAACAGGAACATTCATCATCATCATCATCATCATCATCATCTTCATTTCCCCTTTTCCAGTTGACACTGGGTGGGGGCAAATATGGTTCCTCTCCACTTTGTTCTGTCGTTCCACCATTCCTCTTCCGACAGTGTTCCAATCCAGGTTCCGTTTTCTAATACTATTCTCCACCGAGTCCATCCAACGCATTCTTGGTCTTCCTCATCCTCTCTTCCCTGTCATCCGTCGTTCCAGTGCTCGTCTTGGTAGCCTTACTTCATTCATCCGTTTGACATGCCCAAACCATCTCAATCTGCTTTGCTCCAGTTTGTCATTTAGTTTCTGCACTCCCAGTTCTTTCTGTATATCTTCATTTCTCACTCTGTCCCTCCTCGTTTTCTGGACCATACTTCTCAGGAATCTCATCAGCTGCTTGTACTCTGCTCTCAACCCTCTTAGTCATTGTCCAAGTTTCTGCTGCATATGTCATTATAGGAACATAGTATGCTTTGTACATAACTTCTTTAGCCTTAATTGGTATATCCTTGTTCCATACTAGTCCCCGTACCTGTTGGTAGAAAGCACTCCCAAGTTGTATTCTTCTGCTAATTTTCAAATCTAGTCTTCCATCTTCAGTCAGTTCACTTCCCAAGTATTTGAAGTGTTTCACCACTTCCAATTCCTTATCTCCTACTTTGATTACTCCTTTTCCTCCTTTCTTATCTCTACTAATCACCGCTGTTTTACTCTTCTCCACATTTATCTTCAATCCCCATTGCTCAATCTTTTCATTTATTACGTCTAACTGTTCTTGTACCTCCATCTCATCCTCGCCCCAGATCACAACGTCGTCTGCAAACAACATTACCTTCATCTTTGCCCTACTATATTCTTTCATTGCTGCCTTCATGATGTCATCCATCACCATTACGAACAATAATGGTGACAACACACTTCCTTGCTTTAGTCCAGAGTCAATTTTAAACCATTCCGATGTCCCAACTCTAGTCTTCACGCTACTGTAGCACTCCATGCACATTCCTTGTATCATGTCTCTCAGTTCCTTGCCTATCCCCCTATTTGTTAAGCTTTCCCAAACTTTTGTTCTAGGGATGCTATCATAGGCCTTTTCTAGATCAATAAAAGTCATTACCATATCCTTCCCATATTCTCAACTCTTTTCCAAACTAACACTTGCTTCCCCTCGAGTAAAATTCAGTTGATCTCACTCAGATCAGCAGATTTCATGCACCACTGATGTATTTGTCTCGGCAAACTCTTTGTAAAGAAGTCTGCCACTTGATCTTCAGTTGGAATCTACTGTACAATGAACGACTTCTTTTGCAGCTTCTCTGACAAAATGATGTCAATATGTTTACTTCTGTTGTGGAACATGGGATTCGCCGCTAATCTCAGTGCACTTTGGTTGTCGCAGTACATGGTCAGATCAGCTAGAGCGTTGAAACCCAATTCGTGAAGAAATCTCTGCAAGTATATGGCCTCTATGGCACATTCGGACATAGCCATATACTCCGCCTCCGTAGTACTCAGGGCAACCGCTTTCTGCTTATGAGAATCCCAAGATATGGGACATCCACCAAGTACAAAAAGGTAGCCCGTGTGACACTACCTATCCTTGATGCTTCCTCCCCAATCTACATCCACGGACCCTCTGACCGGTTTCAGATCGGGCACGAAAACTAGTCCAACATTGGTAGTTCCCTTTAGGTAACAAAGGACACCTCCAGTGTTCCATCCCCTAGCAGTTATTAAACTGACCTAAGCCGCTGACGGCGAATGAGATGTCTGGACGTGTGGTTGTAGACAGGTAGGTAATTGCACCTACAAGCTCACGATAAGGAAGTTCCTGTTCCTCTTCACTAGGGTCGTCCTTCTTTGTCAGCTTGATCCCAGGATCTAGAGGCGTGGCAACTGGTTTGCACTCGCTCGTACCAAATCGTCCAAGAAGTTCTTTGATATACCCCTGTTGGTACATTTTCACCCAACCTTTGCCTTGAATGAACTCTATACCCAGACAATGGCTTGCGAATCCAAGGTCCTTAAGCTCAAACTTGGTTGCCAACTCCCTTCCCAGTTTGGCGATTAGTTCTTGATTCTGAGATACAACCAATATGTCCTCTACACATCGTTGATCAAATTTGCCTTTGCCAGGTTCCCGATCCAGAAAGTATACCTGGCTGCCGAACACTCTCAGATGTGACTCATCTGGCACATTTCCTGTCCATAACTCAAATGTTGTCCTTCCCCCCAAGCTTTTCAAAGGCAAGCGATTTTGTATGTAATTGGCAGTATTTACTGCCTCTGCCCAGAATGACAGGTAGATTTGCCTCAATGAGAAGACATCTAGTGGCATCCAGAAGAGTGCAGTTCATCCTCTCTGCTTTCTCATTTTTTTGGGGTTGTTTGGAACTGTCAACCTCTGACTTATCCCCGTTGCTTGGGATACTCATTGAATTCATTGCTTGTGTATTCTCCACCATTGTCGGATTGTAGCGACTTGACACATTTCCCTTTCTGCTTCTCGACGAGAGAGATGTATTCCACTGTTATCTTGTAGACGTCCCCTTTGGAGTATAGGAATCTTACCTCACACCATTTTGAGTGATCGTTAATAAACTCAGCATAGTATTTTGCACCTCCCACGGAGTTAACCCTCATTTGACCACACACATCCGTATGCACCAGATCCAATAATTCTGTTTTCCGCTCTGACTTCTTTGGAAATTGGCCCTTAAGGCATATGTTGCAGTGCAGTTTTACATCAGGATCCAAAATGTCAATTAAATTTGCATGTCCTAGGCTATTCAAGCGTTACTTTGCTAGGTTTGGTCGATACTATACAGGCTCTCTCTTCGATCGTCGGCACAGTATTTGGAAGATGTCTGTTTAAAAATGTCTGTTGCATCGACATCTTGTTCGATTGAGTCAAAGCGAAAATGGTGCTTCGATAGTATAAATCACCAATTCTATCCGCCTGTAACACGACATCACCGTTTTCCTTCAATACGAGGGCACCTATTTTCTTAAAAATAACATCTAGACCGCGATCAGTTATTTTTCCCACAGAGAGTAAATTTGTCCTCAAGTCAGTAACATGAGATACGTCAGCGAGGGAAATATTTTTCTTGCCTTCCGAAACGACTGTCTGAAAAAGCACGCTTCCCTTGCCTGCAATCTCTGTAGTTGAATTGGTCGCTAGGTTTAATGTCCCATGTCTTGACCCGTCAATTTCACAGAAGTTCCGGACATCGCTGAACAAATGTTTGGTAGCGCCACTATCGAAGCACCATTTTCGCTTTGACTCAATCGAACAAGATGTCGATGCAACAGACATTTTTAAACAGACATCTTCCAAATACTGTGGCGACTGATTTGCATTATTTGCACTGTTTTTTTTTGAGTTTGCACTGCGATTTCTTGTGTCCTCTTTTGTTGCATCTCTATCACCGAAAATCTGTCCCGATTCGTTGTACCTCTACGTTCACTTCAGGTTCATATTTCTTCTCGTTAGGGCCGTAATTCCTTTGCATATACATGGTCCCTGATGTCTCGCCACGTGCACCCTCCCTACGTGCGTCATTCTCTTAGATAATTTTTGTGCGAAGTGCCTCAGGAGTTGGCAATGAATAACTGGATTATATTGCACGTCTGAATGTCTGTAACCTGGAGGGCCAACTATACAATAGCATGATCGTTAGTAGTTCCTCATTTATTGTGGTATCCATGTCAACTAGCTTGTCCACTGTGTCAAAATAATCACTCAAATGGTTATGCAAGTCACCATTTTCTGCCATTTTGTGCGGGGTTAACTTTTTCAGAAATGTCGCTTTCCTCGCTGGGTCTTTTGACTGGTAAGTTTCCTTCAACTTGTTCCACGTTTCACATGCACTACCACAGTTTTTAACTAGTTTCAATTCACTTGGTGATACAGATAGAATGATGAGCTATCAAGCTTTCCTATAGTTTTTCTGCCGCAAACTCACCTCCATTGGGTTGCCTTGGTCCGCAGAAAATTCTGGTTTCTCTGATGTTCCATCGACATATTCCCACAGATCATTCGTAATCAATACAGCTTGCATTTCCAGGCTCCAGGTATCAAAACTGTTCCTGCTTAAGGAGCTCAATTCTCAATGTATATGTCGCGTTCATCTTTGCTTTTCAATCTGCTCGAACACGTTTACTACGATCTATGTAATATATAGTAATTACCGTTAGGCCTATTAATATTGTTTATATCCGTGTGCCTGGGCCCATAACCTGTTAGGATTAACGCAGCTCACCATGCGATAAAAACATAGCACGGTTACTAATTGTCATACAATGATGGAAGTCAAAGAACACTCAAAACAAAGGCATGCGTCTCGAGGGAGATGCGCACATAGCAGATGGCAGTAGTGTTCATGAACTGATAATCGTAAAACAGGAACATTATTCCAAACTAACAACATTTAATTCCATTCTAACCTCAAAATTTAATTTAATTTCTTTAATTTCAATCAACCTGCGGATTTAATTCAATTCCACATTTAATTTCACTCCGACCCCAAGTTTTAATTTTATTCCGCATTTAATTTATTTCCAACCTCATGGTTTAATATCGTTCCACATTTAATTTCATTCCATGTTCAACATTTAATTTCATTCCACATATAATTTTATTAAGAGTTCAAGAATTATTTTCATTCCGGATTTATTTCACTTAAAGTTTCACACCATGCATTACATTCTTTTTTATTATGAATGGAGTTTTATTATTCACATTTCACTCCTCACATTTTATTTCTTGATTTCACTCCTAGTTTCATGAAAAAGTTTAATTCCGAATTTCATTCCTTATAATTCACGAAATGGTTTTGTTTACACATTTCGCTTCTTACATTTCAATACTTGCATTCCATTCCTCACATTCTATTCCTAGTTCAATTCCTCCTCGAATTCCATTCACTAAACCATTTTCTCTTTAATACAGTTCTACGAATCATTTAATTTCGTTCCTTTCAATACTGTTCCAATTTATTTTAATTCCTCTTCACATATAATTTCATTCCAGACTTTTGTGTGTTTAAACCATCTAATTTCACTCCTTTTTAATTTAATTTCGTTCTCTTTACCATCCCTGCTGCACCCTCTGAGCTGATGGTAGATAGAACATATGGCAGTGCATGGCTCCAAGCTGAAATTAACTAGTTAACAATGTATGGCTATGATGGTTGCTGCATGTGCAAGCACCCTAATTACCATTCAATTTAAATGAGAACAATAGTTCTTGCAAATTCGACTGTTTTTTGGTGGCACTAGAATTTGAGAGCTTTAATGTAACTTTTTGTTTGCTGTTTTCATTTTTAGGTCCAGCTGTGTCTCTCTTTCAACAGCCATATTTTAATTCAATGGAAAAGGCTTTGAGACCTGGTGGTATCGTCTGTTCTCAAGTTGGCACTATTTGGGGTAACCTAGATCATGTCATAGAGACTCTTCTGTGTTGCCGTGCATCGTTTGGTACTACTGCTTTGGCATATGCTGCCGTTCCAACATATCCAACTGGACAAATTTCATTTGTGCTAGGAAGTCGTCTTAAGGTAAGCCTAACACCAATTTGTTTTGGTAACTACTTTTGTGCACAATTAGAAAAAGAATAGGAAAAGAGAAACAGGCTCTGAATGATAGAAAGTATTATGCTTCATCTTTGATAACCATTATAACCATTAAGCATTCATATTAATAAGTTTTACATATTTTTTCTAAGATTGATCATTTTTTTTTTTATCACCCATCTATAAGATAAAGCTATGTGGAAATGAATCCGCTTGGTTTAATGTAATATTTCTATTTGCTTTACGTAGTGCCTCCATCCACAAACTGCAGTGCAGATGGATGGATTGGTGGCAACTAGGAAATAGCAATATTTGACAGAACAGTATGTTATGCTATCTGAACACTGTTGTTTTCATTATGCATGACAGTTCTCTTCAGTTTCGTGTTTTGCATGATCTTGTCTATATTTAGACACTTTTGAGGTTTATTTCCTTGCCATTAATTTAGGAATGTTTGGAGACATATCTGCCATAAGGGTGGTTAACAGCAGTACTGTACATCTGCTACCGTAGTTATAGGTTTGGGTGATGTTATTGGTGCTTGTTAAATATACTTGCATAATAAACCATTTATTGTATTGCTATTGACTTTGTAAGACTACCATACTCTCCCCTGCTAAACTAACTTCTGATATTGTCATCAATGTTTTCATAACTTTTTCCATCCGTCAGCTATTGTCACGTTCTGAGTTCAATTTTGGTAACTGTTGGAGGTAAATTTGTCCTCAATTCATATAGGTTGTAAATCATCATTAGGAGTAGGGAATAATTCTGCTGATATTTTTTATAGGTCCCAGTAAATTGTTGTATCAATGTTCCAGTGTATTCATTAATTTTTGTGACTGAAAGTACACACAAGTTCATAATACTTTGGCAAAACTTATCTGCAAACTCTTCCTACAATCATGCCCTCACAGGGCAATTTCCAATGGGCACTTTACCCCTCGCATCACAACTTTTCTTTTCTGTCCTTCAACCCTATCCACCTGGTCCTCTTGCCTACCCCTTATCTCGTACAGATATCTCATTCCTAAAATTACCCACCCTCATTTCTCCAACTCACATTAGATGGATTACCATCACCCGTCATGCACACCACAACATATCCCAATTTGCCACAAACTACCTGACCAAACTTCACACTTCTTTACCCTACTATCCAGCCAGGCCCCTCCCAGGCTGACCTCATCCTGTTAACCCTTCTCCTAGTATGTCCCGTTTTCCCAAATGTATCTTCTCCTCTAATCCTACATTCAATCCACCCATCTCAGACACTCCAACCTAACACCACCAATGGGTTCTTAATCTGCCCGCGTGACAGTGAAATCTTCTTTTTCAAACGACTTAGCTTCTGCCCTGCCAAGAAACCTATCCCATTTATACCCCTTCGCTGATGCCAACTTCTTTGTCCACTCCCTCCAGAGGGCAGTGGTGCCTTCACTTCCTTAACAATCCCGACCAACCGTCCAAAGGCATTGTACTCACTACAATCCAGGCTCGCTCTGTATGCTACTGCATATATCCCCCCTTGCTGGCCGAATGCTGGAACTACGTGTACGGAGCACCAAACTTCAGATTAAACTCTGACTGTTACCATGTGTCTCATGGTCATAGCACTGTGCAGTTGTCTTCTTAAGACACATCCACACCAGTAAAAGAGTATGTTGTGTGTTGAATGCAGAATTTGATGCAAATAACAACACTCTTTTACTAAAATGATACAAGTACAGTTGTGTTACTGATGATATTATCTAAAATTATCATTAAACAATGTAAAGTTGTACAGCAGACAAATATTCAACCTTTTTGCCATATTGACAGAGGATGCTATGGAATATTATTCTGGTAATGCTCATTCAAAGTGAAGCGGGGAAGTCTGGGTTGAAAGTTCAAATTTTGAGTCACATTTGTTGGAGCCGGTAATTCTTGAAAAGTAACCGTTCATCTTGAAACAGATGAATGCACTACCTTTGTTATGTTGACCAAACAGTTCTCTGTGTGTGTACTAGACCAGGGCCATAGCGCGGCCGCGCTCGGGGAGCACTGTGCAGTCAGACTAGCGCTCCTTCCCCTACCACCACTGCACTGTGGCAGCGAAGAGACCCGAGACAGACGGACGATGTTCGGACCGCGCTGACAGTCGTGCGGCCGACGGCTTTTATGGATTTATTGACATCATATTGATAGGGCTGGTTTGCCATAAAAAATATACCGCATATACAAATTGAATGGTACTCCGATGTATTGAATGTGCAGGAAATGAACGCAAGTGTTAAGTAAAGATTATTGTGATTCATTCCAAACTGAAATATGAACATATTAGAGAGGAAAATTCATCAACATTTTACCAATATGAATAGATAGTACAGACCTTGAATGACTTTTGCTCCGTCGTTTTTACGAGGTTTCAGTTTTGGAGGAAACAATCTTCTCCAAATTGGGTACAATATATCTGGACACAGCTATTCGTACACAATTGCAAAAGTTTCTGTCGCTCATCATTACACGTTGTTTACTTTTGGTAAGCTTAAGATCCGAAAAGAAATGCTCACAAATGTACATTGAGCCGAACATTGACAGAACCTTATATGCATGTTTATACAAAAGGGGGTATTCTCCTTGCGGAAAGTAGCTGTAAAATTCTTCTAAACTTCGTGACATTAGAAAGCAGTCTTTAAGACGAACATTGCACTGCAGTTCAATCAGCTCTAATTGAAATAGCTGTGGAACACTGTCTGCACTAAGAGAAAATGGTTGAACAAATACATCTAACACCACTTGGAGTTCTGATAATTCTGAAAATCGCTTGTCGAACTCTTCTTGTAATTGGCGAATTACCTGCAAGTACTCATCAAAGTAGACACCTTCTTTCACTGTTTCAAGAGATGGAAAATGTCCTGTGTTCCTTGCACGCAAGTGGTTTTCCCACAAAATCAATTTTTTGTGAAAGCTTGAATTCTTTCCACTGAATCGCAGATATTGTGCTTTTAGCCCTAAGGCGAAGTGTTCAATGTATTCAGAAGGGCAGTAATGTCACTTAAAAATGTCAAGTCCGCCACTCACTTAGGATCACGCAAGAAAACTTTGTGCCGCCCTTTCCTGTCACAGAAGGTATCTATTGCGTTCCGCAAGCAAAACACACGATACAGTACCGTCGCGTCGCCTTGCTCACCCATCTTACTTCTGCATGGTACAGGATATCCGGATTCTCCGCTTCGATGTCATCCAAGAACTCTTCGAATTGACGGTGCGTGAGTCCATTGGAGCGAAGATAATTTACCATTCACACAACTGTTCCCATTACGTCGTTAAACTTGGCGAGTTTTCCACAGATTGCCTCCTGGTGTAAGAAGCAATGGATCTCCGTCATTAGCGTACTACCGCTCTCAACCATTTTTAACTTTACGTAGCTGAGGAACCCCGTGCATAGACTCCGTAAAGCAGGAGCTCAATCCGTCGTTACACTCGTCAACCGCTCCCATTTTAATCCCATTGACTCAAAAACACCCTCCACAGCTTGGAAAATATCGAAACCGGTAGAGGTGTCTTTGAGAACTACCGAGTCCAGGAAATCCTCGGTGACCCGAAGATCATCATCTACCTCTCGATTGAAAATAACGAGCTGTGCTGTGTCCGCAATGTCGGTTGATTCGTTCGAAGGCGATGGAAAATCCTACAGCATTTGCTGCCTTCTCCATTAATTGCTGTTCCATATCGTCTATTCTGCGAGCCACAATTTGAGGAGAATGAGATATTTTTTTCAAATTTCTCAACTAGCTCCGTAAGACAAATACATGCCGCCGCGACCATTAGGCACTCCGTGATTACATAACCTTCCTTGAAGGGTTTCCCAGCTTTGGCAATTCGCATCGAACATTTGTAGATTGCTCGTAAAATGGGTCCACCAACCTCACTCTCCTCTATACCAAACGGCAGGTCAAGATCTAAGCGGTCCCTTTGATGTTCTGGTCTGTGAAAAGGCTGACGCGCAAGGAAATAGTTCCCACTCTTTCTGCTTGTTTTTGCAGTACACGATTTTTCAGCGTATGTTACTATGTTTCGATGAACTGGCTAGATTACTTTTAAGAAATTCCTTGGTATAAATCTGTGGATAAGTTAATCATTTTCTCTTTAATTGGATGCTGCACCAACTTTGCTTTTCATATGATTGTGTGTGTGCGAATATAGTTTTTAGTGGTATTTGAAACGATAGGCAGAGTAATTCAGTACGAATTTGATATTATATTGTATTTCGTTCTGTATAAACCTTGTTTGAGCGGCATAAGATTACTCAAGTCATTCGATTGTGTGGCGAATCAGGTTCAAATGTTGGCAATACTGTTACGAGTTCAACATGGCATCTTCAAGTACACAACGTGTTCAAACTGCAGCTGTAAAGCTTGAATCACCAATAAGATACTTCAAAGGTAACAAAAGTGGAGAGAAGTTGAGTAAAAGGTGCAAACAAATTATTTTAAATGTATATAGTAGGTTGAGGGATGACAATCCAGAGTGGACAGTAGAAGAGTTGGTGAAGAAGGCTGCATACTTGACTGGCGTTTCAACATACAGTGTTTACTCGTCACACGCTGAATTCAAAGTTCATGGCGAATGCAAGTCTCCAGCGAGAAGTCGACCGGCGTCACAAGGAAAGAGGGTTCGTGTGTCGCAGTATTCGGAATTTGTTTTGTGTGGAATTTGTAGGAAAGTGCATTCTTTTTTTCTCAAGAATGAAATTCCAACTGTGAAGAAAGTGACATGCGCAGTGAATAGTGATGAGGATTTCCCTAGTTTCAGTGAGAGTACTGTTCGTAGGTTAATGAAGGACTTAGGGTTTCTTTTCAAGCGACGAAAAAGAGCTTCAGCCTTGCTGGAACGCGATGATTTAATTCAGTGGCGTCACAAGTACCTAACGTCCATACGAGAGTACCGTGACCAAGGACGCACTATTTATTATCTAGATGAAACCTGGTGTAACGCCGGACATACAGTATCAAAGGTATGGCAAGATACTACAGTTGAGAGTAAACGTCAAGCTTTCATTAGTGGTGTCAGTACTAGCCCCAAAAATCCTACTGGAAAAGGGGGTCGTGCTATTGTAGTTCATTGTGGAAATGAAAAAGGTTTCGTTGACATTGCGGGACTTGTATTTCGAGCCAAGAAATCGAGTGGTGATTACCACCAGGAAATGGACGGTCCCAGTTTCGAAGCCTGGTTTCGGGAACTATTGCCAAAACTTGAACCAAATAGTGTGATTGTTATGGACAATGCCAGTTATCACTCTGTGATACTTGAAAAAATTCCCACATCATCATCAAAGAAAAGTGACATGCAAAAATTTCTGAAAGAAAAGGGTGTTCACTTCGAGGTCAGTTGGATAAAGGCAGAGCTGATGGGTGTCATTCGAAGTATCAAACATAAGTATGAAGGATATCGTATTGACAGCATTGCTCAGCTGGCTGGACATACTGTGCTTCGCTTACCACCATATCACTGCGAATTGAATCCAATAGAATTAGCATGGAGCCAAGTAAAGGGCTACGTTGCTCGTAACAACAACACTTTAAAACTTGAAACTGTCGAAAAACTACTGCAGGAGGGAATCGCTCAAGTTACACCGGAGAAGTGGGAAAACTGTGTCCGCCACGTCAAGGGAGAAGAAAAGAAACTTTGGGATCTGGACTTTATTGTGGACAAAATGGAAGACAAATTTGTGATTAACGTTAATGGTGATAGTGACAGTAGTGAATCATCTGACGGCGGTCTCAGTGGAATAGAAGCAATGGAGGAAGATTAGCGACAATATCTGTAAGTTGTATCTACACATGTTGTATCCTAACATTTAATCTTATTTATAGGAGAGTGTTTAGTTCTCAGTAGCCTATGTCAACCGAAAATATATTGCCTACTCGCAATGTTTTGTAATGACATTTCGATGATGCCTAATACGCCTATACACCTGATAGTATTATTTTCCTATGCTCGGTATAATTATTATTTTGTTTTATAATTACCCTCCACTTCACGTTACAGTTAAGTCTTTGTACTGACAGTAGATCATTCTGCCTTCTGATTCTCAAGAGTACGTTTCGTAACCCTTCAAGGAAGCAGCCTGTTTCTCCCCGTCTACTTTCGATCGTTCCCAAGATAAGATGCTTATGGATGACAAATAAGCAATTAGTTGGTTCATAGGGTTGAAGGACACTCACCATTTCATGTTCGTTTATATGTCATACCTCGCCTAACACAAATAATGTTATGTTTTTAATAATCACACGCTAACGTAAAACTACAAGCATCCTTTTTTTTTTTTAATTATCACAGAGCCTCGGGTTTCGACTGGGTGATCCAACACGATAAAAAACATAATTATTTGGTTCAGTGAATATACCTTAGATAAATTCGTAATTGAAGGGAATCAAAGGTCCGAACGCAATAAAGTCGTTTGTGGTTAACGTAGTTTCAAATACTCGATCACATGCGCGCCATGCTGGAAACACAAGACGGGACAGAGAGAGAGAAGACGCGCGGAGGGACAGAGAGAGAAGATACGCGGAGGAATATTTTCCTCAGGTCTTGACCTGACGTGGGGTATATCTCCTGTCAGACAAAAATACGGCAAGTCACAATTTAATGTTCTTCAGATAAATCATTTCTTTATTTCCATTTGTAAACAAGCATTTTAAAACTAAAACAATAATATGCCTACTTACAGAAAAGTGCTGCTTGAAATTTTCTTTCAATTCTTCCAACTTTGATTGGTGACTGGTGTCTGTCAAATCACCGTAATCATCCCTGTGGTTGGCAATGTAGTGCTGTTCCAAATTGTGTTTTTTTAAACACATTAATCTCAGTGGCACACTAAACATTTGGCATGCCCTTTATAAGCTGTACAGAAAAATAAAATGTACCATTCTGCTTATAGGCTGCTGCTTCACCACAACCTTTTTTCTTTTTGTAAGATGTTCATTCATGACCATTGCGAAACTGATTTACTTACACGCTGTCAACAAAGCGCATTGGGCTAGACTAGCAACTGATGGATCGGCTGCTCACTTCGGCGCGGCGGGCAGATCACGCGCTCAGCCAGCCACGCTCCTCCCACCACTACCTTCCACCAAAGCGCTCGGAGCACTGACTTAGAGCGCGGCTGGAGTGCTAGCGCTCTGGGAGCACTGTGTGGATGGCCCTGTACTTGACATACCCTTTGAATTATTTTACCTGTAATCTCTATACTGAAGTCTTATTTCCTTTGTACATCTTTGCTCGAGTAACTTGATAATCCTCTTATTAAATAATAAATGTATGTATTGTTTTATTTTGAAGCTTAAAATTGGCTCATATGTAGTTTTTTCTTGTAATTGGTTCTCTTTTCTGTTGTAATATCACATGTTACACACTGTAGAGTATCTCAGTAATGAGTGACTTGCCTACAAAACCTTTACCCCTGCAGACGTGAAGATTTTTCAGTTTTAATTTGAGTGTACAAATAACAATGAACACTGAAATACTACACAACTAACGTATTTCTTTATCATCACAAAAAAAAAAAATTAGTATCCCAGCAAATGGCAAACTGCCTTGAGTTATGATGGTGCTGGTCATGGTTGACACTCCTGCGCCATTTAAAATTCTTGTATTATATGTATGTCCAAATCCAAATCCAAATCCCGTCGCTCAACAGCCCATGAAGGGCCTAGGCATATCGAGCGACCGCCACCCAGCCAGTTGTCCTGCAGATTGTGGGGTGGTGCATGATCAGTGCATTGGGTCCCCTCAGCCGTTAATCTTGGTCTCCGTGACCGGGGCGCTGCCTCACTGTCAGACCTTTACTCAATTGTACTCACGAGGCTCAATGCACCCCGTTCCAGCTCTCACGCCAGTTTCTAAAATTCCTAGCGGACCTGGGGCCTCCGGGTGCGAGGCAAGCATGCTACCCCAACACCATGGGGCCGGCCTTAAACGTATGTATTTCCCCTAAATTAAGTTTTAAATATATTTGTATTTTCCTTATATTGAACACAAGGGCTCCTTTTAGCTGCTTACCCACCCCTCTTCATTATTTATGAGAGCAACTAAAACATTCTTGACATTTAGGTTTTGTTCTGATTTCACATTTCCTAACTTGTTTTGTTGTTTAATGTTTCTTCACATATGCACAATATCTATGACAAATCGATTCAGCGTGTTCCTAAACATTTAAAATTATGTTCACATACCGTATATCCTCTTGTTTCCTGACATGCTCAAGGAAAGCACTAGTCCTACCCTTGCTACCTGCCCGAGTCTACATCTGTCTGCCAGGCTCTGTGAGGCTCGGAAAGGTGGGCAAGGACTCTTCACTCACAACCAATATCAGTCCCGCGAAATGATGTGTTCTGAGGCTCCGAATTATATTTCTCCCTTCTGCCGGAGGAGTCTGAAGTATGCTGAACATAGTGCTCCATGAGCTGAATTTCGTGAGCCAAGCAGCCCCAAACTGTGTATACATATTGTTCAGCAGGCAGAAAGCCAACAATTCATGATGGCATGGGGAATTACTGCTTGGTAACTTCCTCATGTGCAACTTTCCAGTTTACTAAATCCTAATGTGATGTACCTTAACATGCATCAAGTAGAGGAAACTTACTAGCCAATTTTAACTGATAAAATAGAATGTCATCATCCCTATACCAAAGAAAACAGGACCTGACAGATGTGAAGATTATCATGCAATCGGCTTGATCACTCATGCATCAAATATCCTGACTAGAATAATTTACAAAAGGATGGAAAGACAGACAGAACAGAGTTGGGTGAAGACCAATATGGTTTCAGGAGAAACGTAGGAACAAGGGAAGCTGTACTAAGTCTTAGGTTGATCTTGGTAGGTAGAATAAGGAAACATAAGAGAATGTTCATGGCATTTGTAGACTTAGAAAAGGCTTTTGATAATGTTGATTGGAGTAAGTTGTTTGACATTTTGAAAAGGATTAGAGTAATGTACAGGGATATGAGGGTGATCTACAATCTATACAGAAACCAGACAGCAGTTATTCGAGCTGAAGGACATGAGAGAGAAGCTGGTATTCAGAAAGGTGTATGGCGTAGTTTTAAGGTTTCAAGGAGGAATAATTTCAACTCTGAGTTGCTGATGACATTGTCATGTTAGCCGATTCACCAGGGGATTAGAATCCGATTTTAATTGGTATGGACACTCGCTTGAGGAAAGAATTCATGATGAAAATCAAGAAATGTAGGAAATATTGGAATGCAGCCTAAAGAAATCAGAAACTTCTATGGACATCAAATTGGCAGGTGAAAAGCTAAAGGAAGCAGGAGACTTCTGTTACTTGGGAAGCAAAATAACCAGTGATGGACGAAGCAGAGAGGATATAAAAAGTAGGTTGGCTCAGGCAAGGAAAGTATTGTGTCTGTCAGAGGAGGCTGCCGGGGTACCACCAACCGTAAATGTCATTCCAGACAGCCTCATCTTCCAAACACACACTCTGAGAGGATCGGATGCACTTCTTTAGGCCGGCCCCGACACGAGACCAATAACCCGGGAGTATCGGGCTGTAACGGGGGAAGGGGTCATAGACATGCACAAAGAAGTACACCCTAATCACAAAGCTAGCAAATAAAAAGATTCAGGCTTAAGTAAAAATTCGCAATCATTTTTTCAGTAAAGAACAATCCTGCTTCGGAGGGGTTGAAATCGGCTAGTCGGTAAAGCTAATAAAAATAAAATAAATAAACAACCATGTCCTAACTGAAGCTAAGTTAACCCTCTCGAATGTCCTTTTTACAGAAATCGAAACAACAACAACAAAGCTTGGAATGTGGTACTTAAATAAATCCCTACTCAATTACAGGAAAAATAATTAATAATACGAATAGTGACATCAGTAGAATTTACAGCAAATAAAAGGAATTAATCGTCGACATGCCACGAGAATAGATTTACATTTAATAGCACCAATAAGTATACCGTACTCTTAAGTTATGTTGGTAGGCCTACCACTTCCACATTTAAAGTCATTTCAATTTTAATCATCTAGCTAAATCCTGATTTACATAAAAATACGGCGAGAAGCGTCCGTAACAAACAATTAATACAAAGCTATAATAGTAACCATGACCTAACTTGACATGAAAAATAAATCTAAACTAATTACACACAATAGCACAGGAAATTAAGGTTATACACACAAGAATAATCAAACACACAATATTATTATTCACAAAGCCTACGTACGCTGATTAAGATGCTGTTTGCACTTAATCGTCATTTAATGCATGTATTTTAGGTTGGCAAAAGCGCAGTAAGAACTGCGGCTAACATCGCATAAATCACAGCGGCCCACAAGTTACCAACTAAAGGGTGCCAGCGATTTCGTCGTCACAAAAGTGTCAGCTGTCCTAATGTTGAATCATTTCCATCCAGAAATTGTCAGCTCAATGCGTCGGTCAGCAATCAAAAGATAAGTTCAAATTTAGATCAGCAACAAATTAACTAATAACGTTTTAAAGCGTCGGATTATAACAATTAGGTGTCACGATTTAGTTTCAGTTTATTTCGTTGGTTAGTTCCCTCAGTGCATTATTTAAATCCCTAGTTGACCTTCATGGCACATGCTGAATACCACAGCAAGTCTCTTCTGAAGATATGCTTACAGAAAACGTGTGACTATCACCATAGTCAGCATATTAACCTGGCCTATAAAAAACTCCAACCAAGCGGCTCTCCAGGCACGCAAAATACCTCGGTTCAATGTGATCAAAAAGGGATCACCACCACCGGAAAAATGCCTATACTGGTTGAAGGCGAATACACTCTTACCCTTCAACGTGTCTCTCCACGGACACAACAGTAACATCAACTGCTAACCTTATACAATGGTCTGGTCAATACAAAATTACGTGGATAAACTCTCGTAAATTACCAATTCATGAAACAACATTTTCATATAGTCGTGCGCATGGCCGACTTCATAATTGTGACATTACCGTCATCCTATCAAATACCATGTTCCCCCAGGGGCTCACATCTAGTGGGTCGTGGGTTGGCGACCACGGGACCCCAGCTGAGTCCGGCATTGCTTCCACTTACTTGTGCAGGGCTCCTCTCTGTCTTCTTTCCTGTCGACCTCTCTTGGTCAACTCTTGTTCTCTTCCGACTCCGGCGGTATTAGGGTATCCGTGGCCTCGGGAGTCTTTTCCTTTTCCGCCTTCATTGGCCCTTCTCTCATCTTTCCTGATCCCTCATTCTTCGAGGGATCAGCCTTCTTTTCATTATAGTTCCTTTTCTCTTTAAGATTCCTGCCCTGTTTTTATGAATTGGCTCCCGGTGTCTCTAAATTACATTTTTTTTACTCAACCACATTTTGTAAGTTTTTTCAATCTACATTGCACTTCGTAAGTATTTTCAATCTCAATTGCATTTTGTAAGTACAGTATTTTGAATCGCGGGCTTCCACATATTGTGAGTATTTTGAATCTACCATACATTTTGTAAGCATTTTCAAATTCAATTGCATTTTGTAAGTATTTTGAATTTCAATTGCACTTTGTGAGTATTTTGAATCTGAACCGGCCTTTTTCAATCTCACTTGCATTGTGTATTTTCAATTCCAATTGCATTTTGTAAGTATTTTGAACTTCAATTGTATTTTGTACATATTTTCAATTTCAATTGCATTTTGTAAATATTTTGAATTTTAATTGCATTTTGTTGAGTATTTCGAATCTACATTGCATTTTGTAAGTAATTTGAACCTAAACTACATTTTGTGCATATTTTTCAAACTAAATTCCTTTTATGAGTATTTTCCTTCTAAATTACCTTTACCTTTTATAAGTTTTCCATTCTTCATTTTGTGAGCCATTTCAATCGGAGTTCCATTTTGTAAGCATTTTCAGTCCAGCTTGATTTTCGTTATGGTTTCCATTTCATTGTCATTTTCGCTATCACCCAGACCATTAGAGGCCGATAACCCAGATGTTAGGCCCCTTAAAACAACAATTATCAGCATCATTAAATACAAGCTATCAGCTGTCACCTATATTTTGTAGCATGAATTTAGCATTGAGACAGACATTCCGCCTAGAATGCGTCGTCGATTTGTCATTTTTATGCAGTCTTGTCTCACTAGAAAGCCCTAAGCATCGTGGATAAAGTTAGCTCGTAACAGAGGTGCGACCTTGAATTTATCGGTTCGTGCTAACCGCAGTCCACATGTAATATAGTTCACGCTAAGCTATGCTTCGCCAGAATCAAAATACACTTCACATTATTTTGGGCTCACTAAATACAGTCCTGTCTGTTGCCTCAAAATAATCATACATAGGTTTACGTGTCCATTACACACATCTGTACAATTGCATTTAGTTCATAATTATAAAAATGAAAGTTCAGACCGAACAATACTAAACGACAGAGATCACAACTCTCTCTGTGTGCTTTGCCTTCCAAAGATATCCCCACACTCCTCTCTGAGTCAATAGGAGAGTGTCACAATTATTTACAAGTCTTCTATTAACATTGAAAAATGTTGGTGTCACCCCCCGACACAAATTAACAATAAACTTGACAACACTAACACTTCCTGTGTTGTCCAAAATGATACGTAGATGTTCGCTAAGCATGGCACAGGGTTTCCCAAGCAACTGTACCTATCCTTATTGTATTCCAACTTGGAATTATGTGGCTTCTGATCTGCACATTCTAATATTAAATAAATCCTTCATTAAGGTGGTGGTTGAAACTTCATTCCACCAAACGATACGCCGAATAATTAAGCAGAGAGAAAAGAAAAGAAGGGGTGTCTAAACTGTTAATAGGATGCTGCTGCCATCCTTAAAATTACATTCAGCTCCTACAGGCTGAAGAAAAATGCACATAGAGCCGAGACAAATTAGTGGGTGCTTTCATAATTGCGGTGTGAGCGTAGCCATTAATGCACCGGCATAGCAATGCCACAGGGTGTCTAGCAATTTGAATTCTAACCAGGCTGTCCAAAGCTAAATAGAAAAACATGGTTTAAAGATATTATTAATCAAAATCCTGCCTAATGGTTGCTATCAAAGTACGGTTTTAAATCTAGTCTACTGAAGCAAGAACCTGAACAGTAAAAGAATTACAGGACTCGCATATCCGATGAGCTGGACCTCATTTTACCCTTGGATTTAGGGGTTTATCATCTCCATGGTATTAGGGTTATCCTCGTCCAACCTTCTTGGACCCTGTGCCTCTTCGTCCTCATGTTAAGGCCGTTACTCTTAACATCCCCTCATGGGATAGTTTACTCCATCACGTACATCATACTAGGAAAGATGTAAAAGTCGTCCACGTGGTTATTTGAGTGATCCATAGTAATTCGTTGTGGGGCGATTTTTTCACTGAATTTAAATTGCGTGATGATTATTTTCAGATGCAACACTGGCTCTGCACTGGTTTGCAGACTATACAAAATTGCCCTTGTGTCTGCCACAGGCGTTATGAACACACGGGTAGTGTTCTACTCACTGAAGTTAGTACTTGACAACCTAATCGTCAAAAATCTTCGAAATCATTCACTTTAGAAGGTGCCAAAAAATATTTCTGTCCAATACATGAAATAGTGCAGGTCTATTGGAAATTATACAATACTCACGACCTTTGCAGTCAATTATCCACACCTCATGGAACTAAAATGGTACCGGTAGTGTGGAAATACCAAGTGCTGGTGAAATATTCAAGTTTTCACGATAATTATTATTTCTATTCACTTCTACATGCAGACACGGCGTTTAACAATGATTTCCCCACAATTTAATAAATGCTGCATGCACCAAAGTTCCCCTCTTCAAAATGCACAATTATAATTAGGGTACTCTCCACAAAAACACGTCAACCAGACATGACAGTCTCAGTAATTGACCCGAGTTCTAGAAGGAACATAAGTCGTGTAGCGACTATTTAACCCTCATTCGCATATCTGCGAGGAAAAATACCATACCAGGGTTTTAATACCTTATAAAGCCACCATAGCGTGGTAAAATATACAGAATTACAATTCATTAATTGAGCCCACGCAACGAATAAGGGACTCCGCGCCATTTTTGTAGTTATGTTTAAAGTACGTTTTTGTTGTTTGAAAGCCCGCTATTGTGGGAATTTCGTCCAAATTTTATGAGTGGTCCCTACTATCATATGAACATTGTAGTTTACTTATGTGGTGCTTCAGTGATCACTGAAAATAGATATAGGGATATTTTTGTCTATAATATAGGAAGAAGGATCCCCCTAACAGGTTTTGTTGTCTCAGAGCCCACTCGTTCATAGCATGTATTTCTTGTGACTGGAGTCCTTATTCCACTGAATGGATGGTAATAACTATATTAATACACACACTGACCTTTGTTGTTGTAGTTGTTGATTCATTTAGAGGCTTTGCGACATTGCGGTTATGTAGCCCCGAGTATTTTGAGCGTGTGTAGAATTGTGAAGTCTGTATTAGTGTGTGTTATCTGTAATTCAGGTAAGGACTGCAGATGATCAATTTCAAGTAGTTCCTACTTTTGTTACCAAATGCTACTGTCAACGACACCTAGCTGTGAACTTGGGTTACTAGATGCCACTGCAACCGGCACTTGGCGTCGAACGTAGGAACTTAATAGAGCATTAATCAAATCTAGCCTACAAATGTAGCTTCACACAATTGTAGTGGAAGGTTCCTTTACATTCCATAAATCTTATGACATGGACCCGCCGGCTTACTTCCCCTCTGAAGGAAGCCATACTGAGGGATTTTTAACGCTTTTAAAAAATCCGATGACTTCGGGCGGGTTTAACCTGCGATCTTGGGCATACAATCTCGGCATGCTACCAAGGGGTGTGGAGGGGACGCTCAAGTGACTCTTGGGGAACAACTAAAAATGTAGTTCTATTTCTTTTCCAGACCTATTGTAACAATCTTATAGTGGCTTTTATCTTTTGGGTGGGAAGAAACACAATCATATTACTGACATGATTTAGGAAGAGTGAAGATTGACAAAGTTAATTCAGAAACAGTGAGTCGATCGTCCATCAGATAGCGAGCTAGGTGGAATGTCAATGTGTTTTCACATTCAAATGACGTCCTGCAATGAAGAATGCGTGGTGATAATCAAAATGATGACAACACCGAATGATGTGGAAAGATACATCTTTCAGAGGGTCTCATTCACACGTCTACACACAGAACGTTACTGGGCTGGAAACACAGCCTTGGATCACTACAAGAACATGTGTTTCGAAAATATTCTCATGATTATTCTTCCACAACATTGAGGGTGCCCTTAAAGGTGAGGAGGTGATAGATGCATGTGCACTAGCACCTTTTAGCACCTCTTGGCTACGTGCGTCCCTTCGCTCCAACTCTTATACCAGCAGTAAAGATCCTCCATGGTAGAGCTGGGGATCGAACCTGGAACCTACGGTGCAGGTCTCACAGAACTCAGGATGTTACACTTAATTTATATAAATTAGGACTTCAACAAGGTTGTACTATGGTGTCTTTCCCCTGAAAAGTTTAGTTTTTCCGGGTTCATCCTTATGGCACCGACAGTAGGGGCTACGCGGGCTAAAGCGCTGCGTTGGTCAAGGGGCCAAGCTCTCTTCTGACTCGGTAGACGCGTGGGTTCGAGCCCCACCGTCGGCTGTCCTTGAAATGGTTTTCCGTGGTTTCCCATTTTCAACATCAGGCAAATGCTGGGACAGTACCTTCTGACAGGCCACGGCAGCTTCCTTCCACATCCTTGCCCAGTTTCATTCATCTTCATCCATTCCCTCTCTCATCTCGACGCGCAGGTCGTCCACGGGCGTCAACTAGAAAGACCTGCACTCGGCCTCTCAGGAGGCTACACAAAAAAAAATCCTTATGGCAAAGAGGACATCGATTATCATGGTAAGACATTACGAGCCACTTAATCTCCACAGTAGCTGTGAGTGATTTAGGGGTAAGTGTAGCAACTGCCATTTTTTAGAGGCTCTGGTTCGATCCCCATTTTTGTTATGGAGAATTTATATCCTGGTATGAGTGTTGGAACAAAGTAGGCCTACACTTAAAATTGTGAGGATAACCGAGGAGTAGATTCCCGGTACCTCCCTTGTCTATCCTAAAAATGGTTTCCTGTAGTTTCCCATTTCTATTCCAAACAAATATCGGGATGATAGCCTACCTAACATGCCAAGGTCACATTCTTACAAATCCTAGCCCCACAAACACGTACACACACTAGCAATCCCCACAATAATGCAGGTTATAAGACAGCTCCCACACGCAAGTACATGGGGCTGATGACAACGATACCCCCAAGTCCCTAAATAAAACAACTTACTCTCTAAATTACCAACAGGGATATATTCAAATGTCGCATTACTAAATTGAGACATATTAATAACAAATTCTGGCATGCAGACACCCAGGTGAAATCACAAGAGGTCCTTTTCCTACTCGCCTCTTTTGGTTGTACTTTTGCTGGAATTTTACGTCCCTGACGATTTTCATATGCTTCTCCAGCATCTTTCAACATCCTTCTATTGAAATCCTTCCACTTTTGCATGTTCTGTTTACGTCTACGGCCGATATTGTCACGTTCGCTAGCTGACTGAGAGATTTCCAACTTCCTGACGCCCTCCATCTTGGAACAGAGTCCTTCTTCCACGCACGTGGCATTTCAATTGCAAATATCTACCCATAGGAGGCACTTGTGGGCATGTTTGACACGTCATTTCATGCTACATTCGACCCGGTACCTATTTCCATCATAATCTCAAAACAGACCGAGGTGGCGCGGAGTCCCTTATTTGTTCCGCGGGTTCAATTATTAGATATCCAAAATGAAAGTATAAGTGCGTGCTTCCAGGAATATCGTTGGAATGCAGTGCCAAAGTCAAAATAAAGATGAGAGCTCAAAGCTTCCGGAGTGCGTTCCGTAGATCAGTAGCGTAGGACAAATATGTTTCCTAAGAAATGATCTCCAACATGAGGTCATACGGGCTCAGTATGTCTACAGAAAAGGAATCTGTTGATATCGAATATACTGTAGATTTAGGTATTAGGAAGTCCATTTTGAAAGCCTTTGCCTGGAGCGTGGCACTGTATGGAAGTGAAACTAGGACTGGTGGTGCAGCAGAAAACCGGAGAATAGAAGCGTTCATATTGTGGTGTTACAGGAGAATGACGAAGATCAGCTGGGTAGATAGAGTAACAAATGAAGAGGTATTGAGACGAGTAGGAGAGTAGAGATGTTCCTGAAGACCGCTAATGAAGAGAAGAGATAGGTTGGTAGGACATTTATAAAGACACCCACGAATAGCGAAGTTAGTTATGGAAGGAAGGGTTGAGGACAAGAACTGTAGGGGTAGACCAAGGTTAGAATATGTTAAACAGATTGCCTTTGATGTAAGGTGTGGTAGCAATATAGAGATGAAACATTACCTCAGAACAGGGAGACATGGAGATCTGCATCAAACCAGTCAAAAGACTGAACGACTCAAACACCAACAAAATAGACGTGGATCCTACTTCGGTGATAATACAATAATTTCACCACATTAAACAATAATTAATAATATACTAATAATTTGAACATTCCACAATTCTAAAATAGCAAATATCCAAAATCCAATCAATAATATGACATTGAATCTACTTGTGCAACCCATCTGAGGATGATTCCTCTGAATGATAAATATTCCTCCAACACACAAACGCTCATATATTACGTCAGTATGATAAAAATAACATTAAAGTGGAACTTAAATGTCCCAAATGGCAAAGCAATAAAGATCACGACCGCCTCCCAATCCTCCAGACATCATAATAACACAGGTCAACTTGCTGATGGCCTCTAGGGCTATGGTTGACTCCTACTCAGAGCAAGGTTCATGTTTGAACATTGTTTCTAAGCACATGGGGTTACTTGATTGCATGTAATTATCATCTCCATGTATTTGATACAGGAATTATGTAAATTAATAAATTCAGTTACAGATGCCTCCTCAGGGATAAATTTCTGGCTAAAGGTCATACATTTATTTCACATTCCTCACACAAATTCACAATACTAGATACTGCCTGTTTGCGTCATACCAGTAGACTCGACCGCGTAGCAGTGGTGCACATAGTAAGGGGATAGTGTTGTTATGTGAGAATCCCTAGTGACAGGAGGAAGGGTTTGTCAATGCTTATTCTACTTGTGTATGTCGCACAATGAGCCGGCCCCTTGGTGTGGTGGAAGCGCACCTGCCTCTCGTCCTGGGTTTGATTCCCAACTCTGTCAGGAATTTGGGCTGTAGCACCACGGTGTGGGTGGAGGGATGGGGGTCACATAATACATTATAATGAATTATTTGAGTTATAGGGTTTACAATACTAACACCTAAAAATTGATGGGGGTAATATTATATAATAAGCTATGTAGGCTATGTGTTGCAATATTAGAAAACTCTATAAGTCTGGTTAAATTGAACTTCATATCAAGCCTCTGATGCCACAGGCTACCGTGCTAGTAATGCATGAAAAGAAGAAAAAACACCAGTATTAATATCCTTAGTCCGTGATGTTGGCATTAGCAACAGTCCCTTGATGTATAAGTGAGGTCCAACTATATTTTGATAAAGTAAGAAATTTTTTCGTAGATATTTTCTTCACGTTATTAATAGTTGGTCTTGTTGCTTCATTTAGGGGATTGGGAAAACTTTATTATCCACCCCATGTACTTGTGTACTGTATGTATTGTATTTGCCTGGTGAGTGATGTTATTGTGCTGACTGTAGTAATGTGTTCAACTGTAAGTATTTGAATCTAGGACTGGGGTTTGTAATGTTTAGAGTCATCTAAATTGGGAAAGCTACATCGCACAGTTGACTACAAAACTATGTTCAGCATGCTGTGCCTTACGGGTTCTAAAAAAGACTACCAATGCACATCATCATCATCATCTTGCACAGTTTCCAGCCACTGGCTGGAACACAAGCCTCTCCAACATCTTCTGTCTTCGCACCATCTCTCAGCCTCCACCCTTGTCCAGTCTTCTCCTCTCTTCTTCACGCTTTCTTCCACCCCCTTCAGCCACCTGTCTCTCGGTCTTCCTCTCGATCTCTTTCCTTCCCTCTTCGCCTCGTGTATCCTCCTGGGTATCCTCTTCTCCTCCATTCGTTTTACATGTCCGTACATGTCCAATGCACATACTCTCTTAAATTCATATTATGGCTCTTTTCATTCCATCTTTAAATATGGAATAAGTTTTTGGGGCAGCTCAACTTCCAATATAACAGCCTTCAGAATGCTGAAAAGGCTATTAGAAAGGAGTGTATCATACTGATTCTAGTAAACCTTTCTTTAAATATTTCTCAATAGAAATATTCAACCTATGACTTGCATATATATATTAGAGATTATTTTATCTGTGAAGAGAAAAATGGAAAGGAATACTAACATATTTCTGAAAACTATTGATATCCATCAACATACCACCAGACAAAAATATTCCTTTTTTATACCAGTAGCAGTAGGGCAGCAGCTAACCAGAAAGGAACTTTCCACATAGGGATAAACTTTTATAATAAACTTCCTTCAACCCTAACATTTATTAGCAGTTTAAAGAATTTTTAGTGAAAATTAAAGGCATTTTTGTTGGAACATTGCTTCTATTCTATTGTAGAGTATCTATCACAGAGTCATTCTGACTAAAGCTGTAAATATGCACTCGTTGTGTAATATGTAATGTATGCTGTTCTCTATCCATACTGTAATATACCCTTATGATCAGGGAGGGAAGTGAGGCGGTATGCGCCGGTATCCAATACCGGCACTGCTTTCAAAGGCCCAATGGCATACCGTCACTGCTTTCAATGTCAAATAGCATACCGCCACGGAAAACCAGTGGAACTTAAACTTGTTTGCGCCGTAGGAATTAATATAATTACTTTCCATGATCGCAAGCCTCCGTGGCTTAGGCGGCAGCACGCCGGCCTCTCACCGCTGAGTCCGTGGTTCAAATCCCGGTCACTCCATGTGAGATCTGTGCTGGACAAAACGGAGGCAGACAGGTTTTTCTCCGGGTACTCCGGTTTTCCCTGTCAACATTTCATTCCAGCAACACTCTCCACTCTCATTTCATTTCATCTGTTATTCATTTAATCACTGCCCCAGAGGAGTGCGTCAGGCCTCGGCAGCCGGCACAGTTCATATCCTCGCCGCTAGATGGGGGCTTCATTCATTCCATTCCTGACCCGGTCGGAGACTGGAAGCAGGTTGTGGATTTTCACTTTCCATGATCATTCATCCACTGGTACCAAGCTACCTTCGCCGATAAACATTCCCCTGTAGACATCGCCAATATAGAACCGTGCGTTCGTTTTTAAAACCAACCCATGCGCTTAAGCATCGCTGCAGAAAACTAGAGTGGAAAAAAAGAACGGCCATGGCCGTCCATGCAGCAAAACTCATAAAGCGAGATCTCTTCACCACCGCTGCAGCAGAGCGCTTAAAAAAAAAACATGGCTGTGACCGGTAACTTGTGATGTCCATAGTCGCCATCTTAAGAATATACCGCTACATCTGATGTTTTTAAACATATTTCTCAGTAAGATAATATAACTTTTACATTGTTTAAATAGATATTTACTTTTAAAATATCTACTGTCAATCGACAAGACATAATATTCTTGACTTTTGGGCTCCTGCTTGGCAAAAATCTATAAAGCAAGGTTGGTTACTCGTGGAGGAACTTAATTAAAATGACGACAGTCTCCCGTCTCGTTGTCGGGTTAAAAACTAGTGTTGTAGTGTATGGTCAGTACGATTGTGTATCAAGCAGCATCATTGCAACTAAAGTATTTTTATCAGCATAGGCTGCAGAGCTGATATCATGGATAAATTTGCCGTAAGCGGACAAAAGAGAAATTTCAGCGAAACTGGTGATTGTGTTGAAGATAATCGGTCTGGGAAAAATTTGACGAATTCGGCTTTGTCTCTCACCTCTCTCAGACAACAAAGCACAAGTGAAATAGAAACCAACAATGTAGGCCTAGATAATGCAGATTTTGAATGTGTGCCAACATTTCTGAGCCCTGCTCAGTGGAAAACTAAATTCAAAGAACACGAATGGTTATCCTACAAAACCGAAACAAAAGAATTCGGATGCAAAGTATGCGTCAGAGCACGTGAAACTTTGGGTGCTTTTAAATCAGAATGAACTCGCTTATCAAATGAGTGTTGTTTTTATTCCGTAAAGCTTTTGGTGATAGTAATGTGAAAATGCGTCAGGCAATAAGAAAAAAATCTTTGATCACAAGAATTCCCATGCCCATGGTCAGTGTGTTAAAATTCTCGAGGAGGCCAAGAAACAAGTTCTTCAAAACACAACTGCAAAACAAGAAGGGGTTTACTACGAGAATACATGCAGAGTTTTTCGCACAGTGTACAATCTTGCAAATCTAGGAAGGCCATTTTCTGATCTACCATCCTGGATTGATGCACAAAGAGCAAATGGTTTAGATATGGGACAGATTTTGCATTCCAAACATTCCTGTGCTGACATTACCAATCTGATTGATGAAGAAATGAGGAAAACTGTTGTTAAACAAATTGTTGAAAACTACCTCAAGATTGGTGTGATGGTGGACGAGTCAAATTCAGTGGGTCAAAAATCTGTTCTTTGTATTTGTCTTCGGGTGAATTTTAATAATTCTGAAGAAACCAGCAGCATATTTTTCGATCTAATTGAACTTCCAACACCTCAGCTCAATGTATATATGATTCCTCAGCATTTTTCACAAGAGTTTCTAGCCAGTAATTGTACTGTATATCATTTGCTTGTGATGGTGCATCTAATATGCTAGGGAGTGTATCAGGATTGGCAGTAAGACTCCAGCAAGAATTCCCTCAGCTTTTTATATGGCACTGTGCTAACCACCGTCTCGAGTTAACAGTTGGTGATGTGGTTTCCAAGCTGACAGCTATCAACCACATGAGTATCTTTTTTTGATAAATTGTATTCCCTATACCATGCATCACCAATGAACAAAAACCAATTGCAGCATTGTGCATCAAATCTGAGTACTAACATTCAGGTTATAGGAATAATTTTAGGAGTTAGATGGGTTTCGTCAAATGCTAGATCAGTTAGGGCCATTTGGAAAGATTTTGCAGCACTCTCCTTCCATTTTAAAAGCCCCATGGAGGATCAAACAAGAGACTCTAAAGAAAGGGCCCAGTACAAAGGACTGCTGGATCGTCTAACTGATATAAACTTTATCCTGAATATGGGTTTGATGATAGATGCTCTGAATGAATTAGAGGATCTGTCGCTTCAATTGCAGAAGAGGGAGATGTCTGTTATTCAGGCTCATAAGCTAGTACTCCAAAAACTTCAAGTTTTCCACTCTTTACAAACCCAACCTGGGGAGTATACAGAATTAGCAAGAAGTGCAGCTGAGTGTAAGGAACTAAATGGTGTGAACTTGCATGGACCTGGAAGTGTGCACAGAATTGATGAACAAGCCTTCTACAGTCTACTTGTGGAAGAAATGGATAAACGAATGCTAAACAGCCAGTCTTCGAGATCTTCTGCTTCTACTGCACAATCTCTGGCAGCAAAGTATCAAGAACTTCTAAGTAATTTAGAAGTATTTGATGAAACAAAGTGGCCAGAAGATGTGGCCAGTGATATTTGTTTTGGAGACTGTAAAATAAAATATCTGTGTCAGAAATTTTGTATAGGTTCCATCAGGGAAAGTGTAACTGGTTTCAGGCAGTATGCATCAGACAAAACAGTATCTGATGATCTGAAACCACTTCTTAGGGCTGTGAAAACCATAATCATATCCACAGCAGAATGTGAACGATCTTTTAGTGCCATGAACGTAATATATTCACCTGAAATGAATCAGCTTCAGGTGAAAACTGCTGGAAACTTAGTCTTTTTGAAGTTGGTATGGACCCCAATTCACAAGTTCAAGCCTGGTAAGCATGGCTAGGTAAGGGACGTCACAGTCCTGATGACAACAACTCCATGAAGCGAAACATGTCAGATGTCTCTCCTCCAGGGTTAAACGTAGTCTGGGAGTTTCTACACGAATAAAATGGTAGGCTACAAGTAAAATGAACCTTTCTGCAAAAGCACAAATTTCGAAACACCATTTTTCGTTAAGTTAATGATAAGTGCATTTAATATTGTTTTCCTATTTAAGTTAGGCCTATCAGTCTTAATTTTATGTATTTTTTTTAGTTTAGACTTTACTGTTTATATTGCTGTACTGTACTTTCAGATGCTATCTTTGTGTGATTTTCAGACCAATCTATTTTTACTTATGACACATTTACTGTTAATGTTTCCTTTTATACGGTTGCTAAGTATATGTCAGTAACAAACAAAAATTAATTTAGTTCCCCACTTCACTCATTTAATTTTATTTATCCATATAGCCTAAATAATAATTCACACATATATTCTTTAAGTGAAAAATAAAAATTATTACTTAAGCATGATGCAATCCTGAGTGAATAGAACAATTTCCTGCATATCACGTTATGTTGTAAGAGAGGGGTATGCTTTTTTGAAGTTGAGGTGTGACAGGGAAATATCTTCGGATAGCACACCGTCTCTGATTTTTTCCCACTTCCTTCACTGCTTATGATACAATGTCAATCACTGTGTATGTGCAAGACAATGTATGTGTACTTGTTTCAACATCCTCAATCATTTATATGATGTAATAGGATTAATAAATAAATGAATGTGAAGTTAAAAGTGCCCTTCCGAGTTCAAAAGTGTGTATTAGTGGTGTATTGCAAAGACGTGACATAGACCCACGATACATTAATGCCGTGAATTCAACACTGGATTGGTTGTGTGGTGAAAAAAACATTATTTTTTTAGAAGGGGACTCTTGGTTTTAAGACAGGGACCTCGCTTATGATGGTCTCCACCTCAATAGAAGAGGAACAATGAAATTTGAAAACTTTTAAACAGAGTTGCCGAGTTTTTACTCTCGGAAAACTTATTGCTAGAACGAGTGATGTAATTTTATTGTTCAGAGAGAAGGAAGCACTGACTACAAATGGACACCTAGGTGAAGTACAGTGCAGTGAACATAAGTACAACTGTTTGGATGATTTCATGCAACAGGACTCTAATACAAGTGCATGCATAAACTCATTAGAATTAGGTGGAGAGGTTAGGTGTTTGTACATTAATAGCAGAAGTATTCGGAATAAGCTTGATGACATTGAAATTCTTGTGCAGATGATAGGTCAGATAGATGAATTGGTAGTTACAGAAACCTGGGTGAAAAGTAGAGGCAGATTTTTATAACTTCAACAATTTCACAAGCGTGTTTGCTCATAGAGATGACAAAGTTGGTGGGGGTCTGGGTATTTATGTATCACACAAATGGAAAGTGAATGTTAAAAGAAAGTGTGAAATGAATCATAGTTTGATGTGGATTGAGGTATTCAGAGATGATGTTAAAAGTAATAGGCCAACATATAAAAGCATTGATATTATTGCAGCATATAACCCCAATAGAAGCAATGCCATACCCTTCTTAAATTTATTTGAAAGTTTTCTTAGCCAGATAAACAATAAATTATGCATCTTCCTCGGAGATACCAACATTGATATCCTAGCTGATGATCAATTAAGAAGGAAATATCTAAATCTAATCGCATGCTATGGTTTTAAACAGTGCAACACTAAATATGCTACACGACTTTGTGACACTGCAGCTACCTTAATAGATCACGTGTCACTAAACAATTCAGAATTAAGTTATAAAATATCAAATGTCAGCAATGATATTAGTGATCACAGTATATTAATTCTTGATATTTCCAAGACCAGTTATAGCACGTACACTCAGTCACATAAGTCGACAAAATCAACAACACACGAGGACTCTTGGGATAGGCAACACACTCCTGAAACTAATATATCTATAAACGCAGATTCCCATAATGATGCAGACAGTACTGTTAATTCTCTATATAACTCTTGCATCAAACAATTGAATCTAAGGAACAGTCATAGCCAAAGAAAAATAACAAACAATACTAACAAAGGGGGAAGCCTCCGTGGCTTAGGCGGCAGCACGCCGGCCTCTCACCGCTGGGTCCGTGGTTCAAATCCCGGTCACTCCATGTGAGATCTGTGCTGGACAAAACGGAGGCAGACAGGTTTTTCTCCGGGTACTCCGGTTTTCCCTGTCAAAATTTCATTCCAGCAACACTCTCCACTATCATTTCATTTCATCTGTCATTCATTTAATCATTGCCCCAGAGGAGTGCGTCAGGCCTCGGCAGCCGGCACAGTCCATATCCTCGCCGCTAGATCGGGGCTTCATTCATTCCATTCCTGACCCGGTCGGAGACTGGAAGCAGGCTGTGGATTTTCATTTTTCACTAACAAAGGAAGGAATTCCAACAGATGAAGAAAGAGGGGTGGAAGAGGAATGGGCTAGATTTAAGAAGACACTAGTAGGTGCAGCAGAAGCAGTATGTGGGAGGACAAGTAGTAAGAAGAGGTGGAAGGAAACACCATGGTGGAATGAGAAGACAAAAGATATAGTAAGGGAAAAGAATACAGCCTTTAGGAGGTGGTATCAAAATAGGACGGTAGAGACAAGGGAAGAGTACCAGGAAAGAAAGGAGGAGGCGAAGAGAGTAGTGGCTGAGGAGGGAAGAAAGTGGATGGAAGAGTGGACAAAGATGATGGAGGATAGTGAAGGTACAAAAAAGGTCCTGTATGGGATGGTAAAAAATAAGAGGCGGAAGGATCCTACGGATTATGTTAGAATGGTGAACATAAGGGGACAGGAGATAGAAAATAGGGAAGAACTGAAGAAAATGTGGAAAGAATATTTTGAAGAACTTCTGAACAACCCAAATGGAAACGATGGTGAGGAGGAAGAAATCGGGAAGAGGAAGATGAACTGCAAACAGAAAAGGACTTCACAATGAAAGAAGTGGAAGATGCAGTGAAAAAGATGAAAGGAGGGAAGGCACCGGGTGTGGATGAGTTGAGTGTGGAGATAGTGAGAGCAGCAGGAGAGGTGGGGATACAATGGTTGTACCGAGTGATGAGGACAGCATGGAAGGAAAGGAAGACCCCAGAGGACTGGAAAAAAGGAATAATTGTCCCGATCTTCAAGAAAGGTAGTAGAACAGATTGCAGAAACTATCGGGGAATAACACTGATGAGTCATTGTGCAAAGATCTTCGAGAAAGTTTTGGAAAGGAGAATTAAGACAAGGATTGAAGGAGGGATGAGGGAAGAACAACATGGCTTCAGAGCAGGAAGGTCCACAGTGGATTTGATTTTTGCTGTAAGGCAGTTACAAGAACAGCACTATGAGTATGGAACAGATCTACTGATGGCCTTCCTGGACATTGAGAAAGCATATGACAGTGTATGCAGAAACAAAGTATGGAAGTCCCTGGAGGATAGAGGAGTAGAGAAATGGACTATAAAGAGGATAAAGGAGATGTACAAGGGAAGCGTGAGCTGTGTGAAAGTGGGAGGAGAGAGATCGGACTGGTTGGAACAGAGAAACGGCCTGAAACAGGAAAGTGCACTGTCACCGTTACTTTTCATTGTGGTGATGGATGACATAATGACCCGAATGGCACAAGTAATTGGGGAAGGAAAGATGAAAGCAATGGTGTTTGCAGATGATTTGATGATTTGGGGAAACAAGGAGGAGGAGGTACATGAAGGAAGGAAGCTTGTAGTTTAACGTGACTGTTAATCTCGCGATCATGAGTCACGGGACCTCCTTTTTACGTGGAATCCGAACCACAGGACATGGCATTTCACTTCGTAAAATCTCACATGCTGTGACCGGGAATCGAACCCGGTCCGCCTTGGAGAGAGGCATACAGCTTGACCGCTGCGCCACCACGCCCCCGGAGGTACATGAACAGTTGGACGTCTGGGAAGGAATAATACACACATCAAAAAAAGTTTTGCATCACCTCGGTTCCCAGATCTCCGGCATATAGACGTTGACTGTGTATATTGTATCCAAGATACAGTCCCTTTGACTGTTCATAGATGTCACTAAAACTGCTCAAAGATGTAAACAACCATGCATTAGCAGGGCCTATTAGACGGAGGGGGTACGACAGCCGATCAGTTCCAGTCATTCCACCAGGACGAAGGTACGCTGCTCATGTTGTCTGTAGTTCTACCATGCCTAGAAGGTCAATACCGCAGTTCGATCGCGTCCGCATTGTTACTTTGTGTCAAGAAGGGCTCTCAACAAGGGAAGTTTCCAGGCGTCTCAGAGTGAACCAAAGCGATGTTGTTCGGACATGGAGGAGGTACAGAGATACAGGAACTGTCGATGACAGGCCTCGCTCAGGCCGCCCAAGGGCTACTACTGTAGTGGATGACCGCTACTTACGGATTGCCGCTCGGAGGAACCCTGACAGCAATGCCACCATGTTGAATAATGCGTTTCGTTCAGCCACAGGACGTCGTGTTTCAACTCAAACTGTGCGCAATAGGCTGCATGATGCGCAACTTCACTCCCGACGTCCATGGCGAGGTCCAGCTTTGCAACCCCGACACCATGCAGCGCGGTACAGATGGGCCCAACAACATGCTGAATGGACCCCACGGAATTGGCATCACGTTCTCTTCACCGATGAGTGTCGCATATGCCTTCAACCAGACAATCGTCGGAGACGTGTTTGGAGGCACCCTGGTCAGGCTGAACGTCTTAGACACACTGTCCAGCGAGTGCAGCAAGGTGGTGGTTCCCTGATGTTTTGGGGTGGCATTATGTGGGGCCGACGTACGCCACTGGTGGTAATGGAAGGCTCCGAAACGGCTTTACGATACCTGAATGACATCCTCCGACCCATAGTGCAACCATATCGGCAGAATATTGGAGAGGCATTTGTCTTCATGGACGACAATTCTCGACCTCATCGTGCACATCTTGTGAATGCGTTCCTTCAAGATAACGACATCGCTCGACTACAGTGGCCAGCATGTTCGCCAGACATGAACCCTATCGAACATGCCTGGGATATGTTGAAAAGGGCTGTTTATGGACCTCTTGACCCACCAACCACTCTGAGAGATTTACGCCGAATTGTCGTTGAGGAGTGGGACAATTTGGACCAACAGTGTCTTGATGAACTTGTGGATAGTATGCCACGGCGAATACAGGCATGCATCAATGCAAGAGGACGTGCTACTGGGTATTAGAGGTAGTGGTGTGTACTGCAATCTGGACCACAAATGCTGAAAGTCTAGCTGTATGATGGTACAACATGCAATGTGTGGGTCTCATGAGCAATAAAACGAGCTGAAATGTTGTTTGTGTTGATCTCTATTCCCTTTGTATTTAACGGTTCCGGAACTCTTGGAACCGAGGTGATGCAAAACTTTTTTTGATGTGTGTACAAGGATATGGGATGAAATTTAACATAAATAAGAGTGAGATGGTGATCACAACAAGGAAGAAGGAAAGAACCACAACGGGAATAACAATTGGTGGGGAACAGCTGAAGAAAGTGGAGAGTTTCAAGTATCTGGGAAGCCTGATACAAGATAATGGAAGAAACGATAGAGAAATAAATGAGCGGGGGAGGCAGGCAGAAGCATTTCGGAGGAGTGTGAGAAGCATGTTATGGAGCAAGGATGTCCCTCAGAACAGCAAAAAGATCATATATCGGACGTACTATGTCCCTATCTTGACGTATGCCTCGGAGACCTGGGTTATGAAAGGAAGGGAGAAGAGCAAAATACAAGCCAGTGAGATGAGGTTCTTGAGAAGCAGTATTGGAGCTACAAAGATGGACAGAATAAGAAATGAGAGGACCAGAGAATTAATGAAGGAGGAACCATTACAGGATGGTATAGAGAAATCTAGACTTAGATGGTATGGACATGTAAAACGAATGGAGGAGAAGAGGATACCCAGGAGAGTACACGAGACGAAGTGGGAATAAAAGAGACCGAGAGGAAGACCGAGAGACAGGTGGCTGAAGGGGGTGGATGAAAGCGTGAAGAAGAGAGGAGAAGACTGGACAAGGGTGGAGGCTGAGAGATGGTGGGAAGACAGAAGACGTTGGAGAGGCTTGTGTTCCAAACAGACCCGGCCAGTGGCTGGAAACTGTGCAAGATGATGATGACTTAACAATAAAAGACAGACTACTAACTTACCATGGGTCACAGCTGAACTCCTTACACTTATAAAACGAGACACTCTGCATGCAAAGCTCAAAAATCCCCTTCACAGAAATAATAATGATATGAACCAAGAATACTGTAGTTGCAGGAATAATGTAACAAACTTAAAAAGAAGACTAAAGTCAAATTACAACTCGGAAAAATTCAGAACATATGGAAACAATTCTAATAAAACTTGGGAGAGTATCAAAGAAATCATGCACAACAAAAAAAAACAACAGTTGAGACATGCACTTCACTTGAAATAGACAACAAAATTATCACAGACAATCAAGAGCTATGTGAATCATTTAACTTGTTCTTCACAAACATTGCTGGAAGTCTAGCAAAAGTATTCCTGAACAGAAGGAAATCCTCAGTAAGGACCACAGTCAGTCAAATTCTCTCTACTTATATCCAACAGATGAAGCAGAGGTCAAGTCCATCATAACAAATTTAAAGAATAAAAAGAGCTGTGGTTTAGATAGGATCAAGACAAATTTCATTAAAAACAATATGCAATCATTTATTAAAATCTTGGTTGAATTGATTAATGAGTCCTTAGTTACTGGCATGATACCAGATTACTTAAAAGTGGCCAAAGTAGTTCCTATATTTAAGGGTGGTGACAAAAGAAATCCAAATAATTGTAGACCTGTTTCTATTTTATCGGTAGTTTCAAAAATTCTGGAAATGTGGTAAAAACAAGATTGCTTTCATTTCTGAAAAAGAATACTTTCTTTCATAATATGCAATATGGATTCAGGGAGAATTCTAGTACTGAGGCAGCAACTATTGACCTAATAACAATGCTACAAGAAACTATTGACAAAAATAATATGGCAGTTGGGTTATTTATTGATCTCACAAAAGCCTTTGATACAGTAGATCATAAAATACTGTTATCAAAATTATTAAATGCTGGTGTCCGAGGTATAGCACTAAAATGGTTCCAAAGCTACCTTATTGGAAGAAAGCAGCATGTAGCTTTGAATAAATGCATAAGTTCAGGAAAATATATAACTCATGGAGTTCCACAAGGATCTATACTTGGATTTACATTATTCTTAATTTATATAAATGATATTGTGGAATGCCTCCGTGGCTTAGGCGGCAGCACGCCGGCCTCTCACCGCTGGGTCCGTGGTTCAAATCCCGGTCTCTCCATGTGAGATCTGTTCTGGACAAAACGGAGGCAGACAGGTTTTTCTCCGGGTATTTCCACTATCATTTCATTTCATCTGTCATTCATTTAATCATTGCCCCAGAGGAGTGCGTCAGGCCTCGGCAGCCGGCACAGTTCATATCCTCGCCGCTAGATTGGGGCTTCATTCATTCCATTCCTGACCCGGTCGGAGACTGGAAGCAGGCTGTGGATTTTAATTTTCATATTGTGGAATGTAATTTGAGAGGGCATATCAAATTGTATGCAGATGATACAAATATCTTCTACACTGGAAAAGACATAATTGAAATCATACAAAATGTGCAACAAGATATAAATACTCACTCACAATGGTTCCAGGCCAATAAATTAACAATGAACCTACAGAATTCCAATTACATGGTAATTTCAAAACAAAGCATGAAAGAAATCACACATGACAAAATATATATAAATAATATTGAAATAAAAGAGGTTAATCAGGCAAAGTATTTAGGTCTAATCATCGACAAACACCTGACCTGGATTGAACACGTTGAACGAATTGCTAAGAAACTCTCACCTATAGTAGGCATCCTAAGGAAACTTCGGTATCTTATTCCCCTAAACCTTGTAAATCAAATCTACTATTCACTTGTACATAGCAAGCTCCAATATTTAAATGTTATTTGGGCTCACTGCAGGAAATCCACACTGAATGATTTAATGACTATTCAGAAAAGGGCTATTAGAAACATATTTAACCTTCCTTACTGCACTCCAGTAAAAGATCTGTACGTCAGAAGTAAAATTCTACCCCTCAGCATAAGTGCAGATCTCCGAGCAGCTATGCTAATATACAAGATTAAACACAACACAATACTCTATAGCTCTCCCTACATCTTGAACTCAGACAATCATTCTTATGGAACTAGGCATGGGAAGGACGTAGCCTTATTTATCATTCACTCTTCTAAATACGGTAGAAATAGTTTCAAGTTCTCTGCATCACAGTCGTACAATAAACCTCCCGATGAAGTAAAAAAGTGCACCAACTTTGTCAGTATTTAAGAAGAAAACTATGAAAGTATTGTGGGAAAAATTCGATGCATCTTAATACATCAAATAAGCTTAAAAATCCTATGTGCTTATCATTTTAAGAGACCTTGGTCTAAACAATCTTAGATATAGTATCAGCTTTATTAATAGGCCTATGCCCTTATTCATCAATTTGTGTTACCTTCAGAATTTTCTTCCTTGGTGTGTAAACACACACATTACTGTACAATTCCTCTGTACGAGCCTATGGCTCTTTGGAATTAATTGAATAAAATATCTATCTATCTATCTATCTATCTATACCGGTGGGTGTTATTAATAGTATATTTGCTGGCAAACATTCACTTTTCTCCTCAATATGAATCAGTCTGTAATAATAGGCCAAAGTTGGTAATTAAATCTGACCACATGATGCTCTTTGAGTTAGGATTTTGGTTTCATACAATCTAAAGCTGTTGATATCCCAACACTGAAATCCAAAACCAATTTTCAGAAGAGTTCACTATTTCCTATTCTCGTCTTAACCTCCCTGTTTTTGTTCATGATTCTTGAGCACAGCAGAAAACTCGATGCATATTGCAAAATATTAACAGCAATACAGCATCACAATTTCACGTAACACAGCTGAAGGTTCATTTGTTCCTTGGTGATCAGCTGGAGACATTGAGCTCTCTTTGTGTTTTACAGACTGTGGTATTGGTAGGCTATTTTCAAAACTGCTTTTGCTACATGCTTATTTATTAGCTAGTTGTTTTTCCTGGTAATGCTCTGGTGGCATTTTAATATGTAAGGGAAAGCTTCATCACTTAGTGTGTGTGTGTGTTTGCTAAAACTAAGGCCATAGCTAACCTCACTTCTGTTGTTGCTCAGGTAAATGGAAGATTAACATCACAGTTACATAATATAATATGCAGTGGTTTAGCAAACAGGGAAATATTCACTGTGTTCCTTGGTCCTGTCCCAACAATTACAGTATATTCCTGATTATATGACGAAGATTATGATGATGAAGACAATTGTTGTATTAGGGGGGCAGAACATCGAGGTCATATACCCTATTCACACAGTAAGCCTCAGTCCTTTATTATAAATCACTATTAATTCATGAAAGTACTATACTGTATTATTCAGAATGACATGCCACAAGGGAAAGTAGAGTTGAACAAAATGGTGAAATTGCTTTGATGTAAATTTTGTCGTTTGGGATCAAATATATTATCACTATTTTTACTCCTAGAAATGGGCTGAACAATGAGGAACTATTTAGTTATGAATCCAGCTCTATACATCATTAAGATGAATTTCTAACAATCACATTACAGTAAAATGACTGTTATAAACCTGCCAACTTCCTCTCTCATACATTCATGAAAATGAAAATTTTGACACCATGCAGGAACCAGGTGTTAGTGTTGATTTTCATGATATAGAATGTCATGAAGGTATGCAAACAATAACATTTTCAGGGCCATTGAATTGTTGGCTGTGGAGGAACCATATGGACCATAGTGTAGCAGAGTTGTCTAGGAGTCGGAGCAGCAAACTGTTTCCTGTTAAGCATGTCTCGATAACATAGAAGAACGGTCGCAGTTTGAGAGAGCACGGATAATTGTTCTGTGTGACAGTTGGTTATCCTGTACGTGTTGGCCAACAGGCATCTACAGTATGCTACAATGGATATGGCGGCAGTGGTCAAATGAAGTTAGGCACACTTGTAGACCCAGCACAGGCCCAACTCGGCAGACAATAGTGAGGGAAGATCGCCACATAATTCGGACAATTGATGTAATTTTCAGTCGGTCGATACTGTGACCGATCCAGTCGGGGTCAATTACCGGCCCCGGATGATAGGAGATCGAGAGGAGACCGGAGGGTCAGTATGACGTCATGGCATGACGCGGCGAGGCAACCGCTGGAGTAGGGGAATGCTCCAGAAGATTCCAACCCCTTCCATTTTTTTCTCGAGAGGAGTACACAGTTCCGGAATGTTCAGTTAGTCAGCGGGCATGGACGAGTATGTTATCCAGCGTGGCACGGACGGGTAGCCTATGTCACGTGGACTGAAATTTGCATCGGGAACTTGAACGGTTTACGTGAGTGGTCCGTGCTCGTGGCCATTTGATACGAGGAGTGATCAGCAGGCCATGAGGCTAGCGTGCGTGTAGTGCCAGTGAGTTGTTTACAGTGAAGTGTGTCAGTTTGTTTGTCGAACAGTGTTCAGTAAGGTGTCACTAGAACGATAATCGTGAATTTCAAGACGATATCGGACTCGCTAGTATGTGAAGAAATAATCAGAACTGATAAACGAAGGTCCATTAAATTCATGCATATGCTGCTATTGATATGTGAAGACGCGTGGAATATTATACAGTACTTTACCATTTTGATTACGAAGATTAATGCACGTGGTCCGGTTAAGTTAGCGGATAGTAAGGTGTTGAAGGCATGTACTGTGGTAATAGCAAGACAATATTGTGCGCCTTTGAACGTCCGAGTGGAGGCCGTAATGAAAAACTGAATTATCATGCCGACAATTTATGTTAATCAAAGGTGAATACCAGGAGGTGTTTAACATTACGAGTATCGGGGAAAGAATAATAATGATAGTCGAGGCGAAGCATTATCGCGAGGCCCTATATTGTAACAGACATTCATTCGAAAATAGCATAGCAGTGCTGGCATTTAAGAGACGCAGAAGTGCTCTGATATAGTGAAATGTAATATTGCAACACGGCAGCATGAACCTTATAACCATGGACTCAAATATTCTGGGAATCAACATGCATATTAATACGCAGATTATGCTGCACTGAACCTCTAAAGGGGCCATAATGGGGTGAACGGTCGCGACGAGATGGACGAGTGGACCATGGTTGGGACGTCAGGAGATGCCGTCGCTGACGGTGACCGGGGGCAACCAGTGGGCGGACATGGGCGTCGCCAGGAGATCGAGAGGAGCCGGGGGCGAATACCTCTACCAGTACGCTGGGAGACCACATCGCGGAGACGCTGGAGGAACAACGCCGCCCAAATGCCGCAGACGACGCCGACGCCAAGGGTTTCCGAGTACGCCGGATCTAAAGTAAGACGTTTCATTTCCATCCTTGTTCATCAGGATGAAGAGAACTTCTACCTCGGATAGCCGTGCCATGAGATGACCTGAGATCGTGTAACTTAACGCCATTCATAATCATTTATTCCAGATTGAACAAGAGCATCATTTTCTCATAGGGTTGTACAGATATTTTTCCCCCTTTCTTTTCGGGTCGGTTTGACTTACATAAATTAACAGTATGAATGGTAGGAGTAAGACATACATTTATTCTCTGAGACCTGATAATAATAATAATAATAATAATAATAAGTTGAAATTGGGTAACGATAATATGAGATGCCCATTTTGCTGGGAGATTCTAGCATTTAGATTTCCGAGGTCATTATATGAATTTAATTCTGAAAGGTTTGTAACGGATTGCATAGATTTTAATAGCAAAAGGATAGCAAAATGAATATGGTTGGAGATTGTCGAGTAAGGTTCCTTGGATAGGATGCCATATTATCATACGACCTCGTGGTCCCGATAAAGTTGATACGCTCTGTTAAGTGTGGGTTCTTGAGACATGCTAATGATGCATGATTTTTGTAATGATGTTGTGTAAAGTTAATGTGATAATTAAATTGGTATTATTCCGTCATATGTGACGAGGTTATTCACGGGGCGACGTATGACCGTTGAATTGAATTTGTGAGGACAGGGTCCTTTACTCTTGACGAACGTGTTACGTTTATTGTTGAGTTGTATATTGAATAGCGCAGGGGTGTAATTCATAGTGCGCTCTACAGTCAGATTGTTCGGATCCTCACACAGAGTGTTCGACGGAAGGGTTGCGATTAAATGTTCGTTGTGAGAATAGAATACACTAGGGTGACTTATTACGAGGTTCTTAACCTTTCCTAAACGTTAGACAATGCTATAATTTAATTACAATAACAAATATGGTTCATTGCGACATTACGATTCGGCCCCGTCTGGGGAAATTTTAGTTACATCAGTGACGTTACCGTGATGTCACTACTGACGTATTCAGTCGCATTGCTTGCCGTGAGCTTGTCAGCTGATTGATACATTAGTTTCGCGCGGTTCTCTCGTGACAGTCGGCCATTTTTTTCACCTGTTTGCTTATGTTTATAACGAGATTGTGATATTAGTAATGTCGTCTACGCAATTGTGTTGGCGAATTGTAATGATAGTGTTGAATTCGTGAATGGCGTGTGTTAGAATTCCATTTTGGTGCAGTGGTGTGTGACGTAGTATTTGGATATAACGGGCTGGCGTATGTGGAAGGAGCGTGCTACGTATGTGGAAGGGGCGTGCTGGATGGTTGTTGGTAAGTACTGAAAGATTGTTAGTCACTTCATATTCTTTCGTGCTCTTATACTGTCCTCATATCAATTGGTAATGGCTGATGTTGCTGGCCCCAGCGGTTTGTGCGGCAAACGCAAAGTCGTTTCTTCATCGAGTACCGGTAGCTCTGACAGTGCCGATGAGGTTATGGAGGCACCTCAAGGGGCTATGAAGTTAATTGTACTGTTCGGTATTCTCTCGACCGTAGAAGGGGTTGTTGATTTCGCTCGCGAAAAGGGTCTCTTGGGCAAAGAATATTTTTGCCCGAAGTGCGAAAGGCCGATGAATGATTCCAAGGTGCCAGTCTCTCGCAGTTCAGACGGCATTATGTGGCGTTGTTCCAAGTGTGTGTGTTGGCGCACAATTCGAAAGGGCTCGTTCTTTTCCAAGGCACGGATCTCTATTAAAGATGTTTTGCTCATTGTGTACTGTTTTTGCCGGCGTATGGCTATTCGTGATGTTGTGCATGAGTTGAGTGTATCTTCGCGTACTGTTGACTGGTTTTCGTTTTGTAGGGAGGTATGTAGTGCATGGGTGCGTGAACGTGGGCCTTTGGGGTGGGGGGGGGGGGTTGTTATTGAAATCGATGAGAGTTGTTTCGGTAAGCGGAAATTCAACAAGGGCAAGCGAATGAAAAATGCATGGGTTTTTGGGGGGGTTGTTCAGGGTAGTCAGGGGAGGGATTGTTTTTTTGAAGTTGTTGCAAAACGGGATAAGGGGACGCTGTTGAAAGTCATTAAAAAGCATATTAAGGTTGGGACAACTATTTACAGTGATATGTGGGGTTCTTATGGGGGGTTAAATAATGAAGGGTTTACACATTTTGCTGTTAATCATACCATGACGAATAGACGGAGAAAGTGAGAAGACTCCTGAAGTTCAAGCGCGCCCCGCCAGGCAGCGCTAGAGTGGACAAGTTCCACACAGCCGGGGTCAGCTGGTCTTAGGGATGGTGCTAAGGGAAACTAATTACTTTGTAACTAATACTCTTTTAAAAAGTAATTAGCGGTTACAATTAAAATAGCATGGCAGGGTACATTGAAAAATATAATTCACGGAAATAAGAACTACGGTCTTCATTACATGTTACGGAACACACAGATTCCTGGAATATACAGTCGGAGAAAGCCCAGATCTTTCTCGTAACATCTGCAGGATTAAGGATGTGAGGTTGTAGAGAGCTTGTCTTGCCACTGACTCCTAACGAATTCCTGGCCTTTTTATTTGATTGACTACCATCACAAGTAAAGCCAGCCACCCTCGCCCCAGCCTCTTCTAACTGCAAAATCACCTAGACTTAGAATTTTTGCTAGAATGTCCCCTGGAGTAGCATTTCCGCTTGCATAAACAGCAACTGGCTGCACCCAATATATGCATGAAAGGTACGAACATGAACACTAGAGCGTGATTTGCAAGTACGTTCTTCTGGAGGTCAGGTGTGTGTTCACCTAAATCAACTAATCCATCTACTTTATCAGAAAAGCTATTTAACTCGATTTCTTCTTTTAGCTTCTCTTCTTCGAAAATTACAACACCGTAACGTGAATTATCAGTCTTTTCTTCCTTAAAATAGTCTGAAATAGCATTTATACTATGCGCATTAACTCCATTAGGACATTTTAGTCCTTTACAAAGTTTTCTCAAGTGACTTTCTGAAGGCAGAGGCAAGAGATTATGTCGCCGACAATGATGGAATCCTTCGGTGATTTTATTCTCAACAATAAACACTCTAAAATGAATTCATTGCTGTACCTCATTCCATTGCGAGATTTTTCCTGGCTTTTCTTGAGCATAGTGTCTATTATCATCTTTTCCTTCTTGCTAAGGTGTTCGTTATCAGGGGCGGATCCAGGAGAGGGCGAGGAGGGCGACCGCCCAGGGCTCCGCGGTCCTAGGGGCCCCGCGCCATGGATTTTTCTACATTTAATTAATTAAGTATACTTTTCAAACTAATTTATAATTCATATTCCTTTCTTCAGTGTAGCTATGACCTCTCGTGACCGTTTAGCAAGTTAAGATTTCAGTGAAATAATAGAAGACTTCAGCCGGGAAAAAAGTCGCAAAGTAATATTTTAATATTTTATTGTTTACAAAGGGACATAAAGGTTTCTTTCATATTATTAAAATAATGTACTGTAGTGTATTCAAAATATTGTAACTATTCTTTATTTTATTATTATTATTATTATTATTATTATTATTATTATTATTATTACCAAACTATTTTCTATTTGATTCGATTTTTTTTCTATTGTTGTGGGCCCCACCTTATCATATCGCCCAGGGCCTCGCAAGGCCTGGATCCGCCACTGTAATCGTTATCTTTGTAATTAAATGCCTGTGAATTTCGAACCTGCTTCTCCAGCAAATTAATTCTCGATTTTGCTGAGTTAAGGCAGGATCTAACGCGAATTAAATTACGGTTAGCATTCTTAAGGCGCCTTTTGAACAATATTATAGTCTTTTCAGCATCAGTAAGTACACTAGAATGACCCAAATTCTTATCAACACTGGATTTATCTTTTAATGCCTCATTCGTTGCTCCACTCCCATCTTCAATCTTCTTTCTTCTTTTATTGGTGGTGTCGAGATTCTTTTTCCTGTTGGGAGCTTTACGGGACTTATTCTCACTACTTCGGTAAATTAGGGGGGAAAATGAGGCACTGCTCCAGGTCGTAACTTCCACCACACACGAGAGATTTCCACTTCTTCACCATTCACTATAAAATTACCTGATTTTACTATCAAATCATCAGAGAAATGAATTTGACGAATTCTAATACTTCGCGTTAACTCCGTATCCTTTCGTGGAATAGCTCTGGCCCATTTTTCAAATTGATTTGTATTCTTCGGTGGTGAAAAAGATCGTATATCGTCAACTACTCTACCATATCCTGACTTACAGCCAGGCAAAAACCAGTACGGCATGTTGAACTATTAAATTAACAAAGCCGCATAAGAAATATGTTTGAAGTTCACAACACAAAACGCTGATGTACACAAGACACAATGAACTGAATTTAAGACCTGAATGCAAAGAAAATTCAATTTAATTCACACAAATATCTCACACAGTAACTTCTCGCGCACTTTTCTAAGACCCGGCTCGACCCAACAACAGGACACGTTGTTGGACATTATCGCTTGCAGTGCTTGTAGCGGCGGGACCACAAACTACCGTGCTATAATGGCGGAGTCCTCACACTAGGTCCTTCTATTCGTCATGATCATACTGTGCAATTCAAAGATTATGAAACATGGGCTTGTACCAATACAATAGATGGGTTTTGGTCTGCAGTGAAATATAGCATTGGGAAGGGGAAAAGAAGGGAAGGGTCACTGCAGAGTCATTTAGATGAGTATGTGTGGCGGAAGAATGTCGATCCCGGGGTGTGTTTGTTAGAAAGGTTTATGGCTGATTGTCGGAGAGTATATCCTCCAAGTGTGAGAGATTAGTGGATGTGGTAAATGTGTTATTTATGTTAATCATTTTCGGCAGGGAATATTTTGAATGCTAAGGGGTAGGGGGATTTTGGGGTGGGGGATTAGCTTGTGTAAATGGTCAAGTGGGAATGATGATTGGTATGTCCCTGCCGAATGCATTTTTTGTTGTGAATGAATGGTATATTAAATTTATAAATATTTTTGTTATTTTTTCATAGGACTATTGTTTTCAGTTTGTGTGGGCCAAGTTTTGGTCTTGAAGTGTTAATTCTTGTTTTCGGCGTTTATTGTTCTATTTGAGAAGTAGCCATGCGTAGTAGCGTTTAATTGCAATTATGAAGTATATACATTTTTATTTTTTGAAATGATAGGCTAGGTTAATTTAATCTAATTTTTAAAGTACACTAAATCATTGTGCATTTGTTTTCATTGAGAAGTCTGCATTAATTTGTCTTTCATTTTACATTATGAAGGAATATTGAATTTGTTTTATTGGCCAAGTTGTGCCCTTTTTAATTTATTGTTCGCAAGCTGCGGTTCTTTCTTGTTAACTTTTGAGTGTATGTTGTATGCCTGGAGTGAATGAGTATGTATGGGTATGTATGTTATTGTGAAGATGAAATGTAAACTAAATTATTTATTGTTCACTTTAGACCATCCTCCCTTTTCATCACTTTCAACACCTTAGCTTATTGAAAATATATACCATTTATGATATGCATACTTTTCGGGGAGTTGTTTCACAATCTCTTCATACTCAATAGCCACTGCTGCACCACAATAATTATTTCACAGAAAGAATGCAATCTTTGACAGTCATGTGACACCCGAAAGACGATCATGTTACTACGTTACCAACTTGAATAAAGAAATTCACCACACGCCTTCGCTACTAAGTTAGGAACTATCTTGTGGAAAATTACTGCTAGTACTACAAGCAAGAGGGTCTGGGGCGTAAGCCCCAGGTTAGGTTTGTTTTTGTATGTAAAACATTAATAAGATAGAATTTATGTCCGCTACTAGGTCGAAAATTAATGTTAGTACCACAAGCAAGGGGGTCTGGGGCGTAAGCCCCAGGTTAGGTCTATTTTTGTATGTAAAACATTATGAATACATAAATAAACACCGTAATTGAGTTCACTTAGTGATTTCATACATCACGTGTGAAAGCTGCGGTTCTTTCTTGTTAACTTTTGAGTGTGGGGGTGAGAACTTCGATTTCAACTATGTAAGTGGGTCTATGACAGCGGAGCAGTGAACATCTAATACTCCTGATATCCTCCTGACTATTAAATCAGGTAATTTCAGTTTTTAAAGATATGTATACAAAGAATGGTCTAAAGTGAACTGCTACCACTAAATTTTTCATTATCTGGTTTTGATATAATTTCTGAGCCATGGAAAAGAAAGAGTTTTTTGTGTGTGTGTGTTCGGAACAAATACCTGCCCAGCATTGGGAGTCATTCATTGCGAGGTGAGTGGAGTTTGATGTCTGTCGTGTTATGTTCCTATATTTATTTTTGTTGTTGCATTTCATTGAAAATTTGTCATAGTAAGTTAAGTGATCGGTAACATATTGGTCAAAATTGGAATTTACAAGAACACCTGCAAAAGACATACTATAACAGTTTCTTGTATTAGCGAAATAGGTTTCATACAGTGGAAAACATAAAAAGACTAAACCTTCAATGTTTATACAGTAATTATAATGCTATACACATATATACCTCTGATTCGAATTATGAAATTGTAAGAATTGCGATGTGTATCGGAATCTACAATTGCGGAAAATTGAAAATATCAATTGAAGTCGCGAAATTTTTCTACGCATCGAAATATGCAATTGAGCTATTTAGGTGAATTGTAGATTTCGATGCACGTTTTTTTCAATTATGAAATTGTAAGAAATACGATGTGTATCGGAATCTGCAATTGATCTATATAGTCCAAGTGTAGATTTCGATGCGGAAAATTGAAAATATCAGTTGAAATCGCTAAAAAAAATTCTACGCATCGAAATATGCTATTGAGCTATTTAGGTGAATTGTAGATTTCGATGCACGTTTTTTTAATTATGAAATTGTACGAAATACGAGGTATATCGGAATCTACAATTGATCTATATAGTCCAATTGTCGATTTCGATGCGGGAAATTGAAAATATCAACTGAAATCGCGAAATTTGTATACGCATCGTAATAAGCAATTGAGCTATTTAGGTGAATTGTAGATTTCGATGCTCATTTTTTTGAATTTTGAAATTGTAAGAAATACGATGTGTACCGGAATCTGCAATTGATCTATATAGTCCAAGTGTAGATTTCGATGCGGAAAATTGAAAATATCAGTTGAAATCGCGAAATTTTTCTACGCATCGAAATATGCTATTGAGCTATTTAGGTGAATTGTAGATTTCGATGCACGTTTTTTTAATTATGAAATTGTACGAAATACGAGGTATATCGGAATCTACAATTGATCTATATAGTCCAATTGTAGATTTCGATGCGGGAAATTGAAAATATCAACTGAAATCGCGAAATTTTTATACACATCGAAATAAGCAATTGAGCTATTTAGGTGAATTGTAGATTTCGATGCTCGTTTTTTTTTTCAATTTTGAAATTGTAAGAAATACGATGTGTATCGGAATCTGCAATTGATCTATATAGTCCAAGTGTAGATTTCGATGCGGAAAATTGAAAATATCAGTTGAAATCGCTAAAAAAAATTCTACGCATCGAAATATGCTATTGAGCTATTTAGGTGAATTGTAGATTTCGATGCACGCTTTTTAATTATGAAATTGTACGAAATACGAGGTATATCGGAATCTACAATTGATCTATATAGTCCAATTGTAGATTTCGATGCGGGAAATTGAAAATATCAATTGAAATCGCGAAATTTTTCTACGCATCGAAATAAGCAATTGAGCTATTTAGGTGAATTGTAGATTTCGATGCTCGTTTTTTTCAATTTTGAAATTGTAAGAAATACGAAGTGTATCGGAATCTGCAATTGATCTATATAGTCCAAGTGTAGATTTCGATGCGGAAAATTGAAAATATCAGTTGAAATCGCGAAATTTTTCTACGCATCGAAATATGCTATTGAGCTATTTAGGTGAATTGTAGATTTCGATGCACGTTTTTTTAATTATGAAATTGTACGAAATACGAGGTATATCGGAATCTACAATTGATCTATGTAGTCCAATTGTAGATTTCGATGCTGGAAATTGAAAATATCAACTGAAATCGCGAAATTTTTATACGCATCGAAATATGCAATTGAGCTATATAGCTCAATTGTAGATTTCGATGCGTAAAAAAATATCGCGAATTCCAAGGTTTTTGTGTTTCCCCACCCAAAGACCCCTATTACCCAGGCTTTTCCCGTAAGCTTGCTAGAGGAGTGACGTCGTTGATGACGTCATGGTAGACGCCATTTTGTTTTAGGGGAATTTTATCGCGGCGGCATCGCAATGGAATATTATCCCACAAATATGACAGTGTGGATCAAGGTTGTTGGAAAGGCGAATATAAATCAGTAATAATAATAAGAATTAGTAGTGTAAATATGTGAGCACAATCTGGGTGTGTTAATAATTCATGATAAGTTATAATTAATTGTTGAAATGTCATATTATGTGAAGGTGAGTTGATGTTTGAGTGTTATTTGATGTGATATGATGCTCTTTAGTTATTAATTTGCAGTTCGATATAGGAGATCCGTCCATTGCTGTATAAGGGTAGACAGTTGTGATATACACAGATATTCGATAATTTCTTCGAGTTTTTGCCGCAGGTGAACTTTGTGATAAGTGGCCAGTGATGTTTACATGCGTGTGCACGGATAAATTAAGGGTTAATTTAGTTGTTTTTTTAAGGCGATCTCCTTGTCGGAACTTTAAGAGAGGACACCCACGAGTTTGAATAAGTATAATTTTGTTTGTTTGTTTAGGGACTATGAACTTCATTTTTTTCGGACTTTGTCCCACCCTAACTCTATACTCGTGCGTGGTAGGCAGGTTGCATATTTATTTATCCTTTGGCCAATAAAGGAGCAGATGTGATTTTATGAGTTTGTTTTTTTTCGTCTCTGTTTGTTAATTCAAGTTAGGGAGTTTGCTTTTGAATCCTGGTTCAGTTTATTTGCCATCCCAACCCGTAAACGACCCGAGACCCTTTGTCTCTGGCTCGCTGGAGCATTTTTTTAATTCTTGTCTGTATGAACCAAGTTTCACGCCCTAATCTTTTTCACCCAATCCCCTGGCCGTTTCTTCTGATGGGGCCGGGATGTTGGCCGGGTGATCGCCTGTCCCATTGGAGAAACGGGCACAGGGAGGGGGAAGTGGCGCCGCTAACGTGTTGGCTCGACGACGATGGTGCGTGTCGTCTCCGTCATGGGCATGCTTTTTACTCAATCATTTGTTGTTGTGATGGGAGTATACTGAGTGGTCAGATTCGTGCCTTTGATGGGGGCGAGATGCTTGCCATGTGTAATTCTTTTGTGTAAAATTAACCTCGTATCACACTGAGCCTTTAGTGAACCATTTGACAGGGTTGGTACACGATCTCAGGTCATGGCTATACACGATGACCTACATTCCCCTGTAGGCCCCTATATTTAAGTTGTATTGTAAGATGTCACAAGTAGTAACCGCAGAAAATATAGCTAATATACTAAAACAAATCCAAGATGGATTAAATGGTCTAACCACTGAAATGAATAATGTTAAGGATAGTATTGGGTCAATTAAGACAAACATGAAGAGCGATCTGGATCGCTTACAGACGACACAAGAGGGTGTCGGTACTCAAATAGCAGAGATACAGAGGACACAAGAGGGTGTTGGCACTCAAATAGCAGGAATAAAAAAAGATGTTAGTGATAAAGTTGATGATCTCAGAACCGACTTATTAGAAGTCATGGGATCTAATCTTAAGAGTTTAGAATCTCATTTGCAGAAAAACATTGATGCTGTAGAACGTAGTCTTAAACTTTCAGGAAAGGCTATAGATAATTAGATTAATCTACTCGATAAAAAGGTAGAAACTACATTTCAAGTGCTCACCGCGGAGCTCAAAGTTTCTATGGCACGGCAAATCAGGGATACTCAGAGTTCGCTTCGGGGGAATATTGAGGGACTTGTGGAGAAGTTGAACAGTAATATTAAAGGCATGGGACAAGATTTGACGGCAAAAATTTAGCAAATTGGTCAGTCTAACGAGGAAACCCTGGATAAGTTGAAACAGGACGTCTCAGGTTGGAAAGAAGAGGTCGCGAAGGACGTGAAAAACATAGATACAGGTTGAATCATTCCAGGACACGTATGACAGGAAAATCACTCATTCCCAAACGACATTATTCGAACATGTGAGAGAATCTATCCACACTTCCATTGTTGAGTTGGAGGAGAAGATCATTATTCAACAGGGAAGGCAACTCACTCGATTAGGCAACTTAGAGGCGGAAATGACGCAGATAAAAGACAAATCGGAGTCAGAAAGGGTTAGATGGTCCGAAATTGAAAACACGCCACCTCTTAACGGGACGGAAAGTGAAAACACCCCATCTTCTAAAAAGGCGGGAGAGGTAGTTGCAACGCCGAGAATACAGAGTACAAACCCCGCGGGACACCTGACTATCATTAGAAGTATAGACCACCAGCCGAGGAAATTCTCGGGGAACAATGGGACTAATAACGTCACACCCATCGAATTTGAGGGAGGTCCGTGAATACATGGCAGAAAATAAGATACCACGTGAGAGGGAACTAAGAGTTATTGAGAGGTCCCTGGAATCGACAGCATTAACTTGGTTTCGCGCATTTCGATACACGTTCACGAGCATGGACGAGTTCGAACGACTATTAATCAAACGCTTTTGGAGCCCTGAAGAACAATTGAACATACGGGCGGAACTATACGCTAAAAGGTATGCGACGTCCATTCCGACTAGGTATGCGGGGTACTTCGCATCGCAACTCGCCAGGCTGCAGTATTTGACTCCACCAGTGCCGGAGGACGAATTGGTCCAAGCCATTATACGACAATTACCTGTAGAGGTCCAGAAGAGTGTAATAGCGTCAGGAGCCGAGACTATAGAGGGATGTGAAGAGATTCTTCGAAAACTTGACCACACTAGTGCACAGTTACAGGCGAGGTCCGGACGACAGGAAAATAGAGATGTAAACACGGTCGTGATTGACAAAATTGCGCAGACGGAAGAGCGAACGCCGCGGGAGACGGACAGGCCAAGAGACACAGGGTACTATCGGAGCCGAGATAGGAGCTACGGTGGAACAGACGAGCGACCCAGGTGGAGGAATAAACCGTACGAAGAGCGTAGGAGATCCCGATTAAACAATACGAAGGGACGATATGGTGAATATCAGCGAAGGCAGTCAAATCAATATTATCAGAGACAGAATGCCGATAGGGATTCTCGTTCGCAGGGGTCGCGGCCGAGCTATACGGAAAGGCATCGAGAGAGCCAGGAATATTTACAACAATTACGGAGTAATCCATCCGCATCACCGGGGGAAGCTGACCGACCACCTGACACAAGTCGGTCAGATCAACAAAAAAAAATCAAATTAAGAAATTCCTCAAACCTTGGTCCTCCCGAACTGATCGAAATTCAAGAGATATTTCAGGCTACCGACGAAGACTTGATTCATGAGGAAGACGTTATCCGCCGCGGGAAAGTGTATCCTTTGCCAATCATAACAGTAGAGGTGCTCGGCAAACAAATAAAAACCCTGATTGACACCGGAGCGATGATTAGTGTGGTGTCTCAGTCATGTTTGGACGAGATAATGGAGGCAGGGCCCGTATATACTCTACCAGTAGCGAATGTAAAGGTTAGAGGTGTAATTCCCGATCGCTCAGTGAGATGCAAGCTGCAGGCCCTGTTGATGATCAAGATTGCGGGGAGGTTTTATGAGCACATGTTCGTGGCCATCTCCAACATCAATTTTCAAATAATTCTGGGTGTTGACTTTATTTCGGAGTACGGCTGGATTATAAATATGCAAGAGGGTGTTATGTAGGTCGGAAACGAATCGCCGAGCAGAAGATCGAAAGATTATATCAATGCCAACTCGAGCACGCTCTTCTTGGAGGACACACTTGAGAATATCGTGGAACGTGAAGAAGAGACGATCACCCACATGCCCGTTGGTGTAAAAGAAATTTTGAATCCAACTGTCCAGAAACAGTTTGATGACCTAATACAGGAGTTTCGGGAGGTATTTAGCGACAAACCTGGAGTTATCAAGAACTTTCAGTACGATATCAAGTTGAGTGATGACTCACCATACAGGAAACACATATATCCAGTCCCTGAGAAATGGAAGGAGGAGGTAAAGGCCATGATAAACGCCATGGAGAAGGATGGCATAATAAAGAAGGCTCCGACTTCTTTCCTAAACCCTTTAGCGGTTGTAAGGAAGCCAAATGGTCGCCTGAGGATCTGTCTGGATGCACGTGGAATAAATGCACGCATTTTGCCAGAGTACGACCGCCCACCACAAATTAGAGAGCTGCTGAGGCGCTTTAAGGGGAAAAAAATATTTCTCAACCGTAGATATCACGAATTCCTATTATCATGTCGAGTTAACCGAGAACAGCAAGCAATACACTGGCTTCCTGCATGAGCAGAAACCCACGTCTTTAACCGCCTTCCCTTCTGTTTGAAAAACAGTGGCCCTGTGCTGATTCGAGCGCTGGACAGCAACTTGAGTGAAGAGGTCAAGAAACACGTACTATGTTATGTGGACGATTTGATCTTGGCATCCACGTCAGTAGAGGAGCACCTGAAACACTTGAGATTGTTGTTTGAGAACTTGCTTACTGCCGGATTTAAGGCAAACCTGGAGAAATGCAATTTCTTTCACCGAGAAATTCGGTTTTTGGGACATCTCATTGACGAACATAGATATCGGCCGGACCCGGAGAAAATTGAGGCGATAGCTGAGTTTCCCAGACCAGAAAGGGTGAAACAAGTGAGGCAGTTCCTGGGAATGACTTTATTCTTTTCTAGTCATTGCCCCCGTTACACGGATGTAGTCGCCCCTCTGCAGAGCATGCTCAGGAAAAACAATCGGTGGAAGTGGGATCAGGCGTGTGAAGAGGCCTTCACGCAAGCTAAACACATGCTCCTTAACAACGTTAAACTGGAGTACCCAGACTTCTCCAAAACATTTTATATTGACACCGATGCTTCAAAGGTAGGAGTGAGCGCTGTGTTGTACCAGTTGGATGACGAGAAGAAACAACATTATCTGGCATTTACCAGTAGGAAATTGCGACAGCCTGAGCTTAATTACTTTGCCACTGAATTGGAGGCGCTGGCTATAATTTATGCTCTAAAGATGTGGAAGAAGATTCTTTTAGGGCATAAGGTCGTGATTGTGACGGACCATCGCGCGTTACAGTTTATGTTAAAGTCTGACATTTCAAGCGAAAGAGTCACGCGCTGGACCCTTTTCCTGCAGCAATTCGATGCAGAAGTTATTCATAGGCCCGGAAAGCAAAACTTTCTAGCGGATGTTTTGAGCAGAAACCCACGTGAGGAGGCTGTTTTGCACCAGGTAGAGCTAATACCGGATGATCAGGAAACGGTGGAGCGTTTGAAACGCCTGAGCCAGGCGCAACGGCGATATACTTCGTTAAGACGGATATACCGGTATTTGAAGAATCGCATGGGTGCAGATGACCCCGATTATGCTGGAACGGCAAAGATTGCTCACTTTTATCACATTGTTGGTGACGTGATTCACAAGTTTGTCGATAGAGACCACTCAAGGCTACGTATTGTAATACCGCCGAAGTTGATTTCAGCAGTGGTTTGGTTGGCTCACCGATCTATTGGGCATGGAGGATGTGATAAAACCTTACATGCCATAAGAGAAACATTTACCTGGGAGTATATGGGAAAAACCATACGAGCGGTAATCAGGACATGCGATATCTGTCAGAGGTGCAAGTTCCCATCGGACGTATCTAAGGAGAAGCCGAGGGCTACTATACCGACCCGTCCGAATTAATTAATGCCTACGGACCTGTATGGCCCCCTTCCGAGGTCCACCAGGGGTAACCAATACATCTTGGTGACGATGGATGTGTTTACCAAATTAGTCATGTTGCACCCTATACAGAAGGCAACATCCCGGTACGTAATTCGCAGGATTGAAACCGGCGTGATTCCAACTGCAGGGAAGCCAGAGTTCCTCCTGAGCGATCACGGAACGCAGTTCACGAGCGCCGAATTTCAAGAGGCAATGGCATGACTCGGCATAAGGCATATCTTGAGCTCCATAAGATACCCAGAAGGAAATCCAGTTGAAAGGGCAAATGCAGAGATTGGAAAATACTGCCGGATTTACTGTCATGAACAGCATCATAGATGGATGGAAGTGGTACCCATAATTGAACGTTGCTTGAACTCTACAACACATGAGAGTACCAGACAAATTCCTTGTCTTCTGCACCATGGACGAAAACCAAGTAGACCTTGGCATGCTGTTATACAGGCACCCCCAGAGATTGAGCCGTCGGTGCAAAGGAGAAACGAACTGGCTCGGGAGAGGATGCAGCTACAGGCGCAGATACGGGAGAGAAGGAAGGCTGGCCACCGTTTTCGCGAACGTCAGACGTGAGTCAATGACCTGGTGCTGATTCGGAAACCTACGTCATCAAACTTACCACTCAGTGTATGGGAAATTTGCGCGCCCATTTTCGGGACCCCATAGGATTGCCAGAGTGATGGACAACAATTGCTATAGGGTGGTTGACAACGTCACAAATGCACTTGTTGGGAACTTCAATGCCGCGAATCTGCGGAAGTATCACAGGCAAGCCCGTTAGTCAACATTGAGGAGATGACTGAAAGGATCGTTCACATGCATCATTTAAGGAAAAATATAAGCTATGTTCCCACCGCTTATATTTTGAAGGCCGCGGGAGAGATGTGACCGATCCAGTCAGGGTCAATTACCGGCCCCGGATGATAGGAGATCGAGAGGAGACCGGAGGGTCAGTATGACGTCATGGTATGACGCGGCGAGGCAACCGCTGGAGTAGGGGAATGCTCCAGAAGATTCCAACCCCTTCCATTTTTTCTCGAGAGGAGGACACAGTTCCGGAATGTTCAGTTAGTCAGCGGGGCATGGACGAGTATGTTATCCAGCGTGGCACGGACGGGTAGCCTATGTCACGTGGACTGAAATTTGCATCGGGAACTTGAACGGTTTACGTGAGTGGTCCGTGCTCGTGGCCATTTGATACGAGGAGTGATCAGCAGGCCATGAGGCTAGCGTGCGTGTAGTGTCAGTGAGTTGTTTACAGTGAAGTATGTCAGTTTGTTTGTCGAACAGTGTTCAGTAAGGTGTCACTAGAACGATAATCGTGAATTTCAAGACGATATCGGACTCGCTAGTATGTGAAGAAATAATCAGAACTGATAAACGAAGGTCCGTTAAATTCATGCATATGCTGCTATTGATATGTGAAGACGCGTGGAATATTATACAGTACTTTACCATTTTGATTACGAAGATTAATGCACGTGGTCCGGTTAAGTTAGCGGATAGTAAGGTGTTGAAGGCATGTACTGTGGTAATAGCAAGACAATATTGTGCGCCTTTGAACGTCCGAGTGGAGGCCGTAATGAAAAACTGAATTATCATGCCGACAATTTATGTTAATCAAAGGTGAATACCAGGAGGTGTTTAACATTACGAGTATCGGGGAAGGAATAATAATGATAGTCGAGGCGAAGCATTATCGCGAGGCCCTATATTGTAACAGACATTCATTCGAAAATAGCATAGCAGTGCTGGCATTTAAGAGACGCAGAAGTGCTCTGATATAGTGAAATGTAATATTGCTACACGGCAGCATGAACCTTATAACCATGGACTCAAATATTCTGGGAATCAACATGCATATTAATACGCAGATTATGCTGCACTGAACCTCTAAAGGGGCCATAATGGGGTGAACGGTCGCGACGAGATGGACGAGTGGACCATGGTTGGGACGTCAGGAGATGCCGTCGCTGACGGTGACCGGGGGCAACCAGTGGGCGGACATGGGCGTCGCCAGGAGATCGAGAGGAGCCGGGGGCGAATACCTCTACCAGTACGCTGGGAGACCACATCGCGGAGACGCTGGAGGAACAACGCCGCCCAAATGCCGCAGACGACGCCGACGCCAAGGGTTTCAGAGTACGCCGGATCTAAAGTAAGACGTTTCATTTCCATCCTTGTTCATCAGGATGAAGAGAACTTCTACCTCGGATAGCCGTGCCATGAGATGACCTGAGATCGTGTAACTTAACGCCATTCATAATCATTTATTCCAGATTGAACAAGAGCATCATTTTCTCATAGGGTTGTACAGATTTTTCCCCCTTTCTTTTCGGGTCGTTTTGACTTACATAAATTAACAGTATCAATGGTAGGAGTAAGACATACATTTATTCTCTGAGACCTGATAATAATAATAATAATAATAAGTTGAAATTGGGTAACGATAATATGAGATGCCCATTTTGCTGGGAGATTCTAGCATTTAGATTTCCGAGGTCATTATATGAATTTAATTCTGAAAGGTTTGTAACGGATTGCATAGATTTTAATAGCAAAAGGATAGCAAAATGAATATGGTTGGAGATTGTCGAGTAAGGTTCCTTGGATAGGATGCCATATTATCATACGACCTCGTGGTTCCGATAAAGTTGATACGCTCTGTTAAGTGTGGGTTCTTGAGACATGCTAATGATGCATGATTTTTGTAATGATGTTGTGTAAAGTTAATGTGATAATTAAATATGGTATTATTCCGTCATATGTGACGAGGTTATTCACGGGGCGTCGTATGACCGTTGAATTGAATTTGTGAGGACAGGGCCCTTTACTCTTGACGAACGTGTTACGTTTATTGATGAGTTGTATATTGAATAGCGCAGGGGTGTAATTGATAGTGCGCTCTACAGTCAGATTGTTCGGATCCTCACACCTAGTGTTCGACGGAAGGGTTGCGATTAAATCTTAGTTGTGAGAATAGAATACACTAGGGTGCCTTATTACGATGTCTTAACCTTTCCTAAACGTTAGACAATGCTATAATTTAATTACAATAACAAATATGACAGTGTGGATCAAGGTTGTTGGAACGGCGAATATAAATCAGTAATAATAATAAGAATTAGTAGTGTAAATATGTGAGCACAATCTGGGTGTGTTAATAATTCATGTTAAGTTATAATTAATTGTTGAAATTACATATTATGTGAAGCTGAGTTGATGTTTGAGTGTTATTTGATGTGATATGATGCTCTTTACTTATTAATTTGCAGTTCGATATAGGAGATCCGTCCATTGCTGTATAAGGGTAGACAGTTGTGATATACACAGATATTCGATATTTACTTCGAGTTTTTGCCGCAGGTGAACTTTGTGATAAGTGGCCAGTGATGTTTACATGCGTGTGCACCGATAAATTAAGGGTTAATTTAGTTTTTTTAAGGCGATCTCCTTGTCGGAACATTAAGAGAGGACACCCACGAGTTTGAATAAGTATATTTTTTTTTTGTTTAGGGACTATGAACTTTTTTTTTTTTCGGACTTTGTCCCACCCTAACTCTATACTCGTGCGTGGTAGGCAGGTTGCATATTTATTTATCCTTTGGCCAATAAAGGAGCAGATGTGATTTTATGAGGTTTTTTTTTTCTTCTCTGTTTGTTAATTCAAGTTAAGGAGTTTGCTTTTGAATCCTGGTTCAGTTTATTTGCCATCCCAACCCGTAAACGACCCGAGACCCTTTGTCTCTGGCTCGCTGGAGCATTTCTTTTATTCTTGTCTGTATGAACCAAGATTCACGCCCTAATCTTTTTCACCCAATCCCTTGGCCGTTTCTTCTGATGGGGCCGGGATGTTGGCCGGGTGATCGCCTGTCCCATTGAAGAAACGGGCACAATACAAAATAATTCTAATTGCTGAAGTATACGAAAAAAATAACCTGAAATAAATTCCTTGTCACAGGGGAGAGAGCAGGGACTACTATACATTGCGATACGGCCGCGTATGAAATTCCCCTAAAACAAAATGGCGGCTTCCGTGACGTCATCAACGACGTCACGAAATACTCCTCTGGCAAGCTTACGGGAAAAGCCTGGGTAATAGGGTTTTTCTGGGTGGGGAAACACCAAAAAACGTCAATTTTTTATGTATCGAAATCTATAATTGAGCTACATAGTTCAATTAAAGTTTCCGATACATTAAAAAAAATTCGCAAATTCACGTATTCTATGTATCGAAATCAATATTTGAGCTATATAGTTCAATTAAAGATTCCGATACATAAAAAGAATTCGCTAATTCACGTAAGAGGAGTTTTTTGGGTGGAAAAACACAAAAACCGTCAATTTTTTTTCTATGTATCGAAATCTATATTTGAGCTACATAGTTCAATTACAGATTCCGATACATAAAAAATTCGCAAATTCACGTATTCTATGTATCGAAATCTATATTTGAGCTATATAGTTCAATTAAAGATTCCGATACATAAAAAATTCGCAAATTCACGTATTCTATGTATCGAAATCTATATATGAGCTACATAGTTCAATTAAAGATTCCGATACATAAAAAGAATTCGCAAATTCACGTAAGAGGAGTTTTTTTTGGGTGGAGAAAACACAAAAACCGTCAATTTTTTTCTATGTATCGAAATCTATATTTGAGCTACATAGTTCAATTAAAGATTCCGATACATAAAAAAATTCGCAAATTCACGTATTCTATGTATCGAAATCTATATTTGAGCTACATAGTTCAATTAAAGATTCCGATACATAAAAAGAATTCGCAAATTCACGTATTCTATGTATCGAAATCTATATTTGAGCTACATAGTTCAATTAAAGATTCCGATACATAAAAAGAATTCGCAAATTCACGTAAGAGGAGTTTTTTGGGTGGAAAAACACAAAAACCGTCAATTTTTTTTCTATGTATAGAAATCTATATTTGAGCTATGTAGTTCAATTAAAGATTCCGATACATTTAAAAAAAATCACAAATTCACGTCATATATAATCAATTTCCGTATCGAAATATATAATTGGCCTAAGTAGATCAATTACAGATTCCGATACACATGCTAATTTTCATTTCGTAAATAAAAAATATTGCTTCGAAATCTATAATTTACCTATATAGCTCAATTAATGATTCCGATACTGAATAAAATTTCGCAATTTAACGTTATACTTTACAATTTCCGCATCGAATTCTTTAATTGGCCTATATATGTCAATTACAGATTCCGATACACATCGTAATTTCAGTTGATATTTTTAATTTTTCGCATCGAATTCTATAATTCGCCTATTAAGATCAATTACAGAAGACGATACACATCGTAATTAGTATAATTTCATATTAATAAAACATTGCATCGAAATCTTTAATTGAGCTATATAGGTCAATTACGGCTTTCGATACAATGTCTTATAAATATAAAATTAAATTAATTACGACGCTTAACATCATCTGTAATTCAACTATATAGGCGAATTACATATCCCGAAACGGAATTTTAAAAATATGTCATAAATGTAACCCTATATTAAAATATTTTCGTATGTACGGCATGCCAAATTGAGGTAGGCCGATAAATAAATTACATGTTTTTCCCATAATCTTGCCAGAAAAACATTTCGTCAAGTGGTTAATAACATCACAAAAACAACCAATTTGTTTATATAATATATTCATGCGCAAACGATCGCGGTCTGTAATAATCGCCGGTTGACACCAATACATTAACCTAGCTGCACATTGTAGTATTCTTATAAAACACTGTGGTCAATAATGTTATTGTGTAATTTCGTTTTTTTCTTTTCCAAAGTTGGCTGCAAATACACCAAACACAATGCCATCATAAAACATTGTGGTCAATAATGTTGTTTTTGCTGGGGGGGGGGGGCGCATTTTATGTTTTCCAATAAGGCTGCAAACACAAAAACAAGACCTATAGGCCGATAGGTCTAATACAAAACATTGTCATATCTATTTTGCAGGTGTTCATGTACATGCCAATTTGTCTAAATCCATTACTATTTTAACAGGCGTATTCCCCAACACCCTTCCTGACGTAATATTATCGTTTAGACAACTTTCATATTAAATGCAACAACCAAAATATATGTATGAACAACGTAAAAACTCACCGATATATTCCAAATGCTGTATTATTCCACATGTACAAGCAGAAGCACTGATTTTCCACCACAAGTAACGGATTTTAGTTTAATGCAACAACTTCAGGATTTAAACAATTTTAATACAAATCGTCAACACAATCGAGCACACGACACAGCAAAATCCCGCGACGAACTGACCACGGAACTGACGTAGTAATCAGCTGACGTTCTGCAGGTTATTCACGGGAATATTTATTTTAATATTACGCTTAGAAAACGCGATCGCGTGACAATACAAAAATGGCGAACCGACTCCAGCAAAATCCCGCGACGAACTGACCACGGAACTGACGTAGTAATCAGCTGACAACCAATAGCGTTACCGATAGCAATACGTCAGACGTGAGATCACGGTGACGTCACCGATCTCCCTGAAAACTCCCCAGACGCTGCTGTACCGCAATGTATAGTTGAACCGACAGGGCATTGATAATTGTTCTGTGTGACAGTGGGTTATCCCTAAGGATACATGTCACAGGAGAGAGCATGGATAATTGTCCTGTGTGACAGTGGGTTATCCCTAAATATACATGTCACAGGAGAGAGCATGGATAATTGTTCTGTGTGACAATGGGTAATCCCTAAGGATACATGTCACAGGAGGGAGCACAGATAATTGTTCTGTGTGACAGTGGGTTATCCCTAAGGATACAAGTCGCAGGAGAGAGCATGGATAATTGTTCTGTTGGACAATGGGTAATCCCTAAGGATACATGTCAACATGTAATTTATTTTAGTTTATTTTTTCACATATTCCAGTAATTGGAAAGTTTCAGCATCAATTGTCAGGAAGGCAACACTGATAAATGGCTTCAAAGCTATCTTTACATAATTCAGATGGCACAGATGGACACCCCTATGCAATAGCAACACAGTTTCAAGCAACAGTAGTACCCAAATTTACACAATAACAGTTGGGAATCTTCCGCATCCAGGTGGCTCTTGCCCGTGTTCCTGCAGAAGGTGTTTCATTGACCCAACATCGTCGTCGTGGTGTCGGATAAGGTCTGTGTGGGTTGAGGAACGGTATAGTTGAAATATTAGAAGCCATTTTTTAGTGTTGCCTAAGTAATCTATCAGTAGAAGCTTTTCAGTCAGTTAACATAATAATAATAATAATAATAAATACAGCCCTTTAATCCCCTAAGGGCAATGTCCTCCTGCCCAGGCAGGGATTTTGCTCCATTACACTAATGTGTGTGCCCAATTAGATTGGGTGGGGAGTTACATTTAATTTTCTAGTGCCTACAATAAATTACATGAATTATTTATACACTTAATAACACACTTCTCACACAAATGGAGGGCTTAATTGGATTACTAGTTTCATTCATAAAGCGAAAATCATCAGATCCTGCTCACTTATGGCTTAATTTAAGTTCAGTGGATATGTATATAACACCCTGTACAGCAGTATTTACAATTATTAAGTTACAGAAGTTTTTAATTAAACTTTGTAATAGGTCCATTTTTTTACCAATTATTTTTTATTCTGTTAGTCTATTACACTTCTATAAGTGGTGCGTTTCTTGTTAGTACTTGTTATGTGTATAAATCTGTAAACCCTTTTGGGTTGTTAACTTCTTTTGTAGCGATCTTTTGAAGTGATGGTGTTCAAGAATGTTTTATTATTAACCGTTACTTTTCAAATTTCTTATTTACATAATGAGCTTTTGTAGTTGGTTAGGTAGGTTAATCACGTAAACAATCATTTAAATGTAGCAGACTTGACAATGTGGTTTTGTAGACTTAGCTGATTTGCGTCAAGTTCATATCGGCCAACTTGCCTCAGTCACCCACAACTCTCTTACAACTGACCCGTGCGATGCAGCGAGCTTGGACCACAGTTCTTACAGAAATGATCCAGGGCCTTATTGACGCCATGCCTCAAAGAATGCAGCACTGTATTGCAGCTTGTGGAGGGCCAGAGCCAGTATTGATTTTTGTCCACATTTGAGGTCGAAGGGACCTGAGTGTGTTATGATTGTATCACAGCCAAGCACTTCATCCTGCATGTTCAATTGCAACAGGACACCACTCCTTCACGGTGTTGCAATTTTCATTTTCACAAGTATTTAATGCTCTCCAAGAAGGTGAAATATGATACCTTGTCATTATGAAAATATCTTGAAGTTCGGTTACAAGTTCATATGAAGAAACATTGTCAAATTAGACGTTGGGGTTCTAAAAATGTTTGGCTCTGTTACCCCTTAAAATATTCTATTAATAAATTATTTTAGTTTTGAATTCAACTCTTGATGAACTCCAAAATGCTATACAACATCGAGGCAAGGAAAGATTTAGGCAGACATCTACAGCAATCTTTAACTCTTCTCCCTGAGGAATTACAATTAAAAAAAGACAGTAAGAAAAAAAACCTATATTGATGGGTACACTGTAGCCCCAGTGAGTGAAGACAGATGACCATCATATTTAACCCTACACATTGAATGGTTGCTTATTGCCTTTCAAAGTTCATCATTACCAGGGCAGGGGGAAAGGACATAATACAATTGGTTTTAAATTTTTAAGTTACAGAGCGGAGGTCATAAAAATTGTGTGAGGGTAAAAGTTAATTTATTCCTGACACAGCAGGATAAATTCATTCAAATCTCACAGAAATATTTTATCATGACAAATATAAATAAATAGGCTAAGTTCAGAGCAAAGGTTGCTCAGGATGGAAAGCCTATGGTCAAAAATTTAGTTCATACTAACCTAATACGGTACCAGAAAAGAGTTCATCTGATCATTGCTTATGACAAGAAAATAACTAAAATGTATCTTTTCATTACATTACTACAACTCTTCCTTCTGTGAAGTGGAGAATTTAGTGCTATTGCAGTAACTATGGTTAGTTGTTGTTTTAAGGGGCAGAACTACGAGGTCATCTGTCCCTTACAGTAACTATATTTCAGACATAATTTAATATAATTTTAATCATAAAATCAAATAAAGACAAATGACCTCATTGTTCCAGCCCTTAAAAAAAAAATAGAAATGCTCTGTAATTATTCAGTTAAAAATGTATCAACTAAAGGAGATCTACTATCAAGCAGAGTGATTAAGTGTTGTTTCAATTGACCCATTATTTTATTTTTCTGATAAATATTGTTTTGATTGAAAATGGGGGAAGGAATTATTTAAGAGGACTGGAAACAATTGTACATAACATTTTGTAGGCAATAAGCAAATAAAACACTTCCTGGAAATGAAAGTTGAATTAGCTCCTGTGGTAACAGCTGACCATTTCTTGATGTTTCCCCAATTGGGAGAGGTGTTTTGCAAATATCTCAAAAATGGTTGGTTTTAGGGCCTTAAAACATGGTTTTGGAAGTGTGCAGAGTTTTGTTTCTCACATAATGAGGCTTAAAATGAGCTTTGTCTGGCCCTTCTATGACAAATTTGACGTTTCATCTACATTGGCCTGTGCTAATGTGCCAATGGGCTTAAATCTAAGAAATGGATAGGGCTATTCAAATTCCAAGTGAACAGAGTGAACAGGGTCCTAATAGGTAAGTAGCCTATGCAAAGTTTGGTTCAAATTGGTGAAATGGTGTAGATTATTATGAGGAACAAACAGACAAACTTCCTAATTTATATGCAAAATTTATTCCCAACTAGTTATAAAAACTTATTTATACATTAATATAAAGGTTGGTTATAATTAAACTTTCCCTACTTAACCGTCTCTGTGTAAATTAGTGAGAGCATGAACTGCTAATGTTATATAAACATTGCCGAGGGCATAGGGAAAGTAAATAATAAAGAAACCATTCCATTGAAACACTTTTAATGTGTCGCTCTATCACATGCCTGACCAAACTGTAAAGTGTGATCAAAATGGCACCCATTAGTGTCCATGACATTCTCAATGCTGCATAACTGTTTGAAGCTCCTGACATGAATCTCTTTAGATCGGTACATGTGCGAACATTCCCAAGTGGTGGAGCATGCTAATGTTGTGGCCCATAATCTGGGCATTATTCCTACCGAGGTTGGCACCCATACAGTAAATAGTTTCCTGTCTAGGCTAGGTTAAGCAGGGATAGTCTCATTATAACCACCCAGTAATTCGAAGATCAATTTAATGCACTAATGTTTGGATTCCTGTTTTGTGACTGTTGAAGCATGCTTGTAATGAACTTATCCTCCATCACATCTAATGCCAGACTGTGTAGAACATGAAAGGTGCATATATGGAATAGCAATGCCGTTTCCAGTTCATTTAAATACCAATGGGACAGGCATAGTTTTAAGACCAACCTTCACAGTTCTGAACCAAGGCAACCTTTGGCACTCATTTCACAGTTGTAGACCCCAATCAATCACTGTACACACTAGTAAAGATATCACAATAACACAGGATTAACACACTTACACATAAAGTAATATGATGTCCCTAGCACATGCATGAGTTGCTGCTACTAATAGTTCAAAAGATATTTTAGTGAAAGCATTGCATCACTGTCTGCTTTAGTTTTTGAGTTGTGGCTTGATGCAAAACTAATGCAAGGTGAATCCCCGTCCCATTCATACCATAACCGCTTGATTAAAGCGAACTAATATTTTCGGAAACTTATGTTTTCATTGTACAGTGGAACTTGGATAATTCGAACCACAAGGGACCAGTACAAAAATTCGAATTATCCAAACATTCGAATTAAGAAAGTTCTTTGAAAAGGGTAGAGAAAAGATATTGTATTACGTTTACATAATGATTTACGTTCAACAAAGCATATTAACAGACAACGGTACTTTATAGAGACTTTATCGTGATTAACCTCAAAAGTTTAAAATGGAAAATAAAACCAAAATGTACTATTCGCCTATTTAACAACAGTAGTAATCCAGCAATCTAGTTAAGTCATAGAGAAATCTACAGTTTTTTCAAAATAGTTTGAGATTTTGAACTGCTTCCTACAATTAAGTCTCTCAGCCATCACAAAAGAATCTAACAAATTTAAGGAACGGAAAACGGAACCACTTACGTCGTTTCTATTTTCCAAAAAAAGTTTGTTGCTTGGGCTGCACTCGGAACAGTTTTTTCGGGAACTGCCCCAACTGTTTGGCTTCCAATCGGCTTTTTACACTAAAAACTTCGAATTATCCAAAATATAATTCGAATTAACCACGATTTTTTAGCATTGATTGTATACAAAATGCTAGGGACCAAGAGAAAAATTCGAATTAAAGAAGACTTCGAATTATAGAAGTTCGAATTAGCCAAGTTCCACTGTAGTTTAAAATCATATGAACATATCTCTACTAAATTTTCAAGGAGTGTGTTCAATATTTTTCTGTAGAATATAATATAATTATCATTACAGAATTGAGATGTTTGGAACAGTGAACTGTTTCAAAGAATCAATGGTTTCAAATGCAGCAGAAATTATAAATAGCAGCCCTCTAGGTGGAGGAATTTTTTCATTTCTATCATTTCTAAAGAGCTTGAAAGATATAAAAGGTATGACTATGGTAGTTAAGTTGTGTTGTTGTTGATTCTTTTAGAGTGTTTGCGACATTGTGGTCATGTAGCCTCGTGTAGTTGGGTGTGTATAGAATTTGCCTGATAACCTGTGTCACTGTGATGTATGTACTAGTGTATGTATTTGTAATTGAGGAAGGATTTCGGTAGGAGGCAGCCGTGGCCTTAAGTTAGGCATCATCCCGGCATTTGCCTGGAGTAGAAGTGGGAAATCATGGAAAACTACTTTCAGGATGGCTGAGGTAGGAAGCTGACCCACTTCTTCTCAGTTTCATCTCGCGAGGCTGAGTGTACCCTTTCCAGCCCTCAGACCGGAATTAAATTTCTTGGCAGAGCTGGCAATCGAACCTGGGCCTCTGCGGTGACAGCCAAGAATGCTAGCCACTACGCAATTACGCAGACTATGGTAGTTAATTCATAAAGGTTCTCACTGTATTTATCCCTTTACTTATTTATCTTTGGTGTGTTTACTAAAGCCCGACAAACAGCTCCTTATTGATTTGCAGGAAAGAAGCCAAGAATTTCTAGTCTCAGAAGTGGGTATTACTGGTAATGCTGAATCAAAAGTGATCTTATAACCTGGCCTGATAGGACATATCAGAAGTGGAAGGTACCATGAGACTGTTATTTCTGCGATTTCAAATCAATATTATCGTATATCTTAATTCTGTAGGATTTCTCTGACCGTTATGATTATCATTATCATCATTAAATTGAAACAATAGAAAACAATTAAGACTGTAATTTGTGCTATTCCACATTCGAAATTCACAATACTGTATTCACATGCACTTGCTTTAATATTAATTCTCCTTTTCTAGTACTCGCGAATTATTGGCTAGATTCTCTCATACCATTTCTTTGTTAATAACCAATATTATGAAAACTTGGTAAAATCCCAGTCACTACCAAAGGATTGAGAAGCAAATACCATGCCAGTTGAGCTCTAATGATTCACATAGTAAAAGGATTGGGTTAGTGCACCTCATTCGCTTCACCTAAAAATTAACTGCTGATTCAAATACGGTTCTGTAGTCACCTGTCGTGAGGAAAAGGGAACAATTCATATTCCACAGTATTGTGTTAAAAAATTAGCTCTAGTTCAACCATTACATCGAGAATGAGTATTGGCTTTTCTCAAGGTCTCAGATTCTTGCTGAGGGAGGTGTTTTGGCCTTCAGTATGCAGCGAATGAGATGAAACTTGCGATACCAAGTGGTAATAGCAGCTACTTTTCCCAGTAGTAGTATTTTCCCTTTAGGGCTAAGCTTGTAAGTAATATGATGTGGTTTTTCTTCTCTCTGTCCTGTAGGAAGCTAACTTCACTGAACCTGTGCTCCAGTTTACTGAAGAACAGCTTGAAGATATGTCACTGCGGTATTATACCACAGATGTTCATCGAGCAGCTTTTGTTTTGCCACGATTTGTTGATAAAGCTATTAAAATAGCAGGAGTAGCAACAAATAAATAAACGAAACAGGAATGATAATTTAAAGAAGAAATACATATCGTTTGTTTGCATGGTGAAAATATATTTGGTTAAAATATCATTATAAAACTTCATGTAAATCACTCTGGACGGTGATGGTGAAGAATGCTAATTGGGGGGGGGGGGGGGGGAGGAGTTTAAAAGGGTTTAATTATGGAGCATAAATGAAGAGGGTAGAAAGATTGATGAGTAGAAAGAAATGGACTGAGATAGTATGGACAGTTTCTCTAGCTCGTTCACTCACAGGAATAATTCATATCATTCAAAATAGAACTGTAGCAGGACACACAGCATGCAGCTGAGTCTTGCTAGTGCATACTTCTTTATTTATGCTCCAAAATGTGCTTCCAGGGTCATTGAGCCCTTCTGTAAGTTGAATTAAAACACTACATAGGTATAGAAGACCAGCCTCCCTTTTTTTCTGTGGTTTGTTTAATGGCCTCGTACACTGTAGGTTTTATCAGTGGGCTTCTGTTCAGCATGAGGTAGTTTCTCAGTGGATTAGCTTCAGGATTTGGACCTTCAAGTTCTGGACTTGCTGCAACTCCCCATCGTGATTGAGGAGAGCGTTTTAACACATATGGCTATACCTCGGGCTGGAGTGATTATTAGAAATAGACAAGAGAAAATAAATCTTTGACCAATTCATTGCTGTTCTTGTTCCACAGTACTACACAACTAAGGAAGTGAACACGAAAGTACAGCTTGTAACTGATATTGTCAGGATAGCAAGTGATCCTTCATTACACTCATAACACACACAAATTAAGCACAGGATGATTTGTAGTAGGAGTTGCAAATTCTTTACATTCTGCAAGCATTCACATTTCACAGTAGCTGTTCAGTTTCTTTTTCCAATCTCCTGTTTGAAAATTGCAGTAATAGTTATTATAACTATTACATGTAATTTTTTCCAGGAGGGTTCTTTTACATACAGTATTTACATTGTAACCTCGCCCAGTCATTGGGCAAATTTGTGTTGACCGAAAGAAGAGTTACAACTAACATTTCTACAGGGCTTTCAGATGAAAATGCTGCAGACTTTGCATTCGTCTATCGCCAAGTGAGCCGAGTGCTGACAGACTAATGTGTCTTGCCTACAATTGTCTCGGGCCTAGTTTGGTATCTGCTTCAGGATTGTAAGATGTGTGCACCCCAAGGCAACTCAGTTCCCGCAAATGGCAGCATTGAAATTTGTAGAGAACAAAACATTCCAGTTGATAAGAATGATGATTCCAATAAATATGATCATTCATCCTAACCTTGCAATAGCGTTTTATTATTCATAAACATCAAATCTACCAAAGCTCTAAAGGACAGGAGAAATAGTTGATCACAGTTCTTAAAGAATTTGGGACAAGAACCTGCTTCACTACAGATACAGAACAAGGTGCTCAATTTGCTGATAACATCTGTTAACATAATGCTAGAAAGCAAAATCAGTTTTGATGATGACCTATGTCTATACAGGTAAGAAACCAGTCAATGCAACTTTCTTAGAGCCAGCAGTGCATTATATTGTTATACGAGTCGAATCAAATCTGACTAATTACCTACATTCATTTATATCGTACTGCTTAGGACGTAATACACTACTGCAACACTGGAAAGGGTTGGAATGGCTTGGCTTATAAAGAGACTGCCCCCACATGTATGTTGTGACTTGGGTCCAGAAAATTGTGGGTGAAAGTATGGCCAAATTTATAAGAGAAAAAAATAGAAAATAAAAATTGACGACTGTTGCTAGCTACAGTATAAATGGTCTGGTTTAAGCATTAATGTGTGAGGATCATACACAGGCAATGCATAAGTTGAGGGTGGAGTCCCATTTCCATCCTAGAATGTATTCCTCATGCTACCATTCTTGTTGTTCAGCTTCCTCTTCAGTAATTTTAGCTGTTTGTTCATTTGTTTAAAATAGCTACACTTGTAATGGCCACAGTCATTGGCTAATCATTCTAAGAAGCTGGGTGCAGTTATAAACGAGCCTTACATATCCATCCATAGCCGTTATTCCATTACGTTATGTTAATTTGCATATCGGGTTTCAATTTCTTGGGAAATTTATTTCTTCTTAACATCTCGAGTTGTTCTTCTGGGCCTTTAGACGGTGACAGTTCAGTCAAAATATGATTTAGGTATCCTGGTTTCACTGCAGTCTCTTCAGTTCTAATGTTGCCAAACCAAGTTCCTGTTGAATATTCTCGTTTTGTATTTTATTCTTTCTTGTCTTCCGTGAACAAGAGTGGAAGTAACACATTTCAATTGGCTGGAGACAGCTATTGCTGCATCCAGTCCATACGTCAGGATATGTTTTGCACATGGTGATTTTGCAATGTTGTGGAAATGTTTTATCCCAGAGTATCTGATGAACAGAATGGTAGAATTTTGAAGCTGCTTGGACATTATTGCTGTTTTCTTGTTTTATGGTGTTATCCCAAGAAAGAAAGCCACCTAGCTATTTAAAGTTATTGACAATCATATACACTACCACTCTCAGATTGACAGTTTCATGATTTCTACTCATCACTTGGTTGTTTGAAACATGTACAAAAATTACTATTAGTCTCTTAAGGAGAATTGTGCATGAAAGCTAAGAGGAAGGAAATAAAAATAGATGGGTGGCATGATGAATCTTGTAGAATGAAGAATGACATGTCCATTTTCTTAAATTCATCTTGCCAAAGATCTAGTCAGGCTTGTACCTCTGCTTCTTCTCCCAATATCATCATAATCATCGGCAAAAACTAATGCATTTGTTGTCTGATCCTCTTTTTAACTGCTCATCCATTCTAACAATAAAAAGATGTGGCAACAACTAACTTACTGCTGGACCCCACTTTTTATTTGAAACCAACTTGATTTCTCATTGAAATGACAGCGATCCAGTCCAGTATGCAACAGGTGACTATGTATGTAACAGTAGGAAGCGATTCATCGAAGACAACACTGAGATTATTAAGGTCAATCATCGGTACACAATACCCCAAACAATTTATCTCAGGAAGGGACATTTTATGACTGTGTCTTTTACCCAGAAATTACCTAGGTCTATGATGAGCTATTTTACACTGCAAGCTCATAGTTTCTCAATATAGTTGTCTTCCTCAAGATATTATCTCATTCAATGTTTCCTTACTTTTTAAACATTCCCACATTTCACTGGGTGGTATGTGATTGTATGCCTTCTTGATGTCCAACAAAATGACTATAAAAATGGGTTAGATTTTCGTAAGGAAAAAAAAAACAGAAGTTCTGCCTAGTCAATAACACAAGATGGTTTACAATTCATTCATTAATTTAATAAGACATTTATCCGGCCATCTTAGGCCCTTCTTCAGCTACATTTCGGTGGCATAATACACTTTTTAAAAAGTACATAACAAGTGTTAAAAATCACACAAACACATTGAAAACACGTGGGTGGCTTAGATTGAAAACCATACTAAATTTCTATCTTATTTTAAAGTAGAAACTCTGCTGCATCCAGATGGGGCCAGTCTCATTTGAAGGTTTTCAACAAGCTGTTGTTATGTGTAGTGACCACTTGCTGTAATTGACAGCTTAAGTGAAAATTGTCTATGGAGCCTGAAGGTTACCTCAAGAGAGCACAGGCAGATTCCATTGTAAAAAATCAGATTAGATCTAAGATAGGTGGAAGTTTGGTCTTTTTAATTTGAAAGTCAATACTGAAGCATTACAAACCATGAGTAAATTCATGTCATTCTGTTATAGCTGTAATTTCATTTCTCTCGCATTAATTTTCAAAGAGCATCCTCGTTGCAAAGATGAGATGTGTAGTTCATCTCTTTGGTCTAAATCGCCCATATATAACTTGATACAGAGTTCTAGCCAGCTTTCTTTGATAGTAAGTTTTACATAATCATGTGCATGAACATTTTCAATGTGTAGGCCTAGTAATGTATTTTTTTGTGTCTTGTCTTAAGAGATGTGTTTGACTACTTTTTTTTTCTTTTCTGAAGAATAACGCTAGGTTGTTCAAAACATGTACAAAATAAATTACTATTAGTGCATGGAAGCTAAGAAGAAGGAAATAAAAATAGATGGGTGGTATGATGAGTCTTACAAAATGAAGGAAATTGAAGTCATCAGGGCACTAAAGTTATGAAAATATGTTAAATGTGAAAGATAACTGCAGATATTGAGAAGAGATTGGTGTCTTGAGAGGGCTGGGGATCAGTCTGCCTATGCTAGACGAAGTCAGGGAAGTACCGGTAATGTCAAAAAGTAGGAGGAAAATCAGGTGCTATTTCGGGGATAACAAATGAATTCTGGAAGAATTGGGCAGAAATAGCTTTATGGAAGAAAGCTTGGTGAAAATTTTCAACAAGATTTTTGAAGGAAGTAGATATCCTAAGGCTTGCTAATATATAAGAAACGACGAGACAAATCAGATCGAAGTAATTATAGAGGCATAACTTTGCTTGATAATTTGAGTAAAATTTACACAGCGGTCTTAACCAAGCGCTTAATGGCATGGGCGGAGGGTTGTTGGGTGCTCTTGAGACTGCAATGAGGATTTAGAAAAGGGCTACAGATCATTGACAATACAATGGGGGTAAAAGCATTGATGGACAAATACATACAGAAGAAAAGAGGTAAACTGTACATCACAGCAATTGATTTTGAAAAAAGCTTCAATTCCGTTAGCAGAGGAGCTTGTCGTTGGTGAAATGGAGAAGATCGGGGTGACACATAACATGATAAGAGCAATTGAGAATGTGTATTCGGAGGTAAAATGTGCAATTAAAGTTAAAGATGATGTAATCGTGGGAGAGATAGTCAAATCTGGGATTAAAATAGGTCTGTATCGGTGGTGCTCATTTGCTATATATAAAATATATTTTAGGACTTTGAACAACAGTCCAATGAAGATTGTTAAGATGATAATTGTTGTATTAAGGGGCCTAAGATCTGGATTATAGGCCCCTAATGGTTTAGATGAAATGAAAATGAAATCGAAACTAAAATTATCTACAGACTTACATACTAGTAGAACAAATGGAAAACAAAAAAAGATAAATAAAAGACAGGGGGGAGAAGAAATTCCTTCAATCCCTAAAGAATTAGAATTGAGGGACTTGGAAGGAAGGAGAGCCATGAAAGGCAGATAGGAAAGGGATAGAGGAGAGGGTCCGCCCCAGACGCTGGAGAAAGGGGAAAAACTGGACTCAGCTCAGGAATCCCTCGGGGTTGCCAACTCTCGAACTCGCCAGCTGTGAACCCATAAGGTTGTAGCCCTATCCAGGGTGCACCAGAAGTGGTGGGGCTACACACACTCTGCCTCCTTCAGGGCCTTTTGCAGAAGAAAGGAGATAGCATGAAAATAAAAACAAGAGGTCTGACCCCTCGAAGAATCTGGGTTCAGGAAAGATGAGACAAGTGCCAATTGAAAAAAAATAATATGAAAGACTCCCTAGGCCTCGGATACCCTAATACCGTCGGGATCAGAAGAGAACGAGTTGACCAAGGGAGGTAGACAGGAAAAATGACAGAGGAGGCTGGCACAAGTAAGTGGAAGCAATGCCAGTCTCAGCTGGGGTCCTGTGGTCATGAGCCTCTGGGGGCCCAATCAAGATATCCCAGGCCTAATTGTGTAGATGACATCCTTTAGCTCACTTGAACACCTTTAAATATGCAATATAGTATTAATGAGATTGTGAAATACTGTGAGGACAGGCAATGGCATGCAAAAGTTAAGTAAACTAGTCAAGAATGAAAAGTGGTTCATGGTATAGCCATATAAAGCTATATTCTCAGCCCAACATGTACTGGAATTATTTTTGTATGAACTTCAGCTACAAAATCATGCCAGGTTTGTGGCAGTTATCACACTCAAATTTTGCCAGATTGGCTTCTCTGAGACAAAACTCTGCAGTGTGTTTTTACTGCTTGCTTATGAAATGAAACTAAAATGTACCTTGTCCCTCTATATGATGTTAAGAAGAAATCATGACACTCCCACCATTTACTGCATAGTAGAGGTCTATATTTTTTATGACTTTTAATGGGTTTGGTTCCTTCCATTGCTGGCCTGTATATTAGCTAACAGCATAACTTCCAGGAGATAGAGGCTATTGGACATTATTAATGTAAGCTGTGTGGTGGCGATTGTTACTTTAAGGGGCACATGAACAAAGTCATTTTCCCTTCCTTTGTTACAGTAGCTAGTGGACATTTATTTTTATTTTTTGTAGCCCAGTTTATAAATAAACCATTTATTTCTTGTATTTTCAGATGTATCGTTTATAAGTCTACTTGTCTTCTAGTTGTAATTACTTATTCTTAGTTACTGTATTCTCCTCAGCCTTGAGAGCACTCTAGAACTTAACAATTGTTTAGCTTTTTATTTCAGTGACGTTGAATGTGAACATTGCCCTATTTAGCAGGTAGTTTCCATTACTGCTGACAGTTCATAAGCACGAAACTAATACATGAAACAGTAGCAGTTAGCTTACCACTCAACTTAACAGTGAGAGAATACGCAAGTGGAATATCCAGGAGCATCTTAATGAATTCTTGTAGCATACTTTTATCTGTGCTTATAATGTGGATCAAGTTTCCTTGATTTAAATGTTAAGATGTTAGTGATGCATGGGAGATTTAGTGTTTGTGTCTGTATGGCCCCATATGTCCTCCATGACAGTCCTAGTTACCATACATCTAAGTAGACTTTCCTTTGGCACACGTGTTGTATCAAAAGAAGTTTTACAAGTAAGTGGTAGCTTTAGAAGTTGACTTCATGGACAAAATTGTAGAAAGTAATATAATATTGTATTCTATTGCATACAGTGACTCCAATATATACAGTATATTGTTTTGTTCTCTATCTGTCCTGTAATAATAATTTTCCTCCTTGGCTGTAACTCCAGTGTGTGCAACGGATTTGCTTTACCCTTGAAAGTCAAGTGAGAAGAGGAACTTAATTGTAGATGGAATATAATACATATAGGATCACAAAATGAGGATCCTTGTAATCATAAATGTTATCTTTTGTTATGTAATTTGTAGCGCTCTTAATAAACAGAGAATATCTATGTGTATCAAGTTTACTGTGTTGCCTCTTGTCAATTACCTTCCTGAGCTGTCTCCAGTTAATGATAAGAGCTGAGACTTGGTAGCTACTATTGTGGAGTACTTCGGACCAGTTCCTCCCCAGTCCCAACACATATGACGTAGCCATATGGCATAACTTGAGAGAGAATTGTGAGCTGATACGCAGCTACTTTTGCTGGTGTTGGTTCATTTAGGGGCTTTGCAGCATCATGGTTGTGCAGCCCCCGTATACTTGTCTGATGACTTGTATCATTGCAATGGCTGTAGTAGTATGTGTGTATTTGTAATTATGGCTAGGATGTGGGAGGAGGCAGCTATGGCCTTAAGTTGGGAATCAGCCCGGCAGTTGCCAGGAATCGGGTTGTTCGGTTCTTCTTCCGATCGCAGAAACCACATCATCCTCAATTCTACTGAAGATCCAGTTGAAGGCTAAATATGTGGCAGTCCTGAGGTTTCCTGCAGGTATTGCTCAATTGTACACTAGTGTCTAATAGTTAAGCATAATCACTCAACGAGGCCATACTGCCTTATAGGAATGTCAGACGGAATGCTGAACAAACGGAAGCTGAATCACACACAATATGTAACACAACTTTTCCAAAAAAAAAAAACAGTGTCAGAAAGGTTCTGATAGCTAAAGTACACCTTTGACAACAACTAACAAAAATTGGCAATGTCTTCCACAACAAAATATGCAGTTAATAGGGTGTATGGTTACCCCTAACGGCCACACATGCTTCGCAGCGACGTGGCATGCTCTCTTATCAGATGGTCCAAGAGCTCTTGTGGCAGTCGATCCCATTCCTCCGAAAGGGCAATGTGAAGGTCTTGGAGGGTCCTTGGTGGAGGCTGACGGGATGCAGTTCGCCTCCCCAATGCATCCCAGGCTTGTTCTATAGGATTCAGATCCACAGACCATGCTGGCCAGTCCATGCGATAAATGTCTTCCCCAGCCAGAAATTCATCCACCAGACCAGTGTGGTGCGGTCTGGCATTATCGTCCATCAAGAGGAAGTCTGGAGCTACCGCACCTCTGAAGAGTCGAACATGTGGTCTCAGTACCTCATCCCTGTATCTCCAAGCGTTCACAGTGTTCCTCAGACCTCAGACCACCCATGAAGATGTGCAGGTCTATACGGCCATTCAACATGATGCCGCCCCACACCAGGACGCTACCACCATCATACTGGTCCCGTTCCACGATGTTCCTGTGGTTGTATCGGCTACCCGGTTCTCTCCAGATTAATGTGCGACTGGAATCGTTCTGCAAACTGAAGGGGAATTCATCTGTGAAGGGCACATGCCTCCATTCATTCATGGTCCAGTAACGACGTTGATGGCTCCACAGTAAACGGGCCCGTCTCTGTGCTGGAGTAAGCGGGACGCATACCGCTGGACGTCTGGCAAAACAGCGCTGCTGTTCTGAGCCTCCGGTACACAGTTTGCCGGGAAACGGCAACCCCTGAGATGGCTGCAAGCTCCGCCGACAATTGTCTTGCAGGTGCACTCCGATTTCGTCAGGTGATTAAGGCCAGATATCGGTCCTGCTGAGGGGTGGTTACTCTTGGTCGACCTGGTACTGGCCCACGACTAACATCTCCTGTGTCTCAAATCGTCTGCAAAGCCTGGAAATGACACTTTGTGGCACATTCAAGGATACAGCGACTTTGGCCTGTGTCTGGCCTGCTTCCAGGCGGCCGAGTATACTACCCTGCAAAACGGGGTCCAAATGGAGTCGTTGTGCCATTATGTTGTCACGTTCACCACCAGGCTATACTCCGCACACTATAACAGGGCAAACACTACTGAGGGACTATGGGGCACAGGCACTGGCTGTGTTTACCTTGCGGTTATGCCGCTAGTCAAAGCAGGAAATACTCCTTTCCTATACAGAGTGAACACGTAAGGTTGGTAGGTGCATATGTCGTGCGATTTGCGGTCTATTTCCCGTTGCCCTGCTTATTCGTAACTTACGCTTAACTTTTGGACACTAGTGTAGTTGAGATGTGCTGAAATTGAACCTTATTTTTGAATTGTCAGTTGAGAGCAAAAATTTATTTTCACAAGTGGTAAGGATACTAATTGCTCTCATGCATTACATCCTGGTCACTGCCATTACACACTCACACCATTCAATGGGTAATTTCATCCACAGCCCGGGAAATTGTTATTTTACATTTAAAAAAAAAAAAGACAAGCAATGATTAACGTATGGGATGGGACACCATCGAAGTATCTTGCTCTATACTTATTCCTGGTAATATTTTATGCACTCAATAGAGCATTCCAAAGTAATATGCAATAATAGAAAAGTTCATAACTTACCTCAATGTGAGTAAAATTAATGAGTGAGAATGCACACCTGCAGGGTTTAACTCCACAGTGACAATGCAACTTTGTGCTCCACAATATAAAGCACTGTAGAAAGCAGCAAGGTGCCAGATGGTTCAGGAGGAACCTACACCAAGCCATTCCCCTCTTTACTGGTTAACTGGCCAGTCGTGCAAAAACTGCAGAAAAGCGGGCTTATACTCTGTGGCTCGTGCAACAGAAGGTTAAAGAAAATAGTTATACTAATAAACAAAATTAAAATAGAACAAAAGAGAATTGTATTTCAAATCAAAAAGGAACAAACATTTCTTGAGCCATAAATCTTGTACTTCTAAATTTAAATGTGTTGCCCTAACACACTCTCTAGTATAAAGCAGATGGTGTGTTGTGATGAGTGGCTGCTGCGCCATCAGCTAACATGGGATTTAGTTTTTGTGTCTGTATTAGAGTGTGAAGTGGTAGTTATTTGTATGTAGACTAGGTTGGGATAGCGGCCCCAGAACACGAAAATAAGTTAACATGCCAGCATTTTCCTAGAGGGAGAGTGGAGAAGAAACAGGAGAAAAACTACATTCTCCAACTTGGACGAAACTTTGTGAGGGCCCCTAAATGAATCAACAACTATTGTCACATTTCTTCCAAGTATGGAGAATAAAGTATTTGAACCCCTCTCAGCAATCTTTGCCCTCAGCCCTTGCTGTGCAAAAGTCTAGTTTATGTTTTGCAATCTTTTTGCTTTCCAAGTAAATGGATGTACAAATGTACTTATATTAATATCTTGTTGGATGTCGATGACCATTAAAATACAGCTTCCTCCTGATGGTGAAATTCTGAGAGAGAGCGAGACACACATACACACAAGATTTCACTGCAAAATACCACTAGCGTAAAAATTACACCGGCCATGGTGACCAAGAGCGCGAAAGCACTGCCTCATGCCTACCTGACATCGGGAGAGCGTGGGTTTGAATCCCACCTTGGCAATCCTGAAAATGGTTTTGGATGTTTCCCCATTTTCACCACCAGGCAAATGCTGTGACGGTTCCTTTCAACATGTCCTTCCAAAATCCCTCCTGACTCTTCCTTAATTAGACCCAAGTTAGCGGTCGCCTGGGCGATCGGCATGACAACATCCCCAGTTGTATCTGATTACACATTATGTTCAGCTTCCAGACACCATCCTTGCAATGTTTGAGGAATGATCCCAGAGTCTGTGGGTAAAGTGGAGTTGGGAGGGTAAGCAATTTAAAAAATTTAAATGATTTGAAAATCTGTTGTATGGCATCGGTAATAGTAGGGGGACCTACCACTACAATATATAGAATACACAATAACATCAATAGAGGTGGGAATCGAACCCACATATTCTCAGTTTTGCCTCACAATGCAGTGTACCCATTCCAACCCTCAGACCAGAATTATATTTCTTGGTAGAGCCGGGAATCGAACCTGGACCCCAAGGGTAACAGCCAAGGATATTTGTCACTGTGCGACTGGGTGATAGTTTCATTAAGAGGGCAGCAACTTTCCTTTTGTTGTCGCAAGCAGACTTGCATATTTTCTCATAGATTATTATAACCTTACAGCAAATTAAAGTTCAAGTATTTTCTCTCTCTCTATAATCAAATCTTTGTCTTGATAAGAATGCATTCTTTTTATCCTGAATATACTGTTTAAGTCTCTTGCAGCCAATTCTTCCCCAGGTATGTGTGGTATCTTTGCTCAAAATCAAATGAATTGCAAACTGTGAAAGCGATTGATGGAATAAGAAACTTATGACAATAATTCTGTTGATGAACAGTAAGCTGACCCAAATCAATGTATATATTATAAATACTGTAGTTAGATATATGCAAACAAAAACATTAAAAAAAAAAAAAAAATTATATTAAACTTTAAAACTACCATTGGAGGCAAGGGCGTAAAATACGGGGAGGAGTTTTAGGTGCAAGACAATTTTTAAGTACCCTGCAAAAAATAAAAGTAAAATGACCCGAAACTATTCCATAAATGATAATAATACTAATGTAAGGCAGAAAATCGGAAAAGCAGGGTGTCGAGCGATACGGGAATTTTAGTTACCTGGGGAAAATACGGAAAGTTCGCACTTGATATAATGCCCGACTTCTTAGCCCCCGAACGCTCAGTAGAGTCCTCCCGCTCAGCCTTTTATTTCGCTTGCAGACCGCGCTGCGCTGCCACCGATAGAGCGCTAAGCGGGATGAGAACCACCAACGTCGAATGCATGCTTTGCCTGGCCGACCGCCGGCCGTACCCTCTCCGCGCGGGGCTGCTAACAATGTCATACAGGAATCACTTCGCATTGTTATTCAGAGAGGAGACCAGTTGTTTTTTCGACCTGGGTTTCTCGACAAGAGCAGCCCTGAAAGAAGCTAACAGCTCAAGATCTCAGAAAATTCCAGACCCGGATGTGCTGCAATTTCGCACTAACTGCCGAAAATTGTACATGCGTATCCTATGGCTGAAAAAATCAAAGAGAGGTCAACTCTTGCTCACAAGATGACCCGTGCTATTTCCTGCCTAGACCCTATAGGGGTCGCTGAGACTCCTAAGCTGGCAGAGGTTAGGATCGTCATTGCCCTGGAAATTCTTTGTAATCAGAAGAATTTGCTTTCTGGCGCAATGGCTGACCGCATCAACAGCAGCTACTCCGAATTTCTGAGACTGTCCTTCGTCACTGAGCGTTTGAAGCAGTTCGACGGAAAAGAGCCACGGCTCGACGTGCTGTGGTCTGAATTAGTGGCTTCAGCACCTTCCTCAGTTCCTGCCAAAAACGATCTCACAATGTTCGTTAAAATGATACTGATTTTGTATCACAGCAATGCAGCTCTAGAAAGAAGTTTCTCCCTGAACAAGGAGTGCATGATCGTCAATCACAAAGAAGTCTGATTGGCATGCATTCTGTTCAGGACGCTGTGATGGCAGCTGGTGGAGTAGAAAAGATAACCGTGAGCAAGAGCATGGTCCATGCTGCACGAATCTCCTACGCCGTGTTGAAAGAAGCAAAACAGGTGCGAAGCCAGGAGGAAAAGGAAGCGACGGCTAAGGTGGCAGTCAAAAGAAAAGCCACGAAGGATCTCCAGGAATTGGCAAAATAATTGAACGACGCCCGTTCTGAAGCAGAGAAAATTGAAGAGCAGATGAGTTCCCTAGTGAAGCTTTAAATTAATAAATCCTTGATTATTGTTTGCTTTATCTTATTTTTGTGACTCAAGTTCCTAACCACTATCTACCGGTATTGACAAAGTGACTTATTTTATTTTGTGTATGACTAGCCTATAGTTCCTTTTCAGAAATTAGTACTATCAAAAGAACTTAATTTTGAGCTGTGTATAACTGAAGTTCCTAGTAACAATCTTGTATTTGTCAATGTGACTTATTTAATTTCGTTTTGCATTGTTTTATTTTCTATTAGGCTACATACTTGGATAAAACAAATCTAAATTAAAAGGTATTCGCGGCGTGTCGCGCGTGGAATTTTACTGTTATTAGCCTTTCCATGGTCTTCTTTCGCAAGGGAGATGCACATACCAATTTATTTTGAAGTCCGTGTAAACACTCGCTGCAAATGCGTCACACATGCATAATTTTCAAAAACTACAAACAATATCTCACAGCTCTCGACATTTTACTATCAAACACCCGTCACCAACATGTGGCTACAAAATACACCACACAAGTGACAAAATTCTTCTCGTGTGGGCAGGCATTGTTTCAATCGCTTGTTAACCACTGTCGGATTTCCTTTCATTGTAATTGTTTCGTTACTTTTACTTCGCCGAAATTCGACCCGAGGACTGGACACATCCCGTACAGCATGTACAGAAAGAAATACTGAAGGCGGTCTGGATATCGCGATAGATGAAATGATTATTAACCTTGGCAATTCATCAAGCTCTGACGAAGACGATGATGATGGTGGTGACTGTTGATGATAGGGACAGTGAAGGGATGGAGGGTGTCAAAGAAACCCTTGCCTAGTGACTGAGGATAATTTATTTATTGGTGTCAGTTCACTTGCGTCAATCGATAATAGAGCACAGGCTATTGGGACCCGGCTATTGTTTCCCGTCATAGTGTTCAAAATACCGTCTGTCATTCAACAGCCTACAACTCGACAATATAAAACCACGGCAATAATATCGCCACAGAGCGGCTTGTTTGAGTGCTCAGTGCTAAATATGTCTTTACCTTACCTTAACTTTGCTTTTGTATTATCACGAAAGCTAATATTAACCGTAGAGAGTCGCGATTCAGTAAGCTGTGAACGACCTCCACTCAGACTCTTGTTTCATGTTAAAGGATAATCATTGCATGGTGAGTGTTTTTATATTCATTAGCTGTAGAGTATTTGCCCTCTTTGACGTATTTATTGAATTGAATACCGATTATAAAGGTATCATAGCTTCGGTGTGTAATTTATTTATTCATCTAAAAGTAACTTATTTCTCTTTTTGAATGTCCTCGGCGTTGACTCAGGATCGTCTTTTAAAATATAAAGAGTGGTCCACCAGCCCCTTATTATTATTATTATTTTTATTTTATTATTTATTTTTTTATTTATTTTTTGAGGAATACTAACGCGTATATCATAGTCATCCTAAAAACATTAGCACCTGCTCCTTTACGACCATAGTACTAATTTACCGTTGAATACATGCTCGCCAATATAGTAGGAATCGATAGTGGCAGTGTTATTTCAATGACCTCAAATATAATGCATGATTAAAACGATCACAGCTCCGAATAACACCTTTAGTGCAGGAATATTAGACAGAATTTGGGTAAAGTGAGGAAAATTAGTTTATCAAGCTAAAAATTGGTGGAGAGGTTCCTTGAATAGCCTGGATCAAAATACTAAAAGTCCCAAAAAATCCCTCATGGGGAACATGCCGCCATCTTGGAAAAATGGCCGGCATCTTGGATTTCGTATCCAGCATCGCATTGAACGTCATAACTCGGTACCTAAGGGGGGTAGGGACATGCGGTTTGGTCAGGATAACTTACCAGAATGCAGGCTGTCATTTTGACACTACTTCACCTAGATAACAATCGAAATAGTTATTATAAATCACTTGACCAAACTTTCATAGGATAGCGTTAAAAGCCATCTTGATGTCCAATGTCGATTTTGCACCTTTTACAGTCATGGGATTGAAAAAAGTACCGAAATAAATTCTGTTAAGCACATCAAGACGCACAAAAATATCTAATCGGCAATTTCGTAAACCAAAAATTACGGGTGTGAGAAGTTGTCAAACATGCAACTCGAGGAGCGGTACGCCGAGGAGGGGGGGACTTCACAAAGCCGGTCCAACTGGTGATGTAAACATATTCTATAGGCGCAACTATGCCCCTTTTTTAATGATAAGTAAAAATTTGACATTTTTATATAGAAGGATAGCATCTTATAACCGAATAAATAATAATAAAAACAATAAACTCTCTTTCTTAGCTACTTGTATTGTACCCGTATGTATAAAATAATATTTCCTTTTAATTTTAATAACGAAGTATTTTTTGCGCTACGCTCGTATGTAATTAAATTAAGAATGGACTGTCTGTCCACGCGTTGCCGAGTGACATCCCTGCCGCTGCGCCGTCAGAGCGCTCTCGTTCCCCCACTCCACCTTCCCTGTGTTGCTTAGCAGTGGCGCCGGCCGGCCAGCCGAAATAAACGTCTTTACGGTAACGTTTATCATTAAATTTATCTTAAACGGTACGCCACAGAAAAGAATCACAAAAGCGAAAAATGTGTGTTTCAGTTTGAACTGTCCCTTTATGCTTATTTTGCCGATGTTTACCATCCGGTTTAAAAAGTTAATGACGTTTCCTGTAGTTAATAAAAGTCCTACATCAAAAACGATTTTACCATTAAATTCTATGCAACGCGTGAAACCTGGGCAAGCTTAACAAAGGCGAGACGTCAAGCATCTCGAAAAAATCACAGATTGACTACGTATACATTCTTCTTTCGACAAACCGCAAGATATTTTGGTGTCCTTATCAACCGGTGTTATAGGTGACGAAACAGTGACCTGCGACTCAGCTTGGAAGATATGAACCCCAACTTTGAAGTAACTGGAAGAGAAATCGTTCGTCGAAGTTAAACTCCAAGGAAAGGACAACGTTGTCACTCTTGCAGCTCCTGTTGTCCGAGTTTAGACAGTGCCTGTAAATCCAAACCAGCTGTTTCATCGGATTGCGTGTGTAGCTCGCAATGAAGAATCTTGCTTTGAATACGAGTTGGCTTTATTGCCACCAGCGCTGTTCGATGCTTCAACTATCAGAAAAGGTACAAAATCAACTTCACGGACAGTGATAGAGAAGTTGTGTGCACCAATGACCTGTCTTCCCGAAGACCTTACCTACGTGTTAGACGGTGGAGGTCTCCTGCACCGGGTGGTATGGCCGAAATCGGGAACCTTCGATGGTGTTTGTAAGAACTACATTTCGTACATCAAGGTGAACTATCAAGGGAAAGCTATTGTAACTTAGTGCTCGACGGCTATTCCGAAAGTACCACAAAAGACGTGGAGCATATGAGACGACGTGCCAAGACGTCATCTTCTGAAGTTTTGGATGATTTGGAAGTGCAAGTGGTCTCGTCGCATCATCAGTTCCTAGCCAACACTTCAAACAAATCAAGATTAGTCGCACTTTTAGATCGTTGTTTCGAAGAAAAAGGGATTCCAGCTATTCATGCCAAGTCTGATGCTCATCGTCTCACTGTGACAACAGCGATCAAGTAAGCAGAGAAGGGAGGTCATGTGTCAATTGTTGGAGAGGATACCGATTTGTTGGTATTTCTTTCGAGCCTTGCAGAACGCGATAGAAACGTCTATATGCTGGTGCCACCATCAAAAGCCCATCCGAAGAAACTCTTTGGGTCTACGGAATTGCAGAAGGCTCTCTGGGACATGACCGACAATCTTCTCTTCCTCCATGCCATGTCCGGTTACGACACAAATTCGACTCCCTACAGGAAGAGGAAAGTACACGCGTCAAGACTTTAAACAATAACCCAGGTCTTCGCCAAAGAGTTGCTGTTTTTAACAGCGCAGACGCTGCAGTGGAAGTGATCGTGAAGGCAGGGAAAGAATTCTTCGTAGCGTTATACGGAGGCAGAGCTACAGATAGCCTAAAGAAGACAAGGTATAGTCAGTACCTTAAGACCATTGCCAAACAACGTATTCATGCAGACTTCGACCTCTCAAGTCTTCCACCAACATCAGCAGCATCTCGAGAGCATAGCCTAAGAGTTTACCACCAAGTGCAGGAATGGCGCGGAATCTCTCTTCCACCTACAGAGTGGTGATGGAAGAAGAACAGAATCGGCAAATTTTTACCGATTCCAACAGAATCTCCTCCCGCACCAGACTTCCTCCTAAACCTCATCAGCTGTGAGTGAGAGACAGGTTGGGGCAATAGATCTTGCGGTTGCCGAAGACAAGGTCTCTCCTGTTCAGCAATGTGCAGCAGTTGCACTGGTGTTGGTTGTTCTAACAAGCCAGAGCCAGATACTCTTGACGATATGGAGAGGGAGGTACAGGAGGACAACCCCGAAGAATTGCCATGCAGATCCTCGCCACCTCTTCGCCGCAGAGTAGACTCTTCTGAAAGTTCAACCCTACCAAAGAAAAAGCGTCAAGATTAAGGCAAGTATCACTTTTTTTTACCAACACATGACCAATATTAAACGCGTACGATATAATTAATAGTTGGCCTTATTCCTTAACATGCACACCGCATCACAGCGTCCCGTGGCAGCAGAATCTCCTCTTTTCCGTGTTTGTACAAAAGAAATTGTAATGTGCTTAAACGTTAGTGTGTTTATGGTGGGTATAAGATAGCAAATAAGCAAATAGCTGCTTAATTTATTTTCTAATAGTAGGCTAACGTTTACCTTTCCTTTTCTATATAAATATAATATACGTAGGTAAGAAAGAGAGTTTTAAAGCGCAAAGTTTCTGTATTAACAAATTAATTATTGCTTTTTATTATTCATTAGGTTATAAGATGATATCCTTCTATATAAAAGTGTCAAATTTTTACTTATCATTAAGAAAGGGGCATAGTTGCACCTACAGAACATGTTTACATCACCAGTTGCACCGGCTTTGTGAAGCCCCCCCTCCTCGAGTTGCATGCGCATGTTTGACAATTTCTCACACCCGTAATTTTTGGTTTACGAAAGTGCTGATTAGATATTTTTGTGTGTTTTGATGTGCTTAACAAAATTTATTTCGGTACTTTTTTTCAATCCCATAACTGTAAAAGGTGCAAAATCGACATTGAACATCAAGATGGCTTTTAACGCTACCCTATGAGAGTTTGTTTACGTGATTTATAATAACTATCGACTGTTATCTAAGTTAAGTAGTGTCAAAATGATAGCCTGCATTCTGGTAAGTTATCCTGACCAAACCGCATGTCCCTATCACCCTTAGGTACCGAGTTATGACGTTCAATGCGATGCTGGATACGAAATCCAAGATGCCGGCCATATTTCCAAGATGGCGGCATGTTCCCCATTAGGGATTTTTTAGGACATTTAGTATTTTGATCCAGGCTATTCAAGGAACCTCTCCACCAATTTTTAGCTTGATAAACTAATTTTCCTCACTTAACCCTATTCTTCTTACACTACTTACTTTTGGACAGGAAGTGCAGGGCCGGCGCGAGAGGTGCGGTCGCGCCAGGCCCCGCACTTCATGCCTTTTTTTGTTTTTTCATAAATGAAAAAAATAAAGATAGAGTGCTTGATTCAGTCCAGCCCAAATTAAAATAAGCCAACAATGTAAAATATGCTTACTTTTGGGTGATATGGTTAAATGCAATAAGGACGCTATGCCATTTTTTGGTATAGTTCAGCGTCTGTACTCTTTTTTGTAGCTTCCACGGAAAGGTGGGACATTTTGTGCGAACTATGTCCTGGCCTTCTCACACTAAAATCTCTATCTAGCACGAGATGGGAATGTAGAATTGACAGTGTCATGCCCATCAGGTACCAGTTAGGCAAAGTAAACGAAGCTCTAGAAAAAGTGGCAGAAACTACCAAAGATCCTGTTACCGGGTCAGATGCCCAATATTTGTTGCTTAATACAAGTTCGTATGAATTTGTGTTAAGCCTCGTTATCTGTTACGATATTTTATTTTTTGTGAACTCTGCAAGTAAAACCCTTCAATCTGAGAAGACGTCGTTAGATACGGCTTTAACCAAACTTTAATGCCTGAAGTATTTATTTTTTCAAAATTATCGCAACACTGGCTTTAACAATGCAATGTCCTCCGCAAGAGAAATAATGGAAAATTTGGGCTCTGCAAAGAAGTTTTCTATTCGCCGTCAAGGCAATCGCAAAAGGTTCTTTGATGAAATAAATCAGCAATATGAGCAACAGGTGGAAAAAAAAACCTGAAGAGGACCTTCAAAAAAAAGCTGAAAATAAATTTCGTGTAAATTACTTTTTGCCTGTCGTAGATACTGCACTGAGCTGCGTAGAAAATAGATTTAAAGAAGTTTTTTTTTTCGGAATACTTTGGATTTCTTTTCGATCCTTCCAAAGTAGTGGAGTAGTGATAGTTCTAACGAGTGACACGAGCCACTCGGCTACACTGAACTCTCATGTATATTTCATGAAACCATGGGCATGCGACATATCGTTGGACTCGGGCTGACGTGCTCTTTCCTATGGACCTCTTGCTATATTTTCAATTTTTTTTTGAATTTTGTTGTTTTCGAAAATAGGCGATAGTTTGAAAACCAAACATGATAGAATGTTGTGCCATGGCTCAAACGAACAGTCTCTATGTCCTTTATTTTGTATAATAAAACTCTTTATTTTTTTACATTTTTTGAAAACACCCAAATTTTGAAATTGCTATATTTTAGAAACTAGGAAGTTTACAAAAAAGGTTGTTTGACGTAAATCAATGGTCCCTACGCCCTCTACCCCCAAAATATTTTTCAAGTCTCTAGGATAAAAACCTGACAGTAGTGGGATGACACGGGTTCTGCGGCACTTAGGAAGTTGTGAGCCCCTGCGACCTTGGAATGGAAGGAGTCATGCTAGGAGGGCGTGCTTGGAATCGTTTTTTCGTCTCGTTGTGCTCTTTTCGGGAATGTCGGTGTCGAAAAGGTGAAATGTTGAGAACATGGTTTTTTGGGGGCAAAACCGTGATTTTAGACTTTTTGTTATATCTCGCGAAACAATCATGCCAGAGGCGTGTACGACGGGTCCAAGGACTCGCGGTGACGTCCTCTTTGCTATGGACCACTCGTTATATTAAAAACAATGGAAACTCAATTTTGGGGTAAACAAGTGTTTTTTTTTATGATTTTTGCTGATAACTCACGAACCAATAAGCCTAGAGACGTGTATGAGGTGTCATTATTTTCGTCGCGTTGTCCTCTTGCCGAGGATGTTCGTGTTGATCAGGAATGAAAAACCATTTTGAGGTAAAACCGTGATTTTAGACTTTTTGCTCTATCTCGCAAACCAATAACGCTAGAGACGTGAACGAGGTGTCCTAGGACTCGGGCTAACGCTCCCTTTCGAATGTGGTAGATATGTTTTCCAAAAAATAATTCACAAAGGGCCTAACGACACGTTTGTTGAAAAAATAATAATTTTTCTTTACCTGTTTATAATGTTCATGAAGCGTGGTGGTTGAGATAGACGATACGGCTGGGTGTCTGTGTGTTTCAACGAACCTGTCGCTAACCACAATGACCATGCTTAATAGAACAATCGATATTTCGGCGGGTTGGTTCATGACAGAGCGAGGGTTCGTTTTTCTGATCTTTCCTATGGCAGATGGATGGAGGCTAATATTTGAAAATGTGTGAAGCATGCTAAGAATTTTTTACCCTCGAAGAGAGCCTTTAACGTGTAAACGGTGATGAGAACATGGTTCTATGGTGGTTGAAGCGAGTACAGAAAACAAACTTTCAGAGGAGCAGACGAGCAGGAGGTGAATGTCATTTGAGCTTATTGGAATGCGCTGATCAGACTGGACAACAGGTGCAATGGAAAATGACAAAGACACAGCGGACGCTTGAAGGTGAAATAATCTGACAATCGTGGTGGCAGGGGAGTGCGAAATGTATGTGAACACGTGTGAGATGACATGTACGCTAAACAAGTTACATCCGGTTTTGCTTCGTACGTGACAAAATGCAAGTTCATGTGAAATTTGACCCGGCACAGGTGTTCACCTTGGGCGTTAGCTGTCCACGTGCACGATAACAGAATGTTCAAAGTGTGGGGAAAAAATTATTATACATGCAACGTGACATATATAAAGACATATCGTTATCATTACCACTCTCACTTATTTGACTACCTTTGAACACACTGCGTTGCGTGAAACACATGGTCTTATTTAACAGTTTTGGTGTTGGTGGAAAATACTTAACCTTGTTGTGGGGTAGGTATTTATATATTTATTCATTTATATATTTATTGATTTATATATATATATATACATACATGCAATTATTTATTGATTGTTAAAGTTATAAATAAATGTTTATTTATTTGTTTGCAGATAACGTGTATAGCCTACCTGTTGTGTGTCTGTGGGAAAGAGATTGAAAAAAGGGAGAAAGACAGACAGCTAGAAAAGGAAACCATCACCACACTACCCCACGAGACGGGAATAAAGCAAAGCATTACAAGTCAAAGTGAGATTTATTTTTTTATATATATAACCTAGTTGATTTTGTTTTGTTTATGAAGTGCATAAACTATATGGAATTGATATACTTATGGTGGTTTATTTTATTTCTTTTTAGATATTTGGAGAAAGAAAATCTACTGCTTTAGCCACAACAGCTGAAAACCAAGTGGCTTTAGAGTGGAACCATTGTCAAGCAGTCTACAGCTGAAAACTCAGGTGAGAGTGTTCTTTCAAAATAATGTCTTTTACTGCTGCGGATATGTTAACTTGGGAATCCCTAAACAGTTGTTTCAAGTCACGTGTGTGCTCTGGCCGCGTAGTGAATGTTAGTGAGAGTTTAATCCCAAAAGACTTTATGGAATCTTGTTTCGAAATTTTTAAACAAATTTGTACTGCGCAACGGTTGCATGCGGCTTTAAAGGTGAATACTGAACTGGTGTGCGATTTCATATATAAAAAGAAGACGTGGAACATAAAGAGACATTTTATATTTGCAGTAAATTGCAAGAGCTATTCATAGCCCATAATTTGGAACAGTGGTATGAAACCCACGTGGTGAATGCCTTGCTATCAAAATTTGATAAACTGCAACAAGGACTCAGTGGTTTAGCGTTAAACAAAATTCATTACCTACAAATCAACATTTGTCATTTCAACCCGTTGAATGCTGGGTCTAGCTATATTAAAACACCACCAGCATTAGCTTCGAAAAAGGTTGTGGTGAATATAAAGAATCATGACAATGATTGCTTCCTGTGGTGTGTGGCTGGATATTTGCAGCCAGTACAACATGATGGTTGTTGGCCAGGAATGTACAGGGCCAAGTTTGATGAATTAAAACAAACTTTAAATTTAACTCGAGTATCGTTCCCTATGGACTTAACCGAGATCCATAGGTTTGAACAAGATAACCAGGACTTTTCGTTCATGGTCTATGGCCTTGACGGTGATGAGATTGTGGGTCCTCTTTATGCTACAAAAGAACCGAAAAGACACCACATTCATCTTTTATATCTGTCTTATGGAGAGGTGAATCACTATTGCCTCATTAAAAGCTTGAGTAGATTGCTAAGCAGTCAAATGTCCAAACATGATGGTAAGAAGCACATTTGTGATCGATGCTTGCAATATTTTACAACCCCTACGCTTTTGGAACGCCAAAGGGTAGATTGCGTTTCTCAGGAAGCGGTGAGACTGATATTGCCACAAGGGGACAAGGCTGTGTTAAAGTTTAAGGACATTCATAAGCGTGACACTGTTCCCTATGTGGTATATGCAGATTTCGAAGCACTCACCACACCCATGGCGGGATGTGAACCAGATCCCACCATCAGCTCAACCACACCCATTCAAAAACATGAACCTTTTGCCATAGGATTTAATGTGGCGTGTGCCTATGACCCCACACAATCCATTTACAAATACCGTGAGGGACCAGATTGTGCCAGATGGTTTTTGGATGAACTTGTAAAGTTAGCTCATGATGTACAGGAATTACTGGACCACCCAGTACCCATGAGCCTATCTCCAGAACAGCAGCAGCAGTATGAGCATGCCACGACATGCCATATTTGCGAAAAGCCTATTTTAAGTGGAGAGGAAAAAGTCAGAGACCACTCGCACTTTACGGGAGAGTTTCGTGGAGCTGCGCACAGCAAATGCAATTTGAACTTTCCAGCTCCTCGTTTCATCAGTGTCTTTTTCCACAATCTGGCGAATTATGACATTCAGTTTTTGATTCGTGAATTGGGTCATGTCAACAAGGGCTCGTTTACCATTATTCCTCAAAACCATGAGCGTTTTACAGCCCTGACATAGTGGTTGGGCGACTTTAGCATTCGATTTTTGGATTCCTTTATGTTTACGGCATGCTCGCTAGACAGCCTTGTGAATGGCTTGAATGAGGAGGAATTAAAAAATACTAGAATGCATTTTAATGATCCTGAGCAATTTCCATTGTGCATTCGGAAAGGTATATTCCCGTATGATTTCTGCAACAGCTGGGACGTGTTAAAGCAAAGAAATCTCCCACCACAAGAGAAATTTTACTCGAAACTAACACGCAGTACCGTTCCCGATGAAGACTATGCACATGCATGTCAAGTTTGGCGAGTGTTTGGCATGAACACGCTAAGTGAATATGCTATGCATTACCTAAAACTGGATGTATTTCTGCTCACAGATGTGTTTGAAAAATTCTGTGAGTTGTGTCAACACATTTACGGTCTTGACCTGGCTCACTATTATACGAGTACTGGGCTCCCGTTCGATGCCGCTTTGAAATACACTCAAGTGGAATTGGATTTACTCACTGATGTAGACATGGTTCTATTGTTTGAAATAGGCATTCGTGGCGGCTTTGTGTCGCTTAACCAACGCCATGCCGAAGCGAACAATGTCTACATGCCTGATTATTCACCAGACAAACCAGAATCGTACTTAATGTACTATGACGTGAATAATTTGTATGGTTACGCCATGAGTCAGCCTTTGCCCTATGGGAAGTTTGCTTGGCTGACAGACAAACAAGTGTCAGAATTTGATGTGATCAAGGCCAGCCAAGAAACAGACCGTGGATATGTCTTAGAAGTGGATATTGAATATCCCTCATTCTTGTATGATGAACTTGCCGATTTCCCATTCTGCCTTGAGCAAATGGTTCCCCCTGACAGTAAAGTGAAAATTGAAAAACTCATGGGCACACTTTACAACAAAAATCGGTGTGTGTTACATATCCAAATGTTGGTGCAATGCCTCGCCCAAGGCTTGGTGTTAAAGAAAATCCATAGGGGTATTTCTTTTGCTCAAAAACCGTGGCTCAAGCCATACATGCGACTCAACACACAGCACCGACAAATGGCAACACAGCAGTTTGAAATTAATTTTTTAAAATTAATGAACAACTGCATCTATGGCAAGTCGATGGATAATGTCCGCAAATACCGCGACATTAAATTGGTCAATGTCTGGGAGGGGCGTTGGGGTGCCCGGCGGTACATTGCCAAGCCGAATTTTAAATCGATCAACATTATCGATGAGGATTTGGCCACTATTGAATTGAGTAAGACCAGTGTGACCATGGACAAGCCCATTTACTTGGGCCAAGTCATTTTAGACTTTTCCAAATCGGTCATGTATCGATTCCACTATGAGTTTGCCAAACGCCATTTTGAGGACGTCTCTGTTTTGTATATGGATACGGACTCATTCATTTACCACATTCGCCACTGCAACCCGTATGACGTCATGAGACAGCATAGTGACTGGTTCGACACCTCTTCGTATAGCGTTGACAACGTGTTTCAGCTGCCCATAAAAAAACAAGAAGGAAATGGGCGTTTTAAAAGATGAATGCGGTGATTCCGTCATGACGGAATTTGTAGGTTTGTCTTCGAAAATGTATGCTTATCGCACACTCGTCTGTAAGGAAGCCAAAAGAGCAAAAGGTGTAGGTAAGGCAGTGGTAAAATCGCTACGTGTAGATGACTATCTAGCGGTTTTATACACTGGCAAAGCTATGTCCCATACTCAGTATATGATACAATCCAGCAACCATCATTTGTATCTTGTGGAACAGAGAAAACGCACCCTCGCTCGATGGATTACAAAAGTGTGTGGGCTGATGACCTGCTCACGAGCCTGCCCTGGAGTTATGATCGCAAGGAGGAGGAGGTGTGATTTCACTGTTTAATCGTTTAGGGACATAGCTTTATGTAGCTTGTAGATTTAGTATTGTGTAAATATTGGTTTCTGCCACTGTAAATAGTAGATTTTGTAAATAGTGGCAACCCACTTGGACCTTTTGCTCTTTAAAAAGTTCAATGCATCCTTATTTTAAAAAAAATGACTGGTAAATAGTTTGATTCTTTTAAAGCTGTACAAAGTTGGAGTTTTTTTAATATTTAATGAGTAATAGTATTTTTAGTAACTTTAATGACTAGTATTTAATTATTTTTCGTAATGTAAATTATAAATGGTATACTAAAAAGTTCATTTGGGATGAGTGTGCATGTCGAGAATGTGCTTTTGGGAATAAATAAAGTGGTTGTGTTTGTTCCCAAAAACAGGTGTGAATGTATGAGTAGAGAGAGAAAGCTGGTGTGTATGTATGACCAGAGCAAACACGGTGAGGTAGAGTGGGTGGAGAGGGGGGGGGGGGAAATTTTCACTTATATACTCATTTTGTTTTCAATAGTTTTGTTTTCTTTGAAATGTGGCAGACAATAGATATTACTTTTGTAAAAACAGTCTTACCTGCAGTAGTCGTAGACCTCGACGTTTCCGCAATCCCATAAACTCACTGCAGCATCATCATGGTCAAGCACTTGCATCAACATCAAACTGGAAATGGCCATGTGTGAAATATGAAAATTCAGAAAAACTTCAAACAGACATTGTTTAAAAAGTGTCATCAACAAAATGGAAAATCCATATCATCAAAAACGTAAAACTTGAAACAGACGTTTTTAAAAACTTTAAATTGCAAATTGACAATGGCAATGTGTGAATTCATCATGTATGAAATGTGTAAAATGAAAAATTAGCCAACACAAAAAGCCAACACAAAAAAGCCAACACAAAAAGCCAACACATAAGCCAATATCTAAGCTTATGTGTTGGCTTTTTGTGTTGGCTTCTTGTTTTGGCTTTTGTGTTGTTTTTTTGTGTTGGTTTTTTTGTGTTGGCATTTTATGTTGGCTTTAGTATTGGTCCCATATGTTGGCTTTTTTGTATTGGCTTTTGTATTGGTCCCATATGTTGGCTTTTTTGTATTGGCTTTTGTATTGGTCCCATATGTTGGCTTTTGTATTAGCTCTCTCATATTTGCTCTTACTTGTAGGCTTATTTGGTCTTGGAAAGTATGTGAGCCCCTTTTTTATGACAGCATAATGCTTACCACAATGTTTGTAAGCAACAACAACACACTAATATTCTAAAAAATCCAATGTATTATAAGGTTAAAGATTTACTAAGAGTGTAATAAAGGCAGCTAACCTAACCTAACCCAAACCTAACCTAAACCTAACCTTGCATAACCTAAACTAACTTTACCAAACCTCACTTCATTCAACCTAACCTAACCTAACTTTACCTAACCTCACTTCATTGAACCTAACCTAACCTAACTTTATGTAACCGAACCTAACATAACATAACCTAGCCTGAGTGAGTGCCCGTACCCACCGTTAGATAGCATGCTAGTAGTTCAGTTAGTACTCATATCCACCGCTAGGTAGCATGCTAGTTGTTAAGTTAGTGCTTATATCCACCGCTAGGTAGCCGAAACATACTTTGCATGTTGCATGTGACTATCTCACAAAGTTTGACGCCTGTAAAATGTGTTCGTATAAGCTCTGTATATAAATTCAATATACAAATACCTACTAAGTGTTCAGAACTAACATATATAGCCATGTGTAGGGTATATAGGGGATTCTTAGCTAAAAAAGAAGTCTAACCCACCAGTGTACAGCCTTGTCATATACAGTAAGCAGGTGTAAAGAGTGTGAAAAGACTTTTCTTTGAGACCATTATGAGAAGCGTCATGAAGTATCGTGTGGTGAATTTCATGAGTGCAAGACCTGTGGCAGATAAATTGTTATTGAAAAAAGCTAAACAACGTTTTACATCCTGTGATGCCTCAGTGGGTGAGAGAATGGCAGCCCTGATTGTCATGAGTGCTATAGAAGGAAAATTGATGATGCGTGGACATGAACATTGAGGAGTGAGGAATTGGGATTTGTTTGTATTCTATTTTCATTTGTCAATTCACTATGGTTATGAAATAAAAACAAAGGTTTACCAGAGCACGATGTTTTTTATTTTTTTTATTAAAAAATCATGATGTTGATGGCTGATTTTTCATTTTACACATTTCATACATGATGAATTCACACATTGCCATTTGTCAATTTGCAATTTAAAGTTTTTAAAAATGTCTGTTTCAAGTTTTACGTTTTTGATGATATGGATTTTCCATTTTGTTGATGACACTTTTTAAACAATGTCTGTTTGAAGTTTTTCTGAATTTTCATATTTCACACATGGCCATTTCCAGTTTTTAAAAATGTCCGTTTCAAGTTTTGCGTTTTTGGTGATATCGAAACATGGATTTTCCATTTTGCTGTTTTCACATTTTTCCATTTGGTGTATGTCGAATGTTGAGAGTTGTCAATGATGTTCATGTGAGTGCTTGACCATGATGATGCTGCAGTGAGTTTATGGGATTGCGGAAACGTCGAGGTCTACGACTACTGCAGGTAAGACTGTTTTTACAAAAGTAATGTCTATTGTCTGCCACATTTCAAAGAAAACAAAACTATTGAAAACAAAATGAGTATATAAGTGAAAATTCCCCCCCCTCTCCACCCACCCTACCTCACCGTGTTTGCTCTGGTCATACATACACACCAGCTTTCTCTCTCTACTCATACATTCACACCTGTCTTTGGGACAAACACAACCACTTTATTTATTCCCAAAAGCACATTCTCGACATGCACACTCATCCCAAATGAACTTTTTTAGTTTACCATTTATAATTTACATTGCGAAAAATAATTAAATACTAGTCATTAAAGTTACTAAAAATACTATTACTCATTAAATATTAAAAAAACCAATTTTGTACAGCTTTAAAAGAATCAAACTATTTACCAGTCAATTTTTTTAAATAAGGTTGCATAGAACTTTCTTAAAGAGCAAAAGGTCCAAGTGGGTTGCCACTATTTACAAAATCTACTATTTACAATGGCAGAAACCAATATTTACACAATACTAAATCTACAAGTTACATAAAGCTATGTCCCTAAACGATTAAACAGTGAAATCACACCTCCTCCTCCTTGCGATCATAACCCCAGGGCAGGCTCGTGAGCAGGTCATCAGCCCACACACGTTTGTTATCCATGGAGGCGAGGGTGCGTTTTCTCTGTTCCACAAGATACAAATGATGGTTGCTGGATTGTATCCTATACTGAGTATGGGACATAGCTTTGCCAGTGTGTAAAACCGCTAGATAGTCATCTACACGTAGCGATTTTACCACTGCCCTACCTGCAACTTTTGCTCTTTTGGCTTCCTTACAGTCGAGTGTGCGATAAGCATACATTTTCGAAGACAAACCTACGAATTCCGTCATGACGGAATCGCCGCATTCATCTTTTAAAACGCCCATTTCCTTCTTGTTTTTATGGGCAGCTGAAACAGGTTGTCAGCGCTATACGAAGAGTTGTCGAACCAGTCACTATGCTGTCTCATGACGTCATAGGGGTTGCAGTGGCGAATGTGGTAAATGAATGAGTCCGTATCCATATACAAAACAGAGACGTCCTCAAAATGGAGTTTGGCAAACTCATAGTGGAATCGATACATGACCGATTTGGAAAAGTCTAAAATGACTTGGCCCAAGTAAATGGGCTTATCCATGGTCACACTGGTCTTACTCAATTCAATAGTGGCCAAATCCTCATCGACAATGTTGATCGATTTAAAATTCAGCTTGGCAATGTACCGCCGGGCACCCCAACGTCCCTCCCCGACATTGACCAATTTAATGTCACGGTATTTGCGGACATTATCCATGGTTTACCATAGATGCAGTTGTTCATTAATTTAAAAAAATTAATTTCAAACTGCTGTGTTGCCATTTGTCGGTGCTGTGTGTTGAGTCGCATGTATGGCTTGAGCCATGGTTTTTGAGCAAAAGAAATACCCCTATGGAATTTCTTTAACACCAAGCCTTGGGCGAGGCATTGCACCAACATTTGGATATGTAGAAGATGCCGATTTTTGTTGTAAAGTGTGCCCATGAGTTTTTCATTTTTCACTTTACTGTCAGGGGGAACCATTTGCTCAAGGCAGAATGGGAAATCGGCATGTTCATCATACAAGAATGAGGGATATTCAATATCCACTTCTAAGACATATCCACGGTCTGTTTCTTGGCTGGCCTTGATCACATCAAATTCTGACACTTGTTTGTCTGTCAGCCAAGCAAACTTCCCATAGGGCAAAGGCTGACTCATGGCGTAACCATACAAATTATTCACGTCATAGTACATTAAGTACGATTCTGGTTTGCCTGGTGAATAATCAGGCATGTAGACATTGTTCGCTTCGGCATGGCGTTGGTTAAGCGACACAAAGCCGCCACGAATGCCTATTTCAAACAATAGAACCATGTCTACATCAGTGAGTAAATCCAATTCCACTTGAGTGTATTTCAAAGCGGCATCGAACGAGAGCCCAGGACTCGTATGATAGTGAGCCGGGTCAAGACCGTAAATGTGTTGACACAACTCACGGAATTTTTCAAACACATCTGTGAGCAGAAATACATCCAGTTTTAGGTAATGCATAGCATATTCACTTAGCGTGTTCATGCCAAACACTCGCCAAACTTGACATGCATGTGCATAGTCTTCATCGGAAACGGTACTGCGTGTTAGTTTCGAGTAAAATTTCTCTTGTGGTGGGAGTTTCCTTTGCTTTAACACGTCCCAGCTGTTGCAGAAATCATACGGGAATATACCTTTCCGAATGCACAATTGAAATTGCTCAGGATCATTAAAATGCATTCTAGTATTTTTTAATTCCTCCTCATTCAAGCCATTCACAAGGCTGTCTAGCGAGCATGCCATAAACTTAAAGGAATCCAAAAATCGAATGCTAAAGTCGCCCAACCACCATGTCAGGGCTGTAAAACGCTCATGGTTTTGAGGAATAATGGTAAACGAGCCCTTGTTGACATGACCCAATTCACGAATCAAAAACTGAATGTCATAATTCGCCAGATTGTGGAAAAAGACACTGATGAAACGAGGAGCTGGAAAGTTCAAATTGCATTTGCTGTGCGCAGCTCCACGAAACTCTCCCGTAAAGTGCGAGTGGTCTCTGACTTTTTCCTCTCCACTTAAAATAGGCTTTTCGCAAATATGGCATGTCGTGGCATGCTCATACTGCTGCTGCTGCTCTGGAGATAGGCTCATGGGTACTGGGTGGTCCAGTAATTCCTGTACATCATGAGCTAACTTTACAAGTTCATCCAAAAACCATCTGGCACAATCTGGTCCCTCACGGTATTTGTAAATGGATTGTGTGGGGTCATAGGCACACACCACATTAAATCCTATGGCAAAAGGTTCATGTTTTTGAATGGGTGTGGTTGAGCTGATGGTGGGATCTGGTTCACATCCCGCCATGGGTGTGGTGAGTGCTTCGAAATCTGCATATACCACATAGGGAACAGTGTCACGCTTATGAATGTCCTTAAACTTTAACACAGCCTTGTCCCCTTGTGGCAATATCAGTCTCACCGCTTCCTGAGAAACGCAATCTACCCTATGGCGTTCCAAAAGCGTAGGGGTTGTAAAATATTGCAAGCATCGATCACAAATGTGCTTCTTACCATCATGTTTGGACATTTGACTGCTTAGCAATCTACTCAAGCTTTTAATGAGGCAATAGTGATTCACCTCTCCATAAGACAGATATAAAAGATGAATGTGGTGTCGTTTCGGTTCTTTTGTAGCATAAAGAGGACCCACAATCTCATCACCGTCAAGGCCATAGACCATGAACGAAAAGTCCTGGTTATCTTGTTTAAACCTATGGATCTCGGTTAAGTCCATAGGGAACGATACTCGAGTTAAATTTAAAGTTTGTTTTAATTCATCAAACTGGCCCTGTACATTCCTGGCCAACAACCATCATGTTGTACTGGCTGCAAATATCCAGCCACACACCACAGGAAGCAATCATTGTCATGATTCTTTATATTCACCACAGCCTTTTTCGAAGCTATTGCTGGTGGTTTTAATATAGCTAGACCCAGCATTTAACGGGTTGAAATGACAAATGTTGATTTGTAGGTAATGGATTTTGTTTAACGCTAAACCACTGGGTCCTTGTTGCAGTTTATCAAATTTTGATAGCAAGGCATTCACCACGTGGGTTTCATACCACTGTTCCAAATGATGGGCTATGAATACCTCTTGCATTTTACTGCAAATATAAAATGTCTCTTTATTTTCCACGTCCTTCTTTTTATATATGAAATCGCACACCAGTTCAGTATTCACCTTTAAAGCCGTATGCAACCGTTGCGCTGTACAAATTTGTTGTTTAAAAAATTCGAAACAAGATTCCATAAAGTCTTTTGGGATTAAACTCTCACTAACATTCACTACGCGGCCGGAGCACACACGTGACTTGAAACAACTGTTTAGGGGTTTCCAAGTTAACATATCCGCAGCAGTAAAAGACATTATTTTGAAAGAACACTCTCACCTGAGTTTTCAGCTGTAGACTGCTTGACAATGGTTCCACTCTAAAGCCACTTGGTTTTCAGCTGTTGTGGCTAAAGCAGTAGAGTTTTTTTCTCCAAATATCTAAAAAGAAATAAAATAAACCACCATAAGTATATCAATTCCATATAGTTTATGCATTTCATAAACAAAACAAAATCAAACAGGTTATATATATAAAAAACAAAACTCACCTTGACTTGTAATGATTTGCTTTATTCCCGTCTCGTGGGGTAGTGTGGTAATGGTTTCCTTTTCTAGCTGTCTGTCTTTCTCTCTTTTTTCAATCTCTTTCCACAGACACGCAACAGGTAGGCTATACACGTTAACTGCAAACAAATAAATATACATTTATTTATAACTTTAACAATCAATCAATAAATAATTGCATGTAAATATATATATATATAAATCAATAAGTATATAAATGAATAAATATATAAATACCTACACCACAACAAGGTTAAGTATTTTCCACCAACACCAAAACTGTTAAATAAGACCATGTGTTTCACGCAACGCAGTGTGTTCAAAGGTAGTCACATAAGTGAGAGTGGAAATGATAACGACATGTCTTTATATATGTTACGTTGCATGTATAATAATTTTTTCCCACGCTTTGAACATTCTGTTATCGTGCGCGTGGATAGCTAACGCCCAAGGTGAACACCTGTGCCGGGTCAAATTTCACATGAACTTGCATTTTGTCACGTACGAAGCAAAACAGGATGTAACTTGTTTAGCGTACATGTCATCTCACACGTGTTCACATGCATTTCGCACTCCCCTGCCACCACGATTGTCAGATTATTTCACCTTCAAGCGTCCGCTGTGTCTTTGTCATTTTCCATTGCACCTGTTGTCCAGTCTGATCAGCGCATTCCAATAAGCTCAAATGACATTCACCTCCTGCTCGTCTGCTCCTCTGCAAGTTTGTTTTCTGTACTCGCTTCAACCACCATAGAACCAAGCTCTCATCACCGTTTACACGTTAAGGGCTCTCTTCGAGGGTAAAAAAATCTTAGCATGCTTCACACATTTTCAAATATTAGCCTCCATCCATCTGCCATAGGAAAGATCTGAAAAACGAACCCTCGCTCTCTCATAAACCGACCCGCCGAAATATCGATTGTTCTATTAAGCATGGTCATTGTGGTTAGCGACAGGTTCGTTGAAACACACAGACACCCAGCCGTATCGTCTATCGCAACCACCACGCTTCATGAACATTATAAACAGGTAAAGAAAAATTATTTTTTCAACAAACGTGTCGTTAGGCCCTTTGTGAATTATTTTTTGGAAAACATATCTACCACATTCGAAAGGGGGCGTTAGCCCGAGTCCTAGGACACCTCGTTCACGTCTCTAGCGTTATTGGTTTGCGAGATAGAGCAAAAAGTCTAAAATCACGGTTTTACCTCAAAATGGTTTTTCATTCCTGCTCAACACGAACATCCTCGGCAAGAGGACAACGCGACGAAAATAATGACACCTCATACACGTCTCTAGGCTTATTGGTTCGTGAGATATCAGCAGAAATCACAAAAAACACTTGTTTACCCCAAAATCGAGTTTCCAATTTTAAAAATATATATAACGAGTGGTCCATAGCAAAGAGGACGTCACCCCGAGTCCTTGGACCCGTCGTACACGCCTCTGGCATGATTGGTTCGCGAGATATAACAATAAGTCTAAAATCACGGTTTTGCCCCAAAAAACCATGTTGTCAACATTTCACCTTTTCGACACCGACATTCTCGTAAAGAGCACAACGAGACGAAAAAAAACGAATCCAAGCACGCCCTCCTAGCATGACTCCTTCCATTCCAAGGTCGCAGGGGCTCACAACTTCCTAAGTGCCGCAGAACCCGTTTCATCCCACTACTGTCAGTTTTTTATCCTAGAGACTTGAAAAATATTTTGGGCGTAGAGGGCGTAGGGACCATTGATTTACGTCAGACAAACTTTTTTGTAAACTTCCTAGTTTCCAAAATATAGCAATTTCAAAATTTGAGTGTTTTCAAAAAATGTAAAAAAATAAAAAAGTTTTATTATACAAAATAAAGGACATAGAGACTGTTCGTTTGAGCCATGGCACAACATTCTATCATGTTTGGTTTTCAAACTATCGCCTATTTTCGAAAACAACAAAATTCAAAAAAAATTGAAAATATAACAAGTGATCCATAGGAAAGAGCACGTCAGCCCGAGTCCAACGATATGTCGCATGTCCATGGTTTCATGAAATATACATGAGAGTTCAGCGTAGCCGAGTGGGTCGTGCCACTCGTTAGAACTGTCACTACTCCACTACTTTCCAAGCTTTCCAATTTTGAGGAAACGCAATTGAAAGACCATTGTCAAACACTCTCTAATTTTATAAAAGACGGGCAGCTTGAAGATTTGGATGAAGATCTTTTTCTGGAGCTATAATTATTTAGGTACGCTGTTCCGTCATCTGTAAAAAGTGCTTCAGGTGCACTACAGTACTTAGCCCCTTTAAAAGGAGTCCTATCCTAATTTAACGACGGCCTATCGAATTATGCTTACAATTCCTATAACGGTTGCGTCGGGGGAAAGGAGTTTTTCCATTTTGAGACTAATCAAAAACTATTTGCGATCAACGATGGCGCAGGAGTGTCTGAACGGTTTGGCTGCTGTGTCAATCGAATGTGAAACGGCCAAAAATTAGAAATGAACGATTTAATCAGCACTTTTGACCTAGCAAAGACCCGCAAGGCGCCTTTTACATAAATAAAAAGGTCTAAATTCTAAACAAAAAACAGAAATTATTTCTTTTAGGAAAAAACCTGCCTTGTAAACCATGTTATTTCTCGAACAAAGGGACCGTTCAGCGCATTTTTATCGGTGAAAGTGGACTTATAGCACTTTTAGTAGTTTAGTTTATGAAAATCTGTATAGCCGTAGAAATGTTGAAATATGTAAACGTGATTGCGTATTATTATTAATTATGTGCGTTTGGGTAAGAAAGTACATCAAGCACATGCTTCTTTTTCCATAATATATTATTTATGCCAAAAACAATCACCTGTGTTAGCTCATTATATCAGGTTTCCATTGATATTGCTTGTTGCTTTTATCTGATCAGGTGCTTCCTGTATCCAATTTTATGCTCATCCTATTTGTTGAGGTTTGTTTAGAAACTAGAAATGTAATAAAATGAGTTTTAACTAGCCTAAAATTGTAATTTCTTTAAGAACATCACTCTCCGTACAACACAGCCACTTACAGCCTAAAATTTGCATTTACTAACCCCCACCCCCCACCCCCCTCGCGAACTCATGCCTACTTGGCCCCGCTCACATTCTCGCACCAGGCCCCGCGCACGCTCGCGACGGTCATGAGGAAGTATCTACGAATAGATTCAATACGGTACATGCCAGCAATACACCATGGTTCTCGGTAGCTATGGTGGCTAAAAGAATTGCTAGAGTAGCGCCAACGAAGTCGCATTGTACAGGCAGTAGGTTCGAACCTCGAACTAGTGCATTTCTTTTTAGCTTAATGTCGTTTGTTGTGGATGTATTATGGACGCATATCTATCTGTTCCAACGAGTGATTTTGTATCTGGTCCTGATGAGGACCGTACTTATCCGATGGTACGTAGCCAGATTGGACTACGACATAATGATCTGTAGAACGAATGCAAGGTATCCTGGCGCGTTAAAAATCCCTTTCGGACCAAAATTCCGGCACCCCGGCGTCTCTAAAAGCCAGAGTAGTTAAAAGGGATGTAAAACCAATAACATTATAATTATGTGTATTTACTGTATGTTTTGGGCAGATGACCTCGTAGATCCGCCCCTTAAAACCTCACTAACTATCAGACTACTGTACTGTATACGTATAGCAAGCGCTTTTCGCACAGACGACCCACATAAATAAATACATCAGACCGGAACTATAATTTCCTTCAACGGCGCCTGTGCGAAAAGCACAGTAAATCTACTGACGCGGCTCCCTCGCATTTGCGCACCCTCAAATACCAGCTGACTGCGCCATTATACGAACCTACAACCTTGGGCACAGCAATCGAGAACGTTGCCGCTGAGCCACGCTTCAAGGCAGTAAAAACAGAACGTGTCATATTATTATTATTCTGGGATAAATATTGAACTATTAAAATACTAACAATCACGAATAGTATCCATCCATGGTTTTGAACAGTATTTAGGGAAAATAAAGTCGCCTCCGTAGCGCAGCGATCAGCGTGGTTAGCTGCCGCCGCAGAGGTCCTGGCTTCGATTCCCGGCTCTGCCACGAAATTTGAAAAGTGGTATAAGGACTGGAACGGGGTCTACTCAGCCTCGGGTGGTCCAAATGAGTAGAGGGGGTTCCATTCCCACCTGAGCCATCCTCTAAGTGGTTTTCCGTGGTTTCCCACTCCGTCTTCGGGCAAATGGGGGTCAACGTTGCTTCACGTCCGTAGGTTCTACCCTGAAAGTGCCCTACACGTGATCCCCGGGTGGTGCTAAGTAAGCAACAACAACAGGCTGTCAGACTATCTTATAGATCTCCTGACAAAATTGAATATGCATACATCACAGTTTACTGTACCAAACAGTTCTTCTCAGAACTCCTTGACACGAAATCTTGGACAAGGTGTTAAAATATGCCAATTAAATATTGAAGGTATCAGTCGAACCAAATGTGACTACCTATCTCGGATTCTCCGTGAGAATAATGTACATCTGGCTCTTATTTAGAAAACCCACACTAGCAATGAGGATGAACTCAGAAAAAAAGGCAAGATCTGTGGGTACACAATGGTTGGTGCAACTTATCACAGCGCATATGGAGTAGTAACATATGCTCGTAACAATCAGGAAGATATCCATCTTATTTTTGCTTGTTCTGACAACAACATTCATTCTGTTGTAGTAAAACTGCAAGATATTACAGTTGTAAATATCTACAAGCCACCTACAATTCCTTGGCCTGCTACTGTTCTCTCACCTGCGAACCATCCTGCAATCTATGCTGGTGATTTCAACAGTCACCATGAAAATTGGAAATACGCCAAGAATAATGACTGCGGTGTTGCTCTTTCTGACTGGGCTGATGAACTCTACCTACATCTTATCTTTGATGCAAAAGAACGAGGGACATTCAGATCTGCTGCTTGGAAGAATGAACATAACCCAGATCTATGTTTTGTCTCTAGTGACAACAAGGGCCAATTCCTACCTACAACAAGAAGAGTACTAGCTGACTTTCCACGAAGCCAACATAGACCAGTACTTATAGAAGTAGGGCTATCTATCCACTTAATTACATCATTTCCTCATCCCCGCTGGAACTTCCTGAAGGCAGATTGGGAGAAGTTCTCAACCGACTTAGATAAATGCATCAGGTTTATTCCGGCAAAAAGCAGTTGCTATCAAAGGTTTGTTGGCCTGGTGATTTCTGTGGCAAAGAAATACGTTCCAAGAGGTTTCAGAAAAGAGTATGTTCCAGGATGGAATCAGCAGAGTGATACACTCTACAATGAATATCTAAGAAATAGAGACCGTGAAGTAGCGGAGGAACTGTTACGAAGCACGCAGGGAAAAAATGGTCCAAGACTGTTGAAGAGATGGATTTTCGTCACTCCAGTAGAAAAGCTTGGAGCTTACTGCGGAAACTTGGGGGTAGCACACCAATAATAAAAGAGAAATCTAACATTACACCAGATGAGATTGCTAAGCACATTGTCTCAACTTCCAGAATCACTCAGGATGTAAATTCCACAAGACTGGTGAAAAGAAAATTAAAACAACTCAAAGCCTCTTCACCAACTCATTCTGCATACTCTGGACCCTTCACTCATGAAGAAATCAACATTGCCTTGAAGGACATGAAAGCTAGAAAAGCACCAGGCTTTGATGGTATCCATCCAGAGTTCCTCATACATATGGGAAACAATGCAAAAAAATGGCTGGCTCGTTTCTTCTCTGATATTCTCCGAACAGGAATACTCCCAAAGCAGTTCAAGAAATCCAAAATAATTGCCATCTTAAAACCTGGGAAACCAAAAGATTTGCCTCAGAGCTATCGACCTATAGCCCTACTTAGCTGCACCTATAAGCTTCTTGAAAGACTGATTTTGAACAGAATCATCCCCAGTATCACCCAACACATCCCCATTGAGCAAGCTGGTTTCCAGAAAAATCGAAGTTGCTGTGATCAAGTCCTAGCTCTTACATCTCACATAGAAGCTGGTTTCCAACTTCACCAGAAAACAGCCGTTGCCTTCTTAGATTTAACTGCTGCGTATGATACAGTTTGGAGAGAAGGTCTACTCTAGAATTCCTAGAAGTGATTCCCTGTAAATCTATGGCCCAGCTTATTGACAATATGATTAACAACAGACATTAATTCCAGGTTGTCTTGGGATCTAAAATCAGCAAACGAAAGAAGCTAACTAATGGCCTCCCACAGGGTTCAGTACTGGCTCCTCTCCTCTTCAATCTGTACTTATCGGATCTACCAGAAACAAACTGAAAAAAGTTTTGTTATGCTGATGACATAGCATTGGCCACTAGACACCAAAATATGGAAGATTTGGAAAATGTACTTGAAGATGATTTGGCTAATCTTGGAAGATATTTCCACAAATGGAGGCTCCAACCCAGTGCTACAAAAACTGAGGTATCTTGTTTCCACCTGAGCAACATATTGGCTAATACCCAACTCAATGTAAAATTTGAGGGGAAGATTTTGAAATATAACAAGTTCCCGAAGTACTTAGGAGTAATGCTGGACCGAACACTCTCTTACAAACAACACCTCCAGAGCACAGCAGCTAAAATTAGAAGCCGCAACAATATATTGCTAAAGCTATGTGGAACATCTTGGGGAGCTTCTGCCACTACTACAAGATGCTTTGCCTTAGGTCTAGCCTTCTCTGTGGCTGAATACTGCGCCCCAGTTTGGCTCAATAGCCCACATGTCAAACTCGTTGACACCCAGTTGAACAACACCATGAGACTAATCACTGGTTGTATAAGAACTACACCAGCATATTGGCTTCCAGCCCTCAGCAATATTCTTCCACCCCACCTTCGTAGAGAAGTTGCCTTGCTACGGGAGTACTACAAGATCATGGATCACCCTACACTACCTATTCATGAAGACATCCCCTCTCTTCAAATGAACAGGCTCAAATCCAGGAAGCCACCCATTTGTCATGCCCAGAGGCTTGTAAGAAACCATTTTGATTCCAGCATGCAGTGGATTACTGAATGGACACTAAAAGCTTGTCCTGAGTCGAGCTCCTTCCTAGACCCTACAAGAACATCCACTCCAGGTTCCGATCTGCCTAGGAGGGCTTGGGCAACTCTCAATAGGATTCAGACAAACCACGGAGTATGCAATGGAACTTTGTTCAAATGGGGAAAAATTTTGTCTCCTCAGTGTGATTGTGGTGCTCCTAATCAAACCATCCAACACATTACAACTGACTGCCCTCTGAGGGCATATGGAGGGGACTGGATCGACTTCCTGTTGGCGACACCTGACGTGGTCCAATGGATAGACTCATTAGACCTGAGACTGTAATAATAGTGTAAACAGTAAAAATAATGTGCAGTAGATTTTAAAGTGATCTTCTTTGTAATTTACTCTGAAATCTTGTATTGCCAAACGATAAATAAGTAAATAATTCGGGAAAATGCCGGGATGGTGCCTACTGTAAGGCCACGGCCGCCTCCTTCCCTCTTCCTTGCCTATCCAACCTACCCTTCCAATCCCTTCCCTCATGAGGCCCCTGTTCGCTTTGCAGGTGAGGTTGCCTGGGCGAGTTGCTGATCACACCTCACCAGTTGTATCCACTCCGACCATATGTTCCCAGCCCTATGACACTGTCTGAAAAGGCGATAGGGGTGAGTTCCCTCGCTGAGTCCGTTGGAGCCACCACTCTTGAGGGTAAACTCGATTTTTTTAAATAGGGAAAATAACCATTTAAATGTGAGAAGGAAACAACATTCCCTATCATCCTCGCAGATCATGTGAACGAAATTAAGTTGAGATCTTGCTGTACGAGGTAGGGAGGATAAAATAAAATAGTTACAAAGAATTAAACATTTCCGCCGTTGTATAGTCTTAAACCCGGGATCTTCAAAATAGCGAGCGGGCGCGATACCACTCGCACATTATTCCACCATACACCATAGCTCTTTGTTGCGCTTCTTATTAACGCGTATGGTAAAATATTCAATTATTACAGTTAGATCTTAAATATTGATTGGAATGAATTCATTCAGTACCTGGCATGTTTTCAAATTTACTTTTTTTAGTAATAATAATAATAATGCATTTTATTAATCCCTTAACGAGTCAAGGACTCATATACAAAGGAATTGTATAGTTTTATCTTGTTGGCGACAAATTACAATTCAATGTTTAGTTTACAAAGTTTTCAGTATGAAAATATATACAACATTTAGTAGCTTTCATAAGTTTTTGTACACAATGTGGTCTTCTTTTGTCTCTCAGATTTTGGAATTTCCTCAAACTGGCATTTTACAATCATTCCACGTAAACAGTTTTAGCCTCCTTTTAAAGATTGGTAGGCTAGGTGCAATTTTTATATTTTCTGGTAGTCTATTGAACTTTACAAAGGCACTATACTCAATGCTATTACTGCCATATTGTTTGGAATTGATTTGGAAAAGTGCTATGTAATCTGCATGTCTAGTTTTGTAAGCATGTAAATCAGAATGTTTAGAGAAGTTTAAATTTGTGTGGATACGTTTGTGTAGGATTTGGTACATCAGGACCTTTGATTTGATTTCTGCATTTTGGGCTACAGGTTGAATTTAACTCGTAATATAAAGGTGTTTGGTTGGTGTTAAAAAAGGGTAGTTACAAATATTTCTTATGGCTCTATTCTGAATCACCTCAATTTCCTTTTTTAGGTAATTTGAGCATTTTATCAAAATTGTATTCAGATATTGTAAGTGGCTATGGATTATAGAAAAATACACTTTCCTGAGTGAATATTTTGGGGTATAGTAGCTCAGTGTTTTTATCATCCCAGCGGCAGGTGAAAATTTTTAAACTAATGCATCAATGTCCTTTTGCCAGGAGAGATTTTCATCTATTATTAGGCCTAGGTATTTGACAGATGAGACTCTTTTAACTGCCTTTCCATTCAGCATTATATTCTGAGTGATGTCTAACTTTGTTCTACGCTTAGATATTATTAAATAATTTGTTTTATCTTCATTTATTGTTTATTTATTTGACTGGGTCCAGCCAAGTATTGTATTCATGTCCTCCTGCATGTGTGTAATCAGTGTGTTGGTGGTATACGCATTGTAAAAGATGCTTAAGTCATCTACAAACAACGTTATATTACCATGAAAACGGAGTGTTGCTATGTCATTAATATATACTAAGAAGAGGGATGGACCCAATATTGATCCTTCACACCGTGGGTAATATGTACTTCCTCACTTCTGTAGCCATTTATTTCAATATACTGCTTACGATTGTATCGGTAATTTTTAAACCATGTCCAAGCTACTCCTTGGAGACCTGCTTCATCAAGTTCCCCTAAAAGAATTTCATGGTAAACAGTATCAAACACCTTTCTCAGATCTATGAAAAGGCCACTCGCTGTCATCTTTTTGTCTATCACTTCCTGCAAATTAGAGATAATATCAATTGTGGCTATTTCTGTGCTTGAGTTTTCTCGGAATCCATACTGCCCTTTGTAGAAGTAATCATTTTATTTAAGAAATTAACAATTCTGCTTTACTACTGTTTCGAGTACCTTGGATATGGGTGGGGGTATGGAAATGGGTCTGTAATTGTCTGGATTATTTTGTCACCTCCTTTATAGACTGGTATAACTCGTGCTATTTTTAGATCATCAGGCATCAGACCAGTCTCTAACGATAAATTCATTAAAGTAGTTAGTGGGCTACTTAGCATGTCAATGGAGTTCTTTAACAATTTTACTGACATACCATCTTTGTCTTGGCTACTTTTCATTTTGAGGCTTAATATAATATTGCGAATCTCCATCTCATTAGTCGGGGTCATAAATCTGGAATCTGTGTTGACATTAATTGCATTAACTTTCTTCCTTGGGAGGATGTTTTTGGCTAACTTGTGTGCTATGTTTATAAAGTGAGTGTTTAGAGCATTGCAAATATTTTATTTTCCCGTGAAAGATTTACCGTCAATTATTATCTCGCTGGGACCATCTTTGTTTTCAGTTGTGCAGTTGTAGATCATTCCATTGATTACTTTCCAAGTATCTTTTATGCTATTGGCGTTCAATGTTAATTTATGTTCATAGTATGAGGATTTCAGTTTCCGTTTTAAAGCTGTCACTTTGTTCCTACATATCATGTGCTCTTTCTTTAAGAGGTTGTTGTTTCTGTGAATGTTAGTTTTAAGTTTAGCATGTAGTAGGTCCCTTTGTTTTATTAGCTGAATTAATTCTGTTGTTATCCATGGGTTTTTGTGGTTCTGGTGTTTTCTTTGTTGGGTGTCTGTGTCAAGATTTTGTGTTTCATGGCGATGCAAGTTTCGTTTACATCATCTAAGCAGTCTATTTGATTGCGATCATTAGAGAATTCGTTTTTGTTCACGTACCGGTATTTTTATTTACGTTTTTTTGAACTAGACCTTTGCTTGTTGGGGGGGGGGGGGTATTTAAATGTCATGTTCGAGATTGGACATTTGCCTCGATAGTAATTTGACCAGAACATCTCAGTTACAAGAATATTATGATCACTAATATCACTATTTATATTGCTTATCCTATAGGCATATTTACACTTATTAGTGGCTACCTGATCAAGAAATGTACTTGTTGATTCACATACTCTTGTTGGATAGCGAGTATTGCCTTGTGTGAAACCATAGCTTGATAGTTGATTGAGGTATGATTTGGTTACATTATTTTTGTTTAGTAAATTAATATTTGTATCGCCAATGCATAAGCAAAGATTGGCATTGTTTTCGAGAGAATGTGCTCTAGAGATTGCATGAAGTTTGTTGCGTTATTTATGTTAGGATTATATACTGCAATAATATTAATAGTATGCAGGTTATTGAAAGGAACAGTATCACTTCTTATAAGCTCTGACTGGATCAAGCTATGGGTACTCTCAACTAGGTCAAGAACTTTTATATTTAACTGAGTGCAACAATGGTATTTCGGATTTGTCTAGCAAAAATAATAATAATAACTATTATGATAATAATAATAATGTAAATAAATCACCAACACAAGATTGCAAAAGTAACAAATTTAAAATTTACCACCAGAATGTTCAGTCTCTCTATAATAAAATTGATTACATAAATCTAATGCTTAAAAATGAACTTAAAGACATCTCAGCACTATTTATTTCAGAACATTGGCTGAAAGAGGAACAACTCGAATTAATTGAATTCCCAGGTTTTATACAAGCTAGTAAATACCCTAGAACTAATATTAGCCATGGTGGTACTTGTATCTTCTTAAGAAGTAATTTAGATCATGAACAGTTAACAACTTATAATTATCTAATTATGGAACAGGATTTTGAATTCTCTGCCGTAAAAATACAGCAGTTTAAGTTAATAATTGTATGCGTATACCGTTCTCCGTCAGGAAAGTTTCCTTTATTTATAGATAAATTAGAATTGTTGCTCAATAACATGAGCAAAGTAAATTTCGATATAATAATTTGTGGGGATGTAAATGTTGATTTCTTAAAATGTGATAGAAATTGTGAAATATTAACACAGTTACTAATTTCCTATGGACTGAAACCTACAGTAAATACCCCACCAAGAATAACAAAATTTAGTAAAACCACTCCCGATCAATTTTTTTTAAATACAGGTAAGTATCACCATTCAATAGAAGTCTATTGTCCGGGTTTTAGTGACCACCATGGACAAATACTGAGTTTTGAAGTACCCGAAAGAATCAATATTAATGATAATGGAGTAAAAGCCAAGTGCAGGTCATTCACTGAAACACATGTTACATATTTCAATGACTTATTAAATAAGGAAACATGGTCAGAAATTTATAAACTAGAAAATGTAAATGATAAATTTAATGCATTTAACAGTACCCTAAAACACTACTTTGAAACAGCATTCCCCTTTAGACAAAGAACTGTTCAAAATAACAAAACTAACAATTGGATAACTACAGGGATTATAAATTCATGTCAAAGAAAGAAATTTCTACACAAATTACACACATCAAAAAAAGTTTTGCATCACCTCGGTTCCCAGATCTCCGGCATATAGACGTTGACTGTGTATATTGTATCCAAGATACAGTCCCTTTGACTGTTCATAGATGTCACTAAAACTGCTCAAAGATGTAAACAACCATGCATGAGCAGGGCCTATTAGACGGAGGGGGTACGACAGCCGATCAGTTCCAGTCATTCCACCAGGACGAAGGTACGCTGCTCATGTTGTCTGTAGTTCTACCATGCCTAGAAGGTCAATACCGCAGTTCGATCGCGTCCGCATTGTTACTTTGTGTCAAGAAGGGCTCTCAACAAGGGAAGTTTCCAGGCGTCTCAGAGTGAACCAAAGCGATGTTGTTCGGACATGGAGGAGGTACAGAGATACAGGAACTGTCGATGACAGGCCTCGCTCAGGCCGCCCAAGGGCTACTACTGTAGTGGATGACCGCTACTTACGGATTGCCGCTCGGAGGAACCCTGACAGCAATGCCACCATGTTGAATAATGCGTTTCGTTCAGCCACAGGACGTCGTGTTTCAACTCAAACTGTGCGCAATAGGCTGCATGATGCGCAACTTCACTCCCGACGTCCATGGCGAGGTCCAGCTTTGCAACCCCGACACCATGCAGCGCGGTACAGATGGGCCCAACAACATGCTGAATGGACCCCACGGAATTGGCATCACGTTCTCTTCACCGATGAGTGTCGCATATGCCTTCAACCAGACAATCGTCGGAGACGTGTTTGGAGGCACCCTGGTCAGGCTGAACGTCTTAGACACACTGTCCAGCGAGTGCAGCAAGGTGGTGGTTCCCTGATGTTTTGGGGTGGCATTATGTGGGGCCGACGTACGCCACTGGTGGTCATGGAAGGCTCCGAAACGGCTTTACGATACCTGAATGACATCCTCCGACCCATAGTGCAACCATATCGGCAGAATATTGGAGAGGCATTTGTCTTCATGGACGACAATTCTCGACCTCATCGTGCACATCTTGTGAATGCGTTCCTTCAAGATAACGACATCGCTCGACTACAGTGGCCAGCATGTTCGCCAGACATGAACCCTATCGAACATGCCTGGGATATGTTGAAAAGGGCTGTTTATGGACGTCTTGACCCACCAACCACTCTGAGAGATTTACGCCGAATTGTCGTTGAGGAGTGGGACAATTTGGACCAACAGTGTCTTGATGAACTTGTGGATAGTATGCCACGACGAATACAGGCATGCATCAATGCAAGAGGACGTGCTACTGGGTATTAGAGGTAGTGGTGTGTACTGCAATCTGGACCACAAATGCTGAAAGTCTAGCTGTATGATGGTACAACATGCAATGTGTGGGTCTCATGAGCAATAAAACGAGCTGAAATGTTGTTTGTGTTGATCTCTATTCCCTTTGTATTTAACGGTTCCGGAACTCTTGGAACCGAGGTGATGCAAAACTTTTTTTGATGTGTGTATATAAACAATACCACACAACACCTGAATTCAATTTATACTACAAAAAATACACTATCATATTAAATAAGGTAATAAGACTAGCAAAGAAAATGCATAATGATAATTTTATTTCCCAATCATCTAATAAAAACAGGGCTATGTGGTCCGTGATAAAGAAAGAAACTGGAAAATCTGCTAAAATACAAAGCAACATTACACTGACCAGAAATAATAAAGCGATTAATAATCCAGAAGAAATAGCAAACACTTTTAATGACTATTTTCTGGAAATTCCACAAAAATTATTAAATAAAGCACAGTAAATACACTAACTTCTAATAATAAAATAAATATATATAGTGATTCTTTATTTATAAATCATGTCACAAGTGAAGAGGTAAGAAGAGTTATAAAAGAGCTAAAAATAAATTCTGTGCTGGCATTGATGGCATCCCTGATGCAATTTTAAAGAAATGTGCAGAAAATATAATAAATCCACTCACACACTTAATAAAACGTTTGGTTAGGATCCGTCGATGATAGACCTCCCCTTTCGGATAGAACTAGAGGTGAAGCCTCTAGCTTAATATACAAGTGAACTTTACTATGTGGAGAAAAATGGGACATCAAAAAAGAAAATAGCTAATAGAAACAGTTTGCCAATAACAATGATCTTTATTTATAATTTGCATAAAGATCAATAACAACAACCTTATAAACAGACAATAGAAACACTAGGCACCAGACAACAACACTTGAAAAACAATGCATAGCCTATAAATTCTAATGAAGTATAAGATAACAAAAGATAAAGATTAGTTAACCAGTTTATGGTCTAAGGTTGCTAGGTAGCATAATCCTAGCATGATTTACAAAATTAAGGCTGCTTGCAAAAATTTACAAAATTAAGGCTGCATGCAAATGCAGGGCCAAAGTCATATGAGAATACCTTCATTGCTCCAGATGAGCTTCAAAGAGTGACTAGAAAAATAGAAATATGCTTGTTTGGCATGCTTTGGTTTGAATGAAACAATTTCGTCAATCAGTAAGATCGACAAGCACCAAGGGAGTAATTTACATCCCGCAAGTCGTTTCAGACAAGAGAATTTGTTGAAATGAGTTATAATGAACATGCAAGAAAATAAAATGCAATTTTTTTAACATACCGTAGTTTTCACTTTAAAAGGGCAAAGTACTTGCGGCCACATTAAACAAATAAGTTAGGTAAGGTTGAACACTGCAGATACACTTTGCAACTTGGAGGTTAGAGATAGCACTTAACTTGATTAGGGCAGTTCTTTGAGAGATTTCCGGGAACACTTGTGGATCACTTTCGAAATGTTGTAGATTGTTTAGCATTGGAGATAAATTCCACCTTGAGCAGATGCTGTCAAAATCGATGATTGCAGTAGGCCAAATATCAACACGTTGTCGATTGAGAAGAATTCGCTAGCGATGATGAATTGAGTTGTACTAGCGGTTTAAGGCAATGTGCCAGTACTTCAGTAGAGAAGTAATTTTGTATAGTTTGTGCAGAGACGATCTTCATGACCCTTATCTTTAGAAGTTCTTGGAGTAAGTTGTCATGTTTGAAGAGAGCGACAGGTGCCGAGTCATTCCTTGACTGGCATGGCCCAATTGCTGCACGTAGTTTCTCGAAGTTTCTCGTAGTTGGAGAAGACAGCCGAGACAAGTGAATGGCAATGAAATGGCGAAGAAAATGCGATTGATGTAGGCAGCGTTCAGGTTTTATAACGGAGATCATGCGGAATGCGTGATGCGGACAGGTGGCGTCGGCCAATCCGAGAGCATGGAAAATTCTCGAAAACTGCTGAGGCCAATCAGAGCAAGGGGCCAACTGAAAATGAACCTCGTGACCAACATTAGTTCCGGAAATCATTACAGTGTCATGGAACACGTGCTAGCAAGAACAGATAGAAGAAAAATGGAATGACATGACAGGTGAGAGGTTATGTTATAATAAAGAAAAAAAAAGTGAACTTTGTAAATTTCACTGAAAAGTGAACATACTGCCAGAGGGGCAACAGAGAACAAAAACAAAACAAAAATAACATGAGAGGGAAGAGCTAGAGTGGCAGAGGGCAAATGACAGAAATAGGACGAACACAGTGTCCTGATGAAGTTTTAAGTTTGACCACTCGAACTCTAGCATCTCTGCCATAATAGCATTTTATAACACGACCAGTTGTCCATACAAGAGGAGGACTTGGGTCTTTGAGAAGAACCAAATCACCCTCCTGAAGGTTAGGCTGAGAGAGCTGCCACTTGTTCCTCCTTTGGAGCGAGTGAAAATACTCAAGTCTCCATCTCTTCCAAAATTGAGCCTTAAGGGATTCTATCTTTCTCCACAAGATAGGCAAAGACAGATCAAGTTTACGATCAAGCAACGGAGGAGACGCAGCTAAGGAACTGCCCACCAGAAAATGACCTGGAGTCAAAGGAAGGAAATCACAAGGATCGTTGGAAAGAGGAGAAAGAGGTCGTGAGTTGACAATTCCCTCAATGAGTATAATTAAAGAATTGAATTCTTCGTAAGTTACAATACTAGAGCCAAGAGTTTTCTTTAAATGATTTTTTGTGAGTTTCACACAAGATTCCTATCGTCCGCAATGATGGGGAGCATAGGGAGGGATGAAATGCCATTTGAATTGGTTTAAGTGCGAGTAATTGGAGATTTGTTCTTTCGCACGAGGGGAACAAAGGGCTTTATACCATTGCTGCGAAGCTCCAACAAAGGTTTTGGCATTATCAGAGAAGACTTCTGAAGGAATGCCTCTTCGTGAAATGAATCTAGAGAAAGCGGAAAGAAAGTATGAGGTGGAGGCACTAGTTACGAGCTCAAGATGAATAGAGCCAGTGACCATACAGACAAATAGAGAAACGTATAGTTTTCCAAGGATTTTCCTTTTAGCACTGGGGTGATTTTGTTGATACACAAACGGACCGGCGTAATCAATGCCGGTGAAGGAAAAAGGCCTGCAGGGAGCTGAACGAAATGGGGGAAGGTCAGCCATGAGTTGCTGATTACGTTTAGGCTTAGTTTTGAAACAAGTAATACATTTATGTATAACAGAAGTGACTTCGTGTAAACCATTAATAGGCCAGTATTTTTCCCGTATCAAGCATAGAAGGGTTCTAGAACCAACATGTAAGTTTTGATAATGAAACTGACGAATGATTATCCGAGTGACATGATGTTTAGACGGAAGGATAATAGGGTGCTTTTTTTCATCGGAGAAGTCAGAAAGAGAAAGTCTGCCGCCCACTCTTAACAAACCATCGTCATCTAGAAAAGGGCATAAGGCAAAAAGCCTGCTGTGTTTCTTGAGAGTTTTACCTTTAGCCAATATGTTTATTTCGACTGAGAATGCCTCTCTCTGGGTTAGCCAAAGAACTTTGATGGTGGCAATTTGCAGTTCAACAGCCGAAAGAAAAGGCTGAGGGAATAGAGGTTGATCTAGTACTAAAAATTTCCATCTGAGCACATAAGCAGTGATGCGCACTAGTTTTTGAAAAGAAGAGTAACGTTCCAACAAGGAAGGAGTGTTGGCAGTTACAAAGGCAGAAGCTTTTTTGCTGATTTCAGGAATATCCTCTAACGGGAAATTAGAGTTGGAAGGTCGGTTTTGAATTCTTTCAGAAAGCCATGAAGGGCCGTGCCAGTACAAACAGGATTGAGATAGTGACTTAGGTGAACAACCACGAGAAATGAGGTCGGCGGGGTTGTCTTTGCTAGAAACATGGTTCCATTGTTCTGGTTTAGAAACAGTTTGAATTTTCTCAACTCTGTTAGCTACAAAAGTTTGCCAATTAGAAGGAGGTTTAGAAATCCATGCCAAAGCAATAGAGGAATCTGTCCAAAAATATGTGTGCGAGAACTTACAGTTGAGTGTTTGTTTGAGTTTGTTAGCTAATTCGGCAGCAAGTAGTGCGGCACAGAGTTCAAGACGAGGTAATGAAACGGGTTTCAAAGGCGCAACCTTAGATTTAGCACATATCAAATTGGAGAAAAAGGGGGAGCGGCTTACAATGTAAGCACAACATCCGTATGCTTTGGTCGAACTGTCAGCAAAAAGGTGCAAATCCAGGACAAGAGAGCAAGAGAACGGAACTAGCACTCTAGGAATGTCTATTAATGAGAGATCACAAAGACTGTGCCGAAAGGTAAGCCACTTTTGTAAAAGCGAAGGAGGAATGGGATCATCCCAATCCGAGTTCAATGGCCATAGCTCTTGCATAAAGATTTTAGCTAGAACAATTACGGGTGCAATGAACTGAAGCGGGTCATATATCTTAGCTATTTCTGATAGCACTTGTCTTTTGGTTTGTGGAGGTGAGGAAGACAAATTTGCTTCGTAAAAGAATGAGTCAGCTTTAGGATACCACTGTATTCCCAAAACTTTAGTAGCATCCTCCAATTTACAAAGCTCTACTGGAGTATCAACAGGACAATGTGGCAAGAGATTGGATAGAAGTTCCTCAGAATTTGAGTTCCAACGATGAAGTAAGAATCCTCCTCTGCTAAGTAAAGTTTTTAAACTTTGAGAGAGTTCGATAGCCTCAGATACATTCTTGAAAGAAAAAAGAAAGTCATCAACGTAGAAGGAATTTTTCAACAAAATAGGAGTTTCAGAAGTAAACAAGTGACCATCTTGGTCGGCAAGATGTTTCAAAGTACGAATGGCAAGAAAAGCCGATGGTTTGAGCCCATACGTTGCGGTTTTTAATTTAAAGATCTTGATGGTTTTGGTAGGAGCATCACGCCAGAGAATTCGTTGAAGATTTTGTTGTTCGGAATTAATCAGAATTTGTCTATACATTTGTTGTATGTCGGCTATGATTCCAATTGGAAATAGACGGAAATTTAAAAGAATAGACGGGAGATCAGACTGAATGGCAGGTCCAGACAGGAGAGTGTAATTTAAGGAAATGCCATTGGCATCAGGGGCAGAACCATTAAAAACAACTCTTATCTTTTCTTTGGTGGAGGGATTCTTCCAAACGGGATGGTGATTTAAATACACTGAATCTAAAGAAGGGTCGAAATCTTGAACATTCTCCATATGGTTTGAAGCTTCATAATCCTCCATGAATGCAAGGTATTGTCTGCGAGTGGAAGGATCTTGCTTGAGTTGATTCTCAACTGCAAATAAAGCTTTAAGAGCTTTCGGATAAGAATCACATAAAGGGGGAGGAGAAGAAATGCGTGGCATTGTGACAATGAATCTGCCATCTGGGTTACGAACAGTGGTTTCTAAAAAATGTTGTTCACAAAATTCATCTTCTGATGAAAGAGAAGGAGCAGATTCAATGGACTCGATTTGCCAAAAATTTTCCAGACGCTGATGAAGATCTGCATTAGTGAAATGGCATTGAGAGGAACCTTGAACAGTTTGAAGAGGAATATAACCTGTGATAAGCCAGCCAAATTTTGTATGGTGGGCGTAGATACCAGATGAAATATTAACCCTTGACGGAAGAAGATTTTGCCAAAATGTGTTAGCGCCAAAAAGAATGTCAACGTGAGAGCTTTTATAGAATTGAGGGTCAGCCAGTTTTAGATCAGAGGGAAATTTCCATTCGTCAATGGAAAAAGAGCGACTTGGAGTAGGACTGCCAATACTCGGAATGGACAGACAGTTTAGATGAAAGTTAGTGCCATATTGGACTGAATCTTTCACCTGCAGCTTGACATAATTTAAGGAAGTAGACTTGCTGTTGTTGATACCAGATATTTCAATATTGGTGGAGAGTGGTTTGAGACCTAACCTTTCAACTAATGATGAGGTTATGAAGTCATGAGTTGCCGCATTGTCGAGCAAGGCTCGTACTAAGTGCCAATTGCCGGAAGAATCTTTAACTTGGACCTGGATCGTAGATAACAAAACTTGAGCACTACGCCATGAGGGGGTTGTTTGATTGTAGGATTGGGCAACGGTATTTACAGTAGAAACAGAAGAGCTAGGAGGAGAAGCATCACTAGTGAGGCTCAGCGCAGGTTGGGTACTAGGATTTGAAACTGTTCCAGGAATAGACCGTGGCTTTTCGAAGCGGTGTAAGGTAGAATGATGTCTTAGCTTGCAATGCATGCAAACTCCTTTCGAAGGGCAGTCCGCTAAGATATGCCTTGAAGAGAGGCAGTTAAAACAAGATTTGTTTTGCGACACAGCTTTTCTACGATCGTCAACTGAAAGGCCTTTGAAGGTATTGCAGAAATATAAAGGGTGAGGATTTTTGCAAATAATACACGAGGTGTTATTACCTTGTATAGAGAAAACATGAGAATGTGAAGAATTTTCCGAGAAATGCTTGGTGGGTTTACTTTTACTGACATCGGTGGAACCTTCAGCTTTATTGATTAAAGCAGAAAGAATTTGACAACGTTTCTTTATGAAAGAGATCAAAACTTTAAATGTGGGTTCAGGTTTGTCCACTAAATCGGATTCCCATGCTTTACGAGTATTAAGGTCAAATTTGGAGGTAGTGAGATGTATAAGAAAAAGATCCCAATGTTCAACAGGTTGTTTAAGATGTTCTAGTGCTCTTACATGAAGTTCAACGGTGTCCCCCAGTCTTCTAAGGGATGATAAATTATCAGGGCGTGAAGCTGGTATATTAAACAAGGAGTTCATATGGCGTTGGATCCTAAGTTTGGCATTGCCATATCGCTGTTGGATGAGGTCAATAGCTACCGAGTAATTTTCGGTTGTGAGAGGTAAAGCTTCAATTAACTTTAAAGGAGGACCCTGAAGAACAGACCTTAAATAATAAAATTTTTGAATCTCAGGGAATGATCTATTATCATGTATTAGAGAAGAAAAAAGTTCAAAAAAGGTATCCCACTGTTTTTCCTCCCCTGAAAAGGTAGGAAGTTGGATTTTAGGAAGAAATGGTTTGCTAACTTCGGTGTTTTGATGGGTTGCTAATTGCATAATTAAATCCTTAGCTTCGCCATACATATTGTAATACAGTTCTTCAACAGAACTGCGATCCTGTTCTTGATCAGGTTCGATTGTTTCAATTTCGGTTTGCAACACATCATACTCTTGAAAATGTTGCTGATAAACATTAAAACGTTGAACTAGAACGTCATAATTGTGATCATCAAAAGATTTGGAAGCCAAAAATTGCTGAAAACGAGTAAGTTTGTTTTTACAGGCGGTTCTTTTGGCTACAAGCTCCTTAGGAAGAGACATGGCGGAACTTTGAGTACTTTCACTCACCGATCTGCTAGACTGCCGAGCGTCTGAAGTGGTAGTAGTAGTATTTGTACTGGTAGAGGTGGTAACAAGGGACATCTCCGCTCACCCCAACACAGCTTTCATAGCGATAGCTGAAAAATACAATTAGCATTAATAACAGAAGTGGAAAGCTGCAATAGCTTATCGAATTGCTTGGCAGCCTGTTTCATACGATACACAATTATAAAGGTTATTTAAAGGTCCCGGGTTTCGGCACCAAACATGGTTAGGATCCGTCGATGATAGACCACCCCTTTCGGATAGAACTAGAGGTGAAGCCTCTAGCTTAATATACAAGTGAACTTTACTATGTGGAGAAAAATGGGACATCAAAAAAGAAAATAGCTAATAGAAACAGTTTGCCAATAACAATGATCTTTATTTATAATTTGCATAAAGATCAATAACAACAACCTTATAAACAGACAATAGAAACACTAGGCACCAGACAACAACACTTGAAAAACAATGCATAGCCTATAAATTCTAATGAAGTATAAGATAACAAAAGATAAAGATTAGTTAACCAGTTTATGGTCTAAGGTTGCTAGGTAGCATAATCCTAGCATGATTTACAAAATTAAGGCTGCTTGCAAAAATTTACAAAATTAAGGCTGCTTGCAAATGCAGGGCCAACGTCATATGAGAATACCTTCATTGCTCCAGATGAGCTTCAAAGAGTGACTAGAAAAATAGAAATATGCTTGTTTGGCATGCTTTGGTTTGAATGAAACAATTTCGTCAATCAGTAAGATCGACAAGCACCAAGGGAGTAATTTACATCCCGCAAGTCGTTTCAGACGAGAGAATTTGTTGAAATGAGTTATAATGAACATGCAAGAAAATAAAATGCAATTGTTTTAACATACCGTAGTTTTCACTTTAAAAGGGCAAAGTACTTGCGGCCACATTAAACAAATAAGTTAGGTTAGGTTGAACACTGCAGATACACTTTGCAACTTGGAGGTTAGAAATAGCACTTAACTTGATTAGGGCAGTTCTTTGAGAGATTTCCGGGAACACTTGTGGATCACTTTCGAAATGTTGTAGATTGTTCAGCATTGGAGATAAATTCCACCTTGAGCAGATGCTGTCAAAATCGATGATTGCAGTAGGCCAAATATCAACACGTTGTCGATTGAGAAGAATTCGCTAGCGATGATGAATTGAGTTGTACTAGCGATTTAAGGCAATGTGCCAGTACTTCAGTAGAGAAGTAATTTTGTATAGTTTGTGCAGAGACGATCTTCATGACCCTTATCTTTAGAAGTTCTTGGAGTAAGTTGTCATGTTTGAAGAAAGCGACAGGTGCCGAGTCATTCCTGGACTGGCATGGCCCAATTTCTGCACGTAGTTTCTCGAAGTTTCTCGTAGTTGGAGAAGACAGCCGAGACAAGTGAATGGCAATGAAATGGCGAAGAAAATGCGATTGATGTAGGCAGCGCTCAGGTTTTATACCGGAGATCATGCGGAATGCGTGATGTGGACAGGTGGCGTCGGCCAATCCGAGAGCATGGAAAATTCTCGAAAACTGCTGAGGCCAATCAGAGCAAGGGGCCAACTGAAAATGAACCTCGTGACCAACATTAGTTCCGGAAATCATTACAGTGTCATGGAACACGTGCTAGCAAGAACAGATAGAAGAAAAATGGAATGACATGACAGGTGAGAGGTTATGTTATAATAAAGAAAAAAAAGTGAACTTGGTAAATTTCACTGAAAAGTGAACAACGTTCAATTCTCTCAGGAACTTACCCGGATATTTTGAAGTTATCAAAAGTAATTCCAGTGCACAAAAACGGTTCAAAAGATAAATTAGATAACTATCGTCCTATTACCTTACCAACTGGTATTGCAAAATTTGTGGAAAAATCATGTATAAGAGACTGATAAGTTTTATAGAAAAAAAATATTATCAAACTCACAACATGGATTCAGAACGGAAAAATCTACACAGACAGCAATTTATGAATGTATTATTAGTATACTGAAATTAATTGACAAAAAGGAACATGTAACTGGCTTATTCTTGGATTTATCGAAAGCATTTGATGTTGTTGACCATAAAATCCTCCTTACAAAACTAAATCAATAGGGTATTAGAGGTCTAGCTAATAAATTGATAGAGTCTTACTTAACATAAGTTCAACATATTGTCACCAAATCAGTTTGGTTTTAGACCAAACACTAGTACTAAAGATGCAATATTCTCCCTTACTGATTATTTGTATAAAGCCATTGATAGTTCTAAAAGAACAATTTATGTGTTCCTGGATTTAAGAAAGGCTTTTGACACCGTAGACCACAATATACTCATTAGAAAACTTGAAAAGGAAGGTATTCGTGGTACTCCTCAAGAACTAATAAAAAGCTTTCTTTTTAACAGAATGCAAAAGGTACGAATCAAAGATTCTCTAAGTAGAAGTGCTGAAGTAAAAATTGGAATTCCCCAAGGAACAGTTTTAGGTCCTATTCTTTTTCTGTTATATATTAACGATTTGTGTGAGCTGAACTGTAATGCGATGATTACCTCATATGCTGTTAACACTGTCGTCACAGTCACAGGAACAACTTGGGAGGACACTTTTAATAGAACTGAAGAAACCCTTGCTACAGTCCAAAAATGGCTAAGAAACAACCTCCTTACCTTAAATGAAACCAAAACACAATACCTATGCTTCTCACACTACAAAACATTACAACCCACAGACAATTTAACACTAAAGATCCCTACACCAATTTGTAACAATGGCGAAAGATGCAACTGCTATACCCTGCAGAAGTCAATGAATGCTACATATTTAGGGATTATTATAGATAGTCATTTAAAATGGAATATGCATGCATCAAATTGGCCAATAAACTCCAAAAGTTAATTTATATATTTTACAGAATCAGAAATATCCTTTCAGCAAAAGTCTTGAGAACTGTATAGTTTGCTTTAGCCCAGTCACAACTACAATATGGAATAAATGGTTGGGGTGGAATACTTGATTCACATTTGGCTCAGGTAAATACCTGCCAGAATTTCATTCTAAATGTTATGTACAAAAGGCCACCAACTTTTCCAACATGTGAACTGTATCAACACAGCATGTTGCTTAATATACGACAGTTATTTGTTCAGTCATCAATCATATTTATACATAAAAATATGAAGCTCTTCTCTAATGGACAAAAACTTGAAATGTGCACTAGACTTCAAGACAGAACTGGAATAAATATCCCTCGTCGAAACACACTACTTGGACAAAGAAATTTAAGTTGTCTTAGCATTAGGATATACCGTATATTGCCAGTAAATGTAACTAATAACACCCTGAATATATTGAAGAAAAGGCTTTTTATATGGCTCCTTAATAACTTTGATAGAGTAAATGAACTTATAAATTTTCACCAACATATTTAAACCAACTCAGTCACAAATAAGTAATGTATCATCTTCTTTTATTTTAGTATCCTTATAATTAATGCTTTTACTATAAACTTTTCTTATTATTATCAGTCAAATACCATGTTGCAAATAAATTAAGAAATTGTGTTCATGAAGCTCACGCACAAGTTTATCTTATGGGGATTCACCCTGTATTTTAGATACAACATCTGTATATGTACATGTTTTCTGTCAGTGAATAAAAATGTGTGCTCGAAAAAAACACCAAGGCGTAAACAAATAGTAAGCTTGAGACACAAGGATGATGGAACCAAATTACTTAATGAAACATTGTCCAATGAGGGAATTATTAAATTTGGAGTACCCCAGGGATCGGTTTTGGGCCCACTACTCTTTCGTCTATATATCAATGATATAACACGGAACGTTCATTCACATAAGGAAATTTTTGTTTTCAGACGACACAACACTCATAATAAAAGGTGAAACTAAACAGGTCATACAGCAGTCTGTTGACTCCGTTACAGGAGAGTTAACCAAATTGTCACAATCTTTGTCACAAATCTTTGATAGAATGTTGAAAGCTTATCTGCAGTGCCATTGTTTTTACTCTGTAGTTGAATATCTTAGTGTGTAGGAGCGATGAAATTTATAATTATATTTTACTTTTCTATTTTAATTGTAATACCTAGCTGTAAGTTATTGTATTTATAGAATTAAGTTTTCATAATATGATAATAGAGTAAGGTGTAAATAGTTGTCCAATAAGGTTGTATCTCTTAAGATCCTTTATTATAATAAGTTATAAATAGTTATAGTATTAGTAACATATACCTATTACTACTTTTATTTTATAGATGTAAATTCTGACGTGTCCTATATCAAAAATGTACTGTATACATGTATTTGATCAAATGGAATTAATAAAAATCTACCTATATTCCATTTTTTTGTGGCCATAAACTCCCACGCCTCCACCATCCTGATTGTCTCTGTGTACAAATGCAACAGAATAGTTGTTTAGGTTGAAGTATTTAGACTCATCACTTTTCACCCAAGTCTCGGTTACCACTATGACATCTAGATTTTCCACAATATGTATTAGTATCTCGATATCTTCTAGTTTATTATTTATGCTTCTGCTATTTAGGTAAAGACACTTGATTTGGCTAACCTCATTTTTAGTGTCTGCTATGTAGTCGTGGATACAGTCATATTTACGCTCATCAATTGATGTGTGTAAGTCAACATCAACTAGTAGGTCTATTTCTTGATTCATTATTAATTCTGTGAATGGGATGGCTGAGCCTAGTTGACGGAAGAGTCTTTTACTAGCGTTTCATTGTCTTCTGGCGAGCTGATCCTGACAGCCTTGTCAGTATCTGATTTACGGACAAATATTTTGCAGTCCCGGGTCCAGACGTATTTAAAACCTAATTTTCGGAGGTATCTTTCCTGCTTGTGGAGTACATTTTAACTGGCGTCAAATGTTCGTTTATGTAGATAGGTCTATCCCTTGCATTGATTCCAGCATCACTTGTGTTCAGGTTGGGTTTGGAATTTTTGCCTTTTAAAATTGCCTCTTTTCTAGCCGGCAGCAGAATTTTACTAGTAAAGGAGGTGGGAGACCTTCTCTGCTTTGTGGTAGCCGATGGCAAGCGTCAATATCGGACTCAACAACTGTGACACCCAATTGGTCAGCGATAGTCTTCACAATTTGAACGGGGTTTTCGTTTGAAGTGTGCGGCACGCCATGAAGCTCTAGGTTGTTTCGCCGAACGTACTGTTGAAGCTCGAGATTCTCTTGATTTAACATTTTGACCTCACTGCAAGCGATATCCTTATTCTTCTCTAACTTATAAACTCTTTGGCTGAGCTTTGTTATTTCTTACTAGGCTTGCTTCAGTGTTTGTGCGGCAGTTGAAATGTCACTTTTCATACTATCGAAACAGTCAGAAAAGTATGTCACGGACTTAAGCATGTCATTCTGAGTCTTTTCAATATTTTCGAGTTTTTACTTACATTCTCGTCTGGCGAGGCGATCTTAGAACCATTTTCCGTAGTTGACCTGCTTGATGCACTGCACTCGACAAAATACCATTGCTTGGCTTTGTCGGGCAAAAGCCGGTTAAAAACTTTCTTCTTTATGTTTACACAGGTGCTGTGGTATGATTTACCACATTCCCCATCACAAATGATGTCGTCTTCGTTGTCAGTTACATATTTTTCACACTGACCGCACTTGGCTGATTTGTCACTTGTCGCCATTTTGTATTGCGACCGCTTTGCGTTAATAAGGCGCATGAACTGCAAATAATACCCTCAAATGACAACCCTTCACCATGTTTTATTTCATACAACTCGGTCATAAATCAGATGTACTGACGAGGATTAACAGAATCATACCGGATTTTGTACCTGCGATCACAACAGCTTCTTTGCCAGCGAGTGTCGTGGGATACGGGCCTACAGATACAGTATGCTATGAATTTTTGTTAGCATTTAATAACAAAATAATACCAAATGAAAATCTAAGGAATACGTATACTTCGATGCGATCACTGGCGATCAGAATCTCCTTCAATATGTTGTTGTTTCATTTGAGGGACTAGAACGTCGCGGTCAATTAGCACCGTGAACTTGTGTGTGTGTGTGTAGAATTTGTCTGATAACCTGAGTTATTGCGGGCTTGTAATAATGTGTGTATTTGCAATTAAGGATTGGGAATGAGGTGGCCGTTGCCTTAAGGTAGAAACCTCCAGGAATTTGGCCGGAGTAGAAGTGGGAAACCACGGAAAACCACTTCCAGGGTGGCTGAGGTGGGAATCGAACCCACCTCTTCTCAGATTTGCTTCGCGAGGCTGAGTATACCCAATTTCAGCCCTCGGATCAGTATTAAATTTCTTGGCAGAACTGGGAATCGAACCCGGACCGCCGGAGAGACACATCGATATGTTATGTTAATATCCATGACAGTTTTTTAATTTTCTGCCATTGCATGTCGCGTGGCATAACCTACCAATTCGATCGTATTCTCTTTATAAATCAGCAAGATTCAACGTACTCTTCACAAAAAATACATCGTAAGGGAATGAATGTGGCAATGTAGTTACATCCCCACTAAGATGGAGCGTGGGCTTTCGTTCAAAAAAGTATGCCTAAACTGGATTCGAAGCACTATTCTACCCGTTCGTGCCCACCACGTTCGGCCAGGCTTTAACTGATCCAGCCACCAATGCATGGTATACAATGCGCGCTGAACGTGGAACGTGCATTAGTTACTGTGGCCGTCCCACCTCAAACGTTTAAGCCCTTGTCAATGCATTCAATCATTATTTATGGTGTTGATTTAACTTTCTACTATTTCAGATCACGTGGCGTAAGCTATTCATTCGATCGTATTACGGGTATGTGTGTTATTTCAAGGAGCAATAAGTCATATGTTAGTAGAATGGGTTGGTTTTTCTTTGCTAGACCCATGGCCCTATTACATTGCTGTCACACAGTCAGAGCGCAGAGCAATATCGACCATCGGGAGAAATGAAATGTTAGTTGGGTTTCATAAAACTAAATAAAAAGGGGCTGGTGGACCACGTTGTATATTAAGATTAATTGTACAGAAATAATGTCTGAAGTGTAGCGCTGTTGATTTACAACAACACTAAAAACTTAGCAACACAGCTCAGCTGTTCCATGCTCCCGAAATATTCTTCACGTTGTATCCTTCGAAATATAGGGTGTAGGTGAGAAGCATGCTCAGAATTCTTGCTGTGTGGCGGTTAGACGCAATGTCTTGTTATGTGGCGACCGTGGGTTGCGGAGAGGAAGAGCGGGGCAAAGTGACAGGAAGGCTGTCAGTGACGAATGCGCGGGGTTAGCAAGACTGTATTTGTCCCATAATTTACGTGTGTAATAGCGGACACACCTCCAATTTTACAATAAAAGTCGTGATCTAAAAAGGGATAGTGGGTGGGTAACATCTATTACTACATGACCCCCAAAATTATTATTCATTATTACAAAGGGTATTTGGACTATTTTCAGTGGTGTCGAAAATTGTATAGCCTTATTCCGGGCTCCTATAGAGCTTACATTTTCTTTCGATCTTTCATTTGCCGTAGGACGCGCCACCGGCGTATGGTTATGCATTACCAGCTTCCGGTTTAGTAGTCAGGTAATGGAAGCAATGGGAACTGTGTACTACAATTTTCCTTGCATGTAACTAAGCAAATTATTGTTGTTAGGAGAATGTAAAATGCACCAAGAATTATATGATCTTCAGCTGTGTGCAGTGAGAAAGCTCTGCATGTGTTCATTCCTTATGTATTTATGATGCGAAATGTCAGCTAACGTTGTGCCGCATACAACACTCTTAGTCTCTAAATGTTGCACATTTTCCCGTAAATTTACAACACTTTATGTTTGAATTGCTTATAAGATCACGACAAAGAAAGTGTTTCACCAATTGGATGATTGTATTTAACTGCATGCACGTCGTATAATCTCGGCGAGGTGGTTTTTTTTTTCACAGAGCAATTTTACACCGTAGTAGGCACGCAGCTTTTTGTACTTTTTTAAAGTTTTCTGGCAACTTGTTTTAAATTATTGACAAAAATATTTCTAAATGCAGACAATCCATACCTCCGTTAGGATTCGGGTTCTAAAATTCATGCAAAATGAGGTCCGTTTGCTTGTGAAATTGAGGTCATAACCCACCCTACCCTTTCAGTGATTACCGTATGGTACTTTACGGGGACTAGGGTGAATATGCACATAATCATTTTAAAAAAATGACGCCAGTTGTTTGGTTTATTAAGTTACGGTAATATTTTCCATAGGTACTGAAAACTAGGGACGGTTGGATTTTAGGTGGAACCGCATGTGCTATCAAATATCGCTTTCTTGCAATACCTGGAATATGTACCGTCAGGGGCGGATCTAGGGGAGGGCGAGGGGGCGACCGCCCAGGGCCCCACACCATGGATTGTTTTAAATTTAATTGATTAATTAATTATACTTTTCAAACTGTTTTATAATTCATATTCTTTTTTCAGTGCAGCTATATGACCTCCCATGACCGTTTAGCAAGTTTAGATTTTAGTGAAATGATAGAAGACTTCAGCCGGGAAAAGAGTCGCAAAGTAATATTTTAAAATTTTATAGATTACATAATCTTCTTCAAGGGGACTTAAAGGTTTCTTTCATGTTATTAAAAAAATGTACTGTAGTGTATTAAAAATATTGTAACTATTCTTTATTTTATTATTATTACAAAACTATTTTCCATTTGATTTGATATTTTTTATTTCCTACTAGCTGTACCCGGCATGTGTTAGTAGGATAAATAAGGCGGTTCTGGCGAAGGGGCTAATGGGCAAGATGGCCGCCGCGCGCAACCAGCCCTATGTTATTCTTATGGAGGTGTCAGTCAGAGTTGGCGCAGAGGCTAATGGGCAAATTGGCCGCCGCGCCATGAGACCGTGAATGACGTCACAGAGAGAGGTCTGTCGTGTAGTTGCTAAATGGAATATTTATTATTATTATTATTATTATTATTAGGTAATTATTGATTGATCATGTGCAATCCAGACCAGCTTTATATTGCCAACTACTTGGTGTAGTGGCTAGTAATCTTGAATGTCACCGCGGAGGCCCGGGTTCGATTCCTGGCTCCGCCAAGAAATTTAATTTCTGGTCTCACGAGTGGAACGGGGTACACTCAATCTTGTAAGGCAAAAGAAAAAGGCGGGTTTTAATTCATACCTCTGCCATTCAGCCTAACCCAACTTTATTTAACCTCATCTAACCTAACCTAACCTAACTTCAAAGTGGGAGCAAAGTGTGGGAGCAAAAAAGTGGGAGCAAATATATAGGCATAAAGTGGGAGTAAATATATAAGCATAAAGTGTGAGCAAATGTGACAGCACAAATAATAAACTTAGTTATAACCTAACCTAACCTAACCTAACCTACCCTAATCTAACCTAACTTTACCTAACCTAACCTAACCTAACTTCAAAGTAATAGGAAATATCAGAGCAAAAAGTGCTAGCAAAAATAGTGAGCGCAAAAAAAGTGAGAGTAAAAAGTAAGAACAAAAAGTGTCAGCAAAAAAGTAAGAGCAAATGTGAGACCACAAATAATAAACTTAGTTATAACCTAACCTAAACTAACATAACCCCACCCCCAAAAACCTCATTTTAAGATTTAAATTAATACCTGTAAGATTTTCTATTTTTCACATTTTTGATTATACATTTTTGATTTTTTCATTTTAGTTTTTAGATTTTTAGATTTTGATTTTACATTTTTTAGATTTGACATTTTACATTTTAGATTGTAGATTTTAGATTTTAGTGTTTTGATTGTACATTTTTTGATTTTACATTTTAGATTTTCCGAAAAGAGTAAACTACAAGGTCACATACCTAACCTAACCTCAGTTTACCTAACCAAACATGTCCTCACCTAACTCTACCTAACCTAACTTTACCTACCCTAGCCTTTAAAGCTAGGCCAAAGGCTAATCAACACACCCAACGTATATAAAGGCACACACAACTATCTTTATGCTAGTCTTATAGAGAGTAATGTAAAGCTAACACTTGCACTGTGACTTCTGTGCAAGATGTTCGCTACACACAACCAGCTTAGGATTACAAAGTTAGTTAAGTTTTAAAAAGTAAAAGCTTTTATTCATTTTATTTTCTTTTTATTTTATTGTTTACACATTTGTCAATTTCCGAATTTCCCATTTCAGTTTTAAATAATGTTAGTTTTAAGTTTTCGAATTTCATGATATGGAAACATGGATTTTCAATTTTGTCAATACGGAAACATGGATTTACCAATTTTTTGTTTACATGTTTTTGATTTAGTCCATGTACAAAGTTCATTTTGCATTAGGAGTGAAAAGATGTGGGTAGTAATTAAAAATGCCCAAGCAGTGTTCATGCAATATTTTTATTCATTTTAAATATATTTACACTATTTACACATAACACATTGTCTTTTTTGTCATAAATTGTAGAGTTGGTTTTATTTTTTATTATTTAATTGTTAAATATGAACCATTTTCTTTCTTTTATTTGCTTTTTTATTTTTGTAGTGCTATTGTTTTTAAATTGTTTGTTTCATGTATTTGCTATATACAGATAGAGGATTTTGATATTCAAAATTTAACTCCTTAAGCATGGTCAATGATTGACTAATGACCATAGGCATGTGTACCTATACCATTCGAATCAATTACTCTTTTATCATCACCAGGACACAAAGCAATTTTGTTTAGTCTTATAGATGATATGTCATGTTGTTTAGAAGCGATAATGTTCATTGGTATTCTTTTTACATTGTTTTTCATGACACAATCCTTATAATCTTGAAAGCTTACACAATTTTTGACAACACCTCTGCTAATACCTTTAATCTTTTTGATTTCTTTACCATTTATGTCTAAAGCATACATTTTAGCTCTAAGCCCAACAAATGCTTTAATAATTTGTCCACAAGCCTCGTCTTTAAATTTCCCCAACGTTTTCTTGTTTGATGTAGAGTAACATATGTGATTAGTAGGATAATCAGATGTGTCCAGGTGTTCTAGCATATCCAACTTGTCTTGATATACATCTTGGGTGTTAGCCAAATAAATGAACGAGTCGGTATCCATATACATAAGTTTAAGATTGTCCATCCCATAATAGGGTAGCGGGACATCATAGTGGTGGGAATACATGAGAGTTTTTGAAATATCCAGTATACACATTCCAATATATATAGGCTTATTGAATACAATGTTTCGTTTAGCCATGTGGAAAGCAGCTAGGTTAGGACCATAAATTGTTCTGTCGATAAATGTAGGCTTTGCTATTAGCTTTTCTGCTTTTTTGCTGTCAGTCACAAGCATTGTTAAATAATTTGTACAGATTTTTCTCAAAATCATTTTTGGCTTGTTTTCGAAGGTTGTTATTAAAATCAACGTATGCCTTTAGCCAAGGTCTTTGTTTAAACTTTAACACACGATGAATTTTTATCAATTTTAGCCCATGATCTAGAGCCTGTTTAAGTGCCATGTAGTGAACAACGTACCGCCTTCGATTTCCAAGATGAGGAATTAGTTTTTTCAGAGACGAATCCTTAGGTTTCGTACACTCTGGTAGGAAAGGTAAATCGTTGTGTAGATCATGAAGGTCACATGGGTAATCAACATCAACGTCTAGAATGTATCCCACAGGATCGTCTTCCTTTAGTTTTTCTAGATCAACAGTATCTGGAGAAACCCACTGAAATCCACCATAAGGAAGAGAGTGACACATAGACCACCCGTATTGGTTGTTTTCATCATCATAGGTAATAAACTGCGATAGTTTCTCAGAATCATAGGTTTCCATGTATTTATTGGTAGCTTTAGCATACCGATGAGACACTTGGCATATGCCTCCACGTATTCCAGACTCGATTAAAAGAATCTGATCGTAATCCTGTAGCAATTCCAGTTCAATGCCAGTGTAAAGGAGCATTGCCTCGAAACTTAAACCAGGTGAAGTAAAAAAGTGTGCAGCATCCACTCGGTGTGTTTCTAGTGTTTTGTTTCGAAACGTTTCAAAGCTGTCTGCAAGAAGGAGAACATCTGAAGTTAGGTAGAGGTCACTATATTCCCCTAGAGTTTTAATGTTGAACTGATTCCACACATTTTTGGCATGTTCATAGTCTTCTTGACTAATATCTTCTTGACTTAATTTGTTAAAGAATGCCTCTTTTGGAGGTAAACACGGTTCACTTAACTTTTCCCATGAATCAATGTAATCATAACAAAATACCCCTTTACGAGTCATGAGCGTTGCATTTTCTTTCCCAAAGTACTTGTCTGTTTCAGGGTATGATGTTAAGTTGGAAACTAAGTTTTCCAAACTACTTGGCATAAACCGAAACGTGTCCACAAATCGAAGCTTAACATTTCCTACATATTTGGTGAAGGAAATGTACTTTTCTTTGGAGTTAGCGATAACATCCACTCTCTCAGTAGTACATCCCAATTGCTTTACAATGAAATTTGCGTCGTAGCCACTCATATTATGTAGAAATACAGGAACGGGGTTACGTGTTTTACACCTCAAATTACAGTTATTGTGAGCACTTCCTCGGTATTCTCCTGTAATATGGCAGTGGTCTCGTACTTTCCAGTCCTCTTTGGTAAATGTTTTATGTCACAAATAACAGGTTTCAGAACATAGGAACTCTGCTTCTTGATCCTGAATTAAGGCCTTTGGAACATTTAACCTGTAAAGGCGATCGATTTCATTAGCTATTGAGATCAAAGAGTCCATAAACTTTTCTGCAGCGTCAGGTCCACGATAGATAAGAGGTTGGCTTGGAAGGTGTGTCTTTATGTGTTCCACAGCAGGTGAGGGTTTAACATATATACCAAAGCTCTTAGGAACATGACTCTGGTATGGCACTGTATAAATTGCCTCAGGATTGGGTAGACATGTTTGATATGGTAACAGTATACTTTCAAAATCTGCATAGATAACGTAAGGTATTCTAAGCATTTTTTCCACATTTAAGAATTTCACAATTGAGTTTTTAATAGGCATTTCAACCCTAGCAATGTCATGCTGGACGCACAAAGCTCTATGTTCTTTCAAGTTTTCCATTCCTTGCTGCCCATATTGATTATCAAAGTGAGTAAAACACCGTTTACACGTATATAACTTATGTTCATGGTGGGTAATCTGATGTCTTACTAGTTTATCAAAATCTTTGATAAAGACGTAGTGGTTCTGTCCAGATGATGAACTTAGCAGAAGGAGGTCGCGATGATCTTGCAGCTCTTGATCCACAACCTTTAGAGGGAACAATTTGTTGTCTTGTTCCAATCCAAATACATTCATGGATATATCGTTGGCTTTTTTCAAATTTGGGAATGCCAGCTAGCGATGTAGGAAATGATATTACAGAAAAATCATACTTGTTGTCCAGGACCTTGTATTTACTAATGCGTTGAGCCTCCTTTTTAACCAGTTTTGCTAAAATGGCATACATAAAACACTTTTCATCTTTCAAGTTTTCAGGATTAATGCAGGCTTTTCTTGCTTTTATAGCTGCTGGTAATGGAATATATGTGCTACCACGCAAGGGATTGTACTTATTTATTTTCAATCGTACTCCTTCCGCTGCTAACAAAGCCCAAATACTGCCTTTTAGCTCAGATTCTTCCATTTCTGTAGTTAACTTTGTAAATTGTGTTTCCAAGAAACTTCTTAAGTCCGTTTCCAAAAATAGGGCTTGATTTCGTGTTTTAAAAGCACGATCTGTAATTTCGTTAGTGGACGTATGAATGTATCTACATTCAGCCACAAGATTAACTTTTATTGACTTGTGCATTGCTAGTTCTTTCTGCATAGCTTGTATTATTTGCTGTTTGGACTCTTTAAGGTATGAATTTAAATCCTTACACGAATCACACCGTATGAAATAGGATTTAAGTCGACCTACAAAAGATGTCTCATGTTCAATAAGTCCATTTTTGTCTGGGACCAATGAAAGTAGGTAATGTTTTGTAGGCTCCGCTTTTTGTCTTTTAGCTGCCGACACAACATTACCACATTCTTCATGCCGACGTCCGTTGTATACATTGTTGAATGTACTACCACAGGTCCTGCACTCATGGAATTCACCACACGACACTTCATGTCGCTTCCTATGATAGTCTCGAAGAAAAGTCTTTCCACACTCTTTGCACATATAGCTAGGAATGGATTCTTCCATCATGAATGTTGATTTCTGCACACAGATGCTTACTGCGCATCACAGGGCTGGAGGTTGGTCGGTGAGACGGTCTTTCACGATGTGAACACCGTGAGAGGTAGTAGTGAACTGGTGATATTCTTGTTAAGGGTCCTCTAATATACCCTAGTCTACACCAACAGCTCTTTACAGCGTATGACAAGGCTGTAGACTGGAGAGTGAGACGGTCTTTCACGTTGTAAACACTGTAACAAGTAGTTGTAAACTGATTGTATTCTTGCTAAGGGTTCTCTAATATACCATAGTCAAGGCCAACAGCTATTTACCGTGAAGTACATGGCTGTACAATTGTTGTTTTGACAGTCTTTTACGATGTGAACACCGTGAGAGGTAATAGTCAACTTTGATATTCTTGCTAAGGGTCCTCTAATATACCCCTAGTTAAGGGTAACAGCTGCTTACTACTTATGACAAGGCTGTACTTTTGTCGGTGAGACGGTCTTTCACAATGTGAACACTGTAAAAGGTCGTAGTCAACTGAAAATATTCTTGAATGAATGAATGAGTTATTTCAATTCCTGCTTCCGCGCGAAGCGCGGGAGCAGGCGGGCCTTCGGCTAGACTAGTAGCCCTTAGGCCATTGGATATTTGTAATCTTAATTGTAATGTAGGTGTTTTGGTGGGAGCATGTCAGGACATGCGTGAATTTGATGATTTATCTGTGTGGTTGGCGCAAAGGTCACCCTGACCAACAAAGGATACTCCCCAAGGAAAGGCCCAACACAACACCAGTCCCGGGCCGAGGCCCCACTCACTCCCCCATTTATTATTCAACCCAATATTACATATAAAAGCACAAAACATAAAAAAGACATGTGGGCAAAAAAACAAAATATACAATAATACAGGGTTTCCATAAAAGAACTCCGGGGTTTTAAAAATTCATATCTTAATAACTGTAGAAGATAGCAAAATGTAGTTAATTTCTCTGAAACAAGTAGCTCATTAAGTTTTACTCATACCAATTGAGAATGTTTTCATCAACAGTTGGCAGCGCTGCTGAGCGTTGACCTTGAAACAATGTAGCGGCAGTCGGTGCCGTCTGGATTGCCGCGCTATGTCGACGCCGCAACAAAAGGCTCAATGCGTTATTTGGCTAATACAAACTAATTCTGTTGTTACGGTACAAAGACTCTTTCGACGTAATTATGGTATTGACGGATAAAACCATTCGACAATGCTTAAGTGCTTTCAAACAAACAGGAAGTGTTTTAAAACAAAAGTCGCCGGGTAGGCTGCGTGTGTCACAAGAGAATGTGGACAGAATCCGAGCTTCATGCCTTCGAAGCCCTAAGAAATCATTGACAAGACGCAGTCTGGAGTTGGGGTTACCAAGATCAACATTTCATAAGGTAGTTCATAAAAGACTTCGTTTAACTCCTTACAAAATTCAACTGTTACACCACATTAAACCGGCAGACAAGATTAAGAGATTCTTTTTTTCAATGTTATTTTTAGTGATGAAGCGACTTTTCATGTGAACGGGTCTGTAAACAGACATAATTGCAGAATTTGGGGATCAGAGCCGCCCCTTGAGTTTATCGAGTATGAACGTGAAACGCCAAAAGTGAATGTTTGGTGTGGTCTTATGCATGATAGAGTAATAGGTCCCTTCATTTTGTTGAAAGAAATACCAATGGTGATGTCTATTGTGACATGTTAGAAGAATATGTTTTTCCTCAGTTAGATAACATTGAGGCGGAGAAGGGATTAGTCCACTTCTAACAAGATGGGGCACCGCCTTCTTCAGTTTGCGTGTGCGCGAGGCACTTGACGCTCGACTCGGCAACAGATGGATTGGAAGGGAAGGACCTATTCCATGGCCTCCAAGGAGCCCTGATATGACTCCGTTGGACTTTTTCTTCTGGGGGATATCAAGAATCTTGTGTATGTGGAGAAAATTCATGATGTTCGCCATCTCAGGGAACGAATAATCAATTGTGTGACAACCGTCCCCCTAGACATGCTGAGGTGGAATACAGTTATGATGTGTGCCGTGCCACTAACGGGGCTCATATTGAACTTTATTAAATTGTTTAAAAAACTTGAAAATACAACCTTTCCAATCATGTATTAAACATTAATATAACATTTTTACTTCACTACAATATTTTGCCTCAAAACCCCGGAGTTCTTTTATAGACACCCTGTATATCAATACAAACATATTTCAAACAAAGTTCCTTGTTTTTTTTAATCATAGTTCTTTCTTTGTCCATGAGCGTATGTTTCGTTAAGCAGAGTTAAAAGAACACACTCGTTTGGGGAAGGATGATCACTGGGGGCAATCACACGCACATGGAGCAGTTTTAAATCGGAGCACTTTTCACTGGCAGTACGTTAAATAGGGATCGGAGAGATGCGACAAGTGCAAGCGATATTTTTGTAGGCTATGCGCCGAACATTCACTGGACTTCAACGAGGCTGGGTAGTCTCCACCCCCGAGAGCGCGCCGAAAGAAGATGAAGCGACGTGTGTTTCAGAGCGAAAGGCAGCTGGGGGTGGAGGGCTGAGCTGTGTTGAGGAGACTAGGTTATGGGTGGGGGGAAGAGATGGTAAATTGCAGGGGTGCGGTTGGCATTGAGGATATCTTGGGCAAGGGGAGAAATAGATAGAGCTTCGGAAAAGAATGGAAGGTTTGCTAGACGAGCACGGGTAAGGTACTTTAAGCGTAGAGTATGTAGAGTAGTGAGAATCGTAGGAAAGGTATAGAGAGGGGTAAAATCAGCAGATGGTGTGTCGTAAGTTAGGCGGTATGCTATACGGAGGGCATGACGATCAAGTTTAGGAAGATTGAAATAAAGAGGAGGGACGCAGTGAGCCAGGACATGGAAGCGTAGAGTAGGACAGGGAGAATGAAAACACGGTATATACGGAGGATGATAGGGGCTTTTAGGCCCCAGGTATGGCCGGTGAGGGAGCGGGTTGCGGTAAGACGATGAAGGGCGCGGCTGGTGAGGAGGCGGAGATGATGGGTCCATTGTAGATTATTTTGAAATGTAATACCGAGGTATATGAGTTTGTTGGTTTCGAGGAGAGGGAGGGAGTTCAGGGTGAGATGGATCCGATGGCGGGGGGGAGGCAGGATTTTACTCTAAAGACTATGAATTGGGTTTTCCGAGCATTGACTGTTATATGGGAAGAGAGACACCAGGACTGAAGAGTGTTGAGGTAAGATTGGAGAAGATTTTGGAGTTTGGGGGCAGTATGACCGAGAGCGAGGATAGCTAGGTCGTCAGCGAATTGATACAGGCTGATTGGGGGAGGTGGGTGTGGAATGTCGTGGGTAAATAAAAGGTAGAGGAGGGGGGAAAGTGGCGACCCCTGGGGAACGCCGGCACGAATGGTGAAGGTGTAGGAGTGAGCAGATTTGATTCAGATAGAGGCTGTGCGGTGTGATAAGAAATTATATATCAGACGGATCAGGGAAGGGGGAATAGGGAGATGGCGGAGTTTGAATAAAAGAACGGGGTGGTAAACCTTATCGAAAGCTTTCTCTACATCTAAACATATGAGAGTAGCAGTGCGGCGAGGTTTCATGAAAGCGGACAATGAGGCGGTTAAGTGGAAAAGATGATCTTGCGTCGAGCGGTGGGCACGAAAGCCGGCTTGGGATTCGGGCAGTAAATGTAGAGGTTCGAGATAGGAGCTGATTGTTTTGCGAGGAGTAGTTCGAATAGTTTGGAGAGTACTGGGAGAAGACTTATGGGGCGGTAGGAGTTAATGTCAGAGGGAGCTTTATGGGGTTTCAGGAATAGGAGAATGGAAGCTTTACACCAGTGGGTGGGATAAAAGCCAGTGTAGAGCATGGTGGTGTATATGAGGGAAAGAACATGGAAAAGAATGGGGGGAGCGGCTTGGAGATGACGGTAAGTAATGGTATCAGTTCCTGGAGCAGTGTTTTTGCGATGGCGGAGAACAGAGGTGATTTCAGCAGGAGAAATAGGACGATTAAGAGGATGGGAGTAGTCAATAAATGCAAAGTTGGCGAAGGAAGGTTGCAGGTCAGGAGTTCGTTTCGGGTCGTGAAGACGGTGGATAAGCACATCATTTGGGTTATGGAATTGAGGATTCTGGGTTGGAGAAAAGACGTGGTAGTAGTGAGATGCAAAAAAGGTAAGCCTTTTCAAGGGGAGTAGTGGGAACTGAGGTGGGGGTATGAATGGGGTAGGTAGGGTGGGATGGACGAGACTTCGTGAGACGTTGAAAGGTAGACCAAAATTTAGAAGGATCAGGTGTGTCATCCAGACGGGTACATGCATCGTTCCAGGATTTACGTTTAAAAGCACGGATATAAGATTTGGCATGACGGAGATGGCGACGATGTTGGCGGAGGGTGTCAGGGTCTCGGGTACGGAGATAGGCCCGATAATAGTCGTGGGCTATACGTAACAGGTTGAGGGCCTTAGGGGGTATAGGAGGTTTGGTAGGGTGGTAGGAATGGCGGGGAATATGAAGCCGGTCGGCAGTGAGAAGAACATGTTCAGTTTCGGAGATTAGTGAGAGAAGATTTGGGAGAGATGTCGGGGAGGTGTGAGGGGTGAGGAGATCAGTCACAGTAGCTCGGTAATCAGACCAGTTGGTCTTTGTAAAACGACGGGTAGGAGGGGGCCGGTATGGGGCATCTGGGCGGGGGAAAATGTGGGGTATCGAAACGAGATCTGGAACATGGTCACTACCGATGGAAGGAAGCATACGGACAAGGGGATGAGGGGTTAGGGTTGGGGACATGAGCATTACATCAGGGGTAGAGTTAGTTGAGGGAATTGTAGGTGAGGGAAAGGGAACGAGCACTCCACGGATACTGTGAAGAAGATTTTGGAAATTGGTGTGGTCTTGCACAGTGTAGGAGTTGGTATTGAGATCAGCTGCTAGAAAGTAATTGGGAAAGGTGCGATCAAGGTATTGGAGGAAAGCAATGGGGGATAGGGGTCCGTGGGGATAGATAGAGGGTAGCTACAGTGAACGTCTTAGAAGGGGCAAACATTTCAAGGATTAGGTACTCTGTGAAGTGATGAGGGAAGGTATAGAAGTGGCGTTTTACTGTAAGGTTGCGATGGACACCGACTGCAACCCCGCCCTCAAGCCGCGCTCCGTACGGCCGATCCACACGGTATACGACATACGGGGGAAGGCACAGTCGGTGGGAAGGACCAAGGAAGGTTTCATTAAGGATAAATATGTCCCGGGAGAGCTCTAAAAGGGAAAGTTCAAAGGTCGGCCGGTTGGAGGAAACAGAACGGATGTTGTCATAATATATTTTCAGCGACATGATTAAGACAAGAGAGGAACACTTGCTAGCGGGACGAATGCAAAATGCAACCTATTACCCGCGTAGGCTATATCTAAATGAGTGTTAAATATCAACCGGGCAGCCATTTGAACCTGGTTGAGTACAAGAGGACGGTGGAAAGGAAGACAGTTCTGCAGGACCATGGTAATAAAGCGAATGATGTTTTCGGTACTAGGAGTGGGGAGGGCGGAGGAGGGGGCTGGGGTAGGTAGGTCTTGGGAGACTACTGGTACGACGGTTTCGTGCAGGGTGGGAATAGGATCAGGTCGGCTTTTGCATTTAAAACTAAAGGCCCGATGAGGAAGGGAACAGTTGATACATTTAGGAGAAGTTCGGTTTTGGCACAAGGATGTAGGGTGTTCCTGACTGCAGATGCCACATACCTCAGCATGGACACAGGGTGCTCCCGGGGCGTGGTCATATCGCTGACACTTGTCGCATCGCATCCTCTGGGGGGCGGATGCACGGGATGGCTCCACTCGATGACGACGGGGCGTAGATGATGGCCCCATCGCGGAGGAGAGCGTCCAGAGACTCGGTGTCACGACTGAGGATCCGGACAAGTCAGGTTGGGCCAGTGTTGTTCCTTATCCTGGCGACACGGAAGATGGTCAGTCCTTGGAGGCCGAGCTGCTGGGCGACATCTTCTTCTGAATATTCCCGGTCGCCACCATAGGCGACGACCGAGAGGAGGGGGGTGGGGCGGGAAGGTGGGGGTTAGGACGAGAAGGCTGGAAGTTGGAAAGGTTTTTGGCACGGGTGCGAGGGCCGAACTGTGACAGGCCAATGGTGTTTGTCAGGTGCTGGTAGAAGGGCTTTGCAGTTTTGATATTATACCCTTCGCGGGTGCGCTGTAACTCCAGGCGGTAGGAGGCGAGATCAGGGGTGAAGGAGGAAATGATTGTGAAAAGGGTGCGGGGGTTTGCCTTAGCAAGGTCAATGTCGGTGAGCTTAACGACATAAAATGAAGGTGAGGGAAGAGGGTTTGGGTTTATAACACTTCGCTGACGAACTTGAGAACGAAGAGCTGGGTTCTGGGCTGCCACTGCGTATGAGCGAAGAGTTCCTGGCATATATGAAGCTGCGGGCATAGCCATTGGTGGTGGAAGGTTTGACAATTGAAGTGGTGCAAGTTGGCGATTATCAAAAGGCATGAACTCAATTCCACTCACCGAGGGCCCAGTTGGTTCTGCTGAGGTTGGAGCTGAAGATGATGTTGTATAGGTGGAGTCAGAAGAGATCTCCTCGCCACATTTGCGTTTGGCCTGTGATGTAGGGCTGTTTGCTGCATCTGTTGTAGTGCGAGAGCACTTTATCTGCTTAGTATCCATAGAATGTTGTGGCGTTGGTGGCGATTCGAATATACTCTGCGAGAGACGTCTCTGAGCTGTTTGCCGGGGTCCGACATGACGTATGGATTCTGTCTGGTATGTTCCGGTTGGTTGGAGAATGTTCTGGAAGGTTCTGGAAAATGTAGATGACGGCGCCGATGACCAGAGTTTCCTCGCTGAAAATGACTGATGAACGGAGAATTTCGAAGTACTTTGATGTATCGTGACGGTCCAGAGCACAGAATAGAAGAACACAGTGAGTGGAAAAATATCCTTATATATATATGTGCAGTCGTTTCATTCCGCCGCATGGCTATTGCCCCTGCGGCGGCGGGCCCCCTTAGACGGTTTCGCCGTCTCTTCGGGCCAACGGGTTAGGGTGTTCAGGAGAGGTGGAAATTTTGGTGATGGGTCGGTTTGGTTTTAGGATTTGGAAGAAAGTGTGTGAGAATTTTTGGTTGGGGCATTGCGGGGGAAATTTGGAGAAGGGTGCTGGGGGCGAAGTTTTGTTTTGAGAAGGGAGAGTTAGATGCAGGAAGGGGGATGTGGAGGAGAAGGGTGACTGTTTCATTGTGCGTATGTATAATTTTAAATGTCGGAAATTTTTATGAAACAAAGAAAACACGGAAACCACGGAAAAAAACTGTCGCAATTGCCAAAGCGACGAAGGAACTTCTATTGCTCGCTCTGAGATTAATATGAATGTTAAGTTTATTGGGGAAAAAGAAAAGGGGGGCTGTGTTTAAGTCCAGATCATAAGGTGATGTTTGTTTTTTATTATATATATATATATATATTATATGGTGATGAGAAGGGAGTATTGAAAGATGTGCGGTGAGATGAGAAGGGGAGTGTTATGGTAGTAAAGAGACAGGAAGAAAGAATTATATAGCTGGTAGTTTGAGGAAATGAAATGATGTCGATGAGAAGGGAGTAATGAATGATGTTTGTTGAGATGCGAGAGCGGTATTGGTGGAGCGAGAGAGAAAGAAGAGGAAAGCAGAAAGAAAGAAAGAAAGAAAGAAAGAAAGAAAAAATGCATAGCTGGTGATGTGAGGATGGTGGTGATTTAACAAGTTGAGATGGGGGGGGGGGGGTTGAAAGCGAATGAATTGAATGGGTAAATGAGGAGTGATGATGTGAACGATGTGAAATTTTACGGTGAATGTGTGTGAAGGTGAAGATGTTGAAGGTTTTTTTTTATTTTTTATTTTAATTAATTGATTATGTTGAGAAATATGGTTGTTGTCGCTATTTCGAAGCCGGCGAAGTTGCCGTCAGTGTCCAGAGGAGTGGCGTTGGTAAGAAAAATAATCGGAGACGAGGTTGTTAGTCGGGTGTTGGAAGAAGTGCCCTGAGGCTGTAGATGCCGAGCTTAGTTCGTACCGGGGCACGGAGCGGCTTGGTTAGGAGAGGGCACACAATGGGGTTGTTGGTTGCCTGCGCCCGTTTGAGGTAGCGGCGTTGAAGTAACTCGACGTATGTCGTTAGTGGAGGCAGTGGCATTCTGTCGACGAGGTCTGGTGTGCGGTAGGTGAATGGAAGTCGCATCGCAACGCGGACTAGGCGGCGTTCCATTGAGAGAAATGGTCGAAGGGGGCAGTCTGGGAATCCAGCCCACGCAGGATGGCCGTACACCAAAAATGTGCGTATGAGTACTTTGTAGGTATGGAGCAGTAGTTTCTCATTCAGTCCCCAGGTTGTTCCAGCCAGACGCCGGAGAAGATATGCCCGCTTTCGTGCCACAGGGAGTTTGGTTTTAAAGAAGGGGCGGAAGGTGAAAAATTGGTCGAAAAGGAGGCCGAGGTATCGTACGGTAGGGGTGGGGGCTAAGCGGCGGTGATGTAGGTGAAGAGTGAGATTCGCGGGATTGCGGGTTGGGGCGAGAGATCGCCTGCGTGGGCGGAATAGGATGGTCTGTGTTTTTTCTGAATTCAGGCGCAGATGCCATTTGCCACACCAGGAGGTGAAGAGATCGAGGTAGGGCTGGACGTGGGTGTTGATATGTTGAACAGTGGCAAACGGTGCGACGATAGCAGTGTCGTCGGCGAACTGTAGAAGTTGCATGGGAGGGGAGGGTTGGGGGATGCCAGCGACGAATAAGACGTAGAGAAGGGGGAAAAGGACGGAGCCCTGCGGGACGCCCTGTTCGAAGGGGATTGGGTGGGAGTAGTGGCCATTGATGGTGATGCTTGCGGTGCGGTTCCGGAGGAAGGTGTTTAGAAAGCGGATGTAGGTATGGGGGAGGTCGAAGTAATGTAGTTTGACGACTAGGGCGTCGTGCCAGACCGTGTCGAATGCTTTCTCGAAGTCGAAGGCGATAAATAAAGTAGGAGCTGGACGGTTGTAGTTTTCCGCTACCATGGCAGAGAGGCGGAAGAGTTGATCCTGCGCGGAGAAATGGGGTCTGAAGCCTCATTGTGAGAGGGGAAGGAGCTGGTGGTGACGGAGATGGGTGTGGATTCGTTTGGTGAGGATTTTCTCGAAGGTTTTCGAGAGGACAGCGCTGAGGCAGATGGGACGGTGAGAATCAGGGGAGGAGAGGGGCTTGTCAGGTTTAGGAAAGAGAAGCATCGTGGCATGGCGCCAGGGTGTGGGGTAGAACCCGGTGCGTAGTAGATGGTTGTAGAGATGAGTTAAGGCTGTGAGAAACGATGGAGGTGCCTCCTTAAGATGCCGGTAGCGATTGGAATCGGGACCAGGGGCGGTATTGGTCGTGCGTGAGAGAGCTATGGAAATGTCCAGTTCGGTGAAGGGACATCAAGAGGGTGCGGCGAGAAGGCGTGTGTGGTTGAAGGCTGAAGGTGTGGGCGTAGAGGCACTGTGGCGATGAATTCGTCTTCGTCGTATATAAATGTGGGGTGAGGTGCATCGCGGAAGACGCGAGCGAGTCTATTAGCAAATATGGTCAACTTGGCAGGATCGTCGGGTGGTGCGGTGTCGTTGTAGATGATGGGGTACGACATAGGAGTAGATTTACCCGTGAGGCAGTTGAGATGACGCCAGAACTTGGTGAGTGAGGGAGACACGCCGTTCTGCCTTGAGCAGGTCTTATGCCAAGTGAGCCTCTTATGGGCCTCGATGTAAGACTTTACTTGTCGTAGAGTCTGGCGGTGCTTTTGTAGGAAATAGCGATCCCTGGTGCGGAGAAATGTTGCGTGATAGGAGTGGGAAAGCGCGAGGAGGCGTCGGGCCTTAGGGGGGATGGGGGGTCGGGAAGGGGTGTATGGGGTAAGGGGAATATGACGCTGTGCCGCCTGTTGTAAGGTTTCTTGGAGATGTTTGGTGTATGCATCCACAGAGGATTGTGAGCTCAAGGGCTGAGTGTTGGTCTGCAACTGTTCGGAAATATAATTGCGGTAGGCCGGCCAGTTGGCCGCACAAAAGTTCTGTACCATCCGAGATGGTGGTGTTGGGGTGTTACGAGTGGGAACTTCGAACTGCAGAAGAACTGGGGCATGATCACCCCCGATGAGTGGAAGAACGGTGACATGCACCAAATGGAGTAGCGAGTTATGCGCTATTACGGCGTCAGGGGTAGTTTGGGAGGAGGGACGTGTGAGCTTAGGGAGGGGAACCAGCGAGGCGTTAATGTGGTTGAGATATATATCCAGACTGCGGAGTTCCCGGGCCGAGCGGTCGTGTAGGTTTAAGTCTGCCATTATGAGGAAATGAGGGAAGGTTTCGGCCACGTGTGCTATGAATACTTTAGGTAGGGGATGGCGAGGACGGGTGTAAATTGTGGCGAGATGGAGAACTCGGGATGGGAAGTAGACCGTGGCGATAAGGCTTTCCGGAAAATGAAGGGGGGGGGGATGTGGTGTCTGATGGGATAGCGTGGGAGGTAAGCTAGGGCGGATCCGCCTCGACCTAGGTTGTGTGGGCGATCAGCTCGAAGGAGAGTGTAGCCCGGGAGGAGTGCATGGTCAATTCCACGGAGGAAGGTCTCATTCAAGAGAGCGACGTCGATGTGATGAGTGGCGAGGGTATGGCTAAGTAGGGTACGACGTGCGTGAAATGAGCAGACATTATGAAAGAGTATGGAGATATGCCGTGGAGGTCGTTTGTCTTGTAGGTTGCGCTGCCATATGGGGGTTATACGGCGGTGACGCGGGGGTGGGGGAAGAAGGTGAAGTGGGCTAACGGCCCCGAGAATGATGGCTGGAAGCATACTCCGAATACCTTCTGAGCCGCCATCTGGAGTTGTGTAAGGATGAGTGGTCGTTGGTAGGGGAGGATGTTATGGATGGATACCACCATGAAGCGGATAAGGTCTTCTATGGAGGGGGAAGGGAACTGTGATTGCGCTTGAGGGGTGGGGGGATCTATGGACTTAATGGGTGCAACTGTTTCGGGGCGGTTGGGAATGGGAGCGGGTTTCGACTTACATTTGTGTGAATATGTGGGGTGCGCCTCGTGACATTGGTGGCAGCGAGATGGGAGGGCGGTGTAGGGACATTTGTTTGTGGTGTGAGATGGCTGGGAGCAGTGGCCACAGCGTGGGGAAGCACGACATTGCTCGGTGTTGTGGTCATTGTAAACCAAACTGCGGTTGCATCGCAAGGCTACTGGGGGGGGGGAGCTTTGGAAGGTTCCACACGATGGTGGTACCGGTAGAGGTAGACGCCATTTGTTAGAAGTCTGTCCACTTCCGCTTGGGTCACCAGGAGAATGCGAACCATCCACGTGGGACCGTCCGCATTCCTGATGCGAAATGCCTTACGTGCATCGATCTGCTCCAGGTGGAGTTCTTGCAAGACCGCCTCCTCGGTCAGATCGGGGTCGACGCCCCGAATCACGCACGAGAAGTGCGGGTTGCGTTGTGGAGGAGGAAGGGTAGGGGTTTTTGTCTGGCCCGGAGAGGTTCCGCGATCACCTGTGGGCCGAGTTGCTGCACCACTTCCGGGCTATGAAACACGGCGGCGGTGGCGTCGTCGTTCGTTTTCACGTAGACACCGTTCGTGGCTGCAGTGGCGGAGAAGTTGGAGTGCCCAAGTATGCGGCGAAGTGCATCCGTGAATTGGTACTTTGTGGAGAAGGTGTGACCACGGAACAGGAAGATATGTTTATATGGTGGCTCGGAGGCCTTGGAGGCGTATGTAGGTAACGACGGTGGAAGGGATGGTGGTGTAACTCTAGCGAGGGTAAAGTTGGGTACGGGTCCCGTGATGGGGAGTCGGGGGTCGTTGGGTGCAGGGAGAAAAGGAGTAGTGGGCGGCGGGCTACAATGGCGCCTGGAGGCGGTTTGAGATTCGTCCATTCCCTCATGGACCCGTTGACGAGAGCGGTGAGCCCCCCCCCCCTCTGTGTCTGAGGTGTCGGACCCTGGGCGTTTCTCGGAGCGGCTGGGAGTTTTAGGGACCAGCGGTGGGAGGTTCGGATGCGTCCCTAGGGTGGTTGAGGTAGCCGGGTTAATAGAAGTTGTTGTTTTAGGAATGGCACCTTTGGTGCTAGAAGAGGAGCGGGTGGGTGGTTGCTTAGGGGGAGGAGGGGTGGGTGGAGTGGTCTTGCCCTTGCCTTTGCCCATGGCGAAGGAGAATGTGGGTATTTATTGGTATAGTGGGTAAGGCCAGTGGCTATGCGACACACTGTATGTACAATGGAAGATGGAAAGAATAAAGGAGCGGGCGAAGCCGGTGGCCAGGCGTGGGGATGTATGAGGAATGATGTGGGTACCGTAGCGGGCGAAGCCGGTGACTAAGCGAGGCAAACGGCGTGACGAATGATATGGGGTTCGCTCCTTAAAAGAGCGGGCGAAGCCGGTGACTAACGATGGAATGAATGTGATGAATGTAGTGGGTAAAATGTATGAGAAAGTCAGGAGAGAATATCTCCAGACGAACAGTGTGGAATGGATGTATGAGTGTGTGAAATGAATGTGATGAATGTAGTGGGTAAAATGTATGATAAAGTCAAGAGAGGATATCTCCAGACGAACAGTGTAGAATGGATGTATGAGTATGTGAATGGAGTACGAATGGTGACGTCACGCGGCAGAGAATGAAATAAAGTTGAGAAGTACAGCTATGACAAGCGGTAGTCAGGTACGATAACCACTTCTATGCAGCACGAAGGTAGCTACGTACTGTGGACGCCGTGTAGTTTATGAGCCCCGCTCACAAGCAGTGCAGTATAACGTGCGACGTGAAGTTGGAGTATTGAGCTGTGCTGTAGATGCTAGTATGCCTGGCTATTGTGACGACTGAAGTGATGAGAGCCTGAGCGAAGTAATAACTACTTGCAGGCGATGAAATCGAATTAATGTTGAAAACCAAGTGAGCTATGATGAATGTAGTCAGATATTTTGTCGACAGCAAAAGGGCAGCCAGGCTCCAGCACGATGGGGGAAGTCACTCTGACGAGACTCAAGGTCAGGTGAGGTGATGACGTCAGACCGGCTTGAAGAATGTTGCTCTTGACGCACTGGATTTTCTTGAAGTATTTTAACGATGATATTTATGATGCGTTGTTCTCGATGGAGATTCGGGCAGAAATTCGTTCCGAATTCACTAGTAAGAGGAAGGTGGAAAATATTCTTACACTCTATTCAAGGTTATCAGGTACTTACTGCATATCAAAAGGCTGTACACTCGTGGTTAGACACTCTTTCTTGCTAAGGACCCCTATATTCCCTACACAAGGCTATACATGTTAGTTCTAAACACTTAGTAATTAATTGTATATTCAATTTATATAAAAAACTTATACACGCACGTTCTTCACGCTGTAAAACTTTGTTAAATAGCCACATGCGACACGCAAAGTATGTTTCCCCTATCTAGCGGTGACTATGAGCACTTACTGAACTACCTACATGCTACCTAGCGGCCGAAATCAACACTCACTGAACTCAGGCATATAATAATGAACATATTTGTTCATACGACTAACAAAACACACAGGGGTTTGCTTTATCGTTTAATACAAATATATCTTTGTTTAAATAATGTATCAAAAAAGTTAAATCACGCAATTGTATTGGCTCTTGTTGGCTTTTAATGGCTTTCTTGTTGGCTTTGTCGGCTCTTTGCTGGCTTTTGTCGGCTTTTGTGGGCTTTTGTATTAGCTCTCTCATATTTGCTCTTGCTTGTTTGTTTATTTGATCTTGGAAAGTATTTCAGCCCTTTTTATGGCAGCATAATGCTTACAGCCAAGTTTGTAAGCAACAACAACAACACATTAAAATTCCAAAAATCCAAAGTACTCTAAGGTTTATGATTGACTCTCAACTCTTACTCTTACCTCTATCCCAACGCCTAGTCAGAAACATTATATATTTAAATTTTTTCAAAAAGTTGAATTGGAAAAGTAGGCTATATGTTTAAACTAAAAATCCTAAAGTGTCATATCTTAACTCATACACCTACCTCTACACCACTTTCAGTCAAAAATAGTGTATTTTTCAATTTTTTCCTAAAAATATTGGGAAAGTAGGCTATATGTTTAAACTAAAAATCCTAAAAAAGTCATATCTTAACTCATACACTTACCTCTATTCCACTCTCAGTTCAAAAATAGTGTATTTTTCAATTTTTCCATAAAAACTATTGGGAAAGTAGGCTATATGTTTGAACAAAAATCCTAAAAACGTCATATGTGAACTCATACACCTACCTCTATACCACTTTCAGTTCAAAAACAGTGTATGTTTCCAATTTTTCCAAAAAATATTGAGAGAGTAGGCTATATTTTTAAACTAAAAATCCTAAAAAAGCCATATGTTAACTCCTACACCCACTTTAACCCCCAATCTCAAACCAAAAATAGTGCATTTTTCAAATTTTTCCAAAAAATATTTGGAAAGTAGGCTATATTTCCAAAATTAGCAATACAAATAAGTTTATTTGACATTAATTGTTGGTCCTTTCGCCCTCTACCCACAAACCAAGTTCCAAATCCCTAGAACAAAATCCACCAATAGCTCAATTGGTAAAGTAGGCGATTTTTCAAAAAAACAACATTCTAATAATTGTTCATGGCTTAAAAGAATGCTCTCTATGACCTTTATTTTTTATAAAAAAAAACTTTTTATTTTTGAGTTTTTTTTTAGAAAAAATTTATTTGTGAAATTCTTATACTTTGGAAACTAAAGAGTTTACAAAAAAGTTTGTTTGACATAAATCAATGGCCTTGATCCCCTCTAGCCCAAAAATAAATTTCAAGTCTCTAAGACCAAAACTGTGCAGTAGGGAGTAGTGGCAATCTTAACCAGTGACACAAACCGCTCGGCTACGCTGACCTATTATGTATATTTCGCGAAACCATGGGCATGCGACATGTCGTTGGACTCGGGCTGACGTGCTCTTTCCTACGGACCACTCATTATATTTTTCAATTTTTGTTTGTTTTTTGTTTTGTTTTTGAAAGTAGGCGATAGTTTAAAAACCAAACATAGTAGAACGTTGTGCAATAGTTCAAACGAAAGGTCTCTATGTCCTTTATTTTTATAATAAAACTTTTTTTATTTTTTATGTTTTTTTTTTGAAAACAGTCCTATTTTGAAATTCCTCTATTTTGGACTAGGAAGTTTACAAAAAAGTTTGTTTGTCGTAAATGAAAGGTCCCTACCCCCTCTACCCCCAAGTCAAGTTTTAAGTCTCTAGGACAAAAGCCAAAAAAAAAAATTATTTTCAAAGTAGGCTATATTTTTGGAACCAAACATTATAAAATGTGTTATATAGGCTTAAACTAAAGGTATGTATGTCTTTATTTTCTATAATAAAACTTTTTTATTTTTCGTGTATTTTTGAAAACAGTCCAATTTTGAAATTCTTATATTTTGGAAACCAGGAACTTTACAAAAAAGTTTGTTTGGTATAAATCAATGGTCTTTACTCTCTCTACCGGTTAACCAAGTCCCTGGTCTCTAGGACAAAAATGAAAAAAGTTCAATTTTGAAAGTATGCTATATTTGTAGAATCAAACATTTTAAATTCTGTTATATGGGCTTCAATAAATGTTCTCTATAGCCTTTATTTTTTATAATAAAACTTTTTATTTTATGAGTTTCTTTTAAAAAAGTCCAATTATCAAATTCCTATATTTTGTAAATTAAAAATTCTTCAAAAACGTTTATTTGACATAAATGAATAGTCCTTAACCCCTCTTCCCCCAAACCAAGTTTCAGGTCTCTAGGACTAAAACAAAAAATGATCAATTTTGAAAGTAGGTGATATTTTTGGAACCAAACTTCCTTAGGCTTAAAATAATTGTTTTTGTGTCCTTTATTTTTATAATAAAACTTTATATTTTTTCATTTTTTTCCAAAAAAGTCTAATTTTGAAATTGACTATATTTTGAAAACTATAAGTTTGACAAAAAAGTGTGTTTGACATAAATGAATGGTCCTTACGCCCTCTACCTCTAATACAAGTTTTAGGTCTCTAGGACAAAAACAAAAAACTATCAATTTTGAAAGTAGGTGATATTTTAGGAACCAAACTTCCTAAAAAGTGTTATATAGGCTTAAAATAATTGTTTTTGTGTCCTTTATTGTTATAATAAAATTTTATATTTTTTTTTCAATTTTTTCCAAAGAAGTCCAATTTTGAAATTGGCTATATTTTGAAAACTACAAGTTTGACAAAAAGGTGTGTTTGACATAAATTAATGGTCCTAACCCCCTCTAGCGCCAATGCAAGTTTTAGGCGTCTAGGACAAAAAATAAAAATCAATTTTGAAAGTAGGTGATATTTTTGGAACCAAACTTCTTAAAATGTGATATATAGGCTTAAAATAACTGTTTTTGTGTCCTTTATTGTTATAATAAAACTTTATATTTTTTCAATTTTTTCCAAAGAAGTCCAATTTTGAAATTGGCTATATTTTGAAAACTACAAGTTTAACAAAAAAGTGTGTTTCACATAAATTAATGGCCCTGAACCCCTCTACATTCATTCCAAGTTTCAGGTCTCTAGGACTAAAACTGTGCAGTAGTGTGGTAGTGGGGAAGCTGCTTACTAACTTATTGGACCCTCCTCGTATTTGCCCCGAACCTGATATCTCGCTAACCAATCATGGGATTTGAACATACAGGGTGTCCTATTACTATAGGCTCTGTATTTAATTAAAAGACCAAAACTAAAAGGTCATCGGCATGTAGTTTTGGTCTTTGAATTAAATAAAGAGGCTGTAGGAAAGTAGGGGGCATCAGTACGAGTGCTACGACACTCTGTATGCACAAATCCGACCATTGGTGAGCGAGATATCGTGTTTGGAGCCGCTACGAGGGTTGCTCAATAAGTTAGTTAATGGGCAGCTTCCACACTACCACACTACTGCACAGTTTTAGTCCTAGAGACCTGAAACTTGGTTTGAATGTAGAGGGGTTCAGGACCATTAATTTATGTGAAACACACTTTTTTGTCAACTTGTAGTTTTCAAAATATAGCCAATTTCAAAATTGGACTTCTTTGGAAAAAATTGAAAAAATATTACGTTTTATTATAACAATAAAGGACACAAAAACAGTTATTTTAAGCCTATATAACACTTTTTAGGAAGTTTGGTTCCAAAAATATCACCTACTTTCAAAATTGATAATTTTTGTTTTTTGTCCTAGACGTCTAAAACTTATATTGGCGGTAGAGGGGGTTAGTACCATTAATTTATGTCAAACACACTTTTTTTTGTCAAACTTGTAGTTTTATAAATATAGCCAATTTCAAAATTGGACTTCTTTGGAAAAAATTGAAAAAATATAAAATTTTATTATAACAATAAAGGACACAAAAACAATTATTTTAAGCCTATATAACACTTTTTAGGAAGTTAGGTTCCTAAAATATCACCTACTTTCAAAATTGATAATTTTTGGTTTTTGTCCTAGAGACCTAAAACTTCTATTAGAGGTAGAAGGCGTAAGGACCATTCATTTATGTCAAACACACTTTTTTTGTCAAACTTATAGTTTTCAAAATATAGTCAATTTCAAAATTAGACGTTTTTGGAAAAAAAATAAAAAAATATAAAGTTTTATTATAAAAATAAAGGACACAAAAACAATTATTTTAAGCCTAAGGAAGTTTGGTTCCAAAATTATCACCTTTCAAAATTGATCATTTTTTGTTTTAGTCCTAGAGACCTGAAACTTGGTTTGGGGGTAGAGGGGTTAAGGACTATTCATTTATGTCAAATAAACGTTTTTGTAGATTTTTTAATTTACAAAATATATGAATTTGAAAATTGGACTTTTTTTAAAAGAAACTCATAAAATAAAAAGTTTTATTATAAAAAATAAAGGCTATAGAGAACATTTATTGAAGCCCATATAACAGAATTTAAAATGTTTGATTCTACAAATATAGCATACTTTCAAAATTGAACTTTTTTCATTTTTGTCCTAGAGACCAGGGACTTGGTTAACCGGTAGAGAGAGTAAAGACCATTGATTTATACCAAACAATTTTTTTTGTAAAGTTCCTGGTTTCCAAAATATAAGAATTTCAAAATTGGACTGTTTTCAAAAATACACGAAAAATAAAAAAGTTTTATTATAGAAAATAAAGACATACAGACCTTTAGTTTAAGCCTATATAACACATTTTATAATGTTTGGTTCCAAAAATATAGCCTACTTTGAAAATACAATTTTTTTGGCTTTTGTCCTAGAGACTTAAAACTTGACTTGGGGGGTAGAAGGGGTAGGGACCTTTCATTTACGTCAAACAAACTTTTTTGTAAACTTCCTAGTCCAAAATAGAGGAATTTCAAAATAGGACTGTTTTCAAAAAAATATATAAAAAATAAAAAAAGTTTTATTATAAACAATAAAGGACATAGAGACCTTTCGTTTGAACTATTGCACAACGTTCTACTATGTTTGGTTTTCAAACTATCGCCTACTTTCAAAAACAAAACAAAAAACAAAACAAAAATTGAAAAATATAACGAGTGGTCCATAGGAAAGAGCACGTCAGCCCGAGTCCAACGACATGTCGCATGCCCATGGTTTCGCGAAATAAACATAAAAGGTCAGCGTAGCCGAGCGGTTTGTGTCACTGGTTAAGATTGCCACTACCCCCTACTGCACAGTTTTGGTCTTAGAGACTTGAAATTTATTTTTGGGCTAGAGGGGATCAAGGCCATTGATTTATGTCAAACAAACTTTTTTGTAAACTCTTTAGTTTCCAAAGTATAAGAATTTCACAAATGAATTTTTTCTTAAAAAAACTCAAAAATAAAAAGTTTTTTTAAATAAAAAATAAAGGTCATAGAGAGCATTCTTTTAAGCCATAGAACAATTATTAGAATGTTGTTTTTTTTTTTTTTAAATCGCCTACTTTACCATTTGAGCTATTGTTGGATTTTGTTCTAGGGATTTGGAACTTGGTTTGTGGGTAGAGGGCGAAAGGACCAACAATTAATGTCAAATAAACTTATTTGTATTGCTAATTTTGGAAATATAGCCTACTTTCCAAATATTTTTTGGAAAAATTTGAAAAATGCACTATTTTTGGATTGAGATTGGGGGTAAAAGTGGGTGTAGGAGTTAACATATAGCTTTTTTAGGATTTTTATTTTAAACATATAGCCTGCTCTCTCAATATTTTTTGGAAAAATTGGAAACATACACTGTTTTTGGACTGAAAGTGGTATAGAGGTAGGTGTATGAGTTCACATATGACGTTTTTAGGATTTTTGTTCAAACATATAGCCTACTTTCCCAATAGTTTTTTGGAAAAATTGAAAAATACACTATTTTTGAACTGAGAGTGGAATAGAGGTAAGTGTATGAGTTAAGATATGACTTTTTTATGATTTTTAGTTTAAACATATAGCCTACTTTCCCAATATTTTTAGGAAAAGTTTGAAAAATACACTGTTTTTGGACTGAGAGTGGTATAGAGGTAGGTGTATGAGTTAAGATATGACATTTTAGGATTTTTAGTTCAAACATTTAGCCTACTTTCACAATATTTTTTGGAAAAAATTGAAAAATACACTATTTTTGACTGAAAGTGGTGTAGAGGTAGGTGTATGAGTTAAGATATGACATTTTAGGATTTTTAGTTTAAACATATAGCCTACTTTTCCAATTCAACTTTTTGAAAAAATTTAAAAATATAATGTTTCTGACTAGGCGTTGGGATAGAGGTAAGAGTAAGAGTTGAGAGTCAATCATAAACCTTAGAGTACTTTGGATTTTTGGAATTTTAATGTGTTGTTGTTGTTGCTTACAAACTTGGCTGTAAGCATTATGCTGCCATAAAAAGGGCTGAAATACTTTCCAAGACCAAATAAACAAACAAGCAAGAGGAAATATGGGAGAGCTAATTCAAAAGCCCGCAAAAGCCGACAAAATCCAGCAAAGAGCCAACAAAGCCAACAAAAAAGCCTTTAAAAGCCAACAAGAGCCAATGCAATTGCGTCATTTAACTTTTTTGATACATTATTTAAACAAAGATATATTTGTATTAAACGATAAAGCAAACCCCTGTGTGTATTGTTAGTGGTATGAACAAATATGTTCATTATTATATGCCTGAGTTCAGTGAGTGTTGATTTCGGCCGCTAGGTAGCATGTAGGTAGTTCAGTAAGTGCTCATAGTCACCGCTAGATAGCGGAAACATACTTTGCGTGACGCATGTGGCTATTTAACAAAGTTTTACCGCGTGAAAAACGTGCGTGTATAAGTTTTTTTATATAAATTGAATATGCAATTAATTACTAAGTGTTTAGAACTAACATGTATAGCCTTGTGTAGGGAATATAGGGGTCCGTAGGAAGAAAGAGTGTCTAACCACGAGTGTACAGCCTTTTGATATGCAGTAAGTACCTGATAACCTTGAATAGAGTGTAAGAATATTTTCAGTTGACTACGACCTTTTACAGTGTTCACATTGTGAAAGACCTTCTCACCGACAAGTGTACAACCTTGTCATAAGTAGTAAGCGGCTGTGTCCCTTAACTTGGGGTATATTAGAGGACCCTTACCAAGAATATCAAAGTTGACTATTACCTCTCACGGTGTTCACATCGTAAAAGACTGTCAAAACAACAATTGTACAGCCTTGTACTTCACGGTAAGTAGCTGTTGGTCTTGACTTTGATATATTAGAGAACCCTTAGCAAGAATACAATCAGTTTACTACTACTTGTTACAGTGTTTACATCGTGAAAGACCGTCTCACTCTCCAGTCTACAGCCTTGTCATAGGCTGTAAAGAGCTGTTGGTGTAGACTAGGGTATATTAGAGGACCCTTAACAAGAATATCACCAGTTCACTACTACCTCTCACGGTGATCACATCGTGAAAGACCGTCTCACCGACCAACCTCTAGCCCTGTGATGCGCAGTAAGCAGCTGTTTGCAGAAATCAACATTCATGATGGATTAACCCATTCCTAGCTATATGTGTAAAGAGTGTGGAAAGACCTTTTTCGAGACTATCATAGGAAGCGACATGAAGTATCGTGTGGTGAATTCCATGAGTGCAGGACCTGTGGTAGTACATTCAACAATGTATACAACGGACGTCGGCATGACGAATGTTGTAATGTTGTGTCGGCAGCTAAAAGACAAAAAGCGGAGCCTACAAAACATTACACACTTTTATTGGTCCCAGACAAAATTGGACTTATTGAATATGAGACATCTTTTGAAGGTCGACTTAAATCCTATTTCATACGGTGCGATTCGTGTAAGGATTTAAATTCATACCTTAAATAGTCCAAACAGCAAATAATACAAGCTATGCAGAAAGAACTAGCAATGCACAAGTCGATAAAAGTTAATCTTGTAGATTCATTCATACGCCCACTAACGAAATTACAGATCGTGCTTTTAAACACGAAATCTGGCCCTACTTTTACTTTGATAAAGACGTAGTGGTTCTGTCCGGATGATGAACTTAGCAGAAGGAGGTCGCCATGGTCTTGCAGCTCTTGATCCACAACCTTTAGAGGGAACAATTTGTTGTCTTGTTCCAATCCAAATACATTAATAGATATATCGTTGGCTTTTTTCAAATTTGGGAATGTCAGCTAGCGATGTAGGAAATGATATTACAGAAAAATCATACTTGTTGTCCAGGACCTTGTATTTACTAATGCGTTGAGCCTCCTTTTTAACCAGTTTTGCTAAAATGGCATACATAAAACACTTTTCATCTTTCAAGTTTTCAGGATTAATGCAGGCTTTTCTTGCTTTTATAGCTGCTAGTAATGGAATATATGTGCTACCACGCAAGGGATTGTACTTATTTATTTTCAATCGTACTCCTTCCACTGCTAACAAAGCCCAATTACTGCCTTTAAGCTCAGATTCTTCCATTTCTGTAGTTAACTTTGTAAATTGTGTTTCCAAGAAACTACTTAAGTCTGTTTCCAAAAGTAGGGCCAGATTTCGTGTTTTAAAAGCATCAGACTACCCACCATGAACATAAGATATATACGTGTAAACGGTGTTTTACTCACTTTGATAATCAGTACGGGCAGCAAGGAATGGAAAACTTGAAAGAACATAGAGCTTTGTGTGTCCAGCATGACATTGCAAGGGTTGAAATGCCTATTAAAAACTCAATTGTGAAATTCTTAAATGTGGAAAAAAATGCTTAGAATACCTTACGTTATCTATGCAGATTTTGAAAGTATACTGTTACCATATTAAACATGTCTACCCAATCCTGAGGCAAGTTATACAGTGCCATACCAGAGTCATGTTCCTAAGAGCTTTGGTATATATGTTAAACCCTCACCTGCTGTGGAACACATAAAGGCAAACCTTCCAAGCCAACCTCTTATCTATCGTGGACCTGACGCTGCAGAAAAGTTTATGGACTCTTTGATCTCAATAGCTAATGAAATCGATCGCCTTTACAGCTTAAATGTTCCAAAGGCCTTAACTCAGGATCAAGAAGCGGAGTTCCTATGTTCTGAAACCTGTTATTTGTGTCATAAAACATTTACCAAAGAGGACTGGAAAGTACGAGACCACTGCCATATTACAGGAGAATACCGAGGAAGTGCTCATAATAACTGTAATTTGAGGTGTAAAACACGCAACCCCGTTCCTGTATGTCTACATAATATGAGTGGCTACGACGCAAATTTCATTGTAAAGCAATTGGGATGTACTACTGAGAGAGTGGATGTTATCGCTAACTCCAAAGAAAAGTACATTTCCTTCACCAAATATGTAGGAAATGTTAAGCTTCGATTTGTGGACACGTTTCGGTTTATGCCAAGTAGTTTGGAAAACTTAGTTTCCAACTTAACATCATACCCTGAAACAGACAAGTACTTTGGGAAAGAAAATGCAACGCTCATGACTCGTAAAGGGGTATTTTGTTATGATTACATTGATTCATGGGAAAAGTTAAGTGAACCGTGTTTACCTCCAAAAGAGGCATTCTTTAACAAATTAAGTCAAGAAGATATTAGTCAAGAAGACTATGAACATGCCAAAAATGTGTGGAATCAGTTCAACATTAAAACTCTAGGGGAATATAGTGACCTCTACCTAACTTCAGATGTTCTCCTTCTTGCAGACAGCTTTGAAACGTTTCGAAACAAAACACTAGAAACACACCGAGTGGATGCTGCACACTTTTTTACTTCACCTGGTTTAAGTTTCGAGGCAATGCTCCTTTACACTGGCATTGAACTGGAATTGCTACAGGACTACGATCAGATTCTTTTAATCGAGTCTGGAATACGTGGAGGCATATGCCAAGTGTCTCATCGGTATGCTAAAGCTACCAATAAATACATGGAAACCTATGATTCTGAGAAACCATCGCAGTTTATTACCTATGATGATGCCAACAACCAATACGGGTGGTCTATGTGTCACTCTCTTCCTTATGGTGGATTTCAGTGGGTTTCTCCAGATACTGTTGATCTAGAAAAACTAAAGGAAGACGATCCTGTGGGATACATTCTAGACGTTGATGTTGATTGCCCATGTGACCTTCATGATCTACACAACGATTTACCTTTCCTACCAGAGTGTACGAAACCTAAGGATTCGTCTCTGAAAAAACTAATTCCTCATCTTGGAAATCGAAGGCGGTACGTTGTTCACTACATGGCACTTAAACAGGCTCTAGATCATGGGCTAAAATTGATAAAAATTCATCGTGTGTTAAAGTTTAAACAAAGACCTTGGCTAAAGGCATACGTTGATTTTAATAACAACCTTCGAAAACAAGCCAAAAATGATTTTGAGAAAAATCTGTACAAATTATTTAACAATGCTTGTGACTGACAGCAAAAAGCAGAAAAGCTAATAGCAAAGCCTACATTTATGGACAGAACAATTTATGGTCCTAACCTAGCTGCTTTCCACATGGCTAAACGAAACATTGTATTCAATAAACCTATATATATTGGAATGTGTATACTGGATATTTCAAAAACTCTCATGTATTCCCACCACTATGATGTCCTGCTACCCTATTATGGGATGGACAATCTTTAACTTATGTATATGGATACCGACTCGTTCATTTATTTGGTTAGCACCCAAGATGTTATCAAGACAAGTTGGATTTCCTAGAACACCTGGACACATCTGATTATCCTACTAATCACATATGTTACTCTACATCAAACAAGAAAACGTTGGGGAAATTTAAAGACGAGGCTTGTGGACAAATTATTAAAGCATTTGTTGGGCTTAGAGCTAAAATGCATGATTTAGACATAAATGGTAAAGAAATCAAAAAGATTAAAGGTATTAGCAGAGGTGTTGTCAAAAATTGTATAAGCTTTCAAGATTATAAGGATTGTGTCATGAAAAACAATGTAAAAAGAATACCAATCAACATTATCGCTTCTAAACAACATGACATATCATCTATAAGACTAAACAAAATTGCTTTGTGTTCTGGTGATGATAAAAGAGTAATTGATTCGAATGGTATAGGTACACATGCCTATGGTCATTACTCAATCATTGACCATGCTTAAAGAGTTAAGTTTTGAATATCAAAATCCTCTATCTGTATATAGCAAATACATGAAACAAACAATTTAAAAACAATAGCACTACAAAAATAAAAAAGCAAATAAAAGAAAGAAAATGGTTCATATTTAACAATTAAAAACTAAAAAAATTAAACCAACTCTACAATTTATGACAAAAAAGACAATGTGTTATGTGTAAATAGTGTAAATATATTTAAAATGAATAAAAATATTGTATGAACACTGCTTGGGCATTTTTAATTACTACCCACCTCTTTTCACTCTTAATGCAAAATGAACTTTGTACATGGACTAAATCAAAAACATGTAAACAACAAAATTGGTAAATCCATGTTTCCATATTGAAAAAATTGAAAATCCATGTTTCCATATCATGAAATTCGAATACTTAAAACTAACATTTTTTGAAACTGAAATGGGAAATTGGGAAATTGACAAATGTGTAAACAACAAAATAAAAATAAAATAAAATGAATAAAAGCTTTTACTTTTTAAAACTTAACTGACTTTGTAATCCTAAGCTGGTTGTGCGTAGCGAACATCTTGCACAGTAGTCACAGTGCAAGTGTTAGCTTTACCTTACTCTCTATAAGACTAGCATTAAGATAGTTGTGTGTGACCTTATATACTTTGGGTGTGTTGATTAGCCTTTGTCCTAGCTTTAAAGGCTAGGTTAGGTAAAGTTAGGTTAGGTAGAGTTAGGTGAGGACATGTTTGGTTAGGTAAACTAAGGTTAGGTTAGGTATGTGACCTTGTAGTTTACTCTTTTCGGAAAATCTAAAATGCAAAATCTAAAATTAAAAAATGTACAATCAAAACACTAAAATCTAAAATCTAAAATGTAAAATGTTAAATCTAAAAAATGTAAAATCAAAATCTAAAAATCTAAAAACTAAAATGAAAAAATCAAAAATGTATAATCAAAAATGTAAAAAATAGAAAATCTTACAGGTATTAATTTAAATCTTAAAATGAGGTTTTTGGGGGTGAGGTTATGTTAGGTTAGGTAAATTTAGGTTAGGTTATAACTAAGTGTATTATTTGTGGTCTCACATTTGCTCTTACTTTTTTGCTGACACTTTTTGTTCTTACTTTTTACTCTCACTTTTTTTGCAAGCACTTTTTGCTCTGATATTTCCTCTTACTTTGAAGTTAGGTTAGGTTAGGTTGGGTTAGGTTAGGTAAAGTTAGGTTAGGTTATAACTAAGTTTATTATTTGTGCTGTCACATTTTCTCACACTTTATGCATATATATTTGCTCCCACTTTATGCCTATATATTTGCTCCCACTTTTTTTTGCTCCCACATTTTGCTCACACTTTTTGCTCCCCACTTTTTGCTCCCACTTTGAAGTTAGGTTAGGTTAGGTTAGGTTAGGATAGGTTAGGTGAGGTTAAATAAAGTTGGTTAGGCTGAATGGCAGAGGTATGAATTAAGACCCGCCTTTTCTTTCTGTTGCCTTACAAGACTGAGTGTACCCCGTTCCACTCGTGAGACCAGAAATTAAATTTCTTGTCAGAGCCAGGAATCGAACCCGGGCCTCCGCGGTGACATTCAAGATTACTAGCCACTACACCAAGTGGTTGACAATATAAAGCTGGTCTGGATTGCACATGATCAATCAATAATTACCTAATAATAATAATAATAAAAATAATAATAATAATAAATATTCCATTTAGCAACTACACGGCAGACCTCTCTGTGTGACGTCATTCACGGTCTAATGGCGCAGCGGCCATCTTGCCCATTAGCCACTGCGCCAGCTCTGACTGACCCCTCCATAAGAATAACATAGGGCTGGTTGCGCGCGGCGGCCATCTTGCCCATTAGCCCCTGCGCCAGAACCGCCTTATTTATCCTACTTGCGTTGCAATGCCAATCAAAGAAAGTGTTGGCGTTGTAACTTTGTTTGTTGAAGTGCTTTTGGATTCCCAATATTTTTTTCTTTTTCCGTTAACCACCTCTAAACTATTGTAAATTTGATTTACTATCTCAAAAGAAATCATGGGAGCGTGCTCAACAACTCACCTAAGTTTTATAGCAATGAAATGAATGGTATACGAACGCACACGGGACTTTGTTGAAACGATTCGAGCGCCGTCACCCATTTGTTGAATATACTCGTACTCTACCTATTGTAAGATGGATTTACTAAGTAGAAAACCTTTCCTGGCGTGTACAAAACAACTCATGAAAGTTTCATCGCAATCGGATGAATGGCATATGAACGAATACGGGATTTTGTTTAAACGATTCGCGCGGCGTCACTCATTTGATGAATCTACTTGTGCGCCTCCCATTGAAAATCAGATTTACTAATTCATACACCTTCGCAGGACTGTACTCAACTCACCAAAGTTTTATCATAATCGGATGAATGGTATATGAACGCATATGGGACTTGGTTGAAACGATTCATGCGCTGTCGCTCATTAATTTTATCTACTCGTGCGCTACCAATTGTAAAATGGATTTAATAAATCAGAAATCTGTGCGGGAGTGGAAACAACATTTCTCCAAATTTCATTGCAATCGCCTGAATGGTATATGAACGCATACAGATTTTTTTTAAAGCGATACGCGCGCCGTTACTCATTTTTTGAATCTGCTCGTGCGCTACCTATTGTAAAAAGGATTTACTAAGGCAGAAACCTTTCCTGGAGTGTGACCAACAATTCAACCAAAGTTTCATAGCAATCGGATGAATGGTATATGAACGCATACGGGACTTTGTTTAAGCGATTCGCGTGCCGTCGCTCATTTGTTGAATCTACTTGTGCGATACCTATTGTAAAGTGGATGTACTAAGCCAGAAACCTTCCCTGAAGTGTACACAACATCTCACCAGGGACGTAGCTACAATGGGGCAAGCGGGGCACCGCCCCGGGGCCCCCGAGGTCAGGGGGCCCCCAAACCCTAAAAGAAAAAATATAAATAAGTAATAAATAAAAGTTGTACCGTACTAGAAAACATATTTGAGAATTCAATTTAGATCGGGGGTCCCGATTGCATGGAACTACGCGTCTAAACTTGTGTTTAGAAACTAGTCACGTTCAGTGCAATCTGTATGTAAGATATATCCATCCATTTGTGTGGTATTCTATGAGTATTTTTTGATAGCCGGGCGCCCGACCCATGCGCCGGACAGACAATGCATTGTTCCCCATTCAGCGCATGACCATGGGTCATCGTACCAACCCTTCCCCCTCCACTGCGACATCACACCACAGCAATGCACAGTAGCAGAGTAGTAGCAGTAGTGTAGTTGGTACGTCGCCACAGTGGTTCCCGGTTAAGTGGCTGAACTTAAGTTGTGGCTTGCATTGTGCTATTTTTTAACGACGCTTTGAAATGTATGGTACTTATGAAAGTTGAGCTAAAAAAAGAAAGATAAAGGAAAAAAAGAGGAGACGGTTCGTACTTGTACTAAATCGTTAACTGCATGGTTACATCCTCAAACTCAATCGGGTTAAAGTACGCTTCGGTGCAGAAACAAGGTCAAAACGAAGAAAATGAAAATAATGAAGGTAAGAAGAAACCAAGCTTAGCTATATTGTAAAAGTTGTTAAGCAAAGTAAAATTATTGTTATTAAGAGTTCCATTAACAATTCGGTCAGGACGTAATATTTTATAACAAACTAATATCATATTTCGTTAATATTATAAAAAGTATAGAATGTGTGATAAAAACAAACAATGAAGCGGTTTGCGAATTGCGACGGTTGATTCACTTCATTTGGACTGAGCACATTTTGTTGTTTTTCACTTCACATTAAAATCACACTGTATCGGGTATACAGTATGCATCGTTTCAACGGACGACTATCATTGGTGACACAGTTTTTTTGTCCCGTTAACCAACCAATAATCAGTTAGTTGGCTTAGTTCAACAGTTAGTTGAATCTGTTTCCACAAATAAAACAATGCAATCAACTATAAACCACTACACTAAATTTTATTTCTCAATATTATTCACTATATATTTTTTTCAGATGTTGACGCTCATCAACAGTTTGAAGTACATTAAAACGATGTTCCGTTCATTCATAGTGGCCTTTCATGTCCTGATCAGCCAGTCGATAATAACAATGACGCAGTAGGCTTGGCTTAAACTGGACACGCTGAAAATTATGTTTTGCAAGACAAAAATGAATTTCCTAGTCCCGTCAATAATCCAGAAATGAAAAGGTTAATCATAGCATCAGGACTTTGTCAAACGCGTGGTCCCTTTCCAAATCAGCCCGATGGACGAGAAAGAAAAAGATCATTTTCAACTAATTACTACAGTTATATAACAGGTTAGTAGTGGTTTTGTGAGAGTTCAAAACCCACCTCCTCCACACCCTCCACACGAGATGGCGGCGGCGTGATATCTCTCGAACGCATGGTCGGATTTGGTCAAATGAGGTGTCATTGAATTCGGGCTGATACCCCCTTTCCAATGGACAACATATTTCAACCCCAAAATAAACCCTACCCCTACTAGGGGGTGAAATTGTATTTTTTTTAGAAAATCTCGCTTTCCAAGTGCAACATGTGAGAGTTTGAATGGAATTAAACGTTGTTTCGCAAACCAATAATCAAAGAGGGGCATGTTAGGCCTTGAGGTGAGGGCCCCTGTCATTGTTGACGAGTCCCTGTGGATGGGTCCTTGTTGACAGGTCATTGTTGACAGGTCATTGTTGGCGGGTCATTGTTGACAGGTCCTTGTGGACAAATCCTTGTGGACAAGTCCTTGTGGACAAGTCCTTGTGGACGAGTCCTTGTGGATGAGTCCCTTTGGCCTGGTTCCTACGGACTAGCCCATGCATTTATTTAAATTATGTCAAAGGGCCTAACTACATTTTGCGTGTAAAGCAGTGTGTTGAACTGACGTTGTTCACTAATCCCCCACTACTATAATGTGATAACGATATGAAAGGAAAGTGACGAAATACATGTGAACAGACAAGGGATCTAACTTGGTGGATGGATGTGTTCTAACGAGTCATTTGTAGTTGAAAGAGAATAATACGTGTTCTTAAGATGTTAAAACTGTGGAGATGGTACGTGCAGTAAGACATCTTGTGATTTCCTGTGTCATATTAGAGACATGGCAGAGAGCGCGCAGATCTGTTGCTATGACTAACGCTGCAGTAATTTGAAACCGCAAGTGTTCATGAAGACAATGGGTGATGATCATGCAAAGTTAGCAGTTATTGGATATTACACAGGTGTTCCTTCCGGTGTCATGTTGCTGACATGGCAGAGAGCGCACACTGCTGTTACTATGACTGACGCTGCAGTAATTTGAAACCGCAGGTGTTGATCAAGACTATGGGTGATGATCATGCAAAGTCAGCAGTCATTGGATACCACACAGGTGTTCCTAGTGTACTTTGAACTCTCAGCTGTATTGGGAAAGGAATTGCAATGATCTGCAAAAAACTGCTGACACGAGCGATGAGAGTTTATATAAGAGAGGTGTCATATATTTCCCTACTGTCAGACTTTATTACTCGCATTGAGTGAACAGTGCTCTATTACTGCTCAAGAGTTGAAAAAAGCCTTTTTGGTAGAAAATCAATAAATTATTTTGCAAGGTAAGTACTTATTATTAATGGATTGTAGTCTTTTATTACTAATTGATGTTGAACTTATTGATTGGAATGTATTTATTGATTGATTGATTTGTTTACAGATAATTGGGTAACTGTAGGTTACCAGATTCCTACAATCTGTTCATTCAGTGGCAGCAGTTGATAAATTATAAAAAGGTAAGTGCCCCTCTAGTAACTTTTAAACAGTTAGAGTGATATTTTCCAATGTTCACTACTACATGTCAGTGAAAATGGTATATTTGGCAGTCAAAAGTTGGAACTACTTGACCATGGTGTGTAAAGCTAATTTTGTACGTCAGATTTTGATTACCGCTGTATTAAGTCTGAATGTTCATTGCTAGGTGTCAGTGACAGAGGGAATATTTAAAGACTTAACCTCAGTTCACCTATCATAACCTAACTTTACCTAACTTAACCTTGTCACGTGACATGTTTTACAAGTTTAGACTTGCTTTATGACTGGCTATGACGTCACACTTAGCTCACTTAACTGGTGGCTGCTGGTTTCTATCACGTGACATGTTTTACAAGTTTAGACTTGTTTTAAGACTGGCTATGACGTCACACTTAGCTCACTTAACTGGCGATCGCTGGTTTCTATCACGTGACATGTTCTACAAGTTTAGACTTGTTTTAAGACTGGCTATGACGTCACACTTAGCTCACTTAACTGGCGACCACTGGTTTCTACCACTCTATCAAGTTCCAGTGTGTCAGTGTCAGTGGTATATAGTAACCCCCAGTTAGAACTACATGAAGTTAGACATGCTAGGAGTTCACAGATGATCGATTTAAATACCCTGCTATAACCATTGACTGGAATGTAATTAAACTATTTATATTGTACTTTGTTTTATCATTTATTAACATTTATGATTTCTTTCTTTTTTTTTAGGTAATATCGAAAGTGATCATCATGTTAAAGTGTGGTGACTGTAAGAAACAGTTCTCAAGACTTGACAACCTTTAACGACACGCAAATGCTAAACATGACATTAAAATGTTTGTGTGCAGTCATTGTGCTACCATATTTAACAGACGAGATAATCTTGCACGTCATGTAAATTTAATGCATGTTAGTTCAGCACCATTTTCATGTTCAGTTTGCGAACTTGTTTTTTCCAAAATGCTAAAACAATATTCCGAAAAGAAAAAAAGATATTGCAGCTCAAGATAGTGGATTGTTTGTTAAAAAGCATTTATCATCTCCTCAGAAAGTCGTGTTAGGACAGTTGTTAATGTCTGAAAAACTCCCAACACTATCAAAGTCAGCACAGACTGTGCAAAGTGTGGTATTGCAAAAGGATCAAAAAGGACTATATAGTAATAATAATGATGATTATAATGCTAATGATAATGCCTATGATGATAATGATGAAGATGATAATAATGATGATAATGCTAATGCTTTGTTTACCACTAAAATCATTTGTTAAATTTATTTACTGGAACAATCCCAGTAAGCTAATCCAGCGGTTTCAGCACTTGCATGCCTGTATACAGGCTCAGACCTCATTGTAATGAGTGCTATAAAAGGAAAGTTAATGATAAGTGGACATGAACAATGAAAAGGATTCAGGAATTGGTATTTCTTTGTTTTCTATTTTGTAAAGCCCTATTTGTAGTGAAATAAAAACAAGGTTTACCAGATCACAATGTATTTTAATTGTAAAAATGGTGATAGCCATTTCATATTTTTCACACATGGATATTTATAATTTCCACTTTACATTTTTTACATTCCTCTTGTTTAGTTCACACATTCTGTACATTTTTTAAAATCTTTTTCGTAATATAAAAAAGCAAACATTTTACACTAAAATGTATTACTTATCTTCATTTTCATTTTTTCACACATGAATATTTACAATTTCCACTTTACATTTTTTTACATTCGCCTTGTTTAGTTCACACATTCTGTACATTTTGTTGTTGTTGTGAAATAAAATAAGGTTCACCAGATCACTATATCTTTTAATTTAAAAAATGGTGATAGCCATTTCATTTTTTTCACACATGGATATTTACAATTTCCACTTTACATTTTTTACATTCCTCTTGTTTAGTTCACACATTCTGTACATTTTTTAAAATATTTTTCGTAATATAAAAAAGCAACATTTTACACTAAAATGTATTACTTATCTTATTTTTACTAAACTACAGTAGCCTAACATTATACATTCTACTTACAGTTTTTACAAAACATATTACAATATAAAACACACTACAAATATTACAATATAGTGATCATTAGACTAAAGTAAAGTAATAGTCGTCAATGCGACTGTTTCCCCAAGCAAGAGTATCAAATGTGTTGGGTATAATGAATCGTTTGTTGTCTTCATTACTTAAAGCAACTTTGTTCAGCAAATTGGTATGTAGCTGATGATTTTTACTTCTAAATACACACGTTTTCTTATATAATACAGGTGGGTTACTAACTATACAGTTTTTATAATCACTTATATCTAACTCTTTACTAACAACATTCTTTTTCACTCCTTTTAATTTTTTTACTACTACATCATCAATTGTCATATAGCTGTATGATTTAGATTTTGTGCCTACAAAGGTGTCTATAATAACACCAGCACATTCATCCTTAAATTTCCCAAGAACCTTTTTGTTTACTAGAGGCAAATGGTAAATATTATCCTCGGGGTAGTCACTTGTATCAAACCTATTTAGCTCAGTTTTGATATCCTCATAAAAATCATCAGTTTTAAACTCATAAATAAAAGAATCTGTGTCTGTGTTGAGTAATTTAGCATTATCAAGATAGTTTTTCTTTATATAATCATAGTGAAATTCATACATAAGTTTTTTTGACAATTCCAGAATGGTGTAACCCACATATATGGGTTTGTTGTAAGTTACTTTAAGACGATTCATTTGTATTACAACTAAATCCTCATGAATAATTGAACAGCTATGAAAGTTAGGCTTGCTTATTAATTTGCTCGCACCATACCTTTTACCATCATTCTCCCACTTTGTTATCAGCTTTACATCAACTCGTTTATCAACATTCTCCATAGTCTTTCCAAAACACTATTATTCATGAGTTTATAAAAATCTTTTTCAAACGCGTTTGTTGACTGTGTTCTTAAATTATTGTTTAGATCAATATACGGTTTGAGCCATGCTGACTGATGAAATTGCAATACGCGATGAATTTTAGTTAATTTCAATCCATGCTGTAGACACTGTTTCAAGTTTTGACAATGTATTACATATTTACATTTATCATTTACATTAGCAATTAACATTTTTGTTCGTGATGTGATGTATGGAGATTTCATATTCTCAGGACAAAATGGTAAATCATTATGATCACCATGTACCTCTTTAGGGTACTCAAGATTTACCTCTAAAATATATCCTTTATCATCGTTATCATTAAGAGTGTCAACATGTAAGACATCAATTTCAGGTTGTATCAGCCAGCGAAAATCTTTCAGTGGTAGATATTGACTCATAGCCCAACCATATTGGTTATTTGCATCGAGGTAAACAATATACTTTGACTCTTCACAAGGGTTGTAGCTAGGCATGTATTTATTATTCGCTTTAGAGTACCGCCCACTACATTGGCTTAATCCACCTCGAATTGATGATTTTATAAAATTGATCATGTCTATATCAGTCATTAATTTTAAATTTACTTTCGTTTTTTTTTCAACATTGAACTGAAACTTAACCCAGGAGCAGTGAAATACTGACAAGGATCAAGGTCATAAGTTTTCATACAAACATTCCGAAAATTTTCAAAAACATCTGCTAATAATAACACATCTGTCTTCAAATATATGTCTGAAAATTCTCCTAAAGTTTGAATGTGGAACTGTGTCCATACACGTTGTGCATGTAAATATTCCTGATCACTGATATGACTTGTGTTTAAGGAACTGTAAAATGCATCTTTCGGTGGTAAAGAACGCTCCTCAAGACGTTCCACACAGTTAATATATTCATAAGGGAATATACCCTTTTGACGAATCAAATTAAAATCATCTTCTTTAGGAAAGACACGTTGAATTTCATGAAACTGATTTTAAATTACTAGCCAGCTTATCAAGACTACTTGACATAAAGCGGAATGAATCTAAAAATCTCAGTTTTATAGTTTTCTTATTGTCAGTTTTGATGTATTTTGTGAACGATATGTATTGTTCCTTATTGTTTGCAATCACATCAATTTTCACATCTGAAGCTCCAAATTCTTTAACGATAAAGTGGTTATCGAATTTGCTACCGTTATGTAGAATGACCGGAATGAATTTACTAACTCTATAATTTAAATTACATTCTTGGTGAGCAGCACCACGGTATTTTCCTGTTAAATTGTCATGATCGCGAACCCTGTCTGTATATAAACATTCACCACATATAAAACAATTAGTTTCAGTTTCAAAATTCATTTGCTCTGATGAAGTTAGTGGTTCCATTGGAATGATCGTATTTAAATAGAGGATATACGGATGGTATCTTTCTCAAGCCTTTCCATAAAAACTTTAGGTGCATCAGGTCCTCTATAGAGCTCAAACTTATTTAAAGAGTCATTATAACTACATTTAATATAATATGCAAAGCTAAAATGCTCATGAATGTGAGTAGTGTTGGTGAAAGGTTGGGCTGGATTCGATGAACATGTATTAAATGGTTTTAGCAAAGCCTCGAAGTCAGCATATATAACAAATGGTACTCGAAGCTGTTTCTCATAATCCTTAAATTTTAAAATGTTATTTCTAGGAGTAGGTAATTCCGTACAAACATGATTACATCCCCATTTTTGATGTTGAGTAAGTTGATCCTCTTTTTGGAAATGTAGTCAACAACATCACACAACCACTTTTTACCATTGTGTTTTGAAACCTGACTACTGACAAGTCTACTTAAATGTTTTATCCAACAATAGTGGGCGTTTTCACCTTCAGTTATGTATAGTTAATTTACATGAGCATCCTTTTTTTCTGAGTATAATATAGAGGACCTACTATTCTCTTTTTTTCAATTTCATAAACATTATTACTTACATTGTTCAGCTCTTCAAAACGTTGAATGTCTTTTATCGCCATAGGAAATTCTATTTCTTTTAAACCTAACACTGAAGAATAGTGAGGATGAGATGTTGTTCTCTCCACATGCCCCACTGCTGGATGGAGAGCTGAGGTTACAGCCCACGCAAGACATGCGTCATCATTATTCAAAACGTTCACAACAGCTCTCTTTCGTTTGACCCATCCTGGCAAATCAATGTATGATGACGCTCGAAGGGGGTTATATTTATTCATGTTGGTTTCTAAATAAAGTACTTCAACCAACACCCAGCCTGACTCCCTTTCCTGGAACTCTTCACTCTTCACGATGATAGCACTTGAAATGTCTCGGTACATATCACTAATATTAGTTGATTCGCTAACAATTATGTTTTTGTATTAAAAGATTTGATATCCATAATTTCACCTTCGCTCCCTTTTTTTACATAGAGTCCAAAAAGTTCAAAATTCATTTTGATTGTTTTATGCTCTACTAAAACATTTTCTACTAAGCCAAACACAGTAGGTTTTCTGTAAAAATGTTTCAATACCTTGAGTTTTTTCTTCACTATAAAGTCTGTAAGTAGTAATTCGACTTTTAAATGCACTACCAATTTGTTGAATATTTCCAGATTTTTTTTCATGGCAAGCGTTGTTTTTATGATTAATACTGCGTAAATACCATTGAATGATTGATAAAGGTATATCAATATTACATACGTCACAATGTGTTATCAAAGGTTCACCATTCTTCTTTCTTTTTGTTGCACAACTATTTTCACAATCTTGAGAACGTTTACGCTTTTGAGCATCACATTCATTTAAAGGTTCCGTGCTAGTTGATGGTTTTACAGTTTTTAATACCTGTTGTTCACCATGCACTTCAACCATGTGGGATTGATATCGCTTTACAACAGAAAAACCAAGTTCGCAAACTTAACATGAAAAAGGTGCTGAACTGACATGCATTAAATTTACATGACGTGCAAGACTATCTTGTCTGTTAAATGTGGTAGCACAATGACTGCACACAAACATTCTAATGTCATGTTTAGCATTTGCGTGTCGTTAAAGGTTGTCAAGTCTTGAGAACTGTTTCTTACAGTCACCACACTTGAACATGATGATCACTTTCGATATTACCTGTCTGTCTGTTATGTAGTCAACCCGAAGGCTGGTTGGATCCTCAAAAAGTGACACCATAGGTTATGTGGGTTGAAACCCACAGAAACCAAAGGGAGCACTATAATGAGGCGTACTAGGCAAGGTGAGGAGTGAGGTAGTTTGCCATTGCTTTCCTCACCGAGTCGGTACAGCAGTACCAACCCTACGAGTAGAACCTTTCACAGCATCCATAGACACTAGTATGCCCGGAATGGCATTACTCAGCACCACTCATACCCCAGTAGCTTCCATATAATCACAGCCATGAGTGAGACTGAGACATCGGTGAAAAGCCACATTTTACTCTAACCTGTACCAACAGACAAACGTAAACAGGTAGGTTATACAAATTCTTGATGACCATTAGCTAGGTATAGCATAGAAAAACATTGGAATACGTGGCGAAGTTATGTTGAAAATGTATCTGTTTTGAATTTGCGAATATTTTTTTATGTTTAATTTGCAAAATTTCTCGTTAGAGATCTGTTTTTTTTTTGTGGAAAATTTTACTATGTGAACTTTAGATACAGTACTACTCATCATACACCAGCTGAAGAAAGTCACAATGTCACCAAACCCGGTACGGTTTTCAATGAAATAAATATTGTCTTTAGGTGAAAATAAATAGCTTATAGCCTATTGTAAACAACGAAGTGTGATGATATTTTCACTAGCACTTCAAAGCTTAGCAACCGTACGTATCACTCCAGCCCGAGTCCCGGAGAAACTGGCTGAATCCCTTCCCGGAGCTCATATATATACGGAGTCTGAAAGACACGAAGATCTTTGGAGACGGCTCAGGCACACGTCGCTGGAGTGCTAAGTCATGTTCCATGTCCCACACAGTTCGCACGCAGCATGGGAATTAAAATAACATCGCATTACTTGAATAATGAATGCTCCAATGCAGATGTGTGAACTGCGTACCTTTTTGACAAGAACCTTTCTATACTTTCATTTATGAATGCGTTTCTTTTACACCTACAGTTCTACATGGGTAAATATGGAAATAATACACGCCATAATATTTCTGAAGTGCGGCGTTAATAATAATTCTAATAATATTATAATTAAAAAATAATTGTCGAACTTATGGTTGAAGCATGGCTCGTTCTTCAGTCAAACTGAGAGCTTCGTAATTACGATACAGGACCATGTCATTGCAACAAAAAATTATAGAACACACATCCTTAAAGAGAATGTAGCAGATGATCGATGTCGTAGATGCACCTCAGCGCTGGAAACCATCGATCACATCATCGGTGGCACAATGATGTTGCTAAGATCTTACATCAACATTATGGTGTTTGAAGCCATTTATCAGTGTTGCCTTAGTCAACTGGTGCTTTTAAGTCGGTCAACACGATTGTACACACATGAGATGGATTATTCCCTAATCCTGAAAAAAATTACATGAGATTAATAAATACACTTGGATGACCAGTTTCGATCGTCAAGCGATCATCATCAGATCCATTTCACTTAGGCTATAGAATCTATGTCTGAAAATATGGGTGAAAATATTTACAATATGTACACTTATTTAGTTGCAGTACTAGTTGAGATAATGCAACTCGTCAGTATCTGAAGTCTATTGTTGAGATACTGGAACTGCGTAGGAACACCGGAAGGAACACCTGTGTAATATCCAATAACTGCTAACTTTGCATGATCATCACCCATTGTCTTCATGAACACTTGCGGTTTCAAATTACTGCAGCGTTAGTCATAGCAACAGATCTGCGCGCTCTCTGCCATGTCTCTAATATGACACAGGATATCACAAGATGACCTCCGGAATTTGCCTGTTTGGAGTGAATATGTGGTTGTTGTAAATGGTCAATTTCCAGTCAGTCGAGTGCAATAAGTGTCCAAGTGACCGCGCAATACCCTAACCATATAAGTAGCCTGTGCAATACAGTACAATCAGAATTGACCATTTACCATGTTATTTGTCCTTTCACGAATTGATTGCCCGTGGTCGATAAATGTTAATAAATGATAAAACAAAGTACAATATAAATAGTTTAATTACATTCCAGTCAATGGTTATAGCAGGGTATTTAAATCGATCGTCTGTGAACTCCTAGCAAGTCTAACTTCACGTAGTTCTAACTGGGGGTTACTATATACCACTGACACTGACACACTGGAACTTGATAGAGTGGTAGAAACCAGTGGTCGCCAGTTAAGTGAGCTAAGTGTGACGTCATAGCCAGTCTTAAAACAAGTCTAAACTTGTAGAACATGTCACGTGATAGAAACCAGCGATCGCCAGTTAAGTGAGCTAAGTGTGACGTCATAGCCAGTCTTAAAACAAGTCTAAACTTGTAGAACATGTCACGTGATAGAAACCAGCAGCCACCAGTTAAGTGAGCTAAGTGTGACGTCATAGCCAGTCATAAAGCAAGTCTAAACTTGTAAAACATGTCACGTGACAAGGTTAAGTTAGGTAAAGTTAGGTTATGATAGGTGAACTGAGGTTAAGTCTTTAAATATTCCCTCTGTCACTGACACCTAGCAATGAACATTCAGACTTAATACAGCGGTAATCAAAATCTACCCTACAAAATTAGCTTTACACACCATGGTCAAGTAGTTCCAACTTTTGACTGCCAAATATACCATTTTCACTGACATGTAGTGGTGAACCTTCGAAAATATCACTCTAACTGTTTAAAAGTTATTAGAGGGGCACTTACCTTTTTATAATTTATCAACTGCTGCCACTGAATGAACTGATTGTAGGAATCTGGTAACCTACAGGTACCCAATTATCTGTAAACAAATCAATCAATCAATAAATACATTCCAATCAATAACTTCAACATCAATTAGTAATAAAAGACTACAATCCATTAATAATAAGTACTTACCTTGCAAAATAATTTAATGATTTTCTACCAAAAAGGCTTTTTTACAACTCTTGAGCAGTAATAGAGCACTGTTCACTCAAAGCGAGTAATAAAGACTGACAGTAGGGAAATATATGACACCTCTCTTATATAAACTCTCATCGCTCGTGTCAGCAGTTTTTTGCAGATCATTGCAATTCCTTTCCCAATACAGCTGAGAGTTCAAAGTACACTAGGAACACCTGTGTGGTATCCAATGACTGCTGACTTTGCATGATCATCACCCATAGTCTTGATCAACACCTGCGGTTTCAAATTACTGCAGCGTCAGTCATAGTAACAGCAGTGTGCGCTCTCTGCCATGTCAGCAACATGACACCGGAAGGAACACCTGTGTAATATCCAATAACTGCTAACTTTGCATGATCATCACCCATTGTCTTCATGAACACTTGCGGTTTCAAATTACTGCAGCGTTAGTCATAGCAACAGATCTGCGCGCTCTCTGCCATGTCTCTAATATGACACAGGATATCACAAGATGTCTTACTGCACGTACCATCTCCACAGTTTTAACATCTTGAGAACATGTATTATTCTCTTTCAACTACAAATGACTCGTTAGAACACATCCATCCGCCAAGTTAGATCCCTTGTATGTTCACATGTATTTCGTCACTTTCCTTTCATATCGTTATCACATTGTAGTAGTGGGGGATTAGTGAACAACGTCAGTTCAACACACTGCTTTACACGCAAAATGTAGTTAGGCCCTTTGACATAATTTAAATAAATGCATGGGCTAGTCCGTAGGAACCAGGCCAAAGGGACTCATCCGCAAGGACTCGTCCACAAGGACATGTCCAGAAGGACTCATCCACAAGGAATTGTCCACAAGGACCTGTCCACAAGGACTTGTCCACAAGGACCTGTCAACAATGACCTGTCAACAATGACCCGCCAACAATGACCTGTCAACAAGGACCCTTCCACAGGGACTCGTCAACAATGACAGGGGCCCTCACCTCAAGGCCTAACATGCCCCTCTTTGATTATTGGTTTGCGGAACAACGTTTAATTCCATATTGGCATTCAAACTCTCACATGTTGCACTTGGAAAGCGAGATTTTCTTAAAAAAATACAATTTCACCCCCTAGTAGGGGTAGGGTTTATTTTGGGGTTGAAATATGTTGTCCATTGGAAAGGAGGTATCAGCCCGAGTTCAATGAAACCTCATTTGTCAAGATCCGACCACGCGTTCGAGAGATATCGCGCCGCCGCCATCTCGTGTGGAGGGTGTGGAGGAGGTGGGTTTTGAACTCTCACAAAACCACTACTCAGGTTCTGGGATGAAATGTAAAAGACTCTGGCTTTGCTATTCGCAAAAGTTAGACCCTGTTTACTGTCAACCATGTTGGCTGTTCCCACAACATTCGGAGAACACTTTCGGTAGTACGGGACTAAACGACTGGAAACATCTTTCTGATAGAATTAAAATTCATGAACAATCGGATCACCACATATTTTCTTGTGTTATATTTGAGAAATGGAGGAATGATGAAACAATGAGTGTTGCTTTGGAATAACAGTTAAAAGGAGAGAAAAATTACTAGAGGAACGTTCCAGAAAGAATAGTTAATGTTTCATTAAATTTGGCCACTTTTAACCTTGCTTTCCACGGAAGAAGTAGTGAAATGGAAGATCCAAATAAAGGAAATTTCTCGTCTATAATAGAACTTCTGTCTGACTATGACCCTGTACTAAAAACCCTTTTGCAAAAGCCAGCAGGAAGTGTAAACTATTTAAGCTCTAGCATCCAAAATGAAGTTATTTCCTTGATGCAAATGAAGTACTGAAAGAGATCAAATATGAAATACAGAGCTCTCCTTTCTCCTCTGTTATTATGGTTACAGCTCAGGACATAAGTAAAGTTTCCAGGTAGGCTACGTCAAAGTGGTAAACGATGAAAAAATAAACCCAAAGAAATAAAGATTTGCGAAACGTTTACCATTTGCATTTGGTTTGACAAGTAAAATAGTGGAATCTATTAAAGATAAAGGCCTTGAATTGAAAAAATGTCGTGACCAAGGTTATGACGGCGCAAGCGTAATGAGTGGAGTATACAATGGAGTGCAGAAAAAATCAAGAAGTTGCGCCACATGCATATTTTGTACATTGTGCAAGTCACAATTGAAATCTGGTGTTGAAAGAGGCGGTAGAAGCCAATCGTGAAATAACACAGTTTTTTTGAGGATGTACAAAATGTCTACGACTTTTTGGACACAGTGTCAAACACTGGCAGGGGCTGCAAGATGCATCCGAAAATGCAAACATAGCGTTAAAACACTCAACCCAACAAGATGGTCGGGAAGGTACGAAGCAGATTATTCTTTAAAGGAGAGGTTTGGCGATGTATTAAGAGAGCTATCCAAACTTATTTTGACAAGTAGTAAGGCAAACGAAAGGAATGATGCAATAGGATTGAAAAAGAAAATTGAATGTTTTGAATTTGTGCTTCTGTTAGTGGTACAAACGAAGATTTTGCAGCAACTGAACATCGTATCAAAATGTCTCCAAACACATAATATGGATATTTGTTCAGCTTTTGATCTATAAGGTGATGCTCTCTTAGGTGTTACAGAACTAAGAAATTCATTTGAGGACCTTGTAAAAGAAGCTCCAACTATGGCCTCCAAGTGCGGAATAGCATGTGAGTTTTCTGAGAAAAGACTAAAGCAAGTTAAAAAGAATTTTATGAACTGAATGTAGACCACCAATTTCTCAATCCTGAAACTAGATTTCGGGTATCTGTGTTTTACCCCACGATTGATAGCCTACAATTATGGCTCAGGTAAACAGCAGATTTGAAGGCATGAAGTCAGTTATTAATGCCTACAAAGTTGTTAAGCCTTATTTCTTGAACAATGCTTCAGATGACGAACTGATTAAAGAGGCAAAAGGTTTCGCCGAGACTTTTGCGGATGACGTGTTGCCAACATTTCCTGCACAAATTTCTAGCGTGCGTGCATCTTTTTCCTCTAAAAATAAGAACATGTCGACTGAAAATCAACTGATAGACCTCCTCTACATTGAAAATAACATTCTGGTTGAACGCTATCCTGACGTGTGTACTGCTTTTTTATGTTCTTGACTGGAACTATCACAGTGGCTAAAGCAGAAAGATCTTTTTCCAAGCTGAAAATTATCAAGTCCTACCTGAGGAGCACAATCAGCCAAGAACGTTCAAGTGGGTTGGTCCTTTTATCGATTGAAATTGAAAGAGCTCGAAAACTTAACTTCTCACATGTAATTAACATGTTTGCAGATGCAAAGAGTAGGAAAAAATGTTTTGTGTAAATTAGGTTAGTTTATAAGTTTATTTGTTTTGAATAGTTTGTTTAATAATAATAACTAAACATCTTATTTTGTAAACAATGAATAAATATTTATAGATTTATTTTATTTCAAGTTGTTTGTATAGTACATTTGTAATTTTGAGCTTTCGACCTGGCGTGTATTTTACTTTTAAAGCCTAGTACTTCATAGACGATCCTATTTGTTCCCCTTTGTTTTCTACTCTAGCTTCATTATTGTCAGTAATAAAAGAACAAACATGTGTACTTATACTATATATCTAATTATGCAGTTTTCTTCTCTTTCTAATCGATACGGTATTTGTGTAGACGTAGTTTTCTTATTAGGATATCACAATTTCTCAAATTGAAAAGCTATAGCTATTATTTATCATAATTATTTAGGACATTTTATGGAGCCAACAGCCAAAGTATAAATTACATACGGTATTTCTAGAAAAAGGGAAGTGGCAAGGAGAGAGGAATTCGAAAAGTGCATAAAGTCACTTGGTAAGTTCTTATCTTCAAACATTATTAATATTCAAGGCGTGCAGTTAGGTCAGGTTTTCAGAAGATAGTGAGGGGGCCCCATTTCAACTTCTTGCCCCAGGGCCCCTTCAGGTCTAGCTACGCCACTGCATCTTACCCAAGTTTCATCGCTATCGGACGAATGGTATATGAACGCATACGGGACTATGTAGAAACACTTCGCGCGTCGTCGCACATTTGTTTAATCTACTTGTGAGATACCTATTGTAAAGTGGATTTACTAACCCAGAAACCTTCCCTGAAGGGTGCACAATATATCACCCTAGTTTCATCGCTATCAGACGAATAGTATATGAACGCATATGGGACATTGTTGAAACGCTTCGCGCGACGTCGCTCATTTGTTGAATCTACTCGTGCGCTACCTATTATAACATGGATTTACTAAACCAGAAACCTTGCCTGTAGTGTACACAACCTCCCACCCAAGTTTCATCGCTATCGGACGAATGGTATGTGAACGCATACAGAACTTTGTTGAAACGCTTTGCCCGTCGTCGCTCATTTGTTGAATCTACTCGTGCGCTACCTATTGTTAAGTGGATTTACTAATCCAGAAACCTTCCTTGAAGAGTACACAAGATCTCACCCTAGTTTCATCGCTATCAGATGAATTGTATATGAACGCATACGGGACTTTGTTGAAATGCTTCGTGCGTCGTAGCTCATTTGTTGAATCTACTCGTGCGCCACCTATTATAACATGGATTTACTAAGCCAGAAACCTTGCCTGTAGTGTACACATCCTCTCACCCAAGCTTCATCGCTATCGGACGAATGGTATGTGAAGGCATACAGGACTTTGTTGAAACGCTTCGCCCGTCGTCGCCCATTTGTTGAATATACTCGTGTGCTACCTATTGTTAAGTGGATTTACTCAGCCAGAAACCTTACCTGAAGTGTACAGAACATCTCACCCAAGTTTCATCGCAATGGGATGAATGGTATATGAACGCATATGCGACTTTCTTGAAACAAACCCACGCCATTTTGTTGAAGCTACTCGAGCGCCATCTATTGTAAATTGGATTTACTACGCCTATAACTTTACTGGGACTGTGCACAACAACTCACCAAAATTTGATCGCAATCGGATTAATTGTTTATGAACGCATCGCCATTACGCTTTTGCTTAAACTACTCAGCGCTATCTATTGTGAAGGAAGGAAGCTTGTAGATTAACGTGACCGTTAATCTCGCGATCATAAGCCACGGGACCTCCGTTTTACGTGGAATCCGAACCACAGGACATGGCATTTCACATCGATATCTATTGTGAAATGGATTAACTATGCCTATGAACATCCCGAAAGTGTGTACAAACACTCACAAAAATTTGATCGCAATCGCATGGATGGTTTATGAACGCATAAAAGATGAACAGACAGACATTACTTTTTATTGTTGTGGGCCCCACCTTATCATATCGCCCAGGGCCCCGCAAGGCCCGGATCCGCCACTGTGTACCGTATATCATTATTAAATGATTATTGGTTAAGTAAGTGTTAATAGATAGGCAATTACAATGATTAAATAAATATTAAAGTAGAAACGACTCGTTGTTAGTAAATATTAGGCCTACCGGTACGGCGAATAGCCTATAACTCGTAGCTTCCGTCAAAATTTAACATTTAAACGGGTCACGTTAATGCATAATATACTAATGTATCAACCGGATAGCAAATTGTAATAATATTCTCACATATAAAATATTTTAATTTGCACCAACTTAATACAATATTGTAGTCTAAGATATGTTAGACCACTACCGTTTGAAATGTGCAAATCGCACACTTTGTAGGCAAGCTGTTTGTTATGGTCGTCTCTGATGCGAAGTTTTACTAATTACTCTCTTAGGAGACACTTGTCTTTGGAATATTCATTCCCTCTAGTTCTTATTTAATGAGTTGAACGCCTAACAACAAAACCACAACCCGAAATAATAAAGAAGATAATCACGAACGAACGATTCACTGCAAAAGAAAATTTGCTGGCCGGAATTTCACTATGCATAAGCATCGGTGCCATTTTAACTCGTGGAAGCTCTATAGGATTACGGTACCATACAATTCAGTCATTTCCCGCAAACATTTATCAAAGCAAGCTTGTAGTTTAACGTGACCTAAACATTTATCATGTGGCACTCCTATTCTCAACTCTCTCAAACCTTCTCAGTAAAACAGTCATTTATATCAGCTCTCCTCAGGTAAACAGTATTTTATTTTTGTTCGTAGCATCTCATCCCATCTGCGAGAGAGTTTGCGCGCTTTGCTCGCACTATGGATTAGGCCTAAATCTCGCCATCACCCGTGGGCTGCGGAAATATCTCCAAAAATGCAGTTACACTTACGCCAGAAAATCCTGATTCGCGCTTTAAGATTAATTTTTTAGCCATTCGGTATGCGAACTCAAGTCTTAGAGAGTTCTAAAACATACGGGAATTTGTGGTTTTTCGTACGGCACCGCTTGCAGTCCGTTTGACAAGAATCCAGTTGTCCTCGTCTTTGAATGCGGAGAAATATTGCGACGTATCGCAATGGCTGCCGCTCTCGGCCGTTTTACGAGATTCACGTTGTCCTCGCGGTTAGACACTGAGAACGCGATATAATGCAATCCACGCCGCACCCTCGGTCGTTCAACGATTCTCTGCCTGTCTGTTCTGGCAGAATGGTGAAGTCAAGCTCGAGGTTGGGCATGGTTAAGATTCCTAAGCAGTTATGAACATGTTGTATGGTCGGCGCCATGATTCCCGCTGTCCCTATGCTGTGGTTGGGATATCACAGTGGATCACGAGGAGAAATGGATATCGCGATGCTACGTAGTCATTTCTAAGTGGGTTGATGCACTTCTCGCTCCCCGTACGCTTTTAAGTATACTCTCATGGGAAAAGTGGCGAGTATAGGTTTCGGAATGTTTCGTGATGGGTGCCCAATCACCTTTGACAGGATTCCCGCAATCCTCACGGTCACAAGTTCGGGCACCGGTTTTATGATTTTACGCAACTGGCGTCGATCTCGGTCCGTTTGACGAAATTTCCGCAAGCAAGTCATACGGTCAGCCGGCCGTCTTGAAGATGTAATTTTGGAGGATGAACGTTCGAAGTAGGTATCGAATATTACGAATTATTCTGAGAGAATTGCACGAATAATACAAAAGGGCACAATTTCATTCGAATCACGAATTATACAAGTTTTCGAGATAAACGGTTAGATTACAATTATATTCGATGGAACCAAAGTTCGAAGGAAGAATCGACATATAACGGAATTACGAAGTAACCATACTCGATTTCGCAAACTTTACAAGACGAAGAGATGTTAAAAATATATGCATTTGGTTGTCATTTCGCGAATTTCTATTTTAATCGGTATAATTTCGCTAGATTGCGACATTAAATTATTTCGCGTTCTTTCTGAACTTCAATTTGAGCTATTCTCCAGTAACAGAAATGAAAGGTTTCTGTTGAGTTTCCGTAGATTTCGCGAATAAACGTCTCGCGAAAAGTCAGAGTCCCTACTAATACAGAAACGTATTTCACACAACAAACTCTTCTTGATGCCGAACATATACGTTGAACTGATGAATACCACTCCAGGTATCCTCAGTATTCATTTCCTTGAGGTCGGGCACGGGAAAATATAGCTTTATAACCAGGGCTTTAGTTGGGCCGGTATTCACCGGCTCTCAGTACCAGCAGTTATAGAATTGACCAGAATAGAGTGCCTGAAGTTCTAAAACCTACAAATTTATGGCGGTATGCAGCGGCTCTTAAAATACCAATAATATGGTTGTTTTAAAATGCTATAAATTTACTGAATCGGTCAGGTAATAGAAAATCATTTCATACGATACCCTTAATAATGGTAAAACAATAATATTGAAGAATGATATTTCTTTTTGCCGCGCATTTCAAACGACAAGAAAGAAAAATGCACTTCAACAATGAGTTAGTTCGTCTGTCGTTAACGATTGTTGTCCGCTTGCACCAAACCAAGTTAAACATTATCGGTAATAGTCACTACAATACCTTACTGCTTAGCATTAAAACAAAGATTTAATCTACGTTTTATGTTAACGAGACTCGTTGTTTCAAGAATTAGGTTACATTTGAAACAGAATCTCGATGACAATAGCAGTAGGTGTTGTGACTTGTTAAGAATCGGATGTTGTGTATGTGGCCATGAAATAAGAAGAAAACTGAGTTGACTAAAGTGGTTAAAGCAAAATAAATGTGGTAAAACCGGTGAAGGTGAGAGTAATATTGAAGAAATTTCGAATAAAGATAGTGACACTGATAGTGCCGAAAGTGAAGCGAAAAAACCCGCCGCAGTAGCAAGTGCAGTAAGTACCTCTGCAATAAATATAAATAGTGCAACGTGTTCATTGAATGAAACTAAATTACTGCTTTGCCTTCTTGTTGGACCTCAAATATGTGGAATTATTTTAGTACGGTACTGAGAATTCATGGATAATTTTTAATGAAGGGGTAGCCTAGGATGTAAGATATATTCAGAAGCAAATTTGATTCCTAAGATGCCACAGCGGCTTCACATTTCAGAGGAATGGGTGCAGGGAAAAATAAATTGCTATGGCAGCGAGTTTGAGTTTGAGGAAAAATATTCGTAAACATAAATTAAATAAATCACTCATATCTGCATTAGAAATAGTAGAACTAAGCAAAAAGCAATACTTAGAACAAGGAGAACAATGCAACAAGGAGAAATTGAAACCACTGCTCTTGATTTTAGAACAGCTTACAAAATTGCAAAATATCGGAGACCTTGTACTGATATGCCAATTGATATAGATCTCCAAACTCTCAATGGGCTCAATATGGGAAGAAATCTTCACACAAATTTCTCTTGCACTAATATCACAGCTCATATCGCTAAATCTATGCGTGAAAAATCTGAAACATATTGTAGAAAACAAACGGAAAGTACGTATATTAATAGACGAATCTACCACACTAAGCAAAATGCAGACACTAGTAAGATATTTACAAGATGGCGACAAGTAACAGATCAACCAAGTCCGGTCAGTGTGAAAAATGTGTAACTGACAATGAAGACTACATAATTTGTGATGGGGAATGTGGTAAATCATACCACAGAACCTGTGTAAACATAAAGAAGAGAGTTTTTAACCGGCTTTTGTCCGACAAATCCAAGCCATGGTATTGTGTGGAGTGCAGTGCATCAAGCAGGTAAGTCAACTACGGAAGAGGTTTCTAAAATCGCCTCGCCAGACGAGAATGTAAGTAAACGAGAGTGACAAGAACTTGTTTGTGAAATCAACCTCCGACTGATAAAACTCGAAAATATTGAAAAGACTCAGAATGACATGCTTAAGTCCGCGACATACTTTTCTGACTGTTTCGATAGTATGAAAAGTGATATTTCAACTGCCGCACAAACTCTGAAGCAAGCCTTGTAAGAAATAACAAAGCTCAGCCAAAGAGTTTATAAGTTAGAGAAGGATAAGGATATCGCTTGCAGTGAGGTCAAAATGTTAAAGCAAGAGAATCTCGAGCTTCAACAGTACGTTCGGCGAAACAACCTAGAGCTTCATGGCGTGCCACACACTTCAAACGAAAACCCCGTTCAGATTGTGAAGACTATCGCTGACCAATTGGGTGTCACAGTTGTTGAGTCCGATATTGACGCCTGCCATCGGCTACCACAAAGCAGAGAAGGTCTCCCACCTCCTTTACTAGTAAAATTCTACTCCCGGCTAGAAAAGAGGCAATTTTAAAAGGCAAAAAGTCCAAACCCAACCTGAACTCAAGTGATGCTGGAATCAATGCAAGGGCTAGGCCTATCTACATTAACGTGCATTTGACGCCAGGTAATAAAGTACTCCACAAACAGGCAAGATGCCTCCGTAAATTAGGTTTTAAATACGTCTGGACCCGGGACTGTAAAATATTCGTCCGTAAATCAGATAGTGACAAGGCTGTCAGGATCAGCTCGCCAGAAGACATTGAAACGCTTGTAAAAGACTCTTCCGTCAACAAGGCTCAGCCATCCCATTCACAGAAATAATGATAGATAGATAGATAGATTTTTATTAATTCCATTTGATCAAATACATGCATTCAATACATTTTTGATATAGGACACGTCAGAATTTACATGCATAAAATAAAAGAACTAACAGGTATATATTACTAAGATTAAAACTATTTATAACTTATTATAATAGCAAATCTTAATAGATACAATCTTATTGCACAACTATTTACACCTCACTCTATTATCATAATATGAAAACTTAATTCTATAAATACAACAACATACAGCTAGGTATTAAAATTAAATTAAAAAAGTAAAATATAGTTATAGATTCCATCACTCCTATACGCTAAAATATTCAACTACTGAGTAAAAACAATGGCACTGCAGATAAGCTTTCAACATTCTATCAAAGGTTTTTATTTTTGGGGCCAGTTTTATATACTGGGGTAGTTTATTGTATAATTTAACTCCAGTGTGAAAAGTTCCTTTTTGATATATGCTTGTGTGTGTGTGTGAAATATGAATGTTTTGATTTTGTCTTGTGTTATGCCTATGAACATCATTGTTTGTTTTAAGAAAAACATCTTTATTCATTAAATTCTTTTTAAAAAACATAATACTTTCAAAGATATATATGCAGGGCAGTGGGAGAATGTTTAAATCTTTAAACAGAGGTCTACATGATTCTCTAGAGTGTACATTTACCATAATTCTAATCGCTCTCTTTTGTATCCTAAACGTGCTTAGTACATCTGGCGACATACCCCAAAATATGATCCCATATCTTAAGTATGAATGGAAATAAGCAAAATAAGTATTTCTTAATGTGTGCATGCTAGTGCAGGTTTTCAAAATACGTAACGCAAAGCACATCGAGTTCAGTTTAGTATTCAGATATTGTATATGTTTATTCCATTTCAAGTCTTGTTGTATCCATAGTCCTAAAAACTTTGTTTCTGATTTATTTTCTATTTGATGACCATTTAATGTTAAATTGGGCATCGCAGGATTCCTATTCTGTATAGTGTGGAAATTTAGACATACTGTCTTTTTATAGTTTATTATGAGGCGATTATCTTGTGACCATTTGGTTAACTCTCCTGTAACGGAGTCAGCAGACTGCTGTATGACCTGTTTAGTTTCACCTTTTATTACGAGTGTTGTATCGTCCGCAAACAAAATTTCCTTATGTGAATGAACGTTCTGTGTTATATCATTGATATATAGAAGAAAGAGTAGTGGGCCCAAAACCGATCCCTGGGGTACTCCAAATTCAATAATTCCCTCATTGGACAATGTTTCATTAAGTAATTTGGTTCCATCATCCTTGTGTCTCAAGCTTACTATTTGTTTACGCCTTGTTAAGTAAGACTCTATCCATTTATTAGCTAGACCTCTAACACCATATTGATTTAGTTTGGTAAGGAGGATTTTATGGTCAACTACATCAAATGCTTTCGATAAATCCAAGAATAGGCCAGTTACATGTTCCTTATTGTCAATTAATTTCAGTATACTATTACTACATTCGTAAATTGCTGTCTGTGTAGATTTTTCCGTTCTAAATCCATGTTGTGAGTTTGATAATATTTTATTTTTTTCTATGAAACTTATCAGTCTCTTATACATAATTTTTTCCACAATTTTTGCAATACCAGTTGGTAAGGTAATAGGACGATAGTTATCTAATTCATCTTTTGAACCATTTTTGTGCACTGGAATTACTTTTGATAACTTCAAAATATCCGGGTAAGTTCCTGAGAGAATTGAACTGTTTATTAAGTGCGTAAGTGGATTTATTATATTTTCTGCACATTTCTTTAAAATTGCATCAGGGATGCCATCAATGCCAGCACAGAATTTATTTTTTAGCTCTTTTATAACTATTCTTACCTCTTCACTTGTGACATGATTTATAAATAAAGAATCACTGCATATATTTATTTTATTATTAGAATTTAGTGTATTTACCTGTGATTTATTTAATAATTTTTGTGGAATTTCCAGAAAATAGTCATTAAAAGTGTTTGCTATTTCCTCTGGATTATTAATCACTTTATTATTTCTGGTCAGTGTAATGTTCCTTTGTATTTTAGCAGATTTTCCAGTTTCTTTCTTTATTACAGACCACATAGCCCTGTTTTTATTAGATGATTGGGAAATAAAATTATCATTATGCATTTTCTTTGCTAGTCTTATTACCTTATTTAATATGCTAGTGTATTTTTTGTAGTATAAATTGAATTCAGGTGTTGTGTGGTATTGTTTATATAATTTGTGTAGAAATTTCTTTCTTTGACATGAATTTATAATCCCTGTTGTTATCCAATTGCTAGTTTTGTTATTTTGAACAGTTCTTCGTTTAAAGGGGAATGCTATTTCAAAATAGTGTTTTAGGGTACTGTTAAATGCATTAAATTTATCATTTACATTTTCTAGTTCATAAATTTCTGACCATGTTTCCTTATTTAATAAGTCATTGAAATATGTAACATTTGATTCAGTGAATGACCTGCACTTTGATTTTACTCCATTATCATTATTATTGATTACTTCGGATACTTCAAAACTCAGTATTTGTCCATGGTGGTCACTAAAACCCGGACAATAGACTTCTATTGAATGGTGATATTTATCTGTATTTATAAAAATTTGATCAGGAGTGGTTTTACTAAATTTTGTTATTCTTGTTGGTGTATTTACTGTAGGTTTCAGTCCATAGGAAATTAGTAACTGGTTTAATAATTCACAATTTCTATCAAGTTTTAAGAAATCCACATTTACATCCCCACAAATTATTATATCGAAATTTACTTTGCTCATGTTATTGAGTAACAATTCTAGTTTATCTATAAATAGAGGAAACTTTCCTGACGGAGAACGGTATACGCATACAATTATTAACTTAAACTGCTGAATTTTTACGGCAGAGAATTCAAAATCCTGTTCCATAATTAGATAATCATAAGCTGTTATCTGTTCATGATCTAAATTATTTCTTAAGAAGATGCAAGTACCACCATGGCTAATATTAGATCTAGAGTATTTACTAGCTTGTATAAACCCTGGGAATTGAATTAATTCGAGTTGTTCCTCTTTCAGCCAATGTTCTGAAATACATAGTGCTGAGATGTCTTTAAGTTCATTTTTAAGCATTAGATTTATGTAATCAATTTTATTATAAAGAGACTGGACATTCTGGTGGTAAATTTTAAATTTGTTACTTTTGCAAGCTTGTGTTGGTGATTTATTTACATTATTATTATCATAATTGTTATTATTATTGTTGCTAGACAAATCCGAAATACCATTGTTGCACTCCGTTAAATTTGACTTCAAAAGATGTGAATGCCAAACCTCACGTTTGGCTTCTTCTACCAGTTTCCCTGCTTCCACTCTAATGATATTACTGTTGAATTATTCTTACCATTTGAATTTACAATTTTGCAGATTTCATCACTAAGATACTCTTTTCCTAATCTATTTAAGTGTAGGCCATGCCGAGTGTGGAACTTCCTGTCTAATTTACTTACATCTACAATTTGGACATTTGGAAAACTCTTACAAATTTTATGAATTTTTCCATTTGTAGCCTCTATTTCTACATTTACACATGACTTGGGAATTAAATCGTGTCTCTGCGGAATATTTACAATAATGACATTTGTTTTTTGCATGGATGGCAATGTACCCTTTAAATCTTTGATTACCTTTTTACTCTCATTTCTATAGACGTCGTTTGCTCCAGCGATGATCACTGCGTAGTCCTTTGCAGTAAGGGACGCACACTCTCCTATCATCCCGTTCGTGACTTCTGCAATCTGAGCTCCTGGCTTCACTGTCGAAGTGACCTCCATTTCTCGGCTTCTCTCCAAAACGCTTGCTGCTACATCTCGCCCGTGGCTATCCGCAAATATCCGCATCTTCCTGGATTTTCTCTTTATCACTTTCTTCTTTTCTTCTTGAGGAAAGTCATCATTTTCTTCGACAAGCACTCCAAATGAATTTGAGACGGGAATTTCAGTTACATGTACTCCATTTATAGGCCTAGGCTTATTCAATCTTACCTTACCAGCAATCACTGTCGACCAAGTTTCCTTGCTTTCCTCTCTGTTTCCTTTTAATTTATTCAACTCTTCCATTAACTTAGCAATATCTTCCTTTAGCAGCTTTATAATTTCGTCTTTTGAGGACAGTTCGTTTCTCAGGTTATGACATTCGCATGACGGTAGCGGTAGGCCTACATTACGACAATCGGTTTCACTTTTCTCCTCATTCAATTTTACCTGAGATCTTGTGATGATTTTATTTGCATTTTTTACTTTTATTTTGCACGACGAGCATAAATCCGTTACGGTTACACAACCTGACGAGATACTAACACTGTTTACTGTCGTCATACTAGAGATCTAAGTGAGCCTAGATGTTTACACCAAATTACACTAAATTTAATTTAATTATTACTACCTAATAGAATTAATCTAATAACCTACCAATAAAGAAGAATGTGAAATACGTATATCTTCCAATCGGGTGAAGTCTCGTAAAAGCACCACTGCTCTACTTGGTTCAAACAGTGATTGAAGAAGTCACCGAATCTTTGGATACACGTTCCCACAACTTAGTTTAAGTTTATTAAATTATCAACAAGAATTTCTAAATACTATCACTGTTCGTTTCGATAACCTGCATACTATTAATATAATTGCAGTATATAATTCTAACATAAATAACGCAACAAATTTAATGCACTGTCTAGAGCACATTCTCTCGAAAAACAATGCCAATCTTTGCTTATGCATTGGCGATAAAAATATTAACTTACTAATTAAAAATAATGTAACCAAATCATACCTCAATCTACTATCAAGCTATGGTTTCACACAAGGCAATACTCGCTATCTAACAAGAATATGTGAATCAACAAGTTCACTCCTTGATCAGGTAGCCACTAATAACTGTACTGTAAGTATGCCTATAGAATAAGTAATATAAATAGTGATATTAGTGATCATAATATTCTTGTAACTGAGATTTTCTGGTCAAATTACTATCCAGGCAAAAGCCCAATCTCAAACATGACATTTATAAATACCACCCCAACAAGCAAAGGTCTAGATAAAAAACGTAAATAAAAATGACTGGTACGTGAACAAAAACAAATTCTCTAATGATCTCAATCAAATAGACTGCTTAGATGATGTAAAAAAAACTTACACCGCCATGAAATACAAAATCTTGATACAGACACCCAACAAAGAAAACACTCACACACCTTTGCAGGAAGTACACCAGAACCAGAAAAACCCATGGTTAACAACATAATTAATTCAGCTAATAAAACAAAGGGACCTACTACATGCTAAACTTAAAACTAAGATTCACAGAAACAACAAACTCTTAAAGGAAGAGCACATACTATGTAGGAACAAAGTGACAGCTTTAAAACGGAAACTAAAATCCTCATACTATGAACATAAATTAACATTGAACGCCAATAGCATAAAAGATACTTGGAAAGTAATCAATGAAATGATCTACAACTGCACAACTAAAAACAAAGATGGTCCCAGTGTGATGATAATTGACGGCAAATCTTTCACAGGAAAATAAAATAATTGCAATGCTCTAAACACTCACTTTATAAACATAGCACACAAGTTAGCCAAAAACATCCTCCCAGGGAAGAAAGTTAATGCAATTAATGTCAACACAGATTCCATATTTATGACCCCGACTAATGAGATAGAAATTCGCAATATTATATTAAGCCTTAAAATGAAAAGTAGCCAAGACAAAGATGGTATATCAGTAAAATTGTTAAAAACTCCATTGGCATGCTAAGTAGCCCACTAACTACTTTAATAAGTGACATTGTTTAAAATTACCTATCCAATCGTAAGCAGTATATTGAAATAAATGGCTACAGAAGTGAGGAAGTAAATATTACCCACGGTGTGCCCCAAGGATAAATATTGGGTCCTTCCCACTTCTTGTATATATTAATGACATAGCAACACTCCGTTTTCATGGTAATATAACGTTGTTTGCAGACGACTTAAGCATCTTTTACAATGCGTACACCACCAACACGCTGATTACACACATGCAGGAGGACATGAATACAATACTTGATTGGACCCAGTCTAATAAATTAACAATAAAATGAAAATCCACAGCCTGCTTCCAGTCTCCGACCGGGTCAGGAATGGAATGAATGAAGCCCCCATCTAGCGGCGAGGATATGAAATGTGCCGGCTGCCGAGGCCTGACGCACTCCTCTGGGGCAATGATTAAATGAATGACAGATGAAATGAAATGATAGTGGAGAGTGTTGCTGGAATGAAATTTTGACAGGGAAAACCGGAGTACCCGGAGAAAAACCTGCCTGCCTCCGTTTTGTCCAGCACAGATCTCACATGGAGTGACCGGGATTTGAACCACGGATCCAGCGGTGAGAGGCCGGCGTGCTGCCGCCTAAGCCACGGAGGCTTAATAAATTAACAATAAATGAAGATTAATCAAACTATTTAATAATATCCAAGAATATAATTCTGAATGGAAAGGCAGTTAAAAGGGTCTCATCTGTCAAATACCCAGGCCTAATAATAAATGAAAATCTCTCCTGGCAAAAATCACATTGATGCATTTGAAAAAAAATACCACCTGCCGCTGGGATGATAAAAATTTGAGCTACTATATCCCAAAATATCTACTCAGGAAAGTGTATTTTTCTATAATCCATAGCCACTTACAATATTTGAATACAATTTGGATAAGTTGCTCAAATTACCTAAAAAAAGGAAATTGAGGTGATTCCGAATTGAGCCATAAGAAATATTTACAACTACCCTTTTTTAACACCAACCAAACACCTTTATATTACGAGTTAAATTCAACCTGTAGCCCAAAATGCAGAAATCAAATCAAAGGTCCTGATGTACCAAATCCTACACAAAAGTATCCACACAAATTTAAACTTCACTAAACAATCTAATTTACAAGCTTACAAAACTAGACATGCAGATGACATATCACTTTTCCAAATCAATTCCAAACAATGTGGCAGTGATAGCATTGAGTATAGTGCCTTTGTAAAGTTCAATAGACTACCAGAAAATATAAAAATTGCACCTAGCCTACCAATCTTTAAAAGGAGGCTAAAACTGTATATGTGGAATGATTATAAAATGTCAGTTTGAAGAAATTCCGAAATCTGAGAAGACAGAAGAAGACCACATTGTGCACAAAACTTATGAAAGCTACACAATGTTGTATATATTTTCATACTGAAAACTTTGTAAACTAAACATTGAATTATAATTTGTCGCCAACAAGATAAAACTGTACAATTCCTTTGTATATGAGTCCTTGACTCGTTAAGGGATTAATAAAATGCATTATTATTATTATTGTGTGTTCAACATTTTCTATGGAGGACACTGACAGTTGTCAAATTACAGTATGTTTTTAGATCTGAGCTTCTGGTATTACTACTGCCCTTCTTAAAAACTCAACTTCTTTGGAATGAGTGAATAATATTTAAAAGAATGTCTTATATGTTTTTCATGTGATGGTGCCTCAACAATGATAGACATAAAGAGTGGTGTAGGAGCAGAACTTAAAAATTTATTTCATTCTATCATAATCTGGCATTGCAGCAACCATAGACTAGAGCTAGCTGTTAATGATTCCATCAGAGAAGTCCATGGAATAAATTACTTTCAGATGAAATGAAAATCCACAGCCTGCTTCCAGTCTCCGACCGGGTCAGGAATGGAATGAATGAAGCCCCCATCTAGCGGCGAGGATATCAACTGTGCCGGCTGCCGAAGCCTGTCGCATTCCTCTGGGGCAATGGGTCAATGAATGACAGATGAAATGAAATGATAGTGGAGAGTGTTGCTGGAATGAAATTGATGACAGGGAAAACCGGAGTACCCGGAGAAAAACCTGTCTGCCTCCGTTTTGTCCAGCACAGATCTCACATGGAGTGACCTGGATTTGAACCACGAACCCAGCGGTGAGAGGCCGGCGTGCTACCGCCTAAGCCACGGAGGCTCTACAATAAATTACTTTCAGATATTTGTAGAAAAACTGTATACTCTATACAATAAATCTGCTAAGAACCAATGGGAACTAAACAACTGTGCAAAAGCTTTGGAGCAATGAATTTTGGACATCGGTAAAATTTTCACAATTCGGTGGGTTTCATCAACTAAAAGAACTCTAAAGGCTGTATGGGAAAACTTAGAGAGTTTATATTCTCATTTTGACATGGCTGAGAATGATGGTAGAAGAGATCAGAAAGAAAGAGCCAAATATTCTGCTTTACGGCAATATTTAGGAATTGCAGAGTTTGTAGAAAATTTAGGAATATTGTTGGATGCATTGATAGAATTAGCTGATCTTTCATGTGATCTTCAAAAGAGGGAAAGGACACTGCCAACAGCAGATAAACTAGTAAAAAAGAACAGTTAAGAGTATTTCAGTCATTGCAGCAGAACCTAGGCCATTACGTTATGCCAAAGTAGCTAACAGTATGAGTAAATTCAAATCTGTGTCCCTGTCAAGATCCAATTAAATACAAATCACCCATGCAGGACAGTTTTACAGGAGTCTTGCTGCCAATTTAGAATCAATATTGTTAACTACTCGGTCTTCTCACAGAGACAGAGGAATAAATGAAGATTTGCATAATAGTAGTAGCTATAACGATCTCATCTGTCATCTCTGTTAGATGTTAAGTCTATCTCAACGGCCCGAGAAGCTAGATATAAAGTATGGAGAAGAAAGTATAGTTTCATCTTATTCTATGCAATCCATTTAGAATCTCAGATAACAGGAAAATTATAAGAGCTTTCAGGGAGTACAAGGAATATAGAGATATTGAAAGGAAGCCTCGTGATCTACTGCCACTCCATTGTGCTTCAGACACTATTGCCATATCAACAGCTGAGTGCGAACGTTCATTTAGCTCCATGAATGAGATTGTAACTCCTTTAAGAAATGCATGCGCTTTTGACGGATCATATGTCGAACTAGATGTTCATCAATTTAACTGGACCTATTCTTTCTGAATACGACCCACTGCCTTATGTGAAATCCTGGCTGGCAACTTGGAGGCGATCAGCAGAGGAACTCTCCTGTCGTACAAGGAAAAGGACTGCAGAGCAACATCCCTTTGAGCCTGTCTGGAAAATTTTGAAGGATTAGGCGAATACGGTACCGGAAGTTATAATTTTCCAACTAAAGCCCTGTTTATCACGCAATCGCCGCCGCGAAGCAAATGTTCCATGCAATTTCGAGCGAGGCGCGGCATGGCGCTGTGTTGTGCTCATCTTGGCAACGCTGTACAGCTTTCCTCGTATCGGCTAGCTGCTGATCTATGTCATTCTATCCCACACAAATTTGTTTGATTGTTAGGTAGTCAGCCCGAAGTCTGGTTGGATCCACAAAATACAGGGTGAAATGAATAACACATATATAAAACATTCCAATGTGTAGTGTGTTCAAATTTGGCAACGATCAGATGACGGGGTTTTGAGAAACTAATTCTTAAATGAAAGTTTGATACTTGTTGTTCAACACGATTGTACCCAAAAGAGATGGGTTATTCCCTAATTCTAAAAAAAAATACATGAGATTAATAAATACACTTGGATGACCAGTTTCGATCGTCAAGCGATCATCATCAGATTCAGACATAAAAATGTTGTAGCCTAAGTGTAATGGATCTTGTTAGTTTTAAAGTAAATCTTTATTTATCAAGTGAGAAATACAATACAAATTACAAATCATCTTTTGAGATGCTTGTCACATGTCACGCGAACACGCACAGACTTCGCACTGACTCGTCTTTAGTTCTCTTCTTTATTGTACATGTCTATTTCACCAGGTGGCGCTACTGTGCTATTTTTCTTTCAAATATTAACACTTCCTCCAAAGAAAAATCAAATACAAATAAAAAAATAAACAAGATGAACTATTGAACACTTTTCAGCCTCTAAGATGTCATCTTCTGCACGCCAATCCTCTCACGCAGCATCTCGAATCTGACCCTCTCCAGAGGTTTAGTTAGAAGATCAGCTAATTGATTGGTCCCGTCGATGTGCTCCAGCTCAAGGCCTCCGTCCAAAAATCTTTCCCTCACATAGAAATGACGTACCTCAATATGCTTGGATTTTCGATGGTACTCTGGATTTTTAGCCAATTTAACTGCACCAGCATTGTCGATGTAAAGCGTAGGAGGTGTGTCAGCAGTTCCCAGTAATTCAGAAAACAGTCTTTTCAGCCAAATCAACTCCTTTGCTCCTTCACTTGCAGACACAATTTCAGCTTCAGTTGTCGATGTTGACACAGACTTCTGTAACTGACTTCTCCACGATACAGCTCCACGATTGTAGGTCGAAATGACACCCGTCGTCGAACGTCTCGTCCTCTTGTCACCGGCGTAGTCAGCATCACTGTAGACCTTTAAAACGTCCTCTTTCCTATAGACGATCCGATGGTTCACTGTGCTCTTTAAATATCGAAATATCCGTTTCACTTGACTCCAGTCTTGAACTGTAGGATTCTCCATGGCTCGAGCAGCTTTGTTGACCGCGAATGCGATATCTGGACGAGTAGCTGTAGTCAGGTACATCAAGGATCCCACCGCCTCACGATAAGGAACCCTGACCGAAACCTTTTCTCCGTCTTCACTTTCTTCGCGTCCAACTGGGGTAGACACTCCATTTGACTCGGCCATCCCAAATTTTTCTAGGATTTTCCTCGTGTAATCCTCTTGACTGATTGCAATTGATCCATCATGCTTTTGTTGTATCTTCATGCCCAGGAAATTGTTGAGAGATCCTCTGGTCGTGTGAAATTCCTGCTGAAGTTTTTCCATGAACTGCTCGATGTCTTCTTCGTTGCCAATTACCAGACGATCATCCACAAAGATTACAACAGCCAACCACTTTCCATTTTTGTTGCTGTAAAAGAGACAAGGATCAGCGTTGCTGTTTTTTGAATCCAGCTTTCTCCATGAATTTCTTGAAACGCTTGTTCCAGCAGCGTGGAGCCTGTTTTAAACCATATAAGCTTCTTTTTAGATGACACACTCGGCCAGTACCGTCCTGATGACCTTCTGGCTGTTCCATGAACACATCTTCTTCAAGCTCGCCGTTCAAGAAGGCAGTCTTGACATCAAATTGACCAAGTTTCATCTCCTTTTCAACAGCTACTGCCAACAGAGCTCGAATGGTATCATACCGTGCAACAGGGCTGAATGTTTCTTCATAATCGATTCCTTGCTGTTGCACATAGCCTTTGGCTACCAATCGTGCCTTGAAGCGAACTTCTCCACTGTCCGTTGTCTTCTGTCGTAGAACCCACCGATTTTTCAGGACCCGTGCACCATTTGGACGCTCAACCAATTTCCAGGTATCATTTCCCTTTAAGGACTCCAATTCTTCATGAATTGCTTTCAGCCACTGATTTTTATCACTAGACTGCAGCGCTTCAGAGTAAGAGTCAGGATTCTTTTCAACGATGGATGGTCCAGCCATTTACATGTAATTTCCACTGATCATCCTCGATGGCTTCTTACTTTCACGTTTGCTTTTCCTTCTTTCTTCAGTCTCTCCTTCTTCCTCATCTTCGCTTCCTCCGGAACTGGATGCCGAAGCAAAATCTTCAATTTCGCTTAAGTTCTCATCTGACTCTGACCTCCTCTGTAGGCCTACATCAGACGATGAATTAGACTGATTCCTCTCCACACGTTCTTCAAGCGTGACTTCAACCTTTCCGGCGTTGGCGCGCAGATTGCAGACAACTTCAAGTTTGAATTTCACATCATGGCTTAGAACAACCTTTCCCTGAGTTGGAATCCAGATTCTAAATCCATCCCTGTCGTTCACGTACCCAACCAGATGTCCAAAAACAGCTTTGTCGTCGAACTTTGAGCGAAAATTCTTGTCGATATGCACGTAGCATTCTGTTCCGAAGATCTTCAGATGACTGAGACTTCCCACTGGTCGTCCATACCACAATTCATAGGGTGATTTGTTTTCAATGGATGACTTCCCAGTGCGATTCAGGAGGTACACCGCAGTGTTGCAGGCTTCAGCCCAAAGTTGTTTCGTTAACTTGCTGGGATTCAGCATAGATTTTGCGCACTCCACAATTGTCCTATTTTCACGTTCCGCAACTCCGTTTTGTTGTGGTGTGTACGGCGTAGTAATGCTGTGTTCTATGCCTCTGCTTGCGAGTAGTTCAGAAACCTTCTTGTTATCAAATTCTTTTCCTCCATCACACCTGAACAGCTTCACGACGTGTCCATTTGTTTTGGCTTCATTCAGGAACTGTTCCAGAGCGGTGTAAACTTCACTTTTGTGCTTTAAAAAGAAAACTCGTCGAAACTTGCTGAAATCATCCTTGAAACATACGTAGTAGCGTGCCTTTCCAAGAGATTCAGTAGACATTGGTCCATTCACATCGGCGTGGATTTGTTCACCGGTGGCTGTTGGTCGATTCATTCGTGTCTTGAATGACAGTCGATGCATTTTTCCCAGTGCACAACCATCGCAGAAATCCTCTTTACACATGTCTACATTGATGTTCATCTGCTTCAGTACATTCTTGACATGCGCTTTGTGTTGATGACCAAATCGTTTATGGTAGATCTGCAGTTTGTCCGACGATGTAGCTAAATTCACTTGAATGAGTTGTGCCGGTTTCACGACGCGCATGTCAAGTACATACAGACCATGACTCACACGTCCAGCCATCATCGCCTTTCCAGTAACCTTGTCTTCAATTCTAACAGTTAGGTCGTCAAGTCTTGCACAAAAACCTTTCCTTGCAGCAGCTTTCACAGAAAACAGATGAGCCATTGCATCGGGAACATACAAAACTTCAGTCATCTCAGCACTCAACCAAGCGTTGTTCAGCCGCACTTGAATGTTTACAGTTCCTTTGCCGTGAGCTAGCATGCTCACACCTCGCTTTCCTAGCAAAATCTTCTCTGGAGCAGCAAACTTGACGTATGTTGTAAAATACTGTTTTTTCGCGGTGATGTGATTTGTGGCGCCACTGTCGCAGTACCACTCGTCGGCTTGAACAAAGTCGCCGTCTAACGCACTCATCGCATGTGTCGGAAACGAAGCATTGTTCTCCTTATTTTTGTTTTTAGTGTCACCCTCTTTCTTCTTCACTGGACATTCACTTGCTCAATGGCCCAATTCCTTACATTTGAAACATGGAAACTTCTGCTTTACTCGTTGAACATTTTTCTTCGTTTTTTCATCAGCGCTGCCTTTGCCACTGCCATACTGGGAATGCTTCTTGGGAGCACTACGTACCACAAACGCAGTCGATTCCACGTTTCCTTGGTCACGCAGATCAATCGTGCACAATTTTTCAATCAACAAGTTCACAGTTTGATTTTCCGTCGGTCGTGTCCCACACATCCTTGAAATTATCATATTCTTTTCCCAGCGTGGATAAAATTCGACCGTTCAAAATCCTTTCAGATAACGTGTTTTCGTTGTGCTTTTGGAGTTCGTCGTTCAGATCCTGATAAAGCTTCTGTAACTTCGCGACATGGGTGCTGATGTCCTCCTTGTCGTCACGTGTCACTCGGAAGAATGACTCGATCAACATGTTCAGTCGCTGCGTACTGCTTCGTTCGAACCGTGCACTCAATTTTGTCCAAATTTCACTGGCATTGGTGCACGTCAACACGAGCTCGGCAACAGATTTTCCTAGCGCACCTGCTAGCAAACTGGCCGCTTTCGCGTCTTCTTTCAACCACTGCTTATACGCCGCTTTTTGTTGCGCAGTTGCATCTGCCGGCAACACAGGACACTTTTTCGAACCATCAACAATATATTTCCAGTTCATACGACCGCAAAACCATCAACACATGCCATTTCCACTTTGCCCAGTCTTCAGGTCCTTCAAGTTTATCCACTTGAACTTTGTAGTCACTGCCGGTTGCCATTTTGAGGTTATCCTTACTCACAAAAACTACAGCACGTATTCCACAGGCGCTCAGCTTCGGATCCACTCACGAGATAATACCATTTACACGTGGCCTGGGTCCATAACCTGTTAGTTTTAATGTAAATCTTTATTTATCAAGTGAGAAATACAATACAAAATACAAATCATCTTTTGAGATGCTTGTCACATGTCACGCGAACACGCACAGACTTTGCACTGACTCGTCTTTAGTTCTCTTCTTTATTGTACATGTCTATTTCACCAGGTGGCGCTACTGTGCTATTTCTCTTTCAAATATTAACAGATCTGATGATGATCGCGTAACGATCAAAACTGGTTATCCAAGTGTATTTATCAATCTCATGTACATTTTTTTTCAGGATTAGGGAATAACCCATCTCATTTGGGTACAATCTTGTAGACCGACTGAAAAGCATCAAACTTTCATTTACTAAGGCAACACTGAAAATGGATTCAAACATCATAATAATTCATAAATTTGATGCATGCTTTAAACACGCTTAAAACGGACACTTTTTGCGTTCCAACTACGATAAGAAATAATATAATGTAAATTGAAAATGTCAAACTAATATGACCTAACGTAAAGCAGAACGAGGAAAATAATGGTGTTATTGCATTTTCTGTAGGCCTACTGGTTATTTCATAAACGACCTTCAAACTCGAGTGCTCATAATACTGTGTACGGTACTTTGGTCGCCAGTAGGTCATTTGCTTAATAATGTTAATTGTTAAGTAACAAAGATAGTTGTAGTTTCGAAATTTCAGATGGAACCAAGTTACTTGTTCATAACAAATTGATGGGAAGGATATGATACGAATACTTCAGGAACTAAAATATTCTAGTGGTTGCGATTATTATAGTCTCAGCTATATAATGTTAAAAGGTTATCTGTTCTAGTCCGAGCTTAAACAAATCATTGAGACAAGGGAAAATTTCTCGTTTGTTATAAATTGTAAAATTTATACTGTACCGGTACTCGTAGTTTGAAAATTATTACAGTACTATTGTTTCTCGCGGTTTGCTGTCTTGCAAGGTAGAGAATTGATGTTGGGAACGGTCATTATTATTATCATCACCAGCACCTTTCCAGTGGTATGAAAACGTTGCATACTAGCTTGACATCTACAACCAATGGACACCATCTACACTATGATGTCACAGCGCATTCATCACTTGTAATGTGTCAGTCAGTCATAGGCTTTTGCCCAACCCCCGAAGCTACACGTGCTACGAGCTGATCACTCCTGCCTCGGCAACACTACTCTCGAGTATCCACATTTTTCTATTGAAATTTTGTGGATGTTTATAAATTTCAATTCTTCTCTGCACAGTCTGGCGTGGTAGTTCTATGTCCTAGAGTGTAGGGTATTTCTGTCTCTTCAAAGCGGATAACGTGATCCTTTTTCCAATCATGTTCTGCTTATGGTCGATTCATCAATCTGTTGTAGTCTGCAGTGTCTCGAATGTTCTTTAATTCTTGGTTTTACACTTCACTTGGTCGTGCCGATATATACTTGACCGCATGAACAAGGAATTGTGTATACACCTGCTGAGGCCAGTGGGTCAATAGGATCTTTTGGGCTCTGAGAATATCACTGATTTTTTGTGTTGGCCTGTAAATAGTTTCTATGGAATGCACTTCCGTATTTTGCCTATTCTGTCCGTGATACATTTTATGTGAGGTTTGCGTTTTCGTTTCCTCCCCAGGTGGGATGTGGATAATATCAGAGCTGGAGTAGCCATTTGCGAGTAATGCTCTGTTTTCTATAGAATAACGGCTTCTATGAGCAAATAGCTATGGGCACACCCTTAAGTCTAGTGGTCACATTTTTTTTTCATGGAAATATTTTAAGTCAAGGATCTACAGAACACTAGACATCAGACAATGCATTTGCGATATGGTAACTACAAAGAAGTTCTGGCAGACTTCCTCAGCCATCTAAACACAATTCACCATGGAACTAGAATAGAACCATTGCCTTCCATTTCTTGACGTGTTGGTAATCAGGAACGAAGACCGCAGCCTGTCACATAAGGTGTATCAGAAGGAATCAAACCACTACCCCAGTGGCCACAAAAATGCAGCCGTCAAAACTCTAATAGACCGAGCGTAACTCCTATCGCAAGAAAACAATCTATGTCGCTTGTAGGAGGCTTAGCCCAGCGCAGGATACCGGCTGATCCAATCCTCACATCTTCAGTGGTGTTGGCTGGTAGATTTTTGATGGTTGCATCAACGTTCGATACAATATCCTCAACGGGATTATGTTTAGGTGTGAAGGCGAAGTTTTCCCCCTTAGCCAATACTTGCTCTCAGCTGTTGATAAGGTGCGATCAGTGAGGTTGATAATAGGGCGTTCCTTATTTAGAGGTGTGACAGGCTGCTTATTCTGTTGCTTCAGTAATCTCTGGAATTTCTTTTTCTGTCTGCGTGTTGTAATGTCTTTATTAATTTCCATTTCCTTGTATGTTATATTTTCTATATTCGTCCAGACTGGTAACTGAGTTGGTTGCTGAGTATCAGGTGTAGGCAATTTAATTACCTCCTGTTACGGTCCAGCTCACACCTAGTGCTGCTTATCTGACTGCGGAGTAGTGCTCCCTCTGTCAGGCTGTAGATGCGGTGTGCTTGATTGTCACAGAACATCCCTTAATAAGGAGAAATATCGAGATGATAAGTTGAATGTTAGCGATGATACGAGAGTAGATTTATTTGTCCGCAACTCTAAAACCGTCGAACTGATTGGTAGGTTAAGCCTGAGCTCAGACACTAACTAAGAGAAAATGATTTGAAAAGAAAGGAAATAAGGTTTAGGAGTAGAAACGATCTTAGGCAGAAGGGAAAAGAATCCAAGACAAAATAAGTAATAAGATAGTGAGAAAAAAAATAGTTTTGTTGCTCAAAGTTTGTGGAAGAAAGTGAATAAGTGGGAGTCTTAGCGAGAATAACGGAGAGAGCAGCGTAAGCCAAGGTTACCGGCAGGCTGTCACTAACTGCTCCTTCCCTCCCGAACATGAATTTGAGTACTATGGGGAAGGGTAGTGCACTGGCGAACGACGGTATGCCAGATGAAAATGATTTATTGTACTGTGCCCGTTTATACGGAGGATGATCAGTCAGCACTCGGCTTTTTGCTACTGCGGTATCGGGGCGTGTAACGTTCCCTCCACCACCGACTTAACATCCGACATGGAATACTCAAGGTTCACAAGGATTAGATGAAAAATTCAACATTACAATTTTACATTATTTATTTCATAGAAGAAAAATAGATTCACTCAAAACATGTCAAAAATCAAATCACTTGGCATAGTCTCTTCAAGTGTCACTCAAAAACTAAAAATCACTTTGTTAAAAATTCATCAAAATTCACTCTAATGTCGCTTCATTATTCCACGAACTTTGTAACTACTTTGTCTTGCTTAAATTAAATTATCATCATTTTTGTATATTTCACTCAGGCGTCGAGCGCGCCTATCATTTAAGTCATATAATTTCTCCAAGGCTTTGGACATTTATATTCATTTCAATCTTTACCCTTCAGGGCTTCTTTTATGTTTACATAAACATTATTTATTTATCATTTATTTAGTCCTGTGGACCTTAACAATAATTCTTCACAAAGCCTTAGATCTTAAACATTTAAAATACTGTACAAGAAACATGTAATGTCTGTGGATCGAACCCTTATTCCACCAGTTACTTCCCATGCATCAGGTGACTTTTCCTCAGCAGTGTACCATGCACTGTGTTATTTATTATATTGGGATCTTTATTCATATTAAAACTACATTGTTTCATAACCCGTTATTTCATTCTTTTTGAGGAAGGAATCCTTTTATCTACAATAAAAGTATTTGACACAATCCGTCAAAATCTATATAAATGCTTCAAACTTATATTCTGGAGAAAGGTCTCAATCCCAGCATTATGATTTTATAAGTTATTTTGAGCTTGCATCTTTTAATAAACACTTTCATATAGTGGCCACTTTATTACTAGTCTCTACTAGACCCTAATTGACCGCGGAACTTGTTAAATTTCCTTTCTCACTCCCTCACTATGGTAGGTCAGGCTCTAACAGCTGCCCCCTTCTTCCTGTGACACTTCCCAGGGTGTATACAAGCTAGTAAATACTCTAGAACTAATATTAGCCATGGTGGTACTTGTATCTACCTAATAAATAATTTAGATCATGGACAGTTAACAGCTTATGATTATCTAATTATGGAACAGGATTTTGAATTCTCTGCCGTAAAAATACGGCAGTTTAAGTTAATAATTGTATGCGTATACCGTTCTCCATCAGGAAAGTTTCCTTTATTTATAGATAAATTAGAATTGTTACTCAATAACATGAGCAAAGTAAATTTCGATATAATAATTTGTGGGGATGTAAATGTGGATTCTTAAAATTTGATAGAAATTGTGAATTATTAACACAGTTACTAATTTCCTATGGACTGAAACCTACAGTAAATACCCCAACAAGAATAACAAAATTTAGTAAAACCACTCCTGATCAATTTTTTTAAATACAGATAAATATCACCATTCAATAGAAGTCTATTGTCCGGGTTTTAGTGACCACCATGGACAAATACTGAGTTTTGAAGTACCCGAAACAATCAATAATAATGATAATGGAGTAAAATCAAAGTGCAGGTCATTCACTGAAACAAATGTTACATATTTCAATGACTTATTAAATAAGGAAACATGGTCAGAAATGTATAAACTAGAAAATGTAAATGATAAATTAAATGCATTTAACAGTACCCTAAAACACTATTTTGAAACAGCATTCCCCTTTAGACAAAGAACTGTTCAAAATAACAAAACTAACAATTGGATAACAACATGGATCATAAATTCATTTCAAAGAAAGAAATTTCTACACAAATTATATAAACAATACCACACAACACCTGAATTCAATTTATACTACAAAAAATACACTAGCATATTAAATAAGGTAATAAGACTAGCAAAAAAATGCATAATAATAATTTTATTTCCCAATCATCTAATAAAAACAGGGCTATGTGGTCCGTGATAAATAAAGAAACTGGAAAATATGCTAAAATACAAACGAACATTACACTGACCAGAAATAATAAAGTGATAAATAATCCAGAGGAAATTGCAAACACTTTCAATGACTATTTTCTGGAAATTCCACAAAAAATATTAAATAAATCACAGGTAAATACACTAAATTCTAATCATAAAATAAATATATGTAGTGATTCTTTATTTATAAATCATGTCACAAGTGAAGAGGTAAGAATAGTTATGAAAGAGCTAAACAATAAATTTTGTGCTGGCATTGATGGCATCCCAGATGCAATTTTAAAGAAATGTGCGGAAAATATAATACATCCACTTACACACTTAATAAACAGTTCATTTCTCTCAGGAACTTACCCGGATATTTTGAAGTTATCAAAAGTAATTCCAGTGCACAAAAACGGTTCAGAAGATTAATTAGATAACTATCGTCCTATTACCTTACCAACTGGTATCGCAAAAATTGTGGAAAAAATCATGTATAGGAGACTGATAAGTTTTATAGAAAAAATAAAATATATCAAACTCACAACATGGATTCAGAACGGAAAAATCTACACAGACAGCAATTTATGAATGTATTAATAGTATACTGAAATTAATTGACAATAAGGAACAAGTAACTGGCCTATTCTTGGATTTATCGAAAGCATTTGATGTTGTTGACCATAAAATCCTCCTTAAAAAACTAAATGAATATGGTATTAGAGGTCTAGCTAATAAATGGATAGAGTCTTACTTAACAAGGCGTAAACAAATAGTAAGCTTGAGACACAAGGATGATGGAACCAAATTACTTAATGAAACATTGTCCAATGGGGGAAATATTAAATTTGGAGTACCTCAGGGATCGGTTTTGGGCCCACTACTCTTCCTTCTATATATCAATGATATAACACAGAACGTTCATTCACATAAGGAAATGTTGTTTGCGGACGATACAACACTCGTAATAAAAGGTGAAACTAAACAGGTCATACAGCAATCTGCTGATTCCGTTACAGGAGAGTTAACCAAATGGTCACAAGATAATCGCCTCATAATCAACTATAAAAAAACAGTATGTCTAAATTTCTACACTATACAGAATAGGAATCCTGCGAAGTCCAATATAACATTAAATGGTCATCAAATAGAAAATAAATCAGAAACAAAGTTTTTAGGACTATGGATTCAACATGACTTGAAATAGAATAAACATATACAATATCTGAATACTAAACTGAACTCGATGTGCTTTGCGTTACGTATTTTGAAAACCTGCACTGGCATGCACACATTAAGAAATACTTATTTTGCTTATTTCCATTCATACTTAAGATATGGGGTCATATTTTGGGGTATGTCACCAGATGTACTAAGCACGTTTAGGATACAAAAGAGGGCGATTAGAATTATTGCAAATGCAAACACTAGAGAATCAAGTGTTAAAATCTTTGTTTAAAGATTTAAACATTCTCCCACTGCCCTGTATATATATCTTTGAAAGTATTATGTTTTTTTTAAAGAATTTAATGAATAAGAATGTTTTTCTTAAAACAAACAATGATGTGCATAGGCATAACACAAAACAAAATCAAAACATTCATATTTCACACACATACACAAGCATATATCAAAAAGGAACTTATCACACAGGAGTTAAATTATACAATAAACTACCCCAGTATCTAAAACTTGCCCCAAAAATAAAAACCTTTGATAGAATGTTGAAAGCTTATCTGCAGTGCCATTCTTTTTACTCTGTAGTTGAATATCTTAGTGTATAGAAACGATGAAATCTATAATTATATTTTACTTTTCTATTTTAATTGTAATACCTAGCTGTAAGTAGTATTTATAGAATTACGTTTTCATATTATGATAATAGAATAAGGTGTAAATAGTTGTCCAATAAGATTGTATCTCTTAAGATCTGTTATTATAATAAGTTATAAATAGTTATAGTATAAGTATTACTGTATATACCTATTAGTACTTTTATTTTATAGATGTAAATTCTGACGTGTCCTATATCAAAAATGTATTGTATACATGTATTTGATCAAATGGAATTAATAAAACTATCTATCTATCTATCTATCTATCTATCTATCTATCTATCTACACTTGATTTATGGCGTCTCGCCGACCGCCTTGCTTTACAATGTTATTTACTATTTAACCATATGATCCCCGAGACTTACATTCACTTCTAAAGCGGCTATTTGTTCCTGCTTTTAATATTATTATTATTATCATTACATTTCGTGTTTAGAGGATATTTATTACTTATCTCGGAGAGGATGTATAATAGTTGACTACACCAACCTTAACAACAACTTGTATGACGTCTTATCACAACACTATATTTATAACAATGCCTTTTCGGACTTACTTGCACATTTTACTTACGACGCCTTATTTCGACGATTATTGCCTACAAAATTTCATTATAACAATGCCTTATCGGTATTACTTGCACATTCACATACGACGCTTTATTTCGACGATTTTTACCTACAATATTTTATTATAACACTGCCTTACCGGACTTACAATGTAACTATTATTTTCGACGCTTCAATATGGCAATACTTTAGTGGGAATTTCACCTACCCAATATAACACGACGTTTTCATACAACACATTAATGGGAATCTTTCATCCACAATATTTCGACGATACTTTCCATCTCCCGAATAAACATATCCTGGTTAACGCATATTTATTAGCTTGAAGCTACATTTATTTTATTATTAGGCCTTTTCGGCAACACGATTTCTTGCTTGGTTATTCGCGGTTTATTTAATCTCTTATATAATCTTTCATTTATATCGGTAAGACCTCGGTCTTCCTATTATTTTGTTCTCATAACTTTGGCTGATAGCCTGCAATAATACATTTTTCCTTGGGTGTTTTATTCACAAATTACTTTAGAGATTAACAAATTGATCATTTTTGACAACAATACGTCAAGATATTATTTATTTCATTCCGTTTTCATTACTTGAGTTCCTTATTACGCTTTTTATCACCACTTTATTTTTAGAGTATAACAACTCAATAATACTTATTTTTATTATTATCATCTCAGATTTTCAATTATTTTTACTGCAACTTTAAGTTACTTGCCATTTAATTATATGGTCTAAAATCAAATTATTTTTATTTTTCCCTATCATATCGACTTTTAACGATTTCATTATGATGCGTATTTATTTCATAACCTGATTTTGACTGTGGCAAATTCTAAGTCATTTAGGTTATTATTTCGATTCCTTCCTCCTAATCATATATTAGTTATTATTTCATTTCTTGGATTTCCATTACTTTATATTTACTGATCCTATTGTTATACTTATTTTGCGAGGTCATTCTCGCAGTTATTTATTATTATCCAAACATTTCAATTATATTAGTGCATTCAACTACCCAGTGAATCAATCGTTAAACTCCCTAGTCAACGACCGACTTCACCGGGTCAGTGCATCTTACAGCTGCAAATTTTAATGAAAAATCATGACTCACCAGTGTGCTTCTCCTGCTTCATCCTCAGAAGGATTCACCTATCTACGGTATATTTAACACTTTTCCATGGCACTTTCTTTCGTGAATTGCTTCTCACTTAGGCCCAATCGACCTTCACTTATATTTAAACACATTATTATTCTATAAAAACACTGTATTAACACTAAACACATATATATCTTTTAAAATTATTTACACTGCACTATTTTTCACCATATCTCAGTGATCTTCGACACTTCCTATCGGTGATCGACGCCCTGATGAGATCCTAAGACCCTGCATTGGACGCGTGATAACTCGAATGGCTCCTAGTTCTTCACTGGATTTAGTCTCCGCCCTGTCCTTTCAACAGTCTATTTCGGCTTCCTTTATCGTCTTTTTATAAGCGATTTGCATTTTTCACTTGCCCTACGTTTATGTAGCGGTCTATCGAACCTATGGCCCGCTTACTTCTTGACCGTAATCTGTCCTTTTTATATACTGCGACAAGATTTTTCTTCTTTCTCTTACGAGAATGTTTATCTGGCTACGTCCCTGTTTGACACACTGTAGCTTCGCCAAAGTTCACTGAATTTGCTTTTGGTCTTGAACCCGTGTCCATTTACTTGAATTTTTGGATTTCGTTCCAATATCTGACCCTTAATAATGTGGTCTTTCACTTGACTTTCACGAAGACCTGTCTATAGTCTCGAACCGATGACTTCCAGTGTAATGTCTCTACTGATCTGGACTGATGTTTTCTAGCTGAATAATGTTCTAGAATCTGTCGCGGCGCAACTTATTTTGTCACGGTTTCCGTGTAGCGTAAAATTTTATCTGATCTAGCACAAGTGCTTTAGTGATCACTTACAAAAAACAGTAGTTTTTGGCGTGACGTATTTATATTACCACGCACATACAAACTTTTGTTGAAACCGCGGATACTGACGATTTGTTAATTTGACTTAACACGATCCACTTTAGCGGTTTGTAACAAACTGAGTTACTCGATGCGACATCTCCATACAGGAGTGCGATGAGTTTTTACTAACGTGAGGACGAACTTCCGTCCAGGCAGGCTGATAATACTGCGTTCTGTATACTTATGTACTGTGCGAAATTGCGCTGAGCCTCTCCGGGCTTGACTGAACTGCGACTGATATGATGCAGCTTTTCTGAATTTTGCGATACAGCGTGTAGCGTCTCCACGCTTACTGATGGTAAAACTGCTTCTGATACAGCCTAACGCCTCACTGGGCTGACGAATACTGCATATACGGTGATGCAGCACCTCCTTACGAGGTCTGTAGTAGACTGCATCCTCTCTGGCTGAAACCTTGGCTATATATTGGGAACTTGCAAAAATAAATTACTTTTGTCTTCTTCTTGGAACTATCTTTTGAAATAGACGTCGCACGTTTTTGAAAAATATATCATTATGTTCCCTATAATCCAAACGTTACATTATCATTTCGTTTCCTGAAAATCGATCGTCTATTTATTTTAAATAAAATCTACAAGGCTCCTCAGGTACGTGGGCGAATGGGTTTTATTTTCTCCTTCCCAAGACCTCCTCTTAGCTCCGCCTAGTGACGTAACTGCTTCGTAAGGACTTTTCTCCTGTGCCTAAATTATTCGATTTTAATCTTGAACAATTCATAATTTCCTGGATTAGTATGATTTACGTCAACATATTTATGTAATTTTGCGTTGTTTCCGCGAAAACGGCTTATTTCACAATTTTGCGGTGTTGGGAGGCAATCCAGGGTTGTCATAAAGATGCTGATGTTAAAACTCCACGGTGGTTCCCCTGCCAATCTGCTTTGGTTGATTCATCATAGCGTGACTGTCCTCATGATTCACACACAGCTTGCATCCTGTGACTTCATATAAGGCTGTCAATGCTCTGCGTCATTGCCTGAATCACTTCCTATTTCCTCATGGCTAGCTTGTAACTGAACGTCTTTTCATCTCAGAGATCCGAAGTTCATATCCTGTACCAACCCCAGTTGGGTACAGAATCCCTCCTTCAAAGGTAAATACATTTTTGAAGAGCTGAAGAAATTTATTTATCAAAGTTATAAATTTTCTTCACTTGTATGAACTTCCTTTAATTATTTCTTTTAATTTCTTGAATGGGGAAAGACTCTCCATGCCCGTTTAATTAATTAAGTATTTTTATTTATCCTCATTATATGTTCAGTTCACTCCGTTTACTGGTTTGTTTTTCTTCTTTCATCAGTCTTCCTCGATAACTTGTCTCGTCCAGCTCGGGTTTCTTTTCACTCTTTCCACTTGGAATGGGACATCTCCCTCAAGTGGGTTGTAAATCACCCTTGTCTCGCTCATGTTTCTTCATCTCCCCAATACATTGGCTCGCAGTCCAATTGTGTGGTAGATAAGCTTTTCTTTCTGTAGTCTTCTAAAGACCATTATTCTATTATTCATTTATTGGTTGCTTTGTTTCAATTTCTCTTTAATGTATCACAAGGTTATTATTTGTACATTTTATAATATGAACGGGTACGCGTATGTCGAACCCATCTGGTTCTTTCTTGTTCACTTCCTTTTCGATTTCTTCTAGCCTCTTTTTCTATTATTTACAAATTTCTTATTCTACGGCTTCCTCATATTTCCTGGGCTCCTGCTCTATCCCTTGGGTCTCCATATGACGTTCCGGGTAGCATTTATTTCCACCTGTTCTTCTTCTTCATCTCCTGTTCATGGATTTCCTCCATTACCATCTCTTTCCATTGGGATACTACTGCTCGGGATGCTTCACCAACAATACCTTCCTGCTTTCTCCTGCCATTAATTGTTTTTACAATTTCGGTTTGCTCCAGGTGCTGAATGGTATTTGGTAGGTTCTATAATTGTTTAATACAATGCATAATTCTTCCTTCATCCCCCTGACATCTTCCCAATACTCTTTGGTAATGTTCTATTTTTCTTATAATCTGGGCCTCCTTCTGGTCTTCAATTACCACTATCTCTTCTTCTTTTTCTGTGATCTCTTCACCATCATAGTTCTCTGATGTATTCGTTGCTTTTAATTCATTTCTTTTATTTCTTCTTTTCCTTGCCCGATATTTTCTTATGTAACAGGTCTTCCTTCTTGTATTCTTCTCCCATAATAGAAATCTCCTTTTATCATATTTCCTTTGTTTCTTTTTTTTTTTCTTAATTTCCAACTATAAAATGCCTTTAGACTCTGCATATCTGTAGGATTCTTTGTGATCTCCAACCGTGTTATAATGACCTTACTGTTGTCGTGCGGGTCTAACGCGGCTAATGGTTTCCCTGTCGTTTCGACTTTAATTTCCCTTTTTAATTCCTGTGTGGAATTTTCGCATTGCTTTACATTGTTCGCTGGTTGCTTAGTTACATCGTTCTTAGATACCTGGAAATCGACCTTATTTAATTTAAGATCTAACTTATCCTCTAACTATTTCTCTATGTCATTGAATTTCCTATCTATTTGTTCTCTTGTTTCGGTTGGGTTACTGTTGATTTTCGCCTCGATCTCATTTAAGCGCGACTTAACCTCTGCCTGTTCGCCTGAGATATGGTTTACATCATTTTTAATAGTATCAATACTTCCCTGTATTTTCAACATACCATCATTTACATCTGCCTGTACGGCACCAACTTAATTATTTAATTCACCCAATCCATTGTTCATGATTTCAAAATTCTGTTGACATTCCATCCTACCTTCATTGATACTTTCTTGAAGTTTATCATAAAAAACTTTCAAGTTCTTTTACCTTTCATCCCTATCTTTTTGAAACATATTGTTTATTACTTCCAAGAGACTTTTCATCTCTTCCGTCGTAGCCATTCTTTTTTCAATTATTTGAGAAAAGATGGGCTACTACCCTCCAAGGATGAATCATGCACACAAGGTAAATCTGTGCTCGACCCGACATGCTTGTATTTTTCCTTTATTTTTGAGGTAAAGTGTTTAACGGGTGTGTACGCGTGCGAACCCGTCCACACGTCCCTCCAAAAACTTCCGCAACTATAAGCAAGACATTCTGAAATCGTAATTTGAAATTTTTTCGAAATTTTCCCAAAAAAATCCGGAAAACTCGAGCTTTTCTGTTTTTTTCCTAGAAAAAACCCGCCCCTAAAGATGGGCGCCAAGAAATAGCTTTTATACTAGAGGGGTCTAGTTCTATTTCATAAATTTATATATAGGGTTATGCGGGTTGCGGTCATTTACCTATTCCTTATTTAATCTTTACTTTATCTTTAATTCGACCGGCTTTCCCTGTGGCCTAGTATCCATATCCAGCACGCATTATATGCATCCCCTATGTGCCCGTTTATACGTAGGATGATCAGTCAGCACTCAGCTTTTTGCTACTGCGGTATCGGGGCGTGTAACGTTCCCTCCACCACTGACTTAACATCCGACATGGAATACTCAAGGTTCACAAGGATTAGATGAAAAACTCAACATTACAATTTTACATTATTTATTTCATAGAAGAAAAATAGATTCACTCAAAACATGTCAAAATCAAATCACTTGGCATAGTCTCTTCAAGTGTCACTCAAAAACTAAAAATCACTTTGTTAAAAATTCATCAAAATTCACTCTAATGTCGCTTCATTATTCCACGAACTTTGTAACTACTTTGTCTTGCTTAAATTAAATTATCATCATTTTTGTATATTTCACTCAGGCGTCGAGCGCGCCTATCATTTAAGTCATATAATTTCTTCAAGGCTTTGGACATTTATATTCATTTCAATCTTTACCCTTCAGGGCTTCTTTTATGTTTACATAAACATTATTTATTTATCATTTAATTAGTCCTGTGGACCTTAACAATAATTCTTCACAAAGCCTTAGATCTTAAACATTTAAAATACTGTACAAGAAACATGTAATGTCTGTGGATCGAACCCTTATTCCACCAGTTACTTCCCATGCATCAGGTGACTTTTCCTCAGCAGTGTACCATGCACTGTGTTATGTATTATATTAGGATCTTTCTTCATATTAAAACTACATTGTTTCATAACCGGTTATTTCATTATTTTTGAGGAAGGAATCCATTTATCAACAATAAAAGTATTTGACAAAATCCGTCAAAATCTATATAAATGCTTCAAACTTATATTCTGGAGAATGGTCTCAATCCCAGCATTATGATTTTATAGGTTATTTTGAGCTTGCATCTTTTAATAAAAACTTTCATATAGTGGCCTCTTTATTACTAGTCTCTGCTAGACCCTAATTGACTGCGGAACTTGTTAAATTTCCTTTCTCACTCCCTCACCATGGTGGGTCAGGCTCTAACAGCTGCCCCCTTCTCCCTGTGACACTTCACTTGATTTATGGCGTCTCGCCGACCGCCTTGCTTTACAATGTCATTTACTATTTAACCATATGATCCCCAAGACTTACATTCACTTCTAAAGCGGCTATTTGTTCCTGCTTTTGATATTATTATTATTATCATTACATTTCGTGTTTACTGGATATTTATTACTTATCTCGGAGAGGATGTATAATAGTTGACTACACCAACCTTAACAACAACTTGTATGACGTCTTATCACAACACTATATTTATAACAATGCCTTTTCGGACTTACTTAAAACATTTTACTTACTACGCTTTATTTCGACGATTATTGCCTACAATATTTTATTATAACAATGCCTTATCGGTCTTACTTGTACATTCACATACGACGCTTTATTTCGACGATTATTGCCTACAACATTTTATTATAACAATGCCTTATCGGTCCTACTTGTACATTCACATACGACGCTTTATTTCGACGATTATTGCCTACAATATTTTATTATAACAATGCCTTATCGGTCTTACTTGTACATTCACATACGACGCTTTATTTCGACGAGTATTGCCTACAACATTTTATTATAACAATGCCTTATCGGTCCGACTTGTACATTCACATACGACGCTTTATTCCGACGATTATTGCCTACAATATTTTATTATAACAATGCCTTATCGGTATTACTTGCACATTCACATACGACGCTTTATTTCGACGATTTTTACCTACAATATTTTATTATAACACTGCCTTACCGGACTTACAATGTAACTATTATTTTCGACGCTTCAATATGGCAATACTTTAGTGGGAATTTCACCTACCCAATATAACACGACGTTTTCATACAACACATTAATGGGAATCTTTCATCCACAATATTTCGACGATACTTTCCATCTCCCGAATAAATATATCCTGGTTAACGCATATTTATTAGCTTGAAGCTACATTCATTTTATTATTAGGCCTTTTCGGCAACACGATTTCTTGCTTGGTTATTCGCGGTTTATTTAATCTCTTATATAATCTTTCATTGTGGTGTTTGAAGCCATATTTTCAGTGTTGCCTTAGTAAACAAGTGTTTAGTGCTTTTCAGTCGGTCAACACGAATGTACCCAAAAGAGATGGGTTATGCCCTAATCCTGAAATAAATTACATGAGATTAATAAAACACTAGGATGACCAGTTTCGATCGTCAAGCGATCATCATCAGATCCATTACACTTAGGCTATAAAATCTATGTTTGAAATACAGGTGAAAATATTTACAATATGTACAATTATTTAGTTGCAGTATTGGTACTGCAACTGTCAGTGTATGCTAAATGCAGTATATATGTTAGGTGAAATGCTAAATGGTGATAGCTATCCGGAGATGTTACTTTAGAGAGATTATATGGTTGTAAACTATGGTTAAACTATAAAATTTTAGGCTAACTACTTATCTGATTGTCTTCCGTACTACAGCTACTCGCAGTTTTCGTGCTTACTAGAACTCACTGTGCGGTCGACTGCGGTGGTTATCTTAACGACTGGTTTTTCCCTCCCTTCTCCCCCCTACCCCTACGTGCTGTGGGGAGTGATCGCGATGTGTTTATATGAGGTGTTGCCAACCTAGATAAGATGTATGTTATTGAATGAGGTGGGTCTGCAACTATTAAAGACCGTGGATTAGCCCTCGCCTCGCGTGGAGCATAACCCATTCGAACTAAGCGTTGACGGTCTTATGAGGACGTCCCGGCACCTTTAATACTGCCGCGAATATGGGCCTTGGTATATTGCAGAAGAAAAGTACATCGTACACCTGATCCAGATAACATTTACCTATTAAAAAACCCCTAATTTCCCCCCTTTTTTATCTAGCTTGGCTGTGTCGCTAAATTGTGTTTTTGTTTCCGACAGGGTGTGTTTTTTAGTAGCGTGAAGAGGGGTGAGCTCTCCATGAACGTGTGTTCATTTAGATTGTTGGGATTGTTTCGTTTGGCTAGGTGTATCTCGATTGCTTCCTTTATGTCAAGAGCTCTGCCTTTCGATTCGTGATGGATTATTTTAAGGTCCGACTCTATGTTGGTAAAGCTGTGCCCTGCGTCACACATATAGCTTATAGAGAGCTTATAGATAGCTTTCACGATGAAAAACACAACCGCTAGGCACCTCCTAAATAGTAATCTAAATAAACGTGACCAGTATTCAAGGTCAGGGGTATATTCTATAACGTGCCAAGACACCGATTGTCAAGCTAATTACATCGGGCAGAGTGGAAGGCGAGTAGACACACGTTATAATGAACATAGGAAAGCGATAAGATACGGAACACATTCAGCCGTGTGCGAACATTGTGTGACGCAGGGCACAGCTTTACCAACATAGAGTCGGACCTTAAAATAATCCATCACGAATCGAAAGGCAGAGCTCTTGACATAAAGGAAGCAATCGAGATACACCTAGCCAAACGAAACAATCCCAACAATCTAAATGAACACACGTTCATGGAGAGCTCACCCCTCTTCACGCTACTAAAAAACACACCCTGTCGGAAACAAAAACACAATTTAGCGACACAGCCAAGCTAGATAAAAAAGGGGGGAAATTAGGGGTTTTTTAATAGGTAAATGTTATCTGGATCAGGTGTACGATGTACTTTTCTTCTGCAATATACCAAGGCCCATATTCGCGGCAGTATTAAAGGTGCCGGGACGTCCTCATAAGACCGTCAACGCTTAGTTCGAATGGGTTATGCTCCACGAGAGGCGAGGGCTAATCCACGGTCTTTAATAGTTGCAGACCCACCTCATTCAATAACATACATCTTATCTAGGTTGGCAACACCTCATATAAACACATCGCGATCACTCCCCACAGCACGTAGGGGTAGGGGGGAGAAGGGAGGGAAAAACCAGTCGTTAAGATAACCACCGCAGTCGACCGCACAGTGAGTTCTAGTAAGCACGAAAACTGCGAGTAGCTGTAGTACGGAAGACAATCAGATAAGTAGTTAGCCTAAAATTTTATAGTTTAACCATAGTTTACAACCATATAATCTCTCTAAAGTAACATCTCCGGATAGCTATCACCATTTAGCATTTCACCTAACATATATACTGCATTTAGCATACACTGACAGTTGCAGTACCAATACTGCAACTAAATAATTGTACATATTGTAAATATTTTCACCTGTATTTCAAACATAGATTTTATAGCCTAAGTGTAATGGATCTGATGATGATCGCTTGACGATCGAAAATGGTCATCCTAGTGTTTTATTAATCTCATGTAATTTATTTCAGGATTAGGGCATAACCCATCTCTTTTGGGTACATTCGTGTTGACCGACTGAAAAGCACTAAACACTTGTTATAATCTTTCATTTATATCGGTAAGACCTCGGTCTTCCTATTATTTTATTTTCATAACTTTGGCTTGATAGCCTGCAATAATACATTTTTCCTTGGGTGTTTTATTCACCAATTACTTTAGAGATTAACAAATTGATCATTTTTGACAACAATACGTCAAGATATTATTTATTTCATTCCGTTTTCATTACTTGAGTTCCTTATTACGCTTTTTATCACCACTTTATTTTTAGAGTATAACAACTCAATAATAGTTATTTTTATTATTATCATCTCAGATTTTCAATTATTTTTACTGCAACTTTATGTTACTTGCCATTTAATTATATGGTCTAAAATCAAATTATTTTTCCCTATCATATCGACTTTTAACGATTTCATTATGATGCGTATTTATTTCATAACCTGATTTTTACTGAGGCAAAATCTAAGCCATTTAGGTTATTATTTCGATTCCTTCCTCCAAATCATTTATTACTTATTATTTCATTTCTTGGGTTTCCATTACTTTATATTTACTGATCCTATTGTTATACTTATTTTGCGAGGTCATTCTCGCAGTTATTTATTATTATCCAAACATTTCAATTATATTAGTGCATTCAACTACCCAGTGAATCAATCGTTAAACTCCCTAGTCAACGACCGACTTCAACGGGTCAGTGCATCGTACAGCTGCAAATTTTAATGAAAAATCACGACTCGCCAGTGTGCTTCTCCTGCTTCATCCTTAGAAGGATTCACCCATCTACGGCATATTTAACACTATTCTATGGCACTTTCTTTCGTGAATTGCATTTCACTTAGGCTCAATCGACCTTCACTTATATTTAAACACATTATTATTCTATAAAAAATACTGTATTAACACTAAACACATATCTTTTTAAATTATTTACACTGCACTATTTTTCACCATATCTCAGTGATCTTCGGCACTTCCTATCGGTGATCGACGCCCTGATGAGATCCTAAGACCCTGCATTGGACGCGTGATAACTCGAAAGGCTCCTAGTTCTTCACTGGATTTAGTCTCCGCCCTGTCTTTTCAACAGTCTATTTCGGCTTCCTTTATCGTCTTTTTATAAGCGATTTGCATTTTTCACTTGCCCTACGTTTATGTAGCGGTCTATCGAACCTATGGCCCGCTTACTTCTTGACCGTAATCTGTCCTTTTTATATACTGCGACAAGATTTTTCTTCTTTCTCTTACGAGAATGTTTATCTGGCTACGTCCCTGTTTGACACACTGTAGCTTCGCCAAAGTTCACTGAATTTGCTTTTGGTCTCGAACCCGTGTCCATTTACTTGAATTTTTGGATTTCGTTCCAATATCTGACCCTTAATAATGTGGTCTTTCACTTGACTTTCACGAAGACCTGTCTATAGTCTCGAACCGATGACTTCCAGCGTAATGTCTCTACTGATCTGGACTGATGTTTTCTAGCTGAATAATGTTCTAGAATCTGACGCGGCGCAACTTATTTTGTCACGGTTTCCGTGTAGCGTAAATTTTTTTCTGATCTAGCACAAGTGCTTTAGTGATCACTTACAAACAACAGTACTTTTTGGCGTGACGTATTTATATTACCACGCACATACAAACTTTTGTTGAAACCGCGGATACTGACGATTTGTTAATTTGACTTAACACGATCCACTTTAGCGGTTTGTAACAAACTGAGTTACTCGATGCGACATCTCCATACAGGAGTGCGAAGAGTTTTTACTAACGTGAGGACGAACTTCCGTCCAGGCAGACTGATAATACTGTATACTTATGTACTGTGCGAAATTGCGCTGAGCCTCTCCGGGCTCGACTGAACTGCGACTGATATGATACAGCGTGTAGCGCCTCCACGCTTACTGATGGTAAAACTGCTTCTGATACAGCCTAACGTCTCACTGGGCTGACGAATACTGCATTTACGGTGATGCAGCACCTCCTTACGAGGTCTGTAGTAGACTGCATCCTCTCTGGCTGAAACCTTGGCTATATATTGGGAACTTGCAAAAATTAATTACTTTTGTCTTCTTCTTGGAACTATCTTTTGAAATAGACGTCGCACGTTTTTGAAAAATATCATTATGTTCCCTATAATCCAAACGTTACATTATCATTTCGTTTCCTGAAAATCGATCGTCTATTTATTTTAGATAAAATCTACAAGGCTCCTCAGCTACGTGGGCGAATGGGTTTTATTTTCTCCTTCCCAAGACCTCCTCTTAGCTCCGCCTAGTGACGTAACTGCTTCGTAAGCACTTTTCCCCTGTGCCTAAATTATTCGATTTTAATCTAGATCAATTCATAATTTCCTGGATTATTATGATTTACGTAAATATATTTATGTAATTTTGCGTTGTTTCCGCGAAAACGGCTTATTTCACAATTTTGCGGTGTTGGGAGGCAATCGAGGGTTGTCATAAAGATGCTGATGTTAAAACTCCACGGTGGTTCCCCTGCCAATCTGCTCTGGTTGATTCATCATAGCGTGACTGTCCTCATGATTCACACACAGCTTGCATCCTGTGACTTCAGACTTCTGCGTCATTGCCTGAATCACTTCCTATTTCCTCATGGCTAGCTTGTAACTGAACGTCTTTTCATCTCCGAGATCCGAAGTTCATATCCTGTACCAACCCCAGTTGGGTACAGTACTTTCCCTTCAAAAGGGTGAGCTTTCTTAAATGCTAGAAATATTTAAATTAACCGGGGATATTTTTATTACCCGCCACTGTCGGATCCCCAACAGGAATACCAAATGCCCCCAGAGTGGACAGAGATAAATCACCTTTAGAGCTTTTAGTGATATTTTTATTAGTAGTAGAAATTATTAGAGAGAACCAATTGTTGTGTTTAAAGAAGACTAAACTCTTACCCAGCAGGGTGCCGACTAAAAGTTTAGAAAGAATGAAAAGACCCAACCTAACTTGAACAAAACCAAAATTCAAAGTAGTATATCACAGGACAAAGCAAAATCGCTTCAAATAGGAAGCTGGCAGAGCGAGCTATACTTGCCTTTAATGATTCGCTAGAAATCGCCAAAGTAAGCTTTTTTAAAGATGCTAGCAGAAGGTTTGCTTTAAACGCAACAAATGATTGATTTTGTAACAATCTCTGCGGGTAAAATCAATTCGAGAGAAAAGATTGGGAAGAAAAGGCCCTGCCTAACGGCTCTTCGAGCAATAGAAGTAGAAAAAACAAATAATAAAGATTTTATTTAACAAAGTGAAAAAGTTAAAGAACAATACTAATTTAGATCTCAGATCTATTTTGAGCTAAAGAAAGAATTTTTTGTTTTTGAACAATTCGGAGGTCTCAGACCTATGACTAACAATAAAAACCCCTACAAGGGCTTATGAACTATGCATACAATTAAAAGGTCTAGGACCTATAATAACACTACTAAGGGACTTACAATATGACTGACGAGCCCAACGGCACACCGGGGCGAAACGCTGGCATTTTATGTTTGATCTAGCCGGACCAATTTTATCATATTAATTGATAATTTAACTGATCAAACGGAAATAACATCATATTCCCATTCGGGAACGTTCATAACCTATTTGGATTGCCAAGGTAAGGTTTTTGTTTTATGAAAGGGAGCTTGACTTCCGTAGCACATTGGCATCACTCGTGACGTCAATACTACTCGTATTTCGTGTCTTGTGATGGCCTTCTGAGTATGTGCTAGCCATGCGTATTGGTGAGGTGTGTCTGTACCAACTGACGAGCCCAACGGCACACCGGGGCGAAACGCTGGCATTTTATGTTTGATCTAGCCGGACCAATTTTATCATATTAATTGATATGTTTCCTACAGCCGTTAAGACAAAACTTTCAGACATGGCGTTGATTTGAAATGACCTCATGTGGAAAGGAGGCGAGCCTCTTAGAGAGGACTAAACTTTTCACTCTAACGTCCAGAAGAGAAGAGAAGTGAGAGGGGGTCACAAGCAATCCGATAGCCAGCGTTAGGAGGAGAAGGGAGGGGTAAACATAAGAAGCTATGCACTGTAGGGAACATAGAAAAAATAAAAATTCAACACGGCAAGAATTTGATACATGAAATAAAATCTTCATGAAGATGGTAGGTGAAGACAAGGGCGACATCTGCTTGAGAGGGTTGAAACCATTCTTGAAATTGCTGAATTGAAAAGCTTCAACAGGTTGCCGCGTGGTGGGCTGTTGGGGATAGCAGGGAATACACAACTGAAACAGACTTTAACATAAAATAAACACATCTTCAACGAAAAGGGAATATATAAAGGGTCACTGTTTGTGTCTGCGAGAAGGGAAATAAAAGAACTAATGAAAAAGAAGAAGCAAAGAGCAGCAACTGCTAACTCTAATTAAATGTGTATTCCAAGGAATGCACCACTGATAAGAAAGTGAGGTGATTAATATACTGGTATAGGCTTTCACAGCTGGTTGTGTGTTCTTCAGAACGGATTTTTGATAAAATATAGATGCTCTCTATGTACAATATCTGGCAGCCAACTGTTAGCCAGCTCCTGGACCTTGAATGACATCACACTCCCACTCCCCCCCACAGCCACGTACAGGGGCAGAGTATCCCACCTATCACATACAGTATATCTATAACATTGGCACGTGGGAATGAAAGCATTAGAACTGTCAACCAGAAACCACTCAAATTTCATGTTTCTTTTTAGTATATTCCAATAGCCTATACAAACCATAGACATCGCTTCAAGCTTATTTAGAAAAAATCTTTGAAAATGCCAACCGCACTTGTTGGTGAAACATCAGAAGATATCAAGAAACGTTTTACTCAACCTAATAGCCCAAAAAGATTTTCAGTGTTCTTGTTTGTTAACAGCAGTGGCAGCCAGGAATAAGCTTGCTGCATTGCACAGCAACCAGATTTTTCTGGGGCAAAAAGTAATTTTTTAGAACTAAATATTGTGCATTTCATTTTTATATTTTCCACCTTATGTGCAAAAGAATTGAATTTTTGTTCTTTAATAGCTCAAAAAATCCAGTTCTACTTGTCTACTTCACTGGAAAAGCAAAGGGTGCCAACACAATGTATCAGCACTCTTAAACGGCTTAATGCACACTCCAACTAGTCGTTGCATGGCGGATGCAGCAAGGCTTGAGGTGCAAAACCGTGTCTTCAGTACTTTTGTAACTGGTGGAGCCTCTAACAACACAACACATACTGTAACTAACTTTTACCCATTTCATTTTTATTTTACTCTAAACATTGACCTAGCTATGCACACAGTTAGTTCACCTGACTGATATTAGTGCTATGGTCAAGTAGCTTTCATCAAATCACACAATCAAATATATTATATGTACATATCGACGGTGGGCAACCATAACTTTGTAACCAGTGGTGGTCGATGAGAGGAGCCCAGGCCTCCCTTGCTCGACTTGATGTTTGTGTTTTGTATCCGTTATACCCTGTACCTACATGTACATATCCCCTGAAATGAGCTGTAGCTTGTCACAAATGCCTAGATGTACATGGATGTACATTACCACTCAACATTGTATTTAAAGCTGACTTCTATGACCGAGTGCTGATGGCATTGATGTTTGAAAGGAGTGTATATCCACTTATGACTAGGGGTATATACACTAAAGGAACAGAATGGAAGAGAGCAGCATGGGGGGCTTATGAGATCTTGCAGTCCCACTGTCAGCATACCATACTAAACACCACAGCTTTCTACCTCTTGCATCCAAGCACCCAAGGAATCATATATTTGAACTCTGGCTCTCTGGTGGATATAAATCCTTACTACTGTTGTTTCATGGTGCTTCATTTAGGACCTCGGAACAATTTTGTCATCAGTCTCACGTACAGGGTGTTGTACATTCAATAGTGCTCAAAAGTATTTTGTAGGCACTAGCAACCTGAATACGAATAACAAGGTCCTCGTTTGAACAAAACAAATAATATCCAACACCAAAATTGGTTAAAACTAACATAAACAAGGTGGGGTGTGGTATTACTAGGCAGCCAGGAACATACGATTTCCTAGGTTAGGAGGTGTCGAAAGTCGTGAAAAACATATGGTATCCTTTGAGGGAGGCCATTGAACGCATTCCAAGTGACTGTAATAACATACATTTTTAGGAGAACCATTCGCTGTACTCTAATCCACCGGCCACATTTCTTTGTTTTGTAATGCTGCACAACCTAGTACAAACATAGTCTATAGAATGTAGAATTAGTCTGCTAGACATGCTTCAATACTGTGACGAAAACATTTTCTTCCCAACAAATCATGCTCATTTTATCATACATTTTTCATGATATTTGGCACTTCCTTATCTGGGGAATCATAGGTTTTTGGCTGCTTAGATATGCCCCCACCCTGTATATTCCATATTACATGTAAGTTGCAAGGTTGTATCGAAAATACAATATAACGTAACACTTATTCCGGCTCAAAAGTATTTTGTGGCCTCAGAGAAATAGAGATTAAAAATATAACAGATTGCTTTTCGGGTCCAGGACTTTAATATTTTGTCGTGTAGCCCCTTGACTTAACAACTGTAGTACATCTTGCTGGCATGAGTCAACAAGCTCAGGAATTGTTCTGTACTCTTCACTCAATATTCTAACAAAATCGCTCACATTCGTGCAATTTACTTTTGCAAGCACGCCTAAACATGTTGGTAGATCAAAACAAACCGAACTTGCTTTCATCGCTCCATAACGCTTTCGACCAGTCAACAGGTCTCCAAGATGCATACTTCTTTGCAAACTGAAGTCTGGCCTTCTTATTCTTCACGCTTATCAGCAGTTTGCAAGAGGCTCACCTGCCATGTAGATCTGCAGCTGCTAGGCAACATTTCACTATAGAAACATGAACCCTGTGTCAATAGTTTTCTTCAAGTCAACCAGTGATTAAAGGCAGAACAACAAGACGGACACATTTGTGGTATCTCTTTCAAAGTTGTGAGGTGACAGTTCATGGTCTCCAAACTGCGGTTGTTGAAAACATTTTGCAAAGCACTAAATAAACAACTTCCGATTACCCGTTTCTACATGACAGATTTAGACACTATCCTTTTTCAAGATGCTCGTACAATGGGGTCCCCTGTTTGAAAATGGATCAACAAGAATGTGGCCCACGTTTCGAAATTTTGTACATATAAAAAAAAAAAAATAAAAAAAAAAATCTTTAAGCATTTTATATTCACGTGTTTTAATCATCTTGACGATGCAAAAATGTTTTACAAATTTTTATGAGAGACCAAACATTAGACTGTTTTAGGAGAATTTTTTAGTGATTTTGACTGAAGAAGGCTCACAGAGCCGAAACAGGTCTCAAAATGTATATTGACATCTAGTGATATATAAAAAGATAATTTTGTATTGTAAAGTGGACATTTGCATAACTTACTCTTCTAGCTCATCCGTTATTGCCCAGGCTGATTTTTTAGGATCCGCCATTGGCAGGCTACGGATGATTCCGTCTTCTTTTTGGTGGCGTTCCGAGGCCGTTCACATTGAGGCTTACTTTCTACAGCCCCTCGTTTCTTCTAAAGCCAATACCAAACACTAACTAGCTACTGTGACATACCAAACTTCTCTGCAACACAGGACTGTTTCCCCTCCTCCCATAGTGTATTTAAGACAGCCCGCAGTCCTCCTCCTTTGACAATGCTGCAAAATATACATGTAATATACTGTACATATTAAAATGTCTGTCAATACATAGTATGTATACGAGCATTTGAGACTAATAATCTTCTTCAACATTCATGTAATATAAAGCCATAACCCTGAGAATACTACTTCATCTTCATCTTGCACAGCTTCCAGCCACTACCCGGGTTTGTTTGGAATATAAGCCTCTCCATAGTCGTCATCCAACCAACTCTCTGTCTCCATCTTGGTCCAGTCTTCTCCTTTCTTTGGCACGCAGTCCTTCACACCTTTTAATCACTATCCTCTTGGTCTTTCTCCCTTAAATTTCAACTTGTTTATCTTCTCTTCTCCTCATTTGCTTAAGATGTCCATACCATTTAAGCCTCGATTCCTATATCCTATCCTGTAATGCTTTCTCATTGACTATTCTCTGATCTTCTCATTTCTTAACCTGTCCATCTTTGTCACCCCAATAATGTTTCTCAAGAATTTCATTTCACTAGCCTATATTTTGCTTCTCTCTCTTCCTTTCATAACCCAGGTTTCTGAGGCAGACATCAGGATTGGAATGTAGTATGTACGATGTATAACCCTTTTGCTGCTTTGAGGAACATAATGCTCCATGTCAGGATTCTAACACTCTTCCTAAATAATTATGCTCGTCTGTCCCGCTCATTTATTTCTCTGTCGTTTCTTCCCTTTTCTTGCATCATGCTTCCCAGATACTTGAAAATCTCCACTTTCTTCAGTCGTTCCCCACCAATTGTGACTCTCTCCTTCTTACTGGTGATCATCATCTCACTCTTTCGTATGCTAAATTTCATTCCATATCCATCTACTATTTCTTCCCATACATTCAATTGCTCCTGTACAGTTCATGCCACGGTTTTTAGCCGGTGAGCCCCGACTGTGCAGTCGTACAGAGGACAGGTGGAGAACCTCAGGCATGTACAATTGATACGCGAGTTTTCAGTTGCGCGGAAAGCAACTCACGTATCAATTGCACATACATGAAGCTCGAAGACTATCCTCTGTACAACTGTGAAGCCGGGGCTGACTGGCCAAAAACCATGGCGTAAACTGTACTTCCTTCTCCTCCTCGTTTCCCCAAATCATCAAATCGCCTGCAAACACCATTACTTTAATCTTTCTTTCACCAATTACTCGTGCCACTCTTGTCATTATAATCATCCATCGCTATAAAGAATAGTAATGGTGTAAATTCACTTCCTAGCCTTAAGCCATTCTTTTGCTCCAGCCAATCTGATCTTTCTTCTCCCACTTCCACACAGCTCACACTTCCATTGTACATTTCCCTTATCCTCCGTATAGTCTGCTTTATCACTTCTCTGTTCTCTAAGGCCTTCTATACGTCACTTCTACATACACTATCATTATGCTTTTTCAATGTCCAGGAAGACCATCAGTAGATCTATTTCATATTCATAGGCCTAATGTTATTAATAATTTACTAATAATCTTTAATGTTTCATATAAAATAATCTTCTAGGCATTTTCAGTCCTTTTCAAGAAAAAGCCTCAATCTTATTGCAGACTTATACTCAAGACAAAAGGATATTAGAAGGTGCTGTAATAACAAGACATATAAGGCAGAAGTCAACTTAGCAAACATGACAAGTATATTTGTAAAGCTTATATAGACATAGTAGTTTAAATATAGATGACGCACAGGACAATTAGCATGACACACTCGATTTTCCCAAATTGAGTTAAATTGAATTGTTGCCTGATGTCTAAATGTACATAGTCGTTTGTCTCTTCTAACTTTCTTTTCATTTGCGGGTTTCTCCATTTGAGCTGTACATTGGAGATTTCAGCAAATTACTCACAATTCAATCAGAAATAGAAATTCACTAACCTTTCACTTGAAATAAATTAACTACATACGGTATACATACAGTATGTACAAAACATACAAATGTTGAATTACAGTTTGAGTGATCATTCACAGGATTAACACAGCAGCAGCAACAGCGTATGAGTCACATGCCCTCATATTTACATATTACTGGGTTTAATAAGGCTATTCTAAGGAAACTCTTGAGGAACTGAATTGACTGGTTTACTCCCATACTTCCAGATTTACATAAAATTAGTAATATCTTTGGTTCTAAGTAAAAACAGTTTTGTGTGCAAGGATTTCCTGAACATATAGGATGTTTCAAAGTTGCTTTTGCTTTCCATGGCTGAATTTCATCAGCAAAAGAATTAAAACCTAACCTTAATAATTTTTTTTCATAATGCAACAGAGCATTGATATCAAAACTGATGTCCTCTCTTCTATTTTTAGACATTTCTACTATTTTCACAGAAACTTGCGGTGGAAGAATTAATTTGTTAATGCTCAAATCAGTCTCAGGTTTATGTACCACAGCTTAATACAAAATTGAGAAGGAAATACTTCTAATTACGGTTTTTGATAGTTTCAAACTATTTACATGCCAGTCCATCACCTCCTCCTCCAGCACATTCTTGTTAAGGGGCATTAACAATTTTGAAGGAGAATACTTGGCCCAGCATTTTATAATGGAATAAATAATCTTAAAAGAATTGCCAATGGGGTCCGTAGTTGTTTGGATCAATACATAGTTTCATAAGATGAATTGTAATAAATACACCTTTTATTGCGACCAAATAAACAGGAATGCTGTATAATGTTCCCACAGTTAGCCAGATGTGCTTTCTTGGAAACTGAAAATTCAAATCATGCTAAGCCACTCACATAAACGTGATGAGAGTATTTCCCCTAATTTTGGCTGCTATGTATTGGCCCGCAGACTAGAATTGAAATTCTTGGCAGAAATGGGAATCAAACCCAGGACCTTTGAGATACTAGAGCATAGTATTGTTCTGAATACACAAGCATTGGATGAGAAAAATGGATTTTCTGAAAAAAGAAGATTGCTCAAAGTAGAAAGAGTAGTACAGAGACTTCAGAGCCACGTTGATCACATGGGATGTTCATCCGAGCCCATCACAATTCAGTCAGGTGTTAAACAGTGATGCATATATCCCCAATGCTCTTCTTATTCATCTTGGATGAGGTCATGGAATGAGTAGTGGAGAACATGAAAAATGGAGTCCAGTGTGGTTTATATAAGAGACTAGAAGACCTAGACTTCGAGGTCTATATTTTTATACGCTCCAAATACAACGCTGTGTAAAAATGGTGTATTTCATGCAGCTATAACATTATACAATCGTTTGCCAAATTATATTAAAAACACAGCAAACTAGCCAAGCTTCAAAGAAAAGACTAAAGAGTTCTTGCTGGAGCACTGCTTCTCTCAGTGAAAAAGTTCTAAGGCCGGTATTACTATCAAAGAAATTTGTTAAAGATCTTTGATAAAAGATCTTTTATAAAAGATATGACAATGTAATGGGGAAATCTTATAAAAAAGGTGGTTTTATAAAATTTATTTTATAAAATGTATGAGCATCATGCTATCTTTGATAAAAGATTCAAACCAATATGGCAGATAATAACCACTAGAAAGATGCTCAAATCAGGGTGTGAAATGCATGAAATGATACATAATATGTTACATAATGAATGGTATACAATGTAAAACATAAACAACAGATAGAAAGTGTAGGTAAAAATAGCCGAGGTTATAAGTGCTGCACACAAAGGACGCACATTCCGGTATATAAAGAAGAATTAAATAGTTAAATAGGCTGAAATAAGCCATGATGAATAGTAGTGTATTTTATACTATAATTTTTGTATTACAGGTAATTCGTCAATTTCACTTATGGTATTACAAGCGAGTGTAAATAAGCATTTCATCCTTACCGGTAGATACTATAATATGTAACCAACCCCCAAGAGCAAGTGCCTAGTTGGCAGAATGGCTAGAGCGCTCAACTCCCGTGCGATATGACCAAGGATCGAATACCACTTCTTGCCTACTCTTTTACTTCGTTGTTTCAATTTTCTTTGCTCGGGCAGTGGTTGTTTGTAACATCATAATCATTCATATCTTCAAAATTAAATAAATAATTAAATATTAATGTCATTTTTCAAGTCCTCGTACTGCAGCTTGTTCACCAAGATTTTCCTTGTGGACCCATGGTTTAACCCAGGGGTCTCCAAACTTTCCAGCCTTAGGGCCATACTGATTACTCCAGTAAGTTCCGAGGGCCAAAACCATATTATCATTGTTGCCGGTGGTAAAAAGTGAAATAGTCCACTGATGAAAAAAAAGTCCGAAAAAGTACGCAACGTTGAAAAAAGGCTGCAAATCGGACTAGAGTCCGCAAAACGGCAACAATGCATATTATTAATCTGGTGGACACAAGCGGAAATAGGTAGTACCTTCTATCGCTAACAGATGGCGCTAATAGCACGTACAGAGTAATCTCGTTGGTTCGAGAGAGTTCTGGTGTCTTCCACTCACTTCTAGATGGCAGTAATTGGAATATATAAGAAGGCTAGTTGCGCAACCACAAGTCAGTTCCTATGACACTGTTGTGAAATAAAATAGTGCGTACCTCCTTAAAACGTGTTTAAGACATCTTTGTAACAGTATTTTGATTTGAATTGTTGCTTTTGTGTGTGATTTAGTAGTATGGAAAAGAAGCGAAAAATTGATAGTGAATGCAGAAAATTCAAAGATGAGTGGAACATTCAGTATTTCGTAATTGAGTCCAGTAACAAGGCGCTATGTTTGATTTGCAATGAAAGCATAGCCGTTCTCAAGGAATATAACATTAAACGTCATTACGAAACAAAACATTTTCAAAATTACTCAAAATATACAGGAAGTTCGCGGACAGAAAAGTTCGAAGCTATGAAGCGCGGATTGAAATCGCAGCAATCTTCATTTACAAAACTCAAAACCGAACAAGAGGCTGCAACTCGTGCCAGCTTTCGTGTGGCTCTTGAAATTGTAAAACGTGGAAAACCATTCACCGATGGAGAAATGATCAAAGAATGCATAATTGCAGCAGCCGAAGAAATGTGCCCTGAAAAGGTAAATTTATTAAAAACTGTCAGTATGTCAGCAAACACTGTGGCTCGAAGGGTAGAAAACATCGCTGAAAATATATCCTCTCAACTGTTCGACAAAAATGGAGATGTTGAGTGGTTTTCTTTGGCCTTGGATGAGTCAACGGATGTGTCAGATACTGCTCAGGTGTTGATTTATATTCGAGGAGTAGATAAAAGCTATGAAGTGCATGAAGAACTTCTTGATATGTATAGTATTCATGGCACAACTACTGGTACAGATATTTTTAAAGGATATGAAATGGCCATTAATCAAAAGAACCTTCGATGGAAAAACTTGAAATGTATTAAAACTGATGGAGGCAAAAACATGAGTGGGAAAGATAAAGGAGTGGTCGCTCTTGTGTCAAAGGCTGTAGAAAATGACGGTGGTTCAAAACCATTAGTCTTACATTGTATCATTCATCAACAGTCTTTGTGCGGAAAATGTTTGGATATGTCTGAAGTTCTGAAACCAGTCATATCAACTGTTAATTTTATGAGATCTTTTGGGCTGAATCACCGACAATTCCGACAATTTATTGAAGAGATTGGAGAAAATGACTTACCTTATCATACTGCCGTACGTTGGCTTAGTTGTGGGAAAGTCCTTCAGCGCTTTTTTGAACTTCGAGCAGTGATCGAAATTTTTTTGAATGAAAAGCATCGCCCTCTTACTGAATTACAAAACAACACATGGCTGTGGAAGTTAGCATTCTATGTTGATTTGACAAAACATGTGAACGAACTGAATTTGAGATTGCAAGGAGAAAACCAGCATCTTCCTGATTTATACACTAATATCAAATCATTCCGGAAGAAATTGATACTGTTTCAATCACAACTACGAAGTAAATGTTTTTCACATTTTAAAACATGTGAAATATTCAGCCACACCACTGAGACTGAGTTTCCTATCGATTTTGCAATCGAAACTTTGAGTGCTTTGAAAATAAATTTTGATACTCGTTTCTCGGACTTCGATGCCTTTGCGAATCAAATTAAGATATTTCAGGATCCTTTTGATACTGACATTGAAACCCTAGCCCCGGAACTTCAAATGGAAATGATTGAACTACAGTGCAGTGATATAATTAAGAACAAATATCAAAACTCATCTTTGTTGGAATTTTATAAGAGTCTTCCACTGACACAATTTGATAATTTGCATAAATTTGCTCGTGGGCTGTTTTCTGTTTTTGGTACTACTTATTTGTGTGAGAAGACCTTCTCCAAAATGAAGTACACAAAAAATGTTTACAGATCTAAATTAACTGATGAGCATCTTAAATCTCTTTTAATAATTGGTACAAGTAAAATTAGTCCACAACTACAAACTATTGACAGTGGAAAATCTCAATTACATAAATCTCATTAGTATTTCATATGTCTGCATGTTATACATGTCTTTACTCATTACAATTCTGTGTTTCTTTATCCAACTTATCACAAAAACAATAACAGTAAGCCTACAACAATGTTATGAGTAGTTAGCCCATGACCATATCAATGTAGATGTCATATTAATAATTATTCAACATAAAATTAGAATACTTCAGTAAACTAAATTTAATTTGCTATAAAAAAAATATGTTCTCTAAAAGGAGTTTTCAAGTATGCTAGCTTTCCGCGGGCCGGACAAAATCTGTCCGCGGGCCGGATGTGGCCCCCGGGCCGTAGTTTGGAGACCCCTGGTTTAACCCATAGACGTTCACTTTAACTTTCCCTTTATTTTACATAACGGTATTGCCGCTACAGAAATTCAACTACTGTAATACAGTTAAGTGAACAAGGAACTATCCTTCATCCATTTTGCTGAGCTATGATAAAATATTTGATGTAGTGTAATGGTGTGATTATTGCTTTGTATAACTTTTATAAAAGTTCAGTTGTATAAAATATTTTATAAAATTTCTTTTACAATTTTCTTTGATAGTGTAATACCGGCCTTAGAAAATCGGTAGTTTCATAATATGTATTAATATGACCAGATGTTTCTGATGAAATGTAATTTTTGTGTGTTTATATGCTCGTATTATTATTATTATTGTTATTAATTAGTATTAGTATAATTTATAACTATCTTGACATGTCCTATATCATTGTACAATGTATAGCATATCATTGAACTGATGAATAAAATTTAATGTAATGTCTCCTGTGCTACGCGTTAAAGGACATGAAATCTAATCTGGAGGATCTAAAAGAAAAAGCTCATTCTTTTGGCCTAAAGATCAATATCAGGAAGATGAGAGACATGCAAATCAACAACACGAATGAAAATACACTGAAGCTCGGCGACGAAGAGATAGAGGTCTCATCGTTCTGTTATCTTAGCAGTATCATCAAGGATATTCTACCAGCTCATGATCTGGACGAGTTTTATAATTATATTTGTTTCCTTCAATTTTATCTCATTGTTATACTGTCTGTTGTTACATTGGTACACGTATGAAGAGCTCACATAGCTATAGCTGGTGCTTTGATTAATAAATTAACAAAGATAAATGCAGCTATTTAGTGAAAGCAGAGGGATGTGATGGCAAGAGAGTGAGTTTACACAGCCCACAATATTAGACAGTTTGAAAGCTTTCGTGCAGATCTGTGCTGCATCTCCTCAGAACACAACTTAAATATTTCTAGCAATCTTGTTTGTTCCTTTTCCATTTTCTGGTTAAGTTTGTAATGTTCTCCTAAATCACTTTTGTTTAGGTAAAATTACAGGATTTTCGATTTCTTCGTGTATGATAAATGGAAACATAGGATATTAATATAATATTTTATGGATTCAAAAGCTTGATGACTGAGCTGAGCTACATGCTATAGATTGTATATTCGACATATTAAATGTCTACTGTTATTGAGATTAAAAACATATTTAGCAGAGCCTTAACAAAAACTCCTAAGGATCCAGTCTCACAAGTGTTTCCTTGAGAAAATATTTTAATCTGATCTTCATTTCTCAAAGTCAAACTTGTACAAGAGAGAGCGGTCATGGAAGTGGTAGAGCTTCTCAACATGTTTCAGAACTCGACCCTCCACCAAAAGTGAAGCATAATGAACAGCATCTGCTCGGTCTTTAGCCAAACTCATCTTCAGCAGCCAATCAACCATGGCTGTGCCTGTGAAAACTTGGTTGTGTTGTTTCAGTCGCCATCTAAAAAAATAAAAAGGATGTCATTAACAATTTTCATAATTTCATCCTTCAAATTCCTAATGAGATGTGAAAACAAGGATACCCACTGTCCATCAATCACAGCATTACTCTCAACATAGTTTTCCTCTTCTTATTATTTACCCTTCAGTGTAATTGGAGAGCTAGAAGCCATTTTCAGTGTTTCCTAAATAATCTATTAACAGAAATGCTTTCCAGTCTGTTAATACAAATTGTGTCTGATTGGATTGGGTTGGGAATAACAATTATTTTAACACCCTAATCTCTGGAACAACAAAAAAAGACACGGATTATCATTTATTCACTTATTAATACACTTATACTGAACAAATTTTGTCCCCCATTTGTTCGATAAGTGCGTTAATAAGTATGTACATAATTCATGGTTTTTTTTTCACATATTAAGATGGGAATATGGTAAAGACATGATAATGACCTTCATTGACTTAGAAAAGGCATATGATAGTGTCCCTAGAGACAGAGTTTGGGAAAGCCTAAGGTATTGATGAAGAAATAATACAAATGATAAAAGCGATTTACAGTGATTGTTGCAGTTGTGTCAAGACTCAAGTAGGTAAAACAGGATGGTTTGAAATTGAACATGGATTAAAATAAGTGAGTGTACTCTTACCATTGCTATTTACACTGGTGATGGATGATATACTAAAGGCAACAAAGGAAGCATACACAGGTACAAGAATGAACATAATCCTATTTGCTGATGGTGTTCTTATTTGGGGAGAGAATGAGAATGTGGTCCAAGTACAGCTGGATGTACTGAAGTAAATGGAAAATGGAAACAGGAAAAAAAGAAGGAAAAGGGAATGTTAAAATTGGAGATGTAGATCTGGAAGTAGTAGAGCACTTCAGATATTTAGGAAGTGAATTAATGGAAAATGCAAGATTGGATATGGAGAACAAGAGAATACAATGTGGGAGTGTGTTCTATCACCAGGTTCAGAGTTTAATTTGGGATAAAGATATACCACTGAAGGTTAAAGAAGTGATGTACAAGACCTATTACTTATCAATAATTGCATATGGAGCAGAAACTTGGCTGATGACAAGGAGAGATGGAAGTAGCAGTTGAAATGAAATTCCCGAGGAGTATGGTAAAGAAGACGAGGAGAGATAGAGTGAGAAATGAAGATATTCAATAGGAAGTGAATGGGCAGAAGCTGAATGATACGCTGGAGCAGAACTGATTGAGATGGTATGGACATGTGAAAAGGGTGAATGATGACAGAATGCCGAAACAAGTGATGGAAAAATGGATGACTGGAAAGAGAGGATGAGGAAGACCTGGAGTATGATGGATGGATTTGGCGAAGGACAGTGTGAGAGAACGAAACCTGGAGTGGAATCCAGTGGTTGAGGAAGGATGGTGGACAGACTGAGTAAAGTGGAGGGGTGTCATATTTGCTCCAACCCGGCTTAGGCTGGAAAACGGAAATTGATGATAATGGTTACAGTGTTAAAAAAAAAAAAAAAAAAATGTTATTCCCTGCCTGATCTAATTGGGCACAATTCGTGCTGATCTTCAGTTTATCACTAACTTCAGCTAGTGATTTTTCTTCTTAAATTTGCTGGAATATATTATATTATTATTCATCATCATCATCATCATCATTTCCCCTTATCCAGCTCCTGCCGGATCGGGGTATTTATGGCACTTCTCCACTTTCCTCTTTCCTTCCACCATTCTTCTTCCACGATCTTGTCCCAGTCCAGATTTCTTTTTCTCACGCTGTTCTTCACTGAATCAATCCACCTTGTTCTAGGTCTTCCCCTTGCTCTCTTACCCTTGCACTTCGCCTCCAGCATCTGTCTTGGTATTCTATTTTCCTCCATCCTCTTTACATGTCCAAACCACCTTAGTTTATTCTTCTCAATTCTCTCATTTAGTTTTCCCATCCCAACTTCCTTCCTAACATCTTCATTCCTCACTCTGTCTTTCCTTGTCTTACCTATCATACTTCTTAGGAATTTCATTTCACTGGCTTGGATTCTACTCTCTTGCCTGCTCGTCAGGGTCCAAGTCTCAGCTGCATACGTTAATATGGGTACATAGTACATTTTATACATTACCTCCTTGCTTTTCCTTGGTACTTCCTTATCCCAAACAAGTTTTCTTACACTTTGATAGAATACATTGCTCTGCTGTACCCTCCTGCCAATCTCCATGTCCAACCTACCAGTTTGCATCAATTCACTTCTTAGGTATTGGAACGTGTCCACAATTTCCAAACTCTGACTTCCAATTTTCACAATGCCCTTTCCTTGTCTTTCCCCTCTTGTCATCACCATGGTCTTGCTTTTCTCTATACTGATTTTCAGGCCATACTTCTGAATACGGTATTTTCGTTTAGTGCATCTAGTTGTTTTTGCACTTCTTCGGTGTTCCTTCCCCAGACCACAAAATCGTCTGCAAATAATAGTAACTTCATTTCTTTATGTCCATATGCTTCCTTTGTTTCCTTTACAATTTCATCCATTACCATTATGAATAAAAGAGGTGACAGCACACTCCCCTGTCTTAGTCCAGTCTTCTTCCTAAACCAATCTGTCTTTCCAACAGGGGTCAGAACCCTGCTAACACAGTTGTTGTACATTGCTTGCACCATTTCCAACATTTCTCTTCCCAGTCTCTTCTTAACCATGGTTTCCCATACCTTCTCTCTGTGGACACTATCATATGCCTTTTCTAGATCTATGAAAGTCATGATCAAATCCTCTCCATATTCCCAGTTCTTTTCCATCACCTGCCTCAAGCTAAAGATTGGGTCCACTGTGGATCTTCCACTCCTGAAGCCATACTGTTCCTCTTGCAACTCTCCTTCCACCTTTCTTCTCATTCTTCTTTCTAATATCCTTTCCAGTATTTTTACTATCTGTGATATGAGGGTGATCCCTCTATAGTTATCACACACTTTCTTGTCCCCTTTCTTAAACACTGGTATTATTAGCCCTTTCACCCAGTCTTCTGGTACACATTTCCGTTTCCACACACATTTTAGCAGTCGATACAGCCATTGCATACCAACAGGTCCAGCAGCCTTTATCATTTCTACACTGATCTCAAAAGGAAGGAAGGAAGATTGTAGTTTTACGTGACCGTGAATCTTGTGATTATGAGCCACGGGACCTCCTTTTTAAGTGGAATCCGAACCACAGGACATGGCATTTCACTTCGAAAATCTCACATGCATTGACCGGGAATCGAACCCGGACCGCCTTGGTGAGAGGCATACAGCTAGACCGCTGAGCCACCACGCCCCCACACTGATCTCATCCACCATATTATTATTATTATATATTATTTGCAAATGGGGGTAATTCCCTGATGGAAAGTTATACATATACATAAAATTAACAACAATAACATCAAACACAATATACACAATTTGCAATTTAGGATGTATAGTAATTACATCATAGTATTTACACAAAATTTCAATCTTTTCTTAAACATATCAATATGTTTGGGGAAAGGCTCTAAGAGTGAGGCAGGGAATGAGTTCCAATTATCAATATCACGATTAATGAAATAATATTTCCCATAATTTGTACGCTGTGGTCAGCCCTAACTTCTATTCTAAAGTTAGACAATTCCCGTCATTTTCCTTAACATATCGAACACACGTTCTGTCCAGTTTCTGTCTTTCCAGTCTCTTGTGTATTTACCTATTCAATCTTATATTTCCCTTATTCTTTGTTTTCCCTTTGTTCTTCTGGTATGTAAGTCTGTTGTTAGTTTTAGTTGTGTATGTAGTTAGTTTTATTTGTGGTTTCCATTTCATATTCGTTTTACTATCATCCACATCATTTATGGGCCGATAACCCAGATCTTAGGCCCATTAAAACAACAATTGAGGCGTTGACAGGGGAAAGGTAGTAAGTGCCAAAAATGAAATTTTTCAGGAGAAGCAAAAAACGATTTGCGATCATTTTGTTATTCACTTTATTGCACAAAATACTTCCAAATTGAAGAAATCCACTCACTTAACATATTAAAAAGCAATATTCAGAATTAGTCATAGCATGGTGGAAAAATAATTTGTTTATACAATTTTTAAATAGAGATTTCTACACAATCAGTACTACTACTTGAAACTGTTTTTGTTAGGCACAGATATCCCTGTAAAATGCATGATACTTCTTATTCTGGAAGTCCATCATTGGTAATAAATCCTCCTTTTTTGGTTCATTGATGAATATTCTTCTTTCAAGGGGTTGCAGAATCTTAATATTGGTGATGGCCTTGAATGACTGATGCCTTTTGAATATAGCATGTTCCTTCAACATTTCAATTTCATTAAATGACTGTCTTGTTTCAGTCACGGGGAATTCTTCTCTTGGAATTCCAATACAGCCTGGGGGCGTGGTGGCACGGCGGTCAAGCTGTTGGCCTCTCACCAAGGTGGACAGGGTTCGAATCCCGGTCACTGCATGTGAGATTTTCGAAGTGAAATGCTATGTTCTGTGGTTCGCATTCCACGTAAAAAGGAGGTCCCATGACTCATAATCACAAGATTAACGGTCACGTAAAACTACAATCTTCCTTCCTTCCTTCCAATCCGTCCGACGGCGCTTATTTTAAGAGCACCCATACTAAAAAAACTTGTCAGATTCAGCAGGAAAGTCAATGACGTTATCATTGTTCATCATAATTACATTATTGGGCTTGAAAACATTAGCACTGCAAATCATTTCAGCTATTTCTTCTGGAACCATTGGCTTACATTGTTTCTTTCTCTTTTCATTGATGCTAAATTTCCTGTCACGGGGCATTTAGGAGTGTCCGGAAACCAGGAATTTTAATTCAACAGAATGAAAATAGTTTATGGCATTGGCATAAATCATAACCATTAACACCATTCGATTCTTATTCTGCCCTTCGCATTGTATTATTGTATTTCCCATTTCTCCTTTTCAGAATGTTGACAACGTTAATCAGACCCACGATAAGTACCTTGCATGTCTGCTATCTGTCTCCTGAAATCGGTGTGGTGTTTGCTTATTTCTTCTTGAGTGAAACGGGGGCACTTGTAACAACATTTAAAAGTTGCCTGGAAAAGTAGAAAATATTGGTTAGATTAGCTTATGTCTCTTTCCTGACCTGCCTGACCCTCGCAAGCGAAGTCGGTGTTCGACGAGTTTGCCTTGTTACACGTCAATTATGAAGTGAGAAAACATATCTCTTAAGAAGTGTCATTTAACTTAACATTTTGAAAGGACCAGGTTTTGGAGGCATGTTGATTTTCACAATAATTTGCGTATCACTTCCACGCAACAAGCGGAAACTTGTTTGGCGCGCAAAGCAGTTACTACGTTCTCTGCGCCAAGAGCCTCGTACTTGCCACAAGAGCGATCTAGTGGGAACAATTTCAAGCTCTTCTAATCATCCAACGACTTCCTACTTTCTCTGCGGTGTTGGCCTTGGTTCTTACTACCTTCTTCACGAAAAAAACGAAAATTTCATTTTTGGCACTTACTACCTTTCCCCTGTCAACGCCTCAATTGTCACCATAATCATCTTCCAGTGTAACTTGAGTATGCGCATGCAATGTCTTTTGTTTCCTTTACTCTTATTTTTGTTTTCTATTTCCTCTTCTAGTATGTAAGTATGTAGTTAGTTTGTTTCCATTAGACTGTGACTGGGGAGGGTCCATGTGAGTGTGTGTGGTGACAGTTCATTGTTTCATTAGACTGTGATTTGTGAGGGTGCATGTGAGTGTGCCTGGTGACAGGCTGTTTAAGTTGTAATATTTTGTTGTTGGTGGAACACAAGTATTTTTTCATTAGTAGAATTTTGGTGTCTAATTGTTAGTAGAATTACTCAATTACTTTATTCTGAAAGGGAGTAGCAGCCTTTCAGAATAAATCAATTCTTTACTTGTCTTATAGACGGTTAAGATATTGATAACATTAGCCAACTAATGGCTACACTGCGTTCTGCTGCACAGTTTAAAGCAACGGGGAACTACAGCCTTAATGCTTTTCTTGAGGATATGCACCTCTCTATGCATAATTACATGTGATGATGGCCTCCTCCCTTGTAAAATTTCAATCTGGAGGTAAACTAGTCCCCCGTTCGGATCTCCGGGTTGGGACTACTCGAGAGGGGGTTAACATCACAGAAGTGACAAAGAGGAAATCTGACATTTTACGGATCGGAGCGTGGAATGTTAGAAGTCTGCTAGGCAGTGGAAGGTTAGAAAACTTAGAAAGGGAAATGGATAGGTTGAGGTTGGATTTGATTGGGATTAGTGAAATGCACTGGCAGGAAGAACAGGACTTTTGGTCAGGATACTATAGGGTCATTAGCACTAAATCAAACAATGGCCAAGCAGGGGTTGGTCTCATATTGAGAAGGAAACTTGGACAGCGGGTGGAATATTATGAGTCATATTGAGAAGGAAACTTGGACAGCGGGTGGAATATTATGAGCAATATAGCGAACGAACGGATTATTGTAGCAAAAATCAATACAAACCCAAAGTGCACCACAGTGGTACAAGTCTATAAGCCTACCAGTCTAGCTGATGATGAAGATGTTGAAAAGGTCTATGAAGAAATAGATGAAATTCTGAGGTATGTCAAGGGGGATGAAAATGTTATAGTAATGGGAGATTGGAATGCTGTGGTAGGAAAAGGAAGAGAAGGGAAGATAGTAGGGGATTTCGGATTAGGTGAAAGGAATGATCGAGGAAGCAGGCTGATGGAATTCTGCACCGAGCACGAGTTGGTCATAGCTAACACCTTATTTAATAACCACAATAGAAGAATATACACATGGACGAGACCAGTAGATACAGGGCGTTACCAAAACGACTTCATTATGGTCAAGCAGAGGTTTCGAAACCAGATTTTGGATTGTAAAGCATATCCCAGTGCTGACATAAACTCTGACCACAATCTGGTTGTTATGAAATGCAGATTAAAGTTGAAGAAACTGAAAATAGTCAAAAGCCAAACAGGTGGGCAATAGACAGACTGAAAGAGAAGGATGTAAACGAAAGACTCAAGAAGAGTATAAAGGAAGGACTAATGAAAAACCCTAAACAAACTTCAATTGGAGACGAATGGGCACTTATGAAGAATGAAATAACAAAATCCGCAGAAGAAAACATTGGTAGGAAAGAAAGAATAGGTAGAAAACCGTGGATCACTCAGGATATACTAGAATTGATGAATGAAAGGCGGAAACACAAGAATGTAGGAGATGAAAAGGGGAAAGCAGAATACAGACATCTGAGAAATGACGTTTAACAAGAAGTGCAAGGAAACGAAAGAAGAATGGTTGAAAGAGAAATGTGCAGGTATAGAAAATTGTCCGAATTCAGGAAAAGTAGACACAGATTATCAAAGGATTAAGAATACTTTTGGGGAAAAAGTGCTGTAATATTAAGGACACAGATGGAGAGCCTCTAACAGATAGGGAAGAAAAGGTTGAGAGATGAAAAGCTTACATAGAGTGTTTGTATAAGGGAAAGGAGATTGAGAATCATGTACCGGTAATGGAGAGGGAAGAGGAAATTGATGAGGATGAGAAAGGAGATTTAATATTGAGATCAGAATTTGACAGAGCATGGGAAGACTAAAGCAGGAACAAAGCACCAGGCATAGATGATATACCGATTGAATTGCTACGCTGCATAGGTGATGATGGTCTGATCAGGTTATTACATTTTGTGTGTAGGATTTATGAGACAGGTGAGGTACCCTCTGATTTCAAGAAGAATGTTATCATCCCTATACCAAAGAAAGTCGAGCTGACAGGTGTGAAGATTACTGTACAATCAGCTTGATTACTCATGCTTCAAAGATCCTGTCTAGATTAATTTACAAGAGGATGGAAAACCAGATAGAAAGAGAGTTGGGTGAAGACCAGTTTGGTTTCAGGAGAAATGTAGGAACAAGGGAAGCTGTACTAAGTCTTAGGCTGATTTTGGAAGGTAGAATAAGGAAAGATAAGAGAACTTTCATGGCATTTTTAGACTTAGAAAAGGCTTTTGATAATGCTGATTGGGCTAAATTGTTAAGACATTTTGAAAACGATTGGAATAAAGTACAGGGATAGGAGGGTGATCTACAATCTATACAGAAACCAGACAGCAGTCATTCGAGCTGAAGGACATGTGAGAGAAGCTGGTATTCAGAAAGGTGTAAGGCAAGGCTGCAACTTATCACCCATACTTTTCAATCTTTACATTGAACAAGCAATGAAGGAAATTGGAGAAAAGTTTAAAGTTGGAGTGAAGATTCAAGGAGAAATAATTTAAACTCTGAGATTTGCTGATGACATTGTCATCTTGGCCGACACGCCTGAGGATTTGAATAAGTTTTTTAATGTTATGGACTCCGTCTTGAGGAAAGAATTCATGATGAAAATTGATAAATGTAAAACAAAAATATTGGAATGCAGTCAAAATAAATCAGAAACCTCTATGGACATCAAATTGGCAGGTGAAAAGCTAAGGGAAGTAGGAGACTTCTGTTACTTAGGAAGCAAAATAACCAGTGATGAACGAAGCAAAGAGGATATAAAAAGTAGGTTGGCTCTGGCAAGGAAAGCATTTCTACAAAAAAAAAAAAAAAAAAGTAATCCGTTGACATCGAATATAGATTTAGGTATTAGGAAGTCATTTTTGAAAGCCTTTGTCTGGAGCGTGGCACTCTATGGAAGTGAAACTTTGGACTATTGGTACAGCAGAAAAGAGGAGAATTGAAGCGTTTGAAATGTGGTGTTCCAGGAGAATGATGAAGATCAGATGGGTAGTTAGGGTTTCAAATTAAGAGGTATTAAGACGAGTGGGAGAGAAGAGATGTTTCTGGCGACTGCTAATGAAGAGAAAAGATGTGTTGGTAGGACAAATACTAAGACACCCAGGAATAGCAAGCTTAATTATGGAAGGAAGGTTCGAGGACAAGAACTTTAGGGGTAGACCAAGGTTAGAATATGTTAAACAGATTGCCTCGGATGTAGGGTGTGGTAGCTATATAGAGATGAAACGATTAGCTCAGGACAGGGAGCGCTGCATCAAATCAGTCAAAAGACTGAAGACTCAAACTAACAACATTCATTCCATCGAATGAAGAATGCATAACATGCAAAGGAAATTGATTTCACAGCTAAGAGCAAAATGAATTGAACATTGTAAATGCCATCTTATTTTCAGCATTACCAACAACACACACAGCTTGTCCTTATATCATGAATTGCTTTAATAGTGGAAGTGGAGACAGATGAGAGGATTGGACTAGCATTTCAAATCACATCTTTGAATTTTCGCTCCTGTGAGTCTTCATCCAAGTTATCCTTCTAAGAGGGATGGGGAGAGGAGGGGGGAAGGGAGGGGAGGTGGGAAGAAGGAATAATGATATTCAGTCCTTGTCGTACCCCTTCAACCCTTAATTGTCTGGTGACACCAAGTTTCATCTTAAATGCCGGTCAGCTGTGCCAAACTATAGGGGCCCTGCAAACGCTGTCCTGTTAGCCTGCCTCCAATCTCCATATTCCTTATCAGCTATGACACAGGCATGTTGTCACCATCATGTTCATGGCCTTTGATAGTTTATCAAACATAGCAGCAACTTAAAGACAAGTATATTTTTCACACACATTACAGCAGGAAAAACACAAAAAGTACAAATATTTAGTATTATATACAGAAGGCAAAATACCAAGTCTTCCCTCAATCACTGACAATGACTTCAATAGAAATATATTTTGTTGTATCCGTCCTGATGGACTATGTGAGTATCCATTGTCTACCTCTCAATATTTCCCGTTCTAGCTAGATAAATTTACTTTATTTTAAAAGATGAGCACCTTTTATTTCTGGCAATATCATGGTTGCATTTTTCTAGGTGATGCAGGACGAACTGATCACATACATGTCGAGTTTCAAAATCTAAATCATCCCACTCTGGTAATTTCATTGTAGGTGATCCGTAAAAGAATCTGCGCCACCTGAAAATAAATTACAAGACAACATTATTAACTAAAATGTCATCGTCCTAAGAAAACTAAAATAATAAATCACAAATAATCATACTAAAGGGTTCAGCTGCTCACATATTCAATTTATTGCTATATGATACCCACAATTCAAATTCATGGTTCTGCTGATGTGAAGGCAGGAAATACAGCCCTAAAACTGTTGAGGTGGGCATGCAATATATACCCCCTGTCAAGAACTTGCAATCACATGACAATTTTAGACTGAATAGCAAACTAATGCAGTATTCTCTGAAGAATTTATGGCTGCAGCACTGCCTAGCCCTCTCAAAGGATGAAATTAGATAATTGTATAGGACAGGACTGACAAATCGTTGTCCTATCTACTTGGAGCGCTCAAATGTAGGCAGATTACTATATACATGAGGAAAATGATTATGGTGATAATAATAAAAAGTGTATGCATATATTACTTTCATTAAATTACTGGTGTCTCTTCTATGCAAATGCCATAACTTTTTAAAATCATCCGATTAATGAAACTGATAATCTCAAATAATTTTCTTTGTCAAGTTCATTTCTTTCACACAATACTCCTTAGAGAGAAAATTCTATTATTAAACGGCATAATCAAAAATTTTCCGTTTGACGGCTGTACAGTCCAGAATCAGTATGCCAATCAGGCAAAATCACCGTGAGCATTGAGGCACTCATCCCATCGATACACCAGGTTGAAGATCGCCGTGTGGTAAAACACCGTGTCCTGCTGCGCGAAGAAGTCCGTAACCGCCTGCTGCACATCCTCGTCCGACAGGAATCGTCAACCCTTCAAGGCATTTTTTAAGGGACCGAAGGCATGATAATCACATGGGGAGAGATCAGGACTATAGGGTGGGTACTTGTGTGTCTCCCACTTGAGTTGGTGTACCTTATGCGTTACGACCTTTGCGGTGTGGGGGCATGTGTTATCATGAAGCAGCAGCACCCTTTTGTCGCAGATTTCCTGGACGTTTCACCTTAATTTCTCCCGTGTTGCCTCCCAAATCGACCGGCGTCTTCTGTCGAAGCGCAACCAGCACGGAACTCGGCGCACCATTCCACAACAATGGTTTTCAACAGACATACTACCCCATACATTCGTCATTCTCCAATGGATGTCCACCGGTGTTTGGCCTTCGGCAGCAAAGAAAAGAATAACAGTACGTTGGTCCTGTTTGGACGCATTTGGTAATAGCGTCACCATAGTTCCCGTTGCCACATTTAACGCATGCACCTCGGAAAGACACGACTGCCACACTAAACCCTTGCCTAAGTGTCCGTGCTTATATACCCGCATCGGAGTCACGCTATGTTGCATATATGTTGCAGCAACGCCTTCAAACGGAAACTCTTTGATCACGCCTTATAGAGGTGGCCAAACTAAGAAACTCACTGAATTCCTAGCACCTGGAAGACATACCATTCACTGAGAATCATCATCATCATCATTTCCCCTCATCCAGCTCCTGCCGGGTCGGGGTATTTATGGTGGGCAGATTATAGGTTAGGGAATAACCCACCCACCAAGGGAAGATGATGAAGAGAAGGAAGTAGATTTTGGAATTGGAAAAGAAGGATAGAAGAATAGGAGGAGAGTCCCACAAAAGTAATAAGTTTAGTGTAAAACACACTTAAAAGTAGTTGCCAATGGAAGTTAATTCTAGGATACCTAAAGTAGGTACGAGCTTGGTCGAGGCTAACGGGAACCGCAGCTAAAACTTGGGCGGTTTGCAAGAGAGAGGCTTTAATACATTTCCTCCCGAGCATGTATAAAAGTACTATGGGGAAGGGTGATGGTCTGGCAAGACTTAGAGGAACAAATTTACGGTATGTCTTCTCAAAGAAATTAGGTTTTTCAAAGGGATTCAAAGAATGCCAATGGTTTAACTCAAGCTTGGTATTTTCAATTTCCAAAATTATGGAGTTCTTGTAAGGGCGACCAAATGTCTCTAAAAAGGAATATGATAAAAGATTATGCCTTATTGGGTAATCTTGGTAAATGAACCAATGGTTGCGTTGGACATTGGCTAAGCTTTTACTCAGCGAGGAGCCGGCTAAAAGTTTAGACAAAAAGAAACACTTATTTTTTGGAAAACTGACCATAAGTTTTCGGAGAGGGTCTCCACAAGCAGGTAGTTGGCTTAGCGAACTTTACTTGCCTTACTGGCCAATTAGAATTAGCTATTATCGCTAAGAAGAACTTTAGTAAGGTGAAAATTAAGAGTTCTTGCTCAAATGCAACAAATGGTGAAAGCCTTATTAAAGATTTTAATATCATTGAGTGAGGAGAGTCAAGGAAGACAGGATTTTGCCTAAAGTATATATTCGAAAATGAAAAAGCAAAGGGAAAAGATTTGTTTATTTTACAATTAGAAAAAGTTTGAGGAAATTAACAATTATGTAATATAATTTTAATTAACATAGTTAATTTGAACTTTTTAATAAATGGGGTCGCAGACCTCTCTACATTAAACGGTTGCTCCAGGCAATTAACAATTTTTAAGGTTTTTTAAACCGTGTATTAAAATCTTGGTAAGATTTCACAAATAGGCAAAATGGAATAATTAAAGTTTTAACATTTACAGGAGTACAAGCAGTGTACTATATGAAACCTCTTAAAGAACATTCTAACGAAAATAACAACTTCGAAGATAACAAAATGGAAAACATAAAGAATAAAAAGGAAGTTCCTACAACTTCTTATATTTATACAGAATTACTTTGTGAGATTTATACAAAGAGAGCAGGTCACTTACTGTGAACCTGAAAAGTTAATCAGAAGGAAGGTTCTAGACCTCTTATACTTTGAATAAGACTCGCCAGTCAAATGAGGCAGTTTTCATTTAGCGAGACCAAAAAATAACTCACTCAAGAGTTGAGAGAGTTGTTTTCCCTGCTTTTGAAGGGAGGAACAATGTAAATTTAAAACTTGTATCACACAAGAAATTATGCAGAATTTAATTAATGTTAAACTAGCAAAGTTGGAAGGGTACTTCGTGAGTAACACCTTATAGACAGTTACAATTTTATAAATAATGGTTGTTAGTAGAAGGTTAAGGAAAGATCATTGGGATATAGGATCAATGTTCATGGCCGTATTTAATATAACCGGACGATCGCGACGCGGTAGAAACGTGGAGAAAGCACTGATTATCACTATTGTCTGTAAAGATGGATGCAAAGTTCACCAGAGAAACACTGAAGCTCATGAGAAAAAAGTTATTGCAATTATGGAGATAACTGATTGCACTATGTAGGTGAAAGTCTATTTCTCGAAAAAGTCGTGATTTACAATTAAATGCGCCAGAGAATGTTCTAGAAGTTCCAACGGTGGAGGAAGTTAGCTATTGCAAAAATTTATAAGGAAGATTCCTCATTTTAACTAGTAGTTTCACAAGTGCATGTCAATACTTGACGGCAAGACTCGCAGATAGAGAACAAGATCTCGAAGGTTCCAGAACGACCTTAGCAGAAAATGGGGTTGAGAAAATCCAACGGAGGAAATAACTTTGTAATTATAGACAGCGGGTATTAGATAATATCCCACGTAGCGAGAGGGTTTCTCGTTTAAATAGCTTAAGAAAAGCTCCTTTTAGTAAGGTTGGCTTACAAGAAAAAGCTCAACATTGCAAATCCCACGAAGAGTGATTATTGCCCCAAAGTAAATAGTTTCACACTGCCTATAAATTATGATTAAAATCACTTGGAAGTTAAAACCATGAAGATGAGGTTAAAACTTTTTAAAAAGGTACTTATCTTGATTTCATGTTGAAGTCGAAGATTTCGATGATGATTACTTAGCCAACATGGCGTAGAAGAGGTTGTGCCTCTTGGTTTGAGGAGGCTAAGCTCGAGCGGAGCTTTGACTGTACGAGTCAACTGCAGACGAAGAAGTGAGTGCAGCTCAGCGGAGCACGGAGAGACCACGGAAGGGGGAGAGAGTGGGGGTAGGAAACAAGAGGTATACATATCAGCATAACCAACTTTAAAGAAAAAAAATAATCTTCTTTTGCTGAGCTGGTTTTCAAAGAGTTGACAACAGTATCTGGTAGCCAAATGGATGTGGAATTCCTCTTGCGCGAGGAAGAGTTGAAGAGCTTCAGAGATTTGTTGTCATATGACGCTAGGTGGATCACAGAATATATATCTGAAACATACTCACACAAAATATAAGAAATTTGAACATAGAGGAGAAAACAAATGATCACTGTTGGTGTTTGACAAAAGGGAAGGAAAGAACGTGCAAAAGCATTCAAAATTGTAATCTCAGGTACCGTGCATTCCAAGAATGCACCATACTGGGAGGGCCAGACACCAACAGCGAGCAAGAAAAACAAGTACAGTAATGAACAATTGTCGAAGAGTATTCTTGTGATCTGACCATTAGTGGTCAAGACTCTGAATACCCTGACTCTCCTATCTCTTCCAGGGTAACACTTAGTCACTTTTCCAAAAGGCCAGACTAGGGGGGGTGAAACATCCCTAACTAAGACCAAGTCTCCCACTTTGATGTCGGGACTGGAAAGAAACCACTTCTGTCTCCCCTGCAAGGAAGTTAAATATTCCAAGTTCCACCTCTTCCAAAAGGAATTACGGAGGGCTTCAAGTTTACACCAAACGATAGGTAGATTAGAATCCCTGAAAGAATTAGGAAGGGGAGGAGGGGCAGAGAGAGAAGGGCGTGTAAAAAAGCGACCAGGTGTAAGTGGAAGGAGGTCATCAGGGTCATTGGAAAGTGGAGTTAAAGAACGAGAGTTAACAACACCTTCAATCACAAAATAACTAGAAGCTGAGGAAAATAAAGCACTAGTAAAGATTACGATACGATGAGAAAGAAGAATTGGCAAGTTTAAACAAAGCGTATAGGAACAAGTACATCTATTCAGGACAAGAATATACCAAATAAACAAAGGAACTATGCGAGTAGAAAGCAAGAACGCCATAGGTAACAAACGAGTAGCCATAAACATTGACCTCAAGTTATAATGAGTATCAAAGGGTTTACTCAGAAAAATACTTAAGTCAGCAAAAAACGTGACAGGACAAGCATGAATACAAAAACACATCGAATGTGACGACGAGAAAAAACAAGTTTGTTCATCAATGAACATTAAGATCGCAAAATATGCAAGCAAATTGCAATACATGAACGCGTGAGAAATACGCAACGAAGTTTTGGAACGAGGATCAAAGCAGTTATGTAATGCGAGCATGAGTAAGCGGAAGACGTAAATAAGCACGGCCTTGACACACATAGTACAACGAGATAAGACATATAAATAGCTGACAGAGTCCTTTAGCGGAACGAGTTTATTTTGGGAGGTAGGCAAACGGCTTCCGTACTTTAAGTAGCAACTCGTCAGACAATGCTTGGCAATCAGCCAGAGTTGAGATAAGAGAAACTTGCTTTGAACTTTGGCAATCATACAGGAAATAAACAACTTGGCATTCCTCAGGCGTGTATACATACAAGTCTGACAACCAAGCAGTTCGAAGTACACACACAACATTTGGTGAATCAGCTGTAACTTAAAGCAGAACGAGTCACACGACATGCAGTCAATCGTAACTTGGACGTGAAAAAGCAATTTAAAGCTATATGAAATAAAGTAGAAAATCAATTTCGCATAATTGAGAGGATTACGAAATCGGACAATTTTCAACAAAAAGAAGCTTAATTCTTCCGAGCAAAGAAGACAAGCTGGGACATTGAGAAGAAGGTTATGCATAAGAATAGTTATTCTAGATGCTATAGAATTCAGAGTTTCAATCGGTTTCATGAGCGACTTCCAATTGCGAGGAAGGGGGGAGGAGACGGCCGTGGCCATCCTTCTACATAACGAAAGAAGTGAAACATAGCGTACAGCAAAGTGATGGTGACTGATAGCCATGGTTTTACACAAGGGGAAGATAGTTTTCGAGGAATAGTTTAAGCAATTAACTGCTATAAAAAATAACATAAAAAGATAGACGAAATAACACAAAGCAAGGCGAACTTGAATTGCCATTTTGTGCGGGAAGAAAGAAAAGCCATTTAAACAACTTACAGGGTTAACGCAGTTGTTCACGATAAGACATCGTTTCGACAAGTGGTTTTCAAAAATATTGAGATTTGAAACATGAGCGTTCTCTTTTTCAGAAATGGGATTTATGTCAGCTGTGACGAAATGACATTGAGCTTTGATTTGAACACTGGTATGTCTGATTTTACCAGTAATAACCCAACCAAAATCGGTGTCTCTAGCGACCACGGTTGAAGATAACTTGCGTGTTTGTTTGCGAATGCAATTCCAAAAAACATTGGCACTGAAAAGTACATCAATGGGACCTTGAACATTAAACTGAGGATCGGCTAACCTTAAGTGCGAAGGAATCTTTAAACCGGAAGTATTGATAGAGTGACTTGGAGTGTCTTTACCAATACTGGTAAGAATGAGACAGTTTAAATTAAGATTGGTGTTTCTTTGGCAAACGTCTCTGATTTTCAATTTTGAAGACTGCAAAACTTGAGTTTTCAAATTGTCAATGCCGGTCACATTGATAGAAGTAGGCGATGACGAAAGACCTAGTTTTTTAATCAACGATTGCGAAACAAAGTTGTGCGTTGAAGCGGAATCGAGAAGACCACGGGTTTTGAACCAATTTCCAAATCTATCTTGGATTTCAAATTGTACAGTGGTCAACAGGGTTTGCGCACTGTGAAAAGTGTCGGCGTTGGAAATGCAGGAAGAAGCATTAGTTTGTTCGGAGCTGCTCAGCAAGGAGCTTGAAGAGGCAGGTGCTGATGACCTCGATTTATCGTGAACGTGCAATAAAGAATGATGCGGTTTTTTGCAATGAAAACAAAGATTTAATGACGTACAGTTCGAAGAAGAATGCTTAGGTGATAAGCAGTTGAAACAATGCTTGCTGTTTAAGACAAACTTTCTTCGATCTTCGACAGACAATTCTTTAAAGGATTTGCACAAATACAAGGTGTGAAGCTTTTTACAGAGCGTGCATTTTAACGATTTGTTAAGCGGCCTGATATCTTCTCTTGAATGATTAAAAGAAGAACGGGTTTGTTTGTTTTCGACAAATGGGGGCTGATGTCCCTTTGAAGAAGCAAGTTTTTTTTCAAAAATTTGACACTGAGGATTCGTTTCGACTTTTTCGCACTGAAATGCGAGTGCTGTAAGGAATTGACATCGACTGTTGAGAAACGAAACGAGGTGTTCGAACGAATGTTCCTTGTTGTAGGCGAGTTCGACCTCCCAGGCCTTCAGTGTCGAAAAATCGAATCTTGATGTAGCTAGGTGAATAAGTATGGTGTCCCATGTTTGGACAGGCTGTTTTAGCTGGTATAACGCTCTGACATTTAACTGCATAGAATCTAAGAGGTCTCTTAAAGATGTGACGTCATTAGGTTTTACGGCAGGTAAGTTGAAGAGACAGCGGATATGACGAGCGACACTCAACCGTAAATTGCCATATCTCTCTTTAAGGAGATTAAAGGCGATGTGGTAGTTGTCTGCGCTTAAAGGCAGTGACTCTACCAAGGTCAAGGCCTCAGATTCCAAAGACGTACGAAGGAAGTAAAATTTATGTATGTCTGGGATCTCGATATTTTCATGAATTAGGGAGCAGTAAAGTTCGTAAAAAGAATACCATTCACCTTCCTTGCCTGAGAAGTGCGGTAGGCTTATCTTGGGAAGTAACGGTTTCGGTTTGTTCTTGTGAACTGAAGTGGGTGCTAACTGGGCCGGATTGATGACCTTAGTGTCCGGTTCTGAGATATTGCGGATCAATTGGTGGGCCTTTGCAATTCCTTCAAAGTACAAGGGTTCGACCTCGTCCCGATCCGATTGAAGGTCTGGACAAGCGGATTCGATCTCGGTTTGAATTTGGTCATAATAATCATAAGACCGTTCGTACAACTTAAGACGATGTGTTAAGATATCTAAATCACACTCGGCGGGATCTAATTTGTTGATAAAATTTCGGAATCTAGTGAGTTGCCCTTTATAAGAAGAACGTCTGGCAATGAGAGTTTCATCTTTTTCAGAAGGAGCCATATTAAAGAAGATAAATGAAAATGTAACTCACGAAACTGTAGAACCTTGAAGATGCTGTCAAGTTGGCAACAGCGAAAGAGTAGAAAGAACAGGACACCCCAAAGGAGACAGGAGCGGCCTCTTTCCCGTTCACAGGCTTTGCATGACGTAGATATAGCTGAAAAATCCAAAGGAGATATTAAAAATTTGCAAAGTATTGTCAAATGACACTTTACAAACAATAGAGAAGAAAAAATGGGCTCTCCCGGGTTTCTGGTACCAAATTTTGGGTAGATTATAGGTTAGGGAATAACCCACCCACCAAGGGAAGATGATGAAGAGAAGGAAGTAGATTTTGGAATTGGAAAAGAAGGATAGAAGAATAGGAGGAGAGTCCCACAAAAGTAATAAGTTTAGTGTAAAACACACTTAAAAGTAGTTGCCAATGGAAGTTAATTCTAGGATACCTAAAGTAGGTACGAGCTTGGTCGAGGCTAACGGGAACCGCAGCTAAAACTTGGGCGGTTTGCAAGAGAGAGGCTTTAATACATTTCCTCCCGAGCATGTATAAAAGTACTATGGGGAAGGGTGATGGTCTGGCAAGACTTAGAGGAACAAATTTACGGTATGTCTTCTCAAAGAAATTAGGTTTTTCAAAGGGATTCAAAGAATGCCAATGGTTTAACTCAAGCTTGGTATTTTCAATTTCCAAAATTATGGAGTTCTTGTAAGGGCGACCAAATGTCTCTAAAAAGGAATATGATAAAAGATTATGCCTTATTGGGTAATCTTGGTAAATGAACCAATGGTTGCGTTGGACATTGGCTAAGCTTTTACTCAGCGAGGAGCCGGCTAAAAGTTTAGACAAAAAGAAACACTTATTTTTTGGAAAACTGACCATAAGTTTTCGGAGAGGGTCTCCACAAGCAGGTAGTTGGCTTAGCGAACTTTACTTGCCTTACTGGCCAATTAGAATTAGCTATTATCGCTAAGAAGAACTTTAGTAAGGTGAAAATTAAGAGTTCTTGCTCAAATGCAACAAATGGTGAAAGCCTTATTAAAGATTTTAATATCATTGAGTGAGGAGAGTCAAGGAAGACAGGATTTTGCCTAAAGTATATATTCGAAAATGAAAAAGCAAAGGGAAAAGATTTGTTTATTTTACAATTAGAAAAAGTTTGAGGAAATTAACAATTATGTAATATAATTTTAATTAACATAGTTAATTTGAACTTTTTAATAAATGGGGTCGCAGACCTCTCTACATTAAACGGTTGCTCCAGGCAATTAACAATTTTTAAGGTTTTTTAAACCGTGTATTAAAATCTTGGTAAGATTTCACAAATAGGCAAAATGGAATAATTAAAGTTTTAACATTTACAGGAGTACAAGCAGTGTACTATATGAAACCTCTTAAAGAACATTCTAACGAAAATAACAACTTCGAAGATAACAAAATGGAAAACATAAAGAATAAAAAGGAAGTTCCTACAACTTCTTATATTTATACAGAATTACTTTGTGAGATTTATACAAAGAGAGCAGGTCACTTACTGTGAACCTGAAAAGTTAATCAGAAGGAAGGTTCTAGACCTCTTATACTTTGAATAAGACTCGCCAGTCAAATGAGGCAGTTTTCATTTAGCGAGACCAAAAAATAACTCACTCAAGAGTTGAGAGAGTTGTTTTCCCTGCTTTTGAAGGGAGGAACAATGTAAATTTAAAACTTGTATCACACAAGAAATTATGCAGAATTTAATTAATGTTAAACTAGCAAAGTTGGAAGGGTACTTCGTGAGTAACACCTTATAGACAGTTACAATTTTATAAATAATGGTTGTTAGTAGAAGGTTAAGGAAAGATCATTGGGATATAGGATCAATGTTCATGGCCGTATTTAATATAACCGGACGATCGCGACGCGGTAGAAACGTGGAGAAAGCACTGATTATCACTATTGTCTGTAAAGATGGATGCAAAGTTCACCAGAGAAACACTGAAGCTCATGAGAAAAAAGTTATTGCAATTATGGAGATAACTGATTGCACTATGTAGGTGAAAGTCTATTTCTCGAAAAAGTCGTGATTTACAATTAAATGCGCCAGAGAATGTTCTAGAAGTTCCAACGGTGGAGGAAGTTGGCTATTGCAAAAATTTATAAGGAAGATTCCTCATTTTAACTAGTAGTTTCACAAGTGCATGTCAATACTTGACGGCAAGACTCGCAGATAGAGAACAAGATCTCGAAGGTTCCAGAACGACCTTAGCAGAAAATGGGGTTGAGAAAATCCAACGGAGGAAATAACTTTGTAATTATAGACAGCGGGTATTAGATAATATCCCACGTAGCGAGAGGGTTTCTCGTTTAAATAGCTTAAGAAAAGCTCCTTTTAGTAAGGTTGGCTTACAAGAAAAAGCTCAACATTGCAAATCCCACGAAGAGTGATTATTGCCCCAAAGTAAATAGTTTCACACTGCCTATAAATTATGATTAAAATCACTTGGAAGTTAAAACCATGAAGATGAGGTTAAAACTTTTTAAAAAGGTACTTATCTTGATTTCATGTTGAAGTCGAAGATTTCGATGATGATTACTTAGCCAACATGGCGTAGAAGAGGTTGTGCCTCTTGGTTTGAGGAGGCTAAGCTCGAGCGGAGCTTTGACTGTACGAGTCAACTGCAGACGAAGAAGTGAGTGCAGCTCAGCGGAGCACGGAGAGACCACGGAAGGGGGAGAGAGTGGGGGTAGGAAACAAGAGGTATACATATCAGCATAACCAACTTTAAAGAAAAAAAATAATCTTCTTTTGCTGAGCTGGTTTTCAAAGAGTTGACAACAGTATCTGGTAGCCAAATGGATGTGGAATTCCTCTTGCGCGAGGAAGAGTTGAAGAGCTTCAGAGATTTGTTGTCATATGACGCTAGGTGGATCACAGAATATATATCTGAAACATACTCACACAAAATATAAGAAATTTGAACATAGAGGAGAAAACAAATGATCACTGTTGGTGTTTGACAAAAGGGAAGGAAAGAACGTGCAAAAGCATTCAAAATTGTAATCTCAGGTACCGTGCATTCCAAGAATGCACCATATGGCACTTCTCCACTTTCCTCTTTCCTTCCACAATTCTTCTTCCACGATCTTGTCCCAGTCCAGATTCCTTTTTCTCACGCTGTTCTTCACTGAATCGATCCACCTTGTTCTAGGTCTTCCCCTTGCTCTCTTACCCTTGCACTTGGCCTCCAGCATCTGTCTTGGTATTCTATTTTCCTCCATCCTCTTTACATGTCCAAACCACCTTAGTTTATTCTTCTCAATTCTCTCATTTAGTTTTCCCATCCCAACTTCCTTCCTAACATCTTCATTCCTCACTCTGTCTTTCCTTGTCTTACCTATCATACTTCTTAGGAATTTCATTTCACTGGATTGGATTCTACTCTCTTGTCTGCTCGTCAGGGTCCAAGTCTCAGCTGCATAAGTTAATATGGGTACATAGTACATTTTATACATTACCTCCTTGCTTTTCCTTGGTACTTCCTTATCCCAAACAAGTTTTCTTACACTTTGATAGAATGCATTGCTCTGCTGTACCCTCCTGCCAATCTCCATGTCCAACCTACCAGTTTGCATCAATTCACTTCCTAGGTATTTGAACGTGTCCACAATTTCCAAACTCTGACTTCCAATTTTCACAGTGCCCTTTCCTTGTCTTTCCCCTCTTGTCATCACCATGGTCTTGCTTTTCTCTATACTGATTTTCAGGCCATACTTCTGAATACGGTATTTTCGTTCAGTGCATCTAGTTGTTTTTGCACTTCTTCGGTGTTCCTTTCCCAGACCACAATATCGTCTGCAAATAATAGTAACTTCATTTCTTTATGTCCATATGCTTCCTTTAGTTTCCTTTACAATTTCATCCATTACCATTATGAATAAAAGAGGTGACAGCACACTCCCCTGTCTTAGTCCAGTCTTGTTCCTAAACCAATCTGTCTTTCCAACTGGGGTCAGTACCCTGCTAACACAGTTGTTGTACATTGCTTGCACTATTTCCAACATTTCTCTTCCCAGTCTCTTCTTAACCATGGTTTCCCATACCTTCTCTCTGGGGACACTATCATATGCCTTTTCTAGATCTATGAAAGTCATGATCAAATCCTCTCCATATTCCCAGTTCTTTTCCATCACCTGCCTCAAGCTAAAGATTGGGTCCACTGTGGATCTTCCACTCCTGAAGCCATACTGTTCCTCTTGCAACTCTCCTTCCACCTTTCTTCTCATTCTTCTTTCTAATATCCTTTCCAGTATTTTCACTATCTGTGATAAGAGGGTGATCCCTCTATAGTTATCACACACCTTCTTGTCCCCCTTCTTAAACACTGGTATTATTAGCCCTTTCTCCCAGTCTTCTGGTACACATTTCCGTTTCCACTGAGAATATTTGTACTATATTCAGTGCCCTCAAATGCCAACAGACTGCGTTGAGTTGGAAACTGCAACCTTAAGTATAGTAGACCAAGCCCCACAGCTGGCCTATCAATTAATAGAATGGGTTCGGAATGAAATACTTTATTTTCTTTGACTGAAAGTAGAAGATGAGGTGAGCTGCAAGCTGGTATACCTGCTCCATTTTACTGTGCTTCAAAAGTAACAACTTTTACAATATATATACAGTAAACTCTCGATTACCCTCATTAATGCAGACTTGCTATTGCATGGATAATTGAAAAGCATGGACAATACAAAAACATAACTTTACCTGAAAATGATGCTTTTATTTATTAAGCAATCAACATATGAAATACAAAACCCATTGTGTTACAAATAACAGTCCTCGTTTTTCCGAGCATTGAAAGGTCGGTGTATTCAAATGAGTTTCATAACATATTCTACTAATAAATCGATACATTTCGAAGCCCTGTGTGAGTAATGGGCAATTCCTCAATCGTCTCGTCGTCACTCGTTTGCTCTTTATCCGGTGCACTTGTGCTTACTGTTTACAATGTCCAAATGCATGTCACTCAGCTGTTTGAATCTCAGTTCACAAACATCACTGTTCAGCCACACACGAATGTCTTATAATTTTTTACACCAATGCACCCTTTTCTAACATCAGTCATTTCTAATTTCTTCGCAATATATAGAAGAACATGTTTATGCCTTTCTGTCATATCTTGCTACAGGCAAATGCAATCACAATAAGCAGTGCAATACTGAAGAGCATTCGCGGAATGACTAACCAGGGTTGTTTACTTTCTTTCTGCCGAATTATGCACGGACAATCTGTGCCCAGAGAATGTACTGTATATATATATATGAGAGATCAGGGTATGTCTTGGATGATTCTAGAGATGGTCTTATATTCATGCCAAGAGAGAAATATGGAATCATTTTCAAAAGCAACAAAAATTGGGAAGGCTTAACTTGGGAACAACAAAAATTGCATGCATTATATGTAATGAAGTACTGCATACATCAACACTACCTTTTCACTAGCGGCAATATTACAGCTTTTGTGTCCAAACCGAACACAGCAAAAACAATCACACTTTGTCCAAAGTTAAGGCTAGCATCAAGGAAAGCAAGCTCTACATAGATGCCTGACATCGCTTCCATGACCAGAGTCCAAACTGAAAATGCTATACCCTGTAAATAAACAAAAACAGAAAACACAGTTTAAAACATTAAAATTCTATAACCACTTCCAAAGCCATCTTAGTACTCTGTTCATCTACACTGGAAAATAAAACAAAAACAAGTCTAGTGACATCAGGTTTTTGCATTGGCCTATGAATTACAAACAACAATAATAATAACAATAATATTACAATCATAAATCATCTTTCCCAGGAAGGTTTTTTTAATGTGCCAAAACATCTCATCTTAGGTTATGTAATGTACGTGTTGCATCTGTTGCAATAACATCAATGGAAGCAAGCGACTCACATGGTGGGGCCCAAGTTGAAAGCACACAAACATAAGGTCATCTTATCTTTGTCAATATTAATGGGTAATTCTTTGTTAGTGGAAATGGGAAGAAAAATACACATCAGACAAAAGAATATTTGGTACCGATAAGGTGTGAAATTGGAGACAGCCTTCTAAGTGGTCGTGACACTCAAGATACCAGTTACTATGGACTAAGAGTGAGCATCTTGGACATATTCTGAATTGTGGCCCCAGCTTCACTTGTACTTTCTGCAAACCTGCTAACATTTTGAGCAAGCCTCAGACATATAGAAATGACAAGAGTTCCAATCCCATCTGACAGATCAGGGACTCCTTGGAAACTAACAGACAATCGATGGGGATTAATATCGCAGGGGATTACAGACTGAAGGAAGTAGAGCTAGCTGAGTAGGGAAGTAGGTTGTTGCTGTTTCCATTTGGGGGGCATTGACACCAGGGAGGGAAGTGAGGCGGTATGCGCCGGTATGCAATACCGGCACTGCTTTCAAAGGCCCAATGGCATAACGTCACTGCTTTCAATGTCAAATAGCATACCGCCACTGAAAACCAGTGGATCATAAACTTGTTTGTGCCGTTGGAATTAATATAATTACTTTTCATGATCATTCATCCACTGGTAACAAGCTACCTTCACCGATAAACATTCCCCTGTAGACATCGCCAATATAGAACCGTGCGTTCCTTTTTAAAGTCAACCCGTAAAGCGCTTAAGCATCGCTGCAGAAAACTAGAGTGGAAAAAAAAAGACGCCACCGCTGCAGCAGAGCACTTAAAAAAAAAAAAACACCACATGGCTGTGACTGGTAACCTGTGATGACCATAGTGCCACCTTAAGAATATACCACTGCATCTGATGTTTTTAAACATATTTCTCAGTAAGATAATATAACTTTTACATTGTTTAAATAGATTTTAACTTTTAAAATATCTTTAAAATATCTACTGTCAATCGACAAGACATAATATTCTTGACTTATGGGCTCCTGCTTGGCAAAAATCTATAAAGCAAGGTTGGTTACTCGTGGAGGAACTTAATTAAAAAGACGACAGTCTCCCGTCTCGTTGTCGGGTTAAAAACTAGTGTTGTGGTGTATGGTCAGTACGACTGTGTATCAAGCATCATCATTGCAACTAAAGTATTTTTATAAGCACCGGCTGCAGAGCTGATATCATGGATAAATTTGCCGTAAGAGGACAAAAGAGAAATTTCAGCAAAACTGGTGATTGTGTTGAAGATAATCGGTCTGGGAAAAATTTGACGAATTCGGCTTTGTCTCTCACCTCTCAGACAACAAAGCACAAGTGAAATAGAAACCAACAATGTAGGCCTAGATAATGCAGATTTTGAATGTTTGCCAACATTTCTGAGTCCTGCTCAGTGGAAAACTAAATTCAAAGAAAACGAATGGTTATTCTACAAAACCGAAACAAAAGGATTCGGATGCAATGTATGCGTCAGAGCACGTGGAACTTTGGATGCTTTTAAATCAGAACGAACTCGCTTATCAAATGAGTGGTGTTTTTATTCTGTAAAGGCTTTTGGTGATAGTGATGTGAAAATGCGTCAGGCAATAAGAAAAAAATCATCGACCACAAGAATTCCCATGCCCATAGTCAGTGTGTTAAAATTCTCGGGGAGGCTAAGAAACAAGTTCTTCAAAACACAACTGCAAAACAAGAAGGGGTTTACTACGAGAATACATGCAGAGTTTTTCGCACAGTGTGCAATCTTGCAAAGCTAGGAAGGCCATTTTCTGATCTACAATCCTGGATTGATGTACAAAGAGCAAATGGTTTAGATATGGGACAGATTTTGCATTCCAAACATTCCTGTGCTGACATTACTAATCTGATTGGTGAAGAAATGAGGAAAACTGTTGTTAAACAAATAGTTGAAAACGACCTCATGATTGGTGTGATGGTGGACGAGTCAACTTCAGTGGGTCAAAAATCGGTTCTTTGTATTTGTCTTCGGGTGAATTTTAATAATTCTGAAGAAACCAGCAGCATATTTTTTGATCTAGTTGAACTTCCAAACACCTCAGCTCAATGTATGATTCCTTCAAGTCTGATCTTCTACAGCATTTTTCACAAGATTTTCTAGCCAGTAATTTTATATCATTTGCTTGTGATGGTGCATCTAATATGCTAAGGAGTGTATCAGGATTGGCAGTAAGACTCCAGCAAGAATTCCCTCAGCATTTCATATGGCACTGTGCTAACCACTGTCTCGAGTTAACAGTTGGTGATGTTGTTTCCAAGCTGACAGCTATCAACCACATGACCAACATTTTTGATTAATTGTATTCCCTACACCATGCATCACCAAAGAACAAAAACCAATTGCAGCATTGTGCATCAAATCTGAGTACTAAAATTAAGGTTAAGGGAAGAATTTTAGGAGTTAGATGGGTTTCGTCAAGTGCTAGATCAGTTAGGTCCATTTGGAAAGATTTTGCAGCACTCTCCCTCCATTTTAAAAGCGCCATAGAGGATCAAACAAGAGACTCTAAAGAAAGGGCCCAGTACAAATGACTGCTGGATCGTCTAACTGATATAAACTTTATCCTGAATATGGGTTTGATGATAGATGCTCTGAATGAATTAAGAGGATCTGTCGCTTCAATTGCAGAAGAGGGAGATGTCTGTTATTATGGCTCATAAGCTAGTACTCCAAAAACTTAAAGTTTTCCACTCTTTACAAACCCGACCTGGGGAGTATACAGAATTAGCAAGAAGTGCAGCCGAGTGTAAGGAACTAAATGGCGTGAACTTGCATGGGCCTGGAATAGTGCACAGAATTGATGAACAAGCCTTCTACAGTCTACTTGTGGAAGAAATGGAAAAACGAATGCTAAACAGCCAGTCTTCGAGATCTTCTGCTTCTACTGCACAATCTCTTGCAGCAAAGTATCAAGAACTTTTAAGTAATTCAGAAGTATTTGATGAGACAAAGTGGCCAGAAGATGTGGGCAGTGATATTTGTTTTGGAGACAGTAAAATAAAATATCTGTGTGAGAAATTTTGTATAGGTTCCATCAGGGAAAGTGTAACTGGTTTCAGGCTGTATGCATCAGACAAAACAGTATCTGATGATCTGAAACCACTTCTTAGGGCTGTGAAAACCATAATCATATCTACAGCAGAATGTGAACGATCTTTTAGTGCCATGAACGTAATATATTCACCTGAAAGAAATCAGCTTCAGGTGAAAACTGCTGGAAACTTAAGTCTTTTTGAAGTTGGTTGGGACCCCAATTCACAAGTTCAAGCCTGAGAGATATGTTAAGGTATGGCAAGGTAAGGGACGTCGCAGTGCTGATGACAACAACCCCATGAAGTGAAACATGTCAGATGTCTCTCCTCCAGGGTAAAAAGTAGTCTGGGAGTTTCTACACAAATAAATTGGTAGGCTACAAGTAAAATGAACCTTTCTGCAAAAGCACAAATTTCGAAACACCATTTTTCGTTTAGTTAATGATAAGTGCATTTAATAATTTTTTCCTATTTAAGTTAGGCCAATCAGTCTTAATTTTATGTATTTTTTAAAATTTAGACTTATATTGCTGTACTGTATTTTCAGATGCTATCTTTGTGTGATTTTCAGACCAATCTACTTTGACTTATGACACATTTACTGTTAATGTTTCCTTTTATACAGATGCTAATTATATGTCAGTAACAAACAAAAATTAATTTACTTCCCCACTTCACTCATTTAATTTTATTTATCTATATAGCCTAAATAATAATTCACACATATATTCTTTAAGTGAAAAATAAAATTTATTACTTAAGCATGATGCAATTCTGAGTGAATGGAGCAATTTCCTGCATATCACGTTACGTTGTAAGGGAGGGGTATGCTTTTTTGAAGTTGAGGTATGACAGGGAAATATCTTCGGATAGCCTCGTTTTTTTTTTCCGCTTCCTTCACTGATTGACACTGGGGTTATTTAGCCCCATGTACTTGAGTGTGTATAGAATTATGAATAAACTGTGCTATTGTGATGGCTGTATAAGTTTGTATATTTGCAGTTAAGACTAGGATTTTTGATCATTGGTCGAAAGTATGATAGATGAAAACCAGTGTGGTTTCAGACCACAATAGGGATGCCAGGATTAAGTTTTCAGTATGTACCAAGGTATTGAGAAATGCTATGATAGAAATAGACAATTGTTTTTCTGTTAGATCTATAGAAGGCATAAAATAGATTCAAGGGAAAAGATTTGAGCATTCCGAGGGATTATGGTATCAAAGGTAGGCTGTTACCGGTAATCAAAGGTATTTGTGATATTCAGGCTGCACTGAGAGTTGTTAACTAAAAAAAAAAAAAAAGAGAAAATTGCTGAGGGGTATACACTGACTGGGTGGGATTCAATTAGGTAGAAACCAGAAGTGCAGTCTGGCTTATTCTGATTTATTTATTTATCGTATGGCTTTTAGTGCCGGGAGTGTCCGAGGACATGTTCGGCTCGCCTGAGTTTGTAGCTGCTTCCAGCGGACACCCTAAAGGGTGAGCTACAAGTTCCGTTGTAATGACAGACTCTGTCCAAAGCTTACAAGCTAAAACGCTAGAAATTGAACAGATGTGAAGATTGGCAGCCATGGAAGATGTAGATGTCCACAAGTTGTCTGTAAACATTGCGACTTTAAAACATCGGTGGAGATAAATTTATGCATCCATCAGCAAGAAAATTACTATAAATCACCATTTTTGTAGTGATGGGAGACAAGTGGTAAGGTGACTTTATAAAAAAATTAAGGTGTCATGGACATTATGATAAAATGAAGAACACCATTAAATGATAACTCAAATGTGCTAGATACAGGAGATTAAATTTTTTATTACTTAATAGAAAGTGTTTCTCATACAAATAAGAAATCACCAGTATTGTAAACACAGGGATTGCACTTGTCATAAAAATATTCATCTTACAGAGTTTTTATTTTTACTACTGTTTGAATATAGGAAATTTAGGTTGAGGACATCAAAATATTTTAATGATTTCTAGTAATCGAAATGTAATGCTTTTCAGTTGGTTATCACGATTGTACCTAATTGTGATGAGTGTTTCCCTAATCCTGAGAAAAATTTACACGAGATTAGTAAATTCACTTGGATGACCAGTTTCGATCGTCAAGTGATCATCAGATCCTTTACACTAAAGCCTTTAAATCTATGTATACAAGAGTAGGCCAACAGGCTGGCCATGTTGAAACACCGGATCCCATGAGAAATCCGCAGTTAAGCAGCATTGGGCATGGTCAGAACTTGGATGATATGCCAGTTCTAGGTACTGTGCGCTGTTGGCCAACATAAGGAGGAGCGGAAAGGCCCTGGCCACCCTACTGCAAGTAAACTCTGGCTGAGGATAGCCTCTTCTGAGGCTTGGACCTGCCTTCGGGCAGAATACCAATTAAATTTTTTAAATAAAAGTATGCGGGTGATGGGATTTACAATATGTACACTTATATGCTTACAGCAGTTATTATGAACTTGTACAACTTGTCAAGAATTGTTAGTTATATGTGATTTTTTGTTGAGATATTGTTAATGATAAGTTTGCTTGCTTACTGTTGACCAAAATATTATGTGTACTCGAGTTTGAAGGCTGTTTGTGAAGTAACCAATAGGCCGACAAAAAATCCAATAACATCATCACTTTCGTCGTTCTATTTTACATTAGTTCATGTAGGTTTGAAACTTTAAGTTTTTATTTTAATATTTTTTATCTCAGTTGGAACACAAAATGTGCCCGTTTTTAAGCATATTTCAACCATGTGTCACCTTTAAGTATTAGTTTATCAGAAACCCGTCATCAGATCGAATCCAAATTTTATTACAATATACAGTACATTGGCATGTTTTATAACTGGTTTATTCATTTCAAAATGTTGTGTGTCCAAGAAACAAAATTGTTATTTTTGTAAGGTAACTTCTTCTCGACACGGGGTGGTTGGAAAATTGCGTTTTTGGTCGCGTTGTAATCCTTATGTATCAAAAGGTTATGCTGTATGACTGTGAAATACATAAATTAATTCACTATTTTCATCGGTTTCTATTTGTATGGGATAAAATGGCATTGTGCAGCAGCTAACCAATAAGGGGAAAGCTGTACAACGTTGCCGAGATGGAGCACAACCACGCGTCATGCCACGCCTCGCTTGGATTTGCATAGGCAACTTCCTTCGCTATTTAAAATTAACTTGCGATTAACTTCATTAATTCAAGCAAATGGTATTAAGAGGAAGTGAAACACATTTTCCATCAGCTTTTCTCGTGAAAGCTTTCGACCTCCAATGGCAGCTTTAAAAATGATTTTTTTCCCCCATTTTTAGATTATTTTAAAGTTTTTTTTAAAATTGCTTTTATCTATTTACAATATATACATTGGTTAAGCCATCTTACAATCCATCACCATATATATTGTTATCAATTTCTAATCGATCCCAATCGCTTTCAGAATCTGAACTTTCAAGACTGATTACAACTGGGTGTACTTCAATATCATCCAGAAAGTGGTCTTTTTCCAAATAATGTTTTTCAATTTGTATGGCATGTTTTACACATTTTTTCTTTTCTCTCTTCTGTTCTGCATTTGCTCGATTAAGTTTTGTAATTGTGTTTTGTACAAAGACCCAATCCATTAGTGTAAAAAACAAACAGCATTCAGGGTCATCTGAAGCTCATATAGGGTATATGCAGGTCTTGGAGGCATCTTGCAGGAATCTGCACTTACAACACACTAAACAAGACTGAACTGAACTGATAAGAAGACGGAAAATTTGTGTTTATTTTAGGGTGAAACACCATTACATCGGAATTCCATCGACTCATATGTGGAAAGGCCAGTAGGGTGCAGGGGTGAGGTCAGGCTCGGAAGTAAACAGGAGGCATTGCGTGTGCCACGAACTACCACGACATTACCTCCAAATACCGTTTGTTTGAATAAAAACTGATATCCAAACATTGATGATCTACAGAATAATAATTTGCAATCTTCACTAAAAGATGAAAGCCTCCGTGGCTTAGGCGGCAGGGCGCCGGCCTCTCACCACTGGGTCTGTGGTTCAAATCCCGGTCACTCCATGTGGGATCTGTGCTGGACAAAACGGAGGCAGACAGGTTTTTCACTGGGTACTCCGGTTTTCCCTGCCACAATTTCATTCCAGCAACACTCTCCACTATCATTTCATTTCATCTGTCATTCATTTAATCATTGCCCCAGAGGAGTGCGACAAGCTTCGGCAGCCGGCACAGTTCATATCCTCGCCGCTAGATGGGGGCCTCATTCATTCCATTCCTGACCCGGTCGGAAACTGGAAGCAGGCTGTGGATTTTCATTCACTAAAAGATGAAAGCAATGGTGTTTGCAGATGATTTGATGATTTGGGGAAACAAGGAGGAGGAAGTAAAGGAGCAGTTGGACGTGTGGGAAGGAATAATACAAGGATATGGGATGAAATTTAGCATAAATAAGAGTGAGATGGTGATCACAACAAGGAAGAAGGAAAGAACCACAACGGGAATAACAATTGGTGGGGAACAGCTGAAGACAGTGGAGAGTTTAAAGTGTCTGCGAAGCCTGATACAAGATAATGGAAGAAACGATAGAGAAATAAATGAGCGGGCCAGACAAGCAGAGGCATTCCAGAGGAGGGTGAGAAGCATGATATGGAGCAAGGATGACCCTCAGAGCAGCAAAAAGGTCATATATCGGACGCACTATGTCCCTATCCTGACGTATGCCTCGGAGACCTAGGTTATGAAAGGAAGGGAGAAGAGCAAAATACAGGCCAGTGAGATGAGGTTCTTGAGAAGCAGTATTGGAGCTACAAAGATGGACAGACTAAGAAATGAGAGGACCAGAGAATTAATGAAGGAGGAACCATTACAGGATGGTATAGATAAATCTAGACTTAGATGATATGGACATATAAAACGAATGGAGGAGAAGAGGATACACAAGACGAAGTGGAAAGGAAAGAGACAGGTGGCTGAAGGGGGTGGAAGAAAGCATAAGAAGAAGAAGATGATGATGATGATGATGATAATTGTTGTTTTAAGGGGCCTAACATCTAGGTTATCGGCCCCTAATGATCTGGGTGATAGCGAAAATGAGAATGGAATGGAAACCAGAACGAAAATTATGTGAGACGGAAAATACGTACAAAGAGAAACTCAGATGGAAACAACGCACAATATGGTCGTACAAAAGGGAATTTAGAACGAAAAGATTCACAAAAAGATTAGATTGAAAAAGACCAACAAAACGTAGGCTAGATTCAAAATACGTACAAAATGCAATGTAGCGTCGAAATACTTACAAAATGCAACTGAAATTCAAAATACTTACAAAATGCAAATGAGATCGAAAATACGTACAAAATGCAATTGATGTTCAAAATACTTACAAAATGCAATTGAAATTGAAAATACACAATGCAATTCAGATTGAAATATCCCAGTTCCAATCCAAATTATTCACAAAGTGAAATTGAAATACAAAATACTTACAAAATGCAATTGAAATTGAAAATGCTTACAAAATGTACGGTAGATTCAAATGACTCATGTGGATTGACAATACTTACAAAATGCAATTTAGATTGAAAAAACGTGACAAAATGAAATTTAGATTCAAAATATCCACAAAATGCAATTGAGAATCAAAATATTTCCAAATGCCCGCCAAACAAAATGCAATTTAGATTCAAAATTCTTGCGAAATGCGGTTTAGATTGAAAATACAAAATGCACACGAAATTCAATAATCTCACTATAATGTCCTGCGCCTACATTGAAAGACTTACTAAAAAGCAATTTAGATTGTCAATCTTTACAAAATGCAATCGAGGTTGAAAACAATCGCGAGATGCAATTTAGATCGAAAAAACTTACAAAATGCAACATAGATTAAAAATGCCTTAAAAAATCGCTAAAAGGGAATTTAGATACACGGTGAACCAAGTAACAAAAACATTGCGGGAATCGTAAAGAGAAAAGGAAATAAGAGGAAAAGAGGAGAGGAGAGGAGAGAGAGGAGAGGGTCCACCCCAAAGGTAAGGGACAAAAGGGGAAAACGGACCGAGCTCAGGAATCCCTCGGGGTCGCCAACTCCCGAACTCACTAGCCGTGAGCTCCTGAGGGTGTAGCATTATCTAGGGTGCACCAGAAGTGGTGGGGCTACATACACCCTGCCTCCTTAAGGGCCTAAAGCACAAGGCAGGAGGTAAAAGGAAAAGAAAAAGAAGGCTGACCCCTCACAGAAGGAGGGTATCAGGAAAGATGAGACAAGGGCCAATTAAGGTGGGAAAGTGAAAGACTCCCTAGGCCTCGGATAACCTAATACCGTCGGGGGCGGAAGAGAACAAGAGGTGACCAAGGGAGGTCGACAGGAAAGAAGATGGAGAGGAGCCCGGCACAAATAAGTGGAAGCAATTCCGGACTCAGCTGGGGTCACGTGGTCGCCAACCCACGTCCCACTAGACGTGAGCCCCTGGGGGCAGCATAAGAAGAGAGGAGAAGACTGGACATAGGTAGAGGTAGAGAGATGATGGGAAGACAGAAGACGTTGGAGAGGCTTGTGTTCCAAATAGACCCAGCCAGTGGCTGGAAATTGTGCAAGATGATGATGATGACTAAAAATGTTACATCCAAATTCGTTTACTTATTTGCATAAAAATGCCAGTTGAGAGTTCTTTGTGGGTGGCATTTCTTAACTTACCTACAGTAACTCGCACTCGCTTTGTTAAACAAACGTCAATGTGTGATGCATTGCCACTGTGTTGAGTAACCTAACATCTTGCAGCTTAGTACTCGTGGATTCACCCTGCACATGAAAACATGACGATTGAACTGCTTAATTGCACAAGATACTTGACGCAGCGAGAAATCCCGAACTTTTCTCCTACTTTAAACAGTACCATAAAATGACACATCATCTTTAGGCTTTCCCCTTTTACACTCCTACCAAAGCTTTGTTATATTATGCTTTTGACTGTAGCTGATAAAGAAAAGAGCTATGAGTAATAATTGACAGCTAGGAGTGAAAAATACACTGTTAAAATGACAGTTCTGGGTAAAATAAGGCAGTTTCATTCAAAATCATAAAATAAGCAAGCAATACCATTTGCAGAATAAGCATTTATAAGCACTATCAATCATAGTTAAAACTCATTAACAAAGAGTGTCTTATGAAGCATAACCTGTCTGCTTACGTTTAGAAGTGTGGGAAAGAATATGAATTTTACTTAGTTATATGTGATTTTTTTTGTTAATGGTCAGACTGGAATGGATTATATATTTATATTCTTTCCCACACTCCTAAACGTAAGCAGACAGGTTATGCTTCATAAAGACACTCCTTCATAAGGAGTTTAAACTATGTTTGGCAATGCTTATAAATGCTTATTCCACAGACACATGGTATTGCTTGCTTAGTTTATGATTTTGAATGAAACTGCCTTATTTCACCCGGAAGTGTCATTTGAACAGTGTATTTTTCACTCCTAGCTGTTAATTATCACTGATTGCTCTTTTTTTTAATGAGCTACAGTCAAATGTGTAATAGAACAAAGAGGGCTGTTTAGCTTACGCATGGCGAGAATGAAAATTGGTCTTAATAGTTGAAGATTTCTAGAATACAATAACATACACCATGTAAGGAAGCTCTAGATTTTGCAAGCACTAGTATGTTACATTGCGAGACGAACATAGACTGATAGGAATGTGGAAAGGCCAAGGAGTTGTAAGAGATAACAAGGAAGCAGCTGGCATAAGGAAATTCCTTCCAGTTCAGTGTAGACAGTGGTGGGTAGCAGCTGCACAAGAGCGGACCCCCAGATCACTCAAACATCCGGCTAAGTTCATAATCCATTCCAGTCTGACCATTTAGTAACAATCACAGATATCACACTAAGCAAGTAAACTTGAAGGTCAATAACCACTAACAATATCTTCACAACAAAAAAACATATAACAAATCTTGTCAGTTGTGGAAGTTTATAATAACTGCTATAACTAAATAAGTGTACAGTAAATATTGTAAATACCATAACCCACATACTTGCAGACATAGATTTAATGGCCTAAATGTAAAGGAATTGATGATGATCGTTTGATGATCGAAACTGGTCATCAAAGTGAATTTATTAATCTCGTGTAAATTATTTTCAGTATTACGGAAACACCTATTACAATTGGGTACAATCGTATTGGCCGGCTGAAAAGCATTAAATCTCAAATACTAAGGCAACACTGAAAAATATGATAATGATATCTGGTATTCAAATGCCTTGTAGTGGATTATAAAAATAACACATGACTTCACCTCTTTCTTTGGGAACAGGGGGATCAGATGCAAGAACTTAATTTAATGTAAGGCCACATTGTTTGAGATACAATTACTGACTTCCATAGATGTCAGGATCCAAGATCAGTGGTTCTCCTCAGAATGGTTTCCTCACAATCACTGGTTTCCTCACAATCACTATGCTGAACTAGCAACTTGTTTCATGTCCTAAGATGCCTTTTGTGATCCTAACCTCAAATAAAATTATCAGTACATACTACTAGAGATATGAGAATAATACAGGTTATCACAAAGGTTTAAAGCACAAATGTACATAGCATTACATATTAAATCCGCCCAGCATTAAGAAACTGTATCATCTTACTCTATATTATATTCATGGAGAAATATTTCTAGTAATAGAAACATGGAAAGGCACAGAAATACCCTCTTCCGTATTAGGTTCTAAATTTTCCATCCCAAAGTGAAAGAGAGGAATTTAAGTTTCCACAGTAGGATTGTGTACAACACTGCTTAACTGTGGTGCATGTTCTAGGAATAACTCCCTGACTTTGCTGGAAGGATTTTGATTCTAGTACAACGTGCAGACAACTGAGAAGAGAGATGGGTCCAAATCTCACCCTCAGCCACCACTTTAATCGCAGATAAATGCTAGGAAGGTACCTTGCTCAGGGCCAACACCCACCACCTTCCCATCTATAGTCCCAATTACAAGGAGACATAGTTGTAGATATAACACAATAACACAGGTTATCAAACAATATAGAAGTACTCAAAGTTGCCTGAAGCTTCTGGCACTGGCTGGCGCAGCAAAAAGCTGTGTGCCAAACAAGTTGACAAATGGTTGAATTGGGCAGTTCGATGAAGCCCGACTTCACAGATGCCAGGATAAAGGAATTTCGCCCTGAGCAGAAGTCTGCAACAAACCAGGCATCAGCCCATACCAAGGGTGATTGTTTCAATACAGGCAGAGCGAGGAGCTAGCAGCAGAGGGGGAAATTTCAGGTGTAAGTAGTCCGTTCCAAGCTAAAAAATAAAGCTCAAAGTATATTAAACTCCAATGCAGTGAGCAGTGGTCCAAAACCCCAATAACAGGAAATTTTCAAATCAAGAGCATATTGCCAACTCTTACGTTTTCCTGAAGTACATTTTCTCATGCTTTTACTTCAATTAGGTGCTTAGATCTCCATATTTAGTAATCAACACTGGTCCACTTGGATCACCAGTGAGAAATGGTGGACAAAGTGTAACTCCTCTGTCCTTATTCAAAGTAACTGGCAATGGTATATAAAACACAGCTACAAAAATAATAGGAATCTGAGATAAAAGTTTCACATTATGTTGTAACTGAATTTATTCCTTTACAGAGACCCACTCGTGTATCTTAATTAACATACTGGATTAAAGACGGTCCACAGTGGGGTTCGAACACACTCGTTTACCAATTTCGTAGATGGTTTGGACCAGGGAGGAAAGTGAGGCGGTATGCGCCGGTATGCAATACCGGCACTGGTTTCAAAGGCCCAATGGCATACCGTCACTGCTTTCAATGTCAAATAGCATACCGCCACTGAAAACCAGTGGATCTTAAACTTGCTTGCGCCGTATGAATTAATATAATTGCTTTTCATGATCATTCTTCCACTGGTACCAAGCTACCTTCACCGATAAACATTCCCCTGTAGACATCGCCAATATAGAACCGTGCGTTCCTTTTTAAAGCCAACCCGTAAAACGCTTTAGCATCGCTGCAGCAAACTAGAGTGGAAAAAACGAACGGTCATGGCCGTCCATGCAGCATAACTCATTAAGCGAGATTTCTTCGCCACTGCTGCAGCAGAGTGTTTTAAAAATCATGGCTGTGACCGATAACTTGTGATGACCGTAGTTGCCACCTTAAGAATATAACGCTACATCTGATGTTTTTAAACATATTTCTCAGTAAGAAAATATCATAACTTTTACATTGTTTAAATAGATCTTTACTTTTAAAATATCTTTAAAATATCTATTGTCAATTGACAAGACATTTGGGCTCCTCTTTGGCGAAAATCAATGAAGCAAGGTTGGTTACACGTGGAGGAACTTAATTAAAAAGACCACAGTCTCCCGTCTCGTTGTCGGGTTAAAAACTAGGGTTGTGGTGTGGTGTATGGCCAGTACGATTGTGTATCAAGCAGCATCATTGCAACTAAAGTATTTTTATCAGCATCGTCTGCAAAGCTGATATCATGGATAAATTTGCCGTAAGAGGACAAAAGAGAAATTTCAAGGAAACTGGTGATTGTGTTGAAGATAATCGGTCTGGGGAAAATTTGACGAAATCGGCTTTGTCTCTCACAGACAACAAAGCACAAGTGTAATAGAAACCAACAATGTAGGCCTAGATAATGCAGATTTTGAATGTTTGCCAACATTTCTGAGTCCTGCTCAGTGGAAAACTAAATTCAAAGAACACGAATGGTTATCCTACAAAACCGAAACAAAAGGATTCGGTTGCAAAGTATGCGTCAGAGCACGTGGAACTTTGGGTGCTTTTAAATCAGAACGAACTCGCTTATCAAATGAGTGGTGTTCTTATTCTGTAAAGGCTTTTGGTGATAGTGATGTGAAAATGCGTCAGGCAATAAGAAAAAAAAAATCTTTGATCACAAGAATTCCCACTGTGCAGTGTGTTAAAATTCTTGAGGAGGCCAAGAAACAAGTTCTTCAAAACACAACTGCAAAACAAGAAGGCGTTTACCACGAGAATACATGCAGAGTTTTCGCACAGTGTACAATCTTGCAAAGGTAGGAAGGCCATTTTCTGGTCTACCATCCTGGATTGATGCACAAAGAGCAAATGATTTAGATATGGGACAGATTTTGCATTCCAAACATTCCTGTGCTGACATTACCAATCTGATTGGTGAAGAAATGAGGAAAACTGTTGTTAAACAAATTGTTGAAAACTACCTCAAGATTGGTGTGATGGTGGACGAGTCAAATTCAGTGGGTCAAAAATCTGTTCTTTGTATTTGTCTTCGGGTGAATTTTAATAATTCTGAAGAAAACAGCAGCATATTTTTCGATCTAATTGAACTTCCAACACCTCAGCTCAATGTATATATGATTCCTTCTTCAGCATTTTTCACAAGAGTTTCTAGCCAGTAATTGTACTGTATATCATTTGCGTATGATGGTGCATCTAATATGCTAGGGAGTGTATCAGGATTGGCAGTAAGACTCCAGCAAGAATTCCTTCAGCTTTTTATATGGCACTGTGCTAACGACCGTCTCGAGTTAACAGTTGGTGATGTTGTTTCCAAGCTGACAGCTATCAACCACATGAGGAACTTTTTTGATAAATTGTACTCCCTATACCATGCATCACCAAAGAACAAAAACCAATTGCAGCATTGTGCATCAAATCTGAGTACTAAAATTCAGGTTATAGGAAGAATGTTAGGAGTTAGATGGGTTTCGTCAAGTGCTAGATCAGTTAGGGCCATTTGGAAAGATATTGCAGCACTCTCCCTCCATTTTAAAAGCGCCATGGAGGATCAAACAAGAGACTCTAAAGAAAGGGCCCAGTACAAAGGACTGCTGGATCGTCTAACTGATATAAACTGTATCCTGAATATGGGTTTGATGATAGATGCTCTGAATGAATTAGAGGATCTGTCGCTTCAATTGCAGAAGAGGGAGATGTCTGTTATTCAGGCTCATGAACTAGTACTCCAAAAACTTCAAGTTTTCCGCTCTTTACAAACCCGACCTGGGGAGTATACAGAATTAGCAAGAAATGCAGCCGAGTGTAAGGAACTAAATGGCGTGAACTTGCATGGACCAGGAAGAGTGACCAGCATTGATGAACACGCCTTCTACAGTCTACTTAAGGAAGAAATGGAAAAACGAATGCTAAACAGCCAGTCTTCGAGATCTTCTGCTTCAACTGCACAATCTCTTGCAGCAAAGTATCAAGAACTTCGAAGTAATTCAGAAGTATTTGATGAAACAAAGTGGCCAGTGATATTTGTTTTGGAGACAGGCTGTATGCATCAGACAAAACAGTATCTGATGATCTGAAACCACTTCTTAGGGCTGTGAAAACCATAATCATATCCAAAGCAGAATGTGAACGATCTTTTAGTGCCATGAACGTAATATATTCACCTGAAAGGAATCAGCTTCAGGTGAAAACTGCTGGAAACTTAGTCTTTTTGAAGTTGGTTGGGACCCCAATTCACAAGTTCAAGCCTGAGAAATATGTTAAGGCATGGCTAGGTAAGGGACGTCGCAGTGCTGATCACAACAACTCCATGAAGCGAAACAAAACAGATGTCTCTCCTCCAGCGTTAAAAAAAGTCTGGGAGTTTCTACAGGAATAAAATGGTAAGCTACAAGTAAAATGAACCTTTCTGCAAAAGCACAAATTTCGAAACACTATTTTTCTTTAAGTTAATGATAAGTGCATTTAATAATTTTTTCCTATTTAAGTTAGGCCTATCAGTCTTAATTTTATGTATTTTTTACAATATAGACTTTACTGTTTATATTGCTGTACTGTATTTTCAGATGCTATCTTTGTGTGATTTTCAGACCAATCTATTGTGACTTATGACCCATTTACTGTTAATGGTTCCTCTTATACGGATGCGAATTATATGTCAGTAACAAAGAAACAAAAAAAAAATTAGTTCCCCAGTTCACTCATTTAATTTCATTTATCTATAATGCCTAAATAATAATTCACACATATACCTTCAGAATTGTCTTCCTTGGTGTGTAAACACACATATTACTGTACAATTCCTCTGTATGAGCCTATGGCTCTTTGGAATTAATTGAATAAAAAAAATCTTTAAGTGAAAAAAAAAAAATTACTTAAGCATTATGCAATTCTGAGTGAATAGAACAATTTCCTGCATATCACGTTACGTTGTAAGGAAGGGGTATGCTTTTTTGAAGTTGAGGTATGACAGGGAAATATCTTCGGATAGCATACCGCCTATGGTTTTTTCCCACTTCCTTCACTGGTTTGGACCATGTGCTTAGCAAGCGTAGCTACTACGGTCGGTCATTGCGTATCTTTAGAACTGCTTGTAAAACAATTTTCTTTGTGCGAGGTCTAGTTCCCGTATTTTTTGAAGCTCCTAAGCATATATCGTTGCTGTTGATTGATTAGGGGCTTTGCGATATCGTGGCAATGTAGCCCCGTGTACTTGGGTGTGTGTGGCATTTGTCTGGTTATCCGTGTTATAGTGATTGTTGTATTAGTTTATGTACAGTATTTGTAATTCAGATGAAGATTGTGAAGGTGGCGGCCGGCATTTGCCTGGAGTAGAAGTTGGAAACTACGGACCACCACTCCCAAGATGGCTTGAGATGGGAATCGAACCCACCTCACAAGGCTGAGTGTACCCCATGCCAGGCTCTCGGACTAGAATTAAATTTCATGGCAGAGCCGGGAATCAAACCCGAACCTCTGGGGCGACAGCCAAGAATGCTAGCCGCTATAGCATGAGGTGGTCTTAGCATATTTTAATCAATTGTGAATTCCGAAGGTATTTTAAAGTTAGCTTATCTTTAGCAATATATTTTAGCCATTCAATTGAAAGCATATAGGCTTTTCCTTCGAATAATCTGGTCGCGATATTCTTGAGACACAATGGCACGAGACTGCAAAATTACCATTCTTCAGAGCAGTTTGAGTTTTCTTGCATGCGCGATCTTGAACCACCTTCACTGGGGGTAATCTGTGCTGATATCTAAGCAAGCGCCATGTAACTACTACTGTCTACCAAAATATTATGTGCACTCGAGTTTGAAGGTTGTTTGTGAAGTAACCAATAGACCTACATAAAATCCAATAACATCATCATTTTCATCGTTCTATTTTATGTTAGTTCATGTAGGTTTGGAATTTGTAATTTATATTTTAATATTTTTTATCGCAGTTGAAACACAAAAAGTGCCCGTTTTTAAGCGTGTATCAACCATGTGTCACATTTAAGAATTATTATCTCACAAACCCATCATCAGATCGAATCCAAATTTTAACACAATATACATTGGAATGTTGTATAACTGGTTTATTAATTTCAAAATTTTGTGTGTTCAAGAACGAAAGTTAACATTTTTGTAAGGTAACTTTATCTTGGCTCGGGGTCGTTGGAAACTGTAGTTCATGGTTGCCTTGTAATCCTTATACATCAAAAGGTTATGCTGTATGACTGTGAAATACGTAAATTAATTCACTTATTTTATATCGGTTTGTATTTGTACAGGGAATTAAGACATGGTTCACCAGCTAGCTGCTCCAGGAAATGCTGATATGGAGCCCATCACTTCCGAGCGAGGCGCGCCATGACGCGTGATGGAGCCCATCTTGGCAACGTTGTACAGCTTTCACCGGAGCGGCTAACTGGTGAACCATGTCTTAATTCCCCGTACAAATACAAACCGATATAAAATAAGTGAATTAATTTACGTATTTCACAATCATACAGCATACCTTTTTGATGTATAAGGATTACAACACAACCAGAAAAAACATTTTCCAACTACCCCGAGCCGAGAAAAACTTACCTTACAAAAATGATAACAACTTTGTTTCTTGGACACACAAAATGTTGAAATTAATAAACCAGTTATACAACATTCCAATGGATATTGTGTTAAAATTTGGATTCGATCTGAAGACGGGTTTGTGAGATAATAATTCTTAAATGTGCCGCATGGTTGAAACCTGCTTAAAAACGGGCACTTTTTGTGTTCCAACTGCGATAAAAAATATTAAAATATAAATTAAAAATTCCAAACCTACATGAACTAACGTAAAATAGAACGACGAAGATGATGATGTTATTGGATTTTATGTAGGTCTATTGGTTACTTCACAAACAACCTTCAAAGTCGAGTACACATAATATTTTGGTCGACAATAGTGTAGTAAGCTGACAACAGCGACTACAATGAAACTAGTGGCCAATTTTTGAAGTAAAAGGTGGATTTTGACCCGAGTCCGGCCCCGTCTCTTAATCTAGGCCATTTGCTTTGGATAGGTTCAGCATGTGCCATGATTATCTAGATATATACTGGCATTATTGAACATTGTGCTATTAATGGCCAAGTTTCTATTCTTCGGACTTAGCTTTTGAATCAGGTCTCTGACTATGTCCTTGCATTTGGAGTCAGTTTGGCAGATGTCATGACTAAGCTGGACATATTTTGGCATTACTGAGCATTATGCTATAGTTAATCACATTTAATTATTCTGACTGCTCTTTTGAATGGATGTTTTGTATTGTGAGTGTGGAGATTCACACTCTGACCAGTGCCAGTGGTCCACACAGTGGGAACTGCCTGTTCTGTTCAGCACATTTACATGTGAACAAGGCCTCAGGCCTCCTAGTATTTGTGAACTCAATATTAAAAAAACCTCAGTAGATGGTATTAATGCTAGGTGTGACAGCACCTCACTGAAATGTGCTTTGTGCATTGATTAATTTCTGATGATGGCATAGTTAAATTCAGTGACAAAACCAGGTACTGTCCCATGGCATTTTTAAAAAATCAAACTTAGCCTCATGTTTATGAGCAGGCAAGGTGTATCATTTTGGAGAGATCTGAAATATATTTGTACGAGGGGCATACTATATTGTTTTACACTTTATTTTTTGTACGTCTGGGTATGGTTCGCATTTCACCTTTGAAGGTGTTGACGTGTAACTATACCAGACCCAAAACAACTGTGAACATGGGCTCGCCCAGTAGCACGCGTCCAGCTGAGCACTGTTGCCACAGTGAGACTGGCGGGAGATGACACAGCTCTACGCTCACAGTATACACACGACCTTCCCCATGAACACAAGGAGCTACGAATGTAAGTGCATGTACGAGCTGGGGGGGCCTAATCCTACGAATATCTATGCTCACAATGGAGTGCGCACAATGTAATATGAGGCAGATATAGCATGTCAATTCGTGCAAGTGACCACCTCCTGGTGTAGCGACCAGCATTCTTGGCTGATGCCCAGGAGGTCCGGGTTCGATTCCCGGCTCTGCCAAGCTATTTAATTCTAGTCTGAGGGCTGGAACAGGGTTCGCTCAGCCTTGTGAGGCAAAACTGGGAAGATGTGGGTTAGATTCCTACCTCAGTCATTCTAACTTAAGGCCACGACCGTCTCCTTCCCAATCCTCACCAGAATACAAATACACACACTCTAATACGGACACCACAGTAACCCAGATTTTCAGACAAGTACACAGGGCTAAAGTACTAATATGTCCAAGCCCCTCAAATGAAACAACAACAATTACAACGTTATTATATCACATGACGTAATCTACACCCCAAGTCATTCTGAGTAACATTGCTTGTGGGCAATTACAAGGTAATAAAAATACAGAAAACTATTTATTGGGATCAGTTTTTGTTTATTGGAGACCACCTTATGGTGTACTGGCTAGCACATTGCTGTCTATTCTTGGCTGTCACTGCGGAGGCCCGGGTACGATTCCCAAGAAATGTAATTCTGGTCTGAGGGCTGGAACAGGGTACACTCAGTCTCGTGATGCAAAACTGGGAATATGTGGGTTGGATTCCTACCTCAGCCATCATGGAAGTGTTTTTTCTGTGGATTCGCACTTCTACTCCAGGCAAATGCTGGGATGGTACCTAACGTAAGGCCAGGGCCGCTTCCTAAGCAAATCCTACCTCAATTACAAATACACACACTAGTACAGACGACACAGGTTATCAGAAAAATTTTAAACACACCCAAATACATGGTGCTACATGACCACGATGTCGCAAAGCCCCTAAAACAATAATCATCATCATCATGACAACAACTCTAGCTGTCACCCATGAGGTGATTCGATTCACGGCTCAATCAAGACATTTAGTTCTGGTCTCAGGGTTAGAACCGGGTACACTATTCCTCGTGAGGTAAAACTGTGAAGAGGTGAGTTTTATTCGACTCAATTACAACAACAAAAAACAACACAATTGCCGACACCACAACACAGGTTATCAGATTTTGCGCTTTCACATACTTTGGTATTCGAAAGCTTCTTTAAAAAGCCATATACCCTGAAAATTATAATTCTTGCCTGGCTGTTTGACTGCCACTCGGCTTGCTAAGGAACATTGTTATGAGTTCAAAACTTCAGCTAACAGCACTTCTTTAAGCTCCACTATTGAATTTATACAGCAATACTGTCACTCTGCATTTCCTTCCCTGGCAAACCTTAATATATTGACACCTAAATCATTCTCTCTTTAATTATCCTTTCAGTTCAAGGGCAGAAGTTATCTCTCGAACGGCTGGTCGTAGCACCATAGGGTTCGCGGAGAGAAATAACGATTTCGTATGGGACAGCGAGCCTAGCGAGTTGAGTTAACTAGGCAACGCCGCGCTATGCTAATGGCTGGCGTGGGTGAGCGAGTGAATCTGGCTCCTCCCTCATGTTCACAGTCGTTTTGGGTCTGGTATAGTGTCTTGTTCCACTGTTTGGTAGCAGCACACGCACAGGGGCCAACGAATGAACTCGTCATAGCCATTTCATAACAACACTGTCAGCGTAGGAGCAGAGAACATGGAAAGCAACCGTCAGGGACAGCGCTATACGATTTAGTTGCTATGGAAAGAAGGCGTGACCACTGCAGAAATTCATCGGCGCTTGGTGCCAGTCTGTGGAGAACATGCGCCATCACGGAAAACAGTTTACAACTGGGTGGAAGGCTGGAAAACAGGGCATACATCGGTGGACAAGGGAGCCAGTTCTGGAAGGAATGTGACAGTGCCAACACCAGCCAACATTGACCGGATCGAACAGGCCATCCAAGGAAACAAATGCATCACATTTACGGAAATGGAGGCAGCCACGGGAATTGGCCGCAACACCCTGCAGTGGATCGTGCACGGTCACTTACAGTTGGGGAAGGTGCCAGCCAGGTGGGTGCCTAGACTCAGGTGTGCAGAGAACGTTTGCAACGCCATGATCAAGATCCAGCCGACTTCATGGCTAGGCTTGTGACTGGTGATGAGACATGGCTCCTTACCATGAGCCACAAACGAAACAACAATCGATGCATTGGAAGCATAGGGGCAGTCCACCACCAAAGAAATGTCGAACAGTGCCATCAGTTAGCAAGTGAATGGCGACAGTGTTCTGGGAAACAAAGGGCATCATCCTCATTGACTGGTTGGAATTGGGGGCCACGATTCACAATGCAGCATATGTGGCAACCCTGAAGCGCTTACGTCGTGCCATTCAAACTAAGCGGTGAGGAAAATGGGCTAAAGGTGAGCTTCTGCAACATGGCACTGCCTGCCCCCACACTTGCCGAGAGACTACCGCTGCCATTGATCAAATGGGATTCACAGTGCTGCCACACCGACCATACTCTCTCTCCCGACTTGGCACCAAGTGATTATCACCTGTTCCGGAACATGAAGACTCCTCTGCGTTTTGCGGATTTTGCAGAACTTGACACAGCTGTCAATGCATGGGTACGCAGCACTCCGAAAGAATGGTTTCAGGAAGGTCTGGAGAGACTGACACATTGATGGCAAAAGTGCATAAAGTTACAAGGAGATTATGTTTAGAAGGTGGACATAACAACTGATGTGTAACGTACTTTATTTGGGTAGAAAAAAATAAAGTGTAAAACAGTATAGTATGCCCATCGTACAAGTGTAACCCTTTGACGTAGGCAACGGACAGTTCAATCAATAAATTCTACAGTAATAGGGTATATATTATTCATGTTAATTTGTAGGTAGGCCTAAATATTCCTATCCATTTCCACCATTCACAGAGTTTGGTAAGAATCAGGTGCAAAGATCAGCATTAACATGCCAAATATCTACACAACTTGTGATACGATATATCATTGCCGGGGTTTTTATTTACTTTAATCATTGAGGGTCTGTAACGTGTTTTTCGAGGGGTTTTCATGCCACTGGCATAAGTCAGTAGGAAGCCATTCTATATTTATTTACGCGGCAAATTGTTCAGCCAAGATAATTTTTCATGTTAATTTATTATTATTAATAATTTATTATAATTATTATTAAGGTTTTTTTTCGGAGCATTTTATAAAATTATAAGCATACAGATAGGTTTTCTATGTTTTAGAAAACACTATCAAGCAAATTATTACGAACGACAATATCATAGAAAATTATGTGATTACGGAATTTAACGGAGTTTCGTCAGTTAGGGTATATTGAGAGACGTGACTCACTGGGAATTCAAATACAGGATTAATCTAGTCGGGAAGCATGACGCAATCCTGCGTTGCAGCTTAACGAAAAGGCGGATGTATGGAACGGAATACGACTTTTCCCTCCCGCCGAGTGTAATGAGCCAGAGGAGGGGAGTATAGGGGCGTGCTCAGCCAATCAGTGGAGACCACGCAAGCCAGAAGTCGGATGAAGAGTGGGGATGCGGCGGGTGCATATATCGTTCAGCGCGCCGTGGAACGAGGACTATCTGTGAAGAACTTAACGAGTACGGTTGCACGCGGGAGTCGCTCCGATGTTCCGTGGATTGGAGGACTATCGTTATAAAATTTAACCAGTATCGTTGCACGAGTGAGTGGCTCCGATGTTCAGTGGAGTTAGCGACTATCTTTGTGAAACTTAACCATTGTGGTTGTACGTGTTGGTTCCGAAGTACGGACCATAAATCTTCATATCTACGAATATATCATCAACAACGAAGAAGATGGCGACATCCAGGAGGCTGTGGGAAGCTCACTTCATCATCCAGTACGAGGGAAATGCTTTGGCAATTTCCAGTGGTAAGCGCGAATGACGCAGAAATACGCAATCTCTCATTTCTCTTTGTTTTATATTTCACATTTCAGTAACTTCATAGCTTGGGAATAAGAGTAAAATCAATAATTTATCAGACTCCGTTTTCACGTAATTTTCTATCGGTAATATTAAAATTGCAACGCTCCAATTTAAATTTTAAACTAATTATCATTATTAATTTTGCTATTCTTGTTTTTTATACAATAAATTCATTTCTTTTAACCATGCAATCTTTGCTTTCAGTAGGTAGCATTAGATATAGACCAATTCCTTCTCCTGATACAATTGTTTTTTGGGTTAATGATCCAATCATACCACGATCTGAGAGTAAAGAGTCTTGAAGGTGTTCTACCAGAGCTAGACGTTGTTAAATACAAATTTAGATTTCAGCATTGCATTGAGGTCTTGGCGCCCATTAAAACAACATAGCTTAGGCAAAGGTAAACAGTTACATTTATCACCCAACAGTTAGGGGCAGTCAAACCGTTACACTTGTCGCTACCAAAATGGGGCATTAATAAACGTTACACTTGGCTAACAACATGGGGCAATAATTAATGTTACATTTGTCGCCGACAACTTGGGGCTGAAAACCTAATAACATTTGTGGAAGGAGAAGGGTATATATTTCTGTGCCTGTATTTTGGGGGTTATTTGTCTGTATCAGTGTATATCATTATGGGGGATGAGAAAGAAAGACAGATGAGGTTACGTAGTGGTCATCAACTGGAGAGTGATGATACGAGCAGTATGTCGAGTGATGGTAGTACCGGGGTAGCGGAGTTAAATCCCGATACTGAAACAGGGAGTGTAGGCGGCCAACCAGAATTAAAAACTTTACTTCTCGAGTTCATGTATCAGAACAAAGTTAGTAGTGATGCCTTAAATGCTAAACTGGAACAAAACAACGCTAAATTAGAACAAAACAGTAGGGAAAATAAAGAGAGTAATAGGGAATTGAGCGATAGTTTAAACGCCAAATTAGAACAAAACAGTAGGGAAAATAAAGAAAGTACAGATGCCTTAAATGCTAAATTAGAACAAAACAGTAGGGAAAATAGAGAGAGTAATGAAACTTTAAATGCTAAATTAGAACAAAACAGTAGGGAAATGAGTGACAAATTCGAACTGATTAGAGGTGAGATCAGGGGGGTGATGGAAGAAAAGGCTAAAGAGATTATTGCAGATGTAGACAGAAAATTAGGAAAAGTACAGGAGGAGTTGGAAATTAGAATCAGTACACAGGCTGAAAATTTAAAAGAACTAGTGCAACTGGAAACACAGCAGGTCAAAAAGCAATTGGGGGGAGAAATTGACAAAATTCAGGTAGCTACTAAAGAGGCTAAGGAACAGCTGGGGGGTAGAATTGAGAAAGTCCACTCACAAATAGTTGCAGAAGTAAATGATTTAAGAGAGAGTAATAGAGAGAGCATTAGCAAGATTGAGGAGAAACAAGCAAAGCTATATGATAAAGTAGAAGAATCAGAAGGAAACATTAAATTAACAGTAAACAGTATTGAGAGGAAGGCCGAGGAGAAAATCGCAGAATTAGAGTTAAAATTAAAAGCTAGGATCAGGCAAGAAAATAGTCAGAATAGGCCAGTTTTTGTGAATAGCACACACAGGGAGGTAGAACTGGGTAAGTTCAGCAATCGACAGGGGTGCCCAATGGAGTTCATGAACACTATAGAAAATAAATTCGGGGAGAGGTTGGAAAATGGTAGTATTGAGTGGTGCCAGGTAGTTGAAATTTTAGAACAAGTGTTTGTGGGGGAAACGAGGAATTGGTTTGCTGTCTACAGAGACAAGTTTACTGATATCAATGATTTTAAAATGAAATTCTGTGAAAAGTTCTGGAATGAGGTTATTCAGTCGCAGCATCGTGAGGGAGTAGTGTGTGGTAAATATAACCCTAAAGGAAGCTCCACCATGACAGAATACTTTTTAGGGCAGGTATTAGTGTGTAAATATCTGGATGGGTTGAAGGAGGAAAGTGATGTGGTGAGGTTGCTACTTAGGCACTATCCCTATAGGATCAAGGAGGCTGCTTGTATCCAGAATGTAAAGACAATATCACAAGTAGAAAATTTGTTAAGCACATTTGATGCACTAGGGAGAGGGGGTTATGAGGACAATTTCAATCGGAACCAGGGTAATAATAATAATAATAGGCCTAATGAAGCCAGGCATCAGGAAGTTCAAGGGAACGGTGGCGAAGGGGCCAACGCTCAAAATAGAAATAATAATAATCAGCTAAATCAGAACAGAGGAAATGGCTATGGTAATCAGTATCAAGGGAGGAACAATGATTTCAGGGGAAATCAAGGGAGGAACAATGATTACAGGGGAAATCAAGGGAGAAACAATGATTTCAGGGGAAATCAAGGGAGAAATTATAATGACAATAATTACAACCAGAATAGGGGTCAAGGAAGAGGACAGCCTAGTGGTAGTAATATACAGCCAAACAATGACAACACAGCCCAGAACAACCAGATCAGTGCGGTAGTCAGTAGTACTACACCAAGCGGTAGCAATACTTTAAACACGAACCAGGCTGCGATGTAAGGTCAGAATCTCAGTCTATAGCATGCCCTGTCCATACAATTATACAGGAACCCTATGACCTAAATGTAAGAAACGAATTATTACATGAACTAAATGATGAAGGTATTATTCAGGAAGTGGTTAGTAAGAGCCCCATAGTTAAATTTAACGTGTCCGAGGCGTACAAAGATGTTTTAATTGATAGTGGTTGTATGAAGAGTTGCATAAGTAGTGCATTTTATGATAAAATGAAAGGAACTGGAGTAAATTTTGAGGAGATGCCAATTAAAAGCACTTTTGTTATCACAGCTGTTGGGAAGAGGTCTAAAGTAATTTCTAAGCAAGTTTTAGTAGACATTAAAATTAATAATCATGTAGAGAAGCAGATTTGCCTTGTAATTCCAAATTTAGTATTCAGTGTTATCTTGGGTTCAGAGTGGCTAAGTAGAGTGTCTGGTAACTTATGTTATGATGTAGGGAGTTTGAAATTTAAATGGGGAGATTCTGAAGTAGAAGTAGCGTTCAATGACCATATTCAGAGGAGTAGTATTGTAGGTGTGATTTGTACTTTAAATGAGATATCGCCAGCCGTAGAGCGGGGTTCTCCATGTTTTGTGGGCAGTGTGATTACGAACGGAAGTCTAGAGGACTCGTTACGTGATGCTGCATTTCAGGGAAATATAGAGGTGGAACAATGTGTTCGGCTCTATGATGTGTTATGGTGTAATAGGAGAGTTTTTGAGGATCGCATTGGTATGGCCAATTGCTATACACATTCATTGAACGTTATTGATAGGTCAGTATTCACAGGACATAGATATCCTGTACCTTTCGCTTATCAGAGTGCAGTTGAGGCACAAATTAACCAGATGCTTGAAGATGGGATTATTGAGCACTCTAACAGTCCGTATGTTAATTCTTTGATCACGGTACCCAAAACCGACGGCACGGTTCATATTTGTTTAGACGCTCGTTTGGTTAACAGTAGAATTAGTTCAGATCAGCTGAAATCTATGTCAATAGAGGAATTAATGCAAACATTTGAGGGGAAGAAGTATTTCACTTGTGTAGATTTGAGTTCCAGTTTTTGGCAAGTGCCACTTATGTACGAAGATAGACCATTTACAGCTTTTAGTCATAAATATAATCTTTATCAATTTTGTAGAACACCTTATGGGTTAAAGAGTAGTTCAGCAGCTTTAATTAGGGCTTTAAACATCGCATTAGGGGATGACACAGGAGAGTTTGTAACCATTTACATTGATGATATGGTATTTAGTTCACGCAGTTTTGAGGAGCATCTACGTCATTTAAATATAGTTTTTCAGAAGTTAGATCAGGCAGGGTTCACTTTGAAGCTGTCTAAGTCGTCATTCTGTCAGTCAGAAGTGACATTTTTAGGTCATAGAGTGTCGAGTAGTGGTGTGACACCATAGGAAAGTAGGGTTAGCATGTGTGGACAGTAGCAACAGGGCATCGTTACAGACACTGAGAAATAGGTAGGTAGAGTAACGTGATGACGTTCATTTAACGGAGCCACTGGCAAGGTTGGAAGCAGGTGACGCAGTAACATTTATAGTTACCAAACGTATTGGCAAAACAGCATATGTGCTGGAGAATAGTGAGGGAAACAGATTATACGGAACGTATAATATACATAGTCTACGAAAATATGTGTCATAAAGTGAGTGTGTTTTGCTGGCGAGCCAGCCTATCAAATGAGTAAGTGTGGTGTTTGGTGCGTGGAAGATGTGGTCTTCCAGGCAGGCGTATCAGAAGTCACACAGGGGGTGTAATGGTTTCCTACTGACTTATGCCAGTTGCATAAAAAACCCTCGAAAAACACGTTACATATTCGCCTCGGATCATCGGATGATTTACCGTGACGACGGTCCATTATCCGATTATCCCAGACACGTTAATAAACCCCATCCAAAATACATATTACATAAATGAGATCACCCTAAATTACAGATATATACACTCATAATTTTTCTTCACGCACTTTGCGTCAAAGTTTGTTGTCACTATGGATTGCACTTTGCAACCAGTCCAATGTTTCTCATATAAAATAGTGTTCCACGGATATTTCCGCCTCTCAAATTCCTCTATGTTGGAGAAATAGACATAATTAATGTGTGAGCACTATGTATTTATGATGTCATATCACACGCATTGAAGGTGTTCTGATATATTTATATCACCATAGAACTTCCTAATTTCACTGGAGGTCCCTTCCTTATGGTGAAATTTAATCTCACTTATCACTGAACACACGATCACACTATTGTGGCAGCGCCTCGTGACCATAATACTTAATCTCTCTTTAAAGTAGATTAAATTAATATTGACTTCTGAAAAAAAAAAAAACCAGTAAATGCGCATTACATATAACACCAAATATTTCTGTGCCGTAATCGCCCTGTCTTGTTAAGTTCCCGTAGGCCATATTCTACTTAGTACTAGTTCTCAACACAGATCAATTCTTCTCACACAAATAATACCTTTGTACAAATTATCTTAAACTACACACTTACAAATCTCACATGGCGAGGCCGTAAACAGAAATCACGTGTGCTGATATGTATGAGTTTCATGAAGGACTGTCTCGCATTCTGATGGCCCATCTTTTGCCTCGTGGACCCCTTAAGCAAAAATACCATGTACAAGCGCTCACCCATCTCTAGGAGGCAAATGGGAATTCACCAGCGCTACCAAATTCTGGCCAGGTGTATCGAGACATTTTAGTGTTCAAGAGCATCCGACAATCCCGTCATATTTCCCTGTACCTTAAAAACTCTCATTTACTTACATACTACCCCCCTGTGCGACTTCTGATACGCCTGCCTTGAAGACCAGATCTTCCACGCACCAGACACCACACTTACTCATTTGATAGGCTGGCTCGCCAGCTAAACACACTCACTTTATGACACATATTTTCGTAGACTATGTATATTATACGTCCCGTATAATCTGTTTCCCTCACTATTCTCCAGCACATATGCTGTTTTCCCAATACGTTTGGAAACTATAAATGTTACTGCGTCACCTGCTTCCAACCTTGCAAGTGGCTCCCTTAAATGAACGTCATCACGTTGCTCTACTAGCATATTTCTCAGTATCTGTAACGATGCCCTGTTGCTACTGTCCACACATGCTAACCCTACCTTCCTATGGTGTCACACCTCTACTCGACACTCTATGACCTAAAAATGTCACTTCTGACTGACAGAATGACGACTTAGACAGCTTCAAAGTGAACCCTGCCTGATCTAACTTCTGAAAAACTATATTTAAATGACATAGATGCTCCTCAAAACTGCGTGAACTAATTACCATATCATCAATGTAAATGGTTACAAACTCTCCTGTGTCACCCCCTAATGCGATGTTTAAAGCCCTAATTAAAGCTGCTGAACTACTCTTTAACCCATAAGGTGTTCTACAAAATTGATAAAGGTTATATTTATGACTAAAAGCTGTAAATGGTCTATCTTCGTACATAAGTGGCACTTGCCAAAAACTGGAACTCAAATCTACACAAGTGAAATACTTCTTCCCCTCAAATGTTTGCATTAATTCCTCTATTGACATAGATTTCAGCTGATCTGAACTAATTCTACTGTTAACCAAACGAGCGTCTAAACAAATACGAACTGTGCCGTCGGTCTTGGGTACCGTGATCAGAGAATTAACATATGGACTGTTAGAGTGCTCAATAATCCCATCTTCAAGCATCTGGTTAATTTGTGCCTCAACTGCACTCTGATAAGCGAAAGGTACAGGATATCTATGTCCTGTGAATACTGACCTATCAATAACGTTCAATGAATGTGTATAGCAATTGGCCATACCAATGCGATCCTCAAAAACTCTCCTATTACACCATAACACATCATAGAGCCGAACACATTGTTCCACCTCTATATTTCCCAGAAATGCAGCATCACGTAACGAGTCCTCTAGACTTCCGTTCGTAATCACACTGCCCACAAAACATGGAGAACCCCGCTCTACGGCTGGCGATATCTCATTTAAAGTACAAATCACACCTACAATACTACTCCTCTGAATATGGTCATTGAACGCTACTTCTACTTCAGAATCTCCCCATTTAAATTTCAAACTCCCTACATCATAACATAAGTTACCAGACACTCTACTTAGCCACTCTGAACCCAAGATAACACTGAATACTAAATTTGGAATTACAAGGCAAATCTGCTTCTCTACATGATTATTAATTTTAATGTCTACTAAAACTTGCTTAGAAATTACTTTAGACCTCTTCCCAACAGCTGTGATAACAAAAGTGCTTTTAATTGGCATCTCCTCAAAATTTACTCCAGTTCCTTTCATTTTATCATAAAATGCACTACTTATGCAACTCTTCATACAACCACTATCAATTAAAACATCTGTGTACGCCTCGGACACGTTAAATTTAACTATGGGTCTCTTACTAACCACTTCCTGAATAATACCTTCATCATTTAGTTCATGTAATAATTCATTTCTTACATTTAGGTCATAGGGTTCCTGTATAATTGTATGGACAGGGCATGCTACAGACTGAGATTCTGACCTTACTTCGCAGCCTGGTTCGCGTTTAAAGAACCGCTACAGCTGGCCGTAGTACTACTAACTACTAAACTGGTCTGGTTGTTCTGGGCTGTGTTGTCATTGTTTGGCTGTATATTACTACCACTAGGCTGTCCTCTCCCTTGACCCCTATTCTAGTTGTAATTATTGTCATTATAATTTCTCCCTTGATTTCCCCTGAAATCATTGTTTCTCCCTTGATTTCCCCTGTAATCATTGTTCCTCCCTTGATTTCCCCTGAAATCATTGTTCCTCCCTTGATACTGATTACCATAGCCATTTCCTCTGTTCTGATTTAGCTGATTATTATTATTTCTATTTTGAGCATTGGCCCCTTCGCCACCGTTCCCTTGAACTTCTTGATGCCTGGCTTCATTAGGCCTATTATTATTATTACCCTGGTTCCGATTGAAATTGTCCTCATAACCCCCTCTCCCTAGTGCATCAAATGTGCTTAACAAATTTTCTACTTGTGATATTGTCTTTACATTCTGGATACAAGCAGCCTCCTTGATCCTATAGGGAAAGTGCCTAAGTAGCAACCTCACCACATCACTTTCCTCCTTCAACCCATCCAGATATTTACACACTAATACCTGCCCTAAAAAGTATTCGGTCATGGTGGAGCTTCCTTTAGGGTTATATTTACCACACACTACTCCCTCACGATGCTGCGACTGAATAACCTCATTCCAGAACTTTTCACAGAATTTCATTTTAAAATCATTAATATCAGTAAACTTGTCTCTGTAGACAGCAAACCAATTCCTCGTTTCCCCCACAAACACTTGTTCTAAAATTTCAACTACCTGGCACCACTCAATACTACCATTTTCCAACCTCTCCCCGAATTTATTTTCTATAGTGTTCATGAACTCCATTGGGCACCCCTGTCGATTGCTGAACTTACCCAGTTCTACCTCTCTGTGTGTGCTATTCACAAAAACTGGCCTATTCTGACTATTTTCTTGCCTGATCCTAGCTTTTAATTTCAATTCTAACTCTGCGATTTTCTCCTCAGCCTTCCTCTCAATACTGTTTACTGTTAATTTAATGTTTCCTTTTGATTCTTCTACTTTATCATATAGCTTTGCTTGTTTCTCCTCAATCTTGCTAATGCTCTCTCTATTACTCTCTCTTAAATCATTTACTTCTGCAACTATTTGTGAGTGGACTTTCTCAATTCTACCCCCCAGCTGTTCCTTAACCTCTTTAGTAGCTACCTGAATTTTGTCAATTTCTCCCCCCAATTGCTTTTTGACCTGCTGTGTTTCCAGTTGCACTAGTTCTTTTAAATTTTCAGCCTGTGTACTGATTCTAATTTCCAACTCCTCCTGTACTTTTCCTAATTTTCTGTCTACATCTGCAATAATCTCTTTAGCCTTTTCTTCCATCACCCCCCTGATCTCACCTCTATTCAGTTCGAATTTGTCACTCATTTCCCTACTGTTTTGTTCTAATTTAGCATTTAAAGTTTCAGTACTCTCTCTATTTTCCTTACTGTTTTGTTCTAATCTGGCGTTGTTTTGTTCCAGTTTTGCATTTAAAGTTTCAGTACTCTCTCTATTTTCCTTACTGTTTTGTTCTAGTTTAGCGTTGTTTTGTTCCAGTTTTGCATTTAAAGCGTCTGTACTTTCTTTGTTTTCCCTACTGTTTTGTTCTAATTTGGCGTTTAAACTATCGCTCAATTCCCTATTGCTCTCTTTATTTTCCCTACTGTTTTGTTCTAATCTTGCATTATTCTGTTCTAACTTTGCATTTAAGGCATCACTACTAACTTTGTTCTGATACATAAACTCGAGAAGTAAAGTTTTTAATTCTGGTTGGCCGCCTACACTCCCTGTTTCAGTATCGGGATTTACCTCCGCTACCCTGGTACTACCATCACTCGACATACTGCTCGTATCATCACTCTCCCGTTGATGACCACTACGTAACCTCATCTGTCTTTCTTTCTCATCCCCCATAATGATATACACTGATACAGACAAATAACCCCCAAAATACAGGCACAGAAATATATACCCTTCTCCTTCCACAAATGTTATTAGGTTTTCAGCCCCAAGTTGTCGGCGACTAATGTAATGGTTTCCTACTGACTTATGCCAGTTGCATAAAAACCCCTCGAAAAACACGTTACAGGGGGTAGTATGTAAGTAAATGAGAGTTTTTAAGGTACAGGGAAATATGACGGGATTGTCGGATGCTCTTGAGCACTAAAATGTCTCGATACACCAAGGCCAGAATTTGGTAGCGCTGGTGAATTGCCATTTGTCTCCAAGAGATGGGTGAGCGCTTGAACAGGGTATTTTTGCTTAAGGTGTCCACGAGGCAAAAGATGGGCCATCAGAAGGCGAGACAGTCCTTCATGAAACCCATACATAACAGCACACGTGATTTCTCTTTACGGCCTCACCATGTAAGATTTGTAAGTGTGTAATTTAAGGTAATTTGTACAAAGGTATTATTTGTGTGAGGAGAACTGGTCTGTGTTGAGAACTAGTATTAAGTAGAATAGGGTCTACGGGAACTTAACAAGACGCGATTACGGCACAGAAATATTTGGTGTTATATGTAATGCGCATTTACTGGTTTTTTTTTTCAGAAGTCAATATTAATTTAATCTACTTTAAAGAGAGATTAAGTATTATGGTCACGAGGCGCTGCCACAATAGTGTGATCGTGTGCTCAGTGATAAGTGGGATTAATTTCACAATAAGGAAGGAACCTCCAGTGAAATTAGGAAGTTCTAGGGAGATATACATATATCAGAACACCTTGATGCGTGTGATGTGACACCTCATATACATAGTGCTCACACAGTAATTATGTCTATTTTTCCAACATAGAGAAATTTGAGAGGCGGAAATATCCGTGGAACACTATTCTATGTGAAAAACATTGGACTGGTTGCAAAGTGCAATCCATATTGACAACAAACTTTGAAGCAAAGTGCGTAAAGAAAAATTATGAGTGTATATATCTGTAATTTAGGGTGATTTCATTTATGTAATATGTATTTTGGATGGGGATTATTAACGTGTCTGGGATAATCGGATAATGGACCGTCGTCACGATAAATCATCCGATGATCCGAGGCGAATATCTAACGTGTTTTTCGAGGGGTTTTCATGCCACTGGCATAAGTCAGTAGGAAGCCATTCTATATTTATTTACGCGGCAAATTGTTCAGCCAAGAGAATTTTTCATGTTAATTTATTATTATTATTAATTTATTATAATTATTATTAAGGCAGAGAGTGCTTGTGGTAGGACGTCAACAAGAGTGAAAGAGAAGGAGACACCATGGTGGAATGAGGAAGTGAGGAAAGCAGTGAAAGAAAAGAAGTCTGCATGGAAAGAATGGAACCGAGATCAAACAGAAGAAAGCAAAAGGAAGTATCACGACAGCAAACGGAGGTGTAAGAAAGTGGTAGGAGAAGAAAAGAAGAAAAGTTGGGAAGAATTTACACGAAGAATGGAAACAGATGTAAGTGGCAGTAAAAGGATGCTGTATGGGCTTCTAAGAAGTAAGAGGAAAGAAAGAGTTACTACAAAGCTAGTGAAAAAGGAAGATGGAGAGTTGTTAACACACCCAGAAGAGATAAAGGGACGATGGAAGGAGTATTTCGATAAGCTTTTGAATGTGAGCAATGGTACTGGTGAGATGGAAGTGACACAACCTGACGACTCTATAACAGAAGATGATATAACAATGCTGGAGGTGGAATTAGCAGTACAGAAAATGAAGATGGGAAAAGCAACAGGGGTGGATGAAGTCAGTGTAGAAATGATAAAGGCTGCTGGACCTGTTGGTATGCAATGGCTGTATCGACTGCTAAAGTGTGTGTGGAAATGGAAATGTGTACCAGAAGACTGGAAGAAAGGGCTAATAATACCAGTGTTTAAGAAGGGGGACAAGAAGGTGTGTGATAACTATAGAGGGATCACCCTCATATCACAGATAGTAAAAATACTGGAAAGGATATTAGAAAGAAGAATGAGAAGAAAGGTGGAAGGAGAGTTGCAAGAGGAACAGTATGGCTTCAGGAGTGGAAGATCCACAGTGGACCCAATCTTTAGCTTGAGGCAGGTGATGGAAAAGAACTGGGAATATGGAGAGGATTTGATCATGACTTTCATAGATCTAGAAAAGGCATATGATAGTGTCCCCAGAGAGAAGGTATGGGAAACCATGGTTAAGAAGAGACTGGGAAGAGAAATGTTGGAAATGGTGCAAGCAATGTACAACAACTGTGTTAGCAGGGTACTGACCCCAGTTGGAAAGACAGATTGGTTTACGAACAAGACTGGACTAAGACAGGGGAGTGTGCTGTCACCTCTCTTGTTCATAATGGTGATGGATGAAATAGTAAAGGAAACAAAGGAAGCATATGAACATAAAGAAATGAAGTTACTGTTATTTGCAGATGATATTATGGTCTGGGGAAGGAACACCGAAGAAGTGCAAAAACAACTAGATGCACTGAATGAAAATATTCAGAAGTATGGCCTGAAAATCAGTATAGAGAAAAGCAAGACCATGGTGATGACAAGAGGGGAAAGACAAGGAAAGGGCACTGTGAAAATTGGAAGTCAGAGTTTGGAAATTGTGGACACGTTCAAATACCTAGGAAGTGAATTGATGCAAACTGGTAGGTTGGACATGGAGATTGGCAGGAGGGTACAGCAGAGCAATGCATTCTATCAAAGTGTAAGAAAACTTGTTTGGGATAAGGAAGTACCAAGGAAAAGCAAGGAGGTAATGTATAAAGTGTATTATGTACCCATATTAACTTATGCAGCTGAGACTTGGACCCTGACAAGCAGGCAAGAGAGTAGAATCCAAGCCAGTGAAATGAAATTCCTAAGAAGTATGATAGGAAAGACAAGGAGAGACAGAGTGAGGAATGAAGATGTTAGGAAGGAAGTTGGGATGGGAAAACTAAATGAGAGAATTGAGAAGAATAAACTAAGGTGGTTTGGACATGTAAAGAGGATGGAGGAAAATAGAATACCAAGACAGATGCTGGAGGCGAAGTGCAAGGGTAAGAGACCAAGAGGAAGACCTAGAACAAGGTGGATGGATTCAGTGAAGAACGGCGTAAGAAAAAGAAATCTGGACTGGGACAAGATCGTGGAAGAAGAATGGTGGAAGGAAAGAGGAAAGTGGAGAAGTGCCATAAATACCCCGACCCGGCAGGAGCTGGATAAGGGGAAATGATGATGATGATGATGAATTATTATTAAGGTTTTTTTCGGAGCATTTTATAAAATTATGAGCATACAGATAGGTTTTCTATGTTTTAGAAAACACTATCAAGCAAATTATTACGAACGACAATCATCATCATCATTTCCCCTTATCCAGCTCCTGCCGGGTCGGGGTATTTATGGCACTTCTCCACTTTCCTCTTTCCTTCCACAATTCTTCTTCCACGATCTTGTCCCAGTCCAGACTTCTTTTTCTCACGCTGTTCTTCACTGAATCGATCCACCTTGTTCTAGGTCTTCCCCTTGCTCTCTTACCCTTGCACTTGGCCTCCAGCATCTGTCTTGGTATTCTATTTTCCTCCATCCTCTTTACATGTCCAAACCACCTTAGTTTATTCTTCTCAATTCTCTCATTTAGTTTTCCCATCCCAACTTCCTTCCTAACATCTTCATTCCTCACTCTGTCTTTCCTTGTCTTTCCTATCATACTTCTTAGGAATTTCATTTCACTTGCTTGGATTCTACTCTCTTGCCTGCTCGTCAGGGTCCAAGTCTCAGCTGCATAAGTTAATATGGGAACATAGTACATTTTATACATTACCTCCTTGCTTTTCCTTGGTACTTCCTTATCCCAAACAAGTTTTCTTACACTTTGATAGAATGCATTGCTCTGCTGTACCCTCCTGGCAATCTCCATGTCCAACCTACCAGTTTGCATCAATTCACTTCCTAGGTATTTGAACGTGTCCACAATTTCCAAACTCTGACTTCCAATTTTCATAGTGCCCTTTCCTTGTCTTTCCCCTCTTGTCATCACCATGGTCTTGCTTTTCTCTATACTGATTTTCAGGCCATACTTCTGAATATTTTCATTCAGTGCATCTAGTTGTTTTTGCACTTCTTCGGTGTTCCATCCCCAGACCACAATATCGTCTGCAAATAATAGTAACTTCATTTCTTTATGTCCATATGCTTCCTTTGTTTCCTTTACAATTTCATCCATTACCATTATGAATAAAAGAGGTGACAGCACACTCCCCTGTCTTAGACCAGTCTTGTTCCTAAACCAATCTGTCTTTCCAACTGGGGTCAGTACCCTGCTAACACAGTTGTTGTACATTGCTTGCACCATTTCCAACATTTCTCTTCCCAGTCTCTTCTTAACCATGGTTTCCCATACCTTCTCTCTGGGGACACTATCATATGCCTTTTCTAGATCTATGAAAGTCATGATCAAATCCTCTCCATATTCCCAGTTCTTTTCCATCACCTGCCTCAAGCTAAAGATTGGGTCCACTGTGGATCTTCCACTCCTGAAGCCATACTGTTCCTCTTGCAACTCTCCTTCCACCTTTCTTCTCATTCTTCTTTCTAATATCCTTTCCAGTATTTTTACTATCTGTGATATGAGGGTGATCCCTCTATAGTTATCACACACTTTCTTGTCCCTTTTCTTAAACACTGGTATTATTAGCCCTTTCTCCCAGTCTTCTGGTACACATTTCCGTTTCCACACACACTTTAGCAGTCGATACAGCCATTGCATACCAACAGGTCCAGCAGCCTTTATCGTTTCTACACTGATTTCATCCACCCCTGTGGCTTTTCCCATCTTCATTTTCTGTACTGCTAATTCCACCTCCAGCATTGTTATATCATCTTCTATTATAGAGTCGTCAGGCTGTGTCACTTCGATCTCACCAGTACAATTGCTCACATTCAATAGCTTATCGAAATACTCCTTCCATCGTCCCTTTATCTCTTCTGGGTGTGTTAACAACTCTCCATCTTCCTTTTTTCACCAGCTTTGTAGTAACTCTTTCTTTCCTCTTACTTTTTAGAAGCCCATACAGCATCCTTTTACTGCCACTTACATCTGTTTCCATTCTTCGTGTAAATTCTTCCCAACTTTTCTTTTCTTCTCCTACCACTTTCTTGCACCTCCGTTTGCTGTCGTGATACTTCCTTTTGCTTTCTTCTGTTTGATCTCGGTTCCATTCTTTCCACGCAGACTTCTTTTCTTTCACTGCTTTCCTCACTTCCTCATTCCACCACGGTGTCTCCTTCTCTTTCACTCTTGTTGATGTCCTACCACAAGCACTCTCTGCTGCACCAGCAAATGCCTTTTTAAAGTGGGACCATTCCTCTTCTACATTTCCCACTTCAGTAACTGGGATTTGTTGCTTCAATCTCTCCTGAAAATCTTCCTGTACAGCTTTGTCTTTCAATTTCCATACTTTTATTTTACTTTCTCTGATCTCCTTTAGGTTTTCCAATTTTCCCCATCTTAATTTTGCCACCACAGCTCTATGGTCCCCATCAAATGCTTCTCCTGGTAAAGCTGTCACATCCATCAGCTTTCTGCGATTTGTCCTTTCCACCAGGAAGTAGTCAATTACTGATTTTGTTCTTCTATCACCCCACCCATATCTCGTAATTTTCCTGCTGTTTTTCTTCCGAAACCATGAATTACCCACTATCAGTCCATTCCTTTCACAAAAGTTTACAAGTTCCTCTCCTTCCCGGTTCTTTTTCCCATATCCATATGGTCCAACGACTTCTTCCTTTCCTTGTCTCTCATTTCCGACTTGTGCATTCATGTCTCCCATGATCACCACTTCTACATCTGAGATTACTCTTTCTACATCCTCCAGGAATACTTCAATATCTTCTTCTCTGTTTCCAGTCTGTGGTGCATACACTTGTATGAAGTCCATCACGTCATTCTTCATCTTCATTCTAATTTTCATTATTCTGTCACTCACACACTCTACCACTTCAACATACTCCTCCAGTTGTTTCGAGGTTATCAGTCCTACGCCATTTTTTGCCTCTTGGCCACCACTCCAGTATAATGTATATCCTTTCCTCAATTTCTTTCTTCCTTTACCTTTCCATTTCACTTCACTCAGCCCCATCATTCCAACCTTCTCCCTCTCCATGAAGTCTACCACCTCCTCCACCTTGCCTGTCAGGGTCATGACATTCATGATTCCCACTTTAATTTCGGTTACTGCTCGCCCATTTCTCACAGTTCCCCCAGTACCAAAGGAACTGCGCGTCGCCTTCAGGGTACGCCCTACCCTTTTCCGAATCATTGGAAGTGCCATTTCCATTTTAGGCTATTATTACGATGGGGTCGCCACTCCCAAAGGCATTTTATGAAGCTACTGCCAGCTATTATTCAGGCCGCCCCTAACATGGAGAACAGACGCCCTTGCAGCCGCCCCTAACATGGGAAACAGACGCTGCCGATTGATGCTGTACTCATACTATTCCCCGAGTACTGGGTTGCCTCTTCCGCAATCTCCACCGTTCTGAAGTCCATCTTCTCCGCTGCAGATTCCGTTGAGGTCTTCGCACGTAACCCTGTGCACGGGGCCTACGTTATACCCCATAGGACTGGGTTCTCACCAGAACTTAGCCGGTACTGTAGTTCCATGGTATATTACAGTACCGTTGCCCACCCCCGCGACATGGACGAGCCTGGCAAGAATTATCCATGTAGCCAATTAGGATTGACTCATGGACTGGGTTAAGAAGCTGTCTAAATCCAGCCTCCAAGGCTACGAACTACAATATCATAGAAAATTATGTGATTACGGAATTTAACGGAGTTTCGTCAGTTAGGGTATATTGAGAGACGTGACTCACTGGGAATTCAAATACAGGATTAATCTAGTCGGGAAGCATGACGCAATCCTGCGTTGCAGCTTAACGAAAAGGCGGATGTATGGAACGGAATACGACTTCTCCCTCCCGCCGAGTGTAATGAGCCAGAGGAGGGGAGTATAGCGGCGTGCTCAGCCAATCAGTGGAGACCACGCAAGCCAGAAGTCGGATGAAGAGTGGGGATGCGGCAGGTGCATATATCGTTCAGCGCGCCGTGGAACGAGGACTATCTGTGAAGAACTTAACGAGTACGGTTGCACGCGGGAGTCGCTCCGATGTTCCGTGGATTGGAGGACTATCGTTATAAAATTTAACCAGTATCGTTGCACGAGTGAGTGGCTCCGATGTTCAGTGGAGTTAGCGACTATCTTTGTGAAACTTAACCATTGTGGTTGTACGTGTTGGTTCCGAAGTACAGACCATAAATCTTCATATCTACGAATATATCATCAACAACGAAGAAGATGGCGACATCCAGGAGGCTGTGGGAAGCTCACTTCATCATCCAGTACGAGGGAAATGCTTTGGCAATTTCCAGTGGTAAGCGCGAATGACGCAGAAATACGCAATCTCTCATTTCTCTTTGTTTTATATTTCACATTTCAGTAACTTCATAGCTTGGGAATAAGAGTAAAATCAATAATTTATCAGACTCCGTTTTCACGTAATTTTCTATCGGTAATATTAAAATCGCAACGCTCCAATTTAAATTTTAAACTTATTGAAAATCCATAGCCCGCTTCCAGTCTCCGACCGGGTCAGGAATGGAATGAATGAAGCCCCCATCTAGCGGCGAGGATATGAACTGTGCCGGCTGCCGAGGCCTGACGCACTCCTCTGGGGCAATGATTAAATGAATGACATATGAAATGAAGTGATAGTGGAGAGTGTTGCTGGAATGAAATTATGACAGGGAAAACCGGAGTACCCGGAGAAAAACCTGTCTGCCTCCGTTGTGTCCAGCACATATCTCACATGGAGTGACCGGGATTTGAACCACGGACCCAGCGGTGAGAGGCCGGCGTGCTGCCGCCTAAGCCACGGAGGCTTCAAATTTTAAACTTATTATCATTATTAATTTTGCTATTCTTGTTTTTTATACAATAAATTCATTTCTTTTAACCATGCAATCTTTGCTTTCAGTAGGTAGCATTAGATATAGACCAATTCCTTCTCCTGATACAATTGTTTTTTGGGTTAATGATCCAATCATACCACGATCTGAGAGTAAAGAGTCTTGAAGGTGTTCTACCAGAGCTAGACGTTGTTAAATACAAATTTAGATTTCAGCATTGCATTGAGGTCTTGGCGCCCATTAAAACAACATAGCTTAGGCAAAGGTAAACAGTTACATTTATCACCCAACAGTTAGGGGCAGTCAAACCGTTACACTTGTCGCTACCAAAATGGGGCATTAATAAACGTTACACTTGGCTACCAACATGGGGCAATAATTAATGTTACAGGTCCTTATGACCTAAATCTGGCACCCATATCGGTATTTGTTATGACTGTGTAAAGGGTATTGTTTTTTGAATGTGGTCCTAGGTAAAATTGGTAAAATCAGTACTATTCAGGATAGTGTGAAATATCATGATCCCTACTGTAGACTGTTAGTTGGTTGTTGTTAGGATAGTGTGAATATATCATGATCCCTTCTGGAGAATGTTAGTTGGTTGTTGTTAGGATAGTGTGAATATATCATGATCCCTTCTGGAGAATGTTAGTTGGTTGTCGTCGATTGTTTTAGGGGCTTCCTGATATCGGGGTCATGTAGCCCTGTGTACTTGGGTATGTGTAGAATTTGTCTGATAACCTGTGTCATTGTAATATCTGTACTAGTGTGTGTATTTGTAATTGAGGCAGGATTTGGGCAGGAAGCAGCCGTGGCTTTAAGTTATAAATAGTTATAGTATTAGTAATATATACCTATAAGTTCTTTTATTTTATAGATGTAATTTCTGACGTGTCCTATATCGAAAATGTATTGTATATATGCAATTGATCAAATGGATAAATAAAAATCTAATCTAATCTAAATTAGGTACCATTGGCCTGGAATTGAAGTGGAAAACTACATAAAACCACTTCCAGGATGGCTGAGGTAGGAATCTTCTGAGCTTTGCCTCATGAGGCTAAATGTACCCCGTTCCAGCCTTCAAACCAAATTTTAAAAAATTATTGGCAGAGCTGGGAATAGAACCCGGGTCTCCACAGTTACAGCCCAGAATGCTAGCCACTACACAACGAGATGGATGAATATTAGTAAGAAAATAGCAGTACTGTCAGGAGCTAGCATTTTCTAACAAGCATTGTGATTGATCACAAGATGACAGTGTCTGCCACATGTTGAAGGTAAGCATCTTATTTACAATATAATGGTACCCAACTGTGACTGTGAGGCTGTCTCATAAAGAGAAGTCATATAGTTACAATATCCATGTCTAAAGTGCACTTCGTCGAAGGGTTAAAACTGAACCCCAAAGTTAAATTTATAGCAGTTCTACTACACATACCACTACTAAAAGAACCCGTTCAACAGAAGCTACTTGGTCTAGTGATTAAGATGTTGGCGTTGCACCTGGAGGCCCATGGTTTGATTCCTGCATACCCGATGTTTTTACCTGCTGTTTATTCTATATATTGCCATATAAGAGTTTAGTGCTTTTCAGTAAACTCTTGTTTACTAAGGCGACACTGAAAATATGGCTTCAAACCTCACAATTGCTATATAGTTATTTGATTATTCTAAACTCAGCTGTGCAGAATGTATTTGGAAAATAATTAACATGCAACATTTAATTCAAGTAAACTTCCGCAGTGAACTAAAATGTGCCTATTCTTTAACCCAGATGGTATCAAATTTAGCAGAGTCTAGCCATTGCCTTAATATTACACAAGCCCTTGACGAACAATGCTTGGAACATGGATTTTGTCCAATTAAGGTTTCTGTTACTTTGCAGCCTACTAAATCAAAATGCACCACCCTGATAAGCTTGGACAAGACCTCCTATAATGAGAATCTAGTAGGCAATACTCAAGTGAAAGCCAATATTTTACACTTCCTGACCTTGTTACACTATAGCAATCTTGAGCACCTCTTGTAGCAAAATTCTGCACCAATAAGGACAGTTTTAGCCTGCAAAAGAGCAAGCTTATCAAAGCCAATGACCTTTAGCCAGAGCTTGTGGCTATTGAGTGGCAATAGTTCTCAAAGAAGTAGGCTACTAATATAAAAAGGAATAATATTTTTAATGTGAAGTAGACTTGGCCAAATTTCGAGCTATCTCGGTTAAAGAATAAGATATATCTTGTACAGTTAGGTTTGATGTGGCAGTTTACTTAAATTAAAGATATAGGGTGATCACATTTAAAAACCCCTAAATGCCATCAAAATTGCAATTTTTGGTTATGCAGGACAACACTAAACCTACTGCCAGTCAGCTGCTACTGTGTTCTTCTTGATTTATCTGAACGTTAAATTAAATTGCAACCTCATCAAATAGCATTATTTAGTTTAAATAGTTTAAATAATAGTTGTAAACTGATTTCAACTAATGTTGGCAACATGGAAAAAAATTTCAAAAACAGTTTAAAATATAGCCTATATACACTGACCGGCATGAAACACGCAACACCCAACAAATGATGTGAAATTATTGTGAAAGTATCTTTTTAATCAAAGTGAAGCACTTGAACCTATTTTTTTTAGGGTATGTTACTGGTGTTGCTTTGCGATCAAACAATGAAGTGTTGATTGTTGATTGCACTAGCCTCAATTGTTTTTTCCAGCGCAACCTGGAAAACACATCACTGGATGTAACCCAATAATGTGTTCCCGCTCTTATAGCCCTTAGTGCTGTACTTTGAATTGTTCCATTTTCAATCACATGTGTTTGTGGGATCTTTCTGTGATTGTTGTAATTAGCTTTCTGGAGCAAACATGCCCTTAAGCCCTGAACAAGCTGCAAAAGTTGTTGCTTTGGTGGAAGATGGTCGCAGCATGTGTTACATTGCAAAAGTGTTGAGGATTACACCTTCCACGATTTCCAGAACAGTACGAAGGTACAGGGAAACTGGAGGCTTTGCAAGACCAGGAACAGGCTCAAGAAGAACAACATCGTAGAGAGATGTCCGCTTCTTAAAACTTCAAGTACTTCACGAACATCACACCACCGCCATTGAAGCATGAAATCGACTCCACCAAGTTGGAGGGGTCGATGCTAGTGAGAGAACCGTCCAAAGATTGGAAAAGCCAATCTTCAATCCAGAAGACCAGTTGCAGGCCCAGAACCTACCAGAGAACATCGCACAGCTCGACTATGTTTCGCAAGGGAACTGGCGGGACAGTACAACAATGGGAACAAGTGTTGTTCACCGTTGAGTCATGGTTTGGCCTCCGATCACCTGACGGAAGAGAGAGGGTCTGTAGAAGGCCAGGGGAAATGTATTCCCCTTGCACATTCTCATCCAGGACGCCGTTTCAGGGTGGTTCTGTGATGGTGTGAGCAGGAATCAGTATGGCTGCAAGGACGGATTTGGTCTTCGTGGAGAATGGGAGCCTTACTGCACATTGGTATGTGGAGGAAATCCTTCTGGAGCATGTTGTGCCTTTCGCTCCATTTATTGGTGATGATTTCACACTAATGCAAGACAATGCACGCCCACATGTTGCGAGAGTTCTTGGAAGAAGCAGGGATTCATGCTATGGCTTGGCCAGCTCGAAGCCCTGATTTTTTTCTTTCTTTTCGTGTGGCCTCCTGAGAGGCCGAGTGCAGGTCTTTCTATTCGACGCCCGTGGGCGACCTGCGCGTCTGGATGAGAGATGGAATGGATGAAGATGAATGAAACTGGGCAAGGATGTGGAAGGAAGCGGCCGTGGCCTGTCAGAAGGTACTGTCCCAGCATTTGCCTGTTGTTGAAAATGGGAAACCACGGAAAACCATTTCAAGGACAGCCGACGGTGGGATTTGAACCCACGCGTCTACCGAGTCAGCAGAGAGCTTGGCCCCATGGCCTAACGCAGCGCTTTAGCCAGCGTAGCCACTACTGTCGGTAGTCCTGAATTGAATGCTATCGAACATGTTTGGGATCGGCTGGGGAGAAGTGCCCTTCAGCCTATCCCGAGACCCTACAGGACCTACGGAATGCCCTCCTGGAAGAATGGAAGATGATTCCTCAACAGGACATTACAGCATTAATCAGGAGCATCCCTGAAAGGTTGAATGCCATCTTTGGTACAAGAGGTGGCAAAACACGCTTTTAAAGATGCGAACAGAGGTCTCCGAGATCATCTCCGAGGTCTGTGAAATAATGTGTGAAGTGTACAAAATCAAAACAGAAGTGAGGACCTTCAGGACCTTACTCAAAATTTCCCGCTCTTTTAGCGCTTTCCTTGAAGTGTGCATCACTGGCTTAATTTTTAAATTTGTGCATAATCATCTTTTTTTTTTCATTGTTAGTCACCTACACGTGCCCGTACTACAATATTTCATTATTATATAGTAGATTAGAGTCATAAAAGTGTCATAAATTTGAAATAAATTTCAGTTTTTGTAAGAAATTGAAGTGTTGCGTTTTTCGTGCTGGTCAGTTTATATTTTGTACAATCCCTACTTCAGAAACCCTGCTTTAAGTATTCGGAAAAGTTCTGCATATTCTGGATATTAGAAATGACTTGCTCAAAACAATATTGGGCAATCTTCTATTTTTAATGAAAAGAATCATGATACTAATAACTTACCACAAACATGGAACATACTAGCAGAATGAGGAGTACAAGATGTTGTAAGGTTTGGTGCTCACTGGTTACTTCTTCACTTTCCTCTTCCTCCTGATGATACTGATCAACATGATTGTGACACTGATTACGTATTGATGCTGGACACTGGAAGCGTGATGGGCACAAGTCTCTACCCACATGTGAACCTATGTCTTCGATATCAGTACAACCTGATGGATGACACACACATCATAAAATCTTAAATGAAACATTGCTGATGAATGAAATAATTAAGTACCCATACCTGCCAACTTTTGAAAAGAGCTATCAGTAAAACTCACGCGCGACAAAAAATCTAACGATTTTCGACATACCCCGGCTTTACGAAAATAATAATACTTCTGGGCTACAAAATACAATAATTCATGCTTTAAACAGGATACTTCAATGAAATCATATCTACTTACATGATTTGTAGATGAACATAACAATCAAGAAGAAATCCATGTTAATCAGCAGCAGGCGTGGTGAATATTGGTTTGGAGCATACATAACAGGACTTCCTTGATAAATTAAGCAGATATACGATAATTGAAAAAGGCTTTACACAATAAAACTTGTTTAACATAACACAGGCAAGAAATAATATAATACACACTGCAAATCACATGCTAGTTCGACTTTAAAGTCATGGTTGTGGCCTTTTTAGCTTCCTGCAGAAAAACTTGAGAAAATGTTTTGTCATAACAGGGACCAGAACTCCTGGTCTTCAAAATAGAAATAGACTCCAGAGATTCATTGGACATGGATGATCTGAACTGTGTTCTATTTTTCTTCACAAGGCTGAAAACAAGTTCACATTCTGCATTGCTTTGGGGTATGGTGAGAATAGAGAGCATTACTCTAGAAATTTGGTTACACTTAAGAAGTCCATCGGCTCCACGAATTCTTGATATTTGTGCCCAACTGGAATCACTTGCAGCATCTTGATGTGCAGCTCAAGTGTCATCTACCTGAAGAGCTGTAAACTGCCTCTGAAGCACATTCACCACCTCATCTGTAGTTTAATTCTCTTCCTTGCATAACATGATAGGAAACTTTTCCAAGAAAAAACGAATGGAAGAAAATTGTGCATCTTCAATTTTGTCTAACCTAGCAACTTGAGCATTCTTTAACACGTCATCCTTGAGTGGAAACTTGTTGATGATGTAGTCACAGGGAGTACAAAAGTAGTTTCTCACTGATGAAAAGAAAAGGGATTTATCTGTATCCTGGAGATCATTCACTATGTTCGAAGTTTGAATGCCAATAACTCATCATCACTTCTTTGATTTTGAATCAAGTTGTACTCAACTTCAAGCAATGAGGAGCTTTTGACAATTTTGGGCTTAACAAACTTGGTGAACAGCTGCTTTAGCAAATCCATTAGAAGTTCTAATAACAAGTGAACTTGTGGGGAAGAAGTCTGAAGGGCAACATTCAATTTGTCAAATACAGGAATAGTCACATAAAGGAAAGTGCAAAAGGCCTTGTTGAAGTTTGAGGACAGGAACATAAACAATTTTTCCTCACGAGTTGTAGCAGAAGTCTTACTTTTTAGGATGGGTTTGTCACATTTGGAAGAATATGCTATTGTTTTAGGGGCATGTGTAGTAGCAGAATCAAGAATGCTCTTCTTCTGATACTCTTTGGATCCACTTTGTTCAACTTTAGGTATTCTGAAAGATGTCAAGCTTTTGAAAATGTTTTGGGTACATAATATTACTTCCTCCTTGAAGAAAGAAAGAAGCGGATCCCACTGGTCCAGTAGTCTATCCAAACATCTGCCTAAAGATAACCACCTAGTACATACATGTTTCAGAATTTTCTTTGCCTCTTTATTGTGCAAGTTCTGAAATTTCTGAAGGCTTTCTTCTCTCTTTACACTCTTCTCTAAGAAATAAATTATATCAACAAGGATCTCGTCCACTTTAACTGGTATTCTTCCAGCACCTTTTTCAGCTGCTAGATTAATCAGGTGGCAAATGCAACCTGGTTGAACTTCCTTCAGAACTGCTGAAACCCCATTTTTGTGTCCTATCATAACAGGAGCATTGTCAGAGCAGAAAGCCACACGGTTTTCAATTGGTATATTATGAGAACTCAGCTGTGATAACATCAGGTTACCTATGTTTCGCCCTGTTGAGTCCCCGTCCAACGCTGATATGGATAGCACAGTGCTCACTACTTTTTCCTGCGAAACATCATAGAATGTAACAACAATTGGATACAACTTGGCATTTGTATCATTGCTTCCATCCGTTGCCAAAGAAAATGGTCCGTTCTGAAGGCACTTAACAACTTCAGATGATGCATTTTTTGCCATTTTATTTACAATGCATGTCGTTTTCGTGTGACCACAACTATATTTCTTTGCAACTTCTGATGTGGGAAACATCTTCTTAACCCTCTTAGTACCAGGCGAAAAGGTAAAGGTGAAGTCTAAAAGTGCCAGGCAGTTTTAATGGAAAATGTAGGCTTTCAGAAAAAAATACGTACATCCCCTGTTTTGAAAGATACGAAAGCGAAATTTAGTCAGGGAGTGTAAAACATAGCTATCTAAATTCAGAGAAATTTTCAGATCATTATGAAACTTATTTCATTCTTTATTAATTAAAATACTGTAATTTCTTCTGTAAAATAAAAATTAGAAAGTTTGATTATTCCTATTACCACACGCTTATAAATGGAGTAAAAATGAACACTGGAGAGCACACATACATAACAAATGAACCAGGAAATGCAGTTTTTTAGTTTAAAAAATATCAGCAGGGGTGTCAAAAATCCGAAATTCTAAAATCTAGCATATTCATAAAATACCGTACACCAACAATGGCATTGTTGATATAAATAAAATAAAAATAATTACAGTGAAAATAAATAATCAGAAGGGCAGCCTGTAATTTTATCTTTCACAATTGTGGTTGTGTAGCCTGTGGACGATTGTCCTGGTCAACATTCCTTTCTTCCCAGTCACTATTACTATCAACATCATTACCATCACTATCATTTGTTTGGTTATGTACGATCGCTTTCAGCGCAGGTAATTCATTGTCCGAAGCGGAATCGGCACTTGATTCGTCACACACAAGATCGCAATCACTGTCCACGAAGTCCAAGAGATCACCACTTGACTCATCAATCATTAATTCTTCAATTTCTTCGTCTCTCAAACAATGCTTCCTTCCTTTGGACGCCATGCTTCTACGAGTCACGCGTAAACAAGCTTCAAATATCGCTCAAGTATATCTATAGACAGAAAACAAAAGATGTTTGCCAGAAAATGGTAGATAGAACTCTCTTTAATGGTCACGTCAAGTTTAGACGCGATTTTCGGTCTATAAGCCCCTCTAAGAACACAAAAACGAAGCGTCTCTCAGAGCGACGCTGGCAAGTTTCGTTATTTTATGAGGATCGCTCACAGCGACTCTGGCACTAAGAGGGTTAAATAAAGCACCAGCATTATCAGCGGCACTTAAGGGCACATTGTGTTCCACCAAAAAGGAAGTAAACAGACACTCGGCCCTAATTACGTCCCTGTCAACGTTTCCAGACTTAGCAAAAAAGGTGTTGATTTTCTTGCTATCTTCCTTTGATTTAACATAACTTATGTGTTTACCGCACTTCACATGATTACTTAAATCATTTTTTCCACCATGTGCAATATTAATATCACACCCACATACCGTGCAAAAGGCAAATTTTTCTCCCTTCCTTGATTTTATTATGCACGGAAAATCAACAGAGTAAATGTCTGGAAGTACTGTTTCTTGTTGGATTTGTTCATTCTCAATATCTACCGGGTCATCATTTTATTTCCCGCATGTACACGCCGCTAGGCCGGTGAAGGTGGCCTTGGCAGATGCGGCCGCTAGGCCGGTCAAGGTGGCCTTGGCAGATGCGGCCGCTAGGCCGGTCAAGGTGGCCTTGGCAGATGCGGCCGCTAGGCCAGTCAAGGTGGCCTTGGCGTTCTCCCCGCAATGAAAACATGCGCTGCGATCGGCAATGTTGCAATAAGCTGTCAGTATCTCCGGCGTATTCAAGCTTGTGAAGTGCTAGTTGATTTGACCTAACATACAGTGCAGTCTCGGGGCAATTTTACAGTTTGTGTGTTGCCTTAAAGTGATGTTTTCTATACAACAACGTGTATTCATTGTGCTTTGTTATGCGAAGTGATGTTTTCTATAGAACAACGTGTATTCATTGAGCTTTCTTATGCGAAGTATTCTTCTGTTAGAGAGTGCAGTTTTCGATTCATTCGGAAATATCCTGGTATGCGACCTCCACATAGGCGCACGATACGCGATATTGTAAAACAGTTCCGCTTCACCGGGTCCGTTCACAACAAGAAGAGACGTAGGAGACGGACTGTTTTAACAGAGGAAAAGCTTGATGAAATAGGAGTTATCTTGGAAAGAAGCCCGTCGAAATCTTTATCACGTCTCGCTGTGCAGACTAATGTGTCGTTTTCTTCTGCTCGTAATGCGACGAAGTTGTTGAAAGCCAAACCATACAAACTCACAGCTGCCCACAAATTAAGGGAGCCTGATGGTGGTGCGAGGATTCGGTATTGCAACTGGCCGCTGCAGTCAGTTCACGATGGATATGTAGACCCTGAAATTTTATTTTTTAGTGACGAGGCTTGGTTTCACTTAAGTGGTTATGTGAACAGCCAAAACAATCGCTACTGGAGCGCTGAAAATCCACATCGGTTGCATGTCCGGCCGCTTCATGATGTGAAAGTTGGAGTGTGGTGTGTGATAACTTCACGCAGAATTATAGGACCTATATTTTTCCACGAAACAATTAATTCTAACCGTTACATTGACCTAATCATAAGGCCGTTCTTTCATGAACTCACGGACGAAGAAAAGAACAATGGTTACTTCATGCAAGATAATGCAACGGCGCACACAGCTAATCACTCCTTGGCAGCAATACGGGAAGTTTTCAATGACCGTATAGTTAATTATCCCGCCAGATCACCCGATTTAAATCCATGTGATTATTACCTCTGGGGAATGCTGAAAGGAAAGGTATATGCAAACAATCCTCACACAAGTGAGGAGTTAAAAGAAAATATTCGCCAAGTTATAACGAACGTCACCCAGGAAGAAATTCGCCGTGTGTCTAGAAACTTGTTTACGAGGTGCCAGGCAAGTTTGCAAGCTGACGAACAACACTTTGAACATTTCTTGTAAAACCAGGTAAGTTTGTAGATAATTATTTTCACTAGAAATTGCTATTAAATGACTGTATGTTGACGCGAAGTAGTGGGGAGAAGTCGCGCACTTTTTACCGGCCAGCGAGCGTGTGTCAGCGCGAGAGCTTGCCGCGCCGTGATCAGTATCGGATGCGAGACTTAAATTGATGACCCTGTACTAAAACATCGAAAGGAACCTGGATCACTGAACGTCACATAAAATTATAACATAAAACACTTAAGACAGCCAACACTTCATTAAAACATGTCGAAGCACACAAAGTCTTAAACCATTACATGAACACAACGCCAACCTCGTGAAGAAAGAATATGAACATGGTAGAAAGAAACACACATACGTGGAACGAATGTAATTAGTCCAAGGAATACAGGAAACTGCGAAGCATGAAGTTATAGCACAAAAACTCGAACACTTCATTAAAATATGCCGTAACCTTAAAAGACGAAAACATTCAAGGAACGCCAACTTCGGGAACAATGAACAACTCACGTGGTCAAAGAATATGGGTTAAATCGCAATGAGCGAACGGAGCGGAACAAAGAATTTGCGAAGCAGAGCCTGTCGACACCTAAGATTCACATGGAAAAACTGTTATCCCGGCTTCAAATTCAATTACAATGACGACACAAACATCACACGGTTAAAAGTACCAATCATATCAAAGAACAAGTTATCGACTATCGTGGACTTGCCTTCGACCCACGCAAACAACCGATTGTACGGAAGTGGGAGGGATTATCGAATGTAATTATCGTTTCAAATTTTTGTCCGCGAAATCGTAAAATGACACTGTTCATCCATAAAACCGTAAAATGCAGCAATTACCGTAATTTTTACGGATAAACCATAAAAGTTGGCAGGTATGAGTACCATATCAATTCTGTACCTGGAACTTGAACACTGCTTCCAGGAACTGTGTCCATGCAATTGTTAGGGGCAGTCTTTCCAGCAATCTCTGCATCAGTTTCACTGTCTCCAGACATATCATGGTTATTGGTGTCTTGCACAAGTAAACGGTACTGAGCATAGCGACGACGGTACCTTTGATGGAATACCAGACATCCAATTGTGACTGAAGAATAAAAGAACAAAATTAATTTTGCACACATCAGTATGTGTTAAGCAGATATAAAATACATGAAAGGGTTTAGAGGAGGAAGTAGCCTATATAAGGTTTAGAAGCCATTTCGTCAGTGTTGGCTTCATAATCTAATAAAAGAATCACTTTCAGTCGGTCAACACATTAATAACAATTATTTATCACACACTCACCTTGAACCACTTTTCAGAATTTATTGTAATTATTATTATCATCATGATTATTATTATTATTGTCATGTGTTGTGACATCTCTATATTACGCCTCGAGTGTTTAAAAGTGCGCAGTTTGTATGTATTTCTCTGTCTAACGTTGTGCAACCCCTGGCTACATACTACCTAGTTCTCTCGTATTGGCTAGTGTTGTTGCTACCTTGCATTTTGTTGTGCAATTTGTTCTGCTATTGGCTCAGCCAATATTTGACGCGAGTTTGGAGCCACTCCCAAACTACGCATTTTATATTTCTGAGAGGCTTCCCTCCTCTCTGGGGGACAGAAGCTTATTCAGTCTTAGACGTGCCGAGATGTAAGGCGAACGTGTGTATTCGGGCAGAGGCCCACCCTCATGGCGCAGCGGAATGTGAGTACGGCTCAATGTATTTCTATCTAACGCAATGTAATTGTTTTTGTTAAACGTTCCTTCTTTTGCTTAATTCTCTTTCCTTTTCAAGATGTTACTGTTAGTATTATAATCCTTGAACCAGATCTCCGAGACCTTGCGTAATGTCATACGGCGGAGTTCTTTTTGTTGCTTCTGTTATGTACCCTCCTCACAGTTTTATTATTTTGGTTAACACCTGTAAGATTCGAAAGTATTGCGTTTCTGCGTCTTGGCTTAAATATATTTCCTGTCGGGCCTTGGTGCTCGTCTTTTGCGTCGGTGTCTCTTTTGTACCACAAATGTTTCGTTTGATTGGTAGCAATTGGACCTTTGTTTGCGGACAGTATGTGTGAGGTAACGGGACTTATGTCCAACGTCCCACTAATACATGTCCCTTTTGTTTATAGAATATATGTGACGGTGGTTAACTGGGATTTCTCCAGCTCCGATGTCAAATTATTCTTTTTTTATATGTCGCGTTGGTGCGGCATTATGTAGGGAGTAGAAGCCTATTTTTTTATAGCGTGCTTTCGATTTTTACCGGTCTTTTTCGTCCCAAGTCAATTGTAATGTAATGCATCTCCATATATCTCATTTTCCTTTTGTTTTGTTTTTCTCTTTCGATTTTCGCCGTATTACATAACTTAATGATATTCCCCCTTTTCTTCCCCTTCTTCCTACCTCCGTGAAATCTCTCTTCCCTTTGTTTTACTCCCCCTCACTCCTCCCCCATCCCTCAGGTATGTTTACAATAACATCATGAAAAGCTTTGCGTCTAGTTAATGTTCGATTTTTGAATTTTTGCAAGTTTGGCGTTTCTCTCTGACTTTCGTAAGTTTCATTTTATTTTATTCCATGTTCGTATCTTTTCGTTAGATTCATGTTGTTGAGCTGTTACTCAGGTTCTGTCGTGCTTTTTAGTTTTTAAGTCTTTATTCTTGGTATTGGGTTTCTTTTGTAATATTGATCTTGCCTTAGCTTGCCTTTTTCTTTGTTTTAAATAATTTGTTTATTTCGTGTACACGCTCTTTCTTTTATCTTGAATATATTTTTATATTTTAAGTAGTATAGCTCCCTTGTCTTTTCATTTCTTATATTTAAGTTCCCCTTCCTTATCCTTATCTCGATTTCGTCAATCTTGTCTTTGTGATGTAACAAAGGCACGATTAACACGCCTCTGGGATTTCTTTAATTAATTTTATGGGAATCTCGTTTTTGCACTTTTGATTGTTGTATTAAGCAATTATTTGTTTCCATTTGGTTTTTTGGAAATCATCTTTTGCTCGCTCCGAAAACCTTGGGCCCAGCACCGGGTCGAGCAAGACGTCTTTTCCCCCGTCCATTTGCGACCTTGTTGATTTTATGTTCCACTGCTACTCTGACGCGCATTATTATTATTATTATTACCTAGACCTTTAGTGGCGCAATGGTAGCACATCGCGTGGTTGCGTGTGAAATCGTTCCCTCCTCCCCTTTCTCAAATTATTAACCTTTTATTACTTTTCTCTTCATTTACATTGTATTAAAATTTGTTTTTCTTTGAGTTTAAGGAATTCAGTGAATTGTTTCCCCCCACCCCTGAAGAAAGGGTGAAGTTACTTTCTGTGTGAACTACGGACATCCAGGAAACCCACCTCCAAGGAAAGGTGGTTTTGTCCCTCAAGTAAACAAGACATCCAAAAGACCCAGCTTCGAGGTGAACAGTGGCAACATATCAGTGAGTACATCGCATCGCTGGAACACGACACGTCACGGTATTGTAACCTACTTTTATGTATTTGCTTCCTCTAGTAGACATTTGTTTAGTTAACGGTGATTTTAAGGCGACAGAAAATTTTGTTTGCTTTCTCTTCCTTTTCATTTCGTCAGTGTTGTGGACGTTTTTATTTTACTTTCTGTGAAGTAGAAAATGCATTTCTCTCAAGGGTTTGAGTCCTTACCTTTGTTGTAAATAGTCACTTAGTTAACTGTGATATTTCTCAGAACTCGCCTCACCCCTTCATAAGTCTCAGTCTGGAACAGCTGCTGACAGGTTTCTTGTCATTACCGTGCAGCCTAAAACCCCCGCCCCTCTTTCTCCGAAGTTTTCCCCAATGGAGGTAGGCCCACTTATGGGAACCGTCTCTTTAAATCCTACGGTCGCCCCGACCAACCTTGAGCCTCGCGTAATTATACTAACGTTTGGTGTTAGTAAAGTGTTTGTTGTCTCAGTTATGAATGGTCCGTTGAGCTATTATGTGTTTTATGATTGCGAGTTAAGTTTGTTTCATAATTAGGGAGGGTGATTGTTTCATTTTTGTCAGGGGATTTTCAATGTAGGTTTTCATTTAAAATTGTTTATATATGGTAAGCTTGATGTTACTATATGTTCAATATGGTAGTGTGTATTTCGTTGGGAAACCTGCTAGGTGAGGTCTCCATCCGGATTAGGGTATGGGACCTGTCCCACGGCTTCGACGCCCACTTACGGTGTACATAGATTCTACACGATTCGTCAATCTTTAGTATGGGATGAAGTTTGTCACGATGACCTGTAGTCCATTATTTTCGTTTCCATGGCGTTCCAACGACTCATATTAGCATTCTGATGTAATGGGGAAATTTTGATTTGTTTATGGGAAGGAGTATGTATGTAGTGTTGTTGTTGGTTGTATTTTGAGATGAATGTGTGTGTCAATGAATTTAATGAATTTGTATCAATAGTTATTTGTGGGTGGTTTCAAATTTAGTTCAATTTTGATTTTATACCCTATTCAATTTTAACTATATATATATATATATATATTACGTACGAACTATTTATTCGTTTTTATTGGCAAACCAAATATACGATAAGTATTACTCAGAGATACCAACCATTTTAGGTCTACGGCTTCCGTGGTATGGGACATTGATGTTCGTGTGAACTACTCTGGCGTGCATTACCCAATTTTCTTATATTAGTATGGGATAGGCCATACCCTCTGTCTTTAATTTTTTCTATGCGGTACCTCTGAGGTCTACGGCCCGTATATTGACGCAGTAACCATTTTATTTTTGTGGGTTGGTAATATTTATTATTGGGTTTCGTGTTTGATTGATTGTATGTCTGGTCTTGATTGGTTTTATGCGAGGTTTCAGTCAGTTCTTTTTTTGTAAGGTATTTTGTAACGTAATTATTTGGTTTTTCGTTCTCTGTCCGGAATGGTATTTTGTTTTGTTTCGACAGCTACTTTGAGTTATTATTCCTTTTCATTTGTTAGTACCTAATGTCTTTTGATGAAGGTTATTAGTACATTTTTCCCCTTTACTCCTACTATGTATCTAGTTAGGCAGGAGACACCCGTGGCCGCCTGAGTTACACAGAGGATTTCGAAAGATGTGTTGAACTATACTTCTGCCTAAGGCGATTTCCAGTACCTGCCTGCTTTTGTTGTAAGGAGCCGGGCCGGCCCATTGTCCGAGCTGCAGACACGACTTGCTATTGTTCGGCAGCGCCTGGGATGGTCTGTCGACCAAATTCTTTTCTTGTAGTGACAGTGATTTGTTTATTAATATAGTTGTTTACTTTTCATCCAAACTTCTGTTTTAGGTTTTTGTGAAATCATGTTTTCATAAATCATTTCAATCTAATATGTTTTCTCTAAGATAATGTGTGTTATTTTCCTGTAACTGTCATGTATTTAAAGTGTGTTTTCGGTGGCGATAGCTAGTCTCCAAGTACCTGAGAAGTGGCCGGTGTATCCTTTAGACCCTGTTCACGGCTCGTTTCTCTTCTGTCATTTGGCCTGACGACCCTGTCTATTCATACCTTTACTTTCTAGCTGGCAAAAGAGAATCCACTTTCACTCTTACACCAAATATTTCCCCCCGACGCATGCCCTATTTTGTATACAGTGTGCTCCCCTTTGTAATTTTTTTTATGTGATCATGATTTAACCTTTTTCTTTCTTTTATTATTAGAAAATTGGCTGATTTCCAGAAGGTCGCCATTAAGAAGCCTTCGCTTTCTCCACGTCATCTGGCAGAGTCTAGCTCAAGATTGACCGTTTTATCATTATTATTTTCTTTTTGGTACATCCATTTTTAATATGTGTGACGTATTGACGTGCAGTAGAGGTAGAATCCGCCTTTATTTCACGCCTGTACTGATCCTTTATATAATTTGAATTTTTGTTGTTTTAATTTCATTTTAAAGTTTTTTTTTTCTTCGGTACCAAAAAAGGAATAATTTTCCTCATCAGTGAACATCTTCGTGAAAACGTGTGTATGAAAATATATGTGTGTTTGAGAAAAGAGACTTGCGTTTTGTCAAGCCTTTTATGGAAGTTATGACGTTCAAAGAACTTTTAATTAAGCTGCGTCATATGAATAAGAAAAATGTGAGAACATTTTATTTATGTCTATATTTTTCATGTCTGTATCTGGTGTACATGATGTAATCATCTTTCCTTCACCCTGTTCAAATGTATCTAATCGAACAATGTTATTTTATATAATTTTGTTATGAAAAGAAAAAAATCTTTTATGGCTTTGTTATGTAAAAGAATTTTTTTTGGGAGAAAGCGGTGGTATTTGAACCACTTTTCAGAATTTATTGTAATTATTATTATCATCATGATTATTATTATTATTGTCATGTGTTGTGACATCTCTATATTACGCCTCGAGTGTTTAAAAGTGCGCAGTTTGTATGTATCTCTCTGTCTAACGTTGTGCAACCCCTGGCTACATACTACCTAGTTCTCTCGTATTGGCTAGTGTTGTTGCTACCTTGCATTTTGTTGTGCAATTTGTTCTGCTATTGGCTCAGCCAATATTTGACGCGAGTTTGGAGCCACTCCCAAACTACGCATTTTATATTTCTGAGAGGCTTCCCTCCTCTCTAGGGGACAGAAGCTTATTCAGTCTTAGACGTGCCGAGATGTAAGGCGAACGTGTGTATTCGGGCAGAGGCCCACCCTCATGGCGCAGCGGAATGTGAGTACGGCTCAATGTATTTCTATCTAACGCAATGTAATTGTTTTTGTTAAACGTTCCTTCTTTTGCTTAATTCTCTTTCCTTTTCAAGATGTTACTGTTAGTATTATAATCCTTGAACCAGATCTCCGAGACCTTGCGTAATGTCATACGGCGGAGTTCTTTTTGTTGCTTCTGTTATGTACCCTCCTCACAGTTTTATTATTTTGGTTAACACCTGTAAGATTCGAAAGTATTGCGTTTCTGCGTCTTGGCTTAAATATATTTCCTGTCGGGCCTTGGTGCTCGTCTTTTGCGTCGGTGTCTCTTTTGTACCACAAATGTTTCGTTTGATTGGTAGCAATTGGACCTTTGTTTGCGGACAGTATGTGTGAGATAACGGGATTTATGTCCAACGTCCCACTAATACATGTCCCTTTTGTTTATAGAATATATGTGACGGTGGTTAACTGGGATTTCTCCAGCTCCGATGTCAAATTATTCTTTTTTTATATGTCGGGTTGGTGCGGCATTATGTAGGGAGTATAAGCCTATTTTTTTATAGCGTGCTTTCGATTTTTACCGGTCTCTTTCGTCCCAAGTCAATTGTAATGTAATGTATCTCCGTATATCTCATTTTCCTTTTGTTTTGTTTTTCTCTTTCGATTTTCGCCGTATTACATAACTTAATGATATTCCCCCTTTTCTTCCCCTTCTTCCTACCTCCGTGAAATCTCTCTTCCCTTTGTTTTACTCCCCCTCACTCCTCCCCCATCCCTCAGGTATGTTTACAATAACATCATGAAAAGGAAAGAGAATTAAGCAAAAGAAGGAACGTTTAACAAAAACAATTACATTGCGTTAGATAGAAATACATTGAGCCGTACTCACATTCCGCTGCGCCATGAGGGTGGGCCTCTGCCCGAATACACACGTTCGCCTTACATCTCGGCACGTCTAAGACTGAATAAGCTTCTGTTCCCCAGAGAGGAGGGAAGCCTCTCAGAAATATAAAATGCGTAGTTTGGGAGTGGCTCCAAACTCGCGTCAAATATTGGCTGAGCCAATAGCAGAACAAATTGCACAACAAAATGCAAGGTAGCAACAACACTAGCCAATACGAGAGAACTAGGTAGTATGTAGCCAGGGGTTGCACAACGTTAGACAGAGAGATACATACAAACTGCGCACTTTTAAACACTCGAGACGTAATATAGAGATGTCACAACACATGACAATAATAATAATAATCATGATGATAATAATAATTACAATAAATTCTGAAAAGTGGTTCAACCTGGATACAATAAAATGGATTAATTGTACACTTTCACACTTAAGATACACTTTTCAAAATGTGGGGTTTAATTGGACAACATGGTTCGTTCGTCAGGTGATCATCATCAAATCTTGTTCACTTAAAGTTTAAAAAAAAAAGTTAAATATGTGTTTAAAACACATGCACAAAAATATATACAATTATATAAATCAATAATGTGTTAGTATGTCCCTCTTATAATTATCATGCATTATTATTATTTGATTACCCTCTTTTGATGAAAAATAAAAATCCACAGCCTGTTTCCAGTCGACCGACCGGGTCAGAAATGGAATGAATGAAGCCCCCTTCTAGCGGCGAGGATATGAACTGTGCCGGCTGATGAAGCCTGTCACACTCCTCTGGGGCAATGATTAAATGAATGACAGATGAAATGAAATGACAGTGGAGAGTGTTGCTGGAATGAAATATTGACAGGGAAAACCAGAGTACCCGGAGAAAAACCCGTCTGCCTACAAATCTCACATGGAGTGACCGGGATTTGAACCACAGACCCCAGCGGTGAGAGGACAGCATGCTGCCACCTAAGCCATGGAGGCTACTACTCTCTTTTGAAATCACTATTTAATATTGAAATGAACCAATTATCTGATTACTGGAAACACCTTAGCCAGATCTGCTGATCACCACCGACTGGAGACTGGCAGGCCTCTCAAGATAAATGTATAGTCTTTTATATTGACAAGGTGGTCCATCACGTAAAAATTTATAGTAAAATAAATTCGAAGTATTTCATGTCATAACAGTGATCTGAAGTTAATATAGATTTATAATGTCCAATGTGACATATAGGCTATAGCGGCAAATCACTCTAGACAATCTTGGAAACTCGTAATAAGCATGAACATCTAAGAAGGAAACTGAGCATATCCAAATTTAGTGCAGTGTGCTGTTCCTTGCACTGTTCAATACTGCCACTGACCTTATTACCGAAGAACTCACTGAAAAGACTTTAGCTGGAAAAAATGGGTGTCGACCGTTCAAATACCTGCCTAACCTCAACATAATAAGCAAAACTGATGGTGCAGTTATCTTTCAGAAGTCTCAGAAGACACTGGTGTACTGGTACAAGTTGTTAACAGGAGACTTAAAAAACTGCTTTGGTTATCAATTCCTTAAAATCGTAATGGAAATCCAATTAGTTACTTACGGGTGAATTCTATTAATGAACTAAAACTTGATATGAAGGTATACTCCATAAAATGGAAAACACATGTCAATATTCTTATTGATTGATGGTTACTGCAGGCCAACAAAAAATTTCAGTCACCCGCTCCAAGTCATTCTCTTAATTTCATGAAATTTCCTGATTGATAGTGAAAATTTATTTAGAAGTGGAGATTAAGATATCCTACAGCTTCTGACAGATATCCCAGACCATATGATCAATTTGTAGAGACAGTACAATGGTAATGGTTTGTTTCATAACAATTAGGAAGCTAAACTACAGAATGTTGATATCTGTGCGAGTGTACAGTATATGAAAAGGGCCTAGTTGTTAGGTACTGAGTTAACACCATTTCTGGGCTGTATATACCTGTATCCAAATAGATTAAAGTTGTTTTAGGTATTTATGATAGTTTACCATCTAGAAAGCTCAACTTCAAATTTTCAACCTAGATCCTTTGAAAGTATGCTAGAAAAAACAAATTTTTTACCATAATTTTATATCTTGTTATTCAGTCTATGTTTAGATTTAAGTCAGAGGAATGCTAATATGCATGGTAAATAGATGTGAAGGTTTGTCAGTTTCCAGTTTAATCTGGAATTTCTCCTAAACTAGAAGTTGGGAACAGGTACATTTTCATACACAATACAGTAACAAATGCTAACAATGATACATCAATTCAATCTGGAACACAACAGTCTAAACCTCGGTGTAATCATAAATGATCATGCCATTTTTGAAACCAGTAGTCCTCAAAGGTTTGACAAATAGGAAGAAGAAAGTTGAACTGAGCAAAGATTTACCTTGGATCTAGCAGTGTCCAGCCAGAAGAAGTCGACACCAAGAAATCAACTGTGATCTGTTTAAAGAAGTTTTGGCTTCTACGTAAAAGAAGGGTGTCGAGCTATTCAAAGAATAAGAAGGGTGTGGAGCTACTCAAAGAATACATACTGGAAAATAGATGGAAGAGAGACTATGGGGGATTATTCTGTGCACAAATGAGAGACAATACCAGCTGTGGTTTTAGAGAAGTGGGGTTCTGGGATTTTACCCCAGAAGGAAATTGATAACATGGTCTATTGCATTTAAGAGCCCTCAAATACCAACCAATGGTGCAAGGGTTGAATCCCAAAACCTAGTGCACAGGTTTAGAGAAGCCATCATGATGATTGATGAAATTCTTGCAGTTTGCTCACTGTCTGATAGATCTCAGGCACTGCCGCAAAGAGTCCTGTCTATATGCATAACATGCTAAGAAGTTCAGGCAGGTAATTCAATGGGAGATGATGGAGGTTCCAGCATATTGATAGGATAGCCTTTCAACCATCGAGAAAGCAACGATTCATTTTGAATCCAACAGTGTGCTTATTGTCCCTTACAAAGCACTTTTAATTTCATTATTTTATTGGTTTCCAGTTTCTTTTCATTTATTTTTTATGTGGGAAGCATTTAATCTTTTTTTTTTAAGATATCATATTTTTTCCCTTATATGACATTTTGTTTTTGAATCAGTCCTCTTGTGGTGGAAGTGAAGAATAATCTAAATAACACAATGGTACCCAATCACCAACGAACTTACCAGTAAAACTGAAGATTAAGAGAAACACAGTGATAGCTGCTTGAGTTTCACCATACTGAAAGTTTGGATTACGTTTCTCAACAGCCATAGCATCTTGTTCAACACACAGCATGAGCAGAGTTACCATGACTAAAGGCAAACTGTGGATTAAAATAACCAACCACTATAAAAAAGGGAAGTGCAGAAACTATTATATAAATAGTGTAGCCTAGAGAATACATAGCATTTTAGAATTGAGAGGCTCAGTGGAAAAGAGCCTAATGCCACAAAAAAATATGTTTTTCGAGGACACCAGTTTTAAATAAAAGTATGTTTTCTCAAAATGTTATTCATAATTTTTAAATTGGTACTGAAAGAACATTATACTGTATACCGATTAAACTATCATATCTTGGCTAAAGAATGTATATTATTAATTAAATTTAAGATAGTTAAATCACAGAAAAAACTTTTATTTGGTTACTTCCCTCTCAGAAAAATACAGTATTACATTTGTTATAGAAATGAGCTGATATGCAAAAGTAAACAAAGAATGAAGTGTTATATTAACTATATAAAAGTAGGTTCAAAAGAAAGTTATTTGTGTTTAGTGAATGTACATGAGTTACTGCGGCTTATTAGAGACACCGGATACCAGATTTTTCCTGAAGGTGATCTTGAACTCTGTATGTCACAAAACGTGGCTATTTTTATTGTTCATCAACAACCGTATTTTCCACTGATCCCCTCAATTAACACTCAAACAAAACACCAAGATTACAGTACATACATCCTAAACTCAGTAACATATTTTCCAATGTAAATTGTCAAAATTGATACATAAAAGCCATATAGCCAAATTTTATTTTCAATAACAAGAGAACAAAAAACCCAGAAGTTATAGAGTAATGAAATATTTCTGTTGTTCAATTAGGGATGGACTGAATATCTATCAAAAGTTTGCCTTTTAATACATAGATGGGGGAGGGTGGTAAATTACCTTGGCCAGTAAATACTGTAATAATTAAATACCGTAACTCAAATATTTTTTTACGCCTGAAATAAATACATCAATGTTATACTTCACTACGTCTTCTTTTGTAATGAGCCAATTTAGCACTCATGCAGCAATAGGCCCTTGATGCATTTTGGGCCGATAACCTAGATGTTAGGCCCCTTAAAACAACAATTATCATCATCATTGATGCATTTTGACCTACTTCCTCATGTTTCTTGCAGCTCAGATCTTGTGTGTGCTAAACCCATTTAGCTCTTATATTTAGAACTCAGAATGTTTTTAATAACCACCATCTTAAAACTTGTTAACATGAATAATGTAATTAAGTATGACTTACACCAAGCAATTCCATGTGGTGATTGTTTTTCAGTTCGTTGTTCTTGGATAATAAGAATACCATAGTCAGCTAAAATATGGAAGTACTGCGGAAATATGAACAAGAATTCAGAAATTTTCAATACCTTTAAAAGAAGAAAATTAGAATATTTTGGTCATTTCATGCGCAACAACAATTACAACTTGTTGCAATTAGTTACAAAGGGAAGATTGATGACATAATGGGCCCAGGACATAGAAGAATATCCTAGCTAAGGAACTAAGCCAGTGGTTTGGACTGAACACAGTGTCCTACAGCAGATCATGCTACTGATCGCCAATGTTCTTGGAGGATGAGGTACATGAAGAATAAGACACGGGTATAGTCAGTGGTGTTTGCTTCAATACCACGGGGTAAGCACAGCTTATCCTGTACATTCTCAGAAATATAATTACCGTATATATTTTATATTACAATTATTATAATTATAACATCGTAACTTTGAATGATGCACCAGAATTTCCTCCTCTTTCTCTCTCTCCGGACCTCCCTCTTGTCGGTCTCCAGGCCTACTGCATTACTCTTTAGAGACCATAGGCACCAACTTCTAAGGGGTGGGGGCAATACAGTTTCTGCCACCACCCCCCCAACTTAAAAATCTAGGGGCATCCCCCCCCCCCCCCCCCAAACAATTTTATTGAGTGTCCTGGCTCCACAATCAAGGCAGATTTATCATTTAATCTGTGAGGATGCCTGGGTATTTTTAACCCATGGAAAATGATTAATTGTTAATAAGTCCAGGTCTAATGGATAATTTGACTTCCATCCCTTGCTATTTTCCTAAAGGACTGTCCCAATCTGTTGTGATTGCATTCCATGTTTTGAGTTCAATATTGTAACGAACCATGAATGTGAGTGTGGACAATAATCAGCAGTTAGTGATCATTATTATTGCGTTGATTGTTGAACATGGTAGCAGTGGTGTGCTAAGTCTATTTTTCAGAGCTGTTGTCATGTATTTCCCAAAATGGATAGATTCTAAAGAAAAGTGTTGAAAATGAAGATGTTCGTGCGGGGGCATCAGAAAGGTGAACCGAAGTGCAATAGTGGAAATATAAGTAATAGTTTGCATGATTTGTCAACAAAAATCCAGGAAACGGAGGTTAAAGGGCGTAGTTTTCAGTCATCCAGGAGTACGGAGTTCCCATGCACTGCTGAACGATCGTTCTCGGGTTTGTGAAGATTAAAGACATATCTTCGGTTGGTGATGAGGCAGGATCGCCTAAATGCGTTTCTGTGATTCATTGTCATCGTGAAGAAGCCTTGAACTTAGATCTTAATTCGGTAGCAGACGAGTTTATTAGCAGGAACAAGCTGCCGGAAAACAGTAAGGTAAGATTCATCAGTCCTAACATTGTTTATCTTCAAAGTTTAAATTATTAAGCATTTATTTAATTCAAGTGTAATGAAAAGCGCATGTAATGAACTAATGAAATTAACATCTTCAGTCTAGCAGTAGTACTATAGGCCTACCCATTTTACTAACACCTGACTGTTAAACAAACCTGTGGTCCAAAACGCTTTAACCTGTATTCAAATCATGAGTCATGTCATTTCCATCTGTATAAGGTAATTAATTTAAGGGAGGGTGGCATGATTGATATAACTGGTGAATCACCGAATTCTTATTTCATCACTGCTTAGCACTACTCTACGTATGGGTGCGTGATGCAATGGAGTTATTAGCCAAATACATATCCGTTTATTATAATTTAATCGTAAATCAGTAACATAAATTTAATATTGATTATTATTATTATCTTATAAAATGTTTAACTTTTTAATTCATGTCGAGGATGCTTGGATTTCCAAGTTTTGGAAGGAAGTTGCGTGGCCTCCCGAATATTTTATAAAAGACGGCGCCTCTGTTAGAGACGGAGGGATGCACGTTGTTGGTTGGTATGACAACGGCTATTACGAACCTTCTACCGCAGAATACAAGGCCTGCTATGGTGGTCCAAGCTTACACCAAAAATTTCAAGCCGTTCTTGATAGGAGGGAGAAAGAGGTGTGCGCCACATGGCTGTTGTCATAACAAAGATAAGTTTGTGCCATTTCAGGCAGAGTGCATATGCAGGGTCCCCTCTTGGTTGGGGAGCATATGCCGTGATACCTGGCTAACTGTGACCTTCAAAAGCATAGTTTAAAATTTGATGCATTCTTGTTCCTTACATTGGGGTTGTTAACCCCCTCACCCAAGAGAAAGTCCGACGTCAGACCAGTCTCGCAGTCTAGTTACTACCTTTGGATAGTGCCCTACTTGTGTAGTGAACTCATAACGGGTGTTTTATTGTGCATTTTTTAATACAATACCAAACTTCCATGTATTCATTGGTTTAGGTGTGTAGTCTATTGAGCAAATTATGCTATACTAGCAACCCACCCCGGCTTCGCATTATCACATGAATGCATTATGTGATAAGCGTTTTTTTTCCCCCGATGTCAATGAACTACGACCTATATCCGTTTTTAAGTCTCAGCATGATGGGTTAAAATCACTGACTGGACTATTAATTATATTATCATGGAGATGCATATGCAACGAATTCTTGTCAGACGTAATTTAAGAATGGCGAGGTACATGAAACACAAATCCCCCTTTCGTCCAACCTTAACTTGACTGTGTATTTTGCGGAACGAAAAGTTCACAGGCGAAATGAAGAAAAGCCGAGTTGCACTCCCAGGGAAACTCCAAACACAACCACTCTTCTCTGAAGTCTTAACTCAACATGACTCGACAGTTTGCTGCTGGCTGTATCTGGGGTAATAAGCTCGCCCGCTAGCTAGGCTCGCCCCTAGCTATCTCGTAAACTGTCGCTTCAGTAATTGAATGGAGATTGTTGGAAGAAATGAAAATGTAAAAACACATACAGTGGACGATGTGTTGAAGATAAAGATATGCTCTCGCGGACTATTTTGTAGAACTTTTCATGCAGAACAATTCTTACACGCATAATAAATTGATATTTTGAACGGTTTGACCAGCGTAAGCTTACAAAGCGCATATACACCACGTTTTTATTTCGACATTTTCACTGAAATCGTTACTGCTTGGCTTCCTTTGATCATAAATAAATTATTTTCTGCAGAAACCTTTCTCGAGATATCCCTTACAGAATGGTGAAAACCGCATCAAAATCCATCCAGTGGTTCTCGAGATTACCCGTGACATCCAATAATCGGGGACTTAGTTTTATACCAAGTAGAGATTATCGTATTCTAGTGTGTAATTTGGTGAGGAAATTCCCTAATTTAAGGCCACGGTCGCCTCCTTCCCAATCCTCACTGAATTACAAATAAACATACTAATACAGCCAACACAATAACATAGGTTATCAGGCAAAAATTACACACACACCCAAGTACACGGGGCTAAATGACACTATGTCGAAGCACCTCAAATCAAACAACATCTTTCCATTAAGGAGCTAAGTGCTGTGTATGAAACACCCGCCTGGCTTTATTGGTAAGTGAGTTCGATGCGACACAGTTCTGGCAGGGGCTATTGTCTTATTTTAATGTTTTATCGCACTTTTTAAACAAATTGTCCATATTTATGAAATCAGAGTTTAATTATCTTTCTTTTGAATGCTCATTTGTTACGATCTGTTACTTGTAGGACTGTTGCATGATGCAGAGGTAACGTTCTTGCCTGCTGTTCCTAAGGTTGCAAGATCAAATCCTGGTGCAGTCGGTTGGCATTTGAAGGTGCGCAAATGCGAGGGAGTCATGTCAGTAGATTTACTGGCACGTTCTTCTCTAAAAGCCTCGGTAGTTAAAAGGGATGTAAAACCAATATCATTATTATAGGTTACTTGTGAGCACCCCATGTGTATAGACCACCCTCCCGGCTTTACTGTTATGTAGGCTGGAGGCGACATAGTTCTGACAGGGTCTATCATCTTGTTTATTTGTTTAAACTTTAAAAACAACCAAATAAATTCATTTGCGTTCACTTTTCATGAAATGCAAGATTTTTTCTGTACTAATGAGACGATTTGGAAGATTTTGGTACAAACCGCACCTTCTAACTCCCTCTGGTTCAAGAGCCTGAGTTTTGCAAAACATACACCATGCATTTTACATCTTGTAAATTGTAGATTTCATTAAAATATTTGATAATACGAGTATATGATACGAGATGTTCGTAATATGCTTTTTATGTATTACATTAGTAACAACTTCTAAGTGTTAGATGAGAGCAAAATATGCTTCATTTTGTATTATTCAGCAAACTCTGTTTTTATAATCTTGCAACGTAAGTGTGAATTTTAGTGTGTTACAATTACACCACATAACTCATAACTTCTTACAAATTACCATACTTCTCATTTATCTCAAAATCGTCTTTGTCTATAAACTATCCGACATAGCTATTCTCTAATCATCATTTCTTTATTTTTTCAAATAAATATTTACAGTGAATATCAAATCCAATGCATAGTGGATTATTAATAATGAAATTAAGAACTAATAGTATATTTATTTAATGATTACATGAGTGTCATGACAATGTTTATTTGGGACTAACAGCTTTATTAAAGAACAATTTTCACTGCTAATGTATCACTGTCTTAAGATATGATTCGGAACCTCGCCGCCAAGGCACTAGCAGAGGTCCAGTAGGCTGTTTACGTTCAGGTAATTTAAAGGTACGACCATCATGTGCAGGGCCGCTACCAAAGCAAAAATAAGAAGATTATTGGAGGAAGAAGAAGATGATGACAACTTGATTCTAGCCCTACTGGTGCAATAAAGAAAAAGGAATGCTTTATCTACAAAAACCGAGAGAGCGAAAGGTGCTTTAAAATATTGATTGAAAGACATCTAAAAAGAGACGAAGATCTTTTTAGACAACTCTGTAGACTCAACTATGACCAATTTGGGATGGTTTTGAGGATGGTTGCCGAGGATTTGATGTCATTTACACCGCGGAAATGCATCAGCGCCCAGCAGAAACTGTTTCTAACGTTGTAATAAGTGATAATCGTTATGTCGTTTTGTCGGTTCACATTTCATTGCATTGTTGATTTTTAATGATGTTTATTTTAGGGGCTGCGACATCGTGGTCATATAGCCCTGTGTATTTAGGTGTGTATGAAATTAGTGTGATAACATGTGTTATTGTGTGGCTGTACAGCCACAGTTTGTATTTGTAAATTGGAGATAGGATTGGAATGAGGTGGCTGTGGCTTTTTGGGAAACCACGTCCAGGATGGCTGAGATGGGAATCGATCCCTCGTCTTCTCAGTTTTGCCTCACGAGGCTGAGTGTACCCCGTTCCAGGCCCCACACCAGAATTAAAATTTCTTGGCAGCACCAGATATCGAACACAGACCTCAGGGGCGAGAGCCAAGAGCGCTAGCCTCTACACCAGAAGGTGGTCTGTATCTCTGTAGTTACATTCCATTTTACATTCTTTAAGAGATTTCTTAAATAATGAAGAAAAAAAATCTAACAATGTTTGTGATTTCTATAAAATTAGTTATTTCAAATCAATACTCAAACCAATAGCTTGAAAAGTTTACTGTGTTGATCATTGGCATATCTGCGTGCATTTATTTCTGTGGAAACCCTACGTGTTGGTGGTTCTACATTACTCGGACATATTTAAGTTACATAAAATTGGTCTAATATTAAGTTAAATGTCATTTAAATGTTCCTTAGATGCCGCATTATTTGAATAATTTGCCTTTTCACCCTTATTAAAGGCAACAAATACAATTATTTTTGAATATTTGGTACGGACAAATTAGCGACAAGTCGAGACATCTAGCTGTCTTTCATGAAACGCCATTTTGGATAGCAGTTTGATACTCCATTTCCCGGCCATGTATAATTTAATTTCCAACGGTGCAGTGCCGCAGAGCCGACAGGCCGCTTCTGGCGCGGCCACGCTGCCCATGCGGTGCTGCTTAGGCAGCGGCGGCGGAGTTCGAAATGCATCCCGTGTAAATACACGTGGAGAGGTAGTGAGCTCCCGCCTTTGCAGCGGTAGCGCTCTGCCTTGGCGGCGAGGTTCCAAATATTAGATGCAAAAAGGAGGGTGCACATTGCACAATTGAAAGCCAATTAAATCTTCAAGTAACACATGAGTCTGAAAACATCCACCTTCCCTGTTGTAGAAGAATATTCATTTACTTTATTTGCAAATGGGGGTAACTCTCCTGTGGCAAATTGTTCACTTACAAAAAATTACTAACATTAATAACAAACATATTTAATGTACACAATTCACGATTTGGAAACTATAGTAATTACATTGGAGTATTTACACAAAATATCCGTCTTCTCTTACACACATCAATATGTTTGGGGAAAGGCTCTGAGTTACAATTATCAATAACATGATTAATTATTATTGGAATTAAACACAATGTGTACAGAATATACGATTAATGAAATAATATTTCGCTGGGTGAAAGTGTATGTATTGTAAATATTTTCACCCATACTTTCAGACATAGATTTTATAGCCCAAGTGTAATGGATCTGATAATGATCGTTTGACGATCGAAACTGGTCATCCAAGTGTATTTATTAATCTCATGTAATTTTTTTTCAGGATTAGGGAATAACCCATCTCATTTGGGTACAATCGTGTTGACCAACTACAGTAAAAGCAGCAAACTTTTTTTTTGGTAGTAAGTTAAGAAAAACATCTCAATCGGCTTTGTTGCGCAAATACGTATAACGAGTCTGGAAGTGATATATTTAAAGTGACAGAAGCCATTTTTCAGTGTTGCCTAGTTCTAATAAACATAGCTTTTCAGTCGGCCAACACAAATTTTTTTTGCCCAAATACATTAGGCGGGAAAACAAGTATTTATATGCCCTAACATGAAAAACCCTACATAAGATCTTTTATCACAAATTAACATGCTTTTATGTACAAAAATGGTACCCCAATACTTGTTTTCCCACCTAATGTAATTGGGCACAAAAATTTGTGTTGACCGACTGAAAAGCTTTCTTTATTAGTGATTTATTTAGCAAAGATGATAGGGTCTTATTTTGTTTGGGGTGCAAAAAAAGCGTTTCTACAAAGAAAAAAATATGATTTTGTACAGCATTTTAACACAACACGACATAAGGAGAGGGTTAAGAATAAATCTAAGTTAAATCAACAACTAATTACAGGCACTGTAGGTGAACAATCGAGTGATACATTTTGGAAAGACTTGTGTTTAGTATTGGTGAATTCAGACATGATATTGTGGAAATTAAATAATGAGCAGCTTCGGGGATGTTTAGAAAAATACACAAACAGAAGGGTGCCGGACGAATCTACATTGCAAAAAGACTATTTGCAACAGTGTTTTCAAGACGTAATTTGTCATGTTCAGGATCAACTAAAGCACGAAAAAATATGGATTTCTATTGATGAAATCACAGATGCAGCAGGACAATGTGTATGTAGTGCTGTAGTTGGTGCTATGAAAGCAGGCAGTAGATCATATCTTCTTAATATACCAGTACTTGACCGATTAAATCATTCCACTATTGCAAAATTTTTCAATGACTCGTTAGCTATCTTGTGGCCAGAAGGGGCATGGTATGCAAATGCTTTGTTATTTCTCAGTGATGCTGATCCATATATTGTTAAAGCAGGAACTGGATTAAAATTCCTTTATCCTAAGTTAGTGCCGGCCCCGTCGTGTAGGGGTTGCGTGCCTGCCTCTCACCCGGAGGCCCCGGGTTCGATTCCCGGCTCCGTCAGGGATTTTAGAAACTAACGTGAGGGCTGGAACCGGGTGCACTCAGCCTCGTGAGGACAATTGAGTAGCTGTCTGACAGTGAGGTAGCGCCCAGGTCACGAAAACCAAGATTAACGGCCGAGGGGAACCGACGCGCTGACTATTCATCACCCCAATATCTGCAGGCCAAATGGCTGGGCAACAGTCGCTTGGTAGGTCTGGGCCCTTCATGGGCTGTAGTGCCAGAGGGTTATATTATATCCTAAGTTAGTTCACCTGATGTGTCTTGCTCACGGTTTAAATCGTGTCGCTGAAACAGTTAGGAGCCAATATAAAGACGTGGATCTTCTTGTCTCTAGCATGAAGAAAGTGTTTGTAAAGTCACCAATTAGAGTTCAAAAATTTCATGAAGTCCTTTCAAATTTGTATTTAGCTCCTCAGCCAGTTTTAACTTGATGGGGTTCGTGGTTAAAGGCTGTGTCGTACTACGCACAACAATTCAATGCAGTGAAAACAGTGTTGTACTCCTAAAATGCAGAAGAAGCAGCCAGAATTGCCGCAGCATAGGAATGTTTTGCTAATATTGACATCCAAGATAAGATAGAGTATATTCCACCTACCAATTACCTGCACAGTATTATTATATTTTCGTATTTAGTTGTAGAATTAATTTGCATTACAATCTCAGCATTATGCCTGTCAATTATATTATAATTTGATAGAATTGTGTAACCAAATGTACATGTGTTTCTTTTTATTAGGCATATGCCTGTTAGAAGCACAATAAATCCAAATAAATAATAATAATAATAATAATAATAATAATAACTGTTTCTTCAAAATACCTGCTATTATAACACAGTTGGAAGCTCGAAATAATACCTTGGAACATTCATTTTCTTTGATAGAGGAAATTTCAGTAACGTTGTCTTCAGAGACACACGGTATTGCTAAAACTGCCGTTGAGAATATCAGTAATGTATTAACAAAAATCCCTGATTACGAAACACTGTGTAAAATTTCTAAAAAGTTTTCTGGTACAGAAACGCATATCGAAGAGTAATTCACTCAAGAAGAACTGTGGTGCTTTTCACTTGTTCCTGTAATGTCATGCGACCTTGAGAGATCATTTTCTCTGTATAAAACATTATTCACTGAAAAACGCAGGAGCTTCACACAAGAAAATCTCAAGATGACCTTCCACGTGTACTGCAACAAATTTAAGTAAGGTAAGAATTCTATGAAACAATATATATATGATTTAATTTTAATATTTTATTTGCTTATTTTTTGTGCTTATTTGTTTCATTTTACATGCTTATATGCTTGCTTATTTCACCATTTGATTGTGCTTACAAATCTGGGCTCTAGTGATAACATTTGGCTCTCGCATGAATACCCTTGTCTAAATCCATGAAGCCTCCCATTAAGCTATGATAACTTTTCCCACAGTTCCCGCAAGTAATTGGAAATAAGGTGCTCCAATAGTTTACATATGATGGATGTCAGTTTCCCATTTCCAATCTGTTCCCTCCCTTGAATCACGAGGAAAAATTAGTATCGCGATGCTACGTAGGCAGTCATTTCTAAGTGGGTTGATGCACTTCTCGCTCCCTGTACGCTTTTAAGTATACGGTCATGGGAAAAGTGGCGAGTAGGTTTCGGGATGTTTCGTGATGGGTGCCCAATCACCTTTAACAGGATTCCCGCAGGCCTCGTGGTCAAAAGTTCACGATAGGGGACGGGTTTTATCATTTTACGCAACTGCCGTCGATCTTGGTTCATTTGACGAGATCCGCGCAGGCAAGTCGTGCGGTCAGCCGGTCGTCTCGAGGATGTGATTTTGGAGGATGAAGGTTCAAAGTAGGTACCGTATCGAATATTACGAATTATTCAGGGAGGATTGCACGAATAATACGACAAGAGGGCACAATTTATTTCGAATGCGAATCACGAATTATACAAGTTATCGAAATAACCAGTTAGATTATATATCCGATGGAACCAAAGTTCGAAGGAAAAATCGACATATAACTGAATTTCGAATTAACCATACCGGATGTTGCAAATTTACAAGACAGATTTTTAAAATACCGGTAAGTTATTATATATTTCGAAATTTTTGTTTCGAAACGGTAACATTTCGCAAGATAGCGACATTAAATTATTTCCCGTTATTTCTGGAATTTAGAGGTCAATAACAGATATGAGAGGTTTCTGTTTAGTTTCGGAAGTTTTCGCGAATAAACATCTCGCGAAAAGTCAGGTTTACTAATAACACAGAAAAATATTTCACACAAAACTAGAAAGTCTTCTTGGTGCTGAAAACATACGTTGAACTGAGGTATACCTAGTGATGTAAAATACCCAGGTATTTATAAATCGGGGTAAATACCCAGGGTATATACTCGGGTAAATACCCAATTTGGGTAAATACCCGGGTATTTTAGATTTTTCACCAAAAATCCTGTGTCGTGGTAAGTTGAACCTTAAAAAAGAGTACCGGTATGCAAACTATTCTACATTAACTTTTTAGAATTGTAACAACATTAGATAGTTAATCAAATTAAATATTATTAGAATTGGGACTTAAAAACAGAATTAGAATTGGGAATTAGATCGGGAGATATAAACTAACAACTCCACTAAACTGAAAAAGTTAGGTTAAGTACAGTAGGCATCAAACAAAGAATAGAAAATGGGAGGGAAGTACAGTGTCAGTTTGAATTCTGGGTAGGATGAGCGGAGCAGTGTTGCCAACCCATATGCTTGCTGGCATAAATCTTCACCCATTTAGGACTGTGACTGTTCCGGTCAAAATGTTCCCAAACCCTTATTTGGTTGACTGCAAGAGAAGTCAGGTTAGGGTAATTTGTTCATACCATTCCTTTTCTTGTTCATCATCATCATCATTTAGGTTGTAGGATTTCATTTTATTTAGTGTATATATCTTGTGTATCTCGGGGACTCAGTCAGGAATATTTCATTTAATTTGTATGGGAGATGTCAGCATACAAGACAGCGGATTGTGTTAGGCAAGCTACAAGATGTTGCAACAGCAGGAAACTCTAGACCAAATTTAGATTGGGCCGAGAATAACTTCCCTTGTCTTGAAGAAAGCTTTGTGTAAATTGTGTAAGGTTCTGACGTCAGAGAAGAGTTTCGCGCCATGAGTTGTAAGAAATATACATGGGTTCGAGATTATTGGTGTATTTTGTATGGGTTGGAGGGTATCATGACCCTGGCGGAGAAAGACGTAAACATGTGTTTACAAGATGAGAGGTGGGTTTTTGGTGTGGAGCGAGGCTTCACTTCTATTCTAGCGTCTGGTTGGAAAGGTCGCGTTGTCGTAATTTGGCGTAGGCCTATTTAGAGAAACAGTTTTGTTGAAAGCATGGCTTTCGAAAGTACTCGAAACGGCTACAAATCACAACGATGTTATCTCTGTTAGCACAATTCAAGTTGGGTACGGAAGCACATTCATTTCTCTCGCAGAGATGTGGCTATGTAAACATCTCTAACCTCAAACCACGTGTGGAAAATCTTGGAAAGCTGGGGAGAACTGATCTATCGAGCATGTCTCGTAGATTATCTGCAAGATCGTCGGTGAGTGAGTAACAAACATCTTTATATTCCAACATTCATTTTGGGTCACATGTTTTTGTCATTGCCGAGGAGAATTGAAGATAGGAAACCATAGTCTGTTCGACGAGAGTCCCCGCCATATGTTTAAAGTTGATTTTAATACATATATTTTAATTTTTTAATTTTTATTTTAATTTAATTTTTTGTTTTATTAATTTTAGGTATTTTCAAATTTAGGTGTCCACCTCTAAATTTTAAATTCAATTCAAAATTTGTATTCTTTAATCTGTGTTAAGAAGGGCAGATGACCTCGTAGTTCTGCCCCTTAAAACAACAATAACTAACTAACTAACTAACTAACTAACTAACTAACTAACTGTATGCAACCATCTGTTTGTTGTTGTTATGATTGCTCATTCTGCGGTATGTCAAACATGGCACCATGCACTCAGACAATAACTTTGCCAGCCATAACCTTTATTTTTTTATTTATTTACATAGGTCCCAATGAGCCTGAGCTCGTGTTAGGGACAATCAAGTAACATAGTTACAGCATGGCATATATATAATTTTGGTAACATTATTGTTTAGTTTAATAGTAGCCTAACTTATATTACATTGCTAGTGACTAACTTTACAGAGATGATTCGGTATGATACATTGCATTGCTTAAGGCTATTGTACATGGGCTATTCATTCCTTAATAGGAAGTCTTTTGTTTTCCTCTTAAATGTTTTTATAGAGAAACTTTCCCTTATGCCTAATGGTAGCGAGTTGTATTCTTTTATTATAGAGGACATAATTCCTTTAGTTCCAAATTTAATGGATTGGGAATGGCTGGTGAATATTTGATTTACTCCTCTTGTTGCATAATGATGAATGTCATTTGCATGGGTAAAATGGATGTGTGTGTGTATCAATTTGTTTTCTAATTTGTATACAAATACTGTTGCTGACATAGCTATTTGTTTTTGCAGTGGCATAATTTTAGTTCTTGAGTATAATTCATTTGAGGGTGTGAGCCAAGGAAATCCAAAGATAGATTTTATAGCACGTTTCTGGAGTATCTCAAGTTCTTTTATCAGCTCCTTCTTACAATATCCCCATATGAAATTCATGTACATTAGATGTGAATGTACCAGAGCAAAGTATATATTTTTCAATTGTTGGCTAGTAAGACAGCTATATCTTAATCTGAAAATAATACCAATTAAAGGGCTGATTTTATGTTTTACATTTTCTACATGATTTTCCCAGGTTAGTGTACTATCTAGTGTGATACCTAAGTATGTTGCCGATTTAACCCTTTCTATTCCTTTGTTGGCTATGTTGACTATGTTTGTGGTCTCAATCTTGTATGATGGTTTATGGAAGAATAAATATTTTGTTTTAGTGATATTGATAACCATTTTGTGTGCTCTCAACCAATCCACCAGCTTATTGAGATCATAATTAATATTTAGCATAATTTCTTGTTCAGATGTTCCCAGATAGAGTATAAAAATATCATCTGCAAATAGTTTAAGCTTGCCTTTCAATTCTAATAATACTATATCATTAATATAGGCCAAGAAAAGAATTGGTCCTAAGACAGAACCTTGAGGTACTCCTGTGTCAATTCTCATTTGAGATCCTTTTACATTATCGATTGCAACATATTGTTTTCTGTTAGTGAGGTAGTTCTTGAACCAATCATGTGCCACTCCTCTGATGCCTGCAGATTCTAGTTTATTAAGGAGAATCTTATGGTTAACCAGATCGAAGGCTTTTTGAAGGTTAATTAGTACACCAGCAGCTAGTTTGTTTTCATCTAATGCCTTTTCTACATCAGTTACTACTTCAAATATAGCACTATCAGCTCCTCTATTTGGAATAAACCCATATTGGCAGTTTGCAAAGTAATCATTTTTCATGAAGAAATTCATAAGTCTTCGTTTAACAACGCTTTCTAGAACCCTGCTGATGGCAGATATAATATTAATGGGTCAGTAATTTGATGGGTGGGTTTTGTTTCCTTTTTTGTAGATCGGGACCACCCTAGAGACTTTACAGGCATCGGGGAATATACCAGTCATCAGTGAAAGATTTATTATTTTGACAAGATATGGTGTAAGGCCCTCAAGACACAATTGTAGCATGACATTAGTAGTGTTGTCCTCACTTATATTGTTTCTGTGAAAAGATGACAGGGAAGAGACCACGAGGAAGGCCCCGAAAGAGATGGGCAGATACAGTGTGGGAGTGTGTAGAGAAGAGAGGAGGAAAACCTGAAGAAGTACTAAAAACAGGAGAGGAGTGGTGGAGGGACAGGAAACGTTGGAGGTCCTTAATTCACAACCCGACCCAGGAAGCTGGAAACGGGAAATGAAGATGATGATGAGGGAGTTTATAATTGATTGTATTTCATTAGCATCAGTAGGTAACATAAAGATTGTCTTAGTGCTAGTAGTATTTTTATAGCTTTTTATAGCTTGTAATGAGGAGGGGAAGAGAAATGGAGTGGGAATGGTGGTGAGAGAAGGGCTGAGGGAGGAAGTAAAGAGGGTAAGTGATAGAATAATTCGAGCCAGAATCACTGTGAAAGGTAGAAACCTGGACATTCTGCAAGTCTATGCACCACAGGTGGGATGCACAGAAGGCGAGAAGGACGAGTTTGAAGAGGAGTTGCAGAAGCAGTTAGTGGGGAGAGACCTGATAGTCATGGGAGACCTAAATGCCCATGTCGGAACTGATAGAAGAGGTTTTGAGGAAGTGATTGGTGGTGAAGGATGGGGAAACAGGAATAAGGAAGGAGAGAGATTGTTGGAACTGTGCAAGATAAATGGGCTAATGGTTGGAAACACATGGTACAAGAAGAGAGAGAGCCATAAAATTACTTGGTACAGCAGGGATTTGACTAGGAAATCAGTGGTGGACTATATTCTATGCGGGAAGGAGACAAAGAAGAGTATCACGGATATAAGGGTAATACCTTCAGAAGCCCTGGACAGTGACCACCGTCTGCTGGTCGCCAAGGTGAGAGGACTGAAGGAAAAGAGGAGAACTGAGAACCAAGAAAGAAGAATAAGGACATGGAAGCTGAAGGAGGATGGAAATAAGGAGAAGTTCCAGATATTAGTGAGGAACAAATTACCGAAGCATGATCCGAAAACAGGTGAAGAAGAATGGAATAGGTTCAAGGACGTGTTGGTAGAAGCAGCGGAAGTCGTGTGTGGCAGAACTAGTGGAAAGAAAAGGTGGAAGGAAACACCATGGTGGAACCCCAGAACTAAGGAAGCAGTGAAAAAGAAAAATGAAGCATTCAGGAAATGGTTCCAACAGAGGACAGACAGAACAAGAGAAGAATACCAAGAGCGGAAGAAAGAAGCAGGAGAAGTAGTGAAGGAAGAGAAAAAGAAATGGCTGGAGAAATGGACGGAAATGATGGAGGAGGACTGTGAAGGCAGTAAGAAAGTGTTGTATGGAATGATAAAGGCAAAGAGAAGAGATACAGGGGAAAATGTCAGAATGGTGGACAGGAATGGAAAGGAGGTCGAAAATATGGAAGAAGTAAAGGTTATCTGGAGAGAATACTTCAAGGAACTCCTAAATCCAACTAAAACCAGCGTAGTGGACATTGTGGAGGAAGAAACAGACAGTGACCAAGACATTTCAGAGAAGGAATTGACATGGAAAGAAGTGGAGGAAGCATTAAAGAAGATGAAAGGGGGAAAGGCACCGGGAATAGACGAAGTGAGTGTGGAGATGGTGAGAGCAGCAGGGGTGATAGGAACACAGTGGCTCTTTCGAGTAATGAAAGTGATATGGAGGGAGAAGAAAATACCAGAGGACTGGAAAAGAGGGATAATAATACCCATATTTAAAAAGGGAAGTAGGAAGGAATGCAAGAACTATAGGGGAATTACACTCATGTGCCACTGCGCCAAAATATTTGAGAAGGTACGGGAGAGAAGAATTCGGACAGAAGTTGAAGATGGGCTGAGGGAAGAACAGTATGGATTCAGGCCAGGAAGGTCAACAGTTGACCTCATCTTTGCAGTAAGACAGCTACAAGAACACCATTATGAATATGGGAAAGATCTGGTGATGACCTTCTTGGATGTTGAGAAAGCATATGATAGTATTAATAGAAACAAGGTATGGGAAGCAATGAGAGCAAAAGCAGTGAACAAGGAGACAGTGGCAAGAGTGAAAGCAATGTACGAGGGAAGCAAAAGCTGTGTAAAGGTGGGAAGAGAGAGAACGGAATGGTTTCAACTGGAGAGTGGTCTGAAACAGGGAAGTGCCCTCTCACCCCTGTTATTTATAGTGGTGATGGATGAAATCATACGAAAAGTGGTAAATAGCATTGGGGAAAGGAAAATGAAGGCAATGTTGTTTGCTGATGACCTTCTGGTATGGGGAGAGGATGAGGAAGAAGTACAAGAGCAATTAGATGAGTGGGAGAAGGTAGTGTTATCATATGGGATGAAGTTCTCAGCACAAAAGAGTGAAGTGGTCATCACAACGAGGAAGAAGAACAGACTGGATATGGGCATAACACTTCAAGAGCAATTAGATGAGTGGGAGAAGGTAGTGTTATCATATGGGATGAAGTTCTCAGCACAAAAGAGTGAAGTGGTCATCACAACGAGGAAGAAGAACAGACTGGATATGGGCATAACACTTGGAGGACAGCAGTTGCAGAAAGTAGAATGCTTCAAGTACTTGGGAAGCATAATTGAAGAAAAGGGAGGCAATAGGATGGAAATAAATGAGAGGGGAAGGTGCGCAGATGGATTTTTCAAGAGTGTTAGGGGGATGATATGGAATCAAGATGTACCACAAAAATGTAAAGGAATCATCTATAAGACCTACTTTGTGCCAATTTTGACATATGGTTCAGAAACATGGGTGATGAAGGAAAGGGACAAGAATAAAATATGAGCAGTGGAGATGAAGTTCCAGAGGAGTAGGGTAGGAGTGACAAGAATGGACAGAGTAAGGAATGAGAGAGTCAGGGAGATGGTAAGAGAGGAACCATTGCAAAATAGAATAGAGCGATCTAGGCTACAATGGTATGGACATGTGAGGAGGATGCAAGAGGAGAGGATACCGAAGATGATGTTTGGAATGGAAATGACGGGAAGGAGGCCAAGGGGAAGACCAAGGGACAGATGGACAAAGGGAGTTAAGAAGAGTGTGGAGGAAAGAGGAGTGTGCTGGGACACAGTAAATGACGAGAGATGGTGGATGGACAGGAAACGATGGAGAGGCTTATGTTCCAAGCAGACCCGACCAGCGGTTGGAAACTGCTCAAGATGATGATGATGAATGTCCGAGGTAGAACCGTTTCCTTGATTTTCCCATATACTGTTAGCAATATTGACATAATATTTATTAATTTCATCACATATATTTTCCTTTTTTTCGACATTTGTGCCGTCAACTATAAGTTTGACAATTTCAATTTTCCCCTTCTTTGGCCTATTTAACATCTCATTAACAACACTCCACACTTCCCTCTGATTATTTGCATTTTGAATTTTTTGGTCAAAGTAGTTTCTTTGTAGGTTTCTCTTAAGTTTTGTAACTTGGTTGCTAATAATTTTATATTCTTCTAAAATTTCTGCAGATGGATTTTTAACTTGGGTTTTTGTATATATCTTATCTTTCCAGGGTATTAGTGCTAAAAGATCTTGTGTGATCCAGGGTTTTATTGGTGGGGCACTTGGCTCCTTATTCGTATATTTCATAGTACAGGCTTCTATTCCTTTATTAACCCTCTTAGTGCCAGGCGAAAAGGTAAAGGTGAAGTCTAAAAGTGCCAGGCTTTTTATATGGAAAATGTAGGCTTTCAGAAAAAAATATGTACATCCTCTGTTTTGAAAGATACGAAAGCGAAATTTAGTCAGGGATTGCAAAACATAGCTATCTAAATTCAGGGAAATTTTCAGATCATTATGAAACTTATTTCTTTCTTTATTAATTAATTAATTAAAATAATTTCTTCTGTAAAATAAAATTAGAAAGTTTGATTATTCCTATTACCACACGCATAAAAATGGAGTAAAAATGAACACTGGAGAGCACACATACATAACAAAAGAACCAGGAAATGCAGTTTTTTAGTTTTAAAAATATCAGCAGGGGTGTCAAAAATCCGAAATTCTAAAATCTAGCATATTCATAAAATACCGTACACCAACAATGGCATTGTTGATATAAATAAAATAAAAATAATTACAGTGAAAATAAATAAACAGAAGGGCACCCTGTAGTTTTATCTTTCACATTTGTGGTTGTGTAGCCTGTGGAGGATTGTCCTGGTCAACAATCCTTTCTTCTCAGTCACTATTACTATCAACATCATTACCATCACTATCATTTGTTTGGTTATGTACGATCGCAATATTCTGAAGCGGAATCAGCACTTGATTCGTCACACACAAGATCGCAATCACCGTCCACGAAGTGCAATTGTTCACCACGTGACTCATCAATCATTAATTCTTCAATTTCTTCCTCTCTCAAACAATGCTTCCTTCCCTAGGACGCCATGCTTTTACGAGTCACGCGTAAACAAGTCAAGGAACTTCAAATATCGCTCGAGTATATCGATAGACAGAAAACAAAAGATGTTTGCCAGAAAATGGTAGCTAGAACTCTCTTTAATGGTCACGTCAAGTTTAGACGCCATTTTCGGTCTATAAGACCTTCTAAGAATACAAAAACGAAGCGTCTCTCAGAGCGACGCTGGCAAGTTTCGTTCATTTTAAGAGGATCGCTCACAGCGACTCTGGCACTAAAAGGGTTAATAAAATCACAGAATTTATTGTAGTAGTCATTGATGTTAGTTTCATTGCATACAAATTCTTGAGTTATTAAATATTTATTAAGTTTTTTGTAGTTTATTTTATCCTTTTCTATTGGCCTATCATCACATATTGAGTTCCTGTTTATCTTTTTGTTTCTCATTTCACAGATGAGTAAATGGTGATCACTCAAATCATTATCAATATTATAGATATTACATATTTTGTCACAGTCGTTCACCAATACATGATCAATTAGAGTAGAGCTAGTTTGTGTTACACGAGTTGGATATTTTGTATTACATAAGACTAGACCGTATGATTTGACTAGGTTAATATAACTACTAGTATATCTGTCCCCAAATAATAGATCGATATTCATATCACCTAGTATTATAACAGGATTCGTTGAGTAAGAACTAATAATTACTTCGAGATCAGTTAGAAAGTGTGGAATGTTGCTTTTATGAGGGTTATAAGCAGTGATTATATTGTATTCTTGATGGCCTTTTCTCACAGTAATGTGCAGTATGCTGTGGGTGGAATTTATTTCCTTTACAAGGGTACTGCTACATTTGTTTGAAATATACAAAGATACTCCCCCTCCAGTTTGCTTTCTAACTATGTGATATGCAACATATTTCTTAATAATGAAAAACATTTTTGTTTGTTCTGTTAACCAATTTTCTGAGATTGCTAGGACATCTACACCTTTGATTCTGTCTAACATTATTTGGATATCATCGAACTTGTTTTTTATGCTATGTGCATTTATGTGTATGCATTTTAGTGTACTGGTATCGGTTATTATCTGTTTACTGTCCTTAATTTTATAATAATCGCTAAGTGTATTACAGTTACACTCGGTTAATTCTAGTGTATTATTATTTGCATTACCTAAAAAATTTAATTTCTGTAATTCTAGTTCCATATGGGATAATACTTAGTAGATATCTTACTATTACATAGATTTTAGTTTGAGAGGGCGAGTTCATCCAGTATTTCAGCACTTGATATAAGCTTTGAGGGTCCATTTTGATTTTTCCGAATGTATATTTTGCAGTCTCTAACCCAAGTTGCGAAGATTTTTCCCTGTTGTCTCAATTCACGGCACTTTTTGGCGATGGTTTCATTTCTTGGGGTCAGGTGTTCATTGATATATATATTACCACCATCACTGTAACCAATTTCACTCGTCTTCAGGGTCTTCTTTTGTCTTCTGCTACTGAGAATCTCTTCCTTCTTCCACCTATTATTTAATTTCACAATTATTGGTTGAGGCCCAGGCTTTGTTGACGGGAGGCGATGAACTGCGTCTATGTTTGCCCTGGTGATTTCAACTCCTAACGTCTTGCCAATGTCCGAGATTTTGTGAAATACATCCTCCTCTCTTTCAGTGGGTATTCCATACACTATCAAGTTGTTCTTGCACTGGTACTGTTTTAGTTCCTCCAATTCGTTGATAGCTCTTGATGCTGCCATTTCTGCGTCCTTGACGGTTTTTCTCTCTTTCTTCAGAGTTTCAATTTCCCGGTGGAGTTCATCATACTTTTCTGATAAGAAAGTTGCTAGTTTTCTTACCTCGTGGTTTTCTTCTCTCATCGCCGAAAGGGATTCCTCAAGTTTCTGGGAGAAAGATGCCATAACCTCTTTGAGGTTAGGTTGCGGGAGGCAGTCATCACGATTGCATGACCATTTGAAAGTATCATCTTTCCGGAATTGTTGGTAGGTGTCTTTACTCATTTTCATGCATGTTACATGAAACTAGCGTCCACACTCACCATCACATCCTACAGCCTGCTGATTGTTCTTGATTTTTTTGCCGCATGGAGCACAGTTGACCGTCATGATATTAAATGTTATATGACTTCTCTTGTAACAAGTTATGTATTGTATTTCTCTTACGTATTTTATCTACACTGTTCACACAATATTTAACACTTTAGTCACTCGTGTAATCCTCGGTAAACATGCGTAATTTCTTAATTTTGCTTAAGTTTAGAATATAAACCTTTTACATATCCGCCATTTTGATTCATATTTTGAAGGTTATCATTAGTTTTCTTTATAGGGAATTACACCTAATAGTTGAACGCCCAAATGATACCAGTTAGGTTGACCAAATGTGTGTCCAACACTCCACGACCCTGCCATTTCAATAGTGTGGTATATAATGAAGTGCTTCCGATCAACAATAGGAGGGTGATTTTGGGAAGTTTTAAATCAGTTGCCCAAGAAGGGCTAGTAATGAGCCACAGGACCCACATACTACAAAAACTTCCTGACATGCATTTATATTATTTAGAGTATGATTTTAAAAATTAATATTTTTTTATATTTAAAATTGAATGAAAAATAACTTAAAAGCACTTTTACTAAGCTTTTTTTTTTCAAATGTGCTTTCTATTGAATATATTTTATTACCTTTTGAGTTTTGGCATACACATTTCAATTAATATGCATATAGCCTACTCATATTACAATAAAAGTAGCTTTTCCCTCCCACATCTTTGTTGCTCATTTCCAGTACCGTAATAAAACTCGACCTTCTCAATATCTTGGTATTTATTAAAAATTTAAAACACAAAACAACCAAAAGGTTTTATCCAATATTTTGCTTTAATTTAAGGAAAAAAAAACACACTTAAAGATAAGGTTACAGCTTTTCTTTTAGTTTTGAAGGATCAATATTGTTCCTGATTTCAATTTAATTCATGCAATACCTTTGTTTCAGTCCTTGTTTGTCCAACACTTCATCACACATCAAAACGTGTTGTACAAAACTCAAAAAACTGAAAATACCCTCATCTTGGGTATTGAAATGACCACTGGGTATATACCCGGGTAAATACCCAATTTATATTTACCTTCCCACTGGGTATTTACCCGGCCCACATCACTAGGTATACCAGACAAGGTATCCTCAGTGTGCAATTCCTTGAGCTCAGGCATGGGGAAATATAGCTTATGCAATCGGCGCCGCTTCCTTGAAACTCGCTCCATCACAATTTCTGAGCCAAGCGGCACGAGTTTAAATGATTCAACCTTCCTTCAGAAAATTTTCTTTACCCGTTTGTAAAATTCGTTACTTTCGTTACCCGTTTGTAAAATTCGTTACTTTCGTTACCGGTAGACCTGTCTATGAGATGGCTGTTTACCCCAAGTTTTAGAACCTTTTTATTTTTAAGATCAATTTAATAATAATTAATAATGTAATTGGTTTTATGTCACTTTTAACTACTGCGGCTTTTAGAGAGGCGGGGCGCCGGAAATGTGCCCTGAAGGGGATCTTTAACGTGTCAGTAAATCTACTGACACTGTTCTCTCGCATTCGCACACCCTCAAATACCAGCTGACTGTGCCAGGATTCAATCTTGCAACCTTGGGCACAGCAAGTGAGAACATTATGGCTGAGCCACACAGCCAGTCTTAGGATCACAATTTAATTAAATTGACAAAAATGAACTTACCCCCATCCAAGCACAATGAAGATTGGCTGCAGCTTGAGAACAAAACACAGACTACGGCACTCCAGGAAAAGCAAACTGACTGCCAAGAAGGCTGTCCACAATCGAGAACTGTAAACACCTATTGTATAAACAGCAAACTGCAGATACAAGGACCATGCCCGAGTACGGTCCAGCCGTGACCACAGCACAACCCCAACGCAGCCTATCAGCTACAAGAAAAAGGACATTATTCTGTTAATGAAACAATATGAACTAGATTTTAAGCACCAAGCAAAATAAAACAAAACAAAATTTTATAATCCACTATTTGTAGGAGGAATAGGCTATCACAATTTCAAACAAATCTCTACTGAATTTTCAAAAAGTTCCTACCTGAGATACGATTAAACAAAATGTGGTCCTATGAGGAATTCTCTTGAAATTATTGTTGCAGACAAACATGCATAGGAGCCAAACCTGAAAATAACAAAGACAGCTGTGTACATATACTCCAGAAAAATATGTATTATGACAGCATTAAAATAAATGGTATCAGTGTTTTTTTCTAGGATGCATATTGGTATGCCATACAAGTACCCTTCTTTTCTTTAAGGCTAAAAATTCCTGGCTGTAAACAGTAATTTCGCCAACATGAATAATTAAACGTACGGTGAGTACCAAAACTCTTTTATGTGGAAGAAAAGCACTAAATGTCATAACATCCAAAAGCACAAGAAACTTATAAAATGAAGTTTAATTGAACTTTTATTGTCCTTATGGATTGTAAATAATTATTATAAAATTATACAAGAGCACAATAAATAAGTTTATCTCTACTTAGTATAAAACCAAGTCCCGATTCTTGGATGTCACCAGTAATCTCGAGAAAGACAGAATGGATTTTGATGCGGTTTTCACCATTCTGTAAAGGATATCTTGAGGAAGGTTTCTGTAGAAAATCGTTTATTTATGATCAAAGGAAGCCAAGCAGTAACAATTTTAGTCAAAAAGTAAAAAAAAAAAAAAAAAAAAAAAAAAAAAAAAAAAAAAAAAAAACAGGTATCCGTGCGCTCTTTAAGCTTACGCTGGGCAAACCATTAAAAATATCTATATACTATGAGTGTAAGAATTGTTCAGCATGAGAAGTTCTACAAAAAAAAGTCAGGGACAGCATCTTTAATACATCGCCCACTATAAGGGTTTTTACTTTTTCACTTCTTCCAACAATCTCCATTCAATTACTAGCTTCGAGACGACGAGCTAGCTGGCTGGCAAGCGAGTCTATCACCCCAGACACTATAGAGTCGTGTCGAGTTAAGACTTCAGAGAAGAGTGGATGTGTTTGGAGTTTCTCTGGAAGTGCAACTCAGCTTTTCTTTACTTCACCTGTGAACGTTTCGTTCCGCAGAATACACAGTCAAGTTCAGATTGGACAAAAGGGGGATTTGTGATTCATGCACCTTGCCATTCTTAAATTAAGTCTGACAAGAATTCGTTGCACATGCTATCTCCGTGATAATATAATTAATAGTCCAGTCAGTGATTTTAACCCATCATGCTGAGACGAAAAAATGATATAGGGTGTTGTTCATTGAAATTGAAAAAACTACGCTTAACACGTAACAATGAAACTGAGCAACAAATCATTTCTTGATTGTCACAAGAGAGAGAAAGAAAGAATTCACAAAGACAAAGGGAGTCATCCCCAAAGTTCCTATGACACAGGGAAGAAATGTTCATGGTTTGTGGTCCGATAAAGATAATTCTGCTATGAATTATGATTAGAGTCGCCTGTTTTCAGTGAAAATTTTTGCCCGATTTCGTCAATTATTTTTGTATGATTTCGGCATATTTTTCGCTACTTTTGTTTCATTTTGTCAAAAATTTTTCTATTTTTCTTAAGCCTATTTTAGTAATAATTTGCACCCGAAATAAGTTTCAGCACATTTGGATGCTAAATTTTCAAATTTATTGTTTACATATTTACATACTACTATCGAAAAATAAAATTTCTATAAATATTTGACTGCAATTCAACAAGTTCGCAAGAAATTTGTGAAAATGACAATTGCATCATCAGTTCCATGTTACTAGGAGTCAGTCCCGTTCTGCGGTCTGACATAATGTTGGAATAGGTTGAGAATGACCGCTCGCAGTCAACACTGCTGACTGGGATCCACAACGCCTTGACAGCAGCATCCACAAAATGTTCATGTTCAGATTTCAAGGACAATAGAATAGATATATTATACACTGAAGAAAATGGAAATTGCAACACCCAGAAGGAGTGGTGCTGCATTGCTGCAATTGAACATGCAGGACGAGTGTTCGGTTGTGATTCGATGATTATACTTTCAGGTCCCTCTGACCGCAAGTTTGGACAACAATCAATACAGGATGTGCCAACCATGAGCTGCAATACATTGACGAATTTGGCAAGGCATGGAGTCAATAAGGCCCTGGATCACTTCCTGAGGAATTGTGGCCCATGCTTGCTGCACTGCACGGGTCAGTTGTTCCAGAGTTGTGGGTGACTGAGGACGGTTGGCTAGTTGTCGACCCATCATGTCCCACACATGCTCAATAGGACTGAGGTCCGGGGATCTGGCGGGCCATTCTAAGGTTGAGATGTCGTGGAGAGCTTCTCTGGAGATGCGTGCAGTGTGAACCCGGGCATTGTCCTGCTGAAACATCCCATTAGCAATGTTCGCCATCATAGGGGCAACCACTGGATTGAGTACCCTATCAACGTACTGTCGAGCAGTCATAGTGCCCTCAACAAGCACTAATTGTGATTTCACATTAAAGCCAATAGCTCCCCAGACCACAATGCTTGGTGTTGACCCTGTGTGCCTCTCGTCAATAAGGTCTGGGCGGCCCCTCTCCCCGGTACGTCGGCGCACACGATTCCGGCGATCACTGCGGGCAAGACAGAAGCGCGATTCATCACTAAAGACGACCCTATGCCATTCGTCGACCCACGTCAAACGTTCTTGACACCAGGCCAGCCTTACACGTCGCTGTTGTGGGGTCAATGGAACACATTCTGCAGGGACACGGGATCGTAAGCCAGCTGCACGCAGGCGATTACCAACTGTTTGTTGTGTAACGTGGGGTGCCACAGCTGCTCGAATTTGCGCTGCTGTTGCATGGGGTTCCATCCGGGCCATCCGAATGATGCGGCGATCCTCTCTCACAGTTGTCTGTCGCGCTGGGCCTGTGCCAGGTCTATGAGTGTGGGTACCTTCATTTGACCACTGCTGCCATACACGTTGTACCGTAGATGCCTGTCGGCCAACACGTGCAGCGACAGTCCTTAGCGATAATCCAGCCTTACACAGCCCAATTATCCGAGCTCTCGCAAACGGCGACAATTGTTGATAGCGTACTCTTCTCTGTCGTCGAGGCATGTTTGATGGGGAACACTTCACTGCAGAGACTGCAAGTCAACTACGCTACACCAGAGTCCGTATACTGGAGTTGATTCCTCCGCGACCAATCACGTGGGGAGAACTGTAGCAACAATCCAATGGGTCTGAAACTTTGATCGTTTACATACCTACATGGCATCGTTCCATATCTTGAAAATCAACACAAACGACCAATGCCTTCATGGTGTTGCAATTTCCATTTTCTTCAGTGTATCAATGTTTTCACCTGTGTTACAAACACTTCTTACTTGATCCCTAAACACACAATATGGCTGAAGAGATTGGGAATTTTTCAGACTTTTAACAATGGGAATATCTTTCATTAAGTGACAGATCACCTCATTTCCCAAATTAGTTTTCACAATGTTTCTTGGATCAAAAAGCCTCCTCATAGCATAACAAACAACTTTTCCAGTGTCTGATTGCATTAAATGTTTCAACTTGTCGAAACTAGCTGTAACTTACCTACAGATTTGAAGAGAGATGTTAAATGTGCCCGACTTTGTTTTGATGATGATGATAATTGTTGTTTTAAGGGGCCTAACATCTAGGTTATCGGCCCCTAATGATCTGGGTGATAGCGAAAATGTTAATGAAATGGAAACGAGAACGAAAATTAAGCGAAACGGAAAATACTTACAAAAAGGAACTCAGATTGAAACAACTCACAAAAAGTTCTTACAAAAGGGAATTTCGAACAAAAAGATTCACTAAAAGAATAGATTGAAAAATACCCACAAAATGTAGGCTAGGTTCAAAATACGTACAAAATGCAATGTAGAGTCGAAATACTTACAAAATGCAATTGAAATTCAAAATACTTACAAAATGCAAATGAGATCGAAAATACGTACAAAATGCAATTGAGGTTCAAAATACTTACAAAATGCAATTGAAATTGAAAATACACAATGCAAATCCGATTGAAATATCCCAGTTCCAATCCAAATTATTCAAAAAGTGCAATTGAAATTCAAAATACTTTCAAAATGCAATTGAAATTGAAAATGGTTACAAAATGTACGGTAGATTCAAACGACTCATGTGGATTGACAATACTTACAAAATGCAATTTAGATTGAAAATACTTGACAAAATGTAATTTAGATTCAAAATACCCACAAAATGCAATTGAGAATCAAAATATTTGCACAATGTCCACCTAACAAAATGCAATTTAGATTTAAAATTCTTGCGAAATGCGGTTTGGGTTGAAAATACTTACAAAATGCAATTGAAATTCAAAATACTCACTAAAATGCCCTGAAACTACATTGAAAGACTTACTAAAAAACAATTTAGATTGTCAATCTTTACAAAATGCAATTGAGGTTGAAAACAATCGCGAGAGGTAATTTAGATCGAAAAAACTTATAAAATGCAACGTAGATTAAAAATACCTACAAAAAAAAAAACGCTTAAGGAAATTTAGATACACGGGAAACCAAGTAACAAAAACAGTGCGGGAATCTTGAAGAGAAAAGGAAATATAATGAAAAGAAAACAAGAAGTCTGACCCCTCGAAGAAGGAGGGATCAGAAAAGATGAGACAAGGGCCAATTAAGGCGGGAAAGGGAAAGACTCCCTAGGCTTCGGATACCCTAACACCGTCGGGGTCGGAAAAGAACAAGAGTTGACCAAGGGAGGTCGACAGGAAAGAAGACAGAGAGGAGACCAGCACAAGTAAGTGGAAGCAATGCCGGACTCAGCTGGGGTCCCGTGGTCGCCAACCCACGTCCCACAAGATGTGAGCCCCTGGGGGATGACTTTGTTTTGGTAGATGAGAAAGAAGACCTGAGGTTTTTTGAAAAAAGAATTCATCCTCCAGCAACTGAAAACTTTTACAAAGGTCATCAAGTTTGGAATAAATGGTATGAATTAATGCCATTTTAGAGCTCTCTAACATGACTAACAAATGACAACATTTAGAACAGTGCTCAACCAGAACAACTGCTTGGCAATGAAGTAATTGAACTTCCCTGGCACTCAAGGCTTTAAAATAGTTCACCGCAACAGTTTCATCTTCAAGGTTTTGGACAAATTCTACTATTTGATACAGGTATTCCGAAATGTACGGCACACTTTTAAACCACGAGTTCCGAGTGATAACAGGAATAGGGAAATGCTTAATCTTGGTGGGTTCCTTTTCAAATTTCTGAGACAAGAACTGAATGTACGCATGTTTTCTCCTTCGTGTATTCAGAAAGATGTGTTTCATTTGCACAACACAGTGATTCAAATCTTTCAGCTCCACTGCCCATACGTTGCCTACCAGATTCAATTTGTGAGCCCAACATTGCGTATGCACTACTTGTTCAGAAACTAGAACTCTAACTGCATTGACACATTTTCCCATATAACGCGCTGAATCTGAAGTTATTGACATAACATTATGATAATGGATTTCGAGTTTATGAAGTACACACATGATTTCTTGCGCACATTCCGTAGCATTTTACACCACCCACAAATAATTTCTAGACTGTATCATCACCACATCTTAGTATTCTGACCAAAACTAAAAAAACACACTGTCCTATTTTATTCGTTGTTTCATCACAAAGAATTGCAACAAGCTCATCTTTCACAATTTCTTTCAGCTTTCCCTCCTCTTCTTGCTTGATTTGAGGCACATAACCTGCCAGCCGAGGGTAGATTTCCAGCGCCTAAAAATAATTACGAAACATTAAAATATATAGTATTAAAAAAGAATGAGCACCGCAACATAACCTCAAAACTGTCCTAAAATAATAAATTATTTTAATTTGTACAAACCTGGAACATATCGATCCATCAATTTCCTCATTTTGGGATGACCCAATTTTTGTAGGGGAATATTGGCCTCCATAAAAGTACGGCTAGTCGACAATATAAATTCGCCTTTGTCTTGTTTTGCTGCTTTTGCCGCGGAACTGACGCTCGTTATAGAAAGTTGTATTTTGACACCAGTTGTCAATTGAGCTTTCTCTTTGTTCTTTTTGTGGGAAGTGCTACCATTAATATGTTTCAAGCGCGTGTCTTCAAGTTTCCATTCTATACGTACATTGCAATATTTGCACATAAGAATACTTTTGTTTCTGTCGAAAACGTAAAATCCATCCGATGAAAATTCTCTTTCACGGTCAAAAACTGAAGTCACCATTTTCATAAAATGTTTAAAAGAACATCGAAAAAGTATACGGGTACACAAGGGCTGATTTTCAGGCTACAACTCGCGATAGCGGCTCTGCACCACGAGACAAATGACGTCTGATTACTAATAAATCGATATGAATATTCGACACGAAAAATAGGTAAGAATCGATAGTTGCATTTAACGGAACTATCGACTTATCGAAAGAAACAGTTGACAATCTCGGCTATCTTCCACTGGCGCAAAAAGATCGCAATATCGACAATTATTTAGCGACCTTCTTTGAAAAGAAGTAATTTCGCATTTCCCGCTAAATTTTGGATAATTTCGCAAACATTTCGCGATTTCGCGCATCGCGAAAAACAGGTGCCTCTAATTATGATTCCTCCATAAATTATATAAACCATGCTTAGTTTCCGGACGAAGCCCGGGTGGGTTGCTAGTTCTAATATAAAGTGAATTAATTCATTCCTATATTATGTTTTATGTACAGTGACTCAGAGAATGAACTCACTCATTTAACTGTATACTACTTAACTTGTAGACACGTAGCGAGATATCTGAACAATTCCAGTTTCTTTCAAATATGAATGGATACTAATCAGATCATTTGGTGTATAAAATCTCTGTTTCTAAGAAAACATAGAACAATTTTCTGATCAAAGAGAGTCAAGTCCTTCATAGTACATTTGCACTGCTCGTAGTTCGTAAGTGCCTTGCAGTGGCCATGTACTACCCTACTGCACGAGCGAGAACTTGAGCTGCTGAGGGGAGTGCTTAGGCGCTACCCCGCCAGCCAGTACAAGAGACCCAGCACACCAGAGCCCCAGCGAGAGTTCCGGTGACTGCAGCTAAGCAAGCCTCAGGCCAATCTACTACTTCATTAACTAACTACTTCATTACTCCATCAATTTCACTGTCCCATCTAGCTCAGGACTAACCTGGCTTAGGGTTAGGTTAGGGCACACCTTGAGTCAGGGTCAAGTTAATACGGACAAGCGTGCACTCACTAGCTCATTATTAGCTATTCTCCTCACCTCACACATAGGCTAGCACCGGACCATTTATTAAAGAGCATTTGTCCACTTCAAAAAGAGCAATTTTACTGTGGTCCTTGTTCGACCCCCTTAGTTTTTTAAGCTTTCACTCCCTCTGTCACCCTACACCATGGCATATGCTGTCATCACCTTCACCACCATCACTTGCATCTCCTCACCCATCCTACATGCCCATCCACCCCTGCAACCCCACCCCTATCATGGTGAACGGTTCGATGAAACTCCCTGGTTTAGGGGCAGATGACCTCGTAGTTCCGCCCAGTGAAGGAAGTGGGAAAAAACCAGAGGCGGTATGCTATCCGAATATATTTCCCTGTCAAACCTCAACTTCGAAAAAGCATACCCCTCCCTTACAACGTACCGTGATATGCAGGAAATTGTTCTATTCACTCAGAATTGCATCATGCTCAAGTAATAAATTTTATTTTTCACTTAAAAAAATACATGTGTGAATTATTATTTAGGCTATATAGATAAATACAATTAAATGAGTGAAGTGGGGATCTAGATTAATTTTTGTTTGTTTGTTACTGACATATAATTAGCATCCGTATAAGAGGAAACATTAACAGTAAATGTGTCATAAGACACAATAGATTGGTCTGAAAATCACACAAAGATAGCTTCTGAAAATACAGTACAGCAATATAAACAGTAAAGTCTATATTGTAAAAAATACATAAAATTAAGACTGATAGGCCTAACTTAAATAGGAAAAAATTATTAAATGCACATATCATTAACTTAACGAAAAATAGTGTTTCGAAATTTGTGCTTTTGCAGAAAGGTTCAGTTTACTTGTAGCCAGCCATTTTATTCCTGTAGAAACTCCCAGACTACTTTTAACCCTGGAGGAGAGACATCTGAAATGTTTCGCTTCATGGAGTTGTTGTCATCAGCACTGCGACGTCCCTTACCTAGCCATGCCTTAACATATTTCTCAGGCTTGAACTTGTGAATTGGGGTCCCAACCAAATTCAAAAAGACTAAGTTTCCAGCAGTTTTCACCTGAAGCTGATTTCTTTCAGGTGAATATATTACGTTCATGGCACTAAAAGATCGTTCACATTCTGCTGTAGATATGATTATGGTTTTCACAGCCCTAAGAAGTGGTTTCAGATCATCAGATACTGTTTTGTCTGATGCATACAGCCTGAAACCAGTTACACTTTTCCTGATGGAACCTATACAAAATTTCTCACACAGATATTTTATTTTACTGTCTCCAAAACAAATATCACTGGCCACATCTGGCCACTTTGTCTCATCAAATACTTCTGAATTACTTAGACGTTCTTGATACTTTGCTGCAAGAGATTGTGCAGTAGAAGCAGAAGATCTCGAAGACTGGCTGTTTAGCATTCGTTTTTCCATTTCTTCCACAAGTAGACTGTAGAAGGCTTGTTCATCAATTCTGTGCACTCTTCCAGGTCCATGCAAGTTCACGCCATTTAGTTCCTTACACTCGGCTGCACTTCTTGCTAATTCTGTATACTCCCCAGGTCGGGCTTTTAAAGAGTGGAAAACATGAAGTTTTTGGAGTACTAGCTCATGAGCCTGAATAACAGACATCTCCCTCTTCTGCAATTGAAGCGACAGATCCTCTAATTCATTCAGAGCATCTATCATCAAACCCATATTCAGGATAAAGTTTATATCAGACGATCCAGCAGTCCTTTGTACTGGGCCCTTTCTTTAGAGTCTCTTGTTTGATCCTCCATGGCGCTTTTAAAATGGAGGGAGAGTGCTGCAAAATCTTTTCAAATGGCCCTAACTGATCTAGCACTTGACGAAACCCATCAAACTCCTAAAATTCTTCCCTTAACCTTAATTTTAGTACTCAGATTTGATGCACAATGCTGCAATTGGTTTTTGTTCTTTGGTGATGCATGGTGTAGGGAATACAATTAATCAAAAATGTTGGTCATGTGGTTGATAGCTGTCAGCTTGGAAACAACATCACCAACTGTTAACTCGAGACGGTGGTTAGCACAGTGCCATATGAAATGCTGAGGGAATTCTTGCTGGAGTCTTACTGCCAATCCTGATACACTCCTTAGCATATTAGATGCACCATCACAAGCAAATGATATAAAATTACTGGCTAGAAAATCTTGTGAAAAATGCTGTAGAAGATTAGACTTGAAGGAATCATACAATGAGCTGAGGTGTTTGGAAGTTCAACTAGATCGAAAAATATGCTGCTGTTTTCTTCAGAATTATTAAAATTCACCCGAAGACAAATACAAAGAACAGATTCTTGACCCACTGAAGTTGACTCGTCCACCATCACACCAATCTTGAGGTCGTTTTCAACAATTTGTTTAACAACATTTTTCCTCATATCTTCACCAATCAGATTGGTAATGTCAGCACAGGAATGTTTGGAATGCAAAATCTGTCCTGTATCTAAACCATTTGCTCTTTGTGCATCAATCAAGGATGGTAGATCAGAAAATGGCCTTCCTAGCTTTGCAAGATTGTACACTGTGCGAAAAACTCTGCATGTATTCTCATGGTAAACCCCTTCTTGTTTTGCAGTTGTGTGTTTGAAGAACTTGTTTTTTGGCCTCATCAAGAATTTTAACACACTGACCATGGGCATGGAAATTCTTGTGATCAAAGATTTATTTTCTTATTGCCTGACGCATTTTCACATCACTATCACCAAAAGCCTTTACAGAATAAGAACACTACTCATTTGATAAGCGAGTTCGTTCTGATTTAAAAGCACCCAAAGTTCCACGTGCTCTGACACATACTTTGCAACCGAATCCTTTTGTTTCGGTTTTAAGGAAGCTTGTATTTTAACGTGACCGTTAATCTCGCGATCATTGTTTCGGTTTTGTAGGATAACCATTCGTGTTCTTTAAATTTAGTTTTCCACTGAGCAGGACTCAGAAATGTTGGGAAACATTCAAAATCTGCATTATCTAGGCCTACATTGTTGGTTTCTATTTCACTTGTGCTTTGTTGTCTGTGAGAGGTGAGAGACAAAGCCGATTTCGTCAATTTTTTCCCAGACCGATTATCTTCAACACAATCACCAGTTTTGCTGAAATTTCTCTTTTGTCCTCTTACGGCAAATTTATCCATGATATCAGCTCTGCAGCAGATGCTGATAAGAATGCTTTAGTTGCAATAATGCTACTTGATACACAATCGTACTGACCATACACCACAACACTAGTTTTTAACCCGACAAAGAGGCGGGAGACTATCGTTTTTTTAATTAAGTTCCTCCACGAGTAGCCAACCTTGCTTTATAGATTTTCGCCAAGCAGGAGCCCAAAAGTCAAGAATATTATGTCTTGTCGATTGCCAGTAGATATTTTAAAGATATTTTAAAAGTAAAGATCTATTTAAACAATGTAAAAGTTATGATATTATCTTACTGAGAAATATGTTTAAAAACATCAGATGTAGCGGTATATTCTTAAGGTGGCGACTATGGTCATCACAAGTTACCGGTCAAAGCCATGTTTTTTTAAGCGCTCTGCTGCAGCGGTGGTGAAGAGATCTCACTTTATGAGTTTTGCTGCATAGACGGCCATGGCCGTTCTTTTATTCCACTCTAGTTTGCTGCAGCGACGCTAAAGCGTTTTACGGGTTGGCTTTTAAAAAGGAACGCACGGTTCTATATTGGCGATGTCTGCAGGGGAATGTTTATCGGTGAAGGTAGCTTCAGGGCTCCCATCCACTCACTCGTCCAAAAATAGTGAAATAGTGAGTGTTTTTTTTCTTCAAAAAAGTGAAAAAAAAGGTGAGTTTTTGTATGAAAAAGTGAGTAAATAGTGAGTAAATTCATAGCATTATTCACATTTATGGCCGTATATCTGGTTTGTTGATATCTGTAGGCGCAATTGGGGGGGGGGGCTCAACTCCCCAAAAACCAACCATAGCCCCCCAAAAATGTGACAAAACTGTATTGAAATAGACAAAATTTTTAAGAATGTGTATCTAAAAAATAAATTAGCCCCCCCCAAAAATGTCGACCAAAGTGTGCCTATGTTAATATCTCTGAGTACTGTTTTGTCATTTTTCATGTAGTTAGAGAGGACACTTGGAAATAATGGATTGGAAAATCAATGCAACACTCAAGAAATTTAAATCGTAAAACAAAAATATAAATGAGGAAAACAAAACAATGTTTATGTTATAATAGACTCTTTACTAGAAAAAAAACTAAAACAAATAATACTGTCGTACTGCCACATAAAAAGAAAAGTAGATATCATCAGTCTTAAGATAATATTCAAAAGTTGTCATCAGTCTTAAAAATAAATTCAAACGTCAGGGTCATCTGGATAGTCGCTGGTTTCTTCGCGCCGTCGTTTCCCATGATTCTTGAAGAGCTTTTCAAGTAGGGTGGAGGTGCGTTTCTCGACTTTCTTCCTTAGTGGCTCTGCCTGCCTTTTGCGGAGATCTTCGGCCAGGGATCGCATGCTGCGGGCACCTTCTAGCATACCTTGGGCAATTTTTGCACTTTTCAGATCACCCTTTACCAAAGCAGCTTTTAGCTTTTGGTTGTCCTTATCAATTAGGTAATCAGAAGCTTGTCTCTCCTCTTCTTCCGCTTCTTTTGCCTTCCTGAACTCTTCCTGTAAGTTTCCTATCTCCTTTCTTTCTTTAACTTGAGTTTTTTCCTGCTCTTCTTGCTTGCGCCGAATGTCCTCCGCCTCTTCCTTTTTCCTTTTCTCTTCCTCTGCCTCCTTGCGCTTAGCCTCGAAATAGTTTTCATATTTGCTGTGAGCGCCAGCTGCCGCTTTCAGAAGCGCCTTTGTGATGGGAACCGCTTCAGCCCACCCACCGAACTCCCTCATACCGTCACGAATGTTCAGTCGAGCATTCAGGGTACGCTCTTCCATTGCGGCTCTATCTGCCGGAAGTTGATTTCTTGATTCCGAAAATCCACGTTCCACATCTGAGCTTCCATGAGCTGCTGGTAGGATGGCTTTCACGACTTTGCTCACAAGCGGATATTTTGCCTGCCCACTAAAGTCTAAAATTTCAAAAATTTGACGCCAAAAATGGTCAATCCTTGGACTTTCCTCAAAATGTGAGAGATTTTCTAGCTGCAACAGCTTCCATTCATCGCAAAGCTTCTCTTCGTACACATCTTTCAAAGGCAGCTGCAACATTTTGTAAACAAAGACAATGCTCATCAGAGACTTACTTTCTTTGATGGACTGAGGCTGCAAGCATTTCAAGTGCTTGGCATACTTTCCAGTACTAAGGATGGACTTGTTAAGTACGTACTTCGCCACCTCTTGATAATGCTTTCCGCGCCTCTTGATGAAACTTCAATACTTGCAGTTCACTACAGCTCTTATCGATCAGGAGATGTTCAGCACTCTTCCCTATGTCAACATTTTTCAATTCCATAAAATTTTTGCCATCCATGATGAAAGATTCTTTCAAACATTCACTGGTACTCTTCAATGCTTCTGCCTGGCAGAACCTACTCAAGAGCAATATGAACAAATTTGACACTTCTTCATACAGAACATGTATCATAGGTTGCTGTAATTGAAATACTTTTGAAAATCTTTCAAAAAGACTTGCACTATATACAACAAACGCAATCTGAGCGGGGAAAGTATCATCTTTTAGAGCACTAGCAATAGCCTGATAACATTTTGATTGCAGTAATTTTTCAGCATCCTTTCCCTTTTTAAGTGGCAGAACTTTCAGAAAGTAAGTAGAGAGTGCTGGCCACTGCTCTTGTAATCTTTCAGCTGCAGGACCTAGTGTAAGCCATCTAGAACACACATGTTTTAAAAAGGCATGACATGGCACCTTATTGTCTTCTTGAGATTTCTCATCAACTTCAAATCTACTCGGATAGTCCAAAAAATTGTACACCAAAATTGCAAGTTCAGATACATCAGATCCCATAACACTTAAGCCACATTCAAACGCACTGTGCAAAATGTGCAAGTTACAAAAACCTATGTTTAATAGACCCCTGTCACACTCAGTTTTCATTTTGTCACGGAACCTGTTATAAATGGCTTTATTTACATTTGGGCCATCAGCTGACAACATCAACATTTTTTCTGGGTCCAAAGCAGCACGTTCTATTGATTTGACCAACAGATTAAACAGAATGTCAGCTGTAGCTTTTCCAATAAAAAATGTCTCTAGGTGATGAAACACCACTTCTTTTCTTTTCTCGGAATAGAACCTTATCCCTACTTGCAGTTCCTTTACGCGCTTCTCATTGGTAGTTTCATCAAAGCATATCGTATAGCTAACTGCTGAAATAGCATCTTCCAGCATCAACTTATGAAAATAAGGGCCCAGGGCCTCAGTCCACAAGTACGTCGTCTTGGTCCTGCCTAAAGTCATATTCCTAGGGACACGCTCCTTCCCAAACATTTCTCTAAAAACCTCTACAATTCCAACATTCGAAGCGGCGGAAAAACTAGATTGAACGCCTTTCATGGCCCAGATGAGCTCAGCGCGCAGGGCACCGGGCTGCCGTAACATCAGGTGAAGGGGAACAGGTTGGTCCAGCACTGCGGGAGGGGTTTGCCCAGCGGCGCAGGCTGTAGACTGGCCGGCGGGCTGAGCCTCTGCCGCTTGTCGTGCAGCTAGCACTAGTTGCCGCGGGTTTAGTTGGACCTCCACGGCAGTCTTGTGCTTCTTCGTCTTGACATGCTGTTGGAGGGCCTGGAAGCCTTTCTGCTCAATGCTGAACATGCAGTAACAAAGCCTGCACGAGATGGTAGTACGGCTGGCTCGTGCGGACCACACAGCGTACTTGTGTCCCAGTTCGTCTTCTTTGTTGAACCACTTGTCTCGCACCGAGCATTTAGCCGCCATCTAAGAATGAACAAGAATAAAAAGAAATCCCTATCCGCAATGCCATGAACAAAAGGTGGAAAATAAAAAATAAAATAAATACACAGACGGATTTTCCGACAGTTTTGGTCCGTCACGGACTAAAAGTGGTTTCACACGACGCGATTGTTCAACAGGCGGGCGTGATTTTCAATTGCCGCAGTTTAAAATGGCTCATTTTATTTCGGTTTCATACGCGATTAACCGTTCGATGCAAATGATTTTCATTTTCATTTCCCATAAATTTTCAAATCAAACAATCTATCTAGAATTTTACATTTCAGTTGTGCAGACATCGTGGTTGTTTGCAGTTTAAAATAATATTTTAATAATATTATTATATTATTTTAATATTTTCTGACCGGCCGACATACGCACGATACGAGAGATGCCGACCGGTCGTCAAACGCACGCTGCAGCATTCGCGTAAGGACGAGACGCTAGTGGTCGGCCGGCATACGCACGCCAATCTGTGGTGTATTTCGAAAAAAAAAAAAAAAAAAAAAAAAAAAAGAATGTGATATAGGTAGCGATTTTGTATTCAGCCTGCATGTTCTACTGGTGCGAGAGAGACATGTCGGCTATCTTCTGTGTTGCGTCATAGCTCTCAAGCCACTTCTACACCGTCAGCTATCTTCTGTATTGCGTCATACCTCAAGCCACTTCCACACCGTCAAAGCACACTATAATCGTCTACACTGTCAATAACTATCAGAGAATAGGAAGCAATATCGCATCATGTTATCAAGATGCCGAATTTTATATGAAATAAGAATAAAATCCGGTTGCCTAAGGAATAGTACAACGAAAAATTGATCGTCGTAAGTGGGAATAGAAGACGTATTAAGGGGATATATCAACATGTATTTGGTAGGAATGGGACTGGGACTTGAGAAAATCATCGAGTTAAACGGAAAAACGTGGTACCAGTAACCGAGAACGTGCTAACGAGATTCCACTGTATTGAACACAGTTGGAAGTGTGTGTTATTTATGCATTACACAAATATGTATAATAAATGATTTTGAAAATATGAACTTGATTTGACAAACGTATTGTTTACTACGATATATATCAACAATATCGATCAAAACTATGAACATTCGCGCGGTGTGTATAAACCCATTCAAAACAAAGCAATTGTTGATTGCCACTAAAAAGCACGTGGGAAACCAGCTTAAATCTGTGGTGTAGGAATTTTTGTGTATGTGTATATTACGGACCGGGAATGAAACTTTCTTTACGATTTGAAGATTTTTGCGCAACGATAGCCATAGGCACCTATAATGGCAATTTTATACATTTTAAAAGTGGTGAATACAAGGTAATACGTAAAATAATAATAAATAATAATTATAATACGCAATTATTTAATTTTTAATTAATAATTAAAGGTTAACTCACAAAAAGAATGGTTAAGATTTTCACAAATCGAAACAAGTCACGAGGTTTTTAATCGTTCAGAATTGCGAAAAATATTTCTTAAATGTCAAGAGACCAATGGACAAACCATAACCACGGAAAAGTAGCCAGATTTGACCATATACCTACATATCAAATGTTGGAACTATTCAGCAGATCTGGAATGGCAGTGTATGAGTTGAAAAAGTTTTGCACCGTGACAGTCCAGATCGGCGGGGTCGGTATGTCATTCTAAAACCGACGGAAAATTCGTCAGTGTAAGGCCAACTATTGACTTACCTTTAATAAATTGTGAAATACTAGAATATACGGCAACGCCACGCTCCTTTCCGTCACAACACTTTTGTTAAAAAACGCATTGTTAAAATTTTCGTCGATCGCTGCACGGCTCCGGCTGTGGTATTGCACCATAGAAGCTTTTTATGTTTCTGGCCGCCTGGCTCGCTGTCGGCAGCGCGCTCAGGCAGTGGTGGCAGAAAAACGAACTACCCATTCATGGGTATATTTTGGGTAATTTCTAGCAATCTGATTGTGCACGAGAACATTTTTAACGCAGAATGTGGCCAGTTTTGTAAAAATAAGTGAGAAAAGTGAGTAATTTTAGCAAATAGTGAGAAAAGTGAGGCTGCTTTGAAAATAGTGAATAATAGTGAGAAAAGTGAGTCGCTGGCAGCCCTGGGTAGCTTGGTACCAGTGGATGAATGATCATGAAAAGTAATTATATTAATTCCTACGGCGCAAACAAGTTTAAGAACCACTGGTTTTCAGTGGCGGTATGCTATTTGACATTGAAAGCAGTGACGGCATTGCATACCGGCGCATACCGCCTCACTTCCCTCCCTGGTTCCGCCCCTTAAAACAACAATAACTAACTAATAAACTCCCTGGCACGCAGCCAGTGGGTATGCCACCCCCTTCTTTTTTTTGTTATGTAGGGTGAGGTTGGATCGTTCACACTACTCGGCACCCTGCTCAAACTGGTGCCAATAGATGCTTTAGGGAACCGGTCACTGAACTGGTCACCCAGCGGACTGCTAACCAGTAGTGGCCCGGGCAGAAGTGAACCACTCCCAAATGCCGACAGGTTGAGCCTAGCTAATGACCCACCGTAAATAGTGGCTCGGGAGGCAGCGCTCTTGCCCTACCTCATGAAAACAAAGTGCCATAGGAGGAGGACTAAAGCCAAGAGTCTCAGCATGGAGGCCACGGCAGTCCCGACTCCGAGAAGCGAGGCAGCTCCCATGCCGGCCCCTCGCTAGGCGGGAGCAGAGCCCACAACCTCGTTGAGAGGAGAGGCAGGCAAGTGCGCCCGCACTCAGGACTGGAAGCCAGCACCCGAGCGGGCCTCCCGGCCTGGGCTGAGCACACCCAGCACAGGGGCACACGCACCAACCATAGGCCCCAAGCCCTGGCAAACAGCACCAAAGCAATGGGACGTGCAGGAGGGCATGTCAAAGAGAGCCCGTGCCAATGCCAGGAGGCGAGCCCACAAGGCTGAAGCCAAAGAGCGGCAGCGGCAGAATGAGTCTATGGAGTTCCACTCATTCATCAGAGCCTAAACTACATGTCAGGATCGAAAAGAAGAGGCTGCCACAGCTCACTTTGTACACAACCAATATACATGCTATTGACACAGGAGTTATCAGGCATCTCCCCCAAATGAGATCTTGGCACGTCAGTGCAATTTCTATGCGCCAATTGGAAGGTGTACACCATGGCCATAATTACCTGCACACCAACCAGGTGCCGTATTTGCAGAGAGTATCCACAAATCCTGTAAAGCGTTAGGTACGTGAAGCGGACTTCATGTAATTATATATCTATGATCTTGTTGTGTCATTCATTATTTTCTTAGGTTCAAGTTTTTGTTTTTCATTTTGGTCATGTATTGAATTTTAATAAGTTTTTCTTTATGAATTGATTCATAGATTTCCTTTTGTCCTGTTTTTGAAATATTTATTGTTTGCACATGCAGAATTGGTAATGTATACCTTGTCTAATGGCACCCACAAGGTTAAGGGATATCAATGAAGAAAGTGCAAATTAATATATGTACATGGTATAAAACAGGCTAAATCATTTTATAACTTTAATCGTTCACTGAATACTCTCCCCTTCCTACAACCATCTGTTCTATGTGAATCAAGATGCTAGGGATAATATTCTTTAGCATTCTGCAGTATTTGAAGACCAGCCAAACCAGTCACTCTGTAGAAGTATGATCATTATAGGTATGCTATTATGCCTCCTGAATGTTAAAGGAAGGAAGGAAGGAAGGAAGGAAGGAAGGAAGCTAGTAGTTTAACGTGACCGTTAATCTCGCGATCATGAGCCACGGGTCCTGAATGTTAATTGAGGTCCCAAAAATGTCAGTTATAATAAATCTTCAATCAAAAGGAAACCATAATTTTGATGGTTTTGGAATTTCTTTGTCTATCTTGATTTATTATATTTCATCATGGCAAATTTCAAGTTTCTAGAGGTAGTAGAAGTACCATTAACTAAATGATTACACAATCTACAAAAGATCTGGAAAAGATCTTTTGTTGATTAAAATCAATACGGACAAAGAGTAACCATGACTAGGTTCATGGACATACATGATTACACAGTGGCATGACTTTCTTAGAATGTGTCTCTAACATGGAAATATTCACTTCAATAATTTAATTTAATTAATAATAATAACAACAACTTGCCCAAAACTCAGCAATTCATCTAGGTTAGTGCCGTGTCTTGTGTGGGGTTTCGCCTAGGACACCAAGCTGGCTCTTCGTGACCCCGCCCGGACCCCCACAGGAGTAGCGAACTGCGTGCTACCTCCCTTTATATAGAGTGCAACTGCAACTCTTTACTGCGAGAACTAAAAGCTCAAGCAGCCTTAACCTCCCTATGAAGGCTTCCAAAAAGATGGTATATTGGCTTTCACGGCCGGTGAATTAAAACTCAGCAATTCCTCTAGGTTTGTGCCGTGTCTTCTGTGGGGTTTCGCCTAGGACACCAAGCTGGCTCATCAGCGGGATCTTGGTGTCCCCACCCAGACACCTACACAAGACACGGCACAAACCTAGAAGAATTGTTGAGTTTTAATTCACTGGCCATGAAAGCCAATATACCAACTTGCCCAAAGCTTGTTCAATCAGACGAATGAAAGAAAGCCCACTCTGAAAGGATGAAAGCATGGTGGGCCCACAAGGAGGAAAACAATTCGAGATTTCACAATCCTTAGCGGTCCTAATGATAATGTATGTAATGATAAAGCTAATTAAAATAATAATTTTAACACATTAAATGTTGGCATTCCAACACAACTACCTTGCATGTGTGTCATTATTTTAATTCAAAACAGATCATTGTCTGATATAGACACATTCCAAGTAACTCATTGACTCGGCAACGGTGCCTTTTTTCTTTCATGCACTCTTGTACAGTCTTCCAAGTGCACTCCCTTGCATGCACCAAGCTATACCTTATCCCATATAAGTTGAGAGTCGAGGTAAACAACTTCAACCACGTGCGTAAAGTCTGCTAGGATGTCATTTCAATTTCTAAACAGTTGAAATTTCATAGTTATTTAGGATGAAACATCTCTTACGATATATCAGTTTACTAAAGGTAGCATGTTCTGAAACATACAAAGTTTCGAGTAGGCTTTTAAGGTTATGAATGATAATAATTGGATAATCCCTTCAAAAAAGCATCCTTGCTGGATTCAATATTAATATCATCCCATACTTTCGCATAAACATGTCCCACATTTACCCACATCTCATCTGTACAATAAATAGGCCTTCCCTCCTCCCAAAATCGTACAATTTCACGCAAATAACGCTTCCGCCATGCAACAATTTCCTTTCGATAAGTAGTGGCTGGCAACAGCGCAATATAAACTTAAATTTGATCGCTTTTGAAAGTCTGCGAGGTGTCGTGCGAGAAAAATTTGGCAATGTATCGCCACTATTAATAGACGCTAGAATCTTATCGATTATAGGCATTTCTTTCTTGAGAAAGAACTCGTGAACTTCCCTGCGAATTGCGTCCTTTGTAAAGGCATCATACTTGTCCAGCAACTGCACTTTGTTACGGGTTTTACTGGGAAAAAAAAATCTTCCCACACTTTTCAGCTCTCTTCGTACACGATGAATACTCGTTACAGAAACGCCCGTAGCCTTGGCTACAAACTTTGTTACTTCTTAGAATGTCCCTCCGGGAACAAGATGAAATGCACATTACCTCACATTAAAACAAAAACTAAAACCAAAGGGCTTATCTACGTGATTAATTAAAGAGAATAAAACAAAACATTGTACATTTGCCGTATCGATGTGTAGCAGTTTTGCTTAGGCTGGGATGACAAGTGAAACGGTATTTACTTTGCTCCACATTGAGCGTACAAATGTAGCAGTTTTGCTGGCCCTAACTGTTGGGAGAAAAATGTAACTGTTTACCTTTGCCTAAGCTATGTTGTTTTAATGGGCGCCAAGACCTCAACGCAATGTTGAAATCTAAATTTGTATTTAACAACGTCTAGCTCTGGCAGAACACATTCAAGACTCTATTCACTCAGATCGTGGTATGATTTGATCATTAACCCAACAAACAATTGTATCAGGAGAAGGAATTGGTCTATATCTAATGCTACCTACTGAAAGCAAAGATTGCATTGTAAAAGAAATGAATTTATTATATAAAACAAGTATAGCAAAATTAATAATAATAATAAGTATAAAATTTAAATTGGAGCGTTGTGATTTGAATATTACCGATAGAAAATTACGTGAAAACGGAGTCTGATAAATTATTGATTTTACTCTTATTCCCAAGCTATGAAGTTACTGAAATATGAAATATAAAACCAAGAGAAATGAGAGATTGCGTATTTCTGCGTCATTCGCGCTTACCACTGGAAATTGCCGAAACATTTCCCTCGTACTGGATGATGCTGTGAGCTTCCCACAGTCTCCTGGACGTCGACATCTTCGTCGATATTTGATGAGATTCTGGTAGATTAGATAATTCTATGGTCCGTACCTCGGACCCAAACACTCGTACAACCGCACTGGTTAAGTTTTACAAAAGTTAGTCCTCCAATCCACGGAACATCGGAGCGATTCCCGCGTACAACCGTACTCGTTAAATTCTATACAGATAGTCGCTAACTCCACCGAACATCGGAGCCACTCGCACGCGCACCCATACTCGTCAAGTATTTCACAGATTGTCCTCGTTCCACGGCGCGTCGAACGATATATGCACCCGCCGTTTCCCCACTCTTCATCCGACTTGTAGCTTGCGTGGTCCTCACTGATTGGCTGACCCACCACGCGATCTTCCAATCCTCCGGGTCATTACACACGGCGCGGCGATGATGAAGTCGATTTCCGTTCCAACTATTCGCCTTTCCTGGACGCTGCGACCCAGGATTGCGTCATGCTTTCCGACAAGATTAAGCGTGTACTTGAATTCCCAGTGAGTCACGTCTCTCGATATACCCTAACTGACGAAAACTCCGTAAAATTCCGCAATCACATAATTTTCTATGATATTGTCGTTCGTAATAATTTGCTTGATAGCGTTTTCTAAGACATAGAAAACCTATCTGAATGCTAATAATTTTTATAAAATGCTCCGAAAATACCTTAATAATAATTATAATAAATTAATAATAATAATAAATTAACATGAAAAATTCTCTTGGCTGAACAATTTGCCGCGTAAATAAATATAGAATGGCTTCCTACTGACTTATGCCAGTTGCATAAAAACCCTCGAAAAACACGTTACAGATGTACTGACGTGAAGTTAAAGCCAGTTTGCAATTGATACGGTGTCTGTAATATTTCAATCGAATGTAGTGTGCTCGTATAGGTAAGAGCTCATCTTCGCGGTTCTGGCGTGTTGTCATTGAGTCTCAACTTATATGGGATAATGTTTAGTGCCAACAGCACCGGCAGCTCACAGTTAGAATTTTATTTGTGACACTATACAGAAGTAGGGTTAAGCGTTGGAAACCAGACAGCTATAGCATATTGAAAGGAATGTAATCTGTACTTACACATACTATTATACCAACAATGCTGATATCAAAAGCAAATGAATCTAATTCCTGGAGATAGTTGCATGGATCCATCTTATTGACTGTAATCATCTTTGCAGACACAAACATCAGGGGAGCAGAGAGGAACGTGCATGCGACCATTGAGCTTGCAATCTGAAAAATCAACCAAATCAATCTAAATTCTCTGCAGCTATCCCAGAGAATGATCTATTATGGAGCAGATACATTAGAAACACAATGGATTGCTCAATGTTCCTCTTTGAGTTTGAGTCACACATAACATTATCCCCTCAGTGCTGACCTCTATGCGTCGTATAGACCCCCATTTCAGTTGGAGCCACCGGCCTTTCTACGTGGTATGGACCAGTCATGTGTCCATTTATTTTGCCCTAGTTCATCTAGTTTTGAAGCTATGAAAGTGGGAAAGGTATATCTTTGAAACTGAAGAGCTCTGCCTTCTGTTTGTGTAACAAGAAGTCCCTTTTAATATTTAGGTGTTTTTTTTTAGAGAGACTCCACTCGAGTGCACACAGGTCTAACTTTCTGTCATTTTCTAGCGGTTGTACATCAAACTATATTACAATTCCTTGTGTAGATGGATAGTGTGAAACTTTATCTTTCAGTAGACCTGTATGTCGTCACAACCCAGGAAGAATTAGTCATAGGGTTTGAAGATGTCTTGAATTTGTATCTATAGTCTGTGTCATAATCATAATAAATGTTATTCTCCTAATTCATTTTAGGTTCATCCACTAGTTCTTGGTCTCTCTCCTTCTGAATCAGTCAGTGTGACATACCATGAGCAATGGCAAACACCAGCAGTAGTTGGACCAATAGACAAGTGATTCAATTATTGTATAATTCAGATGAAAGTTTAGTCGCTAGTAGAGACAGCATTAACAGCAGTGATAATGTAGTAGATGATGTGGCTGTGGCAGATGCAGTGATAAAATGAGGAGGAGGAACCAACTCTTGCCACACTAAACTTTACTAAAGCAATATGAAAAAATTATTGTGGTGTTTGAAGCCATATTTTCAGTGTTGCCTTAGTAAACGAGAGTTTAGTGCTTTTCAGTCGGTCAACACGAATGTACCCAAAAGAGATGGGTTATGCCCTAATCCTGAAATAAATTACATGAGATTAATAAAACACTAGGATGACCTGTTTCGATCATCAAGCGATCATCATCAGATCCATTACACTTAGGCTACAAAATCTATGTTTGAAATACAGGTATAAATATTTACAATATGTACAATTATTTAGTTGCAGTATTGGTACTGCAACTGTCAGTGTATGCTAAATGCAGTATATATGTTAGGTGAAATGCTAAATGGTGATAGCTATCCGGAGATTGTACTTTAGAGAGATTATATGGTTGTAAACTATGGTTAAACTATAAAATTTTAGGCTAACTACTTATCTAATTGTCTTCCGTACTACAGCTACTCGCAGTTTTCGTGCTCACTGGAACTCACTGTGCGGTCGACTGCGGTGGTTATCGTAACGACTGGTTTTTCCCTGCCTTCTCCCCCCTGTCCCTACGTGCTGTGGGGACTGATAGCGATGTGTTTATGTGAGGTGTTGCCAACCTAGATAAGATGTATGTTATTGAATGAGGTGGGTCTACAACTATTAAAGACCGTGGATTAGCCCTCGCCACGCGTGGAGCATAACCCATTCGAACTAAGCGTTGACGGTCTTATGAGGACGTCCCGGCACCTTTAATACTGCCGCGAATATGGGCTTTGGTTTATTGCAGAAGAAAAGTACATCGTACACCTGATCCAGATAACATTTACCTATTAAAAACCCCCTAATTTCCCCCCTTTTTTAGCCAGCTTGGCTGTGTCGCTAAATTGTGTTTTGTTTCCGACAGGGTGAGTTTTTTAGTAGCGTGAAGAGGGGTGAGCTCTCCATGAACGTGTGTTCATTTAGATTGTTGGGATTGTTTCGTTTGGCTAGGTGTATCTCGATTGCTTCCTTATGTCAAGAGCTCTGCCTTTCGATTCGTGATGTATTATTTTAAGGTCCGACTATGTTGGTAAAGCTGTGCCCTGCGTCCCACATATGTTCGCACACGGCTGAATGTGTTCCGTATCTTATCGCATTCCTATGTTCATTATAACGTGTGTCTACTCGCCTTCCACTCTGCCCGATGTAATTAGCTTGACAATCGGTGTCTTGGCACGTTATAGAATATACCCCTGACCTTGAATACGGGTCACGTTTATTTAGATTACTATTTAGGAGGTGCCTAGCGGTTGTGTTTTTCGTCGTGAAAGCTATCTTTATGCCTTGTTTTTTGAATAGGTTAGTGATTTTATATGTATTCGCATTCACATAGTTGAAACGCGCAAATTTTTTCTCATTACTGTCCGGTTTGGGAATCGTTTTATCTTTATTTTTATGTTTGGCTATAATTTGATTTATTTTGCATGGCGAGAAGTTGTTTTCCTTTGCTATTTGCATAATAGTTCTTATTTCCTTATTATAGTTGTCTTTTGACATGGGTATGTTTAAAGCCCTGTGCACCATTGAATTGAAACCCGCTAGTTTGTGCGTACTGGGGTGTTTAGACTGATTGTCGATTGCATGCGAGGTTTGTGTTGCTTTCCGGAATATGGAATATGAAAGGTCGTTGTCTTTACGTTCAATAGTTATATCGAGATCATTTATTTTCCGGTCTATTTCGGATTCCTTAGTGAATTTGATAGCGTGGTGAAGGCTATTAATGGATTGGAGAATTGTTTCTTCGCTTGTTAGTTCAGTATCGTAGATGCAAATTACATCATCTACGTATCTTTTCCATATTACTATTCCCTTTGTTGAAGTCTTTTCTAAGAACGCATTTTCTAGTGCATTGATGAAGATGTCAGCGATTAACCCACTTAGTGGCGATCCCATTGCTAGGCCTTCTCTCTGTGTGTATATTTTATTGTCGAATTGAAACACGTTTTGGGTGAGAACGACCCTCAGTAATCTCACAATCTCTTCAATTTCTTTTACCGAATTGTTGGATTTTAAGTTGTTTTCGATAGTGTTGATTGCTTCAATAATCGGAATATTGGTGTACATGTTAGTTACGTCGAAGGATACTAGCCTGAAGCTAGGTTTCATTTGTAGGGTGTTCAATGCTGTTACTAGTTCTGTTGTGTTCTTTACAGAGTTGTTTTTGTCGTTGGAAAGACGGCATTTTAAGATTTTTAGTAACTCTTTGCTGATTTTGTAATTAGGGGCATTCCTACAATTGACTATTGGTCTCATTGGGCATTCCTTTTTGTGTATTTTTGGTTGTCGTCTCACTGACGGTATTTTCGGGTTCATGTTTATTAGTTTTGATTTTTCGGCTTTGGTCAGTATGTATTCTGTTTCTTTTAGCGCACTTTTTATTTGTTTTTGGAATTTGTTGGTGGGGTCTTTTGTTAATTCCTTGATTTCATTGTTGTTTAGGAATTCGACTGTTTTTTCAATGTATTCTGTTTTGTTCAAAATTACTGTAGTGTTTACCTTATCTGCTTTTGTGATGATTAAGTCATGTTCTTTTATTTTTTGTTTCAACGACTTTATTTCTTTGAGTTGTTTTGAATGTTATTGCTATCACCCTCTTGTTTGAGGATTTTTTTGGCTTCGTTGGTGGCGAGATTTTTGGTTAATTCCCTGTCTTCTGCTGGGAGCTTGTGACTGGCTATCTCAATATCTGTGATTAACTGTTTTATATTGTGGCTCGTGTGTGCGTCTGTGCAGTTGTATTTTAAACCTTTGTCTAACATATTCATTTCACCTTGAGAAAAGGTTACGTTCGTTCTGTTGTTTACTCTGCTGTGGAAATTGAATTCATTGTTACTCGTGTGTTGTTCGTTAGATTGATGGTTCTGTGTTTCTCCTAGTTCTCTTAATTTATTTTCTAGCGTTTCATGCTTCCTCGTTGCTCTGATTTTGATGGTGTCATGTAGGTGCTCGGTGAAGCTGTCCCATTGGGCTGCGTGCCAGAAATTACTTAGTTGCAATTGAATGTCGTATAATTGTTGGTTAATTTTTTGCTTTCTTATGTATGCAAATCTTAATTCGTTTTTTATCCAAAGCACTTTGGCTTCTTTGGTTGAAATGATCGAGGCTGGTGTGTTCGGTACGGTTTTAATTGGTACGTATTTAGAGGTGAGGTTTAGTTCTATACATTTTTTGATGAACCAAATTGACTTGTCTAAATTCATGAGTTTAAGCCTGAGTGATTTGAATTTCTTGGCTTCACGATTTGCCTGACTAGCCGTGAACATTGTGGTGTTTGAAGCCATATTTTCAGTGTTGCCTTAGTAAACAAGAGTTTAGTGCTTTTCAGTCGGTCAACACGAATGTACCCAAAAGAGATGGGTTATGCCCTAATCCTGAAATAAATTATATGAGATTAATAAAACACTAGGATGACCAGTTTCGATCGTCAAGCGATCATCATCAGATCCATTACACTTAGGCTACAAAATCTATGTTTGAAATACAGGTGAAAATATTTACAATATGTACAATTATTTAGTTGCAGTATTGGTACTGCAACTGTCAGTGTATGCTAAATGCAGTATATATGTTAGGTGAAATGCTAAATGGTGATAGCTATCCGGAGATTGTACTTTAGAGATATTATATGGTTGTAAACTATGGTTAAACTATAAAATTTTAGGCTAACTACTTATCTAATTGTCTTCCGTACTACAGCTACTCGCAGTTTTCATGCTCACTGGAACTCACTGTGCGGTCGACTGCGGTGGTTATCTTAACGACTGGTTTTTCCCTGCCTTCTCCCACCTGTCCCTACGTGCTGTGGGGAGTGATAGCGATGTGTTTATGTGAGGTGTTGCCAACCTAGATAAGATAAACACATCGCTATCACTCCCCACAGCACGTAGGGACAGGGGGGAGAAGGCAGGAAAAAACCAGTCGTTAAGATAACCACCGCAGTCGACCGCACAGTGAGTTCCAGTGAGCACGAAAACTGCGAGTAGCTGTAGTACGGAAGACAATCAGATAAGTAGTTAGCCTAAAATTTTATAGTTTAACCATAGTTTACAACCATATAATCTCTCTAAAGTACAATCTCCGGATAGCTATCACCATTTAGCATTTCACCTAACATATATACTGCATTTAGCATACACTGACAGTTGCAGTACCAATACTGCAACTAAATAATTGTACATATTGTAAATATTTTCACCTGTATTTCAAACATAGATTTTGTAGCCTAAGTGTAATGGATCTGATGATGATCGCTTGACGATCGAAACTGGTCATCCTAGTGTTTTATTAATCTCATGTAATTTATTTCAGGATTAGGGCATAACCCATCTCTTTTGGGTACATTCGTGTTGACCGACTGAAAAGCACTAAACTCTTGAAAAAATTATGTAATGATCTGCATGTACGCAATGTTATCATACGGAATACCACATTTCGTGAATGTCCGGTTATTCTTATACTTGTATCATTGTAAGTGAATGAGTGTATTTCATTCACATATAATCCATGCTGGCCACTGAGGAGGAAGCTCTTTGAATGGCTGTGTTGCTGAAGGGTTAAGGAAACACACATAATAATCAGTTCAGACATTCTAGACTTCAAAGGTCCCAAACATGACAGAGATGCCATGGTCAGAATGACCCCTACCACAGCCTTCAACCTTTTTCATCAATGTTAGGAAGATGTTTGGAGATGAACTCCTGAGGTAAGTTAAAAATGACAAAAATGTTATAATAAATGGAAATTAGAATTCTGTTGCAGGAAACGGTACAGCAGGAAAAATAGTCGGGGATTGACTGGGTGTAGGGAATGATCGATGAAGCAGATTGATAGAATTCTGCAGAGAGCACAAGTTGGTCATAGTTAACACATAATTCAACAACCACAACAGATAGTCACAAACTCTCCAGATCCATGTCCAAGCCACACTGAGTAGCAATCACAAAGATCATCAACATTGACTCACCAGACCGGCAAGAACATCATCAACTTGACCTCGTATTTTAAGGAGTGATACAGTTCACTTGCATTGTATGAGGTTCAGTAATCAGACCGGTTGAAAATTAGGACCATAATTAAGTTGCAGCACAATTAGGGGCCTCTGAATGTACATATTCTGAATGTCCGCGCACGCAGCTTGTATGCTTGTTCTGCCTCCCCTCAACCACTAAGTACTGTACACCAGAGTATGAGAGGGTTGTGTTCGTAATGACAGTGAATCTACAAGCATTAGTGCGGCACCTCCAGGAGTGATATGGAATGGCAGCCAGATCGCAATGATTAAATGTCAAAGAATGGGAGCTTCTGAAAGCATGATTTGCAAGAATCATAATTTCCTGCTAGAGAACTAATGTACCAATGTTTATATTACACAATACAAAAGCGCAAGGTGTATATTTGTATTATTGTTGATAGAATTTGGTTTCGTTGCAGATATCATTGACTACTGCACGAATGAAGATAGTGGACTGACGTTCGATAACTATTTATGAGAGGATGCCAACTACGATAATGAGGCTGCTCATGCACCATGGATGCTGACAAGCTCCACTGGTCCAATGGGGCAGAAATGTAAAAATGGAGAAGTCAGTGATGATGAAAATGGAAAAATGGCTGATACCAGTTTTCCCCTCTCAATAACAGAAGAGTACATGAAAAGAGCTGTCCTCTTTTGGAAAAATGGAAAGGAGGGAAATCTGTCTTTCAGCACCGTAAACAAAAACATTAAATTATTATTAAAGCAATGGGAATTATATGTTTGGAGTAAATACCAGGGCAAGCATCAACAGAAACTTTCGAATGTCAACAAAGCATGTCTGTATAAATTTAATGATGCATACGAGAACAAGCTGACGATACACGACATTAATATACAGCAGTGGGATGTGCAAGCAGCAATGGAGGTTGGCCTTGAAGGTTTTAATGCATCGGCCAGATGGGAGTACGCATTCAAGATTAAGCATCGTATTATGTCCCCTCTCAATAACAGAAGAGTACATGAAAAGAGCTGTCCTCTTTTGGAAAAATGGAAAGAAGGGAGACCTGTCTTTCAGCACCGTAAACAAAAACATTAAATTATTATTAAAGCAATGGGAATTATATGTTTGGAGTAAATACCAGGGCAAGCATCAACAGAAACTTTCGAATGTCAACAAAGCATGTCTGTATAAAATTAATGATGCATATGAGAACAAGCTGACGATACACGATGTTAATATACAGCAGTGGGATGTGCAAGCAGCAATGGAGGTTGGCCTTGAAGGTTTTAATGCATCGGCCAGGTGGGAGTACGCATTCAAGAAAAAGCATCGTTTATTTCGTGAAAGATAACCTAGTTTACTACAACAACAACAAACTAGGGAACAAAACAACTATACTTATTGCATTACAAGAATTTGTCGCAGACACCAAAGCTATTATTGAAACGGTCGGTAGGCAGAATGTGTACAAAACTGAGTAGAGCGGCTCTTGTGTAGAATATCCGGTCGTACCTTTGCGGCAAAAGGAACGAAAGTTGTCAACACAGTCGTGCAGTCCGTCAGTTACACCACGCACAGCTACACAATAATGCTAGCGGTGTCTGCAGACGACCACTTGCTGCCTCCTATGTTTTTGTAAATTTAGGGCATGGTGGCACAGTGGTCAAGCTGTTTGCCTTTAACCAAAGCAGACGGGGCTCGATTCCCGATCAATGCTTGTGAGATTTTCGAAGTGAAATGCCACGTCCTGTGGTTTGGATTCCATGTAAAATAAAAAAATAGAAAGAAATCCTGTGACTCATAATCACAAGATTTTGATGATCACGTAAAACTACAAACTTCTTTCCTTTGCTTGCTTGCAGTAATCATTAAATGGGGATGTAATAATTTCAGTGCTGCTAGATCCAAAAACTGGATTGCTGTGATGATCGCCAACCTTCTTAGAGGAGACGGCACATGAAGAAGAAGATTTTCTAACTCCGCCATAGCTGGTCCCAAGCCCGTGTTGAGAAAGGAGGAGGGTTCTGGATGCACCTGAGGGTGCTATAGAATATAGCACTATCTCAGGTAGTACCTGCCAAATACATCAAAGCAGTGACGCACCCACATGGCAGGTCTGGAGGCCAAAAGGAAGCAGCCCTTCCACCAGACTTAGGAAGCAGAAGGCCAGTTCCCTGCTATTCCAAAATTATTATACTAAAAGCAATCAAAGAGAGAAAACCGGCCTGGTAAAAAAGACGACAAATTGGCGAGGATTAAGGACAACATTTTAGGAACTTAGAACGTAAGAGGTATAAACAGGAAGGAAATAGAACTTCCGAAGGAGATACAGAAGAGTCCAGTACATTACTTAGCAGTGACAGAAACAAAAAGGAAAGGTCAAGGCTGTGAGCAGGTAGAGGATAGATTACTCTTTCTCTAGAGTGGAGTAGTGAGACAGGAAAGAGCCAGAGCCAGAGTAGGCTTGTTAATAGACAAGACCAAAACCCAAAATGTTCAGGATTGGAAATTCATAAATGAGAGAATTATGACCGTGAATATAGAGGAAGAGAAGAGATCCATCACAATGATAATCACATAGCACCGAATGAGGATGAAAGAGATGAAAACAAAGATGAATATTGGGAACTTCTCCAGGGTACCATAGATCAAGCTCACCATGAAAACATCATTATCCTCGGAGATTTAAATGGAAGAGTAGGTACTAATAGCCTATAAAATGAGTGAAAGTGAATCGAGGCCTCTGAAACAGTTAGGGCGTCCCCCACAAGCGACGCGCAGCTCCTGGAGTTCTGGTCCTGGGGGAGCTGTGAAAAGTGGGCAAACATTGACGAAGATTGCTACCATCAATGTCTTGACCCTCAAGGGCAAGATAGAGGAACTTATAGAATATATGGAGAGAAAAGACATTGCAGTTTTGGGTATGAGGGAAACCAAGTGGAAAGGAAAGGGACAGAAGAATTTGAGCAAAGGGTTTCAGTTGTTTTGGAGTGGAGGGGTGCACTGCAAAAATGGAGTAGGTTTCATTGTGAGGGAGGACCTGGTAGAATATACAGAAGAGGTGTACCAGGTAAATGATAGAATAATTAAAATTAGATTTGTCCTAGAGAGTGGACAGAAAGATTTTATTCAGGTCTATGCCCCCCAGACAGGTAATCTCGAAGAGAGCCTTGAGGAATTTCTGGAAGAACTGGAGAAGTGTATTGAAGATAAAGACGTGATTGTAATGAGAGACATGAATGCACACATAGGAACAGAATGGCAAGGTAAAGAAGAGATAATCGGTCCTTTCAGTTATGGCAATAAAAATACTGAAGGAGAGTTACTACTAGAATTTTGTGAGAGGAATGGACTAATTGTAGGCAATACATGGTTCCGAAAGAACAACAGTCAGAAAATAACAAGATATGGATGGGGGCAAAAGAAAACAAAATCAATGATTGATCTGATTATAGCTGAGAGAGAGAAACGCCGACAGTTGGAAGATGTCACGGTTATGCCAAAAACAGATTTTGAAGGCGGAAATTGATCTTGATGCACCTCCTAACATCATCCTGAATAAATTTACTACAGCCATAAAAGACATAGCCAAACTGTGCATACCCAGAGGTGCCCAAACAAAATATAAACCTTTCTGGTCAGATGAATTGAACAATCTTAAGTCCGCCAGAGACAAAGCAAGAAGAACAGCTGAACTTACTCAGGATCAAAATGATGTACGGAAATGGCGACAAGCAACAGCAAAATTAAAACAAGCAATAACAATATCAAAAAGAGAATCTTGGAACAAATTTTTAACAACAGTTGACTATAGGACAGACAGCAATAAAGCTCAAAAAACTTATCAATTCTCTAAACAACAAACACGTAGTCACTCCTTTGAATCCTATTATGATAAATGATAAGGAAATTACAGACTGTCATAAAATAGCAAACCACTTCTGTAAACATTTCACTTCAATTAGACCATCAAAACAGAAAAAGAAAGAAGATAAGACTTTCAAAAAAATAGTCAAAAAATTCATGAATAATAATGCAGATGATATCTTTAACAATAAATTTTCAATGGAAGAGTTAATGTTAGCAATAAAGAACACACAAGTCAGAAAGCAACCAGGACCAGATGAGATATTCCCAGAATTCATAAAAAATCTAGGTCCATCTGCTCTAAACATACTGCTACACATATTCAACAAATTTTGGACATCAAATGATAACCTACCTAAAGACTGGACTAAAGCAACCATCATTCCAATCTTAAAACCAGGCAAGTCAAAAAACCAAGTCCCCTTGTACCGACCTATAGCACTTACCTCCATTCTGGTAAAAATTCTAGAAAGGATGATTACAAATAGACTCAATTGGTACTTGGAAACAAAATCTCTTCTATCAGAAGAACAAGCAGGGTTTAGACAGAACAGGTCCTCCTCCCACCAAATAATGAGATTTACACAAGCTGTTAAAGAAGCCTTTAACAAAAGGGAAAGTGTTCTTGCAGTTTTCATCGATTTTAAAGGAGCCTATGATACTGTATGGCGAAACATGCTGCTAAAGAAACTTATCAACTTCAAAGTAAATGGATGTATGTTAAACTGGTTTTCAAGATTCCTTTCACAAAGAATGATCAATGTTCGTTACAACAACAAAACTTCAGGTTGCAAGCAATCAAAACTAGGCCTCCCACAAGGAGCTGTATCAAGCACAACTTTATTCAATGTGTACATCAACTATCTTCCAAAAACAATAAAGAAAGTAGGTAATGTGAATATCAGCATGTTTGCAGACGATGTTATCATTTGGACCACAGCACGTAACAGCCCAAATCAGCAAATGCTTTTTGAACACAGAATGAACCAGGCACTTATAAAACTCAAAAACTGGACTGAAAACAATAATATGGAAATCAATACTTCCAAAACAGTATACCAGTTTTTCTCCCTGAGACACCACAATCCAACCTTTAGTCTCAAATTTAGTAATCAAGACCTTCCAAAAAGTGAAAGTACAAAGTACCTAGGTATCATCATGGACAAAAAGCTGAACTGGACCAAACACATAAAACATGTGGAGGATAAGGTAAGCAAACGGATGAAATTACTGAAGAGACTAGCAGGAGCTACTTGGGGGAGCACTCAAGACACACTCAACAAAACCTACAATACTTACATCAAACCTACCATAAAATATGGCAGTGAAGTACTCTCTACAGCACCCCAATCAAACATTGATCGCCTCGAGAGGTGTCAGAATAATGCCCTATGAATCATAACAGGTGCAATAAAAACCACACCTATAACCGCCTTGCAATTATATACCCACAACTTACCAATAGAAGAAGAGATGAAACATCAAACAGCCAATGCATACCTCAGTATACAAAGACTACCTCAAATGACATGGATCAAAAAACCAGTTTCTAGCCCCAATCTTAAAACGCAAAAAGATCCCTTAAGCCTCGCCAAAGAATACATCAATAAGAGCAATCTGCAAATAAAACTTGAACCACTCTGTATGCCAGTCAATCCCATTGAATATATACAAGTGACTACAGATCTTACTTTGTTAGAAGAGGTCTGCAAGGAAGACTCTTCACCACATGATCTAAAACAACTGGCCCTCTGTACAATAGAAGAAAGATATCCATCTAATCAATGGCTAAAAATATTTACAGATGGCTCACAAGACAAAGAAAATAGAACTGGAGCAGGAATACATTCATCTCTCTTCTCACTCTACTTCCCAGTAGGCCAAAACAAAACAAACTTTGATGCTGAGATAAGAGCAATTTCACATGCACTCCATCAGTTATTAGGCAGAAACATTGATTATCAAAAATGCGTTATCATTATAGATTCAAAAGCAACCATCCAAGCCATCTCGTCAAATTATAAGCCCCAAAATAAAGAACTGAAAGAAATTTTTTGTATGATAAAAACCCTTCAAAGACTCCACAAACAGATCTCATTTCAGTGGATCCCTTCTCATGTTGGAATAGCAGGAAATGAAGAGGCAGACAGATTAGCAAAAAAAAAAAAAGGTACCACACTACAACAACCTGTCAGTCAGACTGATTTTATGTCAGCAAAAAGGATCTTGAAAAATACTATCAAAAACAGGTATGAAGAAATGGCAAAGAAAACAGCAGAAACCAAATTATGGAAAGACATTGATGCTAAATGGGATCAATATAAATTAACACCAAGAAAAGAAGCTGTAGCCTTCTTCAGACTTAACACTGGCCACGACTGCCTTGCAGCTCATCTGAAACGAATCAACATCCTGAGATCTGAAGAATGCACACTTGGTCACGAACCTGGAAGTAAAATGGATAAGCGACACCTGCTACATTGCAACAAACTTGATGTGACTGCTAGAACTTCTGGAAACCTCACACAACTCTATTGGAACGCAAGAAAGCTGATGGATTGGAATCCGGGCTAGCCATAGGAAACAACAACAACAACATACCAGGAAGAAGACCACGAGGAAGGCCCAGAATGAGGTGGATAGATACGGTGAAGGAAAGCATAGAGAAAAGAGGAGTAAAAGAAAAAGAAGTATTGAAAGAAGGAAATGAATGGTGGAGGGATAGACAACTGTGGAGGTCTTTGATTCGCAACCCGACCCAGGGAACTGGAAACGGGAAACGAAGAAGAAGTAGGTAAAGATCCAAGCCGGTGGACAGATATAATAGGAAGGAGAGGACAAAGGTTGTTGCAGTATTGTATGGACAACGGTCTAACCATAGCAAACACCAAGTTCCGACATAAAGACATACAAAAATACACAAGGGTCCAACCTGCTAAAGGAGAAAAATCAATTATTAACTACATAATTGTGAAAGAGCACCTAATGAGATACGTAAGGGATACCAGAGTGAAAAGAGGACCTGAGATAGGAGCGATCACAGGCTTCTGGTCGCAAAATATGTAATAGAGAGAAAACAAGGACCAAGAACAACAAAAAGGCAACAAAGAAAGATAATACCGGGATAAAGTCTCATAAAGTAAGGGAGAAAGACATACAGGAACAGTTTAAAAACGTTGTAAATGCAAAAATACAAGAATTGAATCTAGGAGATGAATCAAATCTTGAAACCACCTGGACAGCATTCAAGACAGTCATCCTAAGAAGTGCCTCCCAAGTATGTGGAAGTACAAGAGGGCAAATCACAAATAAAAGGAAAACAGTATGGTGGAATGAGCAAGTAAAAGAGGCAGTAAGAGAGAAGAAAATTCTTTGGAAAAAGTATCTAACCACCAACAGCCAGGAGGATTATCAAAGGGCCATAGTGAAGGAGGTCGTAAAAGCTGCAAAGACACAAAGTTGGGAAGAATTTGGAGAATTGATCGTAAAAGCCTCTACAGAAAATCAAAAACCTCTTCTACAAAATCCTGAAGAGCTCAAGGACAGAGAAGTAATGCCCCTTGAAATTTATCAAGGATAGGAATGGTGAACTCCTAACAACAGAAGAGGACATTATGAAGAGATGGAAGCAATATTTTGAAGAGCAGTTTGAACACACAGGAAAACACCCTAGGGAGGAAACAGAAGAAGAAATAGAATTGGCAGTACCTGCAGAAGAAGCCCAAAATGAGAGAACTGAGATCTCAGAGGAAGAACTGAGAGCAGCAATCACTAAGATCAAACTTGGAAAAGCTGCAGACATGATCAAATAACACCTGAAATTATCAAATATATGGGCAAAGAGGGAGAGCAGCTGCTCCTTAAAGTGATAAGGTTGGCATGGGAAAAGGAAGAAATCCCTCAAGATTGAGAACTAGCCACAATTATTCCAATATTTAAAAAAGGAAAACAGAGCCTGTGGAAACCACAGGGCATATCACTGCTTAGCATACCTGGGAAAACCTACTCAAGAATCCTGGAAAACAGGCTGAGAAAGAAAGAGGAAGGAAAACTGGTGGAAGAGCAATGTGATTTCCGAGGAGGAGGAAGATGTACACAGGATTTGATATTAACCAACCGATAAGTATGTGAAAAGAACCTAGAGCACAATAGAGACACTTATGTTTGCTTCCTCGATTTGGTCAAAGCTTTTAACAAGGTGCCATGGAAGGTCATCATCATCATCATCATCATCTTGAGCAGTGTGCCATGGAAGGTATTGTGGGAAATTTGGACGAGACAAAATGTGGAGCCTTCCTATTGCAGGCAATTAAGAACATCTACTGAAAATGTAGAAACCAAGTAAGAACAACCAACTGTACATCGGAAGAGTTCATCACAACAGCTGGGGTATGACAAAGAGACATATTGTCACCTACTTATTCATAATCCTTCTTGATGACATCATGAAAAGCTGTAAGAATCAGGTAACGAAATTCAAAGTGGGAAACTACAAACTGGAACCTGTATACATAACACAGCTGGCATTCGCAGATGACATTGCAATTTTAGCAAAATCTCCCAGGGACCTACAACACAACCTGGACATCTGGAATCGAGAAATGAAATAGAGAGGGATGGTCATAAGCTCAGACAAGACAAAAGTGATGGCCATCACAAGGAAGAAAAGAGATATAAATATAAAGATCGACGGAAAAGTATTGGAATACGTAAAAATGTTTAAGTATCTGGGAGCCATCGTGGGTGAAGATGGGAGGACAGACGAACTCAACAATCGAATTGCCTCGGCGGGACGCCTATACTTCTCACTATCTCGCAGTTTTGTTAATAAGAAAGAAGTGAACAAGAAGACCACACTCAAAGTATACAAACCCGTATACTTACCAATACTCACATACAGCTGCGAAACATGGACACTTGGCAGTCAGTTGTAATGAGATATCTGAGGGGAGTGGAACACAAAACAAGGAGAGACTGCATAAGGAACATAAGGAACACTACTATTAGGAAACCACTGGGGGTAACACCACTGGGAACTACCATAGAAGGAGCTCAACTGTGTTGGTTCGGACATGTGATGAGGATGCCTGGAACACGACTCCCACGTAGTGTGTGGGAAGCTTGGAGTGAAGGACCAAGGGTGAGAGGACGACCTCATACCAAGTGGAAAGATAACTTAAAGACCAGTTTAGAAACTAGAGGCATCCAGTGGAGGGAAGCACAACAGTTGACGCAAGACAGGAAAGCCTGGAGATCTCTCTGCCAAACCTCAACACCGCAAGGTACAAGAGGACCGACTAAGTAAGTAAGTAATAATTTCAATAATTCAGTGGGTCCCCACCAGAACGATGCAAGCACCAAATTTATCAAAAATGAGTTTCAGTCTCAGAACATTTCTTATCCACTTCTATGTCAATCTAGTGGCATCTCCCGGGAAATATATTAACTTTCCAGGGAGTTATGATGTGTTGAAATTGGCGGTCAGTTCCAGAAAGTTGCAGATGAACAAAAAATTGCCATCACCAGTGGGTTCCGTGTTGAATCAAACGAATAAAGGCAAGAATTGTCGTATTAACTACGAAAACTGGAAAAAGAAAACAACTGAGGACGGTGGGAGTGCGTGTTAGTCAACGGACGGAAAGCAGGTCGGTGCTAAGAAGTCTCCTAATATGGTAAGCATTAAAACGCTGCACATCCCCTTTGTTTGTTAGTTGAATTTACAGTGGCAAGTTTCTATATCTCAACATTAACTTGCATGAATTAATTAAAGACCATTTAAAATGTATCAACGTCAAAGGTTCATTATTGAAAAGGAAAAGTTTCCGTTAACTTGCATTTACTCTTAAAGTAAATCCATCACTGGATGTACTCTCACTACATGTAACTGGTGAACCATAGTCAGGCGATTATGATCAAGAAAAGAAAAGGAAGCGAAACTCAAGGCATACGTTTGAAGATATCTAACTGTCGAGCTGCGTGGCTCTGGTGGTAAAGTTAAGCCTTGATGGAAGGTTCAATCCTGGCTTAGTCAGACGGTATTTAAAGGTGCTCAAATACGACAGCCTCGTGTCAGTACATTTACTGTCACGCATAAGAACTCTTGCGGAACAAAACACCAGCACAATTAATAATGAGAAATTCAGTTCCTTCGGGGCAAATGTTGCAAATACTGAAACAGGAGCAGTAGAGTACAATACTGCATAAGAACATTGCATGTACTGCACATGCAATGTTCTTATTCTGAAAGAAAAAAAAAAGTCTTTGACATTGAAATACAATTTTGATACTTGTTAATATCCAGAAAGACATCATCCATCTTGCACAGTTTCCAGCCACTGGCCGGGTCTGTTTGGAACACAAGCCTCTCCAACGTCTTCTGTCTTCCCACCATCTCTCAGCCTTCACCCTTGTACAGTCTTCTCCTCTCTTCTTCACGCTTTCTTCCACCCCCTTCAGCCACCTTTCTCTCGGTCTCTTTCCTTCCCACTTCGTCTTGTGTATCCTCTTCTCCTCCATTTGTTTTACATGTCCTGACCATGTAAGTCTACATTTCTCTATACCATCCTGTAATGGTTCCTCCTCCATTAATTCTCTGGTCCTTTTATTTCTTATTCTGTCCATCTTTGTAGCTCCAATACTGCTTCTCAAGAACCTCATCTCACTGGCCTGTATTTTGCTCTTCTCCCTTCCTTTCATAACCCAGGTCTCCGAGGCATACGTCAGGATAGGGACATAGTACGTCCGATATATGATCTCTTTGCTGTTCTGAGGGACATCCTTGCTCCATAACATGCTTCTCACACTCCTCCGGAATGCTTCTGCCTGTCTTCCCCGCTCATTTATTTCTCTATCGTTTCTTCCATCATCTTGTATCAGGCTTCCCAGATACTTGAAACTGTCCACTTTCTTCAGCTGTTCCCCACCGATTGTTATTCCCGTTGTGGTTCTTTCCTTCTTCCTTGTTGTAATCACCATTTCACTCTTATTTTTGCTAAATTTCATCCCATATCCTTGTATTATTCCTTCCCACACGTCCAACTGTTCCTGTGCCTCCTCCTCCTTGTTTTCCCAAATCATCAAACCATCTGCCAACACCAATGCTTTCATCTTTCCTTCTCCAATTACTTGTGCCACTCGGGTCATTATGTCATCCATCACCACAATGAAAAGTAACGGTGACAGTGCACTTCCTTGTTTCAGGCCGTTTCTCTGTTCCAACCAATCCGATCTCTCTCCTTCCACTTTCACACAGCTCACGCTTCCCTTGTTCATCTCCTTTACCCTCCTTATAGTCCATTTTTCTACTCCTCTATCCTCCAGGGACTTCCATACTTTGTGTGACATGTGTCACGCCACTTGAAGCTGACATGAAAATAAACCCCTAGCCTAAAATATTCAATTCCTACCAAAGTTTGCCCATCCCTGCTTTCCAGTTGAAGCTGAGCTTCGTAATTCCCTTCACTTACCTAATCTCTTGGAGAAACCTTGTGGCACAAGCCACCTGTTGAAAATCAGGACTATGACCACCTTGTAAACGAGAACTTCCAGAATTTCATATAGCTCTCGCAGTCAAAAGACGCGAGGTATAACTTCGGACCTTATGTGCACTGGTTCTGCAATTTAGTGCTCCCTAACCTCAAAAGAAAGACATGTGATTATTACGCATTTAAAAATTCATCGTTGCCTATATCGATTGTTCTCGACCCAGCCATCGCAATATGTATCGTCCGCAGCGAGAGGACAGGAGAAGAACGCCTAGCGGCCGACCAGTGTGACCAACCTTCACGAAAATGATCACGGAAGTGTCTTACGGACTATGTCGTTTCCATTATGGAGTCGAATAAAGCTGAGTGAAGAACTCTTAGCGTGCCTAACTCTCTCTTCTACGCTGACTGTTCACCGATAAGGACTCTTGCTCGGGATTCGGATACCCGAGTCCACGCCAGGTATCAGCCATCTACGGGATGGCTTTAGTCATAGTTTAATTTATTTAGTTTAATATGCAGTTGTATTTTGAGCATATTCTGGGAAGCGTGATATTTATTTCTTCTTGTCCGTCTACACATTTTGGTTTGTGTTTGTTTTTTTTCTCGTGTGTGATTTTTCGAGCTGTTATTTACCTCGTGGTAATGGCGCATCATTTTGGGCTTCGGTCGGATAATGGGTTGAGGTGTTCCCCACTGTTTAATATCTAAATTGTTTATCTATTTTTCTTCTTCGGAAGCTTGATTTCATTGTGGGAAATCTTTTCCTGTTTTGGGCGAGGGTTTTCCTTGTTGCGCAACCGTAAGGCGTCTGTTCGGTTTGGTTCCAAATTATTTATTATTTCCCGTGGCATCACGCTTCCTTGAATTTTCTCGAGTGCAGCCATGTGGTTGGTTTTATACAAGTTTTTAAGGGGTCCCTGTGTTCATTTCCGTCATCTTACGTCCACGTGGTGTTTGTAGTTTACGTGACGCTTTTGCTTTGGTTTTCCTCCTTTTACGCCCCATGTGCGTTTCATTTTTGTATTTCCCATACCTTGTATTTTTTGTTTCACCAATGGGATTGGTTCAAATCCCAAATTTTTTGAGTAGCGCCCTATGGTGCAACCGTACCTTGGTGTACCGTTAGCCCCCACCATTTTAAGAGTGGAGTCTTGTTCGCGTCGGGGCCCATGGCAGTCGAGTGATGCCGTCCGCTCCGTTTTTCTGGAGCATGTCATCTGTAATGTAGTCATTTCAGTTTATTTCTGTTGAATTTCTTTTACGTTTGTCCTTGGTATGTTCGTGCGTGTTAGTTGCTCCTAATTTTCATTCCGTGTGTAACTTGTTATTTCTCCTTTCATTGTGTAACCTCGCGGTGGCATTTTCAGTTGTTATTATGTTTGTTTCTGGGTTTGTGCATGCACGTGTTCCCAAGTCCAAACCTTGTGTAAATTTATTTTATTATGGATAACCTTCTGTTATGTAACTCGTTTGCTATTTGTAAGATAATTTTCATCCTGTGTACCTGCTGTTTCCATTATCTGGATGGTCCGAAAGTATGTTAAGTGGTGTGCCATGCCACGTGACGTCAACGACATTTGTTACCATCCTCTCAAGGACAGATTAATTCATTAGTGTTAAATTTAATGTTCAAAGGAGTAGTTCCTATTTTTTTATTTTTTGATACTTTTATAATACAGACCCCTTTTATACCTTGATTACTACTTTATTTGGCCTTAAACGTCCCATCCCTGATTTTCAAGACAGCTGCGGTGGAAAGACCCTCACCAGGTAAGCCTTCCACATTCCAAGCCTGTGGACAAATCGACGTGCCTGCTCTCTGGTACATCTGGGAGCTCTGCCCGGGTACGTTGTCGACACCGACCGCCGAGCGAAAGCCACCAAGTCCCGTAAAGGCTTTTCTTGGGGTCGCAGTTGGTAAGTTTTCCTTCGGGTTGGCTGGCCCTCTAGGGAGCTTTGCCGAGCTGGAGGTAAGGAAGAGGGAGAAGGGCAACTTTTGGGTAGATTACACCATTCGATGGTACACTTTGTTACTGCATACACTGTCACATGCTTTCTCAATGTCCAGGAAGGCCATCAGTAGATCTGTTCAATACTCCTAGTGCTGTTCTTGTAACTGCCTTACAGCAAAAATCAAATCCACTGTGGACCTTCTTGCTCTGAAGCCATGTTGTTCTTCCCTCATCCCTCCTTCTATCCTTGTCCTAATTCTCCTTTCCAAAACTTTCTTAAACATCTTTGCACAATGACTCATCAGTGTTATTCCCCGATAGTTTCTGCATTCTGTTCTACTACCTTTCTTGAAGATCGGGACAATTGTTCCCTTTTTCCAGTCCTCTGGGGTCTTCCTTTCCTTCCATGCTGTCCTCATCACTCGGTACAACCACTGTATCCCCACCTCTCCTGCTGTTCTCACCATCTCCACACTTAACTCATCCACACCCGGTGCCTTCCCTCCTTTCACCTTCCTCACTGCATCTTCCACTTCTTTCCATGTTAAGTCCTTTTCTGTTTGCAGTCCATCTTCCTCTTCCCCGATTTCTTCCTCCTCGCCGTGGTTTCCATTTGGGTTCAGAAGTTCTTCAAAATATTCTTTCCACATTTTCTTCAGTTCTTCCCTATTTTCTATCTCTTGTCCCCTTTTGTTCACCATTCTAACATAATCCGTAGGATCCTTCCGCCTCTTATTTTTTACCATCCCATACAGGACCTTTTTTGTACCTTCACTATCCTCCATCATCATCTTTGTCTACTCTTCCATCCACTTTCTTCTCTCCTCAGCCACTGCTCTCTTTGCCTCCTTCTTTCTTTCCTGGTACTCTTCCCTTGTCTCTAACGTCCTAGTTTGATACCACCTCCTAAAGGCTCTATTCTTTTCCCTTACTATATCTTTTGTCTTCTCATTCCACCATGGTGTTTCCTTCCACCTCTTCTTACTACTTGTCCTCCCACATACTGTTTCTGCTGCACTTACTAGTTTCTTCTTAAATCTAGCCCATTCCTCTTCCACCCCTCTTTCTTCATCTGTTGGAATTCCTTCCTTTACCATTTTGAGGTACTCGACCCTTCTATCTCCTTCTTTCAGTTTTCATATCCTTATACGTCTTTCCTGGTTCTCAGTCCCTTTCTTCTCCTTAGTCCCTCTCAGGTTCATTACCAGCAATCGATGGTCGCTATCCAAGTTCTCCGACGGTATAACCTTGATGTCCGTGAAGTTCTTATTTAATTCTTTCTCATACAGTATATAGTCGACCACCGACTTCCAGGTCAAGTCATCACTGTACCATGTGACTGTGTGACTCTCTGTTTTTGAACCAGGAGTTCCCAACTAGCAGGCTGTTCCTTTGGCAGAAGTCCAACGGTCTCTTTCCTTCCTCATTTCTTCTGCCCCAACCCTCTGGTCCAAGCACACTCTCATACTCTTGTCTTTCTCTTCCTACATGAGCATTCAGATCCCCCATAACTATCATATTCCTTCCTCCCAGCTGCTTCTGCAATTTCTCTTCAAACTCCTCCTTCTCTTCAGAGGTGCAGCCTACTTGAGGAGCATACATTTGCACTATTTCTACGGTCTCTCCCCTCAGTGCTACTTTCACTTTCATCATCCTATCACTTATTCTCTTCACTTCTTCTTTTAAACCATCTCGTACTACTACTCCCACTCCATTCCTCTTTCCCTCTTCATTCCCACTCCAGTACATTCTATAGCCTTTTCTCAGTTCTCTCCTTCCTTCCCCTTTTCACTTTGTTTCTGCCAATCCCAATAAATCCAACTTCCTTCTTTCCATCATATCCACTATCTCCTCCACCTTCCCCGTCAGCGTTCTTATGTTTAAAGTTCCAAATCTTAGTCCATGAACACAGCTAGGTCGTAGTCCATTGTATCCGTCCTGTCTGAGGCCTGTTCCCTTCTTGAAAGCAAAAGACTTATCCACTACTGGCTTGCTGGGCCTATCGTAGCTTCACCAGAGCCCCGTTAGCCGTCACTTTTCAGGGTTCCTGTAGGACCTTCACAGCTACCGTAACGGTCCCGGGGCACACGAAGTCCCCCCTGTACATCGCCCCTACAGGCAATCCCTGACTTTGTGCCGTTGCCTGTCTCCCACGACGTGGACGAGGGGTTGGACTTATGGGAGACATTGAAATAAAAATGTGGGGCCAAACATTAACAAATTAATGAAGAATCCTACCCTACTGTCCTGGGGCCCAACTAGAACCCAACACTTCGGGGATCAACAGTAATCTGCAGAGAAATGTTTTGAACGTTGGCCCAACTCAAACGTGTTAGGCAAACCTGACTCATATGCCTACACCCTTTGGCTCTCTCCCCCACTCTGCATCCCTCGTTTGTTTCCTGCAAGCAGTGTGCGCGGACGTTCAGAATCTGTATATTCCGAGCACCCAAACTTTGTTGCAACTGAATTGTCCCAATCTTCAAGCTGAACCGATTACTGAACATGATGCAATGCAAGTGAGCCATTCTTCTCCTTAAAATATGAGGATGAGTTGGTGATGTTCCCTTGTGTGTAGCAAACACAATGATCACCAATAGTGACTCGTCAGATCTGAGTAGGAAACTTAAGGATCATCAACATTAACTCACCAGATCTGAGTAGATCATGCATATTAACTCACCAGATGCATATCATAATCATGCTGAATAACTGACATAAATATCAATATTAACTAACCAGATGCACGTCCCCCAGCCATACTGAGTAGCAAACAGAAAAATCATCAATATTAACTCACTAGATCGACGTCCAAGCCATACTGAGTAGCAAACACAAAGACCCCAGGAGCAGCAGGGAATGTCCCATATAAAAATCCAAATGTGCTGAGGTCTGATGTATCACTGGTATTTGATCCCGAGTGTAACAAGCTTACAACCTCACGATTAACTAACGGTAGCACCAACCTGGAAATATTTCAACAAAATTAATATCAGGCCAGCCTGCTAAACCATTCCAGCCACTCTACTCAAAGCTATGAACATCTTTGGCAGTGGAATTCCCTACAAAAATTCTGAAGGCTACTTTGTGGGTAAAACTTTGATTTGTAAAAAAGTTCATTGACAGCCATGCACATACTGATTTTACATCTTACTTCATAAAATGAACTTCAAACTTCATGGCAGGGAAAGAAACATCTAGGATGATTTTAATCCATTAAGTGACATAATAACGTAACTAACCCTTCAATTGATATTGCTGTATCAAGAATAGTGAGTGGACTTCAACCAGTACAAAATGAACCTCACTCAAGAGTGATGAACAAGGAGAAGAGAATATCTTAATTGAAAATATTCATAGCCAAATGAGGCTAAGTAATGGTATTAGACAGCCAGGTATTTACCACACACATCTATTTTACACTTTATTAAAAGTAGGAATTCCTCATACCTATTTTAATTATAAAGAACAATTCACTCAAGATGATACACTATAATAATGTCTAATCCATTGAAGATATCAACAATGATCCAGATTCTTAACCCCTATGCTGCCATGTTCGACTGTAGTCGAATGGCAATCACACTCCGTCCGCTGCCGTATTCGACTTAAGTCCACGGCCTCAGAATTTTGTAACCACTAATACAACGTTCTTCTGACGTCAAATAGGTGAAGGACTGTCTTAGTAGTGCTCTGCGATGTGCTGCTGTCTAGTGGTAATACCAGAAACTTCAGATTTTAATGCAGTGAGTCAAGCAGCCAGCTCGAAGTTAGGTTGTGTTGTATGTAAACCATTGGATGTTATTTTATGTGACATTGAGTGATTTATACTGCTAGGGGTGCTTTGAAAATTAATTATCTCCTAGTAATATAGGCCTACATATCTCACAGAATATTTTGGAAGAATATTATTCACAGCCTCCCAGAAAATTATGCACGTCAGGTATCTCACAAAAGGGGAAGAAAACACTTATCTCCTAAACAGGCAGCCAGACTAACAGAGGCACTTTCCAAAACAATTCGAGGACAAAAAACACAACCCAATTGTACAGTGTGTTCCATCAGTGCACCAAGAAAGGGAAAGGGGCGTGCCGGCATAAGCAAACATCTTACTTTTGTGGCAATTGTCCAGGAATTCCACCACTGTGTATTGCGCCATGTTTTGAAAAGTATCACATGTTCAAGTGTTACAAAGAGTATGGTACTTGCCTGGACTGTCAGGGTGGTGCTGTATTTCTATTTTTACAGTGTAGTTCAACATAATGTATACATGTTACAAATAATTCTGAAAATATTCCCTTACAGCGTTCTAGAGTAAGTCTATACTAATAAAAACCAAGCAGTTCCGTGAAGAACTAAATAGCCTATTTTCATATATCCTACTTATATTAATTGCCTCTATTAGCATAAGAAATTTCAGTTTGATTGCTGTAATAGGTTCGTAGATATTGAGAACCGTCTAAATATTAAGGATGGTCGCCTTGTTAGATTTTTATATATGTAGGCCATAGAGATATGTACTCTCAGATGACGAATATTGCGTAGGTTCATTATTCAAACGTTGATATGGTCGCCTGATTAAGACACAAGAAATAAAAAGTTAATTTTAAAATTTCACACAACCGCCATCTTGACGTTGTGTAAACAATTACACTAAATTAGATATCAGTGCATTACAATGTGTAAAAACATTTGCTGTACCAAGTTTCACTGCGCTCAGATGATTAAATCGCGAGAAGAGTCTATTTAAATGTTTCAAATTTGCTTGGCCGCCATGTTCGTTTTGTACTTAACAGGTTTTTGAAAGTCACATAGGTGAACTTTATAACAGTGCAAAATTTCAGGGTGATATCGGCAATCGTTGCGGAGATATACAGTAGAATGCCGGTGAAATATTTCGCACAGACGCCATTTTGGATTGGTGAGACGTAATAAAATTTCAAGGGCATGGTTGGGGTCGGACAAAATAGTACAGTGAGATTCTTTTGCTGGAGTGGGGCCAGCGGCCAGTTACCAGGCGTGCTCGTCTTCTGCCAGCCAACCGAACTCGGACCGCAGTGCACGCAAGTAAAAACCGTAACATAGTACATTACAGGAACAGTATGGCTTCAGGAGTGGAAGATCCACAGTGGACTCAATCTTTAGCTTGAGGCAGGTGATGGAAAAGAACTGGGAATATGGAGAGGATTTGATCATGACTTTCATAGATCTAGAAAAGGCATATGATAGTGTCCCCAGAGAGAAGGTATGGGAAACCATGGTTAAGAAGAGACTGGGAAGAGAAATGTTGGAAATGGTGCAAGCAATGTACAACAACTGTGTTAGCAGGGTACTGACCCCAGTTGGAAAGACAGATTGGTTTACGAACAAGACTGGACTAAGACAGGGGAGTGTGCTGTCACCTCTCTTGTTCATAATAGTGATGGATGAAATTGTAAAGGAAACAAAGGAAGCATATGGACATAAAGAAATGAAGTTACTGTTATTTGCAGATGATATTGTGGTCTGGGGAAGGAACACCGAAGAAGTGCAAAAACAACTAGATGCACTGAGCGAAAATATTCAGAAGTACGGCCTGAAAATCAGTATAGAGAAAAGCAAGACCATGGTGATGACAAGAGGGGAAAGACAAGGAAAGGGCACTGTGGAAATTGGAAGTCAGAGTTTGGAAATTGTGGACACGTTCAAATACCTAGGAAGTGAATTGATGCAAACTGGTAGGTTGGACATGGAGATTGGCAGGAGGGTACAGTAGAGCAATGCATTCTATCAAAGTGTAAGAAAACTTGTTTGGGATAAGGAAGTACCAAGGAAAAGCAAGGAGGTAATGTAAAAAGTGTACTATGTTCCCATATTAACTTATGCAGCTGAGACTTTGACCCTGACAAGCAGGCAAGAGAGTAGAATCCAAGCCAGTGAAATGAAATTCCTAAGAAGTATGATAGGAAAGACAAGGAAAGACAGAGTGAGGAATGAAGATGTTAGGAAGGAAGTTGGGATGGAAAAACTAAATGAGAGAATTGAGAAGAATAAACTAAGGTGGTTTGGACATGCAAAGAGGATGGAGGAAAATAGAATACCAAGACAGATGCTGGGGGCGAAGTGCAAGGGTAAGAGAGCAAGAGGAAGACCTAGAACAAGGTGGATTGATTCAGTGAAGAACAGCGTAAGAAAAAGAAATCTGGACTGGGACAAGATCGTGGAAGAAGAATGGTGGAAGGAAAGAGGAAAGTGGAGAAGTGCCATAAACACCCCGACCCGGCAGGAGCTGGATAAGGGGAAATGATGATGATGAGTACATTACTAGCAAATCATGATTAAAGAACTTACCTTTTCACAGAAGATGCTGAAAATGTTCTCCTTCAGCTGACAGGCGTTGTATCGTGTAAATAAATTAGCATTTACACGTTGTAATTCTCCTTCCATAATGAGAGATATCTGCTGCCGTATATTGTTCTCCAGGTCCTGCAGGGTACGGGGATTATACCGATACACTTTGTCTTTTAAGCGACCCCACAAATAAAAATCACACGGTGTTAAATCCGGGCTTCGAGGCGGCCACAATCCAGCACTAATCACCCTGTCATCAAACACAGCACTTATTGCGTCCAATGAATTGTGCGTAGTATGCGCAGTTGCACCGTCTTGCTGGAAAAAACGTACAATCTTTTTCTGTCTGTTAACTGGACAAAGAAGTTATTCAAAATAACCTGAACTTATCAAGCAGAATTAATAGTTTCTCGGGAAAAAATTGGGCCTATAATTCTTTTTGCAGTTACTGCGCATCACACACCGATTTTTGGGTCATGCAGGAGGTTTTGGTGGATCAGTCTTGGGTTCTCAGGTGACCAGTATCGATTGCTTTGTGAATTCACAGGTCCATGTAAATAAAACCATGCCTCGTCACTGAAAAACACTAACTGTGGATCTAAAATTCCGTCTTGCACGGACTGGAAAAACCAATTACAGTAGTTGGTTCTTGCCACTGGGTCTCTTGGACTTAAGGTTTGAACCTGAGTAGTTTTGTACGGTCGATACTTAATTAGTTTTGTGGCCCTCTGAGCCGTTGAATATGACACGCCGGCTTGTTGAGAAAGTTTTCGCCGAGATTTTCTGGGTGACTGTAATAATCGAGCAGTAATGTCCTCTAGTTACCCTTCTGTCAAAACGTGACGTCTTCGTTTATTTTTTTATTTAAAACTGACCCCGTAGACTTGAACTTCATCACAACCATCCAAACTGCAGTCACCGAAGGCACCTTAACACCAGGAAATTCCTGTTGAAATATTCTGCGAGCAACACTAACAGACTCGTTCCTAATAAAAGTACAACAAATGAAAATCCTTTGTTGTGTGGTGAACCTCGCAGCCATACTTGTGTATGGCTAGATAAAAACTAACCATTCCCAACTGTTCGTAGCTGTTGCAGCAAGCATGCACACCTACTGGTCTGTATCTGTCGTTGCCTGTACTTAAGAGATTGGCTTGCCACTCCAAGCAGCTGGACTAATTGGGTGGGCTCTAACGAAATACAGAAAATAAAAATAAAGCCTAGATTATCAGCTGACGAATGACAATAGCCAACATTCCTCAAAACTTGAATTTTAAATCTTTGGAAGTTACATCGTTACATTATGTAGCTACTCCAGTACCACCCTGCGTGTTTACTGTAATTAATCAAAGCACGGACCTAAGCCCGTTTGATGTTAAATTGTGGAAAAATTTATAACACAAAGCATAAAAATCGATTACTCGTACTCTAGTGGAGCTGGAGAAGAATATACGGCAGCAGATATCTCTCACAACACAAGGGAATTGCAACGTGTAAAAGTTAATTTATTTACACGCACAACGCCTGTCTGTAAGTTGAAGGAGAACATTTTCAGTATCTTCTGCGAAAAGGGAAGTTCTTTAATCATGATTTGCTGGTAAATTTACCATTAATTAATGTACTATGTTACGGTTTTTACCTGCGCGCACTGCGGTCCGAGTTCGGTTGGCTGGCGGAAGACGTGCATGCCTGGTAGCTGGCTGCCGGCCCCGCTCCAGCAAAAGAATCTCCGGGTACTATGACCTTACAGAGTTTCATTGAAATCGCTCCAGCCGTTTAGATTTTATTAAAGGGGTGGGAGGACACACACATGGACGCACACACATGCAAACAAGAAACAAAAGGTGATCTCATAAGCCTATTTTTTGCATAAATGAAAATAGGCTAAAAATTGTGATCAATTAGAAGGAAAAAAAGGTGATTATGACTAAAGTCATCAATTAGAAGGGAAAAAAATATAAAGTCATATACATAGGCTACATAAAAAGTTCTTCCACTTTTTCATTTTTGTTTTGCCTTTTTTTTGCAGTGTATGTGTACCCACTAGAAATATATATGTCATAATAGTCCTTTTCAGTGGTCTTGAGTATGTATGTAATCCGAAAAAGTTATTTGAGGTAAGAATAAAAATTAATTTCTCACTGCTTAATTCAATCCTTTGAAAGTAAAGTTCAAAATTTAATTCGGCAGCATAGGGGGTTAAATAGCATTGAGGGGCCAGTAAAACTTTGTTCTTCACTTATTCCTGGTGTTAATAGTAACAGAGATATCGATACCAACTTCTCTTCTTTTAAAGTGGAATAATAGTATTTTCTGCCAAATTATTATGAATACAGCCATAAATTTATTCAAAAAAATTATGAAATTACTTCTTGAAACAGTAATAAATACAGTGATTTTAGAGTTTGAGCGTAAACCGCATCAACAGCACAAGGCAACGTGCTTGTTTTGAATGCGGCCACATATGCATGTACTATGTCCCGTGGGCCGATAAACTCAATGTTAGGCCCCTTAAACCATCATCATCATCACTATGTCTCGAATATTCAATAGGATGGATCCCATATGTTCAAGATATTTGTTGTTATTGTACTTCATATAGGGGCATGGGACATATCAGAGATCAGCCCCCTGAACTTGGGTGTGTATTGTAAAAACCTGTTTATCTGGAGTGACCTCTAGTGGTGTGTATAATTAGAAAACTAAGGATAGGAGTAGGTAGCCCGGACCTCAAAATAATCCTGGAATTTGCTAGAGGGAGGGTGGAAAAACTCAGGGAAAGACCAGCAAGACCACTGTCAGTGCAGTAAATCAAACCTCAGATATTCGACCTTCCGTCACCCAATTGCAGTCATGGAGCATGCATGAAGGTACTTGGTTACACCACTGGGATTCAAAGTGATTTTGTGACATGTAAAACGAAAGATGGAAACGGGAGGTTTATGTCTTGGAAAGAAAGAATACATTAGCTACAAAGGAACAAAATTCTTGTTTGAAGCCTGGAACAGGGCAAACTCAGCCTCTGGAGGCAATTAGTTCACGGGGCTAATCACTGATGTATCCCAAGCCGCCGCCGCCACCACCACTTCAAACTCAAGGAATCCCAGCTCTGCCAAGAAATTTAATTCTGGTCTACTCAGCCTTGTGAGGCAAAACTGAAAAGGGGTGGGTTCGAATCCCACCTCAGCCATCCTGGAAGTGGTTTTCTGTGGTTTCTACTTCTACTCCAGGCAAATGCCAGGATAGTTCCTAACTTGAGGCCACAACCGCTTCCTTCCCAATCCTTACCTGAATTACAAACACACACACTACTCCTGACACCACAATAACACACATTATCAGACAAATTCTACACATGCCCAAGTACACGGAGCTAAATGACCACAAAGTCCAAGTCCATCAAATGAAACAACAATACTTCATTTACAAAAATCCTAGGCATCTAGACCTTGACCACACTACAAAACATTATTACAACCCAGGTTGTTAAGACATTTTACAGACACATGCAATTAGAACTTCTTAATCGATGATCAAAATATTGTGACATGCCGTCGTGTGTCTCAGTGACACGTACCAGTGGGCGGAGCATTGGAGATGGCACAGAGAGCGGGTCCACGATGGGAGAAGGGGGTGGACAGCACAGCAGTACGACTAGCAAACCAGCCCCTAGGCTAAGAGTTGAGTGTTTAGACAAAGCCTGGATCTTTCTACCTCCAAAACAATCAATCGCAACCCCCACCCAGATGTGGACGAACGATCGGTGAGCTTTCTAGAGATCCCGCCAATAGGTATATAAGTGAGGACAGTTCTGTGGTCAGGGAGTGATTCAAGATCAAGCAGTCAGTCAGTCAGTCAGTCAGTCAGTTCATGACAGCCAAGTGAGGAGAGACTAGCCAAACTAACAGGTAGTATGGCAGTGCAGTAAGTCCAGCAGTTCGGAAGCATACCTGCCAGGGAGAGAACAGCGAGTCGGATGCTGTGGTAGCTTGGTGGTGGCTAGGACTGCGGAAGACGTATGCAAGGACATGGGTTCAACGCGTAAAGGTCAGGAGTGCAAGTGAGGATACATCATTGGGACTCTGGTAGGACCTGAAGCGACAAGTATGGTGGTAAGTGCGAGCTGTAAAGACTGTGTGGACTGTACAGGCAAATGTACAGCTGAGGTGACTTGCGCACAGAGTGAGAGCAGTGTTAATTCTGTATATCACTTACTTACTTCACTTAATTCCTGTCGCTCCTTCCGGAGCATAGGGCCTTGGCAAAATTTCTCCACGCAGTGCGGTTCCTGGCCATTCTCTTCACTTCACTCCAGGTCTTGTCCTCCCATGCAATTTCTTTTTCGATCGTCCTCTTCCAAGTCTTCTTAGGTCGACCTCGCTTCCTGGCGCCTTGAGGATTCCAGTCTAGCGCCGCCCTCTCAATAGCTCCGTCCGGCTTCCTTAGTGTGTGCCCAATCCAGCGCCATTTCCTCTCCTTGATCTGGATGCTAATTGGTTGTTGATTGGTGATGGTCCACAGATCTTCATTTGAGATTGTGTCCGGCCACCTCACATTCATGATGTGATGCAGACATCTGTTAATGAACACCTGTAGCTGGTTGTTGATCGGTTTTGTGACTTTCCATGTTTCACAGCCGTAGAGAAGAATCGACTTTACGTTGCTATTGAAAAGGCGGAGCTTGGTCTTCCTATGTTTCTATTTCTCCAGATGGGGTAGAGCTGGACAAACGCACCATTTGCTTTCCTGACACGGCTTCGAACATCTTCCTCTGTTCCCCCATCATTTGTGACTATACTTCCAAAGTAGAACTCGCTCAATTTCCTTTCCGTTGACTGTCAAGCTAGTCGTGATGACAGAATTTATCCTCATCTCTTTGGTCTTGTTGTTGATGAGCATTAGTCCTGCACGTTCTGCTTCTCTATGCGACCTCCCCAGCTTATCTTGTATGTCTCAGTAACCTTGCGCCATAAGACAAATGTTGTCTGTGAAATCCAGATCTTCAAGCCTGTCATTTATACCCCATTGAATACCCCTCTTCCGTCCCTTCATTACCTTCTTCATCACACTATCCAGGGCCAACAGGAACAGAGTGGGGAAAAGGACACACCCCTGTCTCACCCCAGAACTGACAATTATCTTTTCTGTTAATTCGCCTTCGAGAAGAACCTGGCACTCATATCCTTCGTACATCTCTTCCATGATTCTGATGATCTTTGTTGGAATTTTATATTCCTTGAGGGTCTTCCACATGATTCTTTGATTTACGGAGCCAAAGGCTTTCTCGAAGTCAACAAATGTGAGTTAAAGGGTATTCAGCCACCCCACACTCTGCTCCAGGATGATTCGGAGGGTGTTGATGAGATCCACACAGCTGCGATGTTGTCGAAATCCCGCCCGTTCCTTCCGAAGCCTTTTCTCTACGCAGTCTTTTATACGATTCAAGATGACTCTCGCCAGCACTTTGCTTGGAATGGACAGCAAGGAGATACCCCTCCAGTTTTTTTTTTTAAACATTCGATCTAACCTCATGCTGATTGGAGACCCACTCCTGCTGCTTCGTATATCTTTTACTTCTGCCGAATGTGATATTGGCATTCACATCACTTCAGCAAAGCATCTTCATTGGTTTTCTACACATTGGTGATGTATTGAAATACCATGTTAATATTTCCGTCACATTATGTATTGATTCAAAACAGAACTGTGTTTGCATCGACAACTGAATACTTATACGTCTTCAATGACATTTGCAGACCATAAAGAAGCATTCCGCATATTCTTTTCGTAGATGTCACGTCGATAACAACTACATTGAATTGAACTGACCCAGTTAAAAGTGTTTTTTCATGTATTGTGCCTTAATCATTTCAAATATCCTATCTATCTATATGGTGCACCATATTAGGTTCAGTGCCTATTGACATTTTGGTGCTACGCTATTCAAGTAATTTTCTCATTTAGTGCTTAATATTGGCTGATGAAGGGGACAAAAAATGTCTATTAGTCCTCGAAACATGTACCATTTTTAATGACCACATAAGTGATAGTTTTCAAGTATTGATTCAGGCGGAACCCTAGCCCATTAAAAAATGTAATGTTGAAATGTGACGAAGCACAGAAATGACAGACATGCAAACAGGGATGATTATGTTTTGGAGTGCCCACAGCCACATAGAGTATGAAGACACCCAATTTGTTCATTTATCAACATGGACTGTCCAACTTGTCAACGAGGGAATGATGCAGTGAACCTGAACACAAAATATGACATCAGAACTTAGGGGTCATTTATAAAATATAGGGGGGTTCTGTACGAAAATTTGTATGTTCGTCAGTTGTTTTCATTATTACTCGATTTGAAAGTTCCAAATGAACTTTCTTCTTGTCACTTTCCATGTATATTTTTAATAAAACAACTTCTTTTGTAGGTTGATATGTGTAAGGAAATATTCATCCTGTGTAGCATTGTCACGATTTCAGAAATTTATTACCTGCTTCTGGTGCTGTAGCACAGGCCTGTAAAGGGAAAATTTTCCATGTGCCAAGTTACACAATAGAATGAACTGAGGGGGGGATAATTTATTTTGGATGTTCACTTAGGGGTGGGGTATTGTGATTGTTACAAGAGTTCAATTTTATGACATTTTCGCAAATGTATTTTATGGATGACCCCTTAGGATACAAATCGATCCTAATCCAGTTGTCCTGAAGACAAATGTCACATATTGCCTGTTTCAAACCTGACATGAACTGCTGCTCTCTGTGAATGCACGTCCATCTCAACGAACTTCTGAATGACAGTTGGAGTGAAGTCTCACGCAAGGGGCTACAACTCAGAGCGGCTGCATGAAGCACCACGCCTTCAATGGGCTTGAGTGGACTAGAAACATGTAGTGGGGTCCAATGAGTCCCAATTTTTGTCTTTTACTCCCATGCCAGGAGTAGAGCACACCAGTGGCCCATAGAAGTATTTCATCCGCAGTGTGTGGAGAATGTGTTTCAAGCGGGTGTTGGATCTGTGATGGTGTGGGGATGTTTCTCATACCACAGCTTGGACCCACTCAATTCAAGTGTCTTGAACATAAATGAATAATAATAATGTTATTGGTTTTACGTCCCTTTTAACAACTGCGGTTTTTAGAGACGCCGGGGTGCCGGAATTTTGCCCCGAAGGGGATCTTTAACGTGCCAGTAAATCTACGGACATGGCTCCCTCGCATTTGCGCACCCTCAAATGCCAGCTGACTGCGCCAGGATACGAACCTGCAACCTCGGGCCCAGCAAGCGAGAACGTTACCCCTGAGCCACGCAGCCAGCCGAACATAAATGAGCATATACTGGTGAAGAGAGGAACATATCACTGACCATACAGCCCAGAATACTTAATTCCTCAAGTCACGAGCACTGAAAGACATGAAAAAGATACAGCAAAAAGTGCATCGCATTGGACAACACTGCTTGCAAATCTGCTGCTGTGCGTAAAGTCAGGAACCACAAAATGCCACTTGAGGTTGAGTCTGGTTATCACCAGAAGATGAGGCAAACTGGTTTTGTGTATAAACATCAACAAATCTGAGAAACATACCAGATGTGTCACCAGCTGTTATTCCGGTCAAGGTCACACAGACATGATATAACTAAAGGCAGGTCTAGTAGAGTAACCTATCCAACCACATGCCCGTCTCTTCCCCTCATGAACAACATTGTTGTCAGACTGGCTACAGAGAACGACCTCCCACAAAGTGATTGCAGCGACATGGACTTTTAGGATAACCACTTGTAATTTGTAATGCAAACACAAAGTAACAGGACATACAATTAGCCTGCTATAATGTAACTAAACCATGCACCTTTTACTATACACTGTTCACATCTTTTGGCACTTCCTGATCTGAGGCATCAGACCCCACCCACCATGTATAGATGAACCAAGGCTCTCAATGGGCTGTAGAGTCACATGGCTTATGGGCTGGTATTAAAGGTATATAACAGTCAGAAAGCATATACATACAGTTTAACAGCTATGAGTATTCCAGGTACAACAAATGCCTTCCCTTGTAGAGTATGGACTTTTCCCACCATACGATGTCCCAGAACAAACAGTGCAGTTGCAGAAAAGGCTGACCCCAAAACCTGAAAGAAAGAAAAATTATGGTATGTACTTTTATGCATACATTTCACTGAACTGAACATTTTGTTCAAGGCACAAATAGAATGTCACAAGGGTTGATGCCTGTAAGGCTATTCCTTGTGAATAAACAAAATATTAAATTCTTTTGAAAGCATGTTCTATCCCAACCAAAATGTGAGTTTGCATTCACAAATTCTCATAGTGTGTTTCTTTTGTTTTTGTATTTCTCATAGTGTTCTTCTTTTGTTTTTGTATACCGTACAAGTCAAACGTACTTTTTTGAATATAACCGTCTGTTTCCGGTTATGACCAATGGATGTCGGTGTTTGTCTCTTCTCCCATCAATTTGGAGTTTAGAACTGTATTTAGTAAACCCTTTTTGCTAATTATTTTATGACAGGTTATGAGCCCAGTTAAACGCTTATTGCTGTTAATGTGTGGACTTTGTTATGGGAGAATGTCGGTCGTTAAAGGGTGTTGATATGTGCGGCGCACATGTGGACAGTTAAGTGTGCATCCAAGATAGTTTTTGGTGAATTTTGTGGACGATTTTTCTATTGTGAGGACTATTTGTACGCTTTATTTTAAGTATACATACTAACATGGATTCAGCTACGGGAAGCAGCGAGCGAGTAGTTGCAATAGTGAGGTTACAGGACGACAATTGGGAAGCGTGGAGCACCCGAACAAAGGCATTGCTTCAAACAAGGCGTCTGTGGGGCGCGGTTCAAGGTTTCCCACGAAAGACCGATACAGGAGAGGTAGAAGATACACCCGTTGAAGAGTACTCCGAGGCCCAACTGGGCAAAGATCAAGACGCGAAAAACTTGCTTATAGGTTTGGTCACCGACCCTTTCCTAGGTGATACCAAAGAAGCGGAGACAGCTAAGGAAGCATGGCAGAATCTTCTGACGTCATGTTGCGATACCGGAGTCCTTCAAATTGTGACGATGTTAGAAGAATTGTGTCTTTTTAAGAAAACTAGTGACATTAGCATGCGTACATTTGTTGATAAAGTGCTCACTTGGTGTGCACGGTTGGACGATGTAGGTATAAAATTTACGGATAAGGCCAAAGCTGCTTTTATTCTCAGAGGACTGGAAAAGCGGGAGTACGAAAATTTGATACGTTCATTGGAAAGCAATGAAGAAAACTTAAGTGTAAAGGTAGTGCGAGCCAAACTATTGTTGGAGGAGAGAAAGAACAAGTTGGACAAACTAAAGATGGAGCGAGAACAGGAGACTTATGCTAGGCTGAAGAAGGAAGAATCTGAGGGTGAAAGCGTGAAGGCAATGGTGGCAGCCATGCGCTTAAATTCCAAGGGGGTCATCAACAGCAGCAAAAGTGTCAACAAGCCAACAGGTAGTGGTGGATTTATGTGCTACAAGTGCCAAGAACAGGGGCATATTGCGAAGTTCTGTGATTTAGTTCATGAAGCAAGAAAGAAAGGTTCAGTTTTGTGTTTTAATTGTGCCAAGATAGGTCATACTTCCCGGAATTGTAGTAATGGACGCAAGGAAAATGTTAAGGTTAAGAATCGTGAGGTTATTGCCACGGTAAAGGACGATGAGGCGGCAAACGAATGTGTTCAGGTTAATGCTAGTAGTGTTAAGGTAAAGGCTTATGTGACAACTTAAAGCAAGAATGATGCATCTGATTGTGTATGCAGGTGGTATGTAGATTCAGGAGCCACTGAGCACCTGACACCTTATAAGGATATTCTGTATGATTACACCCCAAAGGTTTCTGGTAGTGTAGACACAGCTGATGGATCCGTAGTTAGTGTATGTGGTATGGGAAGTGTGCTTATGAAGCTATCTGACAAGTGTGGAGGTTCTTTTCTGAAACTGAAAAGAGTGTTGTATGTCCCAGGTCTTCAAGACAATTTAACATCTGTAGGTCAATTTGACAGGAAAGGTGCAGTCGTAACCATTAAAGATAGCAAAGTTGTATTGTCAGATCATGAGGGTATATTCCTTACGGGTGAGGCTGTTGGAAATATGTATGAGGTAAATTGTGATTATTTTATGGTAGAACAAGGGAAAGAATTTGCTTGTAATGACGAGGTGGAGGTTGTGTATGCTAAGAGCAACAAAGCTGTAACTAGCGGAATATGGCATCAGCGTTTTGACCATGCTCTGAACATTCCAGATCGTGATTTTATACCCAAAGAAAAGAATCTTGATTGTGATACTTGTAAACAAGGTAAAATGAAAAGACTTAAATTTAATGAAAGAGATCATGTATCTCAGAAGCCATTAGATGTTGTGTTCTCTGACGTATGCCAGCTAGAGCACCCATCGATTGGAGGTAGCAAATACTTTATTACATTTACTGATGATTGTACCAGATTCTCATTTGTAAGGTTTCTTAAGCATAAGAGTGATGCATTTAATGAGTTTCTCAAGGTTAAAGCCCTAATGGAGACAGCACAAGGGACCAAGTTGAAATCTTTCCATTCAGACAACGGTGGAGAGTATTTAAGTACAGAGTTTTGTAACTATCTTGAAAAGGAAGGTATTGTTCGTAGGTTAACAATGGCTTACTCTCCCCAACAGAATGGCGTTGCTGAACGCCTCAACCAGCAACTTCTCACCACTAGTAGGTGCATGCTCATTCAGTCAGGCATGCCAGTTCAATTTTGGGTTCAATTTTGGGGGGAAGCCATCAGCACAGCCTGCTATATAAAGAATAGGTGTGTGTCATCAACTGTAAAGAACATCCCATTTGAACTGTGGACGAGTAGAAAGTTGTCAGACCAGGAATTGCTTATGTTAAAATCATTTGGTTGTAAAGTTTGGATCCATAAACGTAATGTGGAAAAGTTAGTGCCAAGGGCAAATGTTGGTGCAATGCTAGGGTACCCCGATGACTCGAGGGGCTACCGTGTATGGGACATCGAAAAGAAATGTGTCATTAAATCCAGGAATGTAGAATTTGTTGAAGATGTATTTCCGTTTTCTGTAAAAGCCCAGGAAAAACCTGTAACTCAGATAGATTGTGAACCTAGAACAGTTGGAGTGTTTGTCGAGCAGAAAGATTGTGGAGGTGACGTGTTTGAACACGAAGTAGCCGAATCAGGAAATGAAAATTCTGTAACAAGTGATAGTGATGCCTCTTTGTCAGATTCTGATGTCGTAATAGACGCTCCATTACAGCCTGAACACACAGTATTACGCAGGTCGAGTAGAGAGAGAAAACTTCCCAGTAAGTGTGTGTGTTGTAATGAAGTCAAGGTCAAATGTCGCATTGTCATGTTGAGGTCAGAATATAACGATCCGGTGTCTTTTCAAGAAGCCACCTCACGAGATGACAAAGATAAATGGTTTGAGGCAATGAACCAAGAGATTGCCCTCTTGAAAAAACATAATGTGTGGACACTTGCAGAAGATTCAGGTGGCAAGACTGTCATAGGCACCAAATGGGTGTATAAAACTAAACAAAACCAAGAAAGTGAAGTACTTAGGTATAGAGCACGTTTAGTAGCTCAAGGTTTCAGTCAGATAAAGGGTACAGATTTCCTTGAATCCTACAGTCCTGTGGTAAAAAGGAAAACTATTAGGACCCTTATAGCCATAGGAGTAGAGCGTGAATGGGATAATTGTCATTTGGACATTGTATCGGCATACCTTAATAGCAAAATTAAGGAAACTGTATTTGTAAGTCAACCAGTGTAGAATACCCAGACTATGTGCTAAAACTCAACAAGAGTATTTACGGTTTGTGTCAAGCTGGTAAAGATTGGCACAATTGTATCACTGCACAACTTGTCAAGCTTGGCTTAAATCAAAGCAAATGTGATCCATGTCTGTATTTTAGCCCAGATCATGACCTGTATGTTGCCCTTTATGTTGATGATCTAGGTGTGTGGGGATTACAAGCTAAAATAGATTGGTTTGTAAAAAGATTGAAGTCAAAGTTTGAAGTGCGTAATTTGGGAAATATCTCAGATTTTTTGTCGATTAAAGTCAGTCAAGGGTCTAAGAAAAATGTATGTTTAAGTCAAAACATGTACATAAGGACAAATGTTCTTAAATCACTAGAAGAACCCTACCCAAAAGGTTGTGGTACCCCTTTACCTTCAACTGTACCAAATAATGTCACAGAGGAGTTAAAAAACCCCAAACGTTATAGAAAAATTGTAGGTAAGATCCTATACTTATCCAGTACAACTAGACCAGATTTAAGTTTCCCAGTGTGTAAGGTTAGCCAGGCTAATTCAAATCCTAAAATGCAAAATTGGAAGGAAGCTCAACACCTCCTTCATTACCTCAAGGAGACCCAAGATTTGTCATTGTGTTATGAACAATCAGGAGAAAAACTGAAGGTGTTTGTTGATGCTGCTTATGGAAATGATGTAAGTGGAAGGTCATATGAGGGCTATGTTTTTGTGCTGGCCAAGGGTGCCATTAGTTGGAAAACCACACTCCAAAGACGCATTGTACGATCAACTGTGGCAGCTGAATACGTATCAATGGCGGATTTGGTAGATGAGGTGAAATGGATGTGCAATTTGTTTAAAGAGATAGGACAGACAACTTTTGTCGACAAGCCCTGTGTTGTTTTTGCTGACAATCAAGGAGCCATTTCACTATCAAAAAACCCAATAGTGTCAGAGAAAACTAAACAACTTCTGTTAGATTTATACTACTTACGAGAGTGTGTGCAAGAGGGTGAGATAGTATTTGAATATGTCAACACAGAATCAAACCTTGCTGATATATTTACCAAGGTGTTACCAAGGATAAAATTACGTAAAATCTACCCTCAATTGGGATTGTTACCATACAAGGATTGATGTACAAATGTTTGTTGTTAGTGTAAGGCTAGTTATGTATTTTTTTTTGGTTTTAAGTTTTTTTTTGCAATTTGTGAATGGGGGGAAGTGTGAGTTTGCATTCACAAATTCTCATAGTGTGTTTCTTTTGTTTTTGTATTTCTCATAGTGTTCTTCTTTTGTTTTTGTATACCGTACAAGTCAAACGTACTTTTTTGAATATAACCATCTGTTTCCGGTTATGACCAATGGATGTCGGTGTTTGTCTCTTCTCCCATCAATTTGGAGTTTAGAACTGTATTTAGTAAACCCTTTTTCCTAATTATATTATGACACAAAATAGCTATTAACAGCAGCAAAACAATGGTCTGTCATAAGGTATGATCTGAATTTGATCATTATTAATGGATCCGTATTGACTTACATACCAAGATTTCCCTTAAATAAAGGAGGCAAATAAAAGGAGTTCACCTAGTCCAGAGGTTCCCATTAGGTGGTCCGCGGACCCCTGGGGTTCCGCGACAGTTGGCCAGGGGGTCCGCAAAGAGTCTTCAAGAAATAACGCAATAATGAAATTTAAAAAATAATGAGAAAGTACAAAGAGCACCTTTAAAAAATAATTATTATGTGATGCCACCCACAGCATAAGTGGCGCACACATGTGGCGCAGCGTAATTTGAGCTTGTCAAGTTTCCCGCCAGAGAGCATTCTGCTCCTTTATCTCTATGTTCTGTTCTGCAGCCATTGTGTGTGTTTACAAATTACATGAATTTTGGAAGTTGAAACTTGTGATTGTTTTAATTGTTAAAAGTCCATTGAATATGGATAGTTGGTTGAAGAGTGGATCTTTAAAACGAAGTAGGCTCTCTGCTACATATAGTGACGAAGAGGAATCTGTGGTAATAAATATAGAAGGGAATGGGCCACCTGCTGTCTCTCTTGAGCCTAGCCTTTCACAGTGTAAGCCTACTGCAAAAAATAGTAAATACGACATAAAATATTGGGAAATTGGCTTTACGTATTGTGGACCTGAAGATTGTCCTAAGCCTCAAACCCTTGCCAATCAGAGTATGAAACCTGCAAACCTTTGGAGGCATCAAAATACCACTCAGAGCACAAAGGTAAATCCATTGAATTCTTCAAAATAAAGTTAGCTGAACTGAAATCATGCCAGAAAGTAATTACCAAGAGTTCTGGTACAAATGTAAATGAAAATGCAACGCTTGCATCCTACGAAGTATCTCAGCTTGTCGCATTGCTGAAGAGCTCATTCTACCTTCAGCAATTATTTTCTGCAAGAGAATGCTGAACGATGCTGCCGCATAGCTTGTAACTACCGTTCCGCTGTCTAACAATACTGTGCAAAGGCGAATTACAGATGTGTCAAGCAAAATTGAAGAGACGTTGGAAATGCTCCACATGTGACATGTTTGCACTGCAATTGGATGAGAGTACCGACATATCAAAAAAGGCGATAATGTTGGTTTTTGTACGTTATTTTATGACATGACGAAATATATGAAGATTTTATTTTTTCCTGTGAGCTAGTACACACAACAACCGACGATATTTTCGCAGGTCTGAATGATTATTGTAATAAACATGATATCACCTGGAAGAAATATGTGGGTCTATCTACAGATGGCACGAAAGCTTTGTCCGGATGCAGGAAGGGCCTTCAAGCTGAAGTGAAAAAGGTAGCTCCAGATATGAAGTGGACACATTGGTGTATTCACCGGGAAGCATTAGTTACCAAAAGACTGCCTGAACTGCTGCTGAGATCCCTTAATGAAGTGGTGAAAATAATAAACAACGTCAAAACCAGCTCCTTAAAATGCAGGCTATTTGCATTGCTCTGCAAAGATACGGGTAGCAAACATGAGCAGCTTCTCAGTCATATCGAAGTGCGATGATTTTCGAGGGGCAGGATCTTATCGAGGTTTTTTTTTAGCTGAAAGATGAGGTACGGATCTTTCTTCTTGGGACGGTACATGAGGATTTGCTCAATGACTTTTCTTGGGTTCGCAGAACTGCTTACTTAGCTGACGTGTTTGATCAATTGAATGTTTTGAATTTGAATTTGCATGGTGACTACGTTTATATCTTCAGCGTTGAAGACAAGATCAGTGTGATTGGGAAAGTATAATATTCGAGCAGCAAGGATCCAAAATGGCTCACATGCCCATTTCCCCAAGCTAAAAACATTTCTGCAGTCATCTAAAGAAGGATGGCCTTGCGAGGAACCGGTAAAAATAAATACAACCAAACATCTTCGTAGTCTTGCAACTACTTTTCGGGATTACTTTCCCGAGCCCGATGGCTGCTGGATTCGAGACCCATTCAGCTCCAATCTCAAAATTGAAAATATCCAGTTACTATCAGAGGAGGAACAAGACCAACTCGTTGAATTGACCTCAGGTGGTGAAATGAAGAAAACATTTAATTTTAAAAAGTTAGCAGACTTCTGGGTTACAGCTCAAAAGGACTACATGGGAATCATCGATAAGGCAATAAAAATTATTCTTCCATTTGCAACAACTTACTTGTGCGAACAAGTTTTTTCCACAATGTGCGTAATGAAAAGCAAATATAGAAATAAACTAGACATGGGGCCTGATTTCAGAGTGAACATTTTGAAATTGCAACCAGACATTCGAGAAAGAGTTGCGGGAAAGAATAGGTTAGTTTGTCTCATTGAACGCCGGCCCCTTTTACTCATTCATGCTGTTACGGGGCCGATAACCTCGATGTTAGGCCCCTTAAAACAACAATTATCATCATCATCATCATGCTGTTACTAAAATAATAAATAGGACTTGTTCCTTCTTTTTTTTTCTAAACCACTGCATTATTATTATTATGTCTGTAGCACTTTACCTTTATGACTTAGACATTTTATATGATATAATAGGATTAATTAGATAAATATTACCATAAAAATAATTGAGCACAGTACTCCAAAGCAGAGGTTCCCATTAGGAATTTAAATATTTCAAGTCTTGCTTACGTAACAATTGCTTTAGGTGATTCGAGGAAAATTCCTAATAGGAACCCCTTACCTAGTCAATCCACAAATTAATTACTTTTGATCAATCGTACATATTTCGACTATGTGTCCTTCATCAGCAAAAACATTTATAATGAAATCAGTCTCAAAATCTATAGATAATAAGCTCTACATTCCTCAATATTCCAATCTTAAACACAACCACCACCACTACAGTATGCAATTTGACCAATATGGCTGCAAAAAAATATGGATCTGGGATTACGTTCCAGTTATTAGTTGCCTGATGGATGAATCTTTTGAAATGTAAGAAACATTTGGTAGGTCATATATCAATGTTTCTGTAACGTTTGCTGTAGTATAAACACTTGGCCGTGAAAACCAATTATGTCACCTTTTGGTGCCCCTATAGGAAGCTGAGCGAGCTCTAGGTTCCCGCTACTAAGTACCAAAAGTATGGGATGTACTGCAAGATGTGCAACCCCAGCGGTGGTCTAGGCAGCAAGATTACAATTTCTACTGTAGTTCATTTTTAACACTCGAGAAGGATATGGCTTCCTGATTGGCTGTGCCAATGAAACACTTCCACAGCAAGGGCTGTGATTTTCCAGCCTAGTTACAGGGTAGAAGCTATCAGCGATGTCATTCCACGTGTAGAACTCCTACTTTTTATTGATTAATGCCATCTTGCACCACTTATTTAATCTATTAGCTCATTTCTTCTGTACGAATGTGAAGTAGCATATCATCCACTCCCGGTCAAGAATTAAATTACAAATGTATTTACAAGGGAGGTGGCACAAAATATTTCATTTCCCGCGGTCTCACAGCTGATAAGGCATGGATGGCAACCACGAGGCAGCAAGGTTAGTTTCGCCATTCAGTGTGCTCTTTTTATTATGAAGGGTAATGAACGACGTCATGGAAAGGATATTACAGGAGAATGGTATAATATTAATGACAATAACAGGGGTGGTGATATTGCAATATCATCATCATCGGCTTTAACTCGAATCCGAGTATAAATCTTCTTCCTTCAGTCCAGTTTGTGGATGTGTTTACGGTGACTAAAGAGTCCAATCCTGGCATGGAACAAGCGACCACACAAGTCACATAGTATTGCTGGAGGAGGACGTGGTTGGGCTGCTCGAAGTTTCCTAGCTTGACGCTTGGCCTCTTCATGTGTGCGTCGATCCCTTTCAAACGTCTTTACAGTATCCGAGATGGTACGGCGCCAAGTTGAGCGGTTGCAATATAATAAGCCAAAAATATGCATTCAAATGTTCAAACCATAAAAGAAACCCTTTCCGGATTGAATGAGAATCCTGAGAGGGTGAGAATCTGGCTGTCATCAGACGGAGACGCTCAAATGCTCACTTGTGCAGTAAAAGTTGAACATACTGTAATGGATTTCAGTGCAACAGCTCTAGAAATAATTTGGGCGAATGCCCCATACTGAAACTCAAGGTTAACAAAAACTTTGCTTTGAAATAACACTTGTCTACTGTAACACTCAGTATTCTAAAGTAGACTCATTAATGTTTATAGGATCTTCTCCACACTGACTTTATTCCTGATATCGAAGACGGTTCAAAACTACAAACATTTGTGTCAAACGAGAAGAAGCTGAAGAGTGGCTTAAGGAATTTAAAGAAAAGTCAAAGATAACTTCAAAGCCTTCACAGACTTTCTCCAGAAGTGCAAATGCATACGTGTGCAAGGTAAATATTTAAATGATTATTCTTGATGTGTGCTCGTTCTGGTATAGTCGTGACAGTCAACACATCCCCAGCAGTCACCAAAGAAGGCGGCATGTGATTGATCCTAAGCCTTATACAAGTATTCCTCGCTCAGCGGGGGGACTGTTTTATGAGGGTAAGTTTTACAGCCACATTACCTTTAAATATCTTTCAATCACGATACCGAACCCTCATCACTAGTCGGGCAGGATTGAGTGGCAAGATTTTGGAGATGAAAGGCTTTCAAGTGCGTATCCGTTGACTGTCGCGACTATATCTTAGGGTATGATAATACATAGGTGCATGCTATATTTGTGGTAGTATAGGGGATGAGGAAATTAACATGCTATTCCAATTGCAATTACATACGTCTCAAGTAAGAACAGCCCCTTACCCTTCCACCAATAAAAAGAATGGTGTGGACACCACTGCAGTTAAGTGTCTCTCACCTATCCCCCAGTACTGAGGATCGTGAACTCCCAAGAAGATTGCACAGCTATCTTCTCCATCCTCCTCAATGTATCAGTCCAGGTACTTGTTTGGTGTCTGTTCACCATCCACGATCTATCTTTTTAGGGACATTTCCACGAAGAGGAGACTTTCTTGACTCCCTTTCTATGTTGTGCAATGTGGCGAAAGAATTGAAGAGATCTTTGTGAAGATCATTCACGACCACACTGTACCAACGTTACGATTGACTTTTACAAAGAATTCAAGTGTGAAGTTTTAGATCATCTGCCGTATAGTCCAAACCAGCACTGAATTATTTTTACCCTTTTCGAGAATTGAAGGTATGGTTGGGCGGCAACGCCTCATCAAAAAGGAAAATCTTCAGGAGACTGTCCAGACGTACCCACCTCAGTAGCGGCAGAATATTTTGCTGAGAGCATTGGAAAGCTGGTGTAACTATACAACAAATGTTTCAATCGTTTTGGCGATTATGTTGAGACATAAGAATAAAACAAGGAAACATTTAGTAGTAAAATCAGTTTGGTATGTCAATCTGTTATTTTTATACAGTCCATCGGAACTTGAAAAAAAAAAAAAAAAAAAAAACAGCCCTTGTGTGTACTATGCGCACGCTTTCAATAGTACAGCAGGGGGGCCATGGCGTGCCACAAGCTCGGCCAAGGTCACCGCAGCAGCGAATAACAAAACTGCCGCTTGGCGTTCTTACTTTATATGAAAGACACTGTATATACAGTACTGTTTGTAGAAAGTGAAACACCCAGAAGAAATGATCGGAGACACTCCCAGAACAGGGGTCGTGTAGGCCTGTGGTACCATACTAAGTGATTCAAATCTCAGAGAGATGGCGTGCATATTGGCCCACCAGTGCCCTCTGTCGTGCGACCAGACAGGTCAGTGTTCCGCACAGCTCTGTCGGCGTGGGGCCATCATACCAAGTGGAAACGTGTAAGCAAGTGCAACAACGCCTCGCCGACATCACCGGGTGGATTATCAGCATGTGAGTGCGGTTGAAAGGGACAGAATGCTTGGACTCCGGGAGGCGGATCTGTCGTTCCGGGACAATGCGGCTCGTACAGGGCACGCTGCATCAACAGTAAGGCGTATGTGGATCCAGTGGAGAGAGGAGGGCCGTACACAGCGATGACAGGGTATAGAACGACGCAATGTGACCAAAGTGCGAGACAACCGCCATCTTCTCCGCATGGCCGTATCGGACAGAACAGCGTCGTCTTCGGCGTAGGCTCGACGTTGGAGCACTGCAACGGGGGTGAACATGTCTGCGTCGATGGTGCGGCGCAATCTTTTGAGGGCTGGACTGGTAGCACGCATGCCACTGCATCGGCTTTCATTGACTGGGAACCACCGACGCCTCCGACTACAATGGGCATGTGCACGCCGACACTGGCAGGCTGAGTGGCAAAATGTAGTGTTTTCGGACGAGTCCCGCTTCAACCTGTCCTACAGTGATGGCGCATACGCGTTCTATGCCGCCGTGGAGAACGCAATCAGGCAGACTGTATTGGTGAGCGGCATAGCGGACAAACACCAGGTGTAATGGTTTTGGGGCACAATTGCCTATAACAGGCGATCACGCCTCGTATGTCTTGCGGGCAATCTGAACAGTGACCGCTACATCAGGGAAGTTTTACAGCCTGCGGCACTGCCCCTCTTGCAGGCCGTTCCACAGGCCATATTTCAGAACGACAATGCCCGCCCGCATGTGGCGAGGAATGTGCAAGTCTTATTCGCAGAACGACGGATACCTATGCTTCCCTGGCCTGCCCTTCGCCTGATATGTCACCCATCGAACATGTCTGGGATATGGTCGGTTGGCAACTTGTTCGTTCAGGTCCATCTGCCGCCACTGTTGATGCTTTGTGGACGCGACTACAAACCACATGGGACGGTATTCCCCAGCAGCCTATTCAAGCGCTGTATGATTCCATGCCACGACGTCTAGCGGCTCTGAGTGCAACACGTGGTGGCTCGACGCCGTACAGAAGATCGACCGTCAAAGTGCATGTACCGGACTGTCCTTCTAATCAGTATTGTATTGCCATGTCCCTAATCTGTTGTATCAAGTGTAATGTGGTCACATCTCTTGTTCTTGGTGTTTCACTTTCTACAAACAGTAGTGTATATATACCTAGAGGGATTGAGACCATTTTGCTGGTGGAGTGTTTAGCTCAGCTTTAGTTTACATTACGCCTCCTGCAATGGATGTAGATGTGATTTCAGCCAGTGTAGCTTGTCTGTTACCCAGGACAATTCTAGCCAAATGCTGCCTCACTGGTGACCACTGTGTTGTTGATGGTGGATGGCAATTCCCTCCATGACTTATTCCCAGAACACACCTGACACCAAGATTCGAGGATTGTTGAGTGTGTCCTGTATACCCAGCCCTCACTATTGTGCTCTGTTCAAACTGATACCTCTCATCATCTTACCAATGTGCAATTTGGCTCACAAGACTACACATCACAACTAGGCATTCTCAAGTCTTGCCTTGGGACAGTGGTGCCAGGTAAAGCTATTCCATATGTATTAGCATTTCAGTACACATATAATACCTTCTTAACAAAGGACCCTACCGAATGGTAATCATGATATCAACTGGGACACTCACCTTCAACAATCCCAGAAGCAGAGCTGGAATGTGGTGAGCAAACACCAGGTTTCCCACAATTCCAAGAGCAGTCATGAGAACTACAGGATTCAGTATAATGCTTTTGGCAACAGAACCTGCCAAGCGTAAGCTACTCCTTCTCTCACCGAGTTCCAAAGCGATATGACTGCTTCTCTGCTTCCCAATCTCCATCAAAACGAATCCCAAGGGGTTTAAAATGGCCAATGAAATGGGTGCCAAAAGGTAGAGATAACTGGCATAATCAGCATGGGTCTTTTCATACAATGCCACCACTATATGAGAGAGAAAAAAATTAAATGAGCATAACACTATACTGAACGTTCAACTATAATCTATTATAATCATAACTAGAATTTATGATTGTAGCATCAAAGTTTTTCAGATTTAGTAATCCGTACCAACTATGTTAGAAACAAGCATTATGTGCATTATTCCTAGTTGGCTACCTATTATGATTAGAATATGATAGCATAATTTAATCACATTATTGTATATGCTTGTCAAACAATTTACAAAATACCATGTAAAATGAAGATAGAAAAAAGTATCAAACTTGCCAGGGCAAAGCAGCAAATACCACACACATTCACATTTACATTGTTCTTAAGCATACTTTCACCAGAATAGAGATAATTCCCACCGAAATATTTCAAGCATCGTCAACATGTATTATGCAGAGGGATAAAATATTTACATATCTTTCTCATTTTAAAACAGGTTAACGAAACTTTTCTTACCGTAATATCAAAATAATTTTGCAAAAAAATCAAAATTTCACATACCGTATAGCATTTTGGAGAAATTTTGGATTTTATCACTAATTCAAAATCACTATAAACTCACATACAGGCCAGCACGGCTGTGCATTCAATCACATCCTATCCCATCTACCCACTCATCTTAATTCACCACAAGCTGTTAGTCTTCTAAAGTATATTGCACGCCTTTAGACTGTTTTGGGGTTGTGTTGATATGAAATAAATGTGTCTAAATCAGCTAGCAGGGAACGGGTAACAAGAGAAATGTCAAAGTTCTACCAGTTAAAGGGAGAGTCTGGTTTGTGAAAATACGTATGTTAGGTCATTTTGGTGAATTTTGTTTTATTGCAGAAAAGCCATCTCTAACATGTGAATTGTCATACTGTACAGAGATTTTGTTATATTGAATTAGTTATAAGAAAATTTATTCCTAAGCCTGCACTTGTAAAAAGTGAAAAGAACCTCTCATATTTGTGACTGCATAATATATCTGTAGTTCCTTCCATGATAGGCAGTCTTTGACACCTCATTTGAAGTAGCCATCTTTCGTTACAATGTACAGGATGGTCAACGAATCTCATGCAGCCTTGACTTACTTGACTTAATTCCTGTTGTCCCCCGCGGAACACTGGGCATCAACAAAGCATCTCCATTTGGTCCTATTGACAGCCAACCTATTCAACTTACTCCAAGTCTTGCCTTCTTCCAGTGTTTCCATGTGTACTGATCTTCGCCACGTTTGTTTGGGTCTCCCTCCCTTCCTTGTACCCTGCGGATTCCAATCCAATGCCTCTTTTCAATGGTTTTATTTCCCTTTTTCAGTGTATGCCCGATCCATTTCCATTTCTGCCTTTTGATTTGTATGGCCATCTTAATTTCACCCGTCCTTCTCCAAAGTTCATGGTTGGAGATTACTTCCAGCCAGTAAATGTAGAGAATCTTCCATAAACAGTGGTTGACAAGGGTCTGAAATCTGTAGGTAATTACTTTAGTCACTTTCCAAGTCTCAGACCCATATAATAGAACGGATTTGACAATACTTTGGAAAATGCAGAGTTTGGTCTTGATAGATATACATACATGGTTTATTTGCAAATGTGGACACTGTCCATGGTGGCAAATTACAATAAATACACAAAACAATTCACAACCACAAAAAATTTAGAAAATTAGGACTAATTAGAAAATAAGTAATAGTTGCTAAGAGAAGAAACCGGTAATCGTAAAAATAATCATTCTAATAACAGAAATAAACATAAAATACTAAACATTTACACTTTCTTTCATTGCTTCAACTTATGCACCGTTCATCACTGCCTCTTAATCTGGTGCTTTTTCACCAACTCCTTAAATTTACCAACATCAGAAGGCAAAGGGCTGAAAATGCCCCCTGGCAAACTGTTCCATTCTATTTCCCCCCTCCCAATGAACGAATATTTGCCCCAGTTACTTTTCCACTGACTTAATTTCAATTTACAACAATGACTGTATCTGCCCATATATGAACTTTCCTTTCCCAATCTCTCATGAATATCTTCCCATGCAATTTCCCCCTTGTAAGCTAAGAAAATACCCCCTAGTCTTGCTCTTGAACGTCTATCAGCCAGACTTTCCCATCCCAAATCCTGTATCATCCTACTCACACTACTCGTCGATCTGTGGTCCTCCATTACATACCTGGCGGCCTTCCTTTGCACTCCTTCCAATTCCTTTATTAAATACATTTGGTATGGATCCCACACTCCCCCAGCATATTCCAGCAGAGGACGGACTAGGGACATGTATGCCCTTTCCCTAATCTCTCTGCCAGCGCCTTTAAAGACTCGCATAACTTGTATGCTTTCTTTACTATTTCCCTTATGTGCTTACCCCAGTGAAAATTCCCACCCCCCACAGTTACACCTAAATACCTACATTCGTCCCCAAATACAACTTTATTTTCCCCCACTGAATATTCAAAAACAATATGATTCCTTTTGTTAACAAATCTCACTGCCTGATATTTCTTTGAATTTATCATCATATCACTTTTATCCGCCCAGCTTTGTATGTCCGTCAAGTCCCTCTGCAATATGCCGCAGTCATCCGGGTGATTTATCCTCCTGTATACTACTATATCATCAGCAAATAATCTTATCTGGGATGATATTTTAACTCCTATGTCGTTTATGTAAATGAGAAATAGTAAAGGACCCAATTTACTCCCCTGAGGTACCCCCCTCCCCACCCTAGACTGTTCTGACACTGACCCACCAACCCTTACCCTCTGACTTCTCCCCTCCAAAAATGATCTCACCCATTGAACTACTCTCCTGTCCAATCCTATAGCCTCCATTTTCCTTAACAGAATACCATGATTGACCCTATCAAAAGCCTTTGATAGGTCAACTGCAATGCAGTCAACTTGACCTCTGTTATCCAAGGCCTCACTGATATCCTGCTGAAAGCATGCTAGCTGCGATTCACACGAAAATCCCTCTCTGAAACCATGCTGTTTATTTCCCAACCACCTACTACTCCCTAAGCATTCCCTTATGTATTCATTCATAATTCCCTCAAAAATTTTGCATATAATACATGTTAGACTGACAGGTCTGTAGCTATCACTATCCCCCCTTCCCCCTCTCCCTCCCTTTATATACCGGAACTACCAGAGCCTGTTTCCAGTCCTCAGGCACTACCCCATTATTTAGACAAAAGTCAAACAGAAATCTTAAATAAGGCACAATGTTCCATCCCATAACCTTTAACAATTCCCCATTTATCCCATCTACCCCGGCTGATTTTCTTGACCCTAATCCCCGTATTGCATTATAGATATCCTTATTTGAAAAATCCACAGTCTGCTTCCAGTCTCCGACCGGGTCAGGAATGGAATGAATGAAGCCCCCATCTAGCGGCGAGGATATGAACTGTGCCGGCTGCCGAGGCCTGACGCACTCCTCTGGGGCAATGATTAAATGAATGACAGATGAAATGAAATGATAGGGGAGAGTGTTGCTGGAATGAAATTTTGACAGGGAAAACCGGAGTACCCGGAGAAAAACCTGTCTGCCTCCGTTCTGTCCAGCACAGATCTCACATGGAGTGACCGGGATTTGAACCACGGACCCAGCGGTGAGAGGCCGGCGTGCTGCCGCCTAAGCCACGGAGGCTATAGATATCCTTATTTACATAACTTAATTTCTTACCCTCCTCAATACCCTGCTCTCCTCCCTGATCCACATTTCCCTCCACTGTAATTCCTACCACCTTACCATATACCTTATTAAATGCCTCAGCCTTCTGCCCATCTTCCACCAGCAGCGTTCCATCTTCTCCCTCGATATCAGGTATGCGGCCTTGAACCCCTCTTACTCTCCTGAAATAGACATACATATTCCTCCACCGTTCCTTGAAAGTCGTCCCCCCGCCAACTAGCCTACCCATAAAATGTTTCTTAGCTACTATCTTAGCCCTAACCAGTTCCCTCCTAAACCTATTTAATTCTATTCGGTGGCCTATCCCCTTCCTAATCTTATTGCTATCTAATCTACATTTCTTCTTACCTCCTTATTGTAATAAAGTGGATCAGTAGTCGCCCCTACTTTTTTAAATGGCACATGTAATTTTTCACAATCCAGAATTATTGTTTTCAAACCAGCCCACAGTCTATCTACATCTAGTCCCCTCTCTATCCACTGATTGAAATTTCCAGCTAAGTAACTACCAATCATTTCCTTATTAGCTTTGTAGTACTGTTTCACCAATCTTGTCTCCCTCTTGACCTGCCTCTCAATGCTCAACTTTACCTCTACTAAAACAGCCTTGTGGTCACATATCCCTTCAATTATCTCTGATTTGACCCAAATATCCTCAGGCTTTATCAAAAACACATCCAATAAGCTGTTCCCCCTAGTGCATCCCTCAATAACTTGAACAAAGCCCCCCTCCCATATGATTTTGTTGGCCAGCGATTGGTAATGTTCTTGAGAGTCAGCCCTACCCTCCCAGTCCACTCCTGGCATATTAAAATCACCCCCTACAATTATATTTCTTCCTGCCCTGTCAGCCTCCATAGCATAATTTACTAAAGTTGTTCCTAAATTGACATCCCTTTCTCCCCTTCCTGTTCTATATACACCCAAAATGTCTAACATATCTTTAAAACCAACCCTAACCCCCAGAATCTCATTTTCCTCATCCGTAAAAACTAGGCGACTCCTAAATATATCCTTAACTAATATAAAAACCCCACCCCCCGTGCTTCCCCTATCCCTCCTGTATATCCTATAACCCATAGGAAATACCTCTCCTTCGACAACATTATCCACTAGCCATGACTCAACACCGATTATAACATCTGGATCATATATTTCCACCATGGTTCCAAATGTTATACCTTTTCTGACTACACTACGACAGTTTACCAGAAGGCATCTCAATCCTCCTTCATATTCTTCACAAAAATGAGATTGCTCACCTCTTACATACCTAATCTGTTTTTTTGCAAGCTCTTTACTATTCGTTCAAAGAGTTGCCCTAATTTTACAGAGCCCCTTCTATTTAAATGTAGGCCATCCCACCCCAAGTCACAGTCTTGAACCCATACCCCTGAATTAACAAATATCGCCCCCTCTTCTCCACACACCCAGTCAAGTACCCCATTCACTCCATCAATATATCGTGGATCTACATCCCTTCTATGCAGTATGCCGCTTACAATAATGGACGTTTCAGGATATTTCCTCCTACATGTCCTGATCAAATTTTTCATGTCATTTCCAATTGTGTCTGGCGTACCACTGCTTCTAACATCGTTTGTGCCTACATGAATGACCATCGATGCTACATTACGTTCTCCGTCCATGGATTCCACTTGCTTTCTAAGCTGCCCCGTACGTATTCCAGGGAAACAAATTATGTCGGCTTTTTCTACTCGAAGCCGTCTGATTATCGAGTCTCCAACAATGATCGATACAGGCCCCTCTTCTGTTCGCCCGCAATGGTCGTTTGATACAACCGCATCACCAGCTTCATGAACCTTCTTCGACCGCCGTTCATTCATGTTCTCTGCCTGCCGAGTACGTCCAATTACCTGCTCAGTCAGATGGTTAACGCCCCTGTCCACAGGAACATGAACTACACTCTCCGGCGCTTGTAGCCGTTCACCTATTTTGTTGGACCCTTCCTGAAAGCACCCATCAGATGCTGCCCTCTGCACGTCAAGCACTGAACTTAAATTTAAATGTGACGATTCATATTTCGCTATTACTTCACTCATGTATTTATTTTCCTGTTTCACACGCTCTAACTCTGCCACTACATTGTCAAACTCCAATTTGAACAGCCTAAGAACCTCGTCCCGACTTTCGATTTCCTTATTCAATGCTTTGCACTCACCACACTTAAAAACACCAGGCATGGCTGCCAGGTTCTGAACGTTATTCACTTCGACAACCTTAGCGGACGATCTTGTCGTAATTTGCCCGGTATTCTTCACTCGAAGATCACAGTTCCCGCAAATGACACCATTCGGGTAGATTTTTTTACACTTCCTGCACAATAAACTATGAATTTTCGACTCACTAACCGCACATCGCTCTTGACCGTTCACTCCGCTCGCCATCTTGCTTGCTTCATTTCATCTTTTTCGACTAAAACATAGTCTATCAGAGTTTTCTTCTATCTCCCCATCCATGCCTCGTTATCTTCTGACTATTTTTCTTTCTGAACCACGTATTTCCTATAATTAATATGTTCTTCCACACCGGATAGAGATGAACAAAGGCACCGTTTGCTTTCTTTGAGACATCCTGTGCTGCTCCTCCATCGTTGGCCACTAGGTAATGATAAATTTAATTTATTAAATACTATTGATATTACAGTAAAGTGATATGTCGGAAAATGCTAGGGCGTGCCCTGCAGGTGACGCGCAGTTCTCCAGATGCTGGGGGAGCTGTGAGAAATGGGCAACCAGCATCGCAATACATCCGAATAAGGACAGTCAACATCTTAACCCTGACAGACAAGACTGAGGAGCTAGTGGACTTCACGTTAGAGAAGGATATAGCCATCCTCGGTCTCAGTGAAACGAAATGGAAAGGTAAAGGGGAAGGAAAACTAAAGGAAGGATATAGGCTGTTTTACAGTGGAGGACAAGAGGCAAAAAAAAAGGAGTAGGAATGATTATAAGAAAGGATGTCCTAGAGTAAGTGGAGGAGGTGAAAAAGATAAGTGACAGGATGATCATAGGAAGGATACAGTTCCAGACAGGGACATAAGATCTGGTTCAAGTATATGCTCCACAAACGGGGAATAAAGAAGAGAACTTAGAAGAATTCCCAGAAGAAGTGGAACAATATATAGAAGATAATGAAATAATAGTAATGGGAGATTTGAATGCACAAGTGGGAAAAGACAGACAAGGAAGAGAGGAGAATTTGGGACCATATGGTTTTGGCAGTAAGAATCCAGAAGGGGATTTCTTAATGGACTTCTGTCATCGGAACCAATTAATTATAGGAAATACGTGGTTCAGAAAGAAAAATAGTCAGAAGATAACGAGGCATGGATGGGGAGATAGAAGAAAACTCTGATAGACTATGTTTTAGTCGAAAAAGGACATCTGAAAGAGCTAATGGATGTCACAGCCATGCCAGAGGAAGCCTTTTTGTGGAGACCATAGGGCAGTGGTAGCAAAATTAAAAGTAGGAAAAGTTATGAGATTACCGGAAAAAAAGGGAAAGAAGGATTAAGGTCTGGAGACTAAAGGAAAAGGAGGTTGCAGAAGAGTTTAAGAAAGAATTGCAAGAACAGATACCAAGGACGGATATTACCCATGTGGAACAAGAATGGGAAAAGTTCAAGAGTGCATTTGTCAACAGTGCAGGGAAAACATGTGGTAGAACATCAGGAAGGTACGGGAAAAGGCGACAAAATGGTGGAATGATGGAGTGAAAGACAAGGTAAGGGAGAAGAAGAAAACTTCGAAGGAATGGAAAACAAAAAAGGACTGAAGAAAGTAGAGCAAAATATATAGAAGCAAACAGAGATTGCAAGAAAGTAATTGCAGAGGAAAAGAAGAAAAGCTGGGAAGAATTCACTCAGGAAATAAGGGAGGATTTAAATTGTGGAAAGAAATTGCTATTTGGAATTATAAAAAGTAGAGGAAATGAAAAGGTGAACACTGGGTTCATGAAAAACAAAGAAGGTGAAATATTGACAAAACCAGAAGAGATAACGGACAGATGGAAAGAATATTTCAGCGAGCTGTTGAATGTGAGACGCCAGACATGCTGAGAAGTTATGCAAACAGTCAAAACGGTGGAGGAAGAACGGCAGAAGTGGAATGGGCAGTTAGGAAGATGAAGATGGGGAAAGCTGTGGGAATCGACGAAGTGGCAATAGAAATGACCAAAGCGGCAGGACCAGTGGGACTGCAGTGGACATACAGACTTCTCAGGAGTGTGTGGAGAGAGAAGAAAGTTCCTGAAGACTCGATAAAGGGAATAATATTCAAGAAAGGAGACAGGTGTGTGGTAACTACCGAGGAATCACCATCATTTCGCATGTTGCCAAAGTAATGGAAATAATCCTAGAAAAAAGAATTAGAGTAAAGGTAGAAAACCAAATAGAGGAGGAGCAGTTTGGATTTAGAGGGGGGCAGGTCAACAGTGGAACCCATTTTCATTCTGAGACAGAACATTGAAAAGAGTTGGGAATATTGGAAGGATATGGTAATGACTTTTATTGATCTAGAAAAGGCCTATGATAGCATCCCTAGAACAAAAGTTTGGGAAAGCTTAACAAATAGGGGGATAGGCAAGGAACTGAGAAACATGATAAAAGGAATGTGCATGGATTGCTACAGTAGTGTGAAGACTAGAGTTGGGACATCGGAATGGTTTAAAATTGTCACTGGACTAAAGCAAGAAAGTGTGCTGTCACCATCATTGTTCTTAATGTTGATGGATGACATCATGAAGGCAGCAATGAAAGACTATAGTAGGGCAAGGATGAAGGTAATGTTGTTTGCAGATGATGTTGTGATCTGGGGCGAGGATGAGATGGAGGTACAAGAACAGTTAGATGTAATAAATGAAAAGATTGAGCAATGGGGATTGAAGATAAATGTGGAGAAGAGTAAAACAGTGGTGGTTGAGTAGAGGTAAGAAGGAAAAGGAGTAATCAAAGTAGGAGATAAGGAATTGGAAGTGGTGAAACACTTCAAATACTTGGGAAGTGTACTGACTGAAGATGGAAGACTAGATTTGGAAATTAGCAGAAGAATACAACTCGGGAGTGCTTTCTATCAACAGGTACGGGGACTAGTATGGAACAAGGATATACCAATTAAGGCTAAAGAAGTTATGTACAAAGCATATTATGTTCCTATAATAACATATGCAGCAGAAACTTGGACAATCACTAAGGGGGATGAGAGCAGAGTACAGGCAGCTGAGATGAGATTCCTGAGAAGTATGGTCCAGAAAACGAGGAGAGACAGTGAGAAATGAAGATATACGGAAAGAACTGGGAGTACAGAAGCTAAATTACAAACTGGAGCAAAACAGATTGAGATGGTAGGAAGACCACGAATGCGTTGGATGGACTCGGTGAAGAATAGCATTAGTAAACGGAACCTGGATTGGAACACAGTGTCGGAAGAGGAATGGTGGAACGACAGAATAAAGTGAAGAGGAACCATATTTGCCCCCACCTAGTGTCAGCTGGAAAAGGGGAAATTAAGATGATGATGATGATGATGATGTGATATGTCTCACGAATCTGACGGCAAATCCAGTACAAATTATCTGTGAAACATATTTATTATTATTTACAACATATATACAGATTGTATTTCAATACAAGAGTGCATGCAAAAGATAAGTTTTCCTTTCTTTCAATTTTTTTAATATCGTATTTTTATATTTTAATTATAATTATTGTTTTTTTTTATTTTGTTTAGTTTTAATATTTTTTTCTTTCTTTATATATATTAATATAATTTGATTGACCATGTTAGGTGATAATGAGAAAAATATTAATGTAAATACTGTAGTTAAAACACAAACAGACTATAGTAGTAATAATAATTAGTTTATGCTATAAGTTAATGTTTGTTTAGGTAATCGTTTTTAATGCGACGTATAGCTAGTTGTTTGCTGTTCATGTGCATTATTTTAGATTTGGTTGTATTTATATACAAATTATTGTCATGAGACCATTTCGTGATGTTAGTGAAGTTTTCTTGGAAGTCTATCAAAAGCTGCTTTCGAGTCTTTATGTATGGTAAATATAATGGTGTCATCAGCATAAATAAATATTTTACTATGCTTAATGGATTCATTCATGTAATTTATGAACAGGTTATATAGTGTAGGTGAGATAATACTGCCTTGAGGAATACCCTGTGTTCCTTCTGATGTGTCACTGATAGTGCAATTGATCATAACTGCCATTTCCCCCTTTTTAAGATAGCTTTCGAATAGTTTGTAAGTTGTACCTCTTATACCAATATTGTGTAATTTAGCCAATAGTTTATTGTTATTTATTGTGTCAAATGCTTTAGAAATGTTTAGAAAAAGTACCATAATATGATTGTTATCATTTAAAGCATTGCTTTCCAAATTGGTCTCAACATTGCGAATGCTCCTTTAGCCTTATTTATTCTATTTCCTATATCCTCCATAGTACCTCCCTCAGTGGTGATCATACTTCCCAGGTAGCCAACTGTTTGACTTGATCGATCTCTTGATTCCCTCGAAACAATGGTGTCTTATTTCGGTTATTATGGCGCATCTCCTTGGTTTTCCTTCCATTGATCTTCAGTCCCACCTCAGATACTTCAGTTCTTAAATCAATCAGCTTTGCTTCCATATCTTTGTAACTCCTGGCTAGCAAGCACAGGTTGTCTGCGAAATCCAGGTCCTCCAACCTGTCAGTTAGTCTTACTTGGGACTGAAAGGAGAGTAATCCCTCTCCAGTTGTCACATTCCAATAAATCTCCTTTCTTCGGAAGCTTGATCAACAGTCCTTTCTGGAATGGAATCCACAAGGTAGTAGGCGAAGAGGCAGACCAAGGAACACCTGGAGGAAGAGTGCAATAACAGAAGGAATGGAGAATGGAGCACCATGAGAAACAGTATTGGAGACAGCAAACATCCTTGTTTAACTCCTGTATTTACTGGAATGGGCTCTGACAACATACTCTGATGTAAAACTTGTCAGGTGTAATTCTCATACATTTCTTGAGTAATCTTTATAATTTTCTTTGGAATCCCAAACTCTTTCATGGCTTGCCAAATCTTCTCTCTCATTATACTATCAAACGCCTTTTCAAAATCAACGAACAGTAGGTACAGTGACGATTGCAGTTCCTGATTGTTCTAAAATTATGCGCAGTGTATTGATCGGATCTGTACAAGAAAAGCCTTCTCTAAATCCTGCTTGTACTTTCCTCAGCCTTAAATTAACTCTCTGTTTTATCCTTTCTAGAATTACTCGCGAGAGTACCTTACTTGCAAGGGAACTGTCCATACAGTCATATTGAAACCGACAATGATATTTTGTAGAGATGATGAGGAAACCATAAATTGGCGATGTACAAACAATTAGCTGCCGTTTCGAACTGGAAGGTATCGAAATCTTGACACAAAATCTGTGTGACAACGCAACTACTGGACAACTCTTTTATCTTGCTGGCTCGTGCGGCGCACAGCGGAGTGGAGTTGTGCTGGGGAGAAGGATACGCGCACGCTTGAGCTGGTCACCAGGGCTGTCCACGTCGAGCTATATGCTAGCGCGTGCAATCCTATTAGAAATCTCCGTGCCGATTTCTGGACCTTCCAGTTCAAAATGGCAGCTAATTTTTGGTACATGGCTAAGTTATGGTTTCCTCATCATCTCTACGAAATATCATTATCTGTTTCGATATGACCGTATGGACAGTTCCCTTATTGGGATTGAAAGGAGAGTAATCCCTCTCCAGTTGTCACATTCCAATAAATCTCCTTTCTTTGGAAGCTTGATCAACAGTTCTTTCTTCCAGTCTGTAGGAATCTTCTCTTCTTCCCAGATCTTCTCAAAAAATGGAAGCAGAATCTTAACTGTATTGTCCGTATCTACTGTCAAGGCTTCCGATGTAATGTTGTCCATACCTGCCGCCTTACTGTTCCTTAGTTGTTTGATAGCCTTTTGGATCTATATTCTTGATGGTGGTTCTGTGCTTATAGCCCTATCTTCCTGCTCTTCTTCTATCATGTCCACTGTCTCCCTTACCTCGCTTATTCTCCGATTCAAGATCTCCAGAAAATATTCTCTCCATCTTTCTAGTTGTTCCTTTTGTGTAGCCAGTAATCTCCCATCTTCGGCTTTCACAGGTTTATCAAAACTAGAGAACTTTCCTGTTAATCTTTTGGTTAGGTGATATAGGGTCCTACTTCGTTGTTTTGCGCTGCCATCTCTGCTTGTGTTGCTAAATTACTGATAAATACTCTTTTATCACGTCAAAAACTCCTCTTCACTATTTTGTTAAGTTGGTTGAAATCTGTTCTAGCTTGTACTTTCTCTTCTTGTGTTCTTGCATTGTTAAGTCTTTTCTTACATTCCTTCCTGCTGTTCACGGTTTCCCATGTCTCAGAAGTAACCCATTTCTCCATTCCTCTCTCTGTCTCTTGCCTAAAACCTTTTCACATGTATTGATATAGGTACTCTCCATGTTCTTCCAGTTATGTTCAATATCCTTTCCTTCTTCTTCCTCTCTCAGCTGTTGAAATCGGTTTCTCAACTCCAGTGAGAAATGTTGTTGCGCCTCCTTATCCTTCAATTTATTGAGATTGAACCTTATTCTCCCCTTTTGATGAATGTGCCTAATACTTGCTATCTTCAATCGGAGCGTCACTTCCCACATCTGCTCCTCTCTTGTTCCTCACGTCCAACAGGGAAGTTCGCCATGTCTTGCTTATAGTGAAATGATCAATCTGGTTCTCCATTTTATGGTCCGGGGACGCCCAAGTCACTTTATGGCAGTTCTTATGAGGAAAGATCGTACCTCCTATCACCAAACTATGGTTGCTACATAATTCAATCAGTTTGTCGACATTCTCATTTCTAGTACCTATACCATGTCTCCCCTTTATATTTTCTATTCTTTCATTATCACTTCCGACTTTCGCATTCAAGTCTCCCATCACGTCCACTATATCCCTTTTCTTCACTTTTATCAAGGTTCGATGTAACTGGCCGTAAAATTGCTCTTTTCTTTCTTCTTCTCCTGTCTCTGTTGGTGCATAGCACTGCACCACTGTGATTGGTCTAACTCTTGATCTTGATCAAGAGTTTCGTAGCCTACTGGCCGGGAATTGAGGGCTCGCCACCCAAGCCACGTGTTGCATATTTTCAGCTGAAGCTGTTTCACTTTTTAATCAAGGCTACTACCTGGCTAAGACTGAGACATCCAGAACATCGGGAACAAGTCCATTACCTGCCATTAGGAGGAAATTGTGCAAGACAAGAGATGAGTGGAGGAGGAAACAGTAGGCAAGACGGTCTTTGGAATCTGAAAAAATAAAGAAACGTGCCACCATACAGGCAACAGCTCATGCAGAGGAAGCTTTTAAGCAAACAGATGGCACAACTTACAGTCTTGGTGGATTTTAGTGTGAGAATACACCAAAAGCTGTTTATAAATCTTTGAATGCAATTTTCTGGTATTCCACATTTTCCACTGAAAAACTATATTTTTACATAGTAAATTTAAACCGAATTGGATGAAATTTTTACAGTTGTTTCTAAATGTCATTACTGACAAACTTGTGTATCGAATTTTTAATCACAACAGTAGAAAGAAAACTATTAATTCTTTTAATAAAAAATCAACCAAAAAGTCTAACTGAAATTTTGAATGTAAATTTAAAAAATACTAGAACACATGTTACAAAAAGGATACACAAAGCTGTTCTTCTAAATAAAGACTCCTAAACCATGCAATCTCAAATTTTTAAAATAAAATATAAATGAGAATTTTTTAAAAATAAATTGAATCATTTTTCTTCTCTTATTTAAAAAGGAGGCAACAATGAAATTCTAATTTTGTATTCATCTTTATTGTATACAAGGAACATACCACAAACAATTTATTTCAGTTGGTCGATTAGAGAAGAAGTTTAATTATATGGCAGACTCTCCTCTTAATGCTGCAAACACTACATGCCACCACAAAGAAGCTACTAGGAAATGGCAAGTACATGTTTTTTTCATTGTAATGTGTTGGTGAGGTTAATCAAGTATATATGTAATAATAACTAATTCAATTCCATATTTAAATTTTGAGAATTTCTCATGCACATTTGATATTTATTCAATTAATTCCAAAGAGCCATAGGCTCGTACAGAGGAATTGTACAGTAATATGTGTGTTTACACACCAGGAAGAAAATTCTGAAGGTAACACAAATTGATGAATAAGGGCATAGGCCTATTAGTAAAGTTGATACTATATCTAAGATTGTTTAGACCAAGGTCTCTTAAAATGATAAGCACAGGATTTTTAAGCTTATTTGATGTATTACGATGCATCGAATTTTTCCCACAATACTTTCGTAGTTTTCCTCTTAAATACTGACAAAGTTGGTGCACTTTTTACTTCATCGGGAAGTTTATTATATGACTGTGATGCAGAGAACTTGAAACTATTTCTACCGTATTTAGAAGAGTGAATGATATGTAAGGCTACGTCCTTCGCATGCCTAGTTCCATAAGAATGATTGTCCGAGTTCAAGATGTAGGGAGAGCTATAGAGTATTGTGTTGTGTTTAATTTTGTATATTAGCATAGCTGCTCGGAGATCTGCACTTATGCTGAGGGGTAGAATTTTACTTCTGATGTACAGATCTTTTACTGGAGTGCAGTAAGGAAGGTTAAATATGTTTCTAATAGCCCTATTCTGAATAGTCATTAAATCATTCAGTGTGGATTTCCTGCAGTGAGCCCAAATAACATTTAAATATTGGAGCTTGCTATGTACAAGTGAATAGTAGATTTGTTTTACAAGGTTTAGGGGAATAAGATACCGAAGTTTCCTTAGGATCCCTACTATAGGTGAGAGTTTCTTAGCAATTCGTTCAACGTGTTCAATCCAGGTCAGGTGTTTGTCGATGATTAGACCTAAATACTTTGCCTGATTAACCTCTTTTATTTCAATATTATTTATATATATTTTGTCATGTGTGATTTCTTTCATGCTTTGCTTTGAAATTACCATGTAATTGGTCTTCTGTAGGTTCATTGTTAATTTATTGGCCTGGAACCATTGTGAGAGAGTATTTATATCTTGTTGCACATTTTGTATGATTTCAATTATGTCTTTCCCAGTGTAGAAGATATTTGTATCATCTGCATACAATTTGATATGCCCTCTCAAATTACATTCCACAATATCATTTATATAAATTAAGAATAATGTAGGTCCAAGTATAGATCCTTGTGGAACTCCATGAGTTATATATTTTCCTGAACTTATGCATTTATTCAAAGCTACATGCTGCTTTTTTCCAATAAGGTAGCTTTGGAACCATTTTAGTGCTATACCTCGGACACCAGCATTTTCTAATTTTGATAACAGTATTTTATGATCTACTGTATCAAAGGCTTTTGTGAGATCAATAAATAACCCAACTGCCATATTATTTTTGTCAATAGTTTCTTGTAGCATTGTTATTAGGTCAATAGTTGCTGCCTCAGTACTAGAATTTTCCCTGAATCCATATTGCATATTATGAAAGAATGTATTCTTGTTCAGAAATGAAAGCAATCTTGTTTCTACCACTTCTTCCAGAATTTTTGAAACTACCGATAAAATAGAAACAGGTCTATAATTATTTGGATTTCTTTTGTCACCACCCTTAAATATAGGAACTACTTTGGCCACTTTTAAGTCATCTGGTATCATGCCAGTAACTAAGGACTCATTAATCATTTCAACCAAGATTTTAATAAATGATTGTATATTGTTTTTAATGAAATTTGTCTTGATCCTATCTAATCCACAGCTCTTTTTATTCTTTAAATTTGTGATGATGGACTTGACCTCTGCTTCATCTGTCGGATATAAGTAGAGAGAATTTGACTGATTGTGGTCCTTACTGAGGATTTCCTTCTGTTCAGGAATAGCTTTTGCTAGACTTCCAGCAATGTTTGTGAAGAACAAGTTAAATGATTCACATAGTTCTTGATTGTCTGTGACATTTAGACCTCAATTTCATTTTCCAGTACATAACAAGGTGATATTGGTTACTCTGTACAGAAAGCTAACTTTAAAAGGCACTGCAATGTGCGAATTGCGAGTTTTACTGACTATAAGCGAGTTTATTGTGAATTATATTCTTATATTTTGCTTTTATTGTAATAATGTCCTAGCATTTTTGCTGGTATGTATTCTGAATATTGTTGTGTTTTACAATGTGTTGCCATATGCTAAATAAATAGATAATTAATGAAAGAAAGTGGAACCACTTCATTATTGTGTTTCCCAATGGTCATTGAGGAGGAGGAGGTCATGCCAGATAGATTAGCTGTGAAGGCATATCTTGGTTATAATGTAACAGATCCTCCCAGCTGGCGAGACAGTTTCCTGGGCCACAGCCCTCTGTTGGCCACAGAACTATCCTGGCTGAACAAAGACCTCTAGTGATTTACACAAGATCATTGATATGGCGAGGTTGTTCAGTTTCAGGTAAAAGTTGGGGTGAGAAGCCGCGAGACAGTTCGAGACACAGTGTCGTCACCCAGTAGCTCTAGGGTGGCCGAGAAGCCATGATAGGTCCCATTAGCAGGTATATAAAAACCGATGAGTTCAGCTCAGTGTAGTTTAAGAGTTAAATCACAGCAGTGACCCACAGCTGTGACAAGTTCATTACGATTTTGACAGTGTGTGCTGTGCAGCAGAGAGTGAACCAGTATGCTTGTGTGAGTGTTTACACCAACGGAGCATTGTGTGAGGGCAGCAGTTGGATAGCATGGTGCAGGGATAGCTACGGGGACTCTGGCAGAGCACCACCGAACAGAGGACTGTGGACTTGGCAGCCTGCTGCATGAGAAATGTATAGTGTGTGTACAGTACCCGTAGTAATGCACACTACCAGATGTGTTGTGATTTAGTTGAGTGAACCCTGATTCCTGTCACAGTCCATTGCAGTCTCAGTGTTAAAACCTGCATGTATCAATCTATATGTGCCACAGTATATGGCCTCAAGATCAGTCAGTGGGTCACTTCCTGGCAATCTGGGATCCACCTAATACAAATTCACACCAGTGGCACTTTTCGTGCTGTCACTTCTCTTCTTTTAAAGCCCAATGGTGACATTCATCAACTGCAGTAAGACTGAAAAGGACTTACAGGAAAAAAAAAGTTCTATACTTGGATATGAGCAACAGCTGCTACCGACGACAATATTCTTTGTTCATATATTAACAATTTTCAATATGCACATGCCATTATTAAAAAATTGAGTCTCAATTATGTTCAGTAATGACAGTGTGGGGTGCAAGGCATTTGGATGCGTCTCAAATAGCCTCTCCAATTCCAAATGTCAACCTCACCTTCTCGCGGTGCACCCTGTTACCACAGACGAGGCTCTGGCGACCGAGTATATGGCGGGATAACCACATAATGATGCAGTAAATGGCATCTTTTCCACCCACAACATCTTGGGAGGGAGCAAGTGCCAAGGCTTAAAGGTGGCAGCCCCACCATGGCACTCGGCAAATGTGGGCTAATAACTCGCAGTTGCTTAAAAAAAAATACATACTGTATTAAAGAAACTAAGAAAAACAGCCGGACGGATCCTAAGATGACGACCTTTGGCTTGAAAAAGGACATGAATATTGGGTTTTGGAATGTTAGAACATTGTACCAGACTGGAAAACTAAAGCAGCTTGCTACCGAGGCAGAACGGTACAGATTGTATATCCTAGGAGTTAGTGAAGTAAGGTGGAACGAATTTGGAGAGATGAGAACTTTGAGCGGACAAACTTTCCTCTACTCGGGTAAGCCAAATGAAGACGATCCACATCATGAGGGAGTGGGATTGCTCCTAAACAAGAGAACAAAGAGCAGTTTGCTGGACTGGAAGCCCATTTCATCAAGAATTATCACTGCAAAGTTCAAGGGGAAGGTCAGAAATGTTTCGGTGGTCCAATGCTATGCACCTACAGAAAAAGCCGAAGCAGAGGACAAGGCAAAATATTATTGAGAACTCCAGACTACTATGCAGACCATAAACAAGAGGGATATTGTGATAGTCATGGGAGACTTCAACGCCAAAGTGGGAGCTGAAAACCTGGGACTTGAACAAGTAATGGGCCAACATGGATTGGGTGTCATGAATGAGAATGGAAAACTGCTGGTAGACTTTTGTGCAAGAAATGAACTCGTTATCGGTGGAACCCTCTACCCTCATAAAGAACGCCACAAAGTGACATGGGTATCTCCAGATCTACGAACCGAAAACCAGATTGACCACCTGACAATTAGCAGAAGCTGGAGAAGGTCACTTCTGGATGTCAGAAATCGACGAGGAGCAGATATAGGCAGTGACCACCATGAAGTAACTGCCCGCATCCGAGTTAAGATTGCAGCTGCAAAGAAACGGTTTGAGCAACAAATGAAAAGGTTTGATGTTGGAAAACTACAGAATGAGAGAAACAAGGAACATTTTAAGATCAACCTCAGTAACAGGTTTACAGCCCTGCAGGTGGATGGAGATGATGTTGAAGAACACTGGGAGAAAGTTAAGACCACGTTAACAAACACGGCAGAGGAGGTACTTGGCTTCAAGAACACCAGGAGGAAAGAATGGATGACAACAAACACTTGGGAGTGTATAGAACAACGTAGAGAGCTGAAACTCAAGCTGAATAATTGCAGGACACGAACCCAGAAAGTTGAACTCCAAGCAGCATATCGTGCTAAAGACCGGGAAGTAAAGAAGAATGCAAAAGCAGACCGGAAAAAGTGGGTATCAAACCTTGCTGAATTAGCAGAGACTGCAGCAAGAGAGAGAAATATGAAGGGCTTGTATGACATTACGAAACTCGCCAAGAAGAAATTTAAACAAAGTAGACCCATTAAAAATAAACAAGGAGACATGCTCACTAATGACGAAGCAAAATTAAACAGATGGCAGGAACACTTCGTGGAGGTGTTGAACAGAGACGACGTAGAGGAAGATAGGCAGATGCCGTATGTAAATGAAGATGGTGAAACGGACGGCATCAACACAGAACCACCCTCAAGAAGTGAGATCAAAGAAGCAATCAGACAAATAAAAAATGGAAAGGCCCCAGGAGTGGATAACATAGCGCCTGAGCTTCTAACCGTTGATCCTGATATGACGGCCGATATGTTGCATCTACTGTTTACAAAAATCTGGAACGAGGAAAAATTGCCGAAGGAATGGAGAGAGGGACTCCTTGTCAAATTACCGAAGAAAGGTGACCTGACCAACTGTCACAATTGGAGAGGTATCACTTTACTTTCAATTCCCAGTAAAGTGATGACTCGCGTGATACTCAACAGAGTAAAAACAAGGATAGAAAAACGACTTCGCAAAGAACAAGCAGGTTTCAGGAGCAACCGCTCATGCATCGACCAAATTAACACTCTACGGATCATTATTGAACAGTTTAATGAGTACAATGCTAGCTTATTTCTTCTGTTCGTGGACTTTGAGAAGGCTTTTGATTCATTGGAAAGGAACGCCATGTGGAGAACACTACAAAAGTATGGCATACCAACGAAAATAGGCAAGGTCATCAAGCAGACCTACGACGACTTCACATATAGAGTAATCCACGAAGGGAAGCTCTCGGAGCCCTTCTCCGTAAATTCTGGTGTGCGACAAGGGTGTGTAAAAACAAGGATAGAAAAATGACTTCGCAAAGAACAAGCAGGTTTCAGGAGCAACCGCTCATGCATCGACCAAATTAACACTCTACGGATCATTATTGAACAGTTTAATGAGTTCCTCCTTGTCCTTGATGATGTCTTGAGAAAAGTTGTTGAGGGAAGGCAGAGAGGCATCCAGTGGGGACTGGTCGAGAGATTGGAGAGTCTAGAGTTTGCAGATGACATATGTCTATTGACTCAGAAACATACTGATATGGAGGGAAAGCTGCAGGACCTGGAGAGAGACGCTGGAGCAGTGGGCCTAAGGATAAATGCTCAGAAAACAAAGGTGATGAAGGTCAATGCGAAGAGCAAGCAGAAACTCAGAGTCAATGACGAAGATGTTCAGGAAGTCGAAGAGTTCACATATCTTGGCAGTGTGACTACGCAGGATGGAGGAGCAACAGCTGATGTCAAAATGAGGATCCAGAAAGCCAATGCGGCATTCATACAGCTCTATCCGATTTGGAGGGCCAGAGAAATATCGATGAAAACGAAACTGCGCATTTTTCAAACAAATGTGAAAACAGTACTGCTGTATGGCTGTGAAACGTGAAAAGTTACCTCAGAGATCACCCTTAAGCTGCAAGTATTCATAAACAGATGCTTACGAAGAATAAAGCGCATCTTCTGGCCGAGTCATTTCAAATGAAGACCTTTGGAAGCAAACCAAAGAAGAACCTATTGGTATACAAATAAAACGGAGGAAATGGAAATGGATTGGCCACACCTTACGTAAAGAACAAAATGCAGTGGAGAGACAGGCTTTGTTCTGGAACCCCCAAGGACAGCGGAAGAGAGGAAGACCGCGGAAGTCATGGAGACGCAGTGTGATGGATGAGGCAAAACAAGAAGGAAAGACCTTTGGCGAACTCAAGACCTTGGCTCAAAATAGGATACGCTGGTGCTGCTTTGTCGAAGCCCTATGCTCTGCAAAAGAGTAAAAGGACATAAGTCAAGTAAGTCAATGACAGTGTCATGAGTACCCTATTAAGTTCATAACGATCTGCATGAGGGTGAAGAAGAAGTTAAGGAGTTGGACCAGTAAGGCATATAAAAAATTGTATTTATGTGGGTCCAGCTTGGGTAACTGTAACGACCAGTGCACACCATTGCAGATGTAGCAACAACTGCTTATGAGTATTGAACAAATTTTGCATTTATGAATAATGCAAAAAAACACAAACTCTTAATCATAACACATAAATCAAATTTACCTATGGGATATCCAATAGCAAAGTCATTGCTTTGGGTGCAGAATATAGCAAAGAGTCCAGCTCTCCCAAGATTCATGGGTCGGTTGATGAGAAGAGTAATCACGATCACAAACCCAAACACAATTCCTTTGGCTACAAGAATTGCTAATAAAAACATCCAGTTGACTGAGTCCAAGTCTAGCTCTGCCAATGACAAGAAGATCAGAGCAGGGAGTGAGAATGTACCCACAAAGGTATTAAGGCCTTTAACCTCTGTCTGGCTTATGAGATTCTGACGACCGGCCACATATCTGTAAAGATAAGAAAGAAAAATGAATTCATTGTTCCAAGACATAGTCATAGATAGTCTACAAGTGAAACACACAAAGTAGGATAACGATGTGTGGATATAAGCCTTGAATAACTGTATCCATAGCATAATTTAATTTAAAAAGTTTTTTCACTTGTGTTGCTTGAGTCTTCGGACTTTTGACTGGTTTGATGCAGCCCTCCATGCTTCCCTGTCCTGAGCTAATCGTTTCACCTCTACATAGCTATCCCACCCTACATCTGAGGCAATCTGTTTAACATATTCTAACCTTGGTCTACCCCTACAGTTCTTATCCTCGACCCTTCCTTCCATAACTAAATTTGCTATTTAACTTGAAGACCAACAATATGGTGTGATGATAGCTGTATTAAGGGGAAAAACATCTACATCATCTGCCCTCAATGATATGGGTGACGCAGATGTTAAACGGGACGCAAAACCAATACCATCAAGATATGGGTGATAGTAAAAACTACTAATACTAAAACTAAAAAAATACAGCTACAACTACTGTCTTACCTCGAACTTATATACTAGAAGAAGAAAGGAATAAGGGAAAAGAAGTGCCTTCAACCCTTGCAGAATGAGGAATGAGGGACTTACAGAGTAGAGGAAGTAGAGCTAAGAAATGCAGATAGGAGAGAGTCAAGCCCAAAGTCATTGGAAATAGGGAAAAACCCGACTCAGCTCAGGAATCCTTTGGGGTTGCCAAATCCCAAGCTCACCAGCCACAAACCCTTGAGGTTGTAGTACTATCCGGGCTGCAGTCCAAGTACATACCGCGATTCCTAAGTGTCAAGGATTTATCTTAGTGTAATCGATGACATCACGGATGGCGTTTAGATGTTGATGTTAGTTCGTTTGATCTAGTGCCTAGAATTGCCACTATGTAACTCTGCTGTATGAAGTTCCTAACAGTGCGTCATCAAATCCCGATGCAGTCACGTGTTGAAGTGCGAGGTTTGGTCCTTAGTGATTAAAATACCCAGTTATTTATACATCGGGGTAAAGACCCAGGGTATATACTCGGGTAAATACCCTGGCATTTTAGATTTTTCATTAGAAATCCTGTGTCCTGGTAAGTTGAACCTTAAAAAAGGGTACTGGTATGCAAACTATTCTACATTAACTTTTAAAAAATGTAACAACATTAGATAATTAATAAAATTAAATTTAATTAGAATTGGGAGTTAAAAACCGAATTAGAATTGCGAATTAGATCAGGAATATAAACTAACAACTCCACTACACTGAAAAAGTTAGGTCAAGTACAGTAGGCATCAAACAAAGAATAGAGAATGGGAGGGAAGTACAGTGTCAGTTTGAATTCTGAGTAGGATGAGCTGAGCAGTGTTGCCAACTCACATACTTGCTGGCATACATCTTCACCCATTATGGAGCCCACATACTACAAAAACTTCCTGACATGCATTTTTATTATTTAGAGTACCGTATGATTTAAAAAATTAATATTTTTTGTATATTTAATATTGAATGAAAAATAACATAAAGCACTTTTACTACACTTTTTTTTTTTTTTTTTCAAGTATCCTTTCTATTGAATATATTTCATTACCCTTTGAGTTTTGGCATACACATTTTAATTAATATGCATATAGTCTACTCTTATTACTACAAAAGTAGCTTTTCCCACCCACATCTTTGTTGCTCATTTCCAGCACCATAATAAAACTCGACCTTCTCAATATCTTGGTATTTATTAAAAAATTTAAACACAAAAGGTTTTATCCAATATTTTACTTTGGTTTAGGGGAAAAAAAAACACACTTAAAGACAAGGTTACACATATAAATACTCAAAAATACCCGGACGTTCATTTTCCTTTTCTTTTAGTTTTGAAGGATCAATATTGTTCCTGATTTCAATTTAAGGCATAAAATACCTGTGTTTCAGTCCTTGTTTGTCCAACACTTCATCAACACATCAAAACGTGTTGTACAAAGCTCAAAAAACTGAAAATACCCTCATTTTGGGTATTTAAATGACCAATGGGTAAATACCCAATTAATATTTATCTTCCCACTGGGTATTTACCCGGCCCACATCACTATTGGTCCTGAATTACGAATGTTCATAAATTACTTCTAGTTGTTCAATTTAATTAAAAGGATGAACAACACACTTCTTAAGCCAGGGTGAGACAAAACCATTGGTCGCAACTAGATTAGATGATGGTCTAGGTGAAACCATTGATTGCAACAAGATTTGATGATTGTCTGGGTGAAACCATTGGTTGCAACTAGATTAGATGATCGTCTAGGTGAAACCATTGGTCGCAACTAGATTAGATGATGGTCTGGGTGAAACCATTGGTCGCGACTAGATTATATGATGGTCTGGATGAAACCATTGGTCGCGACTAGGTGAAACCATTAGTCGCAACTAAGTTAGATGATGGTCGGGGGAAACACTTGGTTGCGACTATATTAGATGATTGTCTGGGTGAAACCATTGGTCGCTACAAGGTTAGATGATGGTCTGGGTGAAACCATTGGTCCCTACTAGGTTAGATGATGGTCTGTGTGAAACCATTGGTCACAACTAGGTTAGATGATGGTCTGGGTGAAACCATTGGTCGCAACTAGGTTAGATGATGGTCTGTGTGAAACCATTGGTCGCAACTAGGTTAGATGATGGTCTGGGTGAAACCATTGGTCGCGACTAGGTGAAACCATTGGTCCCTACTAGGTTAGATGATGGTCAGAGACAAACTATTGGTCCCTACTAGCTTAGATGATGGTCTGGGTGAAACCATTGGTCCCTACTAGGTTAGATGATGGTCGGGGTGAAACCATTGGTCGCTACTAGGTTAGATGATGGTCTGGGTGAAACTATTGGTCCCTACTAGGTTAGATGATGGTCTGGGTGAAACCATTGGTCCCTACTAGGTTAGATGATGGTCTGGGTGAAACCATTGGTCCCTACTAGGTTAGATGATGGTCTGGGTGAAACTATTGGTTCGGTCCCTACTAGGTTAGATGATGGTCTGGGTGTAACTATTGGTCCCTACTAGGTAAGATGATCCTCCTCTTGGTGTTTCTACATTTGTATTGGGATAATCTAGGTTACTCTATACAGGTGAAGATCCTCTGCGTGGTGAGGGGGACTAGTAGCTCCTTTCTTGAGATACTGTGTGGAGCCATGAATGGTAACCAGGCATTATACAAGAAGGAGGAAGCTAAAACACCACCCACCCCCTGTGGGAGGGGGGCGTAATAATACCCCCACGGTTACTAGCCCAAGCCAAGGCTTGGAAGTGGAGGCCTCGACCATACCTGCTAGAGAGGCATCCATGATCCCTCCGCATGGATGAAACAGTGGTTTAGGTGAAGTGGGTGCTGGTGATTGAGGTGAAGGCTCACTGCGATGAGCTGGAACCAACACATCACTTTGCCCTACGTAGCCTGGACGAGCTGCGGGTTGGGAATGGGGCGAACCCAATCTAGGGGGGAAGCCATGGCTGTGAACTCAATCATGGTAATGCCAAGTGGTTACCACGTGAGTAGGCCTACTGAATGCGGTACAAACCTGGCTTGATGGTTCGGGCCAGGGGTGGATTGCTGGATGGACGACTGAGGGGCGTGGTTACTGCTACGGAGAGCCTGAGTTGCGGGAGGACAATGTCTGGCTTTATGCCTCATCACGGATGGTGAGAACGTCGCTCAGGACCCTAGAAGGGGCAAAAACCCTATTATAATATGAAGTATGGACAATCAGAAAGAACCAACTACAAACCCCACATCAAAGGAAGCCATGGAAGCTCCAGCAGAGTAGATCCATGTGCAGACCGGAGATGAAAAAATGGAGAAAGCCAAGATAGCGGCTGGAACTTGGGTGGAGAAGAAGCCTAAGAACAGAGATTGGCAAAATGCTATGCCACCGACAAGGTCCAAAAGACCAAGGTCGGAGGACAGCACGCCACCAAGTTCGGCTGTAAAACCACTCTCCAAGAAACAGAAGGAGGAAACAGTCATGTCCTTTTCGGAACGACTGACCTCATCCAAGGTCGTAATAATACCTAAGACCTTTCCAGATGGCAAGCTCAAGGAGGAGGATATGCCGGAACTGTCAACCGTCTTGATAGCGCAGATGAAGCCGCTGTCAGATGGGTGTCTGCCAGGCTTCCTCGAGTCACCAAGGCTGGAAAATGGAGCAATGGTACTGATCTGTGCCAATCCAGAAACTAAAAGCTGGCTGGAGCAGACAGTATCCAATTGTAACCCCTGGAAAGGGGAGAATTTAGAGGTGGCGGACGCTAAGAAGGTGTTGAACACTATCAAGGTCATCACCAAGTTCCCACCTCCTTTTGACAAGATGAAAGTGGAAGACGTTCTTGTCAGAATACACCAGCACGACACCAAAATTCTGACGAAAGATTGGAGAGTGCTGAATGCATCAACAACTGACGAAACAGGAAGGACAGTCGTTATAGCCCTTGGTGAACGAGACTTTAAAGAGCTCAAGAAGAGAAGCCTGAAGGCTAAACTCGGACTTGGGCAAATCAGGTTTCAGGTCATCAAAGGAAAAATGAAACCCAATGTTGGCAAGGATGGTACTGAAAGTACTTCAGGCCAACCTTCAACATAAAAAAGTAGCTGTGGCCAATTTCGCCAGAAAGTTCAAGTCCGAGGGTATTGATGTGGCCCTAATTCAGGAGCCATGGGTAGTCAAGGGCAAAGTAGCAGGACTGGCAGAATCTGGAGGTTAGCTAATGTACGATACAATATCGGAAATACCCAGAACGTGCCTTCTTGTGAGTAGGAAACTACAATGTCTTCTATTGCAGGAGCACTGTTCACGGGATTTGACTGTGGCCAAGGTAAAACTTGGAAATTGGGAAGGACCTAGAGAAATAATTATAGGCTCTGCGAACTTCCCATATGACTCAACTAATCTGCCTCCAACAGAAGAAGTTGAGAACTTAATTTGCATCGCAAAGAGGAAAGGAGAACATCTAGTCCTGGGAGCGGATGCAAATTCACACCACACGGCATGGGGCAGTACGAACTGCAATGCAAGAGGTGAGTCTTTACTAGAGTTTATCATGAGAACTGAGATCATGATACTAAACCTAGGAAATAAGCCTACATTCATAAATAAGAATCGTAGGGAGGTAATAGACATTACAATGAGCACTATGCATATTGCAAATTTCATTAAAGATTGGAAGGTGCTGGAGGAACCATCACTGGCAGACCACCAGCATATCCAATTTGCAATAGATGCGAGACAAAGTAGAATCGAAATGTACAGAGACCCCAAAAGAACTAACTGGGATGGATACAGAGAAGTTCTGGGGCAGGCGGTGCAGAAGATCCGAACTGATGTGAGGGGACAGAGAGAATTGGATGAGGCAGTGGAACTTTTAGAAGATGCCATTATAGACTCATACCATGACAACTGTCCTCTCAGAGAAAAGAAGAACACCAAAAACGTCAGGTGGTGGAACAACAACCTAGCCAAATTGAAAAAAGAGGTTAGGGCTTTGTATAAAATATCATCTAGAAATGGTATGTGGAATATATATCATAGGAAACTCACTGAGTATAACCTAGAAATACGGAGAGCAAAGAGAAAATCTTGGAGACTGTTCTGTGAGAAAGTGGAAACGCACACTGAAGCAGCAAGGCTTCAGAAGGTTCTCAAAGCAACTCACATAAACCAAGTAGGAACACTGGAAAGATCCGATGGAACATTTACTCAGGGAGGGAGGGACACGCTAGAGATGTTGATGGCGTGTCATTTTCCTGAGGCTGAGGAGATGGCAGAGGAAGAAGAGATTGGAACAGAGGCCAAAGCTCGAAGAGCAGACTGGAACTGTGCCAAAAGACTAGTAAAACCCAATCAAGTGAGATGGGCAATCGACACGTTTCAACCCATAAAGGCTCCGGGGCCAGATGAGATACTTCCGATACTCCTTCAGGAAGGACGGGAGATACTTGTTGAGGCCTTGACAAACCTATTCAGAGCTAGTCTAGCCCTAGGGTACGTGCCGAAATCATGGTCTGAGGCTAAAGCGGTATTTATACCGAAGCCTGGTAGGGCGAATTATGCTCAAGCCAAAGCCTACAGACCATTATGCTTAAATTCCTTCATGCTAAAAGCAATGGAGAAAATTATGGATAAATACATCCGAAAAACTGTGCAACTGAACTCAATGATACATGAAAATCAGTTTGCATATAGACCAGGCAGATCCACTGAAGCAGCACTCCATCAATTGGTTTGCAAAATAGAGGAAAGCCTAGAATATAAAGAAATAGCACTGGCGGCATTTCTAGACATAGAAGGGGCCTTCAGTAATACAACCTATGACTCTATGATCAAAGCAGTAGAAGAGAGCAAGGTCAGCAAAACCGTCGTAAAATGGATTAAATCTATGCTGGACGGAAGAAGGATAAAAGCAACCCTGTTTGACGAGACGCTAACGGTTAGGGCCACTCGAGGCTGTGCTCAGGGAGGAGTGTTATCTCCTCTGCTGTTGAACCTTGTAGTGGACAAAATCATAGCCAGGCTCAACGAACGGGGTATGTATACACAAGGATATGCAGACGACCTAGTGATTGTAGTACGAGGTGAGGTGATGAGTGTCATACAGGACCTCATGCAGAGATCACTTAACCTTGTAGAGAACTGGTGTCGGGAAGAACAACTTTCCGTTAACCCGAATAAGATAACTCTGGTCCCTTTTACAAGAAAGAAAAAATTAGAGGGAAAGAGAACACTGAAGCTCTTTGGGCAAGAAATCTATATGGAAGAACAGGTACTATATCTTGGAGTAGTGCTAGATAAAAAGCTAACCTGGAATCCGCATATAGAAAGAAACATAACCCGGGCCAAGAACTTACTCTATGCGTGTAAGAGAGCTGTTGGGACAACATGGGGTCTAAATCCGTCGGTGGTAATGTGGATATACACAATGATCATTAGACCACTGATAACCTATGCTTCAATCATTTGGTGGGAGAAAGCAAAACAAGGAAATGTCGGCAGCAGATTAAATAGTCTGCAGAGAATGGCATGTGTTGCTATAACTGGAGCTATGAAAACTGCGCCGACAGAAGCCTTGAATACATTACTGGATCTCCCATCTCTAAGCAACTTCATAGAGGGACAGGCTAGAATGAGTTCATATAGATTGGAACAAACAGAATGCTGGAAAGCACAAAGGTCCAATCTAGGACACTATAAAATTAACAGAGTTATAACAGGGGAAGTACTACACATGCCTTCTGATTACATGATACCAAAGTATAACTTTGAGAAACCATTTGAGACCCAAATAATAAAAAAGGAAGACTGGGATATCAACAAGTGGAAGACCGATAGAGAGGATAGTGTGGTGGACTGATGGCTCAAAAACTGTAAGTGGTACAGGAGGCGGGATCAACGGGGAAATACCTGAGAGATCAATTCAAATCAGCCTGGGCAGACACACTACTGTCTTTCAAGCGGAGGTGTTAGCTATCACCACGTGTCTTGAAGAAAACCTGAAAATTAAATATAAAGATAAGAACATTTTCATTTTTACAGATAGCCAAGCAGCCATTAAGGCACTAGAGGCTGTCCGGATAACATCCAAAATAGTATGGTACTGCCACTCAGTTCTCCTAAAGCTCTCAGAGTACAACACCGTTAAAATAATATGGGTACCAGGGCATGCAGGTATAGAAGGTAATGAAAGGGCAGATGAACTGGCCAGAAAAGGAGCAGAGATAAATTTTGTAGGCCCAGAACCTGTATGTGGGATCTCTTACAGACAAGCCCGACATGTAATAGGTAAATGGGTACAAAAGAAGCAAATAGAAAACTGGAAAAAGACTCCAGGTTGCAGACTTGCAAAGGAACTGATAAAAGGACCAAACAAGAAGCACACTAAACAACTTCTACAACTTAGCAGAGGAAATATAAGATGGGTAGTGGGACTATTGACAGGACACTGCCATCTTAAAAAACACCTACATAGAATTGGAGTAATAAGAGACAATATATGTAGGAAATGCAATGAAGCAGAAGAATCAGCTGAACACATACTTTTTGAATGTGAGGCGCTGGGAAGAACTAGAATCTCCACACTGGGGCTGCCGGGTGAAGAAAGAGAGAAAATCCTAGAGGACCCAATAAGATTGATCTGCAGCTTTGTGAAGGGAGCAGAGATATCCAGGTGGGAATGAGGAAACACATAGTAGCAAAAGATCTTGGAGGTCGACGCTAAACAGGAACTTGGAAACGAGAGGCCCCATGAATAAAAGAAGAAGAAGGTAAGATGATGGTCTGTCCCAGACCATTGGTCCCTACTAGCTCAGATGATGGTCTGGGTGAAATTATTGGTCCCTACTAGGGTAGATGATGGTCTGGGTGAAACCATTGGTCACTAGTAGGTTAGATGATGGTCTGGGTAAAACTATCGGTCCCTACTAGGTTAGATGATGGTCTGGGTGAAACCATTGGTCCCTACTAGGTTAGATGATGGTCTGGCTGAAACCAATGGTCGCTACTAGGTTAGATGATGGTCTGGGTGAAACTATTGATCGCTACTAGGTTAGATGATGGTCAGGGTGAAACGATTGGTCTCTACTGTTGCACTCTGGGGTATAACCCACAGGGTACATCTATCTATAAGGTGCATTCAAAAAGTAATGAGCCGGAGGCTGTAATGCGCAAACCGGTGACGACATCGGCTAATCGTGGCGTGTGTAACGAGGTGTGGTTCCGACCAGAGCGTGGAAGGTCACATCCCGTCGCTAGAGGGCACACGTGCACATCACGTGACGATACAAAGCGAGCAGCAGCATGCATCAATCGTCCAACCAAGACCAAGACATTAGGCCATTCGACATGCTTCCTGGTGTGGTTGAAGACTGTGGGGCACCCATTGGGCACACACTTTCCGCAAATGCAGTACTTCCTTCATGATAGTGTGTACACTTCCGACGCTCAATCCGACCATGGCGGCTATGGCGTTCACTGTCACTCGGCGGTCCTGGGCAATGAGTGCGTCAACCAGCTGGACGTTGTCATCGGTAATGCAGGGGGATGCCCCAGACCGGGCATCATCGGCTAACGACACCCGTCCTTTCCTGAAGCGCTTGTGCCACGCCTTGACCCTCGCAAGGGGCATGCAGTGTTCGCCGTACACTTGTGACATTCGGCGATGAATGTCCGTTCCCCCTACTCCTTTCGCTGTCAGAAACCGAACAGCACCTCTTTGCTCTTCGTTTAACGCCTCCGTGTCACTGTTTCCAATTGGACAGGCAGCATTGGACGATTGATGCATGCTGCTGCTCGCTTTGTATCGTCAAGTGACGTGCACGCGTGCCCCTTTGGCGACGGGCTGTGACCTTCCACGCACTGGTCGGAACCACACCTCGTTACACATGCCACGATTAGCCGATGTAGTCACCGGTTTGCGCATTACAGCCTCCGGCTCGTTACTTTTTGAACGCACCTTATAATACCTAATACACCTACAATCTACAAGTACAACTCTTATCTACCCCAATTCTCTACACACTTCACCCCCAAATGTAACACACAAGGATACAAGGAAACAACCACAAACACTTCATTACCAAACTCCTACAACATTTAATAAACTTACTACAAAATTACGACATGTTGCCACACACTGGTCGAACACAGCTGCAAATACTGAAAGTTGAGCAGCCACATTTCAACATGCACGATCTGCAACAACATTAGAAATAAATAGGGCGCTCACCCATAGGACGAGGCTCTGTCTTGTGTCTGGTCTCGTCTACCCGACTTCACGCCCAGCTGGTTGCCGACGACATTCATCTGATCGAAGGTAAGTGGGTGCTCTGGTAAACTCCCAACATTATCATTTTCACCACCTTACCCTACAAACTTTGTAAACGCTTCATCATTATTGGTGAACTATCACTCACTAGAGTAATCCTAGTTAAGTCTGTCTGATGCCCTTACGGCACCCCAGTAAACTCACACTTTTATTTTATAACTTGCTGTTTGTCTTATTTTATTGAAACGCCTATCCTAACTTTCCGCTTAGTAATAACATTTAGATTATGCTGACTCTGAACTATCAGTCCAGCGCCTGTTGACATTGTACTGTAAGTCAGCTTAGCCGTGCGCGTGCCACCCAAGGTCTCCCGTCAGTACTTTGCTAGGCGGCGGTCCTGTCATTGTTTACTAGCCACTACGCTTAATCATAAGCCATCCCATTATTTTAATAATCAGATACACAGAGAGTCACCACCTCTTACATTGTCTCCCTCACCCCCCTTCTAGCACACGAGGTTATAGTCACTCAAAAACAACTATAACACTAATAGGTTAGATGATGGTCTGGGTGAAACCATTGGTCCCGAATAGGTTAGATGATGGTCTGGGTGAAACTATTGGTCCCTACTAGGTTAGATGATGGTCTGGGTGAAACCATTGGTCCCAACTAGGTTAGATGATGGTCTGAGTGAAACTATTGGTCCCTACTAGGTTAGATGATGGTCTGGATGAAACCATTGGTCAATACTAGGTTAGATGATGGTCTGGGTGAAACTATTGGTCCCGACTAGGTTAGATGATGGTCTGGATGAAACCATTGGTCACTACTAGGTTAGATGATGGTCTGGGTGAAACCATTGGTCGCAACTCGATTAGATTATTGTCTGGGTGAAACTATTGGTCGCAACTAGATTAGAGGATGGTCTGGGTGAAACCATTGGTCGCAACTAGATTAGATGATGGTCTGGGTGAAACCATTGGTCCCTACTAGGTTACATGAAGGTCTGAGACAAACCATTGGTCCCTACTAGCTTAGATGATGGTCTGGGACAAACCATTGGTCCCTACTAGCTTAGATGATGGTCTGGGACAAACCATTGGTCCCTACTAGCTTAGATGATGGTCTGGGTAAAACTATTGGTCCCTACTAGGTTAAATGATGGTCTGGGTGAAACTATTGGTCCCTACTAGGTTAGATGATGGTCTGGGTGAAACTATTGGTCCCTACTAGGTTAGATAATGGTCTGGGTGAAACCATTGGTCGCAACTACGTTAAATGATGGTCTGGGTGAAAACATTGGATACTACTAGGTTAGATGATGGTCTGGGTGAAACTATTGGTCCCTACTAGCTTAGATGATAGTCTGGGTGAAACTATTGGTCCCTACTAGCTTAGATGATGGTCTGGGTGGAACTAAAAAAAAGGAAGCTTGTAGTTTAACGTGACCGTTAATCTTGAGATCATGAGCCACGGGACCTCCTTTTTACGTGGAATCCGAACCACAGGACATGGCATTTCACTTCGAAAATCTCGCATGCATTGACCGGGAATCGAACCCGGACCGCCTTGGTGAGAGGCATACAGCTAGACCGCCGAGCCACCACGTCCCCTGGGTGAAACTATTGGTCCCTACTAGGTTAAATGATGGTCTGGGTGAAACTATTGGTCCCTACTAGGTTATATGATGGTCTGGGTGAAACCATTGGTCACTACTAGGTTAGGTGATGGTCTGGGTGAAACTATTGCTCCCTACTAGCTTAGATGATGGTCTGGGTGAAACCATAGTTCCCTACTAGGTTAGATGATGGTCTGGATAAAATCATTGGTCACTACTAGGTTAGATGATGGTTTGGGTGAAACTATTGGTCCCTACTAGGTAAGATGATGGTCTGGGTGTACCAGAATGTTGTTGTTTTTATTACAAGGTTTGACAGTCAGAAATGTTATCATTTGGTGAGACTGGATGCTGAATGGCAAATCAATCTCAAATGAAAATGTATGTATAATGTAAAAATAATTGGACATCTCTGCTTTACGAGTAACACGAAAGATGCTTATACAGGGTGTCTACAGTAAGGATGAAGTAAAAATTAGTTACTTTTTAGCTACCTTTTAGTTAATTTTAGTTACCTTTGAATTCAAGATACGTCTCCGGTCTGCAAGCAAAGGGCCTCCTCACGCGGTGAAGAAAAACAACAATGAACAGTGTTTAAAGCGGTAAATAAAATTCACTTAGGGAGTTATAAAAAATGTTAAAAATAATAAATAGTAGATATTTATTCCACGAACCTACTACGCTGTCGTAGCAGGCGGAGAGGTGATACTCCGACGTGGCGCGTCCCAGGTGGCGGATAGGGGGGTCCTCACCGGCTTGCCGGCGGACATGAGCGAAATAAAATAGCTCTCGCGGACCAAACACACTTAAGCCGGAGAACACCTAGAGGCACCTCTCGATCTCAACAATCGAGTAGTAATTCGTGATCTTATCTTAAGATCACCACTAGTTGTATATTCAACTTGTAACTAAGGCATGATGGAACACACACTACTAACGCAACTACCCCAGGCCCCGGACACACGTCCGGTCTTTCCCGATCATCGGATTCTGGGGGATCGGGAACGAAATCATGCTTCAGAGAAGGATCGGAGCTTCTCAAAATCTCTTCGCCCCAAGAAAAATAACTTCTTGGGTACTATTAACATCAATACCCTGTTGAAAACAGGAAAGCTCAAACAACTGACTGACGTCCTGGACAAATTTGATATTCAAATCCTAGCAATTCAGGAAACACGATTCCAAGATGAGAACCATTTCGACTTTGAAAACTTCAGGATATTTAAGGGTAAACCAGCCATTAATATCACAGGCAATTTATTGATGTTTGGGACGGCTTTTGCAGTGAGGAAAACTATCTTAGATTCAGTTATTGACTTCACATCGCCATGCGAAAGAATTTCAGTGCTCACAGTAAAATCAAGCAACAAGGCATATGCCTTGATAAATGCCCATGCTCCCACTAACATAGACAATAAGAGAAATCCACAGAATGTAGAAGACTTTTGGGAATTACTAGAGGAAACTACCAGTAAAATCCCCAAACATCACGTGAAAATCTTATTAGGGGATTTCAATGCACAGGTTGGCAGAGAGAAGATATACAGATCAATAGTAGGACTCCATCCCGCACATCGGCGGACTAATAAGAATGGAGAGCGTCTAATAAACTTTTGTACATTATTCATGATGAGACTCATGTCCACGCACTTTTTGAGACCATTACACAAAAAGAAAACCTGGAGATCACCTAACCCGTTATTAGGGGAATTTCAGATAGATCATGTGGCTATTTCCGCAAAGAATATGCTGGAGATTCAGAATGTAAAGGTACGAAAGGGAGTGGTAGATTCGGATCACTACCTCACGCAAATCAAGGTTCGGTTTCAACCAAACAGATCCAAACCTAAAGGCAACCGGTTTCCAAGAGTTGATCCGGATTGCTTGAGGAAGAACGCCGAGGTTTTCGTACGAGATTTAGAGGAAGAAAATCCTAGGGAGTGGCCAGACCTTCGCAAAACATTACAGTCATCAGCCATGAAATTAGGACAACCACCTAGGAAAAGAAAGCACAGATGGTGGAACACAACGTGCGATGAAGCCGTCAATGACCGAGTCAAAGCATGGCATCAGTGGAATGGACATCGGACAGTGGAAAGATGGGAGAACTTCCTAAAAACTCAAAAACTGACCTCTAAAACAATCCGGCGCGAAAAACGTGCCTACAACAAAATCAGACTCGAAGGGTTAGAACAGGATATCCAGAAAAACAACACTCGAAATTTTTACAAGACATTCCGTGAGGACTTGTCAGGGTACAAACCACCAACTCTAAGTTTCCGTCGACGTAATGGACGACTAGAAACAAACAGTAAGGAGAACTGCAAGATACTGGCTGATTATTTCCAAACTCTACTGAACTGTGATCCTCCAGTGGAAAGACTGCAGTTTGAAAAACCTGTACCAAACCCAGACTCACTTCCCCCAACAACTCAAGAAATAAAAGAGATAATCCAATCGCTCAAAAATAACAAAGCCCCTGGGAACGATGGAATAACTGCTGAGATGTTGAAAATAGGAGGAGATGACCTCATAAGGAGAATTCATACACTCCTAACAGAAATATGGGAGAGCGAAATAATTCCGAAGGACTGGAAGAATGCCATTATCCATCCGTTGCATAAAAAGGGCGACCGAGCGGACCCCAACAACTACAGAGGTATATCACTTTTACCAATTATATACAAGGTATTATCTAAAGCACTCTTAAACAGAGTAGAACCACAAACTGATCATTTGATTGGTGAATACCAGGCAGGCTTTAGGAAAGGTAGATCGTGTTCGGAGCAGATTTGGAGCCTAAAGACGATATTAAGGATACGCCGCAGTACCAACACATTTGTCACCTTCGTGGATTTTAAGAAGGCGTATGATTCTATTGACAGACAAACTGTTCTGAACACCCTAGAAGAGCTCAGAGTTGACAGGAAAACCAGGGACTTAATCCGCCAGACTCTCACGGACACAACATCTCAAGTGAAGTTCCTAGGTGAACTATCAGAGCCTTTCGAAGTACATACCGGAGTTCGACAAGGTGATGGCCTCTCCCCACTGCTTTTTAACTTAGTGTTAGACAAAGTCATCAGGGAGTGGGAAAACAACATCAAAGGCATAAGCATTGGTACTCTGGAACAGAAAATAAAAGTAAAATGCCTAGCTTTTTCTGATGATCTAGCTATCTTTACCAAGACTAGTGAAGAAACCAAGTATGCCATAGAGAAGTTACATGAGTTAGCATCAAAGACAGGACTCCAAATATCGTATGAGAAGACGCATTTCATAGTAAATGGAAACCAGAATATCCCGAGATCTCCACTACAGACCAACTATGGAATAATTAGACACGTACCTTCCTTCAAATATTTAGGAGAAATTATTGTACCGTCTGGATTGGACAGGAAAGCTAATTTAGAAAGAGCTACCAAACTTCAGAAAGCATACCGAATAACATGGAATCACTATAATAAAAGAGTGATGTCACGAAATGCAAAACTACGGCACTACCAGACAGCTGTTCTTCCGGAAGCATTGTACGCCTCCGAAACTATATCTCTAGGAGGCCACTCTCAAATTGGTGAAATCGAAATCCAGGAACGTAAAATTCTCAGGAAAATATATGGCCCCGTTTATGTTAATGGTATATGGATTAAAAGGAAAACCACAGACTTGTACACAGTAATCAATAAGTTCACTGATACCGTGCGTAAGAGACGATTGAAATTTTATGGTCACATCTGCCGAATGGACAACACCAGATATGCAAAAAAAAAAAAACTGCTTGATATAATCAATTCAAAGAAGGTCAAAATCAGTTGGTTAGAAGAAATCAAACAGGACTTAAAGGAAATAAACATTACAGAAGATAGCATCATGAATCGCAAGACTTTTGGAACCCGAGTTACAAATCACTCTTTCGCCGAAAAAGCTAAAAAGACCACTGGAAAAAAATGGACGGAGGAACGTAAGAAGGGGCATAGTGAGTTCATGAGGAGATTTTGGGAGGAGAAGAAGAGGAAAGCTCCATCAACCCGAGTCAACAAGTTCAAGCGCGCTCCCTAAGTGGGCAAAACGAAGAAAGAAGAAGAGAAGAAGTAGATATTTATTATCAAACGAGTTGTTTCAGCTAATATGTCGTCTTGTGCACAAGGCGTTTTTATAATAGCCAAGAGGTTGCTCTGCTCTTGACTGTTTGTCGAGATTTCCTTTGTCCCCGCGGTAGATCACGAAGAAATTTATGGCACGTTACGTGATTATTACCGAATTCTGTCTTCGCAGTCAAGTACGGAGAAATATCGAGATGTTACACGATCGGCGCTGGTCTCACCCGTTTGTCGAGATTCCCGTAGTTTTCACGATAGAACACGGATAAATATCGCGATTTAGATAATCAGCGTCACTTTTAGTCGTTCGACGAGATTTCCATTGTCCTTGAGATCGGGCACGAGAAAATATAGCATTATTACGCAATCGGCGCCACTTGCAGTCCGTTTGACAAGAATCCAGTTGTCCTCGTCATTGAATGCGGAGAAATATCGCGATGTATCGCAATCACTGCCGCTCTCTGCCGTTTTACGAGATTCACGTTGTCCTCGCGATATTATGGAATCCGCGCCGCACCCGGCCGTTGAACAATTGTCTATCTGTCCTGACAGAATGGTGGAGGCAAGCTCAAGGTTGGGCATGATTGAAATTCACGAGTAGTTATGGACATGTTGTATGGTCGGCGCCGTGATTCCCGCTGTCCCTATGCTGTTGTTGGGAGATCATCAGTTCAGGGTGGATCACGAGGAGAAATTAGTATCGCGATGCTACGTAGGCTGGCATTTCTAAGTGGGTTGATGCACTTCTCGCTCCCCGTAGGCCTACGCTTTTAAGTATACGGTCATGGGAAAAATAGCGAGTAGGTTTCCGAATGTTTCGTGATTGGTGCCCAATCACCATTGACGGGATTCCCGCAGTCCTCGTGGTCACAAGTTCACGATAGGGGACGGGGTTTATGATTTTACGCAACTGGCGTCGATCTCGGTCCATTTGACGAGATTCCCGCAGGCAAGTCGTGCGGTCAGTCGGCCGTCTTGAGTATGAATGTTCGAAGTAAGTATCAAATATTAATAATTATTCTGAGAGGATTGCACGAATAATACAAGAGGACACGTTTACTTTCGAATGCGAATCGCGAATTATACTGTACAAGTTTTCGAAATAACTGGTTAGATTGTAATATATCCGATGGAACCAAAGTTCGATGGAAAATTCGACATATAACGGAATTTCGAATTAACCATACTGGATGTCGCAAATTTACGAGACAGATTTTTAAAATAAGTTATAGCCTACGTATTTCGAAGCTTTTTCACAATTCTTTTTCGAGACGGTAACATTTCGCAAGATTGTGACATTAAATTATTTCGCGTTATTTCTGGACTTCAATTTGACATAGTCTACAAATAAGTGCGTGAAATCCGAGGTTTCTAATTAGTTTACAAGTTTTTGCGAATAAACGTCTCGCGAAAAGTCAGGTTTCCTAATAACACACACAAATATTTCACACAAAACTAAAAAGTCTTCTTGATGCCGAAAATATACGCTGAACGATGTATAGGCCTACCAGTCAGGGTATCCTCAGTATGCATTTCCTCGAGGTCGGGTACGGGGAAATATAGCTTATGCAATCGGCGCCGCTTGCGTGAGACTCGCTTCATCGCAATATCTGAGCCTAGAGGCGCGAGTTTAAGGGCCGGTTGCACCACGAGGCCGCTTAAACCCTGCTTTGCTAAGGGTGGCTTACGGTTAAGCGATCTTAAATACGACGGCTTAAGGCTGGGTGTTGCACCAACTCGTCTCGTACTTCACTTAGGTGAACTGAGTTTACGAAGGGAGTCAAAGACCTTCGTTGCGTGAGTAATGCTCCCTGCAGCAAAGAATAGTGAAACCTTTCGACAGTATATCGTTCCCGTGTGTAATGCCAATATAATCTCGCGCTAACAGATTGCTCTGCATATTAATAATGCGCAATATAAAGCAGAAAGTACAACTGAAGCATCCAGAGATATATTTGATCGCTATTATTGTATTCGTGGCATGTGTATGTATGAAATAATCCTCACAGTTTTAATCTTCCAATATTGATTCTGTTTGTAATGTTGGTCATTCTAATCATTTGATTGTAGACAGCTGAGATTTTCCCTCCAAGTGTTCAAGTTGTTGTCTCGTGTCATTGTGTTTTGTGATAGCTCCATTTTCTCGAAATCAATACCGTATTTTAACTTTATACGATGGATAACGGGAAGAATGAAAAAAAGAGAACCCGGAACTTCTTGCCCAGCGAGAAAGCTCTCCTTTTGGACCTGGTAAATGTGTATAAAAGTACAATTGAAAATAAAAAGACAGACGCCGTGACTACCAGAGAAAAGGCACAGGTATGGGAAAAGATAGCCCATGAATTTAATGCCGCAAGTGGTGAATGCGAAAGGCAGGCATTTTCACTAAGGAAGTGCTATGAAAATTTAAAAAAAATTACGAGGAAGGCAGTCGCTGTTGAAAGGCGAGAGACTTTCATTACAGGTAAGACCACTCACCACCAGATTTCAATTTAGGCTATTTTGGTCTGATTGGTTTCTCTGTCCCTATCCCACTGTTTTTAAAACTATAGTGACTATATTTTGATGCTTAGGTGGAGGAACAACTGTGAAAATAGCGGATGACAGCATCAGCAATAAAGTAAGAGCTTTAATGAGCCCTTCGCTGTTACCATTGGATTCTCCATGGGACAGCGATTCTCAATATATTTCTGTGACAGGTATGCCAATTTTCTATTTTAATTTTGCTCCATGAATCTCTTCAATGTCATATTTTGAATATTAATGTACCTCTTTTGCTAAAATGTGCATGTCTGATGAGAGATTAGATGAAACAGCAAGGTAGAGCCAATATTAATATTTGGAATGCTGTAGGCTATGTGATATAATTTAAGAATGCAGTAGTGGATGTTTGGTACCATAAGCTGAATGAGCAATGGATATATTGGAACAAATACAGGTTTAATATAAAAAGAACTTCAACACATATACCCATGGCTTGGTTTATATTAGCATGTCATTCCCTGGCCACTGTATTCTTAACTTGTTCCCATAACATTTGTCTACAATGTTTTGTTTTGTTTTGTGGGAAAAAATAGCAGACACTCATGATGACGATCACAGAGAGAATGATGTGATGGAGGGAACATGGGAAGACGTTCCAGTGATGATGGAAATTGTTCCGGACATCAATACCACACCAGAGCCTGAACCATCACCTGCGCCAGGCCAAAGCCAGCCACGTTTATCACCTCTCGTGATACTACCAGCACCAGAGACTGTCACGGTAAGTCTAATAATAAGGGTGGTGGGTTCAGTTTCTACCTCAGCCATTTTCAAAACGGTTCCCACTTTTATTAACCCAGCCAAAAATAGGATGGTAGCCTACCGAAGGGCACTGCTGTGTCCTTCCCAATCTAGACCCAATAACCAATGCGCATAAGGTTATCCGAATGCACACACACAACTGACAGCAATAGCTATGCTTACTACGTCATTGGGCCAAGCTATCTGCAGATTCCATAGACAAGGGGGATTTAAATCACACTGCTGGCCATCTTTGAAGTGGGTTTCCATGGTTTCCCATTTTCAACTCCAAATAAATGTCAAGACATTACCTTCTCAGTAATCCATAGTCGTTTCCCTTCAACCCGTTACTTATTCATGTGTTAATCTTTCATTATTCATCTCAAAGGTTTGTGACAGTCATTAGACAGTACTGCCATAAGTTCTGAGTAAAATCTTAACACGTTGTAGTATGGTAATTGTGAGGGAAGCGTCGCAACGCTGTATGTCGTCCACAAGGTCACCTTCACGACTCCGACTGACTTGGAGTATGCTATTAGCAGGCAGCAGTGGGAGTGTATGAGAATTGTATCGCATTACTGGCGTCATTTTGTGCCGGAAAGTGATCATGAGCCACGGGACCTCCTTTTTACATGGAATCCGAATCACGGGACATGGCATTTCACTTTGAAAATCTCACATGCATTGGGCGGGAATTGAACCCGGTCCACCTTGGTGAGAGGGCAACAGCTTAACCGCTGCGCCACCACGCCCCCTAGGCCTATGTATATTAATGGGTTTGCGTAGTTTAATTAAGTAGTTAATGCATTGAAAGTACTGACAGTACTGATGGCAGTACTGTTTATAACCACCCATCACATAAAAATTTCACACAAATTAATGATGTCCAGCATTAGCATTACACCCCAATTGTAACCTAAACCAAATATAACCCAACATGACTAATTTTCATCTGTAACTAGTTTTTAGTGGATTTTTACCCAATAGAGAGATAATACTCTTGTTTCTTAACCCAAGAATATGTCTCATGTTGTGGTTCATAACTGTGGAAGCCAATATATTGAAGCCCTGTTACCAACTTAAAATATAGGACTTGACTTTGATAAGATTTTTGTGTGTTCACAGGAAGATTCAGGAGAAGGCTCCAACGATTGGACGAGCTGGAACGTCCAGTCGTTGCGTAAGCCACCACACCCTTCACTGCTGACCAGTCGTCCCAAGGCCGATGAAAAGAAGGCCCCTACTACTCCAAAAGGGCGCAAAAGAGTGAGAGGCCACGAAGTTTTCACGGAATTGGGGGAAGCCAAATTAAGACTAGTTCACCTTCAGGCAGAAAACTTTCAGTTGGCGAAAGAGGCTAGCAAAGAGAAAGATAGGAAAGAACTCCAGCTTTTGGATGACAAACTAGCAAATCAAAAGGAGGAGCATATGTTGCGGCTAGAACATGCAAGGGAAGAGCATAAGTTGCGGCTAGAGATTGCAAGGGAGGAGCATAAGTTGCAGCTGGAAATTTTGCGAGCACAGTTAGAGGCAGAAAAGAGGAAATAAGATTGAGAAGTGAAGACTGAGGCAAGCACACTACAGAAATTGAGTAGGGTTGGAGCTATTTCTTATCTCAGGCTGTTCCCAGACAGTATTTAACCTTTTCATTCCCTGGTATACAACAAAATGGTGGTTAGAAGCAATTTTAGAGTTAGGAGAGGGAGGGTTTTAGTGCGTGGTCATGAGGTTTCGCAAATTTGTTCAGATACATCTGGTTGAAATCGTCATTAATATTATATAAATAATTGTTGGAGAAAACTTATTTTGTTCAGATTGAGTGCTGGAGGAGTTGTTCTGGGAGATGTGAATTTGATATTTCTTGCATGATGTTTATTAAGGTAACTGTACCAGTTTTCGTCACTGATCCAGTCATCGTCACTCTCGTATATAAGTACAAAAAATAAGCATGTAAACGGGTCTTTCTCAACACACAAAGTCTTACGAGATGCGTCATACCTTCGTTGCCGATAAGGAGCAACTTTGAGAAATCATGCGTGTGATGTAATAGGTGATTCCCAGCATCAAACATCTCCGGTGAGTTGAGCTGTCTTGACGTGCCATTTGCTTCTCTCATGTGCTAAGCAGGCACGCGAGTTAATTATGTGCATGCGTGTTACATTCCGACATTTTAAAATGTTACAAGTGCGTGATATAGTTGGTAATTGTTTCTGTAACATATGTGATTTGTTATTTCATGCTCACGTGCCTAGTTTTATGAGAAATGCCGGTGACGAACACTGGATTTAAAAAACACACTTTACCAATGCTAGTCATTTGTGACGAAAACTGGCACATTGTCATTTCTCCTTGCAAGACCTTTTCATTCCCTAACTAACAGCGGCAATATACTTGTAATGTGGCTTTAAAGCACCCTGTATTAATTAAATTATCATTTGATCATCGTGTTCAGTAGTCGTCATAGCTGACGAACTTTAGAGCACATTCGTGACGAACACTAGTGCACGATAATGTTAAAGTTTGTGTTAACTTTTCGCAACCAATAAACATTTACAGTGTATTGTTGTTATTACGTAGGTCTCTCTTCTTGTCGGCCGCACCTCAGTAGGCCTAGTTTTTTTTTGGCTAGGCATGCTACAGAGGATTTTTAATTTTTTTTATTGAGATGAAAAATATTATATTATTCTAAGACTAAATCTTTGCTTTCAGGCAATATGTTGAAACGCACAGTTCTGAATTATGATATTGAGCAAATAGAAGCTGCTATTAAGGCCGTTGTGGAGGATGACTATTAAAGAGGCCGCAGAGAGGAATGGTGTTCCGAGAAACACCCTCTCGGACAAAATTAAAGGAAAATCTCCTAGAGAGAGGAAGATGGGGCTAAGTTCCATTTTAACAAAGGAAGATGACGCTATGCTCGTTCAATGGGCAATCTCACTGCGAAAAGCGGGGTCCCGGTAACAAAGGACGATTTGCAAAATAGCCTCCAGTGCCTCACACAAGAATTGAAAAGGGACTTTCCTTTCAAAGATGGCGGCCAGGAAGGAAATGGTGTGAATCTTTCCTAAAAAGAAATCCAGGTCTATCTATACGAACCCAAAATCCAAATACATCGTGCCGAGCACTGGCGCAAAAAACACACTTTTTTAAAAAATACGTAATTTTTCCTAAAACGAATATCTTCGATATTTAGACTTTCCTAGTGTTTGAGTAGAGTTTGAGGTTAGGTAGAGTGCTTTTGTAGATTAAATTTACCAAAATGTTAAGGTGTATATATTTCCTTGACTAAATCTGTCTTAACATGACGACCATTGGTGCATTTACCTTAAATAACTCTCGCAAGATCTGTCAAGGAATGGTAACACTTCGGAAGTGATGAACCAAGTACAAAACTACTTAAATTAGCTGAAATAACTTGTGTAATGATGAAAAATAATTGTGTCAATTAAGCTGTAATGTTTTCTCCACTGCCCCCAAACTCCCTTGCTTGTAGTTCAAGGAATCGCAATGTTTCACTACTCCCCATAGTGGGTAAACGATGTACAGGGTCTTTTTTTTAGTTTGCTCCGAGTATCGGGGGAACATGCACGGAAGGCGATAGCCCGGCCATGTGACTCATTTGTCGAGAGATATATCCCTTCATGATGGCTAAGATGATCTAATGAAGTACGGTAGCGATAACCATTGCTTCACAGCAATAGTTTTAACATCTGTGGTACTGATAGCGTGTTCAATGTGTTCGCTTTAAAATAGCGTCGTTTCTGTAGGAATACAAAAGTTGTGTGTTTAACGAGTGATGTATACAGTGGAACAGCGTGTATTCATTGTGTTGTGCTATGCGAAGCATTCTTCTTATACAGAGTGCCGCTTTCAATTCATTCGCAAATTTCCTAGCATCCTCCCTCCCCATAGGAGTACGGTACGTAAATTAGTAAAGAAGTTCCGCACCAGCGGGTCCATTCTTAACAAGGGATCACGCAAGAGACGAACCGTTTTAACAGAGGAAAAGCTTGACAAAATAGGAGCTCTCTTGGAAGAACTCCAACAAAATCCTTGTCACGTCTTGCCGTACAAACTAATGTGTCACTATCTTCTGCCCACAAAGCAACAAAACTGTTTACTGCCAAACAGTACAAACCCACCCCTGCCCAATAATTAAGAGGACCTGACAGCTTCGCTAGGGTTCAATATTGTAACTGGTTGCTTCGGTCAGTTCGCGATAGGAATGTTGACCTAGAACTTTTGTTTTATAGTGATGAGGCATGGCTACACTTAAGTGGCTATGTAAATAGTCAAAACAATCGCTACTGGTGTGTAGAAAATCCCCACCAGCTGCATGTCCGTCCACTTCATGATGTAAAGATAGGAGTTTGGTGCGCAGTAAGTGTTCGTAGAATTATAGGGCCTATATTTTTCCGTGAAACAATAAATGCTGATTTAGACTAATAGTTTCACTAGAAATGACTTTCAATAAGTGTGAATGGGGAGGAAAAGCGCGCATTAGAAGTCTAGGGACAGAGTGTCATTGCGCCAGCCAAGCCGTGCTCCGAGTGGTGATGCGGAGCGAACTAAAAAACAGACCCTGTAGCTTGGAATATTAATAATGTAGGGGTCCCCTTCAGAAAAAATGTAGTGCAGTGTATGACTTTGTAAGTGGGTAAGTCGCTAGATTATAATGCAATTCTAGGTCGGGTTGTGGGATTTTAATTTTGTGTATTATTTTCTCCCCATGGCTTGGGGACTTGGCGTTTGTGATATCTTCACCATTCATCCTCATCACAGCGTGCAGGTCGCTTGTGGACTTAAACTCTAACGACTTGCTTCTATTGCTCTGTTGTGTGCTTGCCTCTGCAGTCACTGTCCGATTTTCTCTTCATGCTTAACCTTCAGAGTGCTATTGATGAAACTGTTTTGTCACCAATTCTACCCTTTTAGCTGTTACAGGCAATGCTATTTGAAAGTAGACTTACCTGCTCTTTTGTGTTAGTCCATAGAACCATTTACTTTTTTTTTTTTTAAATCTTGATCATTTGTTCAGAGAAATGCTAAAGTTTGACTTAAGTTCAGTGGAGGCTGGTGCAGAAAATCAGTTGTGTGCCCTCAAAAAAAAATTAATATTTAGAAAGATAATTCATAGAACACCCAAGAGTGTTCCATAATAAACAGATTAAATACACAACACCTGCAATTACAAAATTTTCACGAACTCTGAAATGCTTGGTGTGAGTACGCATAAACCATATTTCTCAGTGTTACCAAACTAATGAAAATAAAACCAGCAATCCTGTAATGCAAAATTACATGTTATTTTGCTGTAGTGAAATTTACAAGCTAGACATTTTGTTATTAAAGAAAATCACAATATGTCCGTATATTGACAAAATAAAAATTGTAAATTTTATTGTTCGATTTACAAAATTTGGCTATAGAATAGGTTTATTTATTTAAGCGTATGGTTTTTAGTGCCGGGAGTGTCCGAGGACATGTTCGGCTCGCCAGAGGCTGTAGCTGCTTCAATGCGGACAACCATGGGGTGAGCTATTAGTTCCGTTCAATTTCAAGTTGTTCCAACTTTCGCTACCAGATGTCACTGATACCTAGTGGTGAACGTTGGAAGTTTGATAGAGCGTTTCAACAAAATCTAATCTTAAAAAATCCGACGACATCGGCCGGGATTGAACCTATAGAATAGGAAAGTTGGGAGCATTAAAAGACCTTCTGGCTTTACTAGTTGATAGTTTCCGCTATTCTCCTCCTCCCGGTAACTTTGACCGATTCCCTCTGAATGTAGAAGGAGTCGCCTACCTTGTTCTAATTTAGTGTGGAACATGCGTGCGCAAAAGGCAGAGTTCATATTTGCTGGCAATAAACTTAGAAATTCTCGCTGAGCATCGATCTGCATACGGGTCATGGAGTGAGGAAGGTTTGTGACAATCTGTACTTTTTTGCCAGCTGGTATGGGTCAGCGGTGTAAACGGTTGGCCTTGGAACTGAACTCTAGCTCGGCTTCCAGTTACCAATAGCAAGCCGCGTTTTTGATTTCGAAGTCCGCACTTCATCCTTCAATTGCAAGTTCATACATTTACGTAAAAGAGAGGAGCGAATCTGGCCATGGGCATGGATGTGTATGTTTTGTCTATTGCAAAAGTACTTTTTTAGAATTTGCATGCTAGCTGATTTTGTCACCCCAAGTGGTCTTCAAAATCGGTACCAAAGTCTAGGGAGAACAATGTACCGGTACTTGATGCAAAATATGTATCTGTACGAGTGTTGGCCAAGCAAGTTCCGTCAGTCTAGCCATAACTAAGCTAATCTTTTACCAGTCTCTCAGTTTTAACTTTTTTACCATTAGCATGCAAACCCATCCAGAATGTGTATGAAAGTACAATGTAATTCTTTTTCTTTGGTTCACAGTTTTGTTTTTATAATCCTTTTTTTTTACTCAATTGTGATTAATTTTATTTCTTTTGAATATTATTAAAAATATAAATGTTAGAACCACTTGACTTTCATTCTCCTACCTACTGTTATATATTTGTTGACAGCTTTGGATTATTGCTGAAGAGATTTGTGAGTCAAAGCCAATGATTTACAAAAGGGACGAACTTGTGGCAGTGATGGTACTGCAGAGTTTTTGATTCACCAAGGTTGTGATGAGCTATTTTGCATGGGGTGTTGTTAACCCATTGATAGGGCAAACGACAAAGGATAACTAAATAAGAATTGTTTAAAACATTTGTAATACAGTGTGATAGAGGGGTAGGAATATGGAACTCTTTTATGGGTGCGGATTCGATTTTATGAAATATGGGGTGGGGAATTATTATCCCACTGGCCATTCCCGACAGCGGGCAATGGGGTAATAACTTCCCACTTACAAATGATGATACTGTGCTTATCACTCAATAATATTTATTTAACATCATATACTATATTCAAAACACCCATCAAACACTATAATTTAAAAATACAGAGTCTGAATCATCACTTTGGTATCTCACTCAATCAGGCACTATTTTTCCTGTGCATATTCTGGATTGAGTAGTAATCGCCCTATAGTGGGAACCAAAATAAATATCATCCTCATAATCAACAAATTTTCTTTGGAAACCAATTCTTCTCAGAAACAAGTTTATGAAATGTGAGCACTCGCACATAATAATATGGCCCAGGCATTACCACTAACTCCCAAAAAAAAAAAAAAACAAGTTCAATGAACTACAACATCCTTGCCAAAAAATGAACAAGAAAAAATAAAGTGACTTTGGAATGTTGAAAGGTAGTATGTTTGAAATATAATTCAATAATTTCAAGACATTTACATGAAAACACAAAATGAATGGAAAAAAAAATCTATGGTGAATGCCCTAAATAGCATCATTATGTCCATTTTAGCTGAAATATATTTACTCAGTGATCAAAACCATTATAAATAAATATAAATATTAAGCACAGGACAAAATCCCGGTTTGGCACCAAGACATTCCCCTCCTCAGTACCTCACCCTCGAACAACGCGATACTCTTATCAGTTTCACTCAACGCGCTGTTACTAGAAGCAAATGTTTTGACAACAGGTCTAAAGCTCCGTGTCCTTGTATCTACAATAGAGTGGGAGATTATAATAGTTGTTGGATGCTTAAATGCAAATAGTAGTTGGATGCTTAAATGCAAACAGATGGGACTAGCTATAACATACTGATTTTCAAGATATATTGTCACATTATTTCATTAGTAGTAATTTAAGCTTTATTGGAATTTTACATTACTTCATTCTATTTTGAATATAAACAATTTCTTTTACATAAATGACTTTCATAACTAAGATTTATTGTTTCATTTGTTATTACATCGCACCCCCGGTGGAAGACTGCCACACGTCAAAAAACATGAATTTTGAATTACGTGGTACTTATAAATGCCTATTATCAAGTCAGTGTCCTGTAAAACTGCCAAAACTCAGATCCCATAAATAGCAATTCTACGTCACTGAATAGAAAACTGCCATAACTCAAAATTGTTAATATGTTTTATTAAAACACATAATTATAATCCATGAAATAACTTTGTATGTTATTGCATAGTACTAGACAATATTAGAAGTTAGTGATACGTTACTTTCACTTTATTTATGGAAATATTTATACTTTTCCTATTAGCTCAAAATCTTTAAATGCTTCTCCTGAAAAAGTGTCCTTTTTGACTTGTGGCAGTCTTCCACCGGGGTGCGACATATTGCACTGTGGGTTGAAATAGAAAAGTCAGTAAGTATAGGCCTACCCTGCTTTTAATAATACAGGGTCTCTTGGACACTGCTGAGCCCAAGGTTGCAGGTTCGAAACCTGGCGCAGTCAGCTGGCATTTGAGGGTGCGCAAATGCGAGGGAACCGTGTCAGTACATTTACTGGCACGTTAAAGATCCCCTTCGGGGCAAAATTCCAGCACCCCGACGTCTCTAAAAGCCAGGGTAGTTAAAAGGGACGTAAAACCAATAACATTATTATTATTCTCTTGGACAGTCTTTTTCACCGTGTGCAGCCAAATAAGTTTCTTATGCGACCACACAAGGGTTAATACTTGATGTGGAAAGAAACATCTTGCAGTGCTTCTTGCTCACATACCTACATACAGGACATTTCTGGCCTGAAAACAATGACTTGTACCATTGCAAAAACAACATTTTAAAAAATGAATAAGGGCCCAACAAATAATGCACAAAGAAACTTAAAACCATAAAAAAAAACTCAATGTCCTATTTGATGGAAACGACCCACCAAAATTAATAAACATGAACACAAGCTTACGCACAGCAAGAGTGTTACCAAAAACCCATAAAAAAGACATGCCAATAAGAGCTATAGTAAATTTCAAGAGCAGCCTGACAAGTATGAACTACAATTTTTAAAGAAGAAATATATAGAAATGGAGGTAAACACTAGTTTTATAAATTCTATACATTTTAGTAACAAGGTAAAAAACATAATTCTAGGATACAATCATAAAATGCATTCTTTCAATGTACAAGATATGTATTCAAACATTCCAACAAATAAGGCTCAAACAGTAATCAAAAACAATCTGATTTAATATGAAAAATTAAGCAAGGCCGAAATAGACTAATGCACACCAGTGACATCAGAAGTGCCCTAAGGTTGTCGAAGAAAAAAAGGGAATATAACTACCAAATCAGAAGAAAAAAATGTGTGTACTCAGCTGTAATGAGGAAAGATTTCAAACAGTGCGTAGTTACATGCGGATGCAATCACGGGTGTTAAGTTGCTTAATTTAATTGAAGAGTTGCACTGCACACTTCTAGAGCCATGGTGAGACAATGCAAAACCATTAGTCGCAACTATGTTAGACCACTGTTCTACAGCTTGTACTACAAGCGAGTGGGCCTGGGGCGTAAGTCCCTGGTTAGCTTTGTGTTTATATGTAAAGCCCTATTAACACATCGACCATAACATGTATGCATTGTTTAAACCTTAATTAGTGTCGTCCATGTCGTCATGGTTTTGTGTCCAGGGGAATTTTCCAGTGTAAGGTATCTCTAATCTATACAGTCCCACTCCCATTTTTACTTTGTTTGAACACTTCCACACAGGTAACACAGCAATAATTACATATATTTGTTTAAAAAAGTTACAAACGACAAATGTACCCTAAGGGGCAGATGACCTCACTGTTCCACCCCTTAAAACATCAATAATCATCAAATGTACCCTATAAAAATTCAACTAAAGAACAAAAGCAGGAACCTAAGAAAATGAATTAAAAGATGCAAAGAAAGATTGTTTAAAAAAATGCATAAAAGTTACATGAAGCTATGTAGAACCAAAATAAATTGAACATAGTTTCAACAGTTCAAAGGGTATATAGATAGGTACCGGCAATTCTTTGGGGGTGATGAATGTGGATCCTACACCGTCATTGTCATCTGTTACTGAAAGAGGCGCATTAGGTGTCTTCAACCGTTACTGAGATGCACACAGGCGTATACATTGACAGCATTTCACTGTTGTCAAGGTATAGTACAAAAAAAAAAAAACACAGGTCATGCGTAGAGAGCTAAGCTAGCAAAGCGAGATACTATTGTCTTCTGTCTGACTGAAAATTACTGCTTGTGCTACAAGCAAGGGGTCTGGGGCGTGAGCCCCAGGTTAGGCTTGTTATTGTATGCAAAGCCTTCTTAACATGGAAACACAACAATGCGAGCGGAGCATAACAAACACCACACGTATGCGTGGGGTTGGCAATATTTTATTTGCCCCATAAATCACGCCTACAATGTCCGACACAACTAAAATTTCGCTATTTATAGTGGGCGGAGGAGAAAACATCTTTAACGTAATCCTTTCTACAATTATTATTCATCATTACACAAGGTATTTCCCCTAATTTAATTAGTTTTGCATGTTCATCACTCCCGAAGAGTTAGCCTACCTATAGATACAGGCGTCCTTAAATTATATGGTTGTCACAAGATATTTAAGTTACATAAGAATCCCAACAAGATTTATTTACATTTAAGTAGGCCTACATACACCTACCGGCATAAAACGGCGAAACACTGTGAATTTCAGATAAAACTCAATGTTGGACCGCTTCAAACCTTGTATTAATGAAATATTATAACATTAATTAAGTTAGCACAATAATTGATAAACATAACTGTTACAAGGAAGAAACACGGATTTGGAAATGTCGAAACCTGGAATCCATCGTATTGTCCTCCGACCTGTTATACTGTATGATTATAAATGATTACTCTACACCACACCATGAGCTCAATTCCGACTTCATCTAGGTACTCACGTACACAGCAACGTGTGGGCGAGCGTTGTCATGCATCAGGACAAGCTCCATGCGTGTATCCGATGTAATCCCAGCCCAGACCATCAGAGAGCGTCCATTGAACAGTGTCTTTGCAGAGAAGGTACAGGGTGATTAACGTTCCCCGGGCCTTCTCCATACTCTCTCCCTCCCATCCGGTGCCCTCAAACATAATCGGGACTCATCCGTAAACAGCACATTGCCATATCGTTGCAATGTCACAATATTCAATTTGTACCAGGTTTGAAGCGGTTCAACATTGATTTTTGTCTGAAATTCGTAGTGTTTCGCTTTTTATGCCAGTGAGTGTATGATGCTTGCCACACCAAACCGCTTAAGAAATTCAGCACAAAAGTTCACTTGTTCTGAAATAGCAGGAAATTTTCTAGTTTGTCAACACAAATTGTGCCCTATTACAATAGGAGGCAAAACAAGTATTTGCATGCTCTAACCTGAAAGAAACAAGATATAGGTATTCCCAATAACAAGCTTTTATGTACAAAAATGGGGGTTGGATGAAATGTTTCAATCGTCAAGAGATCATCACCAGATCCTGCTCACTTCAAATTAGTTAATGTAGGGCCTGCAATGTTTATGAATTACACTTGTGCACAAATACTGTATATACACAATGTTCAGATAACATGCGTTCGTAAAAACATGTGTAACGCATCAGACTTATTTAACTTACAGATAGTATTGCTCTCTTCTACTGTTTTACTATTATTAACGTGAATAACTTCAGGAACGATGTTGTCTACACTATTTTTTAAATTTATGTTCTAAAGCAACCGTTCCGATTTAAACTGGTGGCCTGTAGTAATGTAATTGGGCACAATTTGTGTTGACCGACTGGAAAGCTTTCTTTTATAAAAATAAGCAACACTGAAAAGCGGCTTCTATCACATCAATAGCAGGATTCTTACAAAAGGGTTTGAAAGTAGTCCTCGATGAGTTGTCTTCTAGTAGCCTCATTCCTTCGATTGAAAGGGCCAGGATTTGGGACTAGCTGTATGTCATCTGCAGGTTCGTCAATAACTACATCGGGATCGGCTGGAGCATCATCTTCACCCATATCTCTGCTGAAGTTGAAGAGAACTGCAGTAGCCACAATGATGGCTAAACCAGTTTGTTGGCCCACTCTGAGACCCAAAGACAGTATGGGAAATTTCCTCTTCCAGCAACCAAATAATCTTTCCACACAATTTCTGGTGCGAATGTGAGATTGATTATATAAGAGCTCTGCTGGAGTTTCCGGGTTGTCGAGAGGTGTCAAGAGAAATGGTAGAAGTGGGTACCCAGAATCACCCAAGAGAATACCGTTCCCATAGCGACCAATTTCAAACATCGCTCTCCTCTCACAGTTATTGAAAATGGTGGAGTCATGAACCGACCCATACCATCTCGCAACGATGTCCACTATCTTCAGATCAGGACCAGCAATAACCTGTACATTGTACGAAAAGTACCCCTTCCTGTTCCGATATATCTCAGGATTCTCCCCTCCAGGTGACTGAATTTTGATGTGGGTGCAATCTATGACACCTACTACTCTGGGGAAATTAAATTCAGCTTTGAAGCTGCGTTGAGCACTTATAATTTCTTCCCTAGTGGTAGGAAACTTTACATAATGGGGCCTTAGTTCGGCTAATGCCACAGACACTCTCTTTACAATGCGGCATGCTGTCGCCTTATGCACCTTTAAAAAATCCCCAGCAGTAATTAAGTGGCAACCACTTGCATAAAACCTCAAGGTCAGAAGTAGCTGATCCATGGGAGATACAGCATGGTTTCTGAAACAGAAGAACAGTTTTTAGGTTTTGAGTAGAAATAAACAGTAAAGTTATGAATACAGAGGTATCTATGATTATCCTTGCGAATAGTAGTATCAGTGCCCTGATGTAGTAATTACTACTGTAGTTACAAAAATACCCCCCTCTTTTTCTTTCTTACTATGACCACACACATTTGTGGATCAGTTGATTAACCTATAAGTCTATGTTGCCATGGCAGTACATCCCGTCAACTGTATAGGCTACTACATTGTTAATAAATTGCTGCCTATAAACTATTTACGCCTATATGCTTGGTAAAGCAGACATAACCTCTACTGTTTATGCCTATGTGCAGACATAACCTCTAATAAGCATCCAAAGTCCATGTGAATTTAAATCATTTTATGCTTATAACATTAGCTGTATTATAACTCACCTGTTGCTCCTGTGTAGTAGTCTAGCTTGAATTTGCTCCAAAACAGTCTGGACAGTCAGTTTCGTTAGACGAAATCTGGCAATAAATTCGACATCGTCTATACTCTGGAAATAGGTGGGCCTAACATATATAGTTCTCGGACGTCTATAAATTATGTCTAAAAGTTCCTCGTCATCGTCTGATTCAAAATCTGACATTATTAATAATATTAATAACACTGTTAATAACAAGAATTCATGCGAGCAGTTATACACGAACAGATCACTATTATAACTCGACGCAGACACCGGTTGAAATAACGTAGTCCTTTAGTTGGCCGAAACGCAACAAGAAGAACACCGTTAATAAAATCACTAAAAATCACGTTTGGAGTAAAATTACAGCATTTCTTTTGACACCACACCGAACCAGCTGAAATATGCACCAGATTACAACTTGACATGCGCCATTTTATCTGTAAGCGAGCCTTAAACCAGCGTTAAACCGACGAACATGACCGCTTAGCCTGAGCGCCCGCTAAGCCGCCCTTTCGGACTGGTGCAACGGGTCACGTCATTGAGGATAGTTTAAACCACCCTTATTTCGTTAAGCGGAGCTGGTGAAACCGGCCCTAAATGATTCAATCCACCTTCAGAAAATTTTCGTTACCCGTATGTAAAATTCGTTACTTTTTCGTTACTTTCGTTACCCATTTGTAAAATTCGTTACTTTTTCGTTACTTTCGTTACCGGTAGACACCCTGATATAAGAGTCGGCTGTCCACGGGTAAATGTATCTTATCTGTATGAGTTATGCAATAAGTTGCAGCATGCGTGGTGAGCGGTGAATCCCTAGCTATTTCAACACTTCAGAGGGAAAGAGAGGTAGTAGGAGGGAAGAGAGTCGCAAGCTTGTTGCATAATTAATATTATCATGTTATACCCCTATTATTATCATTATTATTAATATAATCAATTTAATGGTGGTCTGGTACTTGGTATGGAATGAAGGTCTCAAAAAGGTTGAGAAAAGCTAGAATAGAGAAATGAACCCACTGGCCTAGCAATGAGTCAAGTATCCCTGAAACATATAGTCTGCATTGTCTTAAAAATGTTACTAAGGATGAAACTATACCACTGGTCCCCCATCACTATAAACATGGTGATGTGTAGTAATTTTCTTGTTGTTAAATTGAATCGGGGTTGCATTCACAGTTGCCATTCAGGTTTCAAAATCACCATGTTTACAGGCCACTTACAAACAACAAAACTGGCACTTGTAAATTGAAAGTTGACAGCATTGTTGCCTAGTGTCTAGTGTGACATTATCTTCACATCATTAGCCAAATTTCACATAGTACGGTACCTATTGTGGAACACTGATATATTTTCTCTTCATATAGACTGCATAGTCTATTTGATTGGAACTTAATTATGCCATGTTATGTTATTGCGGCATGAGTTTAGGATGACCATGAAATTAAACATCATGTTGGCAGCATAAACCTGGTTAACAAATTATTGGAATTTTAGTGGTTAATGTAAGATGACGCTGAATATTTTTCGTGAACAATGGGTAATGGCTGAGTGACCAAGAAAGTGATCCTGACAGTCGGGATACCAGTTACTCTGGAATAGGAGTGGGCATCTTGGACATATTCCTTGTGCTCAGGTGGCTAGGACTACCCAACTCACTTGTTTGTTCCCTGAGGTGAAACTCATGGGGCCCTGTGTAAGTAAGGCTAGTAACTTGCTTCGCTTGTACTTTCTAAACCTGCTAAAAATGTGATGAGCAAGTCACGGACCTATGGGAGTGATAGGAATCTCACACCCATCTATCAGATCAGGGACTGCTTGGAAACGAACAGGCAATCAAACTGGTATTCGATGGGGTGTTATTAATATTGAGGGTGGTTAAGGAAGGAAGAAAGTAGTTAGCTGGGTAAGGAAGTACAATGGGATTCATGAAGTACAGATAAAGGGAGATGGGAGGAAGTAGGAGAAGACAAGGTGTATCTGTCAGGTATAAAATGAGGCAGGGCAACGTGGAGAGTAGGGCTGTATGTCCAGAGAACCTTAGAGACTAACATAGTTTCTGTGAGGTACCGGTACGTAAATGAACGATTAATGTGGATAGATTTGTAAATGCTAGGATATCGGGTCAGGATTGTTTCAGTGTACGATCCATGTGAAGGGGCGAATCAGGACAAAGTAGGCAGATTTTATGAGGCACTAAGTGATGTGGTAGTGAGAGTTAACAATAAGGATAGTGTTGTGCTGATGAGGGATTTCAATGCTAGGAGAGAAAATAACATGAGGGGTATGAGAAGGTAATGGGTAAGTGGGGTAAGGATAGGGAAGCGAACACCAATGGGAAATGTTTATTGGACTTCTGTGCTAGCATGGGGTTATCTCTTGCGAACTCATTCTCAAAGCATAAGTAGATTTACAGATACACATGGGAGGGTAGAGGAACAAGATCAATATTAGACCATATCATTACTGACTTTGAATTTAGTAATTTGATAAGGTATTGTAGGGTATTCAGGGTTATTTTTGATGAAAAAGACCACAAACTGATTTGCTGTGAATTAAGCATAGTTAGACCTAAAGTGCAGAAAGTGAGGGCTGTTTCCAGACTGATAGGCAATGGTCAAGTGAATGTTTCTTTGTTTGAAACACTATGCGGGGGTCATATGTCATCAGACATCCTCTTGATGAAAACCAACAGATATTTTCATTGCAATGTGTTTTTATCTAAACACGATTACTGTATCCGATCATCTTTTGCAAAAAAAATGTATCAAATTTTCATTGTGAATTTGTTAATGTACATAGCTCAATCGGACATTTAACATCCTGTTTCCTTTGGGAACAGATATTTCCAATATGGATTAGCAAGGTAAGCTAACACTATATTTGAAAGGAAGTTTTGACTTCCGTAGAACATTGGCGCTGCTCGTGGCTACATTTTGTGCCTTGCAGCGGCCTTCTCAGTATGTACAAGCCACGCGTCGTGGAGAGGTGTACCACATCCAACTGAAGAGCCCAATGGTACACTCGGGCGAAACGCTGGCAAATGTTTTGAGTTAACTGGAACATTTTATCAAATTTTCATTGTGAATTTGTTGAAGTTCATGAAGCCGCTCATGGACAGGCTAGCTTTCAATCGCATGAGCAGGAATGAATGGATTTTACAGCTTCACAATAAGCCACTCAACAGGAAAGTACTGAAGCTCTAACGAATAATTATGATATTCCGGTAAGTTGTAGATTTGAATGATAAACCACACTTTTGTAAATACTATATGCATAAAAAGAGCCAGGGCATTATCTCATCTCATTAATAAATTTATATAGTATGCTCATATGGAGGGTGCTACAGCACAATCCTAGTGGCAGAGCGCTGAACTAGAGTGCCTCCTCCCGTTGTGGTGCGGTATCTCCCAGCCTTGTATTATAACATAGGCAACAAAACAAACATAGGCTATTGAAACTACTGCACAGATGCAGTAATAAAGGAAGAGCTTTGGCCACAGTTGCTTGTTTTCAATTTTTCACTGGATGCATCAGAAACGTGGATAATGAAGAAAAGAGACATACGCAGAATACAGGCAAGTGAAATGAAGTTACAGTACTGCAAAGTAGGATCGTAGTAACAAGAAGAGACAGGGTGAGGAATGAAAAGGTCAGGGAAATAGTAAAAGAGAAGCCCTTGCAAGGTAGGATTGAGACATCAAGACTGAGGTGGTATGGACACTTAAAGAGAATGGAAGAGAAGAAGATTCCCAAGAGAATACATGAGATGCAGATGCAGAAGAAACGACCAAGGGGAAGACCAAGAGATAGATGGCTGAAAGGAGTGGAGGAATGTGTCAAGAAGAGAGGCAAGGACTGGGCCAGAGTGACAGCGGAGAGGTGGTGGGAAGAAAGGACTAAGTGGCGAGGCTTATGTTCCCAGCCTGGGGCTGAAATGTACAAGATGATGATGATGACTGTGCAGTAATAACTATGCAGGAGTAGTATGAGTCATATGCAACCAAAATGGGGGCATCCACAACATCATAAATGACACTAAGGTTTTAACTATGAATAGAACATAAGACGCACACAAAAATTAAAATGTGCGGCTGAATAAGTGTCTTAGTTACACCCAGCACGTTTCAAGTTATGATCTTGAAAAGGTTGGAGAGCTTTAGTATGCCTGGCGGTAGCCAAGTGCACACATAGACCCTTATTCCGCACAAGTGAATTCTCTGACATAACAGGAAAGCAGTAAGAAAAGATCAGAATTGACACTAGTTTTGAGATAAAAATCTCATATAATATTAAAATGTTACATTAAGATAACTTACCATTATCTAAGGATAAGTTGAAGATCTGTTGATTTATACAGTTATTATTCAACTGAAAGATAAATATGTTTTTAATAATCTTTGTTTATCTTACAGACAGACTTACACCAGCGCACATCAGGTGCTGGCTCAAGGACAATGCCTCACATAGACCCTTACTCCACAAAGAAGATGTGATGTCGCCTGAGCATACAAGCTGCTTTGCACAGCCATCTGCCGGCTTGTGGAAATCGTGTAGGAGTGTCCATAGATCTTTACTCCGTAAGATACTCAACATGGGTACAAATGTAGCATACCCAGTTATTCAGTTGCACGCTTCAATTAGCAACAAAACACAGTTTGAAAAAAAATGCTTATAGGTCAAGTAAATACAACCAATTCATATTTCTTCTAAACAAACAACATTTTCAAAACAACGTGCTATATTCTGTGTATATAGCTGTACATACAAAAACAAACCTAACCAGGGTCTTATGCCACAGATCCCGTTGCTTACAAGTGTAAGCAGTAATTTTCATCTAAACAGTGATCTAACCCACTGATGACCAATGATTTTGTCCAGACAGTCTTCTAACCCAGCAGCCTAGCGACCAATGGTTTCATACAGACCCGTTTAATCCAGTTTCATCTTAACAACGACTTTCAATTAAACTGAACAACTAAAAGCAATATATAAACATGCATACCTTATCACCGAACCCTGCACACCATTGAACACCTGAACATATATGTGACCACACACTCTTTTAGACCTCATACCAGCATAAAGAAAGAAAAACAAAACCAACAGAGTAACTTAGCGGCAATTCAAGGCAATGCATCAAACGCCAACGTCCATATGTCATGCATGACGTCATCAACTACACTAAAAAAATTCACCCAAAAAGGAACGTATCGCGGTATATACTTCCACCAATTACTCCAGCCCCAGGTACAAACCAATATAGACATTGGCATCTGCCATTGTTTAATATGCATGTCTGCTCATTTCTAGGATGACAGGGAAAAAGCAGATAAGTCCACATAAAATTGCAGTAGAGACAAATAACTGTTTGTTAAGTTATATACTTTCTACAAAACACAATTCCTTATTTTCAGCACATACAATACATGTATAGAGTGGTTCTTCCTGAATGGCTACATCTAGACATATCACAATGCTGATAGAAATGACAGACATTAAACAAATATAGGATAGAAGCCACTTTTAAAAGGGTCTCAAATCATGAACTTCAGCTTCATACTCCTTTTGTGGTTCCTGACTTGACATACATAATAATTAAGGAAGATACAAGGGATATTCCTTTATTAATGGCACAGTGTTCTATGTAAAACAGGAAACAGAACCAGTCCTTCTCGTGCTAGGGTGGTACCAAACCTATCTCAGAGCTCTTGGTCTAACCCATCCAATGTTCTGGACATGCACTGTGCTGCAAAGAACAACACTACTTGCAAGAGACCGGTCAAACGGTTTGTATCCAAGATTACCTTGAAGAGTGCAGAAGTGATTAAAACTGAACACGCCTATGGCCGTAGAGCATATGACGGTATTTGTGAGATGTGCCGTGATTCGGCATTGCTGTACAGAACCGTTTCACCCTTCAATGAAAGACGTTAGTGTGTGGCCAATATGCCTTAGCCAGCTCACCCCGGTGTCCGTTAAAAGGATGTGCAGCTTGTTGGCATGCAGCTTGTTGGCATGCAGCCTGAGAGACAGATGTAACACCTTGGACTGTTTCAAATCCTGAAAGATCACCTCGGCATTCGAAATCTTGCAATGGATTCAGCATCATAGGATGGAATTGCCGAAATGCCAACCATATGATGCTGTGCAAACCCACGTTGAAAACTATGAGCACGAGGGGGAGGGTTTTCTACAACGTATCATACTGATGGATGACACATGGGCGCGATTGTATCAGCCCTACCCGAAATGGCAATCGAATGAAAGGCATCATTACAGGTCCCTACAAAAGTCGAATGTATACCAGAATCCCTGCAATGTGAAGATGGTCAGGATTCTGGTGTGCGACTGTGGTGGCATTATCTTAACACACACACACACACACACACACACACACACTGAGTAACAGGTGAGGAAGGGTGAACCCACGGAAAAATTTACTTAAGTACTATAATAATAATGATCGTGTGGCCTCCGGAGAGGCCTAGTGCAGGTCTTTCTAGTTGACGCCCATGGGCGACCTGCGCGTCGTTATGAGGATGAAGTGATGCTTAAGACGGCACACACACCCAGTCCCCGAGCCAAGGGAATTAACCTCAGGAGATTAAAATCCCTGATGGCCCGGATGGGAATCGAACCCGGGGCACTTTGGGCCAAAGCCTAGCGCGCTAACCATTTAGCCACAGAGCCGGACTACTTAAGTACTGATATTACCACAGATACCTTCTGCAATGCCCGGTCATGAAAACCAAGATTAACGGCCCAGGGGACCCGATGCGCTGACCACGCGTCATCCCACAATCTGCAAGCCAAATGGCTGGGCAGCGATCGCTTGGTAGGCCTAGGCCCTTCATGGGCTGTAGTGCCATAGGTTTTATTTCTTTACCTTCTGCAATGATTCAAAATAGATGTGGAAAGGATGTAGTTCACCCCTCCACCTGCCATTCCAATTTCCATCACAACTTAGCCTATATAGTAAAATTGCAGCTGTGTCGGCCATTTGCCGCAAGAATTATGCACAAGTACAGTTTTGCCAACACCAACGAAACTCCACCCATATGGTATAGGCGGTCCAGATAGCATTCTGTGAGAGGTTCAAATGAAAGGAATAGTAGTTTTGACAATGGTTACAGCCTAACACGTCCAATCCAATGATTTTTTGACAATGGTTACAGCCTAACGTGTCGTCAACAGTGCCCCGCTAGCTTCCCGCGGCCAAGGCCGCACCTCAACCTGACCATTCTAACCTTAGTTTTGTCCAATCCAATGGATTTTGACAATGGTTTTAGCCTGCAGAACATGTTACCCATACAGTAAATGCGCCCCTGGTTTTTGTCACACACAGTGGAAATAGTCACGCATTAATATTTCTTTAGACCAATGATATATTACAAAAATAACCACTTTACAATACAATATCTGTCATACACTATTTTTTATAAAACTACGGACGATAACTACAAACACACAAGTATTTTAACCAAGTAATAACCAAGTACGTAATCTACCCGGATATTCAAAAAGCTGTTCACACATACGATGTCTATATAATGGGATGTACCGTGTGGAACAGATGATTTTCAACGCAACGATGGTTTCACGTGATAGACAAATGGATTTTATATAGATTTTATACTGATTTTAATATCCTTTAAGTAACATATTTTATTTATTTGTTTTTTAGTGCAATGACGATTGTGAAATTCTTCTGGATTGACATGCGAGATTTTTTTTTGTGCTATTAGACTGAAGAAGAGCCGAAACATGTATCATTTATAAAAATAGTGTATGACAAAAAGTGGATATTTTTGTAATATCAATACAGGAACAGATAGAAATATGACTAAAATCATAGATTTACATTAGACCAATGGGTTTAGTCATGCAAGACCACACAAGACCTCATGTGGTCGTGTATTTTATATCTTACATTTTGGCAACACTACCATTACGTGAATGTGTCGTCATGTCTTGCCAATGTCTCCGCCCACATAACAGTCGACGAATGCTCACCGATTGAGCAACATGGCAGTTGTCGTTCAATGAATAAGAAACAAACTAAGTAAGCACATATTTCCAGTGCACTAGAGATAATAGACGGCAATTTCAATTGGTATTGTCCCCTAGATAGGTATGAAAATCATGTCTTATCCGTATTAACGAAGTTGTGAGTGTCGAGGGTAGGTTCACCTCTCCGCAACTAGTAATCACACATCACACACAGTGCCCCAAGAGAATGTGTAGTATTACTGTTCCTTTTTAAAACATTCTTGCAACTTGTGTCTCTTTCTGCAGATGCCTCCCATAAATTTGCAGGGCATCCCATACATGTCATGCAGCCAGTGGCTAATTTATACTCGATGGGGATGAGAAGTGCTCTATCATGCCCCACATAGCATGGAATTAAGCCATAGTGATTTTGATCTGATAATGCAGAAGAAGGAAACGCTTAATGAAATCTGCTTCCAAACTGTTCACAAAGATCTGTAGGTAATAGACAACTACTTTTGCACCATCCAGAAAACAGGCACACCTATAGGGATACTATGACTTTCACATCGCTGGTAACGGGTTCAGTGCAATGCTAGAGACTACAATGAGGCACTGTCTACATTTCACCGAAGTATCTCTATTGTTATCAGTAGTAATTAACAATAGGCACTGATATACAATGAGCAGGCTAATTCCCGTAATTAAAGTTGTAAAGTATTAATTTGCAAAATAGCAAGTCTGACTGTAAAGAAACACAATTCGAATCAATAAGGGAGAAAGGTAGTCCACTTATAACTCACCCACACATAATGATGGCAAAGCACTGGAACAGTGCTGGATATAGGTTATCCATCGCGATGTCACCGGGAGGGACACCTTCCACTAAAGTTGACTCGCTAGCGTTTTCCATTTTGCTCTATTCAGTTAGAGCGTATAATTTGACAATGCTAATGTATACTGGTAATTGCATGAAAGTAGGGGACAGGAACTGAAGTAGTGATGTCTCATATAGGGTAAAATAACATATGGCAGATATTAAAATTACAATCGCATTGATTTGACATATTAAACCTGCTGGAATTTAACGTCTAATACCAGGACTAGAACATTGGCAACTCAAACTTCAAGCTTCGTTGCCGCAGGTATTGAATTTGACATTTCACACCAGTTTCACACGATGACTTTCAACCAAACAAAAACAAAAACGGAAAGAAAATATAACACGCATCTATTACCAACAGCCAACATATTATTCTACTTTTCCCTACCAACTTCCCGACAGAATGCCGTATAATAATAATAATGCATTTTATTAATCCCTTAACGAGTCAAGGACTCATATAAAAAGGAATCGTACAGTTTTGTGTTGTTGGCGACAAATTACAATTCAATGTTTAGTAAACCAAATTAATTGACAACAACGTTAGCCTCGGTTTTATATACCTCCGGCAGCAACACTCTCGACGACTGGCTTTTAAATAAGACTGCTGCTGCCGGCTGCTGCTGTTGGAGAATGTTAGGAATTTAATAAAGCGCTCCCAATGCATGACATACCTACGGTAATTACGGCTGGAGAGGAATGTACAGTCGACCGAACAAAATGTTCACATCAAGATGCAGGGGATCGGTACGAGCCGCTATTTTTTGTAATTCTCAGTACGGAACTTACTTCCGCGGGAAAATTATTAAGGAATATGGTGACATATGTCAAATAAAGGTAGTTGTAGTTTCATTTAAAAATATAACGCACATCTACCACAAATAGCAAACATATGCTAATAAAAATAAACTATAAGTAGACACTCCTGAAAAATACATTAGTTATAAACACATTAATTAATGGGCATTTTAGGATAACGCGTTTTGACCGTCAAGCGGTCAACATCAGAATGTGCTTAGCATTTGTCTGATAACCTGTGTTATTGTGAATCCTGTTGCAGTTGTTAAAGCAGTAGTATTTGTAATTCAGGCGAGGATTGGGAAGGAGACGTCCGTGACAATAAGTTGGGAACCATCCCGGCCTTTGTCTGGAGTAGAAGTTGGAAAGCACGGAAATACACATGTAGGTTGGATGAGATGGGAATCAAGCCCAGTTTTGCCTCACAAGACTTAGTGTAACCCATTCCAGCCCTCAGACCAGAATTAAATTAAATTTCTTGGCAGAGCCGGGGATCAAAACCGGACCTCCCGGTCGACGGCCAAGAACGGTAGCCGCTACACCGGAAGCGGACTCAAATAAAGGAATAAGGTGGAAATTATGGGGCAAGTAAAGGAATAATAGTCCTTAAGGTAGTAGTCAAGCGTACATTGGCGGTTTAGGAGAAAGGCAATGAGGTGGCAGCAAGGTAGACATTAGGTGGTAGTAAAGTGCAAGAAGATAACATGGGACTCTGGTCCACTTGCCAATGAAGCGTAGATAGGTCGTTTAGGTTGCAGAGCCAATAAGGTGTGCAACGTAGCAATTTAGGTATTTTTTAAGGTGGCAGCAAATATTAAGGAGGAACCGGTAGCGATCGGTACCGTAATAAAGGGGAACTGGTCTTCATAAAAAGTTGTGTTAAGAGGCAATCAAGGCAGCAGTAAGGTGGGAGTTGGGTAGTGGCAAAGTGAGTGGAGCTAATAAAGAGGGGAACTTTCCTCCTCAGGGCTGGTCCATCAACCCGGGAACGAATACGGGAAGGAAATTGAGATGCCCTCTACCTTATGGGTCGGTACACAACCACTCCTCGGGAACGAAAAGCCACAAGTCGCTATTAGGAAAAATGCGGCTGCCTAATTGCAGTGGCGGCTGGTGTTCTCCGAACTTGGTGGGCTCACAAAATAAATCATCATGCACAGTAAGAATGTACCCTTATCTTCTAACAAATGTTGCTCTACTTGTACCACTGATATCTTATACCGCAAATCAGGTGAGACTGTTCATGAAGACAATATAGTTTCTATCTTGTAGCTCACCCATTGGGTGTCCGTCTCGAAGCAGCTACAAAACTGGCGAGCCGAACATGTCCTCGGACACTCCCGGCACTAAAAGCCATACGCTAAAAAAAAGTTTCTATCTTATTCACTTTTCAATACAAATTGTATACACTTTCAGAATGTTACTGATACATCTTTCGGTCCGTATTTGACCTTCCTCAGCCAAAATGCAGCGATCTCTCACATTTAATTAGATTAGTCTTGGAGAACATTTTATGCACCAGTTGTAAGTCTCTGTGTGTGTTTGTTAAAACTTCACCTGCTGTAGAGCATATAAAGACAAACCTTCCGAGTGAATCATTCATTAATCGTGGTCCTGACGCCGTAGAAATGTTTATGGACTATTTGATCTCGATAGGTAATGAAATCGATCGCCTTTAATGTTTAAATGTTCCAAAGGATTTCACTGAGGATCAAGAAGCAGAGTTTCCTCTGCATTCTGTTATTTGTGTCATAAGTGTTCGCATTTGAGAATAATTAATTAGTTAATTTTGCAAGTTTTGTGAAAATGTCAAAGTCAGATACAAACTTATTTTTCATAACCTCTATTTGGTCACCACGTGTACGTGACATTTCGTTTTATAAAACGCTTTCATGTTAAATCAAATATGTTGTAAAATTATTTACTTACTGGTTAGTTCATAAGTCTAGTTCGCTACTCAGAAAATTCTCCAAGTGTTTTAGCCACGTTCTACGTTCGTCTTGTACGCATGAAACCTCGTGGTCAACTAGTCACCATTTGCTGCTCGCTCATTGGCCAGCCACCACGCAGCAGCTACGCATCAGCCAATCACTGCTCGTCTTCTCCAGACGTGACCCGTCTTCTCCAATCCAGCGCCATGGACGTTTCTTGAACATCGTCTGCCTGGCTATTTAAGCGGTATGCTAGGCTGACTGCTTTGTGCTTTTCTCGACGGTCACCATGCTGTCCACCAGTCTTGCAAAACCGGACTTAAAACTTCAAATCTTGTCTACGTATCATCTTTAATTTCCGCATCAAGAAGTTTTATTTGAACATCGTAATGTCTTTCGACATTCTTCTTAGTGATCAAACCTCGATCACCAGCCACGTGTTTCTACGACATGTTAGTGTAACAAACTTTTACAGATGTGAACTCTACATCTTTTAGTGTTAAGGAAAACTAATCTTACGCAATCTATCTACAAAGTGAATACATTATCACTTAAGACTTCGTCTTCATATGACTTATTATAAGTCTCTACTTTTTGTGAAAGCTATTCAAGGTGACATAACTAATGTCATCCTTACTGCTCAAGCAAGTGCTCTACGTGACACCGTTCTTTTCTTCAAACACTTAGGTTGCTAACCTAACCTCAGCATAAAGATAAGGACTCTGTTGCTGATACATAACCTGTGATTTGTAAAGTGTAATTTACTGTTCTACTTTATAATGTTACTTTTTCTGAGGAAAGATTCATACAAGCCTACTTCAGAAGTTTTCTCAATTTTAATATATCGGCTTTCTTTTCCATTCCTCCTAGGAGGTATTACATACCTACTAGCTTTTGTCATTTTCTCCTTTGAAAATTATTTCCAGGCCATTTTCCATTTGGGATTAGTCTCATTATTTCTCGTGCATACCTGCATCTGCCATTGCACTTTTTCTTGGAACATTTCATGGTTCCCTTTTAGGTAATAGGCCTACATGCCTACCTGCTTCTGCCATTTCAATTTCTTCGGAAATATTTCATGGTTAACTTTCATGCAGCTCACGCATACCTGTGTCTGCCATTGCATTTCCGTTGGAAATATTTTTGTTTCATCTTGGCAACTCCCTAAGTCTTTTTCTTTCAAAGGGTACTGCAGGATTAAGCCCCTGTCAGCCATTAGCCCCCTTTATAGGCTATGTCACTATTCTTTTCTTTCTCTATGCAAATTGCTTTTTGTATTAAAACATTTATAGTTTATTTCTTTTTCAGAAAAGCAAAGTTGTATAAAACTAAATATTGTTCTTTGTTATGCTAACTTATTTTCTGTTGATTGAAAGGAAATATACATGTCAAAGCTACCTGCTCTCTCTTTCTTCTTTTCTTGTGTCATATATGCTGAATGTTCCCATGTTCCTTAACGCTCAAACTTTGTTCGATTTTGAATTCACTCAAAATCCGTCTGATAATGGAGACCTTTAATTGGTTGATCCAATGGTTAGTGATAGTTAATCACACCAATAAGACATTTGCTGCGGAGGATTGGAAAGTTAGAGAACATTGTCATCATCTTTATTTCCCCTTTTCCAGCTGACACTGGGTGGGGGCAAATATGGTTCCTCTCCACTTTGTTCTGTCGTTCCACCATTCCTCTTCCGACACGGTGTTCCAATCCAGGTTCCGTTTACTAATGCTATTCTTCACCGAGTCCATCCAACGCATACTTGGTCTTCCTCGTCCTCTCTTCCCTGTCATCCGTAGTTCCAGTGCTCGTCTTGGTAGCCTTACTTCATTCATCCATTTGACATGTCCAAACCGTCTCAATCGGTTTTGCTCCAGTTTGTCATTTAGCTTCTGTACTCCCAGTTCTTTCCGTATATCTTCATTTCTCACTCTGTCTCTCCTCGTTTTCTGGACCATGCTTCTCAGGAATCTCATCTCAGCAGCCTGTACTCTGCTCTCAACCCTCTTAGTCATTGTCCAAGTTGTATTCTTCTGCTAATTTCCAAATCTAGTCTTCCATCTTCAGTCAGTACACTTCCGAAGTATTTGAAGTGTTTCACCACTTCCAATTCCTTATCTCCTACTTTGATTACTCCTTTCCCTTCTTTCTACCTCTACTTACCACCACTGTTTTACTCTTCTCCACATTTATCTTCAATCCACATTGCTCAATCTTTTCAGTTATTACGTCTAACTGTTCTTGTACCTCCATCTCATCCTCGCCCCAGATCACAACATCGTCTGCAAACAACATTACCTTCATCTTTGCCCTACTATAGTCTTTAATTGCTGCCTTCATGATGTCATCCATCACCATTAAAAACAGTAATGGTGACAACACACTTCCTTGCTTTAGTCCAATGACAATTTTAAACCATTCCGATGTCCCGACTCTAGTCTTCACACTACTGCAGCAATCCATTCACATTGTCATATTACAGGTTAATACCGTGGAAGCGCTCATAATAACTGTAATTTGAGGTGTAAAACACGCAATCCTATTGTTGTATATCTAATGAACCCTTAAATGTATGCCTACATTTAAGTATTCAAATATTTTATTTCTTCAGCTCTATTACAGCCCAGTTGAGGAAAAAGTTGGTCTTATTTGGAAATAGCAGTCTGCCAGTCGAACAAAGTAATCCTGTCGATGTCGCCAGTTAGACAACGGCCGAGTTAATTATAGCCAATTCCAAGAATAAAAGAAAGGCAGTTGGCGAGCTGAATGTCCGTTGCCCCAAGTTCAAACGAGAGAAGCTGAGTTTCCTTGTCTGGAAGAAGATAGAGAGCAAAGGGTCCCAACTAAGGACAGAAATAGTGACCTATGTGTGAGAGTGGGAGAAGGTCAGCACCCTGGTGACACAAATTATTTGAATGAACAGCCAATTACAGCGAGACGCCACTTTTTGGCGCGGAAGAGTTTGCCCGCGAATTCGTGAACAAGTGTGTTGCAATGATGCGAATTTCTGCACGCGAGTGTCAATTGAATGTGCTGATTTTTATGAGTCGTTTGAGATGTGTCTGATGTCTGTGCGACTATTATTAATATTTATTGAGGAGCGGACTACCCCTTCCTACTGGTGTCTTGTTAAAACATATAAATACTAGGTCTGTGAATAGACGCACACACCACTTCTTGTTGAGCTGAGGCTATACACACCGATTTATCGAAGCTGAGACGTTATAGGGTGTTATTCTGTCCGTGGACGAGGCACTTGAAAATACTTTAACTTTTGCGAGTGCTATGGCAGCACATAGGAGTGTGATATGTAATTGTGCTGTGTGTCGTGCAGCATATGTGATAAGAGTTTATGTGTATTAGGTGGAGTATATCCACAAAGTATAGGGAAAGTCTACGGCACTGCAATCGAACTCTCTGGGCGAATCGAGTAGCTCATTATGCAGTCTAGATAGTACCCTGATGATAATAATAACTATACTTCTACAGCAAGATGTTCGTCTCCAAGAAGAAAGAAATGGACCATGTCATATCCTACGCTATGATGTCTATCATCATGGGCTAGATACAACGATGGAGGATGACGACGGTGCTGTCACGGCACCGGGCAGATCTGGAAATGTTGAGTACTAATTAAATTTATTTAATTTTGGACGGGTGGAATCATGATAAATATTGGGGAATTTGTCTTGTATATAATTTTTGCTTTGCTGTGCGTAAATGTAAATTCGTTTCCCTGACATAATTATTTATTTGCATCACGTGACATTTTGTTGTAAATTGTAGATTTTTCTTGTGTGTTTTTCTCGTGGCTTTAGCCTTTGTTTTATTAGAGTGTTTGCTTTAATGTTGCTCACGCACATGAACGCGAAGCGCTATCGAGATTATTTACGGCTGAAATGCTGGATGGGGGCGATAAATAGATCTGTGTTAATTAATAATGTTCGACATTGGGGGGAATTTCCCGTCTTTTGATTTATGATTAATCAGGCAAATTGTTTTGCTTTGTGCAACATTGGTTGTCACAGAAGGCCGTCCGCCTGTCTGTAGTCATGTCATTTTGGTATTTGTTTTGGTTATATATTCTTGGTCTGGAGTACATGTGGGGTCATTCTGGTCAAGACTAGAGGATGATGTGTGTGCTTTGTGTGATATTTCTTCGATCAGTGAGCAGGTTTTGAACATGGTGATCCAGTTACCGTTGCTACTAATGTGTTCAGTTTACGTAACCCGAGGGGTGCATGTGCTGATATTTGAATATTGACACCCAAGGGGGTTTGTAAAGAATATGTTGGTTGTTGATGTATAATGTCTCGCGTTTTCAAGAGCCAGGAGGCTTTGCTACGAATTCAGGCATGAGGCTTGAATATTGATCACACACAAAAGCACGTTTTAGAGCTTGTAACGACCTTAGTACCCAGATCCTGGAATGTTGATAGCGATAGCGCGAGCCTTATGCGTACTTGTTGTTAATGAGTTAAATGTCTTGCCTGATAAATTATAAAATATTTCTTGAATTAAATGGGGAGTTATCCATACTGCTACCTAACTAGTTTCAGACCGTATTAATCGAAGGGTTACTTGTAATTATTTTTTTCACCTGTTGAGGCATGTTCTCGTTGTTGTTGTTGTTGGCATGGCTGGCTTGCTGCCAAGTCTGGTAAAATGTCAATTTAAAGGTCGCATACGATGGACCAGATTCTTGTATGTCACGTGGTTGCTGTGTTTTGATTTTGTATGACTTAAGACCGCCTGAGCGGCTGTCGATAATCTATATATATAAAGCACAAAGTTTGTCTGTTTGTCCGTTTGTCTGTCTGTCTATCTGTTATGTATACGAATCTACACCGTTTCACCGATCTCAACCAAAATGTTGTATACTTACCCTTTGGAACCCTGCGAGTAACACTGTCGACTTAAAATTTCGGAAAGACCAACCCATTCCCTGCATTTAGGCCCTTTCGTCCAAATCTACACCGTTTCACCGATCAGAACCAAAATTCGTATTCTTACCCTTTGGTACCCTGCGAGTAACACTGTCTGCTTGAAATTGCGGACAGACCACTCCATTCCCTGCATTAGGGCCCTTTGGCTGAAATCTACACCGTTTCACCGATCTCAACCAAAATTTGTATATTTACACTTTGGAACAATGCGACTAACACTGTCTGCTTCAAATTGCGGAGAAGCTACTCCATCCCCTGCATTTAGGCCCTTTGGCACAAATCTACACCGTTTCACCGATCTGAACCAAAATTTGTATACTTACCATTTGGAACCCTGCGAGTAACACTGTCTGCTTGAAATTACGGACAGACCACTCCATTCCATGTATTTAGGCTCTTTGGCCCAAATCTACACCGTTTCACCGATCTCAACCAAAATTTTTATATTTATCCTTTGGAACACTGCGACTAACAATGTCTGCTTGTAATTGCGAAGAGGCTACTCCATCCCCTGCATTTAGGCCCTTTGTCACAAATCTACACTGTTTCACCGATCTGAACCAAAATGTGTATACTTACCCTTTGAAACACTGCGAGTAACACTGTCCACTTAACATTTCTGACAGACCACCCCATTCCCTGCATTTAGGCCCTTTGACACAAATCTACACCGTTTCAACGATCAGAACCAACATTCGGATACTTACCCTTTCGTACCCTGCGAGTAACAATGTCCACTTGAAATTTTGGACTGACCACTCCATTCCCTGCATTTAGGCCCTTTGGCAAAAATCTACACCGTTTCACCCATCTCAACCAAATTTTACATACTTACCCTTTGGAACCCGACGAGTAACACTGTTTACTTAAAATTTGGGACAGACCACTCCATTACCTGCATTTAGGCCGTTTGAGAAAATCTACGCCGTTTCACCCATCTGAAACAAATTTTACATACTTACCCTTTGGAACCCGACGAGTAACACTGTCTAGTTAAAAATTCGGACAGACCACTCCATTACCTGCATTTAGGCCGTTTGAGAAAAATCTACACCGTTTCACCCATCTCAAGCAAATTTTACATACTTACCTTTGGAACCCAACGAGTAACCCTCTCTACTTGAAAATTTGGGCAGACCACTCCTTTCCCTGCATTTAGGTCCTTTGCTAAAAATCTACACTGTTTCACCCATCTCAACCAAATTTTGTGTTGCTCGACTGTGATTCATTATTACTATTACGTTAGTTTGTAAGTTTGACGTGCCAATTCAATAGTTGTAGTGTATGTATGTCCCCTATGCGTTCATATACCATTCACCCAATTGCGATGATACTTGGGTCAGTTGCTGTGTGGATTCCATGGGAGGTTTCTAGCTACAAAATATGTATGTAACACAAAAGGGTGAGGGACTTAACAGGAAGTTTTAAATGCCACAGTAACCCAATTGCACAATGCCAGTTGTGATGATGATGATGATGATGATAATTATTGTTTAAAGGGGCCTAACGTCGAGGTTATCGCCCCTAATGGTTTGGGGGACCGTGAAAATGAAACTAATACTAAAACTAACTACAAAACTTATGGGCTAGAAAAAGATAAGGACAAAAGAAAGGAATAAGGGAAATAAAAGACAGGAGGAAATGAAATGCCCTCAACCCTAGATAAATGAGAATTGAGGACTTGGAAGGAAGGAGAGCCACGAAATGCAGATAGGAAAGGGAAAGAGGACAGGGTCCGTCCCAAAGGCAATGGAAAAAGGGGTAAAACCGGACCCAGCTCAGGAAACCCTCAGGGTTGCCAGCTCCCGAACTCACCAGCCATAAGCCCTTGAGGATGTAGCACTATCCAGGGTGCACCAGAAGTGGTGGGGCTACACACACCCTGCCTCCTTGAGGGCCTTGAGCAGAAGACATGAGATATTAAGAAAAGAAAAAGAAGGTTGACACCTCGAAGAATGAGGCTATCAGGAATGATTAGACAAGGGCCAATTAAGGTGGGAAAGTGAAAGAGTCACTAGGCCTCGGATACCCTGATACCATCGGGGTCGGAAGAGAATAAGAGTTTGACCAAGGGAGGCTGACTGGAAAGAGAACTGAAAGGAGCCCGGCACCAGTAAGTAGAAGCAATGCCAGACTCAGCTGGGGTCCCGTGGTCGCAAACCCACGTCCCACAAGTTGTGAGACCCTGGGGGTGGAGGGTTGGAGGAGGGGGCAGGTGTGAAAATATCTTGCTGATTCATCGCGAGGTGACATGAGAGGACTGTCCGGAGGCCGCCGTGTTACCTGGTATTGCTGACTATGCTGATGTTCATACAGGGCCTTTGCTCAAACCACTGTAGTGTTACGAAATAGTGAGTGATTCACCGGCCATGTATAGGACCGGGAACCCCCCCCCCCCCGAACGTCTGTCATCATATATCGTCATCAACTGCGATATTCTCAGGTTCGTGCAGCTTGGACCCGAGCAGTACTTCATAAGCTCTTTCACTAGACGCTTCGAGTATAGGCCTAAGCCAGAAAATAAGGTTCAGACTTTGGAAGACATCGAAGGTAGAAATCTGAATTACCTATATCAGATTTAAAATTACACCATGTTCGTTTAGTAGTCATTTGTCATTACCTTATTGTTATCATCATAAGGGCAAATGACATAGATGTTACACCCATTATACCACTAATAACCACACACAATACGTCTTCATCGCCTGTGAATTTTGAAATATTTCTATCACGGTAGTCTGTAAGTTTGTCGTGTCAATTCAACAGTAGTTTTCATAATCATCCTCATCAAAAGGGCAAATGACCTAGATGTTACGTCCATTAAGCTACTAAGCAACACCACAGTCTTCATCACCTGTGATTTTTAAAATGTGTACTTCCATTAGATTGTATGTTTGATACACCCGTTCAGTAGTAGTCGTCTTCATTATCATCTTCATCAAACGGGCAAATGACCTAGATGTTACGTCCATTATACTAATAAGCAACATCACAGTCTACCTAGCCTGTGATTTTTAAAATATGTATTTCCATTAGTTTGTAAGTTTGATATACCCGTTCAGTAGTAGTCGTCTTCATTATCATCCTCATCAAAAGGGCAAATGACCTAGATGTTACGTCCATTATACTACTAAGCAACACCACAGTCTACATAGCCTGTGATTTTTAAAATGTGTATTTCCATTAGTTAGTAAGTTTGATATACCCGTTCAGTAGTTGTCGTCTTCATTATCATCCTCATCAAAAGGGCAAATGACCTAGATGTTACGTCCATTATACTACTAAGCAACACCACAGTCTACCTAGCCTGTGATTTTTAAAATATGTATTTCCATTAGATTGTAAGTTTGATATACCCGTTCAGTAGTAGTCGTCTTCATTATCATCCTCATCAAAAGGGCAAATGACCTAGATGTTACGTCCATTATACTACTAAGCAACACCACAGTCTTCATCACCTGTGATTTTTAAAATGTGTACTTCCATTAGATTGTAAGTTTGATATACCCGTTCAGTAGTAGTCGTCTTCATTATCATCTTCATCAAACGGGCAAATGACCTAGATGTTACGTCCATTATACTACTAAGCAACACCACAGTCTACCTAGCCTGTGATTTTCAAAATATGTATTTCCATTAGTTTGTACCCGTTCAGTAGTAGTCGTCTTCATTATCATCCTCATCAAAAGGGCAAATGACCTAGATGTTACGTCCATTATACTACTAAGCAACACCACAGTCTACCTAGCCTGTGACTTTTAAAATATGTGTTTCCATTAGTTTGTAAGTTTGACATATCCGTTCAGTAGTAGTCGTCTTCATTATCATCCTTATCAAAAGGGCAAATGACCTAGATGTTACGTCCATTATACTACTAAGCAACACCACAGTCTACCTAGCCTGTGATTTTTAAAATGTGTATTTCCATTAGATTGTAAGTTTGATATACCCGTTCAGTAGTAGTCGTCTTCATCATCATCCTCATCAAAAGGGCAAATGACCTAGATGTTACGTCCATTATACTACTAAGCCACACCACCGTCTACCTAGCCTGTGATTTTAAAAATATGTATTTCCATTAGATTGTAAGTTTGATATACCCGTTCAGTAGTAGTCAGCTTCATAAATAAATATAATTTATCACGTTGAGTGTTAAGGAGACTGAGATATTATCATCATTCCACCGGGCGAAGCCGGACACTACTGCTAGTTGTAAATATACATGTCGTGTATTATTGTTGTTTATATAAGGGTTAGACTGTGTCAGCGTATTTAATTTTGTGTTAGCCATTTGGTGTTTGTATTCCCATAATTGTCATGATGTCCAACTCGCAGTACGGGAATTCATGACTTAATCGTTTGATCGAACGGAAGTGAATTCTCGTCAAGTACTCACATATTTCACTGCCCGACAGCGCACACATATCACATAAAGATGTTCTTTGTAATTTTTATAATCTTGTATTTTTTATTCATTCTAATTTTCATTGGAGGTGACGTGTTGGTTCACCTCGTGTTTTCAGCTGTCTAAGCTGCTTGAATTTTTGAGTTTAGATTAGTGTTGGACTGATGTTTTGGTCAGTTATTTTTATTTTGACGGCTGACTTGGTCAGATGATACTTTGGGAGCAGACACGCGCGGGATTTTCCAAGTTCTTGAGCGAGTTTGTTGACACAATGTCTGATGCTGGGAGTCGCATATGGGCTAAAGGGTCACTCGCATGCCACTTGTGGCAGACCTATGACCCATAGCTTCATATAAGGGTGGATTTAATTTGTTTGTTCGTCAGATATTTATTCCGTATTAAATTGTTTTTGTTTTAACCTGTCATATACCTTATTTATAACTTAAAGTTCCCCTATGAATCCTGGAAATTATAAGAAGCACGTTCTCCTCATACTACTTAACACGAACCGATCACGGCCCCGAATCTCAGTCTTGTTTAGTGCTTCTTTTCCTAAGGGTACACTACATAACCTAAGTCGGTATGATGCGAATTTCATTGTAAAGCAGTTGGGGTGTACTGAGAGAGTAGAAGTTTTCCCCCACTCTGAAGAAAATTACATCTCCTTCACCAAATATGTAGTGAACCCTTGCAAAGAAGCATATGAGACTCAATTTCGGGGGGTGTAAAAGTCCATTTCGTAAAGTTGTTGTTAAGCGCTTCTTATAACATGCAGGGTAACATATAACAAAATAACATGCAGGAAAAAGTGAATACCAGGATTAAAACATATGAATTTAATAACAGATCAACAAATTTACACTATTTACAACAACAACAAAAAACACGGTCTCCCAAATGACACCCACTTGAATTAAATAAAATTCGCAAACTAGGCCTGATCTCAGGAGAGATCGTAAAACATCTGGACCAAATGTCCCAAATTACTGCAGTGATATGTGCGTGTGCGGCTTTTCTACATGCGTTACGATGTGTACAAATTAATGCGAGATTCGTTAACATCCAGTAAACCTTCAGGGGACGAATCTGCATTGTCTTAGAGCTAGACAGACACTAGGGAACACACTAAACACTAATTCAACTAATCCGACACTTCCTACACTAAATAAGACAAAAATAATTTCCGCATGAAATTGGAATCAAAGAACTGCCGTAGCAAACAACATTAACGCCTAAAATTAGGACTTTTCAAATCAACACAAGTAAATCAACACGTGACCAATCAAGAAAAAAACACATATGGCCGCTTGCAATTTTTACAAGAAAATACAAAATACACCCAACGGTGTCACAACAGACAACAATCTAACAATAGGCAAATGAAATGAGTCACAAAATCACTAGGCTCAAAGCAAACATTTACATCATAAAACAAACATTTCATTTCATACGATATGCGGTAATTCGTAACGGACATGGCGCACTCCCAATTAAAATTATGATCCAATGACCATTAAAAGAACAGGTTTGCTACAGATAGCTTACAGGGGTCAGTCGGTCAGCTGGACTGCCTAAACGATGAATCACCAGACATAGACGGGCGCAAAGTGAAATCTGCACATCTGTCAACCCACGTGTCAATAACCTCGACCTGCCGTAGCAAAGGCTCGAGTCTCCAAGAAGCGTGCTCCCATAGCACATAATATACGTGTGTGTGTCAAAATAAAATATTTTAGCATTTCCCTAGGAAATCCAAGAATCAGCACAGGACAAGGTACAGTAGCCTCGAAGAGCGCTCTGCCTTTCCATAAAAATACAACCAATATTATGAGGGCGGTAGACACATTCTACCCCTCATCACGAAGAATCAATACACACACATTGACACAATACACACACCAGAATCACACGTATGGGTTTGACAGAAACCTGAAATAAAGGAAATAAAATATTTTCCACCGACTTGCGCTCCCAATCTAGTCCGTGACTAAAGAACCTGAAAAGGAATCTCAAAAAAAACTCAAAAAAAATAATATTGAACTAAGGTGTTCTACAGTAACATCTTAACTTGTTGCGTTTGGCAACCCTAGTATGAATAAAAACCTGTTCGTAAAACATCTAACAACTTTTACCCCCTTCTCCTACTAAAAATGAATTTGAATAAAAGCACCATTTATCGACCATGACGAATTTCGCATTCGCATGAATAAAATCAAAATACACACGCCGTGCATACTAATAAGAAAAATATACAATCAAACAAACATTTTGGCCACGTGCCAACGTACATTTAAATATAACAGTGTCGGCATAAAAAAATCAAAATACACAAGAAAACCATGAATAAAATTATTTACAACGTTCCCGCGTCTAATCTAGCTACATATTGAATAAATCAATGGTTTGTACATCACCGTGCAGCCTATAGAATATCAACCTCCATCCCAATGAATTTCCCCACGGGAAATCTACTCCTTCATCGTCGACGTTCTGGTAGAGGCGTAGCACTTCATTCCATCAATCGACCTTCCGGTAGACATCTTGGCGTGGCTTCTTGGAAAGAAATGTTCAAAGTTATTATTCTACCTAGCTAGATTCGCTATGAGCTACCGACTTTCACTCAAAATGTCCTGGGCGATTACTCAACGTTGAACTGGCCCTATCTAAGCATTTGCTTACTTCACACGCACATATACATCACACAAAATATAAACGAAATTTACAGAAACTATTACAATCTTCGTCCACCACGCAACTGGCTTTTAACAAGTCTCACAAATTACGTCTACCGCGTAGCGCTTATCTCAACTAGAGATCTCCCTCCGCTAGGCCTGAACTCTGCTCCCAAGAGCACAATAAATGTTCGTTCAGACAGAAGTGAAGTATGCTCACTAGAGCCTGATAAAATCGTGTCTCAAACTGGAGTGAACGATGCTCCTCAGAGCCCGATAAATTTGTGTCTCAAACTGGCGTGAACGATGCTCCTCAGAGCCCGATAAAGTTGTGTGTCAAACTACACATCACCGATCAATTTATTAGAAACTGACAGGAAGGGGGGCAATTTGTGAAAATAATCTGTAATTTTCAACTCACAGACTTGGGACTAGTATCAAACTTCTTCTTTTCATTTAAACGTCTCAATGCACTCATGCGGAATCCTATCGCATCGGCGGTTCTTCATACACGTGCTTTTAGCGCCTTTTGTATGGTACGCAAATCTCCGCGTGGTTTAGGCGTCCTCTCTCCTGATTCGTTGATTCAATCGTGTATCGGTTGGAAATTCATTTCTGGCACGCCCATAATGACGCCGAATTGGATGCGCGTTCACCCTGAATTTGTCCTTGAACTCGGCTTACCCGATCATCGTCAGGAATAACTACCACGCTACTTCTGTTGCAAGCGTTGCGACACACTACCTGTCTTCCCGTTGTCAATCTCCAACATGTACTGCCTGTATATCAGTAATAATAATAATAATAAAAATCATGAAGACTTATTGATCGGCAAATCAATAAGGGTTCAGTAGGAAATAAGAAGCTTCGATTTGTGGATACGTTTCGGCTGATGCCGAGTTGTTTGAAGGACTTAGTTACAAACTTAACATAATACCCTGAAACAATCAAGTACTTAGGAAAGGAGAATGCAACGCTCATGACTCGCAAAGGTGTACCAGTATTTCCTTATGATTACATTGATTCATGGAAGAAATTAAGTGAAAAGTGTTTACACCAAAGGATGCATTATTCAACAAATTAACTCAGGAAGATGTCAGTAATGTTGAATATGAACATGCGAAAAATGCATTGTATCAGTTCAAAATTAAAACTTTAGGAGAGTATAGCGATCTTTACCTAATTTCAGATGTACTCCTCCTTGCAGACATATTTGAAACTCTTAGAAACAAAACACCAGAAACAAAACGAGTGAATGCTGCACACTTCATAACTTCGCCTGGTTTAAAGTTTTGATGCGATGCTTCTTTACCCTGAAATTGAACTTGAATTGTTACAGTGTTAGGATCAGATTCCTTAATAGAATCTGGAATACGTGGAGGATTAAGTCAGGTTTCTCATCGGTATGGTGAAGCTAACATTAAATACATGAAAACATTTGATACGGAGAAACCGTCAAAGTTTATTGCCTATGACGATGCCAACAACAAATACGGGTAAGCTATGTGCCACCCCCTCCCTTGCGGAGGATTTCAGTGGGTCTCTCCAGACACCGTTGATCTAGAAACGTTAAAGAAAGACAATCCTCTCGGATACATTCTAGACGTTGATGTCGATTATCCATCTGAGCTTCATGATCTTCACGACGATTTACCGTTTCTACCGCAGTGTATACAACCTAAGGATTTGTCTTTCAAGAAACTAATCCCTCATCTTAGAAATGGAAGATGATACATGGCTCTTAAACAGGCTCTGGATCATGAACTTCAGTTGATAAAATTCGGGGGCATGGTGGCGCAGCGGTCAAGTTGTATGCCTCTCACTAAGGCGGACGGGGTTCGATTTCCGGTCAATGCATGTGAGATTTTCGATGTGAAATGCCATGTCCTGTGGTTCGGATTCCACGTAAAAAGGAGGTCCCGCGGCTTATGATCGCGAGATTAACGGTCACGTTAAACTACAAGCTTCCTGTGATAAAATTCACCGAGTGTTAAGGTTTCAAAAGTCCCCTTGGCAAAAGTCATACTTTTATTTTAATAGTTTGTAATGACCTTCGAAAACAGGCCAAAATGATTTTGAGAAAGATATGTACAAATTATTTAATAATGCAATTTTTTGAAAAAACAATGGAAAATATTAGTAAAATATTAGATATGAGTGTTGTAACTGACAGCAAGATGGTTGAGAAGCTGATAGCTAACGAACATTCATACACAGTACAATTTACGGTCCTAACCTAGCTGCTTTCCACATGCCTGAATGGAACATTGTATGCAATAAGCCTATATATTGTTGCGCCTCCTTCGTATACCTCCTGAGGATTGACTCGCTTGGCTTTAAGGGGAGTTTGGAGGGAAGTGAAGAAGCATAATGGGGTGCGTACAATCTGGAGAAATGAGGGTTCAGAGGGGTCTTATCAATTACGGGAATCCCGGCGAGCGATCCAATCGTGTTAGCCGGAGCGTTGAGAACGTAGGTCACTGGCGGGGAGCGAGATGGGAAGTGGCCGACCTTGTCGTGCGCGGCTAAATGCTGATGCCGAGGATCGTGAGCGAGGGGCGAGAGACGGGAAGTGGGGAAGTGATTACGCTGCTGGAAAAATCAGCTGGCAAGCAGGTAATTGATAATGAATGTAGGATTTATTGTGAATGTATTAGATCCAACAAATGTAAGGTAAAAATTGAGTGAGTGTACAAGCAATCAGGTGCGGTCAAGGGTAGGAGCACTGAGGAGATTAGCAAATTAGAACCTACCTCTGGATTGCATCTGGAGTGTAGAGATGAGACGTCGTGTTCGATGTAACTGGAGTGACTGCCGGCAGCAAGTCTGTGGGCAACTGTCCTCGAGGCATCCTTGGTCCTTGTGTTTATTTGATTCTGTGTAGGTATGTGTCAGCGATATTACTGCCGATGTAGCTGTTTTGAGTTCCTGGTTGCATGTTGATGTGTGTGTCCATGGCTGATGTTTATAATATTGCGTCATGTCCCTGGATACTCGTTCTGCTCGGTACTTGAGCTTTTCATGTAATTCATAGGTTTTTAGGGGTGTTGCAGCTTGATAAAGCTAGGGTTGCAACAATATATATTGGAATGTGTATACTAGATATTTCAAAAACTCTCATGTATTCCCACCACTATGATGTTCTGCTAACCCTTTATGGGATCGAAAATCTTAAACTCATGTATATGGACATGGCGTTTTTCATTTATTTGATAAACACCTGAGATGTTTATCAAGACAAGTTGAATTTTCTTGTGCACCTGGATACATCTGATTATCCTACTAATCACATATGCTACTCTACATCAAACAAGAAAACTTTGGGAAAATTTAAGGACGGCTTGTGAACGTATTATTAAAGCATTTGTTGGACTTTGAGCTAAAATGTACGCTTTAGACACACATGGAATAGAAATAAATAAGATTAATGGTATTGGCAGAAGCGTTGTTTGAAATTGTACAAATTTTCAAGATTATAAGGAGTGTTTCATGAAGAACGAGTTAAAGAAAATTTCGATGAACATTATCGCTTCTAAACAACATAACATATCTTCTATAAAACTAAACAAAATTGCGTTTCTTTCTCGCGATGATAAAAGAGTAATTGATTCTGATGGTACAGCTACACATGCTTATGTTCATTACACAACCGTTGACCATACTTAAATGGCTAAGTTATGTATAACAAGTCAACAAAGTAATACATAGAAACTACTAATAATCTGGACCGCCTCATGGTGTAGTAGATAGCGTTTTAGCTTCCACCCCTGAGGTACAAGTTTCGATTCCCGGTCAATGCATGTGAGATTTATTATTATTATTAATTAAACACAATGTGTACAAAGAAAGAATATATAAATAAGATAATACTGATATGTATCAGTCTTTAGCAAATGTGCTGATGGGTTGTGATCTTTCAGCACAGTCTCCAAAATGATACAGAGAGCATAGCTCCCCACATAGGCGACATATGCACTTTTCTGTTGGTTTGTGAAATTTTGGATTTGTACATATTTTACTATGAAAACCATGTGCAGCGTAACGCGTGAGGACGTGGCGTAACTTGAAATTTGGTCCTTTCCATTCGTGATTTTTCATTGCTTCAGTATCAAAAAATTGGGGTAGCTTGAAGAGCGATTTGATATCTTCCAGAAAGAATGTTTCATTTCCAAGAAGATATGCGATTCGATTTTCCGAAAACTTGGATATCTGTAGAATGCATTTTAAGTACCTGGCTTTTATATTTTCAAGTCGTTTTAAGTTTGTTACCGAAAGATTATTCCATATGAGATGAATACCATATGTTGCTACTGTGGCCACTTTAATTTTAAATCGTGCCATTGCTGTGGCTAGTGATAGATTGTAAGCTTTAGGAATTTCATACATGGCTTTGATGGCTGCTGCTGTTTTTTCTTTAATGTGTGTAGTAAAGGCTGTTCCTGTCATTTGCAGAGTGATTCCCGGGTATTTGTACGAGATAACGATTTCAAGCTGATCTTCGCCACAGGTGACCTTGTCCGATGCGCACAGTTTCCCACCCCTTCTAAATTTCATAACTCTTGTTTTCTCACTGTTAATGCTCAAGGAGGTATCCTTCGCCCAGTACCGGAGTCTATCTAGGCAATTCTGCAGGATGACAGGATCCTTGGCTAATAATACCATATCATCTGCATACATTATAAGCTTTACATTGGTTTCATGAAGTATTTGTACAATGTCTGCTGTCTTCACATTAAAAAGTAAAGGACTCCTAGGAGATTTAGAAAAGCAATGGTATGGTCTGCGGCGGTGTATCCCAATTTCGTTACGTTCAGTGGGACCTGCCAGATGCTTTGGCAGAATGAGGAGCGGAAAGGAAGTGGCCACGCTACCACACGTATACTCAGGCCATGTACTTATAATTGAAAAGACCTCTGGCGTAAGATTAATTTCCTCGTAAGTCTGTATATGAATGAAAAGGCCTCTGGCGGGAGATTAATTTTCCATAAGCCTGTGTGTGAATGAAAAGGCCTCTGGCGCGAGATTGATTTCTCCGTAAGCCCGTGTGTTAACTCCGCCTCTAGGGTTCTACCCTCTTTCCGGTCTCAAGCCCGGATGAAGGAGGATAGGCACAAACGTCTTCACTTCTTTAAACTTAACTACTCTATAATGCACGGTGCCCTTTACGAAGGGAGAGTAGACCTTTGAGGTGTATTCGTCATCCAAGTTTGCAAAGCTTGTTTATACACCTGCGATAAGAGTTTACGTATAGCATTTATATTTAACTTACTGGAGTTTCGGCTTCATGGCATACTAATGCTTTGACTGGTTGATTGTAAGCCCCTCGCAGATTGGTGTAGAGTACTGGCTACAACTCAGTAAGACAAGTCTTCAACCCTTGCACTGTTGTTGAAGGCGGTTTCTACATTTTTAACGTTCTGGTTGGCTTGAAGTATATGTGTAAAACATATCCCACCATGTGTGAGAGAGGAAAGTTCAATGGTAGAAGGTTACGAGGTGGCTTTCTCCATATTAGCCCGTCATGGTAATCATCACAGCCTCATGCACTAGGTGACTAGAAATTAAACGACTCCCTCCTGCTCCCTTTCCTTTTCACCCTCATACATGATATTGATAACTTCATCTTATTGGCTCAGGGTATCCGTAATCCTGAGTTCGTTGGGCGTGGTCCATTTTGCCCACTGTGGTAGCTTTACCTCACCCTCCATAAGACCAGCATGAGAAGTCATGCGCGGCGGCCATCTTGCACATTACACCTTGAGGACTTTGGAGAAAATTTGAGAACTTTTTGGGTAAATGTGGGGAATTTTAGGGGATTTGGGGGAAATCTGGAATGAATTGCGGGGGAATCTGGTGGGAAATCTGGGCGAATTTTGGGGAAATCTGGGGAATTTTATGAAATTTTGGGAAATCTGATGAATTTTAAGGACATTTGGGGTTGTGGTGGAGTAGTGGGGTGGTGGGGTGTAGGAAACTGAAATTTGGGTTTTGCACTTAGGCCCTAAACTCAAAATTGAAAAATGGCTTGCCCTCGGGTTGTACGTGGCTGCCATCTTGCCCACTGTGCTAGCTATGACTCACCTCCGTACGACCAGCATGGGCGTTGTTGCGCGCAGTGGCCATGAACGCTAGTCACTACGCTACGCATTAGCCCCTGGGCCAGCTTCGGCCTATTTTCCGTTCTGGCAATTAAGTGGTAAAACGTGAAGGTGGTATTTAAGTGGCACTAAGTGGGAAGGAAGTACGCTGCAGTAAAAATCATCTGTTCCTGACAATTTCGGTGCTGCTTGGTTAGAATATTAGGCTTAGAGACCCACAAAAATATTTTAGCCGCTGCCAAGTGCCATGTTACAGCAGACAAAGTGGTTTTTCTATGAAATGGATCTGTATAGGGAATGAATTATTCTTCTGACATTGATTATTTTCCAATAGATAAGTAGCTAACATGGGAAGGTATCGGTTAATGTAATTGTGTGAAACCAAACGTTAAAAGTTATATTTTGCACATTATTTAATCATCCACACCAAGATTATATATTTTACAGTAATATTTGCATGTCAAGACAATCTTTGGATGAATGAAAAGTAAACTTATCTCCGTAACCCATAATCGAATGCCAACGGTCGACCCTTAACACTTCGAGAACACTCCAACTCGAAGTGCGTTAAACGTCTTGGACTCAACATCACATCCGACCTGAAATGGAACACCCACACCCACGTAGTGAGGAACCAAGCTATCCGTCAACTGGTTATGCTACGCAGATGTCTACGTGGTTGCCGCACTTAAGTGAAGAGGACCACCTACGTGAGCCTAGTTCGACCGCTATTAATTCACGCGTGCCCTTTATGGAACCCTGGTACCAAGGGAAGTATCCTTAAGCTAGAACAGATACAAAATCGTGCAACTAAATTCATTCTCCGAAAAGTTCCGACCTAAACTCTAAAATCAGACGCCAAAAGTATAGCCTTCCATCTATAGAGAATGTATTAACCAAAGTTGATTTGTTAAACCTACGAAAACGTTTGAATAATACTGACTCATATGTTAATCTAGACAAAATGTCCCTTGGCTACCGATCAGCTCAGAATGACGAATGAATTATTCTTCTGACATTGATTTCTTTCCATTAGAAGAGTAGCTAAAATGGGAAGGTATGGTTTTGTGTAATTGTGTGAAACCAAACGTTAAAAGGTATATTTTGCACATTATTCGATCATCCACACCCCACTACCCAGGACTGTGTCGTATATACTGGGGTTTGTAAATATATCCATTTGCGCATGTAACAACCTACCGTATCACCTGAAGACCAGCAACAATATTGGCGTTCAGTTCAAGAGGAAGCTGCGGCATTATTTTTATAACAAGTAGGTTATTTGTTCGTAAACTATGCCCCAATTTTTTGCTGTGTTAGTGTTGTAGTAATGGCAGACATACGTCGTGCTTTTTTGCAAGTCAACCTCTCCAGAGGATACAAAGGAAAGATCAATGGGATGTAAGGTATTTGTAACCAAGTTAAAGAGATCAGTGAATTCACTAAGGACGAGAATGGAGGTACTGTGCCCAAATCCAGTTGCCCAGATTTGAGAGCACAGGCCACAATGCTAAGCCCAGAATTGAAAGTTTGAATAGAGCGCGCCGAACCTTCTAAGAAGAAAATGGAAGCTTTGTGCAGCCAAGAAATGGTTAAGTGACGTAGGCGAGAGCGTCATAGTCGAGGCTAAATTGACATTAAATATTTCCCGATGGAGTAGAATCTTGAGACTAACATCAGATTACTGGCACGGACAAGGGAGGAAGAATGTGCATTATTTCGAGGAAATTGATTGAGCGGAAGCTGAGATATGAGATGTTTTAGTTTCAGCATATTTCACGCATTGCCCTCGAGGAGTCCGCTTGCGGGGTGTATAAAGCCTGCGTACCAGAGTTAAGTACAGTCACTTCTTCGCAAGAGCTCTGTCTCTAATCACTCTACGTCGCTCCGAACACTGTTATACTGTATAAATAATCTTCGTGCACATGGTTGCAAAATCTACGTTATTACTAGCACACAGTTGCTGGGGCTTAGTGATTTCGACGACAGTACATGGTTACTGGTCTTATAAAAGTGTTAAACATTATAGTGATCTTCGAACTTTTCAAAAGTTATCACCGAGGTGATAGACTTTGTGGCATTGGTAATAATTTACTGCTACAACGGACATATGAATAGACATAGTCTATATTTTGCTTTCCACTGTCCACTAAAATTTAACTTGGATTATTTCCTCCAAACAACCAGAATAAGTCTTGGACTTAATAACTTTCGACCAACCAAAATAAGTCAGTACTGTTCACCTACCAGTCTTGCACAGTTCAGTTCACTAGCCGACATAGGGAAACCCGCATTCATAGCATTGTCTGGAGAGTGAGAAACTCTGCCCAGGTAACAGATCTTCAGAACTCAAACATGTGTTGCATAAGATTGTAAGAGTAGTGACAGTATTGAAGGCATTACAGTTGGGTCGAGTTAAAACTGGTAATTTTTCATCATGGATCTTTTCGATCAAACCCCAGCCAAGATTACTTCAGCTGTTGAAGCAGCACATTTTACGAACTATTTTTATCAAGATATTCAGGCTACAAGTATGAATACCGCTATGTCTGACTAAGACCATTGCGGGTATAAAATGGAGGCCGATACAAGATTATAAATACGTGTCCTAATGGGGACAAGAAGACTGAAATAATCAGGTTCAGACCAGCTTACCAGCATCAAGATCTACAGGAATGTAAGCTACAATTTGCATTATTTTTATGCGTAGTTAGCTGGAATTTCTCAATTTTTCTACAGTCTTACCAACACATATTTTCTTTCCATCGATGTTTTTGCTGTTGCAAATATTTTTTTTGCAATAGAAGCTTTGATCTGAGCAGTTTTTACACTCAGAAGTCAATGATTCGAAATTTATGGACGAGCAGAATGAGCATTTATTTAATTTTGATATTTTTCTAATCACGGTCATCAGCCGTCGTAACTGAAAATTTAATAATAAATTTAAGTTGAGGAATGGATATTTATCCATTATTAAGAAGTCGAGGATGGTATTCCCCGAACAGTTTAACAACTTTAAATCCATTTGTTGAGGAAATAACAATAATAATGTTGATTTAATAATAATTATTATTTTCAATTTTCTGAGATAATAATAATATTTGTGTTTTATACATTTGACATTTAAAACAATTTTCCTAAGATCGGATACTTGTTGCTTCCGAAGGTTAGTGGTTAACGCATGCCCACAAACAAATAACATATTAAATCAGTGGAAGTATTTTACGCTTGCATTATGCATTTAAATCTTTGAGAAGACACGGAAAGTAATGATACGGGAAGCCAAAAGCATGTATAAAACAGGGTTTTTTCTAGAGTTTGTATAAATATAAAATCATTATTGAGCAACGTCTTTTTATAAAACGTTTGGCTAAAAATAGACACGGTGTGGAGTTATTCATGTTTTAAACTGATGGTAAAATTATTATTGTAAACTCATCGGGGGAGTTTACTAACTTATATATCTTCCAGTTGTCGTAACAAGCAAAGGCTTGATTATTCTGTATAATTTGGGAAGAAATAATTGTTGTGTGTGCAAAGATTAAATATGCCATTCTGATTGTGCAATTAAGTCGCAGGAATGAGGTTGTTGAAATGAAGCATCAACCATATTGTAGGTTGGATGTCTTTGAAATTAGTGGAGGAATTGAATTTAGCCACACTTTCGTCGAGATATAACCAAAGGTTATTTTGTTGAGCCATCATTGTCAATTCACATTTTGCCCACGTGTTCTAGAAATATTCCTAGAAATTGCTAGCCCGAAATTTTTATTGTTAAACTTGTACCTTTCATTATGAAAATACTTTACCGTTATCTAGATGCTAATTATGATTATGTGATTTTTGACGCATTTAAATCGAATGGGCCGATGCTGTAAATTATTTAAAACTGTTACTTCTTAACAACCACCACAAACTGAGAGGATTTTTGCGATCCTGTAAAAATATAAACATTTTGCAAATACATTTGATGATTAACATACTTGACATTTTGTCAAATAATTGAAATTTTGATAATAACAAATGATATTGTTTTATGATAAATTTTCTAAATAATATTTCCAAGTGATAGTTAATTGATTGAATGTTTGAATCCATATTGAATTGAATTTATATTTTGTTGATAATAATATTTTGACTATTATATTGATAATTGAGTCAAGAGCTCTGAATAGATTTTGGATCGAGAACAGATGATTCAAAAAATATTTTCTGTTTATCGAAGGTCTTCGAATCCAAATGCTCGAATGTCCATGTAAATGATATCGTGTTGTATTCCTTGTTAATAACTTTGTATTTGAACAAATCTTGAGATAACTGAATCCTTAAGTGTTAGTTAATTTGCTACTATAATTTTGAAAAACTGAAACAGTGATATATTTTTCATCGAGTGATAATTTGTTTTTTCATTTCAACATGTGAATACTCAAATAAGATAGGAATCAGGAAGGACAGTTAAATTTGCACTGACAAAAACCTACTACTGTAAATAATTATTTTGAGCGAAGTCAACAGGACTATTAATTTGACCTTCATCTCAATTGCTAAGGGTTCATGTGTTGGTGGAATTGTAAAACTTGTATATAACGTATGATTCATCATGCATCTATTATGCTATTTTTTGGCATAGTTTCAGTAATTTTTAACGTTTTAAGTAAAATGAGATAATTTTACAGGTTGTGTTATTTTCAGAAAATCTCCTTCTATCCTTATTGTTGCATCGAGTCAAAAATCAGTAAAGCAATTTTTTTGTTGAGTTATTGTAGTAGTCACTTTAACCCATCTGGCGCCCCGGGATATTTTGATTCTCGTGCTGAAAGATTTTTGTTGAAATGCATATGTGGTCGTCGAGACTTCGGTCTAAACGGGCACAGTACGTACCTGTTACTATGAAACCTGCAGATTCTGGTTTCGTGAAGCACCCAGTTCGTGGCCCAAAGTAGAGGTGCAGTTTAATGAAGAAGAGATTACCTACGGTAAGAAGAAAGCCATTACTTCTACCATGCTCTCAGCATCAGTTGAACGTAACTGGTTTTATCCCCGTTTTCCTTCCTTCAGACAAAGTGTTCGTCTTGTTGGTTGGATGTATCGTTTCGTTAAGAACTGTCGAGCCAAAGACCACAAAGATTTCATGGTCACCTGACGACTGAAGAATTTGAGGCTGCTGAGCTCATAGTTGTGGGTCTAGTTTAAGGAGAGGCATTTGCTGGTGTGAATGATCCGAAATTATCCTGTTTGATCCCTTTCCTTGTTGATAATGGGATTATACGCCTGATACGGATCGGACATCGCAGGGATGACCTCCTACTTCATTTGAGCGAAGGGCAAGCCCAAGGTTGAATTAAGTTTGAAATGGAGTAAAATGAGAAAGGGAAACAGTGTTGAATTTATAGGTTAAGTACACTGAAGGATAGCAAGCCACAGTACATGTGTACTGTCATTTATTAACAAACGATCAAATGCTCTTCATTCAATAACAATAAATACTGTTAGGCAACAACCTTCAAAAAGTAATATGAGGCCATTTTGACAAAGCCTGTAAAGAGTTGAAGTTAAACAATAATTCAAGGCAGAAAAAGTCTTTCAAGAGATTATAGATGTAGGTTAATTAGACACTCAAAATGTAACAAATATTTAATGCAGAAAAAGCCGTTAAAGAGAATAACAGTATTAAGGTAAACTAGCCTATAAAAGAATAGAAGTAACACAGAATTAGAGGCTGAAAAGCCTTAAGCAAATATGTTCGGCCTTTAAATAAGAGCCCAGAGAAAAAGATGAAAAACTAGTTTTAATTCAGGATCATTAAGATCACTATTGCAAGGCTGTATTCAGTTTAAAGAGTTCCATAAATGAGGTTAACAACTTTACTTATCTTGTTTCTTGCGGAAGATCTTCTTGAAGTGCACTGTGAATCAAAGCAGGTCAACTGCCGACGTATGGTTCTCAAAATTAAGTAGATGTTATATCTTAAAACTATTTAAACTATTTATTTATACACAACACAACATACACACTCATGGTGACATCATCGCTCATCCTAACACAGAGTCTCTATTTTCCACAGAGTCTATAAGTATGTGCAAAGATATTGCAAATATATTACAATCTCCGCCACTTAACGTGTTCATAGGTTTAGAGGCTGCAGCGGTCGCCTAACCCTGGTAGATAGACGCAGCGGAGGGCTAGGTGTTGGTGGTTCTCTTCCATTTCCATCCGGTTCTTATCTTCCTGTCCTCGTAGCCGGGTCCTGGTTTGTGGCCGTTGTGCACTGTCCTTCTGAGAGTGGTGACTGATTTAGGTCCTCGATCCTTGGATCGGCTGCTGTAGGCTGAGCCTGACGAGCGGGACTCCTGGTGTAACCGTATGAAGAAGTCGTCTGGATTGTTGTCGTTGTACATTGTCCTCTTGCGGCTGGTGATGGATTTAGGTCCTCCATTCTTCCTTCGGCTTCTATCGATGGGGTCTGTTGGCTGGGATTCCTCCTAGCGTACCCGTATGAAGGCCCCGTCGATCTGCTTCCCGCGACTGGTTATGGATTTGGGTCCTCTGCCTCGGATCTCCTCAATTGATCCACATGACGCTTGATGATGTACCCCTGATCCAGTTTCACCATGTAGTGAACACTTCCCAGCCGTTCAACAATGGTTCCAAAATTCCACAGATGTGACCCGGTGTAATTCCTGGATTGTACTCTTTCTCCAGGCTTGTAGAATTTCTTGAGTTGTGGGTGCTCTTTCCTCTTTTCTAGTAGCATGGTTTCCTCTTGTGGTCTGATGAGGTCCAGTTTTGTTCGGAGCTTCCTTCCTTGATGCAAATCAGCTGGAGTTACATTGTTTTCGTTCGGTGTGGTGCGATATTTAAGAAGCAGTTTGTTTAACTTCTCTTGCATAGAGCCCATCTCTGTGGCCATGCATCTCAATTTTTGCTTTGGTGTCTGAATTGCACGTTCTGCTGCTCCATTGGTCGCTGGGTGATTTGGTGCAATAAATTTCTGTTTTATTCCATTTGCTTCACAGAATGTTTGAAATTCACGTGGCTTAAAGATGGTGGCATTGTCACTCACCATTTGTTTAGGAAGTCCATTTCGTGAGAATATTTCATTTAATGCCGCGATTGTGCTGGACGTAGTTGGAGCATGTTTGGAAAATTTAACTTCTATCCAACGTGCACTTGCGTCAATTATTACAAAGAAGTAGTGTTCTTGAAATGGTCCTGCATAATCGATATGTATTCGTTCCCAGGGTGCGTCCGGTTGTTCCCAGCTGTGCAGAGGTACCATCTCAGGATTCTTCTTCACGAGGCAACAGGGTGTGCAACTCCTCACCATGTTTTCTATGTCTTCATCCATGGCTTTAAAGTAGCAGTAAGATCGAGCAATCTTTTCATTTTTACAACCCCAGTGTGGGTTGAATGTAGCACATTGAGGATTGCTTGCTGTAGTGCTTTAGGGATCATTACTCGATTTCCTCGCATTATTACACCATTGTGTAGAATATATTCTGGGCTCGATACTTCCCAATTCATTAGCTGTGTTTTCAGAGAAATAAGATCTTCATCCTCATCTGTTGATCTTCGTATCTCATCTACTGTCACCAATGCGAGATTTGAAAGTGATACAACCTGCTGTTCATTTGTCATGTAGTCATTTGTTCTGAATTTCTCATCAATTTCATTCAATTGTACAGGATGTCGGGATAAGTAATCAACATTTCCATCCTGTTTGGAAGAGCGAGACCTGACTTCGTAATCAAACCCACTCAAAAATGGGCATACCGTAGAAGCCTGATTGCTGACATAAGGGGCAAGCCTTTATCTGGGGCAAATATTCTTTGCAGAGGGGTATTATCTACGATTAAGGTGAAGTGTCTTCCATAGAGATACTGGTAAAATCTTTTGAAGCTCCAATATACAGCAGTGGCTTCTCGATATAGCTGGCTGTAGTTCCTCTCTGCTGCTTTTAACGAACTAGAAATGCATGCACTCGGTCGTTCTTCTCCTGCAATCTGATGATTGATGACTGCTGCTAGTCCATTGAGGCTGCCATCGGTTGCTAACAACAAGGGTTTATCAGGGTCGAATGGTATCAGTGTCCGTTTGCTAGCTATCTCTCTTAATAGCATTGAAGGCCTTTTCGCACTCTGTTGTCCAACAAAACCGTACGTCCTTCTGCAGCAGGCGAGTTAATGGGTACATCAGTTTCGCTGCGTTAGGTATAAACCTGATATAGTAGTTCGCTAGTCCCAGAAATGAGCGCACATTGTCCACATTGCTTGGTTGGGTTGACTTGAGGATTAAGACCCTTTTCTGAGGTTGTGTGCCTCATGTAGGTTATCTTCCGAGTGAAGAATTGACATTTCTTTCGATTGAGGTGGATGTTATGCTTTCGCAAACGTTGGAGGCAGGCCTCTAGTCTCTGCTATGTTTCTTGAACTGTCGCCCCTTGAACTACTATGCCATCAAAGTAGACAACGACGCCATCCAGATTTTGTAGTAACTAATCAAGAATTAAATGGAATTCATTGGGTGCATTTTTTAAATCCAAAAAGCAGCCTTTTACTGCGTATATGCCCCGATGAGTTGATATTGCAGCGATTCTCGAACTCTCTTGGTCAACTGGGATATGTAAGAAAGCCTTGTAAAGGTCTAAGGTGCAGAAATAGCTGCCATTTTTCATTTCATTGAAGATATCTTCAATTTTCGGAATTGGATACCTGGTGTCGTGGATGTTAGGGTTGAATGTAAACTTGTAATCAGCGCACAAACGGATGCCTTCACCGGGTTTTGCAATGGGAACAAGTGGGGTGCCGCACTCGGATGTTTCAATGCGCTCTATAATGCCTTGGCTTTCAGGGCTATCGCACTCTGTACGTCCATCTGCAGCAGGCGAGTTAATGGGTACATCAGTTTCACTGCGTTAGGTATAAACCTGATGTAGTAGTTCTTCGTTTATTTTGGGGAGTATTGCGTACGCTACTGGTCGAGGTTTGATGTAAACTGGATTTGTGTTTTCCTTGAGCTTCAGGGAATATTAGTAGTTTGGGATTCTGCCAACTTCTGGGTTAAATACATCCGAGTACTTCGAGGTGATTTCGTCAACAAGGGAATCAACAACTGATGAATCAATGTTGTTCATGGCACTGGGTTCCCCTGGGCTTAATTTCGACAGCTGATTTAGGTCGATCTTTAGACTGCGTACCCAATGACATAGAGTTTTTCCTGGCTCTTATGCCCTTCATGCTCAACAGGAATATGTAATTCTCCCAAAGGTTCGAATATGCCTCCTGTATACGATCGGAATCTGATGTTGGATTCTTTTAGGGTTGCCTTTATTCTCAGGTTGTGAAATGCCTTTTCTGATAGCAAGGTTACCGGACTCCGAGAATCAACTTCACATTTCTGTGGCGTCGCACCAATTTTTACAGTGACGAAAAACTTCCCCTCAATTGAGTGTACTGTATGTTAAAAACAGTGTTTCCTGCATTTGAGTTCTGGGAATGTGTTATCACTCCTGTTAATGTGTTCTGAGTGCTTGATGTACAAACGTCTAAATGGTTGAGGTCAGCGTCTTCTTCCTCTTCCGACAATGCTTTCACATGGTTTGTGCGTGAGGACAGATATACTCTCTCTACCTGGCCGGTCTTATTACATTTAGTGCAGTTCAAATACTTCTTTTACCTGCAGTCCTTGGAGATATGGTTGTTTTTACCGCAACAAAGGCATAGCCCTTCAAGACCAAGTTCTCTGAGGGAGGCTCATGTATACTTGTAATTTGACAGCAAGTCTCCACCACTTGACTTTGATGGTTTCGGTCTTTTTACTGATGGTAATTTCATTGACGACCTGGTTTTGGACTGGATTACTGCAATAAAGGTCCCGATTTTGAATTTTGGATGCTTCAATAGCTAAGGCGGTATTCTTCCACGTCAAAGGTTATTTGTGACTGTTGTAGGATACGTTCGCGTATTTCTCGATCATGTGAACCCCGTATGAACTGTGTTCTTAATAAAAGTTCGATCACTGCTTTAGTACACGCGCCATCGTCACAACTTCCATGGAATTCGCAGCTTTTTGCAAGTTCTTTGAGAGTAGCTACGTAATATGAAATGTTTTCTTTAGGCGTTTGCTCTCGGGAGAAAAAGCGGTGTTGTTGGTTGGTTGGTTCTTAAGTTTAGGGGCTGCGACAACGCGGTCATGTAGCCCCAGCGGTGTTGTTCCTCCAAAACATTTCGTCTAGGTAATAACTGCGATTTAAGTAGGCCTATGATTTCATCGTAAGTTATGGTGTTTTGCAAGTCGGGTGCAGTTAAGCTCGCCAACAATGCATAATGCTTACTACCTAGAGAGTTAATCAGCACCATTCTTTTTGCGTCTTTAGCTTCTTGATTATCATTCAATCCTTTCAGATTGAAAATATGTTCGTGCCGTTGGCAGTAAATATCAAAAGTCTCCTTTGCTTCACTGGATGTTTCAAATGCTAAAGATTGTTTCTGTAACATGCTTTTGTTACTTGTCGGCTGCTGAGGTTGCTGCATCAGTGCTTTCTGTTGAAGTTGTTGTGCCATGTTGGTAACAGGTCCGCCCAGGGCTTGAATTAGCTGCAACAGTTGCCGTTGTTCCCCATTATTAGTGTTTTCCGTTTCTCTTTATCCTCGTCGCCACTTTGTTATATCTTAAAACTACGAGGCACGTCCAGAAAGTAAGCTCCGTTTGGTAATTAAATTAAATTGTGTACAGATACAGAAAAAATATTTATTGCACAACATTCTACACCTCTTAAACTACCTTTTCACATAACTGCCGAACCTTTGCAGGCATTTGTCATAGCGTGGCACAAGTTTTTGGATACCTCTTCATAGAAGTTTGCCGCCGACCCGTAAACGAGAGTGAAGACTCCCCTTAAGATATCCTACTGTTTGGCCATCACTGTTAGGCAAATTGCGTATGTGGTCAGGAGAACTCCTAAACATACGCAGTTCTCCTGGTAAGCACGCAATTTGCCTAACAGTAGTGACCAAACAGTAGGATATCTTAAGGGGAGTCTTCACTCTCGTTTACGGGTCGGCGGCAAACTTCTATGAAGAGGTATCCAAAAACTTGTGCCACGCTATGACAAATGCCTGCAAAAGTTCGGCAGTTATGTGAAAATGTATTTTAAGAGGTGTAGAATGTTGTGCAATAAATATTTTTTCTGTATCTGTACACAATTTAATTTAATTACCAAACGGAGCTTACTTTCTGGACGTGCCTCGTATTTAAACTAACTATTTATACACAACACAACATACACACACATGCTGACATCATCGCTCATCTTGACACAGAGTCTCTATTTTCCACTGATTCTATATGTTTGTGCAAAGATATTACAGTAGAAATACCTCGCAAGGAGGAGTAATAGAATTATTTAGTTGCTAATGTCCCACATTGCGGCTACGTCGCCATGTCCAACAGGCGTAGGATTACTGAGTCCCAACTGCTGGTTGAAAGCGACAACTGTCGAGTCGAATGTAGAGCGACGAGTGTTGAGTGCACTTGCAACTAGTTTGTTTTGCTGACGATCGTGGTCAGAGATTCGACCAGCGAATACTGAAGAAGATGATGATTGTCTAGAGTTACAACATAATAACAGCAACTGTCTTGTTAACGACGAGTGCCAGGCGAGTGCGATGACAAGTGGCGACAAGTGTGGCTGACTAGCTAATCTAGGTCAGGAGGTCATCCCTACGGACGGAGATCATCCGTAGGGATATGTTATTAGGGACTGGTGCTCCCATTGATGCTCCTTTTACTCTCTTATAGATGCTTGAATTTTATAACTAAATTTATTATTTTAAATTATAAATAAACAATATATTTCAGCCAATGGCCATCATTACATACAAATTAACAGAAACAAAGACATTAGTCTGCAGTACATAAGCAAGTCAATGACTCCTTTTCGAAGTATACAGTACATAACATGGTATCGGTCACACAACTTCTCACATCTTTCACAAATACAATTCAAGCTTGGCTCATGGTATTCTTTGGTTTTACACAGTTTGTGATGAAACCCGTGGAGAGCGAATATTGTGACGAGGTGTCTGAGCGCAAAGCCTCCTCCCCTCCATTCTTCCGAATGCATAGCATCTGGCTTGTGGCTATTTAAATTACGCAGCAGTCAGCACCAGCAGCCGTATCATACTATTTTAAATTATGAGATAATTTATATCCTCTCTATGCATACAAAGAGGGGGTTACATTTTTGTTTGAAAGGTGTTATTAGTTAATTTTGGTAGTTTTTTTGAAAGTGATTAAATTTAATGAGTATGCTAGATTAAGCCGAGTGGAAAATTTAACATGCCTGTTGACGGTTTCACAGTCTTTGTATCACCAGTCGTTACTGATGACCACTGTTAACTCCGCAACTTATGGAGTAAGACAGCAGGAGCATTTGTAATAATGTTCGTAGTGTTAGTTTAAATGAGATGTATTTGAGGGGCAAAGATGCCCATTGTTGCGTATAGTACCTGTTTTTATATTTGCTGAGTCAGCCTTAAGGTGTTATCGGTTAAAAAGAGCCCCATAGTTGCATTAATAAATTTAATTATTAATTACTCAGTGCTATGGATTACCCTTATCAGATGTGGTTGGTGGTTCGTATTTCATCAGTCTGTAGTCGCCAATCAACAGTAAGCCATAAGGGGTAACCTCTGTTTTCACTATTATTTGGTAGTAAGTGTTTGTATGGTGATAAATACAAAACAAAAGTTTGGTGCTTTTCAGTCGGTCAACACGAATTTACCCAAGAAGGGCTGGGTTATGCCCTAATCCTGAAATAAATTACTTGAGATTAATAAATGGCTTCAAATTCTACAATGGTGATTAATAATAGTGTTGTTCTGTAAATTATGGTGTAGGAGTGCATATGGTTTAAAATTATTAAAGAATGTATAGCTCTGGTTGCTGATTAGTTATTGTGAGATTTGCAGCTCTGTGATTGGTCGCATAATTTTGGTCGATTTTATTTATTGCTATTATGAAATGGTAGTTTTATTTGTTGCTATTTGTTTATGTTGTTATGAATTTGGTGTTAAAGAAGGTTTATTATGTTATTATTTATTTGCTAGGTATTTTTTAGCGTTTTATGTATGTGTGACATGTTTGGCTGTTGGCCGATAGTCGGCCTGGTTTCCTGTTTTGTGATTGGTTGTCTATTTTTGTTGATTATCTAGTATATGTTGGGTTGTTTAAGTTAATTGCTGTTGAATTAGCATTTAATAATAAATTACTATATGAATCGAACATTTTTTTAATTATTCTTCAATTGTATGTGCCTATTTTTGATTAGGGATATTTAGTGTGCTGTGAATGGTTGTCTCCAATGAGCTTTCTTTTTGATTGGTTGTAAGTCTTTAATATATTTCTAAGTTAATGTTTTGTATATTTATGGAGTTGATAATTTCTCTTGTTATTATACACTGGCGGAAAAAATATCCCAACACCAAGAAGGGGTTGTGCTAGGTTAACGAACGTTGGTTGGCGTGTTTATACATCTGCAAGATGGCGTTGATTCAAATATTCCAAAAATCGCATTAACGAGACGCTAGAGGTGGCCCCATGACGTTGAACATCAGGTTTGCTTTAAATACGGGCTGTATTGTGCATGACAATTAGTTACCTGTGAGATTGGATGGAGTGTCTGTGAGTGGGTCAAGAATGCCTTTACGACGAAGAAGGGACCAGTATCATCGAGGCCGTGTAATAGGGCTACGTGAAGGTGGATTTTCCTTCCGCGCTATTGCAGAACGACTTGGCAGGAATGTTTCCACTTTGCATGCGTGCTGGCATTAGTGGCCACGAGAAGGTACGGTCGAAAGGAGACCGGACTCCGGACGTCCCCGTGGCAGCACCGTGAGGGAGGACCGCCGTATTCGGCGTATTGCTTTGGCGCATCGGAGGGCGTCTGCAGCAGCAATTCGAGCGGCAGTTGGCACCACAGTGACGCAAAGAACTGTTCGAAACCGGTTACTTGAAAGACAGCTCCGAGCCAGAAGCCCTGTTGCGTGCATTCCACTTACCGCAAACCACCGCCGTCTGTAACTTCAGTGGTGTCAAGCGAGAGCTCATTGGAGGATGGAGTGGAGGTCCGTAGTGTTTTCCGATGAAAGCTGGTTCTGCCTTGATGCCAGTGAAGGCCGTGTGTTGGTGAGAAGAAGGCCTGGTGAGCATTTGCATTCCACCTGTCTGCAGCGTCGACACACTGGACTTACATCCGACGTTCTGTTCTGGGGAGCAATTTCCTATGACAGTAGGAGCACTCCCATGGTTATCCCACGCACCCTGACTGCAGATGTGTACGTCCGTCTGATGATTTGACCTGTTGTGCTGCTGTTCATGAACAGCATTCCCAGGGGTGTTTTCCAACAGGATAACGCACGCCCCCATGCCACTTTTGTAACCCAACATGCTATACAGGGTGTAGACTGCCTTTGCTGCATTTGCCTGCTCGATTACCCTATCTGTCCCCAATCGAGCACGTATGGGACATGATTGGACGACATCTCCAGCGTCATGCACAATCGGCATTAACCGTCCCTGTATTGACTGACGAAGTAAAACAGGCATAGAATTCCATCCTACAAGCTGACATCGGGCACCTGTACGACACAATGCATGCACGTTTACATGCCTGCATTCAACAGTCTGGCGATTATATCGGTTATTATTGGACCAGCATTGCACATTTGCGATGGCTTTTCTCACGCGGACATTAGCCTGCTGTCTTGTACCTTTCATCAATCAAATATGGTACCTATCGAAACATATTGTCGAAATTTCCGTACTCTACATTCCTTATTTCCTGTGTGTTATTGCTTTCCAGATATGTGATGTTGACTATGGGTATTTATTAGTATTAGTTCCGATGGAACTTAATTTATTTGAGTGTGTATATTTTATTTTTAGTTAGTATATAATTTTGTTGGGTTATCATCCCAGGTGTTGACCATCATTAATGTTGCTTGTATTTTAAGATATTTGGAATTATTATGAATTTGGTTTGTATTTGTGTTGTTTTCAGTTTTCTGAAATATGTATTGAGTTTATTTTATTAGTTTAATTTTGTAATATTGATTGGATTCTTTTAAACGTCTGTGTTTTGTATTATTCTTTTTAATATGAATGTATTTTGGTTGTCGTTTCAGTGTATCCGCAGGATCACTTTCATAGTTGCCTAGATTACTTGTTAGGGGGTTGTTGTTAAAATTTGATTTTTCATAGAATTTAGTTGTGGTTTCAATGAGATAGTCCATTAAGTATGGTATTTTGAGTATTTTATGAATTTCCCTGGTATTTTTATCCATTCTGCTAGTTAATTTTAGAGCTAGGCGTAATGCCTAGGTTTGCATGGATTGTAGTTTTTTAATGTTCGATCGTGATTGAAAACCAATCGGTGGATTGGCATAGGTTGCATATTTGTATACTGTACCGTACCCTAAATGTATTATAATTTAGCCTTTGTTTAGTTAGTCTGTTATCTGTGTAATGGACAATGTAGTATGTACTGTTTGTCTATTATTAAGATATTGGTTGATAATTATGGTGTAAGTTGGTGGAATTTGACATTGTATTAGTTTGTATAGATTTTTATGTATTACTCTGTCGAGCGCCTGCTGGTAGTCCAGGAACAGGGCAAGTGTGTTTTGTTTATGTTTTGAAGCCTAGAGTTATATATTCTGTTAGACGTAATAGTTATTGTACTGTGGAGTGATTTTTTCGGAATCCGAATTGTTCGTTAATTAAATTGTCATAACTGAAGTTAGAGAATTTTCTGAAAACTAGTTTTTCGAAAAGTTTAGAGATGACACTTAAGAGGCTTATAGGTCTATAATTACTGGGTATTTTATGGTTTGTACCGGGTTTTGGGAAGCAAATTATTTTGGCAATTATCCATTGTTGCAGAAAATATTCGAATTTTAGTAGTAGGTTAAATATGTTTGTTAGGTGAATGAGTTCTATTTTATTAAGCTGCTTTAACATTATATTATGAATTTCATAATTTCCTGGGACTTTTCCGTTAGATAGTCTTTTAATTGTGTTGTTGATGTCTTTAATGGAGAATTGATGTAAAATTTTCGGTGAGGGTGTTAGTAGATAGTTATCAACAGAGTTCTTTATGAAATTGTCGTAATTATGATTTATAAGTGTTAGGGCTGGGTTCACCAACGCAGCGTTAACAGCCGTCAGTAAATGCGTTGTTAACTTGAACTTCGGCATTAAGCTCGTTGGCGTTTCACCAGCACATTCGCCGATTGGCATTAGCAAAGGAAGCGTTATGTTTAAGGGCTGTACAAACCTCTTTGAAAGATAATGGAGGCGGTATTTGTTTATTCTTTGGTGTAATCGAGCAGGCCGTTAACTGAAAAAGCTTTAAAGTTACATACTCCTTGGTTCAAAACAAACATGGCTGATGAGTAAAAGAGCAAGAAGAGTCGGGGACTGTGACATTTTCGTTAAATGAATGAAACATAATTATCCACACTTTCTACTTGGTGGATGAGTATCGTGAAATCGTTGAAAATAAGAGGACTGATGCTGTTACATTTAGGTAGTCTTTTATTAAATTAAATCAACTAGGATGTTTTATAACGTAATGCATCACACAATATTACGCGTAAAAAGAAATAAGACGACTGATGTTGTGACGTCTAGGTAGTCTTTTATTAAATTAACTATATGTGCTACACCGGTATGCATCACACGATATCTCTACTCTCTACTTGGTATAAAACCAAGTCCCCGATTCTTGGATGTTACGGGTAAACTCGAGAACCACTGGATGTATTTTGAAGCGGTTTTCACCACTGTAAAGGATATCTCGAGGATGATTTCTGTAGAAAATAATTTATTTATGATCAAAGGAAGCCGAGCAGTAACGATGTCAGTGGAAAAGTCGAAAAGAAACCTGGCGTCCGAGTGCTTTGAAAGCTTACGCTGGGCAAACCATTAAAGATATCTAAATACTATAAGTGTAAGAATTGTTCAGCATGAAAAGTTCTACAAAAAAGTCCGCGAGAACATATGTCTATCTTCAATACATCGCCCACTATAAGTGTTTGTACGTTTTAATTTCTTCCAACCATGTCCATTCAACTAGTGAGGCGACAGTTTACGAGCTAGCTAAGGGAGAGTCTATCATCCCTGTTACAGCCTAGCTAGCGGGCGAACCTATTGCCCCAGATACAGCCAGCAGAAAACCGTCGAGTCGTGTTGTGTTTGGAGTTTCCCTGGATGTGCAACTCGGGTTTCCTTCATTTCACCTGTGAAACACAGTCAAGTTAAGATTGGACGGAATGGCGATTTGAGTTTCATTCACCTCGCCATTCCCTGGAAGTGCAACTCTCAATTGGCCTGTGAACTTTTCGTTCCGCAAAATTCACAGTTAATTTAAGATTGGACGGAAGGGGGATTATATTATATTACACTATACTGATTGGCGTATAATCTCTACTTAGTATAATACTAAGTCCCCGATTCTTGGATGTCACGGGAAATCTCGAGAACCACTACATGGATTTTGATGCGGTTTTCACCATTCTGTAAAGGATACCTCGAGGAAGATTTCTGTAGAAAATAATGTTTTTATGATCATAGAAAGCCAAGTTGGCCTGTTCGCCATCTCTTGATGAATACAGTACTTTTGCATTTGTCAGTTAGCACAGGCTAGAGTAAAAGGTGGCTTTTCACCGATGTCTCAGTCTCACTCATGGCTGTGATTATATGGAAGCTACTGAGGTATGGATGGTGCTTAGTAATGGCATTCGGGGCACAGTCAGTGCCTGTGAATGCTGTGAAAGGTTCAACTCATAGGGTTAGGACTACTGTTCTGACTCAGTGAGGAAAGCAATGGCAAACTACCTCACTCCTCTTCTTGCCTAGAACGCCTCAAAATAGCGCTGCCTTGGGTTTTTGTGGGTATCTACTCACATAACGTAACGGCGGTACTTTTTGAGGATCCAACCAGCCTTCGGGCTGACTACCTAACACAGAAAGCCAAGCAGTAACGATTTCAAAGAAAAAGTTGAAAAAATCCTGGCGTCCGTGCGCTTTTTAAGCTTCCGCTGGGCAAACCGTTAAAAATATCAATATACAATGAGTGTAAGAATTGTTCAGCATGAAAAGTTCGACAAAAACGTACGCTAGAGCACATCTCTATAATCCATATATCGTCCACTATAAGTGTTTTTTGATTGGGCGGAAGGGGGATTTGTGTTTCATGCACCTCGCCATTCTTAAATTACGTCTGTCAAGAATTTGTTGCACATGCATTTCCATGATAATATAGTTAATAGTCCAGTCAGTGATTTTAACCCATCATGCCGAGACGTTAAACGGATATAGATCGTAGTTCAATGACATCGTAAAGAAGCGCTTATCACGTAATGCATTCACAAATGTTCCCGGGCGAAGCCGGGCCGGGTTGCTAGTTACACATAAATAAGGAAAGGTACATAGACCTAGGCTATCTCAGATGGGAATTCCAGGTTAGGTTCTGTCATCTGTAGAACATTCAACACAGAAGGTTTTGACAACCAAAATCTCATAATAAATTCTGTGTCGTCGCAATCATTCAAGTAATTCCTTCGTTATTTATAAGTTAGTGGTCGAAGAAAATCTAGCATGTCTTCAAAAACATCGTCATCCTTCAGAATAAAGTTTAATGCATGACTATTCCGGCTTTCGCCACACGCCATTTTGGATTTGAATGCTAGGTAAATCGACCGTCAAGTCGTTAATTCCATGTTGACAGAGCAATTAGTTTTGACGGCTTGTTAGGGAAGCTAATGGATTATTATACTTTGGTGAACTACGACATTTCGGTAATCGTCCGTCAACGGCCTTAATTTGTTTGTTAACAGTTTGACGAACCATGGTGAACCCGGCCCTTACACTTGGCTGGAATTGAAGCTGGAGTGTTTCTGCTGATATTTCGGGGTTGTCTTGATTAGAGGAGGCGATTTCGTCCTTTGGTTTATATAAAGGGGGTATTTTTAGTTTCCTTTTGGTAAAAATGTTTGCCGTTTTCTATAAAGATTGTACATTGTCTTTAGGTTTTAATTCGTTAAGTTTTATCTCCCAAGAGTCGTTAGCGTATTCATTTAGTTCGCGCCTGTTTTTGGAAGGAAGTCTGTTATAATTTTTTCATGCTTGAATGGAGTTGGGTTTTTGTATTTTGTTTCGAGCTTTATTTTTTTAATCTTGGGTAAGTTCTACAAGGCTATCTTATAATTTAGGAGGAATTTATTTTGTATAGTTTGTTGTTGTGGTATTTGTTGAGATGGAATACTGTGTATTAATGTGGTGGGGCTGACTGTGGCATATGTTGTAGGCTGTTTGTGTTTGTTTATTTGTAGTTCATCATCGTCTGAGTTGCCTGTGCTGGAAGAGCTGCTGGGTTGTTTCTTTGTTTTTTTGAGGTGTAATTTTACGTGTTATTTGTGTTTGGGGTGTGTTAAGTGAAGTTTCCTCTATTGTTGGAAAAGCAGCTTCGTCTATTTTTAGTGGAGAGCACTGGAATGAATTTTTTATGTTGTACTGTGGTGTATTTTAGGTTGGCGGAGGTGTTGAAGTTTGGTTGTGTTGGTTTTTGATTAAGTTCTTCATTTAGAGCCTGAATAGCAACTTTCTTGATTATTAAATTGTTTATTTTTTGTTTGTAATTGTTGCATTCCTTGGAGGAAGCATGATAGTATTCAGAGCAGTTTAGCTGGGTTGAGTCAGTGATTTTACATTCTTCTGACTTATTTGGACCTGCTCAATTTACACAGCGAGTGGGCAATTTACAATATTCTCTCGTGTGTCCATATTATTGACAGTTGTAGCACTGTGGAATCTGAGGTGTAATGTTTCAAGGTTGGTAATCTTCTATTGTTATTGTGTGTGAGAATAGACTAGTAATTTCATGTAGTGTTTTGTTTACATCATTGGCTTCATATGACATTAAGTAAATGGGAATTGTTTTACGTTTATATTGGGTGATTAATCCGTTTTCATTTTTAGTGAATTGACGAATGTATGTAATGTTGTAATTTTGGTCAGTAAATTCTTGTCTTATCAACTCTGGAGTTGTGTCGTTAGGTAAACCTCTGAGTATGATCTGTTTCATTGGTTTGCGGAATGTTGCGTGGATGAAGTAGTTTATGTTATTCTCCTTTAAAAATTGTATAAGTGTGGTGTGATCGTTTGGTGAAATTTAAATTTGCTCGATCTGGAGTTGTAGTTGTAGAAGTGTTGTACCATTCTGAACATAAGACCTTCAGGACAGGGCTCTCTCCTCGGGGGTGGAACGTTCCTACTTGAAGCTAAAATCTGCCCTGGTATTCATTATTTGGAAGATCAATAGGGCTGAGTAATAAATCATCACACAAAGAATTCCAAATCAGATAAAAACATCTTAATTAACACTGAATAATACAAAAAATAAAAATAAGCAAATAAAAACCAAAATATTAACTTAAGAAAATCAAAACTTAAAAAGAAAAATATTCAAAGTTGAACTAACACCAAATAAATTAATAAATCACAAAATTTTGGAATAAATCCCCCAAAAAAAGAGTTAAGAGTAATTGTTGAACCGGATTGTTCTAGAACAATTTCGGTGTGCGAATGGAAGAGTGTATAAACATTTTCAGAATGATTGTTAAAGAAACATAGAAGTTATGAGCATTTTTGTAAGATCTAAATGTTAATTTTACGTGTATTTTAAACGCACTCAAAAGCAGTCTCAATGTAGGCTAGCCAGTATGATTCACCGTTAGAATTGGAGAGCGGTGTGACATAATATGAGCAGGTGAAGATTGACAGCCTTCTATAAAAATGTAAAACAGTTCTGAATGCAGCGTGGTGCTGGTGTTTTATTGATAAAACCAGGCTAGTGCACGTGCGTTTCCAGACGGGGGCTAGTGAAGGTAACCCGTTCTCAGGAATACCATGAATGTAAGAGCCTTCCTTAAACGTTTTTGTTACGTAATGCAGGTCTATACCTACCAGGGCTTTTATGCTGATATATTTACACGGCATTGTAATAAGATGTATAGTAGAAAGGAAGTGTGAATGATTGTGTGGTTTTATTTTCCTTTTGTTATTAGATTAGTTTTTTGTTATTTTGTTTATTTAGGTTAATTTACCATTGTTAATAAATTTATTCAGTTCGTAATCTGTCGGTGTTGGCGTGTGATTCATTTTAAATATTAGGAGTAGAGTATTGTGGATGTTTTGTAGGCGAAGCTGAATTCCCACTCCCCGAGAAGGTAAGTAAAGGCAGGTGTGCCCCGTGTAGTTTGTTGTTGATCCACAATATTCTTGTAACTGCTGTATGTAAATCCCTAAAGACCATGTTGGGAGCGATTTCTAATGTAGTAATTGGCCGGTGCTGTTAGAAATAGGCAATCCAGCTGGGGCAATGGATATTCCAACAGGCTACTTTCCGGATTTACGGGTAAAGTACATCTGGTGACATACCCCAAAATATGACCCCATATCTTAAGTATGAATGGAAATAAGCAAAATAAGTATTTCTTAATGTGTGCATGCTAGTGCAGGTTTTCAAAATACGTAACGCAAAACACATCGAGTTCAGTTTAGTATTCAGATATTGTATATGTTTATTCCATTTCAAGTCATATTGTATCCATAGTCCTAAAAACTTTGTTTCTGATTTAATTTCTATTTGATGACCTTTTAATGTTATATTTCGCTTCGCAGGATTCCCATTCTGTATAGTGTGGAAATTTAGGCATACTGTTTTTCTATAGTTTATTATGAGGCGATTATCTTGTGACTATTTGGTTAACTCTCCTGTAACGGAGTCAGCAGACTGCTGTATGACCTGTTTAGTTTCACCTTTTATTACGAGTGTTGTATCTTCAGCAAACAAAATTTCCTTATGTGAATGAACGTTCTGTGTTATGTCATTGATATATAGAAGGAAGAGTAGTGGGCCCAAAACCAGTAACGTATCCAGGATCGTCCAATGGGAGGGGTTATAGGTACTCAAGCCAAATTCTACAAGCATTTCGTCCCGCGGCTCAGCCGCGCTAGTCAAACGTGCACCATGGCCGCGAGCGCAGCTGTGGTAAGTACGGATATCGTAGGTTCGAATCCCGGTGCTGACAGCGGTTATCTGAGTGTGTTTTTCCCCGGGTTTTGCCACACTCGCTACAGGAAATTGCTGGGATAGTACCTTGCTCAAGTCCCAGAGCGTCTACTCCATCCTTGTCCCAGATACATTTCCACACACAACTACAATCATCACAGCAATACAGGTTGCCAGACAGCTTCAACACACTCCTAACTACACGGGGCTGATGACCAAGGTGTCTCAAGCTTCTCAAATGAAATAACAACAACTCTACAAGTATTTCCATAGTTTCATGTATTTTGATCCAGAATTTTTCGAGTAATACAATATGCTCAAAAGACAAAAACAAATCAGTTCATTAAAAATTAGTTAATTTTTGACTAAAATGTCTCACCTCAATGGTAAATCTGGAACAATCCTGTTCCCCTGACAGGAACAAAATGAACTCAAATATATCTATGCTACTAACATGAAGACTGCGTATCTCTCAACAAGAGAAATTATTTTACAGAGGTCTCAGCAAAAGTGGGCATGTCCTCTCACGAAGTATCATGTTGATTTATGAGTAATTCAATACTGATTCTCATTTTCATGTTTATTCAGTTTTTCCAACAAGATCCTGTGCTTTATATTGCAATTAGCCCTGAATGCCTAAACTATCATTTTCGGAGATTTTTGTCACCTAACAAGGTCCTTCTTACCTTAAAAATGCTACATGCAGCCGGAAAAATGTTTAATTGCTTACACTACTCAGGCGACAAATTTCACTCATTCGTAACTGGGAGTTAACCGTAATTCGGGGCATTGCTGGACATATATTTACGTAATATGAATCAACTCGTCTGACGCTTATCTCATGCTCAAGATGTTAATAATGATCCCAAATTAGTGTTAAGGTACCCATAGAATTTTCTAAGTCTTTATTAAATCGCGTTATTTTTAATAAAAACTAGACTAATTTACATATAACTTCTCTCCCGCCAAGAAAAGAAAAAATCTAATATTGTCCCGCTGTGTGGGATTCAAAATTATTTGGCGCTAGCCTCAGTTTGAAATAAGCTATAAGTTATTTCGCAAGGGAAAAGTTAGATTGGCAACTCTGGGAGGACGGAGTTGTATTACCACAGTCTAAAATACACAGTCGAGAAGCTCGCTGCGCTACGAAATTGCGTCCTCTTTGTAGGTGAAGCGACACTAGCACTCGCGGCGGCTAGCAAGCTGGCAACTGCCTTGAGCAAGTTATTCGCGGAACAGATGATTTCACTTTTGCAAGGACTTTTTGAATTTTAACTCACTTGAGTGATTATTTCCATTGTAAACATAAAAGTCACGTTAAATCACCAACTACTACAGAAAAAAGCCACAATGTTGATATGCTGTACACTTTTAATTCATATAAACATAAAAAGAATGCTTTGCTTTTATTAGTTCAGTCCTCTATAAGTATCCCTAGGTACAGTTGTATGACGTATTTAATGAGTCTTACGTAGAATTCATAGTCCATACTAGTTATAAATTCATGTATTTGTTTTAATGATGGTCGCTGGCATCTCTACATAAAACCAAGTCCACGATTCATGGATGTAACGGGTAATCTCTAAATCAACTGAATGGATTTTGATGTGGTTTTCACCATTCAGTAAAGAATTTCTCGAGGAAGGTTTCTGTAGGAAAACATTCATTTACGACCAAAGGAAACCGAGTAGTAACGATTTCAGTGAATCGTGTCGAAGGAAGACCTGCCGTCCATTCGCCCTTTAAGCTTACCCTGGGTAAAACATTAAAAATATCCTTATTACACTATGAGTGTAAGAATTGGTCGGCATGAAAAGTTCTACAAGGAAGTCCGTGACAGCATATCTTTATCTTTAATACATCGCCGAGTGATTTTACGTTTTAATTTCTTCCAACAATCTCCATTCAGTGGAAATTTAAATTACAAGCTTCGGAGCGAATTTACGAGCTAGCGAGCGAGCCCATCACCCCAGCTTCGGCCAGCATTAACTGTCGAGTCGTGTCGAGTTAAGACTTCAGAGAAGAGTAGACTATAAGTGTTTGGAGTTTCGCTGTTCACCTCGGCTTTTCTGAATTGCGTCTGAGACCTACCGTCCGTGCTCCTTTTATGCTTACACTGAGTAACCCTCTTTAAGATACCAGACGAAGCCGGGGCGGGTTGATAGTATGGGTATAATCATCATCATCTTGCACAGTTTCCAGCCACTGGCCGGGTCTGTTTGGAACACAAGCCTCTCCAACGTCATCTGTCTTCCCACCATCTCTCAGCCTCCACCCTTGTCCAGTCTTCTCCTCTCTTCTTCACGCTTTCTTCCACCCCCTTCAGCCACCTGTCTCTCGGTCTTCCTCTCGGTCTCTTTGTTTCCCACTTCGTCTCGTGTACTCTCCTGGGTATCCTGGGTATAATATAATATCAAATTCTTAACCATATCAAAAGCTAGTTATTCCGTTAATATTATAGTTAATTAGTAAAAATACCAGTGTGATTTGTGAAACGAAAAGTATAAAAGGATCTTAAGGTCTTAAATGGCTCAATTGTAGGTACCGGTACGTCGTATTTTTTTCTGTGGGTTTGAAACCTTTCATTCCAGAATTTGACAAAATAATACAATGCCAATTTTACAAAATATCATCAATAACAATTGTGTACCGTACCTTCACAGCAGCCATGTGGGAGACCAAGTATTTCATAAGAGAATTAACAAACGGTAGGTGAGCATTATCCTGACGACATAAATTGGCTTGCTTCCAAAGGATTCGAGAATAAGTTTATATTATTGTAAAAAATCTTTATTCATTAAATCAGCTCTATGACTATTAAAAAGCCATTTTCTACATCTGAAAATTAAAACGTCGGCACGCGTTTGAGATTACATCTTTTACGTTTACTTAGCCTACCGTATGTCTTAATTTTCAAAATGCATAGATATTTATAATTGATTTTCAGCCAATGGCCATAGCAGGGCATTTTACATGAACGCCCGTAGGTTTTCCAATTTCAATGTTAAGTAGTTCCAATTTAAGCTACCAGACGCCACTGTCACTGAGATTCAACGGCGTACGTTTGAACTTGATAGAGCGTGTCTAACCCAATAGGCTACACATTTTGGCTACACACTACCAATTGTAGTTGTAAGTTCCTTTACTTGCCATAAATCTATGACATGGGCCCGACGACTTCGACTGGGTTTGAGCTCGCGAACTTGGGCATAGCAGTTCAGCAATCTACCGACTACGCCACCACAGCCATGCATAGATATCCTACCGAGACATGCTTCTGATATATGACCGACTGGCTCCGTGGCTCAGCGGTAACGTTCTCTCCTGCTGTTCCCAAGGTTGCAGGATCTTATCCTGGCGCAGTCAGCTGACATTTAAGGGTGCATAAATGCGAGGAAACCGTCTCTGTAGATTTACTGGCACGATAAAGATCCCCTTCAGGGCAAACTTCCGGCACCCCGGTGTCTCTAAAAGCCACAGTAGATAAAAGGGACCTAAAACCAATAACATTATTATTGATTTATAACCAGTTAAAGACCTAGTTCGGTTGTTTGATTGAAAAGCTGTATAATACTTTCTACTGCATATCCCAATTAATTGTGGTCGCCGGAGCCAATTAGGCTCATTTTGGTTTTGGCCGGGGTTTTAAGGCCGGATGCCCTTCCTGACGCCACGTGATTTTTTTTCAAGTGAAAATTCCACCCCCACTGTCACCGGGATTGGAACTCCGGCCGTCCGGGTGATTGACGATCAGCGAAGCCACAGCACCATCACGCTTCCCTTGAAAATCTTTATAATACTAGCCTAAAATCCATAGATCAAATCTTACTTTTTTGGCCACAAATGGGAACCCGGGCCGTAAGGCGACAACAGTAGGCCTACATCACCACAGACACAAATCACAACCTGCCGATTTTCCAATGGGAGGGGTTCTAACCCCCCCCCCCCCTAACCCCCCGTTGGCTACGCCACTGCCCAAAACCGATCCCTGAGGTACTCCGAATTTAATAATTCCCTCATTGGACAATGTTTAATTAAGTAATTTGGTTCCATCATCCTTGTGTCTCAAGCTTACTATTTGTTTAGGCCTTGTTAAGTAAGACTCTATCCATTTAATAGCTGGACCTCTGATACCTTATTGATTTAGTTTTGTAAGGAGGATTTTATCGTCAACAACATCAAATGCTTTCGTTAAATCCAAGAATAGGCCAGTCACATGTTCCTTATTGTCAATTAATTTCTTTAAAATTGCATCAGGGATGCTATCAATGAATTTATTTTTAGCTCTTTTATAACTATTCTTACCTCTTCACTTGTGACATGATTTATAAATAAAGAATCACTACATATATTTATTTTATTATTAGAATTCGGTGTATTTACCTGTGATTTATTTAATAATTTTTGTGGAATTTCCAGAAAATAGTCATTGAAAGTGTTTGCTATTTCCTCTGGATTATTAATCACTTTATTATTTCTGGTCAGTGTAATGTTCCTTTGTATTTTAGCAGATTTTCCATTTTCATCGTAGATGTCCACTCTCTTCTCCTCGCTGAGGTTCATAGGAATGGCGTCATAAGGCTTTAATCTGTTGGTGTCCTCTCCCACGTCAATCACGCTTTCATATAAGCGCATAAAATCTGCACCTAATATCCCTTCATGTTTCAAATTCTTCAGGACAAGAAACTCGTGTCTATAAATGTGACCTCCAATTTCCAGGCTACATAAAATTTGTACCGTGCATCTAATCGTCCGATCTGGTATTATACCTCTTACTTTTATTGTTGATGCTGGTATCTCATGCAACTTCTCGTTCTTCATTTTCAGACAGCGTGAAAATCAGATGATAGGACGCTCAACATCGCTCCCGTGTCAACCAATAAAGAGATAGGTTGGTTGTTTATCTTCGCTGCTATCAGCGGTAGTTGGTTTGGTCGTACGTCAGTCGTCGTTCGTCTCTCATACAAGAGGTCTTCTTGGAGTGGTTCCCAGAGTAAGATGACAGCCGTTACTCTGGTACCTGTCTCCTCATTCCACACTGCAAATTCGGCGTTTTTTCCCTTGCCCGTTGAAGTACTCAGCTGCTCAAAGTCCGAGAGTACCTCCTTCGGATTTTCTCGTCTCTCCCTCGGTGATCGAGCTCTTTCTCTCTCTTCAGTATTCTGAAGTTGACGAATATATTCCTTACTTTCCTGGGCACGTTCCCGCCAATCGCGGTCAGACTCGTATCGTGGATCACGATCTCTCCTATAACCACCGGAGTAGCGATAATCTCTCCTCAGACGATTTCCATAATTCTGACGTTCATCTCTGTTCTGATCTTGTTGACGTCTTTCATTTGTATTTCGCTGATCATTCAGCTCCCTTCCTGACTGACGTCTCCAATATGTCTGTCTGTTAACCTGGCGATTATGCTCGTATGGTGGCCTGTTCCATGCTCTTTTGTCTGGTCCACCTTCACGACGTTAATACTGGTTATTAATCACCGATTTCGGTGTGTAGGTTTGGCTCACCTTATCCACCGTGGTCAGATTAAGATTCTTTGTCTCATTCCTGTGTTCTCCCCTGGATCTGGATGATGTAAACTGTTCGTTACTGTTGTCTAACCTTCGTAGAATTTGGTCACATTGTGTGAAAGTTGTGGCGATAGCCGCAATTAACACGCGCTGGACGTCACTTGGTTATTGGCGTATAATGGGTTGTATCAGATCTTCTTCAGCCAATGGGGGTTGCAGACAACGAAGTTTGGCCAACTGTGAATCGAAGTAATTCGCATAACGCGTAGGCAGTGCAGAGCTGTATTTCTTAGTATAAATTTCAGCTCTGATGCCTAGCTGTATCTCGCTGGACCAATACGTTCGTAGTAGGGCTTCTCTGAAGTCTCTGAATCCCGTAAACGAATACCGAAACGCCCTAAACCAGGTACTGGCTTGGCCTTCAAGCAAGCGTTCCACGACTCTCAATTCACGCTCAGGTGTTACAAATGTGTCTCTTAGATAATTTTCCACGTTGTTCAAAAATTCGACTGGAGTAATTCCGCTTCCTGTGCCGGAAAAATGGGCTGGTTGTTCCTCCCTCGATCTGATAATCATGGCATTCGAATTGTGACTCTGTCTCATGGGTGAAAACTCTGGAGCGTTATAATTCAAATAACTAGGTTGTTCAAATGGTGTGGTGTAACATGGACCTAGTGTTGACGTGACATTCGTCGCTGTGGCTGGTACCGGAATGTTACTCATAGTTCCTGGTATTCTGAATGGAGTAATTCCCTCGGTGGAAGTTGGTACAGTTGTATTTGACCATGGATATGACCTGCTCGGTTGCTCGTAAGTGGTTACTGGAATACCCGGAGCAGTCGTCATCCTTGGTATGCTCATAGAGGTAATAGGAACATTTTCCTTAGGAGTAGAAAAGGAAATAGTCCTAACTCGTGTCTCTAATTTTTCGAGCAATCTGCGTTCTACCTGTTCGAGATCTTCATTAGTAGTGGTGTTGCTTGTGGCTGACAGATGAGTCACTTGCAATTCCAAACGTTCGAGTTTCCCTCGAAGACATTCGTCCACCTCTCGGACAGTCTTCTTGTAATCCCTCGAAGCTTCTACTAATCGACCCTCTATTAGTGTTTGGTGTTGTGTGAGACGGTCATCAATGGTGGTTTGGTGTCCTATAAATTCGTCCTTAACTCCTGTGACTTGGCGTTCGACTCGTGAAACGTCTTCCTTCACTCCTGTGACAGTAGTTTCAATGGTCGTCTGGTGCTCTGTCAGACGGTTCTCAATTGTAGTTTTATGATTACTCATATCTTCCTTAACGCTAATCACTTCCCTCGTCAATTCGACCTAATTAGCGTGCAGTCGATGATCAAGATCCTCGACGGTCAGTGTCAAAGTAGCGACAAGCTGAGTACTCATCCCGAAAACGTACCATGTCTTTCGCGACGGTTTTCACGTTCCCATGAACGGCTATAGCGACGCCTCTCATTACGCGCATGCTTGTGCTAATCATTCCTACTTCTTTTCTGATACCATCATGAAAAGTTTGATGTTCATCCAGTCGTCCCTCGATGGCTGCTACTCTAAGGCTAAGTTGGTCTTTAATCGTAGCAATCTGCAATTGCAACTCACTCTTGCCTTCTAACATCTTCAGGCTATTGTCCTCAAGACTCATTTCTATCGCCTCCAACCGTGTTTCCGTTTCTTTTCTACCCTTGGCTAGGTCAACGCGAGGATCAGCTAAACCCTTAAGTAGATTAGTATTAGCTTCCGCACGATTGGTTTCTAGTTCCTGCCTAAGGTTAGCTAAATATTGGGTGTTAAAGACCAAAGTGGCATTAGCACCGTCAATCTCACCCCTTTCATTACTAAGAGAAGTATTTAAATTTGCTATATCAGCTGTGAGGTCACCGCTAACAGTATCTATCAAAGTATTAATAGTGGCTACATTTTCATTAATAGAGGCATTAATCGTATTTACATTGGTAGTCATGTCACTTCTTAAGGTGGCTACATTAGTAATCATGTCACCTCTTAAGGTGGCTACATTTTCATTAATGGACGCATTAATAATGGCTACATTTTCATTAATAGAGGCATTAATAGTAGCTACATTTTCATTCATAGAGGCATTAATCGTGGCGACATTAGTAGTCATGTCACTCCTCATTTATCTAGTATTTCCTTGGAAATCACTCTTAAAATGTCTAAAGAGGCAATGATAGTGGCTAAATTAGCGTCCATATTTCTACATAATCCCTCCATCAGGGTCGTTAATCTCTCCTCATCCATTACGATAATACAAATTTGAGATGTAGGAGGAGTCATCTTACATCTAACTAACTACAAAAATGGAAATGGTCCGGGGTGGAAAGTTGGTTTTTGTAAAATAAACACCCACGACTACTGCTGGACTTTCTAAAACAACTGATTCTACAATTACTTTAACAACAACATGCAAGCAAGCAAAAGACAAGTTACATTTACTCACGACGAAGTACTGGCAAAATCTATGTCCTATCCTGAATTTTAAATATAATTGTACTTCGCCCATGGTCTGACATCTCAAAGAAAGCCATGTGACCTATTGCACTGCTGGACGACGTCTAAAGTTTGTCCCAGTCCAGACAAAATGTCAATAACAATGCAATATTATCCTCTTCAAAACGGCATGAAGCTGATGGCCTTCATGTCCTTAAAAATCGGCCACTTGGTTGGGCGCCAAAGGAATTTAATATTGTTATGTGCCCGTTTGAGGAGATCATCTGGTCACCACCAACCGTGTATGGCCTCCCAGATGACATCTTCCTCCGAACACATACCGACGAAGAGGATTGGAGTGCAAACCAAAAAGGCTCGCCGGCTGTGAGACTCCCCTGTCCCAAGGATCAGGTTCCCATCATGATTTGCAAAGTCATAGACATCCTGGTAATACACTCCCACAAAAAACAAGCTACGAAAGAAAGTAGTCCAGTCTTAAGTAAAGATCGTTGGAATTGTTTATTTATAAAATCCATCCCGTAACCTAGGATCCGAGGGCATAAAATCAGCTAATCCGCTATCTAATTTGAAACAAACAAAGAAAACTAACTCTTAAACTATAAAGTTAAACCCTCGCGATCAGCTCTAATTACAAACAAAGTTGGGCAAACTGGGGAAAATGGTTCCAAGCCCTAATTGAAATTACAATAGAAAAGGTAACGATTTCTAGAAAGAATCATCGTGCCATGAATAACTAGTCACAAATGACTGCAAAATCTAAATGATTCTAAAGACCATCCCGCATTTACATTTAATGTGAATCTGAGCTAAATCTGAATTACAGCAACATCGAATCCAAATGTCCATGTATAAATTAAACAAAACTAGTATAACAGTCATTTCAATACAATCATACACATAACAAAATAGTGATACCACAACACTACATAACAAAATAACAGTAGGGTTCACATAAGGAAAATACACTGAAATAAATTCAGAACACAATAATAATGCTTCTTATTTCCCTGCCTGCTTCGAAATGGAGACTGTTTGTTCCATTCGTCATCTATAGTGTAAGCAAATTCGAACAAGGCATGCTTTGGAAGCATGTCAAAACAAACATGTGGTACACGATCCACAAGTTGAAACCCTTAGGTCAGCAAATGATTCCTATCAAGTTAAACCATGTATTTGTCTAGAATTCCCTCCTAGGGATACTTTATCTCAAGCACGTTGCATTGGTCAAAAATGTAAACAATCATGACCAAGGTTAATCAGTTGATTAATATTTAATTAAAGTTTTAACCCACGTCGATTTAATAAAAATTTATATTTCATGATTTAGGTTTCAGATTATTACTATCATTATTTAAGAGTATTATTGAATGACCAACAATGCAAGGCTAATGGACTGAAAACTAATCACAACAGAATGCACGTAGCACCTGTTTGTCAACAATAACACAAGTTATAATTCCTAATCGTAAGTCTTTGACAGTTCCTCACAAGATGCATGATTCGAATAATCATGGAAACATTGAGCAATAAGCGGCTCCAATATCATAAAAATATGCTTTAGTCCATAACAATACGTCTCCAGATGGACAAGCAAAGTTCCATCTAAATACCATTCTCAAATATCTAAACGTGTCCTCCACGGGATCACGCAAGAATTCACCTTAGCAGTCATCTCCATGAGTCTGCTGGCATAAAAATCTGAACGGGAAACAATCCCAATAAATCAACGTGGCAAAACACGGAAACAATCAATCACCTTAAGTGAGAAAATAAGCCTACCAAAAATAGCAAAAGTGTGGCGCAATTCATTAAAGAAATACTCTGATAGTATATAAATATCATGTCCATCCGCTTACAACATCTGCGAATTTAATTAAATAATGGGAAATACAACTTCTTAAACACCCTATACTCAAATAACAATGATGCAAGTGTACATGTATGACTGAGCTCTATGAACTGCTCGATAAAGAGAATCTTTCTAGCATAAACAAGGTATGAAAAATCAAGTGTGCTGCTCTGTAGGTTAAAGCAGTTAACCTTGATCATCGAAAGCTGTCATCCTAACGAAGTCCAAGTGTTACTTGCACGCTTCACTGCGTGTCAATGTCCATCAACATGTAGAACAAACTGGTGTAATGCATTCAAAAATGTCCATTATTTCACTCTGTGCATACTATAATACAATGTCTTAATCATTGGGATAACAAGGCCTCGAAACTTGCCTTGAAAAATGAGGTCCAAACATAAGCTGCATCGTAGCTTTGCAAAACTTCCTAAAAGAAAGATATGTAACGTTTCAAAGAGATTAGAAAAAATACTCCACTGTCGCAAAGAAATGAATTGTTCACAAAAGAACGTGCGCAATGCACTCAAAATAATTAAAATGTTCTTACAAACGCCATCCTAATGGCTTATTATTTCAAATGATACTATTTAATGTTGAATGGTCGGTTACAAGTGCTTTAACAAAAGTCACTCCCACTCTCTCAAGTGATTCACCTCGAATCAAGGTTCTGAGACCTTAAACATGTATTTTACAAAAATATGTTAGATGCGTAACCTCTACGACATCAAAATGATACGACCGTCAGTGGCGTATTTATTCCTTCAATAAAAGGGGGTCTCAAAGTTATCAAAAGAAAATGACCTTACTTTGAGCTGGTTAAATCAGACGAAACATTATTTCTTCTCAGCTGATGTCCATTCTAAGGACTGTACATAATTATGACACATATTCGCACCCCTCTGAGGTGTCTAACTCATAGACACAAGCTATCTGCCAAAATGCGGAAGCTTATGGAAATGAAAGTATGCCGTCAGCGGCATCTACAAAAATACAAGACCTACCTAAATGACTGTTATCACGGTTGACTACAACTAATCCACCCCCGAGACCAGAACCAAAACAAATAGAAATTTAACGTAAACTCACGGCGTCATGTTTCTCACAGAGAAACATCCCAGGCTTCAAATTCATGGATCAATCCTTGTATTCCCAGGTGGTAATGATATTTCCTCGGCCATGGCTTTCGCAATTCTAGTATCGGCTTCCATATTGCTGATGTTAGATGGTCAATGGCTCCTCCATTGGGATATTTACGGTATCATCTCGTTCCTCGTGGTACAGGCGTAAATCAGAATGTCCTCGCCGTCAAACATTTTGACGTTCTCGTTGAAGTAACGAAATAGTAGGTTGAAGAACACTGTTTTATCACTGCTGATGTTTAATTTTAGCGACACTGGCCTTGAATGGTGCAGGCTTTATAGAATAAAAATGGCCATGTGCCTGCTTCACTGAAGCTATCTTTCACAAATTCTAATAGCACGTTATTAGCACAATCACTTTAAACATTTAGAAGGGATTCGCCTAGACACGGCGTATTTCTTTAGCATTAACAATTTCCACAGCACTCAACGCTGTTAAATAGCACTATAATTTTCACTTTGCTGGAAATTTGTGCGACCCACATTCCACCATGTGGTGATTGCACAATGTACAAGGCGTACAGAAAAATCACTAAATCACTCGTACTTTGACAATATCACTTTATCGTGATTATAATTCTGTAGAAAACAATTTCACAAGCACTGTGGTGCTGATACAATGTAGGATGCTTGGTCAATCCTTAGATACGACTTCCTTAGTCTTTTCACCAACAAAATGTTCATCGGTCACTCGACCGGACTTAGTAACGCACACATCCGTGCGGCTCAAACGCACATGGGATTGTCCTTCCTCTCTGCTTGGCGTGTTCCGGCTTCGAATACCGCCGAAGTCATTTAGCCTTTACTTCCTTCTTCCTCGCGTTTATGCGATGCAAATACCTTAAATTACCCATCATAGTATCATATAGACGTGGCTAATAATGCAGAATTACCAATTGTAATATTTCTAAGATGCACATCGTAGATATAAAAATCTGCGATCATGATTAATCCTTTTTACTGTTCCAAACGAAGTCAAAAGTTCTCCTGAAGATGATACATGCTTCCGGAGTGCGTTCAGTGGTTCTCAGTTGGAGTATTCTTATGTTAGCAATAAAATTATTACCAGCATGAGATCAAGCGGTCTAGTCTACTTAAAGTACTAATTTACAATTCAATCCCATTCCTTGGGTACAATACACATGTTTTGTTTGATGTAACTGTTTGGTGAGAATACCTGCAATCATTTCGTGTGTGGACAAATAGTGCAATGAAATGATTCTCTCTTGAACCTTTTCCCCAATGAAATGTTGTTTGGCGTTGATGTTTTTAGTGCACCTATGAAAAACAGGATTTTTGCTATTTTCTGTGCACTTTGTCATTATATAAAACAATTTCTTGATTACAAGCCATCAACACACACTGCAAATCACATTCACCTTCAATTTTTATTTGACCTTGATTAGAACCAATCAAATCAAACATCAGACTCTTAAGATAAACTGCTTCCTTCGCAGCCTCTGACAAAGCTACATACTCAGCCTGTATCGATGAGGTAGCAACTGAGCTCTGCTTGCGAGCTTCCCATGTTATGGCAGCATTAGCAAGCTTGAAAAGATAACAAGTATAGGACTTACTATCACTATCTGTGGAAAAACTGGCAACTGCAAACCGTACCAAATCTAAACCAGTGCTCTTAAAAATGAGCCCTTGATTTATCGTACCTTTAAGATATTGAAGTACCCTCTTGTCTGCAAGCCAATGCTACTCACTGTGGCAAGAATTAAAGTGACTTAAATATGACAATGCATAGGCAATATCAGGTCTAGTACACACACTCAAGTACATAAGTGAACCTATCAGCTGCTGATAAGGTTTATCGTCCACATTTTTGGCTTTAGACAATTTCATATTTACTTCCATAGGAGTACCAATGGGACTAACATCAATCATCTCAAACTTATTGAGCAGATTCTTTATGAACAGCGTCTGAGAAGTTTTTAGTATATTGTTATCTCTGTCCCTTTCTATTTGCATTCCAAGAACCTGAGCAGCAGGTCCAAGATCATTCATCATGAAATTGTGTTTTAAGACATCTTTTAGTTTACTAACTTCCTGTGGATTATTGTGGGACACAAAGAAATCATCAACATACAGAGCAACAAGAATTGCAGTATTGCCGATACTCTTTCTATAAACACATGCCCATTATGACTGTTTGTGTAGCCCGAAGCAGACAGAACTGTATGAGCCTTTCTGTGCCACATATGTGCGGCCTGCTTTAGTCCATAAATAGCCCTTTTGAGCAAACAAACCTGGCCTTCCTTTCCCTTCACCTGGAAGCCCTCTGGCTGACACATAAATATTTACTCCTGTAACTCTCCATTGAGAAAAGCAGTCTCAATGTCAAGTTGATCAATCTGTAAATTTAATTGCAACCGCTAAACAAACAACATTCTGAGTGTGCCATCCCGCACAACTGGTGAGAATGTCACAACAAAGTCAATGCCAAATTGCTGTGTAAAGCCCTTTGCAACCAACCTTTCTTTATATTTTACAACATCACAATATGTATTACGCTTAGCTTTAAACCCCCACTTATTCTGCACAATGTTTTTACCTTCTGGCTTAGGAACTAAAACCCACGCCTTATTAACCATCATGGAATCCATTTCGCACTTCATGGCTTTATGCTATTCCTTAGTGTAAGGTGATGACAAGGCTTCTCTTACTCTACATGGTTCATTTGGATCAGAACAATGAGTGTAATGCGTAATGTAATCAGGATATTGTCTTGGTCTTCTTTCTCGCTGGGGCAGCTACGCGCTTCCTCATTGTGCTGTGATGAATTATCTTGATGATCAGGCTCAACTTCCACTTCTTCATTATGCTGTGGAGCTGGATCTGGAACATCCCTATCTCATGCAGTCAATAGTGGTTTACTGACTTCAGTGGTTAGGGGTATTATTATTTTCCCTGGTAGCACTGGAGGATCTGATAGAGCAGAGAAAGATATCTCATCAAAAATCACATCTTTCGCTGTGATTAATTCATGGGTTACTGGATGCAGGAACCGGTACGCCTTTTTCTCACCCGAGTACCCAACAAATACCATTCTCTCAGTCTTAGGATCAAGTTTTATTCTCCGCTGATCTAGAATATGAACGTAGGCATTACAACCAAACACTTTTAAGTGCGTCAGGTCTACTTTCTCTCCAGTCCACATTTGTTCTGGTGTTGAATTTGGTGTTTTCCGTGCAGAAGACCTGTTGACAAGTTATGCAGCTGTATTGACAGTTTCTGCCCACAGTTGTTTGTCACAAGCCGCACCCTGCATCATGGCGAATGCTCTTTCATTCAGAGTCCTGTCCATGCGTTCTGCAGTTCCATTTTGCTCTGGTGTGTACCTTACTGTTAGCTGATGCTTGATGCCTGCTCACTTTTCAGTGAATAGTAAAAGTCAACATTCATTTGGTTGTATAACATAACCTTTTACCTTTGTGATATGTCACTCCCTTTGTCGGTTGCACTCCTATCCACGTGCTCATGATACTGACATCTTTTTTCAGGAAGTAATGTTTGGTCACGAGTTTCGTTCCAGTTTGTTCTTTGCTTGTGATTGGCCACTCCTACTTCAGTCGAGAATGTACTGCGCTCTTCGATTGGCTGCCGTCACCTGCCTTCATTACGTAGTCTGCAATGATCGCCGGTATAAAAACATGTGCGTTGCCTACATCATTCGTCATTCATCTTTAACCGTCTCCAGCCGTCTTCACCCTCTCTATATAAACTGTGAGCAGCTCTTGACCTTGCTAGTCAAAGGTCAACTCAGCATTCTACACGGACTTCAACATGTCTAAACTTCGCCAAAAACTTCTAAAAAAAAGGCATGAATTCTGTTTCTGCACAACTCTACGAAAGTGTCTCAGTGCAATGTGCTGATGCATTGCATAAAGCTTCTAGTCAAATACATTTTAAACAATCGCAAGCGAGTTTTACTAAATCGATATAACATCGATACTTGGCCGCCTGCAATTTGTTATTAGTAAAGGGATATACAATTTTATTCAGTGCTGGACACCAATTCTTCAACATTTCTAAAGAAGAAATACGGAAAAAAGTGATCAACAAGAGTTGCCACCATTTCTATTATATAGAAATTCCTCGAAACCAACACAAGCAAGCTATGTGCCAAATATAACCTAAAATATTTATAAACTTCAAAGTGTATCTTCCTTTTCTCATTTGTGGTTATGTTACATAACTTGTTAAGCTATGCTCAACGCAACCTATTTCTTTTAATTGATTAATTGGTTTAAGCATATATTTTGCCTTCTAACTGCAGGTTATGCTAAATTAAATGTTAATTAATGGGTTTAAGAAAGTATTCTGCCTTCTAACTGTAGGCTATTATAAAACAAATGTTCTCCACTCTCTTTCGCATGTTTGTTATATTGGAAAACAAATCATTCTTGCTCTATAACACTAATGTAATTGTTGTAAACATTCCGCAGAGATATGACCTAATTCCCAAATCATGTGTAAATGTAGAAATAGAGGCTACAAATGGGAAAATTAATAAAATTTGTAAGAGTTTTCCAAATGTCCGAATCATAGATGTAAGTAAATTAGACAGGAAATGCCACACTCGGCATGGCCTACATTTAAATAGGTTAGGAAAAGAGTATCTTAGTGCTGAAATCTGCAAAATTGTAAATTCAAATGGTAAGAATAGTTCAACAGTAATATCTTTAGAGTGGAAGCAGGGAAACTGGTAAAAAAAAAGCCAAACGTGAGGTTTGGCATTCAGATGAGTGTCTTTTGATGTCAAATTTAACTGAGTGCAACAATGGTATTTTGGATTCGTCAAGCAACAATTATGATAATAATAATAATGTAAATAAATCACCAACACAAGCTTGCAAAAGTAACGAATTTAAAATTTACCACCAGAATGTTCAGTCTCTCTATGAAAAAATTGATTACTTAAATCTAATGCTTAAAAATGAACTTAAAGACATCTTAGCACTATGTATTTCAGTACATTAGCTGGAAGATGAACAACTCGAAGTAATTCAATTCCCAGGGTTTATACTAGCTAGTAAATACTCTAGATCTAATATTAGCCAGGGTGGTACTTGTATCTTCTTAAGAAATAATTTAGATCATGAACAGTTAACAGCTTATGATTATCTAATTATGGAACAGAATTTTGAATTCTCTGCCGTAAAAATACAGCAGTTTAAGTTAATAATTGTATGCGTATACCGTTCTCCGTCAGGATATTTTCGTTTATTTATAGATAAATTAGAATTGTTACTCAATAACATCAGCAAAGTAAATTTCGATATAATAATCTGTGGGGATGTAAATATGGATTTCTTAAAATGTGATAGAAATTTTGAATTATTAACACAGTTACTAATTTCCTATGGACTGAAACCTACAATAAATACCCCAACAAGAATAACAAAATTCAGTAAAACCACTCCTGATCATCTTTTTAAATACAGATAAATATCACCATTCAATAGAAGTCTATTGTCCGGGTTTTAGTGACCACCATGGACAAATACTGAGTTTTGAAGTACCCGAAAAAATCAATAATAATGAAAATGAAATAAAATCAAAGTGCAGGTCATTCACTGAAACAAATGTTACATATTTCAATGACTTATTAAATAAGGAAACATGGTCAGAAATTTATAAACTAGAAAATGTAAATGATAAATTTAATGCATTTAACAGTACCCTAAAACACTATTTTGAAATAGCATTCCCCTTTAAACAAGGAACTATTCAAAATAACAAAGCTAGCAATTGGATAACAACCATATTGATTTAGTTTTATAAGGAGAATTTTATGGTCAATAACCTCAAATGCTTTCGATAAATCCAAGAATTGGCCAGTTACATGATCCTTATTGTCAATTGTATGTCTACCCCTTATTATTCCCGTTTTCCAACGTGGTCGGGGATGAGATGCGATGGAAGTCTTTGTGGCGATGGTTTTTACGACTGGATGCCCTTCCTGACGCCAACCTCATGAGAGGAGTTAATGAGAGATGAAATGAATGATGGTGAATGAAACTGGGCAAGGATGTGGAAGGAAGCGGCCGTGGCCTGTCTGAAGGTACCGTCCCAGCATTTGCCTGGTGTTGAAAATGGGAAACCACGGAAAACCATTTCAAGGACGGCCGACGGTGGGGCTCGAACCCACACGTCTACCGAGTCAGCAGAGAGCTTGGCCTCATGACCTAATGCTGCTCTTTAGCCAGCGTAGCCACTACTGTCGGTCGATCCTTATTGTCAATTAATTTCAGTATACTATTAATGCATTCATAAATTGCTGTATGTGTAGACTTTTCCGTTCTGAATCCATGTTGTGAGTTTGATGGTATTTTTTTTTCTATAAAACTTATCAATCTCTTATACATGATTTTTTCCACATTTTTTGCAATACCAGTTGGTAAGGTAATAGGACGATAGTTATCTAATTCATCTTTTGAACCGTTTTTGTGTACTGGAATTACTTTTGATAACTTCAAAATATCCGGGTAAGTTCCTGAGAGAATTGAACTGTTTATTAAGTGCGTTAGTGGATTTATTATATTTTCTGCACATTTCTTTCAAATTGAATCAGGGATGCCATCAATGCCAGCACAGAATTTATTTTTAGCTCTTTTATAACTATTCTTACCTCTTCACTCGTGACATGATTTATAAACAAAGAATCACGGCATATATTTATTTTATTATTAGAGTCTAATGTATTTATCTGTGATTTATTTAATAATATTTATGGAATTTCCATAAAATAGTCATTAAAAGTGTTTGCTATTTCCTCTGGATTATTAATCGGTGTAATGTGTAATGTTCCTTTGTATTTTAGCAGATTTTCCAATTTCTTTCTTTATCACGGTCCACATAGCCCTGTTTTTATTAGATGATTGGGAAATAAAATTATCATTATGCATTTTATGTGCTAGTCATATTACTTTACTTAATATGCTAGTGTATTTTTTGTAGTATATATTGAATTCAGGTGTTGTGTGGTATTGTTTATATATTTTGTGTAGACATTTCTTTCTTTGACATGAATTTATAATCCCTGTTGTTATCCAATTGCTAGTATTGTTATTTTGAATAGTTCTTTGTTTAAAGGGGAATGCTGTTTCAAAATAGAAATAGAAGGCATGCTTGTGTTTTATACCTGAGGAGCTTTTCGAGCAGTACACCTGGAGCTTATATCTTCCCTCTCGATAGAAAGTTTCATTCAGAGTCTTAGAAGATTCACAAGTAGAAGAGTTGGTGAACTTATGAACGGGATTGATGGTGAAACCAGGTTGGTCTGAGTGAAGAAATCAACCGGAATGCAACTAAGGCCAGTGCATAGGATCTATCCTTTAGAGTGGGAATGTACGCCTTGCAGGCGCAGGGGGGCCTATAAAGACTAGACGAGACAACCCCAACCGAAAAGAAGCAAGCTTGGAGGCTTTGAGTGGCAGCCCCACCACCAAGCTCGGGAACTGTAGGCTGAACTAACTCAAGCACCCCAACATAGCGAGACCCCTAACAAAGCGCTGGAGACTAGATCAGGAAGGACGGTGCTTAAATCAGTGGAATTACATCTTTGATTGGGTTGTTGTGTAAGTGAACGTTGGATTCACCACCATTTACTTAGGTGGGAAGATGTTGTGTTATGTAGGATTGATGACTACGATAGATGAACAATGATATCGATTTTTATCTATCGAGTCGGTCTTGAATTTCATATTTTGATACATAATTGGCGTCTGTTATATTCATGGCTTCTTGTCCAATCTGAGGAATCTACAAAGGAGATTTATGAGGAATTGCATTCGTTTCATAGTCAAAGAGTGCATTCCCAACAGGCTGATGTATGACCAAAACTCTTTCATATTTTCGCAAACGGCCCCCGTTAACATCTCCTTATCCTTTGCTACGTCCTTAATTCCACCTAACTTACCACCATCTTGGTACCACACATTGCCACTAACTGCCTCCTGAACGGCCAATATATGCTTGGCTACCACCTCACTTTAAGGACACGAGTATTTGTTTATTTTCCATATAACCGCCACCTTATCGCTTTGTATGACATTTAAATGTCACCTTATTTCTTGATATTTTGGTAAAGTTTTTTTAAAGCTACTGTAGTTCCATTATGACCTGATCCCCATTATACTTGTCTATCACATAAGTGCCACCTTACCATCTTGTTGTCACCTTATTGCCTCTTAACTGCCACCTTGTAAGGAGCTAAGTTCCTATCTTTATGACCTCCTCGCACTTCGCTACAGTAGAGGTCCCATCTTTCTGCTGCCTTATTGCCTCTTAACTGCCACTTTTTAGGGAGACAAGTTCCCCTTTATTATCTCCTTTGCTTCCACCTTAGTACCACTTAACTTGCCACCTTAGTGTAACTTAACTGCCACTAAAGGGCAAATCAACGCTTAATTACCACATTGGCAAGTGGTCCAGGATCTCCTTACTATCTACTTGCACTTTGCTACCACCTAATACCACCTTGCTGTCACCCTATTGCCTCGTAACTGGCAATCTACGCTTAGATATCACAATGCTTAAGGACCAGTATCCCCTTATTTCCAACACTAGGGCGCGCTTTATGACACTACTTTTAATTTTTGTTGAGTTTTACATATTAAAACCACGAACCCATTACGGTGTCGTAACAGGAGGAGAGGAGAACTCCTACGAGACGTGTCCCAGGTGGCGGATAGGGGGGTCCTCACCGGTCTACCAGTGGACTTGAGTGAAATGAAATAGCTCTCGCCGACCAAACACTCTAAACTGCTGCCTTGCAGGCGTAGGGGGGCCTACAATGGCTAGGGGAGACAACCCCAACAGAAAAGCAGCAAGCTTGGAGGCTTTATGTGGCAGCCCCATCACCAAGCTCGGGAACTGTAGGCTTAAATTCTTCTTAAATTGAATCTATTAAAAATCTGAAGAGAAAGAAAACAGGACCGGTCAATCTTTGACGATTTTTGTCATGAAGAGGAAGACGAAAATTGGCTTCTAGAATGTGAGAACTCTGGAGAAAAACAGAAACCTGAGACAAGTTGCAAAAGAAATGATAAAACAGAAACTAGACATCTTAGGGATAAGCGATGTGCTATGGCCAGATTTTGGGGTCATACAAACGCATGATGGGTTGATTTTCCTTTATTCGGGAAGAGAGGGTAAATGCAGATCGTAGAGATAGGGTTGGTCTCTTATTACATAAACAAGCAAAGAATAGCCTCATAGATTGGCGACCAGTGTCGGAGAGGCTACAGTAATGACAGCACGTTTTAAAACCAAGTTCCGGAATGTTACCATTATTCAGTGTTACGTACCAACGGAGACAACCGAAGTACAGATGAAGGAAGAATTATATCACCAATTAAATTAAACAGCAAATAAAACCAGTAGTAGGGACATTTTGGTCGTGATGGGAGATACGAACACCAAAGTTGGTTCAGAAAATGAGGGAATTCATTGCATCGGAGAAAGAAATGAAAATCGAGAAATGATCATCGACTTTTTTGCAAAATATTATCTGGTGACAGAAGGGACATTATTCCCACACAAAAGATGTCACAAGATCTCGGTGGTGTCTCCAGACAATACCATAGAAAATCAAATTGACCACATCGCGATCAGTAGGAAATTTAGGGGGTCCGTAACAATTGAGCAAATTAAACGTGGTGCAGATGCAAATAGTGATCATCACCTCATGCTCACAGAATTTAAATTGAAAATAATGGCAGCTGCAAAGAAGTTTGAAAAGCAGAGCAAGAAATTCGACGTAGGGAAACTACGGGAAGAGAGAGCAAGTAAGGAAGGAGTTCCAAATTGAGTTGAAGAATCGTTTTGAAGCTTTGTCTACAGAAATGGGGGAAAATGAGGATGGAATTGAAGAAACTTGGAGAAGAGTGTAACATATTTATAATGAGACCAGCGAGGAAACACTCGGAATGCAGAACTTCCTGGAAAGGGATTGGATGTCAGAAAAGACTTGGGACGCTATTGCCCTTAGGAAACAAAAAAAGCAAAGGTCAACGAATGTAAGACATGTCAACAGAAAGCAAGATCACAAGCCGAATATACAGCAGTCAATAGAGAGGTCAAGAGAAGTGTTAGGAGAGTCCATTGAAAGTGGATACACCAACTTTATAGATAGTGCAGAAATGGCCGAACGTAATGGAGATATCAAGGAGTAAACCCTGATTAAGAGATTGTTCTCCAGGATTGGATTTAGAACAACTAGATCAGTGAAGAGCAAAACAGGAGACCTACTAACAAGTCAAGGAGCCCAACTAAGCAGATGGATGGAGTACTTTAATGAGGTCTTAAATCGAACAATAGAACAAGAAAAACGGATTAAGTGAGGGGAGATGATGGACCTGAGGACCTAGAGATCGACCAAGACAGCCCAAGAAATGAGAAAATCCGATCGGCTCTACTACAACTGAAAAATGGGAAAGCTCCAGAACAGGACAATATTGTTGGAGTAAACGGTAGGAGAATGACGACTGGGCGCATATTCAGGATTAACTTTTAATACGAACTAACTTACTAGGTCACATACAGGTGTAATATTAAAAGGAAAACAAAAGAATCAACAAGAACATTATAGTAACTATAACCGCCACCAAGGGCACCGCGCTTCTTGGCCCTTAATTCAAACCATAGATCAGTTGTTGGGTTACAAATTTCTAACACACCCACTTAAACCAATAGCTGATCTAGAATGTAACAGACATTTGTCAACCAGACTTCAGTGGAGCAGTGGAGCAGGGGAGCAGTGGGCGTTCTACTTCACTCTAGAACCCGCGTCACCCCACTACTAAGCCTTAGCCATGTAATATTTGCGAAAGCTCGTGAACCCATGGTCAGATGTTGACAAATGAGGTGTCGTTGTACTCAGAGTGACGTCCTCTTTGCTATGGACCACTCGTTATATTAAAAAAAATGTTTTCGAAAGTAGGCGATAGTTTTTAAACTAATTATGATAGAACGTTGTGCCATGGTTCAAACGAATGGCGTTTATGTCCTTTTTTTTATCATAAAACTTTTTTATTCTTGAGATTGTTTGAAAACACTAACATTTTGAAATTCCTATATTTCGGAAACTAGGAATTCTACAAAAATATTTACCCTCAAAATAATTTTCAAGTCTCTGGGACAAAAACTGTGCAGTAGGGGAGCAGTAGGAATTTAAACCCGCAGCCTACGAACTTTGCTGATATCTCTCGAACACATGATCGTATTTTAACGAATGAGGTGTCGTTGGACTCGAGCTGACGGGGGCCTTGCTATGGACTACTCATTACATTTTTTAAAAATATTGGAAATTCGATTTTGGTGTAAACAAGTGTTTTCTGTTGCTGATATCTCATATAGGTAAGAAACGGGTCATACTATATTTTCTGCTACCGAGTTTCAGCTAATTTTCAAGGTCACGCTTACCGAGCATTGCCGAAGGTTAACGATTGGATTACGAGTGTGAAGCGGGTAACAACAAACACAAGCGGTACCCATGCAATAGTTTTATTAATTATATATATCTACAATTTTTACATATAATACACTCTTTTCTTTATTTTAGTAATAACATTCATATTCATTTTTCTAGATTTTAAAATAATTTTTGCTTAAATCTTTTTGGTCCCTTTTGTATCCATTAGTTTTTTCTTGATTTGCCATGCATATTTACACACAGAACACAACTCTTTCCTTATGTTTGCTTGGTGTAGTTTTAATAGCAACTAACTTAATTTTGATCCGATAATTTAAATCTGTATTCGAATCTTCTAGTTCCTTTTCCAGCCAATAATTGGATATAAACAAAGAGTCAATATTCTCCATTTCCAACACATATCTAACTTTATGTCTATATACTATTGGTTTTATTCCCTTAACAATTAGTTCTGTTCCTCTTTCCAGACTTTCTAACCGGGAACACTTTTGAATTTTTATTTGGCCTTTGATTTCCTGCATAGTAATGTTATTAAGCAGATCGACATCACCTTGCGTATACGTTGTCGACGCTAATCTATAGTCTGTTTGGAGGTTTGTGAACAACTTAAAATTCTCGATTTTAGCAAACGAGTTAACATTAATTGAAGTCATTCCATTGGTGTTGAATTCTGCAAACGGATTTTCAGTTTCCAGATGCACAATGTCCAATCCACCACATGGAGTTACAATAAATCCATCCTCTTTAAGCAAGTCTAAATTACCATGACTCTTTGAAAACATAGATTTTAAATATCCTATTAAGTAGCACACATGTTTACATTTTTCACTTCCTACAAGCACTCCAACGCGTGAATAAGTTCCTTTGTAATTAACAGTAAATGCTGAGAGTTTGTATTTTCCACTCACTTCTAGGTTTTGCCAGGGACTTTGTTTAAAGTAAACTGTAAACCTGTTTCTTGCATCCACAATCGCCTGTTCTTTCTGCAACACTGCTTCGTACTCTTCCTTTAGTGCAGTAGTCTCTGCAACATACTCCACTTTCCTTTTTTTTATCTCTATTTCCTCCAACTCCTATTTTCGTTTCCTTACACATAGCACATTAACTGTACTCAATGGGGTAATTTCCCTAAGAGGGTATGGTTTAAGTCTGTTAGTTTTATCGGTTCTTTTTCTTAACACCTGGGGAAGAATATTATTTGTAGGAGTCAATCCTAATTCGCTACTGTTTATGTTTGCGCGAATTGTGGAGAACAATGTCCTGGATTGAGAAAAGAATGTTTCCCCAGCTTTAATGTAGCATTTCTGTATAATGCGAACACTGTTGTTTCCAGAAACATCGTTAACAATTTCTACAAAGTTTACGGGTAAGTAATTAAAACTATAGGCAGAGAGAGCATAGTTTATCATTTTTCCCTATCTTGTAAATTGCGCAGTTCGATTTGCACACCAGTCAATTTCCGAGTATTTTTATCACCCAATAGACAAATTACAAAACTTTGTTAAACACCACACAGCAACTATTTTGTAGGTTATCCGATAGTTTGGTCCACATGGACGTGATCGGCATCGAGTACAAGGGTGCTTCTTTTAAGTAATGTTTGTTGGCTTTTAATACACTAACACAATCTTCGAGTGGGTCAAATACACCTTCCATTTTGTAGTTGTAAATTGTTGCCTCTAGTCTTGTAATACCATGTTCTTTAGCTAAGGAAGACGTAAACGTTTCCCTTAGACGGGTGTCTGGACATCAGGTAAAGTCTATAATATGGTTTCCAATGACTTTGTTTACACCAGGACTTGTAATTTGACATATACATTTGTTATATATCTTTATTCTATAATTAGAGTTCATCCATGTTAAACAGTCTATACCAACCGTTTTATCATTTTTGACAATCACATTACACTTTTCTCGATAATCTCCTTGCACACAAAAGTTGTGATTCGATGTTAGATAATCACACATTTCCGCCTTGTTAAAAACACCAGCCAAATCTTGTGTTATGTCCAAATCCATAAGATAAAACTCCTCAGCACGAAGCTGTTGCAATATCTCTGGAATTTCAGTTAACAGAACATCTAATTTAACATCAGCTAAATCCACTTTCTATGGTATAGCCACAGGATTTTTATACTTTTCCATAATGTTAACCATTCCTTTCTCCCCAAGTAGTGCCCTCAGTCCCCGTGCCATTGCATACTCGTTGTTGAGTAGAGGAAATGGTAGCTTTGCCTTAACACCATGTTTGGCAGAAATGAACTTGGGAGAATTTACCACGTAAATAGAGGTTGAAAGCACCACACACCTCTTTCTTTAGCAGCACAGACTTACTATTATCCAATTGTTCTTGGCAGTCCACTTGGTCACATATCCTAACCACCATAATGTTATCACAAAACGGCTCCGTAATCGGTGTAAGCAGATTAACATTTTTATCACTTAGGAGCGTCATGTTTTCTGTGTAGTTTATATTACCAATGTCTGTAACCAGATTGCCCAGGTTTTCCAACAACAACCACAACCTAAACCGCTCGTTGGTAGGCTTTATTCTGTTCCCCATATGTTGGGGGACACTAAACACTGATCGAATGCATTTGTAGCATCTCTTATATATACCTATACTCAATTCTTGTCAGCACAGAGCAGAGCAGTACATACATAATTACACAATCTAAAGAACATTAATGGAGACAGCCGAAGGGTAACGATTGGAATTCTAACAAGATTTAACTTGTCGCATGACGTAACTGGTAGTTAAATGACGTAATTGTATGGGAATGTTGCTTTACCTAAAAAGTAATACTATGAAGTGTTTAGCATTTTACAATCAGCTTGCGTATTGGCTTTTATGTTGGCTTTTGGTTAGCTTTTGTTGGCTTTTTGTTGGCTTTTGTTGGCTTTTTGATGGCTTTTGTTGGCTTTTTGTGTGGGCTTTTTATGTGGGCTTTTTATGTTGGCTTTTTGTATTGGCTTTTGGATTGGCCCCATATGTTGGCTATTGTATTAGCTCTCTCATATTTGCTCTTACTTGTAGGCTTATTTGGTCTCGGAAAGTATGTGAACCCTTTTTATGACAGCATAATGCTTACCACCATGTTTGTAAGCAACAACAACACACTAAAATTCTAAAAATCCAAAGTATTCTAAGGTTAATGATTGACTCTCAACTCTTACTCTTACCTCTATCGCACACCTAGTCAAAAACACTATATTTTTATTTTTATTTTTTTCTAAAAAGTTGAATTGGGAAAGTAGGCTATATGTATAAAGTAAAAATCCTAAAAAGTCATATATTAACGCTTACACGTACCTCTGTGCCACTCCTAGTCCAAATAGTGTATTTTTCAAATTTTTCCAAAAATAATATTGGGAAAATAGGCTATATGATTAAACTAAAAATCCTAAAAGGTGATATGTTAACTCATGCACCTAACTCTATACCACTCTCAGTCCATAAATAGTGTATTTTTCAAATTTTCCAAAACATAATTCCAAAATGTGTTATATTTCCAAAATTAGTAAGTTTGGAAAAAGGTTTTATTTATTTATTTATTTATGTTGTGAACATTACAGGAATCCCCAATTACATTGCTCACTACTAGAATCATATAATATACAACAATATATAAATAGAAAAACAAAAGATACATTAAGAGAAGATATAGATAGAGAAACACGTTATAAATAATAATAATAATAATAATAATAATAAGAAAAGGAAGGTTAGGTATGAGAAGGAAATGGGTCGAATACCGTACAATATATTACAAGACATCTTGCAGTTTATCACAGGACGCTGCAAACTGGTTTTCTGACATACTGAAAATATCTAAGTCAAGATGATGAACTTTATTATAGTTGCTACCGCCTTAGGCTTTGGAATGGAACTGGACCTACTTACCTTTCATTCAGAGGACCGCAGCGCTATCTGCAAAATCACCGCCAGATGACATGCCCCAACAGAAGAACAACTAAAGGAGGAAGGAAGGTGGAGAAGGGGGAAACGCACAGGCTCGTCTACAGACACCCTCCGATAACTAATAGAATTGTCGCCGACGAAATAATGCCACAACAGTTGCTTAATATTTAAAATAAAATTTAATTCCCAAAAGGGGCAAAGGAAATAAAAATTTAACAAAATAATAAAAGGGAAACTCTATTGCCATAACCTCTCTCTGGTGATGCACGTGGCTTAAGGCCAAAAAAAAAGTCAATTACCTTAGAAAACTAGATAAGGCTTTACATGCTTGCTTGCTGAACCAAAACGAAAAAATTTAATTTAAAATTAAATTAATATTGCCCAAAAGATAAAAAAAAAAAGAATACAGGAATTACCAAATGAGAAAGGGCTTGATAAAATTACAAAGGTATGCAATACCGATCCGACATGCAGACATCAAGGCCACGATTAAAAGCGAAAAATTTAAAATTAAATTAATAAAATGAAATATGATCAATTAAGAAATCCACAACATTCGTGACGGAGAAAAACACAGGAACATTCACCAAAACATAAAATTAAACTAACAAGATTAACAAAAACATACTAAGCGAGCACCACAACACGTTTGAGTCTCCCGCTCGACGCCTAGAGAATGCACTCTCAAGACCAGAATGCATTCGGGCAAAACAAAAACCAAAACAGATGACCGCATGTCTAATCGAATTACGGCAAACAATTACTTTTATTAAAATAGAACGTCACTAGAGAGAAATGAACGGGATGAAAGAATTACGCCTTAACATTATTGACATGAGGCAAATTAGGCTGCAACGGATCGTAAATCAAAAATAATAATAGGGCTATCCCAAGGACTGCCAAAAGCTAAATAAATAAAAATTTACAACGTAAAATAAACTAGAAACGTGTCTCCAGAAGGTACGAAGGAAAACAATAAAATTTACATAACTGGTAACATTAGCAAAACAGAAAATTTAGGCCTACCAGGCGAAACAAAATAGAGTATTAAACATTAATATAAGGCCAATATCGGAGCTCCATAACAATATATAAAATTTTAAATAATTACGTACCTTAAAAACTTCTCTGTGGAGACACAATAATAATAAAATAATTAACACACAAATTAAATAATAATATAAGGCACTATATTGCCTCAAAATGGCCAACCCAGCACATGCGCCGTTTGGGTCATAAGCACTCCTCTTTGCAGCAAGTTGCGGTAATTATATTACCCTTCATCTTCACGGCGAAATGATGCAATTATAGCCTTAAGAGCACAGGCAATTCCTTTTCAGCATATATCCGTATTTCGTAGGGGCCAGGGGGCCAAGCCCCCGGGCACGGCGACAACTTTCACGAGCAACTAGCTTGTTGCTTTCTTGACGACAGACTATCAAGATCACAACATGGCGGAGAATCCAAAGTCAAATACCGCACTGCATTCATGTTAATGTAATTGTCCAATCACAGCTTGACACATCAAGTAAAAATGTGCATATTCTAAAATTATTTTGGCGGTATGATGTACATACAGTCTTTAGTTCAATGACGTAGAATACAATATCCTTCAATTATGTCTCGACTAGGATAAGATCAGAAGGCACCACAAACACACTCTTGCGGTGGAAGAAACAACCACGGCTAGAAGCGCCGAAATCCGATAGATAGTGCCATCTCGTGTTCATAAGCGGAACCAAGCCATCAGGCGAGTGCTTTAAATGGTAGGGAACACAAGTATATAGGGGAGATGGATTTTAAAAACGTTGGGACGGGCATTTGCACGTAACAGTCTCCCTCCCTTAAGCGTGAACACAGTTCAGGAATATGCCTAGGCATAGGCAGTACTCCATAACTAGTCGATTCACCAAGCATGTTTCCAGAAGACAATGTTCACCAGTTAACTCCAATTGATGGATAAACCGCATCGTTTTGGTTAGGAAGAGTGCAGGGTCAGATTATCAGGAAAGGGATAATTGATCACCTCGCAAACCACTTAGTTAACAGCTTCCCTGTGTCCATACGTCCTGAGAAACGCAGAACACCAGCACCTGCAGTGCTTTCAGAGTCCGAGACACGTTAGGCAAATTTTCAATAAGTCCAATGTTGTTAGCTTTAGACGAAGTAGGTGGAAGCAATGTGCAATATATCTTGCGACGAGTGGGCAGCCATTTACAAAACAGAAGTTAATCTTATTTCAAAAATAAAAGTTTACAGAAATTACTAATTCTTAATACATTTTATAAAAGAGAAACAAGGTTGAATTTATATGAACAAAAAAGAAAATCCTGACCATGCCCTAGATCCGTGCTCACAATAGTTAATTAAATAACAAGGTTACCTTTTTACAGACTAGTAGTACTTTTCAATAATTCGCGAGTTGAATGACAATACATTTAGAAGGAACTACGGTAGAGGAATGACCACTCATATTCCCAAGGAAACAAGTATATAATATCACCATGAGTTCGGTCTCCCACCGAGTCCAACTTACATGCTAGTATCTTCTACGAGAACATCAAAATTAGTTACAATTTTACAATTTTACCATAAAATGGGAATTACCCAACAGTTACAGGCTGTATCCCAGTAGAGGTTTTAAACCCAATTCAAAATTCGAGAAGGAACAAATGCCTGAAGGCTTCAATGAAAGTTAGGGATACTCTACATTATACAAAAATCAGTTTACAAAATGTATGGTAGCATTTCCTCATTATAATTCTCTCCACCTCGTTTTATGTGCGAGAGATGCACTCTGGAAATTTTGTTGGCCTTAGGGTTTCGAATAAGAAGAGTATCGGGAGTCAGGAATGCCTCTACATAACAGGGGCCTTTGAAACGAGGGGTCAACTTGCTAGAAACTAGATTACTGACGCCCTTGGGCTCGGAATTGCGGACGAACACAACATCTCCAATTTCCAAATCAGTAGGCTTGCGACGGGCATTGTGTCGCTTGGCAAGTTGGTCATGTGATACCTTAATACTCTCTCTAGCCTTGTCGAATTTCGCCCTCATATCCTCGGGCGTGAAACTGTCAGGAAGGAGATCGCGCAGGTTCCACAGATTAGACAATGGAGAATTAGCCATAAACGAAAACATTAACGAAAAAGGGGTGGCTTGCGTGCTCTCATGCACGGCGGTGTTGAAAGCAAAATTGAGCCAGTGCAAATTAGAATCCCACTTGGAATGGTCGTCGTGGTGGAAAGCAATCAGAGCAGAACGGAGATTACGATTGACTCGCTCAGCGAGAGACGAGTTAGGAAAATAGGGAGTGGTGGTTACATGCGAAATAGCATAATCAAATAAGAATTGACGGAACTGGTGAGATACAAAGCACTTGGCATTATCTGACACCAGGAACTGACATGGTCCAAAAGATGAAAAGATGGAATTAAGACACTTTATGACGGAACTGGTCGTAGCCTGTCTGGTGGGGAATATCCAACTAAACCGGGTGAAACCGTCAGTGCAAACAAGCGCAAATTGGTTTCCCCGACCAGAACGAGGGAACGGGCCAACATGTTCGATAAAAAGCCTCTCCATGCGTCTAGATGCCGGTTCAGATGACAACAGGCCAACCTTAGTAGAAACCGGAGGTTTGCTAATACTACATGACGCACAATTTCTAATGAGCCTCCTGATGTCGCCATCCATACTTTGCCAAATGAAGAACTGTCTGATCTTAGCACGGGTCTTGAATACTCCTAGGTGGCCACCAATAGGAGATTCGTGATAGTAACGAAAGATTTCCGGAATGAGGACCGACGGTATTACAATTTTAGGTAGACTGTCATGACGAGACGAACAGCACAATACACCATCTTTTAGAGAGTAGGGCTTGATCACTTCCCCAGAATTGATTCGGTCAATTAGGCAATATAAGGAGGGATCTTCTTTCAGGAATCTCCCCACATCTTCAAAAAGCACAGGGGAATTGCTGAGAACGACATTGACACAATTTACAGGTGATACAAGGTTTACGGGTTCACATCCTTGAATATCCTCTTCGGCTGTTTCCTCATATATGCGGATTAATGAATCAGCTACCGCATTTTCAGTCCCACGAATATGGTGGACGGTGAACTGGAATGACAGAATCCTAGTTGCCCTACTGGCAATCCTACCAGTTTTACGGGGTTTCCCTAACACCCAGCTCAAGGCCTGGTTATCGGTCTCGAGGAGAAACTTAGTGTGCTCAAGATACATACGGAATTTTTCCAGGGCGAACAACACAGCTAAACCCTCAAGTTCGTATATGGAATACTTCCTCTCTGCGTCCGTTAAGGTACGAGAAGCGTATGCAATGGGTTGCCTACCCAGATCAGACTCTTGCAGTAGGACACAACCAACACCACTACCAGACGCATCAGTCTGCACAATGAACTGCTTCCCAAAATCCGGAATGGCTAAGACAGGGGCGTTAGAGAGCGCAAGCTTTAGATCTTCGAAGGCTGCCTGCTGAGAGGGACCCCACTCAAACTTCACAGCCTTTTTGCGTAATTGATTCAGAGGAGCAGCACGGTCGGCAAAGTTACTGATGAACTTACGGAAGAAGTTCACCATACCAATATAACGAGCAACACCCTTGGCGTTCTTGGGTGGTTTAAAATCTCTGAGCCTGTGTGCGAGACTGGTCCACGGAGATACCAGATGCGGAAACAATATGACCCAAGAAGGAAATTTTGGGCTTGGCAAAGGAAACCTTGGACAATTTGACGGTAAGACCAGCGTCACGCAACCGATCAAGTACAACTTTCAGATGACCAACGTGTTCCTCGGAGGACTCAGAATAGATCACCACATCGTCAAGATAGTGGTACACAAATTTGAATTTAATTTCTGAAAACACCTTGTCGAGAAGTCTGCTCAACACAGCGGCTCCGGTGGATAGGCCAAACGGGACACGGGCATACTCAAACAGGTTCCAGTCAGTGGAAAAAGCAGTAACATGCCTGGATTCCGGAGAGAGGGGAATTTGGAAGTAAGAAGAATTTAAATCGAGGATCGTGAACACCTTCGCGTTGCGAAACCAACTAAAGCATGTATGAAGGTCCGGCAAAGGGATGGATTGTAAAACAACCTTTTGATTAAGAACCCTATAGTCGACCACCGGCCGAATACCACCGTTAGGTTTTGGCACAAGGAATACAGGGGATTAATAGGCAGAGATAGAAGGTTGGATTACACCTTCTTCCAACATCTTGTCGATAATCTTCCGAAGTTCAACCATCTTGGGTGGGGCAAGGCAATACGGGCTGGAACGCACCGGCACAGAATCGGTTAGCTCAATCTTGTATTCCATCAAATGGGTTACACCCAACTTGTCAGTAAATACATCACTATACTCCTGACATTACCTCTTAATGGCATCCTTCTGAAGACTCGTTATATTTTCCAGATCGAGATCCTCAATAGTCACAGGTTCACTAACAGAATTGACAGCAGGAGAAGATAAAACCGGGTTAAACGATAATTTACTTTGCGGGTTAAACTTAAACCATAAGTTGCGAGCACCAAAATCAAGAAGCATACCAACGTGGGACATGAAATTAGCTCCAATGACCACAGAACAAAAAAGATTTCTGGCAACAAAAAATTTAAACTTCCAAGAAAAATTTAGAATATGGATTTTGACTGGCCTACTACCCAAAATATTTAAGTTTGAACAATTTGCCGAAATAAAAGATTCATTGTTAGGCTCTAACTCAGGTAATTTGCAAACACTCTTCTTAGATAAAAACCAGACCTCACTTATAAAGGATGCAACACTACCAGAATCAAGCAACGCAGAATCGGGCTCGTCATTAACACAAATTTCAATAAACGGGGATATTCCTTTAGCCACAGGAGAAATTCCAAAATCATTATTCACTCTAAAATGTTTACAATTAGATGACGAGGACACCCGCATTACAGGTTTCACATTATGTTTAGAATTAGGCTGGCTTGGCACGACATTGCTCACCGAGAGGTTAGGTAGGTCAGCGACATAAGCAGAATTAGCACGTGATGAATTAGTTTTCAAAGAGTTACCAAGATTTTCATTAGTAGGGCGACCAGAAACTTCACACGGTTTTCCCAAATTCTCATACACAGAAATATCCTTAGAAGTAACATCCGAACTGGTCTCCAAAACATCCCGTTATTGGCGATACACAACCTGGTTATTCGGACACACCTTCTTAACATGACCCTCGCCACCGCACGTGTGTTACTTAACATTGGGTCTAGGATGAAACATAACCTTAGGAGAGGGACGAGACATCAAGGACGGAGGGGGACGAGACATCAAGGAAGGAGGAGGAACATTAGCTACACGAAGGGTATCTGCATGTTTCACAGCCATAGCCTCTATAACGACCTGTTTTAGCTCGACAAATGACGAAGGCCTGGTACACATAGTCATGTATGACCTATATTGAGGCGAAAACCCATTTACAATAGATGACACCAACTGTCGTTCAGTTAAAGGGGACGCAAATACCTGGGCATATACCTTAATGTCACTGACATAGTCGCTAAGGGACTTGTCCAACCTTTGGACACGATATAAGAACTTTTGCTCGAGAGTACTAAGGGCACTCGCAGGCACAAAAAACCACAACACTTCCCTAATGAACATGGCTAAGGACATGCGGAGGTGGATAGCTTCAATCAGCTTTTCGCGCAGTATACCGGATGCAACAGGATACAACAGTTGGAAAACCTGATTTTCCGACATCCCAAAAATCGAGGCATGGTTACCCAATTCGACCACTTGCTTTAAAAATAGGCCACCTGGGTAACGTCATCTAGATTGAAATGCTTCAACTTAGTTAAGAAACTAGAAATAGGGTGAGGAATCGACCCATAATTAACGGTAGGCGAGTACGTAGCATTAGGAAAAGAGACATTGTTACCAGGGTAGCTCGCTCGCATACCCTCTATAGGAGACAAAACATTTACATTGCCAGAGAAAAAACTGGGATGCAATGGGTCGGCAGGACCCAGGAAATCATTAGGTGACCTAACATGAGAAGAATGACCATATCCAGGGTTAAGTGGTCTGGACGAGCCAGAACCAGGCAATAGAGGGGCAGGCAAACCACTACTAATAATCGATCCCAAAACCTCAGACCTAGTAAACAGAGGTGATTCACGTTCAACCCTAGAAGAACTCTCCAAATTCACAAGGTTATCTCTTAAGTCAATTAAATCAAAAGCACTATTATTGTCGGCCATTTTGAAAAACACAAAATGCAGGCAGACAATACAGAAAGAAACAAATTTTAGGAATTACGAGGACAGTTTACAATTTCACAACAATACCATAAACTACCAATTACCAACACCACAGATTAGGTTGACACTCGAACACTGCCAAAATACTATACAAAATCATGCACAATGCTGCCCAGAACTGCAGACGTCATCGCTTGCTTGGCTCGAGAACAGGAAGCTAAATTACAAAAATTGCCACAAACCACATGGCGAACAGCTTCAGACAGGCCTCCTCGATGCCGTCACTCGTAGCATGTAGCTATCAGAAAATCAAGAAACCCAAATTTCCCATGCCAAGAACACATGCCAGTCACTTACCAAGCTTCATTTTTCACCGGGAATGTTGCATCACAAACAGGATAAAAACCAGCACAGACACCTCGCTTGGAACAGGTCACTTACATATCACCACATGGATATTCAGAGGCAAACATGAAATCAAACAAATGACAAGGATTAGCATTAAATAACATCAAGTGCACTGACATGACACATCCTATCAGCAACCGCTCTATCAGCATCAGAAGGGTCCATAAAATGAGCCTGCGGGTATGGTGGAGGGGATGGCTGCAGAAGCGCTATACGAGCTCGATCTGCTACCAAACTGCTACCGCCTTAGGCTCTGGAATGGAACAGGACCTACTTACCTTTTATTCAGAGGACCGCAGCGCTATCTGCAAAATCACCGCCAGATGACATGCCCCAACAGAACACCTTAAGGAGGAAGGAAGGTGGAGAAGGGGGAAACGCACAGGCTCGTCTACAGACACCCTCCGATAACTAATAGAATTGTCGCCGACGAAATAATGCCACAACAGTTGCTTAATATTTAAAATAAAATTTAATTCCCAAAAGGGGCAAAGGAAATAAAAATTTAACAAAATAATAAAAGGGAAACTCTATTGCCATAACCTCTCTCTGGTGATGCACGTGGCTTAAGGCCAAAAAACGTCAATTACCTTAGAAAACTAGATAAGGCTTTACATGCTTGCTTGCTGAACCAAAACGAAAACATTTAATTAAAAATTAAATTAATAATGCCCAAAAGATTAAAAAAAAGAATACAGGAATTACCAAATGAGAAAGGGCTTGATAAAATTACAAAGGTATGCAATACCGATCCGACATGCAGACATCAAGGCCACGATTAAAAGCGAAAAATTTAAAATTAAATTAATAAAATAAAATATGATCAATTAAGAAATCCACAACATTCGTGACGGAGAAAAACACAGGAACATTCACCAAAACACAAATTTAAACTAACAAGATTAACAAAAACATACTAAGCGAGCACCACAACACGTTTTAGTCTCCCGCTCGACGCCTAGAGAATGCACTCTCTAGACCAGAATGCATTCGGGCAAAACAAAAACCAAAACAGATGACCGCATGTCTAATCGAATTACGGCAAACAATTACTTTTATTAAAATAGAACGTCACCAGAGAGAAATGAACGGGATGAAAGAAATAAATAAAAATTTACAACGTAAAATAAACTAGAAACGTGTCTCCAGAAGGTACGAAGGAAAACAATAAAATTTACATAACTGGTAACATTATTGACATGAGGCAAATTAGGCTGCAACGGATCGTAAATCAAAAATAATAATAGGGCTATCCCAAGGACTGCCAAAAGCTAAATAAATAAAAATTTACAACGTAAAATAAACTAGAAACGTGTCTCCAGAAGGTACGAAGGAAAACAATAAAATTTACATAACTGGTAACATTAGCAAAACAGAAAATTTAGGCCTACCAGGCGAAACAAAATAGAGTATTAAACATTAATATAAGGCCAATATCGGAGCTCCATAACAATATATAAAATTTTAAATAATTACGTACCTTAAAAACTTCTCTGTGGAGACACAATAATAATAAAATAATTAACACACAAATTAAATAATAATATAAGGCACTATATTGCCTCAAAATGGCCAACCCAGCACATGCGCCGTTTGGGTCATAAGCACTCCTCTTTGCAGCAAGTTGCGGTAATTATATTACCCTTCATCTTCACGGCGAAACGATGAAATTATAGCCTTAAAAGCACAGGCAATTCCTTTTCAGCATATATCCGTATTTCGTAGGGGCCAGGGGGCCAAGCCCCCGGGCACGGCGACAACTTTCACGAGCAACTAGCTTGTTGCTTTCTTGACGACAGACTATCAAGATCACAACATGGCGGAGAATCCAAAGTCAAATACCGCACTGCATTCATGGTAATGTAATTGTCCAATCACAGCTTGACACATCAAGTAACAATGTGCATATTCTAAAATTATTTTGGCGGTATGATGTACATACAGTCTTTAGTTCAATGACGTAGAATACAATATCCTTCAATTATGTCTCGACTAGGATGAGATCAGAAGGCACCACAAACACACTCTAGAGGTGGAAGAAACAACCGCGGCTAGAAGCGCCGAAATCCGATAGATACTGCCATCTCGTGTTCATAAGCGGAACCAAGCCATCAGGCGAGTGCTTTAAATGGCAGGGAACACAAGTATATAGGGGAGATGGATTTTAAAAACGTTGGGACGGGCATTTGCACTTAACAATAGTGGGATAAAATTCTGTTAATCGGCGAGTTTTTATGGTTGTCTGTGTGAACTCTCGGAATAAAGAAAATGTTTCGGAATCTACTAGGTTTCACAGCTGGTACATATAACGTAATTCTCTCTCGAATTTTAGCGTCGTCAATTTTATTGTTTACTATTTTATAGAGAAAAACAGGCCCTGACAATTTCGCCTGTGAGATAGTTTTCTGACATTGAAGGACTGTAATATAAATGTGTACGATTCGTAAGAGGGATAATAGCCAAATCTTTTGTAATATACATATTTTAAGAATTTGTTTTGGATGTTCTCTATAAGCTTATTATGTTTCGATGTGTATGGATTCCATATAACTGAAGCATATTCTAGTTGTGATCTGATGAAGGCATTAAAGAAAAATATTAAAATCCCATAGCAGAAATTAAATGAATTTCTTATTACAAATCCCATACATCTATGTGCTTTAGAGACAATTTTCTCTATATATCTTTGAAAATTCAGATCATTGGTAAATACAATTCCCAGATCCTGAACTTCATGAATTTTTAGTAAGCATTTCCCGTCAATGTCATAGTGAAACTTTATGTAATTCTTTCGCCTAGTAAAAGTAATTTGCTTGCATTTACTGATGTTAAATGGCAGTTTATTTTCTTTCGTCCATATGTTTAGTTCATTTAAATCATTTTGAAGTTTGATACAATCGTAAGGGTCACGTACTGATTTATATAATTTTATATCGTCTGCGAATAATAAAATTTCTGAGTGTTGAACTCTATCAGAGATGTCGTTTAAAATAATAAGAATTGTAATGGTCCTAAGTTAGATCCCTGAGGAACTCCAGAGTTGGTGGGAAATGTTTTGGATAGTTGCGTTTTATATTTCACAACTTGTGTTCTGTTCTTCAGGTATGAAATCAGCAGACGAAACAGTGGTTCAGAAAAATTATACGTTGATAGTTTAGTGATGAGTACGTCATGATCCACTTTGTCAAATGCCTTTTGAAAGTCGGTATATATTACATCTACTTGGTCTTTGTGATCTAGCTCCGTGGATACAAATTGCGTACAATTAATAAGGTTAGTCACGGTTGACCTGTTTGGTATAAATCCATGCTGATTTGGGGAAATGATCACTTTAACATGTTGAAAAATATGACTATACAAAATGCTCTCAAATATCTTAGCCGGAGATGACGATACAGCTACAGGTCTGTAATTCTTAATCTGAACTGAGTTTCCGGATATTAGAATTGGTGTTACTTTTGTATGTTTCCATTTATCTGGAAATGTGCTGGTCTTCAGTATGAGATTGTATATTATAGTCAGTGGTTTAGCAAAATATTCCTTACAGCCTTTAAAGAGGTATGGTGGTAACCCATCAGGCCCCGCTGTCTTTTTTGGTTTTAGTTTCTTAATGGCAAATTCAACCATATCCTCGGTGACTTCAGATATAACCTAATAATTTTGAAAATAATGTTGCTTTACGTTATTGCTGTTTGTGTTCAAATTATAGTTGGGAATAGTTTGCGAATATACTGATTTGAAATAGTCAGCGAAACAATGGGCAATTTCCAGTGATTTACAATATTCTTTACCTTCATATTCCATCGCCAATCCTGATCCTTTACGCTCCTTTCTATTTTTTTATAAAGTTCCAGAAGCTATTGCTATCTTTTTCCATGTTCCGCTGAGTAAGAGCTACATAGTCATCATATGCTTTTTTATGTCTATTTTAGTTTTAGATCTAAGTTGAGTATAATTATTTAAGTAATATTCGGATAAATTTTTATTTTTTCTATATTTTTCCTTTAGCTTTAAATTTGATTTTGTTTGACATAAATGAATGGCCTTTGCCTCATCTACCGCCAAACCAAGTCCCAAGTCTCTAGGACAGTGGTTCCCAACCTTTCTCAGCTGACGCCCCCCTTTTCAGACATGGGAGTTCATCGCGCCCCCCTCCTCCCCCTCCCCTACACCCCCGCTCCTTAATAACTCTACATAATGGAATAGGCCTATTTGTTACATACTAACTTCATTTTAGCACAATACAAAGAACACAACTTTACAACAAATCCTTAAATTAGTCAACAAATGTTAGTGAGAGGGTTGACACTGTTTTCTCTTGGTAAGATTCGGTATGTTTGGTTCGATATTTGACAGAGCACAGCGGAGATCAGTTGCAACATCAAGCCGACAGCGCTGCTTTGTTTCTATGACACTCAGCGACGAAAATCTTGGCACGCATACATATGTCTTTGAAAATGGGACAATGACACGCAATGCAAGTTTGGCTATTACAGGATACACTGCAAGACAGTTTACCCAAACGCCACCCTGTCCTCATAATTTATAGCCTAATCATCTTTTAGCTTTGATTCACACTTCAAATCTATGGCTTCTTCTTGAAGCTGTGCTGGCAGTGCTTCAATGTCGATGGCCAACGAATTTCTTGTTAATATCCAGGACCATCCTCCCGACGAGATATCAGGAAAGTAGAAGTTGAATTCTTGTGCCAGGGAATCCAAATGTGACTGAATTTGCACCCAAGTTTATTACGATCACGTTCATTTTCCGGCAAAATTTCATTAAGGTGGTGAAAGGATGTGAAGTTGTTCAACTGAAGCCGGCGTTTCCATAACTGTATGTTTTCCAGGAATGCATTATATTGGATTTTTTGCCTTGGAGCTTTAAGTTCAAACTGTTCGAAGCTTCAAAGAAATCACAAAGTTATGCCAACGATACGATAAAATTGGCATGATTTTGATCCTTACAACACAACAAATTCCTTATTTCACCTCCAAACTCGCGTCTCCGCAGAGGTTTGTGCCGACAGTTGGCAATTACCAGTGTTTTTGAACGATAGACTTGGTGCGACAATCGCTTGGAGAGATTCGAAAAATGTTTATTTTACAAAATTGTAATATTCGAGTTAAAAAAATTTAATTCGGAAATCACTTCACGCCCCCTTGATAAAGCCCCACGCCCCCCAGGTTGGCAACCCCTGCAGGACAAGACGAAATAAATGTTTTGAAAATGGGATATATTTCCAAAATTAGGAATGTTACAAAAAAGTTTGGTTCACATAAATCATTGGTCTTTACCCCCTCTACCTGTAAACCAAGTCTCAGGTCTCTACGACAACAACAAAAAAATATTTGAAAATGGGCTCTATATCCAAAAGTAGAAATTCAATAAAAAAGTTCGTTTGACATAAATCAATGGTCCTTACCCCCGCTATCCCCATACAAAATTTCAAGTCCCTAGGACAAAACAAAACTATTTTCTGAAAATGGACTATATTTCCAAAATTACGAATTTGACAAAAAAGTTTGTTTGACGTAAATAAATGGCCTTCCCTCTACCTGTAAACCAAGTCCCAGATCTGTAGGACAATAATGAAAAAAGTTCAATTGTGAAAGTAGGCTGTAGTCTTAGAACCAAACATTCTAAAAAGTGTTCTATGGGATTAAAAGAACGGTCTCTATGTCCTTTATTTTTTATTTTTTTATTTTTTTGATTTTTTGAAAAAAGTTCAATTTTGAAATTTTTATATTTTGGAAACGGCGAAGTATACAAAAAATCGTAATTTACATAAATGAATAGTCCCTACCCCCCCCCCTTCTGCTCCACTACTGCACCGTTTTAGTCCTAGAGACTTGAAATTTATTTATGGGGTAGAGGGGGGTAGGGACCATTCATTTATGTCAAATAAGATTTTTTGTAAACTTCGCCGTTTCCAAAATATAAAAACTTCAAAATTCAATTTTTTTCAAAAAAACTCAAAAAATGAAAAATAAAGGACATAGAGACCATTCTTTTAAGCCCATAGAACACTTTTTAGAATGTTTGGTTCTAAAACTATAGCCTACTTTCCCAATTGAACTTTTTTCATTATTGTCCTACAGATCTGTGACTTGGTTTACTGGTAGAGGGGGTAAAGGCCATTTATTTACGTCATACAAACTTATTGTAAAATTCGTAATTTTGTAAATATAGCCCATTTTCAGAAAATAGTTTTGTTTTATCCTAGAGATTTGAAATTTGGTATGGGGATAGAGGGGGAAAGGATCATTGATTTATGTCAAACAAACTGTTTTGTAGAATTCCTAATTTTGGATATAGAGCTCATTTTCATAATTTTATTTTTGTTGTCGTTGAGACCTGAGACTTGGTTTACAGGTAGAGGGGGTAAAGACCAATGATTTATGTCAAACAAACATTTTTGTAAACTTTCTAATTTTGGAAATATAACCCATTTTGGAAAAGTTGAAAAATACACTATTTTTGGACTGAGAGTGGTATAAAGGTAGGTGTATGAGTTAACATATGACCTTTTAGGATTTTTAGTTTAATCATATACTCTATTTTCCAAATATTGTATAGGAAAAATTTGAAAATACACTATTTTTGGACTAGGAGTGGGATAGAGGTAGGTGTAAGCGTTAATATATGACTTTTTGGGATTTTTGCTTTATACATATAGCCTACTTTTCCAATTCAACTTTTTAGAAAAAAATAAAAATAAAAATATAGTGTTTTTGACTAGGCGTGCGATAGAGGTAAGAGTAAGAGTTGAGAGTCAATCATTAACCGTAGTATACTTTGGATTTTAGAATTTTAGTGTGTTGTGTTTGCTTACAAACATGGTGGTAAGCATTATGCTGTCATAAAAAGGGTTAACATACTTTCCAAGACCAAATAAGCCTACAAGTAAGAGCAAATATGAGAAAGCTAATACAAAAGTCAACATATGGTGCCAATACAAAAAACAATACAAAAAGCCAACATAAAAAGCCAACAAAAGCCATCAAAAAGCCAACAAAATCCAACAAATGCCAACAAATGCGAACAAAAGCTAACCAAAAGCCAACATAAAAGCCAATACACAAGCTGATTGTAAAATATTAAACACTTGCATTGTATTACATTTTAGGTAAAGCAACATTCCCATACAATTATGTCATTTAACTTTTTGTTACGTCATGCGATAAGTTAAATCTTGTTAGAGTTCCAATCGTTAACCTTCGGCAGTCTCCGGCAATGTTCGCGAGATTGTGGAATTATGTGTGTACTGCTTTGTGCCGACAAGCGTTGTAAGTTACGTCATAATCTAAAATAGAATTGAGTATTGGTATATATAAGAGACGCTACAAATGCATTCGATCAGTGTTTCGTGGTAGCTGAAAGTGTGAAGATGTCCCTCTCTAAGGTGTTTAGTGTCCCCCAACTTATGGGGAATAGAATAAAGCCTACCAACGAGCGGTTTAGGTTGTGGTTGTTGTTGGAAAAACAGGACAATCTGGTTACAGACATTGGTAATATAAACTACACAGAAAACATGACGCTCCTAAGTGATAAAAATGTTAATCTACTTACACCGATTACGGATCCGTTTTGTGATAGCATTACGGTGGTTAGGATATGTGACCAAGTGGACTGCCAAGAACAATTGGATAATAGTAAGTCTGTGCTGCTAAAGAAAGAGGTGTGTGGTGCTTTCAACCTCTATTTACGTGGTAAATTCTCCAAGTTCATTTCTGCCAAACATGGTGTTAAGGCAAAGCTACTATTTCCTCTACTCAACAACGAGTGTGCAATGGCACGGGGACTGAGGGCACAACTTGGGGAGAAAGGAATGGTTAACATTATGGAAAAGTATATAAATCCTGTGGCTAAACCATACAAAGTGGAGTTAGCTGATGTTAAATTAGATGTTCTTTTAGCTGAACTTCCAGAGATATTGCAACAGCTTCGTGCTGAGGAGTTTTATCTTATGGATTTGGACATAACACAAGATTTGGCTGGTGTTTTTAACAAGGCGGAAATGTGTGATTATCTAACATCGAATCACTACTTTTGTGTTCAAGGAGAGTATCGAGAAAAGTGTAATGTGATTGTGAAAAATGATAAAACGGTTGGTTTAGACTGTTTAACATGGATGAACTCTAATTCTAGAATAAAGATATATACCGGTAACAAATGTATGTGTCCAATTACAAGTCCTGGTGTAAACAAAGTCATTGGAAACCGTATTATAGACTTTATCCGATGTCCAGACACCCGTATAAGGGAAACATTTACCTCTTCCTTAGCTAAAGAACATGGTATTACAAGACTAGAGGCAACAATTTACAACTACTAAATGGAAGGTGTATTTGACCCACTCGAAGATTGTGTTAGTGTATTAAAAGCCAACAAACATTGCTTAAAAGAAGCGCCCCTGTACTCGGTGACAATTGCATCCATGTGTACCAAACTATCGGATAACCTACAAAATAGTTGCTGTGTGGTGTTTAACAAAGTTTTACAATTTGTCTATTGGGGTAATAAAAATACTCGGAAATTGACTGGTGTGCAAATCGAACTGCGCGATGGACAAGATCGGGAAAAGACGATAAACTATGCTCTCTCTGCCTATAGTTTTAATTACTTACCCGTAAACTTTGTAGAAATTGTTAACGATGTTTCTGGAAACAACAGTGTTCGCATTATACAGAAATGCTACATTAAAGCTGGGGAAAGATTATTTTCTCAATCCAGGACATTGTTCTCCAACACTCGTAATAAAAGTTGAAACTAAACAGGTCATACAGCAGTCTGCTGACTCCGTTACATGGGAGTTAACCAAATGGTCACAAGATAATCGCCTCATAATAAACTATAAAAAAACACTGTGTCTAAATTTCCACACTGTACAGAATAGGAATCCTGCGAAGCCCAATATAACATTAAATGGTCATCAAATAGAAAATAAATCAGAAATAAAGTTTTTAGGACTATGGATACAACATGATTTGAAATGGAATAAACATATACAATATCTAAATACTAAACTGAAGTCGATGTGCTTTGCGTTACGTATTTTGAAAACCTGCACTGGCATGCACACATTATGAAATACTTATTTTGCTTATTTCCATTCATACTTAAGATATGGGGTCGTATTTTGGGGTATGTCGCCGGATGTACTAAGCACGTTTAGGATACAAAAGAGGGCGATTAGAATTATGGCAAATGTGAACACTAGAGGATCATGTAGACCTCCGTTTAAAGATTTAAAGATTCTCCAACTGCCCAGCATATATATCTTTGAAAGTATTATGTTTTTAGTATTATGTTTTTTTAAAAGAATTTAATGTATAAGAATGTTTTTCTTAAATCAAACAATGATGTTCATATGCATAACACAAGACAAAATCAAAACATTCATATTTCACACACGCACACAAGCATATATCAAAAAGGAACTTTTCACACAGGAGTTAATTTATAGTCAGTCAGTCAGTCAATCAGTCAATATTTATTGTCATTCAACAACTTAGCGTTGTATTAGACTACGTCGCATTGTTAAAAATACATTTTCAATTTACAATAAAATCACAAAGTTATGTATAATATATTACAAGTATTATTACCAGCTTACTGAATTCTATAAAATAAAATAAGAATAAAATAACACGAATACAGTAAGAAGAAGTTGATCTTCTATATTCCATCTGGGTAGAGTGTAATTTTCTATTCAAATTCGACCAAAGTGTAAATACTGCTGTTATTGAGCCATCGCTTAATGGAAGCTTTGAAAATGTTTATAGACTCCTGCTGTAGTTGTGTTGGTAGTTTGTTGAAGATTTTAATTCCATAGTATTTGTAGTGGTCTTGTGTTTTCTTTAACCTGACATGAGGTGTATCTAACTTGTTTCTTATTCTTGTGGTGTGTGAATGCACAACCCTTCGATTTTTATATACACTGAGATTGTCTTTAATATACACTAGGCTATGGAATATGTATATTGATGTAAGGGTCATAATTCCAAGGTCTTGGAAGTGATTTCTGCAGGATTCTTTACTAGGCTTGCCTTGTAGACATCTTATTGCCTTCTTCTGCCATCTGAAAACATATTGTGCCCCTGTTGAGTTTCCCCACAATATTATACCATAAGTTAAAAGTGAATGGAAAAATGCATAGTATGCGAGAATCATCTGATTAGCACTAACTGATTGTTTGAGTCTTCGCAATAAAAATAAGACTCGTGCTAATTTTGTACATAATTTTTGTGTGTGAATGTCCGAGTTTAATTTAGAGTCTAAATGGATTCCCAACAACTTAACAGAGCTGCATTCATGACTACTAGAAGCCAATTTGACTAAGTGAAAATAGATTTCTTCTGTTTAGTTACTGTTTAGAAATAGTTTGTTTACCTTTAGCCAAGAAGTTGATTCACATAATAATTTGTTTCTTTTCTCTTCAAGGCAAGTTAGGTCTCTATCACTTGTTATTACAGTAATGTCATCAGCATACAGTATTGACTTGGCATTTATATTACTAACAATGTCGTTTATATAGACCAGGAAGAAAAATGCTCCAATGTCTGAACCTTGGGCTACACCTGTATTTACAATGAGCGGAGCAGATTTTTGGTTGTCTATTACAACTATTTGCCTTCCCTTGTGGAGATAGGAGGTAATTAATGATAATTCACAATCTTTGACTCCATAATAGTGAAGTTTTTGTATTAATATATCATGATCCACAGAATCGAAATCTTTACTTAGGTCTAAGAGTGTGACAGATGTAATAAGTTGAGATTCAAATCCAGCAATCACTTCATCAACAACAGCTTCAACAGCTTGAACCGTTGACTTAGCAGTTCTGAAACCAAATTGGGTACTATTAAACAACTTGTGCTCCTCAAAGCATGCTGATAATTGTTCTTTCATACACTGTTCTATTATTTTGGAAATAATTGGGACAATTGAGATTGGCCTATAGTTACTGGGGTCCATCCTATCTTCTTTTTTATGGACTGGAATTGTGATTTTCAGACACTCTGGAAAAACTCCAGTAGTAAATATCCAGTTTATTAGATAAGTTAAAGGTAATACTATGATGTATATTATTTGTTTTAGAATAAAATTCGACATTCCATAATAATCCTCACATTTTGAATTGTTTAGTTCTGAAACTATATTTAGAACCTTCTTATATGTTATTTGTCTCCATATATATAAAACTTGCCCCAAAAATATAAACCTTTGATAGAATGTTAAAATCTTATATGCAGTGCCATTGTTTTTACTCTGTATTTGAATATCTTAGCGTATGGGAGCGATGAAGTCTATAATTATATTTTACTTTTCTATTTTAATTGTAATACCTAGCTGTAAGTTGTTGTATTTATAGAATTAAGTTTTCATATTATGATAATAGAGTAAGGTGTAAATATTTGTCCAATAAGATTGTATCTCTTAAGATATGTTATTAAAATAAGTTATAAATAGTTATAGTATTAGTATTATATACCTATTAGTACTTTTATTTTATAGTTGTAAATTCTGACGTGTCCTATATCAAAAATGTATTGTATACATGTATTTGATCAAATGGAAATAATAAAAATCTATCTATCTATCTATCTATCTATCTATCTATCTATCAATTCACGTAAACATAAACATTAGCGAATTAGGATTGACTCCTACAAATAATATTCTTCCCCAGGTGTTAAGAAAAAGAACCAATAAAACTAACAGACTTAAACCATACCCTCTTAAGGAAATTACCCCATTGAGTACAGTTAATGTGCTATGTGAAAGGAAACGAAAATTGGAGTTGGAGGAAATCGAGATCAAAACAGGAAAGTGGAGTATGTTGCAGAGACTACTTCCCTAAAGGAAGAGTACGAAGCAGTGTTGCAGAAAGAACGGGCGTTTGTGGATGCAAGAAACAGGTTTACACTTTACTTTAAACAAAGTCCCTGGAAAAACCTAGAAGTGAGTGGAAAATACAAACTCTCAGCATTTACTGTTAATTACAAAGGAACTTACCCACGCGTTGGAGTACTGGTAGAAAGTGAACAGTGTAAACATGTGTGCTACTTAATAGGATATTTAAAATCTATGTTTTTAAAGAGTCATGGTAATTTATACTTGCTTAAAAAGGATGGATTTATTGTAACACCATGTGGTGGATTGGACATTGTGCATCTGGAAACTGAAAAACCGTTTGCAGAATTCAACACCAATGGAATGACTACATTTAATGGTAACTCGTTTGCTAAAATCGAGAATTTGAAGTTGTTCACAAGCATCCAAACACACTATAGAGTAGCGTCGACAACGTATACGCAAGGTGATGTCGATCTGCTTAATAACATTACTATGCAGGAAATCAAAGGCCAAATAAAAATCCAAAAGTGTTCCCGGTTAGAAAGTCTGGAAAGAGGACCAGAACTAATTGTTAAGGGAATAAAACCAATAGTATATAGACATAAAGTTAGATATGTGTTGGAAATGGAGAATATTGACTCTTTGTTTATATCCAATTATTGGCTGGAAAAGGAACTAGAAGATTCGAATACAGATTTAAATTATCGGATCAAAATTAATCTAGATGCTATTAAAACTACACCAAGCAAACATAAGGAAAGAGTTGTGTTCTGTGTGTAAATATGTATGGCAAATCAAGAAAAAACTAATGGATACAAAAGGGACCTAAAAGAATTAAGCAATAATTTAAGTTAAAATCTAGAAAAATTAATATGAATGTTATTACTAAAATAAAGAAAAGAGTGTATTATATGTAAATATTGTAGATATATATAATTAATAAAACTATTGCATGGGTACCGTTGTGTTTGTTGTTACCCACCTCACACTCGTAATCCAATCGTTAACCTTCGGCAGTCTCCGGCAATGCTCGGGAAGCGTGACCTTGATGAGTAGCTGAAACTCGGTAGCAGAAAATATAGTATGACCCGTTTCTTACCTATATGACATAACATTTTTTCTTTTGGTAGGATCGTTATTCATTTACAGTAAACACAATAATTCACTGTTTAAAACAAGCTATAAATCGTTAATGTGTACCTATACGTTGACTAACATATAATAATAATAATAATAGCAGTAATAACAAAAATAATAAATAAATAATTAACAAATAATAATTAAATAAATAAACATTAGTTTCTCTCCTACTTATAAAACGTTTGTATTCCTTGTTGTTAGTCTAATGCACTTTTACTAGTTTATTTTCTTTTTGTAAATAACCAAAATGCATGCATTATACTACTGCCCCTGTACTACTGTCACAGAACCTCAATGGCGCATGTTTATACTCCACATCCACTAGCCACCACCAGCCGAGTAAGCTGATACTAGCTTGCAACACCGCACATTCCTCCCGTTATCAGCAGCTCTTCCCTAACCAGCAAGCCTGTGTGTCTCTACAACCAGAACCCAGCGAAAGCATGAAAGCGTGTGTCTCAGCGGCCATCACAAAGGTCCAGTTCCATTCAGCGCTGTATCAAGACATTTTATCTCTGGTGTAAGGGTTGGAACAGGGTACACAAAGTCTTGACAGCTAAAACTTTTGGCTAAATTCGCGGAGCATCACAAAGGGTTGGCCATCCTCAGTTGTACAACATCTCATACAAATGTTTAATATTACAGGTTAGTTAATCCACATTAATCCATAATTACCTAACAATAATAATAATAATAATAATTAGCAAGCCATCATCCTCGATACACACGTCCATTAAAGCATGGTTTCACAAAACGCATATGCTACTGAAGTGTTTAATACCTCTTCCCCTGTAACATGACTATTTCCTGTTTTATGCTTCAAATAACCTATCAAGGTAAAAGCATATGTCATCATGTATTTTTTGAACTATCACGCCTAATTGTAGGGTTCTTCGTTTGCAAGATATAGACTTTTTCAATTTGGGGGGTAGTTTTCACCCTCCTACTATTTTTCATAAAAACAAAAAGATCTCAGGTTCAATTTTAATTTTTACACGTTTAACACATTTCCCCATCGTAAAATCACTATTTTATGTTTTAGGGGTGAAATGATCTATCCAGGTAAAAGCCTATGTCATGACCAATTTTTTAAGCCATCACACCTAATTTTACGAATCTTAGTTTCCAAGGTATCAATTTTTCAATTTCGGGCTAGTTTTCACGCCCCCCCCCCCTGCTATTTTTCATCAAAAACAAAAAATCTTAGGTTCATTTATAATTTTTAAGTGTTTAACACTTTTTTTTCATAACATGACTATTTACTGTTTTAGGGGTGAAATGACCAATCGAGGTAAAAGCCTATGTTATCACCTATTTTTAAAGCTATCATGCCTAATTTTAGGGTTCTTAGTTTCCAAGATATTGATTTTTCAATTTTGGGGGGTAGTTTCACCGCCCAAAAGGGGACGTCGCCCCAAGTGCTAGGTCCCCTCATACAAGACCTTAGCATGATTGGTCTGCGAGGTATGAACAAAAGTGTAGTTAGGCCCTTTTGACAAAAAATGAATCATACATTCAAAAACGGGGCGTCACCCCAAGGGCTAGGATGCTGCCTATGGCAAGATCCCATGAGGGGTTCAGAAAATATTAACAAAAGTGTAGTTAGGCCCTTTTGACAAAAGCCGTCGGTGTGCATACATACAAAAAATTATTATTGACCCCTGGGTAAGGGTAGTTTTTATTTTGCGGTGGACATACCTCGTCCATAGAAAAGGGGAGTTCACAACGAGTCCTACGACACCCCATATGTTTAAATCCGATTATTGGTTAGCGAGATACTAAAAAGCGGATGACCGATTAGTTTTTTGGTTCTTAATAATTATTTAAATAAAGCATCTATAAATAATTATTTATAAAGCCGGCTCTCTTACAAAAGCCCACTCCAAGTGCGCATGCATACAAAAATTACTATTTCACCCCCGGGTAAGGGTAGTTTGTATTTGGGGGTGGATATACCCCGTCCATAGAAAAGGGGAGTTCACCACGAGTCCTACGACTCCGATTATTGGTTAGCGAGATACTAAAAAGCGGATGACCTATTAGTTTCAGGGATCTTTAATTATTTTTAATAACTAATCTATAAATAATCATTTAAAAAGCCAACCTACTTACAAACGACGATACAAAAAAATAACATAATACACGTCATTATCACTTTTATTAAATTTCGCCAAAATGTTAAAAACGCATATTTACCTCAAATTGCTTTTCCAAATTCCACCCATTTTAAAAAATAACCTCACCATCAAATAGCGCGGAAAAGATACCATCTAAACGACCCCTCACTCGACCCTAGTCCTCCCCACCACCAAACCTTTTCCCAACATAGCCATGCGTATTCAAGCACACCCGTGACTTGCAAGAGAACTGTAAAAAGTGCATAGGTTTTTCACCTAGCGAGTACTAATTTATGGGGCGGGTAGATGGGGTAAATACCAACCATTCATGTCAAACAAACTTTTTTTTGTCAACTTCACTGTTTCCAAAATAGTCACCATTTTTCAAAATTCATTTTCTTTTGGCCTACACACTTGAAACTTGCTGTCCACCTAGAGGGCATAGGCACCTTTCATTAACGTCAAACAAACGTTTTTCTTATCTTCACCGTTTCCAAAATAATAAAAAATTCAAAAACAAGATTTAAAAAAAAATACCAACACACATTCTTAGCAAAGAAGACGTCACCCCAACGCCAACAATACCTTATTCGTTAAAATACGACCATCCGTTCGCCAATTATCGCCAATGTTCGCGAGTAAGTAGGCTATCATTTTTTCTCCTCCTACACACTTGAAACTTGCTGTCCACCTAGAGGGACAGTGACTTACGCAGGATTTCCTTCTGGGGGGGGGGGGGGGGTTCATTCATAGTAATGTCCTATAATAAAAATGATAATTCGAATATAATTCATAAAAAGCAACAACTCAGTTAAATAAACACTACCGGACCCAAGCGAGAAATCTCGCATGTTCATAAACCACCCTTCCCCGATAGGTTTATAACGAGAGAATTAATTGCAGCATGTTAGAGCTCCAGTATTTGCAAATCGCACACTTCTAACAAAAATTGATATTTATGAAATTAGAATGGAATTCGTCACTGCTAATGTAATTTGTGTGCTGAGTCCATTGATTTATCTTAGCTGTAACACTCACCAGTTATTCGATATTTTTGAAATTATACAATTTGAGTACTCATTCCTTTGACTTACTGTTTCTGAAATCCATGCAAAATGATCAAGGAAAGACCTCATAATGTTAAAATGACACAAAACAGGCGTCACAGCGTCCAAAATGTGAAGTGGACAGCAATTACGGAGCATATTTTCCTACAGCAACAGTATCGACAAATCTCATACTTCGTACATTTTTTTAAAGTCATTTTTTAAATAAATTATTGATATTTATGATATTAGAGTGCAATTCGTCACTGCTAATGTCTATTCTCTTTCATTTGAATGCTCATTTGGCACGATCGGTCGCTTGTGAGCGCCACAGTAGGGATCTATACTAATGAAAGAATATATATATGATGATTCTCTTTGCATGAAAACTATTTTAACTATATTTTTCAGCACTTAAAACAATATTACAAACACAATTGAAAACTTAAAAATTAATTAAAAAAATACGGAAAAGAGTTTAGCCCAATATAGATATTGCACTAGATACAAACGGACAAAAAGAAATGTCTAAATTGTCAATCGGTCTAAACCAAAGAATCTGATTAAGTAGATATTTGCCCTGGAATTTGTTGAAGGACTTAGACAAGTCTACTTAAATCGTATATCAAGCCTTCTAGGTTTTACAGACAAGTCATTCAGTAGTTCCTCAATTGAAACATCAACAGCACCATGAATGAACATCAAAGCTAATCCATTAAGGCGTTCTTCACTAGTTGAATTCCTTAAATAGTTCTTCAAGAATTTTAAGGACGAAAACGATCTTTCACACGAGCAGGTTGTGACAGGTAAGGTAGCCATGATGACAAGCAGGTTTTACACAACTGGAAACATGTTCTTATTGCATATTGACAAAGCATCTATAGCACTCTTGGGCTTCTTTTCAATAGATTTCAGAGTTTGTTTCCAGAGAAGTAGCTCGTCTCTAATATTAAGGGGAAGTCCATAAAATTCAGCTACATTTTCTACTTCAGCTATGCTTTGGTTGGATAGTTCGTCTTCAGTTGTGGTAACTAGCGTTTGCAATGGCTGAAGAGTTTCTTTATGGGAGACAAATTTATCATCAAGTGATGAAATAGTTTCTTCAAGAAATGGGATGAAAATAACCCGCCTATAATATTCTTCCGGATCGTTAGATGAAACGTTGTTCCTCATCGTTTGTCGAACAACAGTTCGAGGCTGAACTACAGGCACTCCAAATTCTTTGCAGAACTCTAAAACCGAATTATATGCACACAAAAACCTTGCGTCTGCATCTGCCCTCATTTCTTCAAGAGACCTCTTAACATTCATGGAGGCGTTGATTGCTTGACTGAGATCCAAATTTTCAGTTTGAAGGTATTTGCTGAGAGGAAGTGTGATTTGAAATGCTTCATGAATGACAAATACACTTATCAAGAACTCAAATTTGCTGATAGCGCACAGAAGAAGTTGCGCATCTGTAGCTGCCTTCTTATCAACCCATGCTGCTATTTTTTCTAATGCCAACAATAACGGTTTCAGAAGTTCAATGAATGAACGAACTGACTCGTGCTTTTCAATCCATCTCGTTGCACATAACTTCTTGAGTTTACTCACTCGGGGTTTCTCTTCCATACTTTCAACTTCATTTGTCAACACAGCCTGCCTCTTTGGTGAAGTACTAAAAAAGGCATAATCTCTTTCAATTGTACCCATACAGTTCCTAATCTCTGCAACACTACACCCTTCAGAAATGGCCAGGCAGCTTCTGCTCGAAACTTGAGAAGAGACCTGAAATTTCCTTCCCCTTTCTTGAGAGGCTCATCTAAATTTACAGGTCCAGAATCCCTGTGACCACGGAAAGCAATGCCCATTCGAGCAAGGAAAATCACAGATTTAATTATTGGTATGAGTTTCTCCCTGTTGCATAATATGTTGGATTGAACACCCCTATCCAAGCTTACGTCAACAGCAGGTTTTGTATCTTTGTATATGGCGAGAAAGTTCGCAGCCTTTTCCGTACATGCCATATGATACTTGGTTTCTTGGTGTTTTTAGAAATCCTCCTTCGCATTTTTCCAGTTCATGTAAGGAAATTTTACTAGTTTACCTGGCGATGAAGATTGTTTCCCAACAACGGTGCAAAACAACGAACAATATTTACAAAAGGCTCCGTTCTTTGAAGGAGAATAAACTAGCCATTTCCACTCTGATAACCAGTTCAACTGAAATTTCAGATTCCTTGGACCCGATAAAGGGAAATTAAAATTGCTTCCAGGTGTCCAGGCATTTTCCAACAGTTCATTTTTCAGATAATCATCAATCTAAAGAAAAAAGTAAATCACAACATTGAAATAATTAACATGTACCGACACATACGTAGGCCAAGGCCATACAAATACCGGTGTAACATAATAGGTAAAGCATCGAAATGCAAATCAGTTACAGAAATAGCGATTATCATGAATCATATTGTAAACACACCTGTTGGACAGCATAACCTCCTAAGTCTGTTCAATGTATTTGGTCGGTAGCCGGCTTGGTAGTAGCTGATAATTCTTCAAGTTCATTTTCAATTCTTAAAGATGAACTCCTTGCAATGGCAGTGTTGCATGTAACATCTACTCTTGTTTTTTTTAGTAATAAATCGATCCATTACGCATTACAAATAAACTCGGAAAAAAGTGCGACACACGATCTGGAAGTTCACAGATATGCACGTTTAAAGCAGCACGAAGCTGCGTTACGACAGTTACCAATCGCACCTTTAGCAGTAAAACGACAATTTTGATATTTCGCCTAGTGTAGTTCGTTATTATTGCTTTAAGTGGAAGAACAGCGAGGTCATTGGCCCCTCTTGCTCCGTTTAACATGTAGTTTAAGGGTGTTTAGCCTAGGCCATAACCAGTAGCTAGCGCCGAAGCTGGTGAAGTCTCGTTGCGAGTTGAGTGGAAGTCATTTACCACGTGAAGAACGTGTTCACATTAAAAATATATTACAAAGAAGTAGCCTAAAGAAGCCTCACTGGCAGCAATTCAAAACATTTTCCAGGTGATAGATGGGACAAAATACGGAGTCATGTTAATTAATGTCTCTGTGGGGTCGGTACCCCACTGGACATAGCTACCTTTCATTAACGTCAAACAAACCTTTTCCCAAAATTCACCGTTTCCAAAATAGCTCTAATTTCAAAATCAACAATTTTCAAAAAAATACCTACACACATTCTTAGCAAAGAGGAAGTCATCCCAATGCCAACAAAACCTCGTTCGTTAAAATCCGACCATCCGTTCGCCAATTATCGCCAATGTTCGCCAGAAAGTAGGATATCATATTTTCTTGCCCTACACACTTGAAACTTGCTATCCACCTAACGGGTATAGCCACCTTTCTTTCATTCATGTCAAACAACCTTTTTTTTTTCTTCAAAATTCACCGTTTCCAAAATAGCGCCAATGTCAAAAACAATAATTTTCAAAAAAAAAAAAACACACATTCTTAGCAAAGAGGACGTCATCCCAACGCCAACAACACCTCGTTCGTTAAAATCCGATCATGCGTTCGGGAGATATTGGCAAAGTTTATATGAAAGTAGGGGGTGACTCAGAACTGTCCCCGCCTCACTACTCCCTACTGTCAAATTTTTTGCCCTAGAAACTTCAAATTTATTTTGATGGTATAGTGGGTAGTGACCATTCATTTACGTCAAACAAACCTTTTTGTAAACATCCTAGTTTCCAAAATATAGGAATTTCAAAATTGGACTGTTTTCAAAAAACATAAAAAATAAAAAAGTTTTATTATAAAAAATAAAGCACATAAAGACCTTTTGTTTGCACCATAGCACAACGTTCTATCATCTTTGGTTTTCAGACTATCGCCTACTTTGGAAATAAAAAAAAATAAAAAAAATTCAAAAAATATAACAATTCGTCCACAGGAAAGAGAGTGTCAGCCCGAGTAAAAATCCCACCACGCGTTCGAGGGATATCGGCAATGTTCGCAGGAAAGTAGGTTGTGCGTTTAAACTACAACTGCTCCCCTACTTTCAATCCTACAATACCCTACATGAACATAAGACAATTTTCTGAAAACATTTTTGGAACACAATGTGTACCGTACATGAAGTACTAATTAAAAATTCAATCCCATTCCTTGGGTACAATACACATGTTTTGTTTTAGGCAAAGGTTTGGTGAGAATACCTGTAATAATTTGTTGTGTGGACAAATAGAGCAATGAAATGATTCTCTCTTGAACCTTTTCCCTAATGAAATGATGTTTGTTGTTGATGCGTTTAGTGTGCCTATGAAAAACAGTTTTTTTTGTGCAATTTTCTGGGCACTTTGACTGTCATTATACAAAACAATTCCTTGATTACAAACCATCAACTCACTCTGCTAATAAAATTCACCTTTAACTCATTCAAATTTTATTGGACCTTAAATGGAACCAATCAAATCAAACAACAGACTCTTAAGATACATTGCTTCCTTCGCAGCCTCTGACAAAGCTACATACTCAGCCTCTGTCGATGAGGTAACAACTGAGCTCTGCATGCAAGCTTCCCATGATATGGCAGCATTGGCTACCTTGAAATGATAACCAGTATTCGCAAACCCAAGCGACGGTGCTGCCGTTATCTGGAACTTGCGTGTGCGGCTGGCATTTTACAAAGGAGAATTAATTATTAATAATTACTAATGAATTTCTAACAATATTGTTGGGTATTTGGTAACTCGGTCGGCATCTCCGGTATCTACTTTAGTTTACCCGGCGCCTTTACCATTCTTCGTTGTGTATTTGGTTACATGGTGCCCAACCACTATTTGAAAGGGATGTGGATTAGTTGGCATCCTTAGCATTTTCGGAGATTTACTAGGAGGTATAATCATGGTGTATTGAGAAGAGCAGCGGAGACGTCTAGGGAGCAATTAATGTAATGAAGCTGGCGGGAGACATACTCACCATTCTTACCTGGGTGAGCCTTAGCAAGCCAAGCGCTTGTTGTACAGCGCCTACTGCTTGGCAGCGTTCAGTGCAAATCTTAATCTAGGTTCTAATTTAAAGAGAAAGGCTTCTTAATCTTTGTGAAATAAAAAGATAAAGCACTTGACTGTACGAAAGGGGTTTATTAACGAATGACGGTGGCAATTAGGTTTAGATAGGGGGGGGGGGAGGGAGATAATTACTAGAAGGAAAAAGGAGTTTAGTAGATACACTTCACTTACCCTACCGGTGCTACCAGATGTCCATGGTGTCGTGTTGGAACCGCCGTCAGGGCGCTTAGCGTAGCACTGCTCAAAAAGAGTAATGACCGTCGTGAGATCGATGGCGATAGAACAAGAGAGCGGGCGCGTGAAAGCCTCTTGTATTTATAATGTAATTGTATGGTGTCAGTTCCTGATCAGCGGAATTCACAGTGTAATGTCCTGCCTGCCCTATTTAACTTGTCATGCTGGCGCTCGTGGGGCTATGACCTGACATGCTGCTGTTGCAATGTCGGTACTTCCGTAGCTCCTTCTGTTAATGTTTAATTCCTTTGGTATATGTGTAAGCGCAACCCTTGTAAAGGGTTGAGGCCCTAACAAGACGCCTTCCTGTTTTAATTATCGACATCGATTATTGTCGTAGACGTGGGGTGTAAATTTAGACTTTTCTTCTTTCTTCTTCTTCCTCTTCTTTTCTTCTAGTTGTATCTTGCCTTTTATTCTTCTGATTGTCCTTTTCTTCTGCTCTTCTTCGTAGATGGGGGCTAGTGAGTGTAAGTGTGCCGTACTAGGGGTTGGTAGGTGTGGCAAGCTATGGTTTGCTATACAGTCAGTTTACAGCAGATAGTTCTCTGTATCTTGTTCCTTCCATGTTGCATTTTAACATAATTTTTGCTACATATTTTGCATACTTGAATGTTTCTTTGAAATATTGACATTGTATTGATAATTTAAAAATATGGAATTTCATCGGACATGTTAAGTTAAATAAATGAAGTTAAAACATATAGCGTGAATGAGAGCGCATAGGAAATTTAAGGTGTGACCACCACTCTCGGACTAGTTCGTGACCTGCGTAGAACTTCGTCAGGCCGAGTACTGCCTTGAGGATGCATGTACATCTGTAATTTTCCTATGATGTAAAGGTGATGCTGTAGGGAGCTTAAGTAATAGTTAGCCCTCCCGGAATAGCACGTAACCTCTGTAGCGTGTGTAAGGAAAGAAAAAGAGTGTATTGTTTTTGCTACGCTAGGTTAAGTATAGCCGCGAGGGTGCACTAATAGTATTAACCTCCTTACAACGTGGGGATGATAAAAGAAAATGAAAATCGTGTAAAGTATCCTATAAAATGTGAAATTCCTTTAAAAAGTGCTTTAGCATTAGCTGGAAAAAGAAATGTAGTTATGCTTAGTTATATAAGAAAAGAAATTAACATTCAAGTGTTTGAAATAGATAGCTGAAGGCTCCTGCCTAAATCGGCTTACATGCTACTATGTTTTGTTTGTTTTGATTGTTGTTTCCTCGTGTGTTGGGTCTTCGGTCTTGTGCCACGTTCGCCTTGCTGGCATCCTGCAGTTATGTCCTAATGTGGGGATTACAGAATTGTTCAGCTTAATCTTATGAAATCAGAAATCACTCTTAATTTCCGTTTATATTGGGACTATTTTACCCTGTTACTGTTAATCTTTTTCTGAAGTCTGTTACGTATTGCGATGTAGTCTTTTTACTGAATGTCTGCATTTTGATTTATGTACTAATATTCTTATAAACTAACGTGTAATATGTGCTCCTTGACATATACATCATTGTGGTATTTCACTATACCGCTTCCTATATTCATCGTCGTAAAACTTCAATTTGCTTCCTCAATTATTTATATTCGTAGAACCTCGTTATACTTCCTTATACATTTACCTTCGCAGAACTTCAATCATTTATATTCGTGGAACCTCGTTATACTATCTGTTAGACCTTTAATATACTTTCTTATATATTATATTCGTGGACTTTCACCATACTTTAATATTGAGTCATTATTCCTTAATCACTACTACTATTCTTCCTCAGTTTCATCTAAGCGCTGTATTCGTTTCTGAACCTATTGAAATGCAGACATTGTGTAAATAAAACTTGCACTACGTTTATACTTAATTGTTAAGATTAAATGGCTTTTTGTTAAATTGGCGAACGTGTCGTCGGGAAGTTATGGAAACGGTATATTTTTTATTGCCTCTACGGGCTAACTTGATAATTCTGACGTAGCTGACATGGTGTTCTTAGCCATGATGCCTATCTTTATTGTATGAACTGTATAGACATTCAGGAAATATAGATTAACACGTTAATATTACCTGAAAAAAATAACATTTGTTAATGACATATTAATATTTCCTGTGAAAAAAATAACATTTGTTAAGGGGATCTTGTCGCGTAAAGGGATCAAATTTGGGATTTTTATTTTATTGTTTAGTTTAATTAAGCACACTTTTCTGAGCAAATCTCAGTTTGTTTCATGAAGATCGGAATGTTAGTTTATGAAATATAAATTATTTTGTGCCGTAGTGCGCAATGGATAAACGGCCCCTTTTATAAATGCCGAAACTTAAAGACATAGATCTCTGTAAAGCAGTGTCACAGAAGCATATTTCTCATAAATGTAATATTTTAATACGTGTATTGGCAGTACTGTATATGCAGTTCGCTTGTTAATTCTCTGGATAAAGAGTTTGGGCGGGAATACGTGTCAGTTCTCAGTTAGTTTGTCATTTGTGTGAATGTGTTGAATTGTGTTAGCAATATAGATCATACAATGCCTAGGATAAAGAAGTTTTCCCCAAAGCTAAATTTAGAGGTAATCAGTACTTCTCTAACATAAGTCAGTGTAGTGAGTCTAAAGGTGTCATTACTGAAATAAGAAACAGTAAGTGCAAAACCGAATTGAACGAAATTTGGTACAGAGGTAGCAAGAGCAAAGGGTACCTGAATGTCATGTTTTATGTCACCGCTATCTTGACGGAAACGTAATGGTGGCAACCGAAATGTTCAAAACTTAAATCAAATTACGATGAACTTAATCATCTGATCTCTACGGAATTTTGCAACAACATACCTTTATGTAGGAAGCATATTTTGACAATGCAGATGGCGGCCATGTATGTGTGCATATCGATTTCCCCTATCAATTCAAACACGGTGAAACCGAATTGAATGAAATTTGGTACAAGCTGTTAGGTATTGAACCGGGTGTCAACACACAGTCAGCCCTCAATGATATAGACCACTATCGAGTGATCGAGGCTGAAAAACGAACCAACGTTACTTGGCAAGATGCCAGAAAGCATCAGAGGAGCACTAAAAGGAAGATGGAAGAAGCCAATGATGCAGATGATCCAGATTATGGGACAGGATTGTCCTAATTATGAAGGCAATACACTATTTTCATGAATAAAACTTTTAAATTGAAATTACCACAAAAGTGATTTTTCAGTTTAGGTACATATTTTTGGAAAAGTAAGAGAGCTATAACCATGAAACTTACCAAACTTACTTTTTATACCAAAATAATGAAAGTGATACAAATATAGGTCAATATGTCGTGTAGAAGTGTAAATACTTGCGTGAAGAGCAGTGAAAAGTTTGATTTTTTGAAAATAAATGCATCGTGTATTTATTTATTTATTTATTTATTTATTTTATATCTCAGACCCCATTATTCCAAATGTACTAAATCTGCATGGCTTTGTTTAACATGTGATACCCTACATCCATGAATATTTTTAAGATAATGTAATGGTTATTTTGTCTACAGGGTGTACCTAAATATGTCCACATTTAACATTGAATTAAATGGGACATTCGTTACCTACATGGTCCCTATGAATATTTTTAAGATAATGTAATGGTTATTTTGTCTACAGGGTGTACCTAAATATGACCACATTTAACATTGAATTAAATGGACATTCAAAATACTGTGAAAATATCTCCTATTATTTGGTATAGTTTTATTTATTTGACGCGTTATCTTGCCTTGATAGATCCATGGAAAAATTATGAATTTATAAATTCACATGTTAGTTTTAGCGTATGTGCATTTTTACTCTGAATATGTATATCTCTTCATATAGTACTGTAAAATGTATCACTTATCATTATCTGTTCATCGAATTCGTCTGCCGTTTTATACCATAAAATACCATAAAACTATCTACTGTCGTTTTATCTTCCTATCATATAATACCATACAACTATCGTCTGCCAATAGTCTGATTGTACACCGATACAAATGAGTGCTGACGGACGTGAGGTTTAAATATATATTATATACTGTATAATACCATAAACATATCTTCTATTATTTGGTCAAAATACTGTGAAAATATCTCCTATTTTTGGTCAAAATACTGTGAAAATATCTCCTATTATTTGGTCAAAATAGTGTGAAAATATCGCCTGTTGGCAGACTGAGAGTACTCCGATACAAATGCATCCCAACTGACGTTACAATCACTATGTATTAGGTTGAATGGACCGCCGCTAGCTTTCTTCCGTTTTCCGGGGGGTGGCTATTTGCCGGTATCTGAAATTATATCCCTCGGTCTCCGGTTGTCAGTACTATTCTGACTTATCAGGGTGGCTACGTTGACTGTAATGCATGTTGCGATACGGTAGGAAAGCTACTCCAGCCGAGATCTCAACGTTTGCCCGCATTACGTCCCCGTCGTCGGACCCTTCTGTTTTTCTGCGATTTTCTGACATATACCTGTATACTAATTTATTGCTTCTTGGCGTGACGTTCGTATTTAGCATTTGGCTTGCGTAAAACGTAGGCTTGTGGCATGGTGTGGGCAATAATCCTATTTGTAAATGGCAATAGTTATCAACGTAGTAATGTTAACAATATCTCCTATATCTCTTCCTTTCTTCCTTATCTCAAGGCTAGGTGATCTATTATCCCTGCCGCAAGACACTTGATACGTATCAACAATATGCTTCTTCAGCTTCCTCAAATTTATTCTACTTATTCCTTATCTCAAAGCTAGATGACCTTTCGTCCCTGCCGCAAGACATTTGATACTTATTAATAATATACTTCTTCAACTTATTGAAAAAATACTCTCTTTACTCCTTATCTCAAAGCTGGGTGACCTTTCGTTCCTGCCTCAAGACATTTGATACTTATCAATAATATACTTCTTCAACTTATTGAAAAATACTCTCTTTACTCCTTATCTCAAAGCTAGGCGACCTTTCGTCCCTGCCGCAAGACATTTGATACTTATCAATAATATAATAATGCTGATACTCTTGATAACAACTGATTTATATCTCCATGTTGCCCTGCTGTGCCCAATCCCTTGATTACGCTTGTATGCTATATTATCATTGCCGTTTATATGTCGGCTACTGCATGAATTCCTACTTGATTACTTTCCTATCCTTTCTTCTTCGTGAGGGAACGGTTTCTCAATTGCTAACTGAAATGCACTGCTAGAAAAACAACTCTACATTATGTGTGTACGCTATAGTCACATGTTTTAAATAATTTAAATAATTGCTAGTGCGTTTCTTTGCTATCGCACGCTTCGCTATTCATTAAGGGATGTATGTAAAACAAAAATATAAATGGCAAGGCTATGCAAAGTTATCTGGCGTGTCAGTTAATAGTGCCAGGCGTTACATCAATGATGTCTCACTTCCGTTCGTGTGCGTCTTTCCGCTGAGTTGGCACACGGTGTCGGGTTCAACCTCCTCGCTAGGCGGTCGGAGTGCCCACACGCGTTGTCCATGTGTCACAGCTGATTGTGTGTGAAGTTACAAATAAGCATTCCCTCTGAGGTCTGATTGTATAACGAAAGAATCTGTAGCGTGTTATGACTGTGTGTGTGTACAAACTAATCACTGTGGCACCTTGCGGAAGTGTATGTGTAAATGTAGAAATGTGTAAATGCAACGTCTCCTAATTCTATGTATGCACTCTGTCAATACTACCTTTCACTTGGCTATACAAATAGTTATTCAAAAGAAAATTTTATGGCCTACAACAATATACAATATATAATTGCACTGCTGTAATAAAATACATAATTAGTTACTTAATCCAACTTATCCTGTGGGATATCACAATCTTATCATAGGTATCTTAATAGAGCTTTTATTTGGGGGGTTAATCTGAAATATTGAGCGATTTTCTTAACAGAGTAGGGTAGTTATCTAAACCTCTTCATACTAGGTTTTCTTTAATATTCCTACTGACTTATTTAATTGTAGGTGTTAATATTTAACATGCTGGGCATTGAGAGGTTTCTCTTGTGAATTTCTTACAGGAGTGGGTGGGGGGGATTATGATTACTGTGGAGGGAAAAAAAATCTCCTCTAAATTCTCCTACTAAAAAAATGTTTTGCTACTCGTTTTTTTTTCTTGTTGGGATTTTAACTCTCTCACTCGCTTGGCTAATAGAAGTAGTACAGGATAGTTGTTGCTAGACTTGTTGTATAAGCCTTGGCTTGCAACTACCTGGCGTCTCCACCATTCTTTGTTGGGTATTTGGTTACATGGTCGGCATCTCCGGTATCTACTTTAGTTTACCCTGCGCCTCCACCAGTTTTATAGGTTCTGGTGTGTCCTATACAATGTTGTGTTTTGGGGCAGATGACCTCGTAGTTACGCCCCTTAAAACAACAATAACTAATAACAATGTTGTGTTTGAGGGTGTGTGGGTAAAATTATGTTAGCGGAGGTTTGGACTAGTGTTGAGCGTGTGGTATGAGACTGAGCTGTCTGGGGGCGTCGACGTAGCTCTAGGGAGAGCTCCCAGGTGTTCAGACTGATTGGATAGCTCGCGGTTTCATGGTAGTGAAAGGGTTGTTTAAGGAATAACAATTTAAAGTACTGCGGTGCTACTCAGATTACTGATAGCGTGCAATGGCTAGCGAAGGCTGAAGCAAATACGCTGACGCGAGCTCTGTGGCGATGCGCCAAGTGACTGCTCTGCTGATCCCTCAAACAATTAAACAATTAATACTAGTGGATCCTACTTGGGTAAGGTCTGTGGGGTAGGATCTTATTAAATAATCAAATGAGCTGAAAGACCAGTGAGGTAGAGACTGTTGGCTTTAATGGGTACTTCTATCAAGAAGTATTACTAGTTCTCAGATCAGCTTGAGTGCCGTTGATCCAGATGCGTCACAATACAAGTAACAATCAAGGGTTGGAAGTGTGGAAGTGTGTGTGTTTAGGATGAGACCCGCCGTACACTTACCTAGATGGCAGCCCGTCGTGACGACACCCTTCAATGGTTTGGCACTACCTGGATGGATGGATACGTGTGTATGCATCCCGAGCCGTGGGCTCCTGGCGGTCTTATAGTTTGTGGACTGCGGCGTGTGCTGAATTGCACATTCCGATTGTGTCGGTACACCTATAGGGGTCGTATGAGTTCATGTGCGAGGTTACTCGGGTTTGCTGAGGTTATAGGAGTTCAAAAGGACATGTAGCTGTGACTGTATGTGGAATTGGGCCTGAAATCATGTAGCTGTATTTGATGTATTTAGATGTTGATGTAAATAATAGGGCGAGGGTTGTGTATCCCCTACGGATACAACAATATCCAGTACCCTACATTCTTCCCTGCACTACAAACTAGGCGACTTAGCCAGGTCGATTTGACAGCTATTCTTCCCATGTGCCATACATTACTTTTAGGGATCGTTTTATCGTAGGCCTACATGTGGTTGTCTTTCTTTAACTCGCCCCATTGCTCCTTCAAAACTGTGAAGCTCAGGTCTTCTAAGTTTTCAATCATGTGCTTATTAGAAATTTAAAAAATCTTTAAAGTCAACTTGTACAGTCTTTGATTTATCGACTTCAACAGTAGTAGGCTATATCTCCAAATTTAAATGTATCTACTTACTGAAGTATGTAAAGCAACGTACTGTACACGTATCCAGTGAGATATCTGCCAGAATACGAAGATGGAGATGGATCGCAGTAACTTGCAGTCCCCGGCTAGAAAATCTACGAAGAAAATACTCACAAACAAATCAGGAGGGGTACAGCTAATAAACATTGTGCAATAGGACTAAACTACGGGGTTAGTTGGAAATTCGTATAAAAATGGATAGTGAGAGTGAGATTGGGTAGTATATGTGGGCAAACAAGTCATATCTCTCCAATAAAGCACAATATATCCCTAATTAACTGCAAATTGTAACTCCAAATTTCTATGAAACATCATAATAACGCAATCACATATCTGTTTTATTTATTTAATATTGCAACAATTACAATAAAAACAAATAACGGTTCCTATTTGAAAATATTAATAATAATAATAAGTCTATCTAATTCGAGATATAATCATTAATCGGTGGAGTAATCTAAACTCGAATCAAACTGCTGTGCCCTAGTTTAAGGAGTAAAATAAAAATGGATTTTAAAATTACATAGCTCGATGGCCTTTCGCTATTACAGTTACCATATTGAACTCTATACAAGTCTCCATAAGCCTGATTAATCCCTATTCTATGAATTAACTAAATATTCGGTCTATAAATAACATTAATAAAAATATTTACAAATTCACCCTCGACTCAAAAACTATCTACACAACTTATGAATCCTTCCACTAAACTTGGTCAATATCGTTTCTAATGTCAAAATAAGTTCAAATGATCCGTGCAATAAAGCCTAGATCACGATAATGCCAATTCTAGTGCCTTCTATCAAATTAAAATAATAATAATAAACCGCGTTCCATATAAATATCAATTAACATCGTTTTAAACTTGCTCCGATATTAATGAGCCATCAGTAATTTAGATCTGAGCATCGATCGCTAACACAACAAAACAGCTGATCTCAAAATTATCAACCTGTCTAATCTTGTAACAAGAGACCACATCTCTTCCAATACGTAAAACTCTCTCCTCTGTGTATTGTGCACATATCGACAACTATATTACGCAGACTATCAACACATATCATTTACTTTCCTATCGTGGAACAATGTCAAACACACACATTGCCACATTCACTCTATAATGAAAACCTTTGCAACAATAAGCTGGAATTCCATCCCTCAGCTTTAATATACATGCTGAATTCAAACTGCGTTTCAACTTCTTCAACAAATTCAACAACTTTTCGTAAATTCTCAGCTTTCAGTATTTAAATATGCCCATACAGATCTTTGTCATAAAAGTTAAATGAATTACTGATCTTAAATCTCTTTCACACTGCAATTCAAAGATGCCTATACTAATAATAATAATAGCTCTAATGTCTTCTGGTTTGCCAATGCAACTAGTGCATTCCACAATTCTTACTACTCAAACAATACTTCTCTATAATGTTTCCTTCTAGTCATTACAAAAGTGGTTAATTCAATGTAGATACCTTTCCAAACCAACAATCAGATTCTCTACAATATTACTGCAAGTATTTCTTATTAACATTGCTTTCCTTTACAATCTAGAACAGAATCCTATCTCAAAAATCTGTCATCCGCTTAAATTTGTATCAATTCTCAAAATTTGCCAAAAATAAAAATGGTCAAGAAAAGATCATCCCTTCTAATAACTCGAAGAATAAAAATCAAATTTGCATCTCACAAAAATCCTGAATATCACAAAATATCAAATCCTAAAATCCTAAATATCCAACAATACGGTTATCGACCTCCAATTCAAAATACTAAATAACTTCAATTCAAAGATTAAATTTAATTAAAATCAAAATCGAAGAAAATATCTAAAATACCGATACTCGAAATTGCCAAAGATAAAAATCCTACCGCCAGATATCGTAAATGTTACTTCAGATATATTCAAAAATGCCTGCATTCTACGAAAATACCACTGGTTGGATTCATTCTACCTGGTGTTGACTAAAATCTGTCTAGATGAGGTCCATCTTGATGTTGGTTGAATAGAGATAATGCTGGAATAGTATTACCATTCTTATCTGGTCCTAGATCGCCTCTCTAGTACCTGGGAATTCACCTGACAATTTCGTATTGAACTCCACGACTGCCCTCGACTGGATCACTTTTCGGAACACCATCCCGTCGTTCTGGATCCTTCTCTTGGTTCGATTCCAATCTCCATCCTTCCTTCGTTTTCTCAGAATGGAACGCCTGACAACTTCGTGTTGAAATAATCTCGTCGATCGTCATTGTAGTAGTATCTTTCGTAAAAGCCATTGTGATATTTATATCTGATGAATTTCTAAAATATTGACGAATACTATCGGCATCTCCGCTTCATTTTAGTTAGCTTCAAATATCTGCAGCATCTTGCATATTACGTTCCCTCCATGTATTTAGTACGCCATCTCTTCCACCTTAGTAAAGTCCTGAAGTGTCTCTCCCAATTCCAATTTGATATTCATCATAATAATTTTTGGTATAAATAATATTGTGAAATATTCCTCGTAGATTGTCCTTGATAATGTTTAATACACTGTCGTATCTCTGAATAACTCTGCGGAGTATAATGTTCGTTAGAACTTGACTTGCAATAATATTAATTAATTACTTAATTAATTGCAGCGATTGCTTATAATAATTGCGTAGTTCAATAGTTTAACGTTTCTCTTAATGTTCAATTGTTCACTTCACATCGATAAGATTCCACTAGTCGAATGGCTATCACTTCGGAATATTCTAAGTTCACTTTCCAATTCCAATTATAAAATGATATCACATGGGTGCGGTCTTGAGCCTACACTTCGCCCAGATTTTCGATTCACATCCCGATAACCGAAATATTTTTCGTTCGCACTTCCCGGGAACTCCGAGTAACACGTCTGTTCCGTTCAAACGTCACCGGATAAGAGCCTCGATTCCTGGCTGTGGTCTCCCCTCCTCCACGTCAAAGATATCGTCCTTTCCAAAGCACCGCGAAAGTTTGGCGGAATCAATGAAACATTCAGTTTCTGCTCCTATGAGACTTCTTATATAAAGACTAAAATGCAGATAATTTCTGGACTTAATTGTTGCATTTTCTAAGCCAATAAAATATCTTTTGAAATAATGGCTAATTAGCAATGAACAGCTTCATAATGTGTATACATTTCCTTCATTAATTTCGCTGCAGTCGACTTCGTGACCTTTGTAACGCCCGACTCCCTCATTCCACACCTGGTCACACGTCAGGTCGTGCTGGTTAGTCTATCTGCCCCTTACATAAAGGCTTGCCGATGCACGCGCCTTGCTGTGACTGGAGCTGACTTCCTTTTTAACAAGTTTCCATAAATACGCCCAGACTCTCTCGTACATAGTGAGTGGTCCGGCTTTTCCCATTGCTAGTAGACTGACCTGTTCTCCCCTCTGAACGTGTTTCTAGACATCAAATATGTCACAAAAGAGGCTTCATTTCCTTCACTGGCATAAATGCATTTCTTAACAATAAAATTCGAGTACAGTACCGACTATACGCATATTACATATTCCTGAACAAATGATTTCCTTCTCGGAAACTGGTGACCAAATTTCATTTTGAATCTGGTGAGGTGCTAGTTTGTAAGCATCAAGCTTCAAGTTTTTATAAAATCTCCTGTTTCTAGCACCTTCCCGCACATAATTATGTGTTTGGCATCTAAAATTGCCTGTCCATCAACGAGAGCTCGCCAACAACATTCAATACATCATGAAGTCTATCACCCTTACGTCCACCATTTTGTCGCGACCGACCTGACACCTACATTCGATTGAGTTCGCGAATATGACTTACTATCACTATCTGTGGAAAACCTGGTATCTACAAACCCTACCAAATCTAAACCAGTGCTCTTAAAAATGAGCCCTTGGATTATCGTACCTTTAAGATACCGAAGTACCCTTTTGGCTGCAAGCGAATGCTCCTCACTGTGGCAAGAATTAAACTGACTGAAATGTGACAATGCATAGGCAATATCTGGTCTAGTACACACACTCAATTACATAAGTGACCCTATGAATTGCTGATAAGGTTTATCGTCCACATTTTTGGCCTTAGACAATTTCATATTTACATCCATATGAATACCGATGGAATTAACATCAGTCATCTCAAACTTATTGAGCAGATTCTTTATGAACTGTGTGTGAGAAATTTTGAGTAAACTTTTATCCGATTACTTTTCTATTTTCACACCAAGAACCTGAGCAGCAGAGAAGTGCGACAGGCTTCGGAAGCCGGCACAGTTCAAATCCTCGTCGCTAGATGGAGCGTTCATTCATTCCATTCCTCACCCGGTAGGTCGACTGGAAGCAGGCTGTAGATTTTCAACCTGAGCAGCAGGTCCAAGATCTTTCATCTTGAAATATCGTTTCAAGACATCTTTTAGTTTGCACACTTTCTGTGGATTATTGTGGAACACAAAGAAGTTATCAACATACAGAGCAACAAGAATTACAGTATTGCCGATACTCTTTCTATAAACACATGCCTCATTATGCCTGTTTGTGTAGCCCAAAGCAGACAGAACAGTATGAGCCTTTCTGTGCCACATATGTGCAGCCTGCATTTGTCCATAAATGGCCCATTTGAGCAAACAAATCTGGTCTTCCTTTCCCTTTGATTATGTGGAGAACAGCCCGAGCTCTTCCTCATAATGGGAGAACAGCATCAGGCAAAATGCCTGGACAATATAACTACTTTGAGATGAGCTGTTAGACTGAATAATTGGGCTAAGGAATTTCGGCCTGGTTCTTTGAACTTCACACATGAACATTTAAGCGTGAACAGAGTGTGAATTTTATTAAATTATTAACCATGCTAAAGTTACATAAATGAAAACTCTGGATTTGAAGTTATATTTACGTTGGCACAGCTTGGTGCTATTTTCAAGAGTTCATTATTCTTCAATTTAGAATATTCTTTGCACTTGCTTGTAAATAAATTATCAATATAAATATAAGATTACTTAAAAAGGGGGGATTATTAAAAATTATAATTAAAAGGAGAACACTTATCTTCTGCGGCGATGTGAATTGACTAGAAAGTTTTGGTGCGGCGGGTCTGCCGTGACTAGTGCTGGCTGGCCGGACGGTGGAAGCGAATAAATATCTTCTAGTTCCAAGGTACTAGACGTTGCGGTAAAGATGTCCAGCATCCAGAAATGATGGCTCTACTTAGAGAAAGCCTCTTCTTTGGTAACGCCAATGCTTATTTTGTAAAAGGCCACTTAAAGGTATCGGAGCAAGTTTCCATCTTGTAGAGCGTAGCGAAGGATAGTCCGAGTTGGCACCAACTAAATTGTTGTGACCATATTCAAAGATGCCAAACGGTGTGGCAAGCTGGTAAACTGCCGACATCGATGTGTTATGAGACAGCCAGCGAAGTAAAGTGAATTGTAGTGCAGTAGAAGTGCTCCATAGAAGTAAACGTAGAAGTGAACATCGGGGAGAAGAAAACCTCCATTTAAATAATGCCAGCGATGTTTCTGGAACCCTCCATACGCAGGCAGGCGATGATTGGCAGAAGTGGAAGATATGATGTCATTACGTCACCTGAACGGCAAGAAAGGAGCTTCACACGCAAGTAGTGTTTTCTCGCCGCTTGACAAGTGCTCATCCCTATAACATGCCTAAGGTAAGAGTCTTATACATTTGTGGTGAAGGTTATAATTACTCACAATTAAAAATATAATACAATCATAAATGCAGTTAAATAAATATTATTCGTTCGGTGGTCTCGGAATACTTAAAGCATTTGATCAACAAATGCGACAACTAAGTAAAAGAAAAAATAACACGTTTAACATCACGAAAGTGATTATGCTCCGAGACCCTCAAAGGAAAACAAACAAAGAAACAGTCGAAAAAAACATGAACAGCAATGAAAGAGGCTCACACTAAGACTCGACAGGCAAAATTGAAATCGTAGAAATAGGTCTAGTATAGAGACCTATACCAGTGAGAACATCTACAACTCTCACATGCTTATCACGGCCCATATGGCAGTGAGTCACTCTACCAAGATCCCAGACGAGAGGGGGGTTTGGAACTCGTAAAAGAACCATGTCTCCCACTCGCTCATCAGGCTGGGAAAGCCGCCATTTCCCCCTTCTCTTTAGCGAGCTGAGACATTCCAGCTTCCAACGACGCCAAAAGGAATTACGCAAAGATTCTAACTTTCTCCAGAAAAAGGTAAACCCATATCACAGCATCGAACCAGCAAAGGAGGCGTGGAAGCTAAAGAGCAGCCAATCAAAAATGGCTAGGTGTTAAAGGAAGAAGATCCTTAGGATCATTGGTTAAAGGCGTAAGTGGCCTAGAATTCACAATACCCTCGATATGATTAACGAGGGAATTGAATTCCTCATAGGAAAGTACAGCTGAACCAAGAGGTTTCTTCAGCTGTCTCTTAGTGAGCTTTATGCAAGATTCCCAACGGCCACCATGGTGGAGGGGCGTAGGGGGGGGGGGAGTGAAATGCCATTTAAATCCCTTAGCATAAGAGAAATTTGAAAACTGTTCCTTAGCAGAAGGAGAGGTAAGCGCCTTTTTCCAAAGATCAGAGGTACTAACAAAAATTTTAGTGTTATCTGAGAAAACTTCAGAAGGAACACCCCTTCTGGCAGCAAGTCAAGAAAAGGCTGCTAAAAATAAGGAGTAGAATCACTTGTTACCAACTCAAGGTGAATGGCTCCTGTCACCATACACACAAATAAGGAAATATCAAGTTTACCTAATAACTTGCGCTTAGATAAAGGGGAATTGATTTGATAGGCATATGGACCAGCGTAATCGATACCAGTAAGGGCGAACGGCTTACTAGGCTCGGAACGAAAAGACGGTAAATTTCCCATAATTTGGGTGACTGGACGGGGTTTGGACTTAAAACAAGGTATACATTTCCGAACGACTGAAGAAACTTCATTAACACCATTGCTCGCGAATTAAGCAAAGCAAGGTGCGAGTGCCTGCATGCAATGAAATGAAATTTCATAATGATGAGAGTAGTAATAGGTAGAGGTGTTAGATTTTGTTAATTCGCGATAAAACGAAAAGTCATATTTAGAGGTTAGGATGTTTTATTTTCACGTATTTACATGTTTCGTGCCGCCCAGGAGTGAAATTAAATCGCGAAATAACGCGAATTTTGTGAATAACACCACAAATACCACAATCTGCGAAATAAAAACAAATTTTCATATTTTTCCCCCACACCAATCCGAACATTTTTGTCCACAAGCCGATAATCGAATTTGGTCGGTGTTCATTTCGAGAGAATGATCGATTGTATAGTTTCGCGAGGGGTAATACTACGATATACATCATATTACGATATACTGTCGATATTCTCGTTACTCGTTGGATTTTAGCGCTGTGGTAAACAGCTGTTATATCGCGGCGTGAATAGTTTGGCCGACTACCTCCAAAAGGTTATGTGATAGTTGTTCATAATGTAAACTACGTTTGCCTCCTGTTACATCGGTAGCGAGTGTAAATTATAGTAGAGAATTCTATATAATTTAATAAAAAGTGCGCAAATTGTGCGTTATCATCGAAGCTAGTGTGTTATTTGCGTGAATCAGTTGGCGACCACGTGTTCGTCGTATTAGTTCCGAACTTAGCAGTACAGGAAGATGAGACGCGACGTAATTTAAATATTATGACACGAATTCAGAAATAAATTTTGCGTGTGGTTACGAATTTATACTGGCGTTTGACTACAGTCAACCGTGTGATAACAGTGTTTGTTACTGGGCATCGCTCAGTGGAGTTTAAAAATGCCGAAGGTAGCTGTTTCTGCCACAGACAGACTTAAAGAATATAAGAATGAAGGATTTATAATTTCTTGTGGCATTCTAATGTGCAAATATTGTAATTGTCGGTTAGATTATCGCAGGAAAGATGCATTAGACAAACATTGCAAATCGGAGAAGCATTCAAAACGCCGAGAAAATTCGCGTCTTGAAGTTAGTGTTCCTAGAGTGGCCACCTTGAAAGAAACATTATCAAATGCTAGTCGTGTGAAAGATATGAAAGAAGAGTTTATTTTGGACACTACTACTGCGTTTGTGAAAGCTAATATACCAGTAGAGAAACTAGACAATCCTGCTATCCGTACTTGGTTTAATAAGTACGTTCGCGGAAGTGGAGATTTACCATCAGCAAATCAGATTCGTCAGAAATACATCCCCATGATTGGCGAAAGAAGGAGGGAAGAAATTAGGGAAGATATAAAAAACAAAGACGTGTTTCTGCTATGTGACGAAACAACTGACAAGAATGGTAGGTGTGTTTTCAACATTCTTTTTCGTCCATCAGTACCATCAACTGAAATGAACACCCATCTGGCTGCCTCTGTTGTTCTAGATTCTGCCAATAGCGTAAATTGCTCCAATGCGATATTAGACACCTTGAATTCCTATGAAATTGAACGGGAGCGTGTAGTGGCAGTAGTTACGGACTCAGCACGCTACATGACAAAATGTTTAACTACTCTTCAAGGATTGATTGAAGAATTAAGTCATGTCTAGTGCTGGGCTCATAAAGTCAATCTTATCGGCTGCGTATTTGAAAACGAGCTGGACGAATTGAACATGTCTATAGTAAAGACAAAGAATGCCTTTTTAAATACGCGAAAAAGAAAAAGCAATTACGTTGCATTTCTAAGGGAGAAATATGAAAACACAGAAAAAGAGAATGAAATTCTAGCTTTCCCAATGCCTGTATGTACAAGATGGAATTCATGGTTTAAGGCTGCAATGTATATGGCCACGCATGTGGAAGATCTGGTAGAATTTTTCAAAACATTGGAAGATTCAAATTCTGGGGTCAAATTTTTCCAACAAGCATCGACTTCAACAATACAATTTATACAATTACAAGCATTGTATGTTTCTGTTGTTGGTGCCTCTCTTATGGACTTGCTTAATTTCTTGGAGGGATCTAAGTACCCAACAATTCACTTACTGGCTGGGAAGCTAGATGACCTTGAGGTAAAGCTCAAGCTATTAGGCGATGGTGGAATGTTCAATCATACGATCCTCCAGAACTTGGAACAGCTTCCTCAAAAGATGCAGATAAAGGTTAAGTCCAAGCTTACGTGTGTTGCCCAGTCAGCTCTAGTGAAAGTCAGGACTTTAAGGACCACGGATCCAGCCAGGAAGACTGTAGAAGCCATCGGGTCATTGTTTGATCCTCGGCATGCACCTAAGAACGTATCTCCCACAGAACTGCTCCAATTTAAGAAGAATGCCCCATTTCTTACGAAGATGGAGTCTCAACAGTTTTTAGAGGCTCACAGCATTTACCTGACTGCAATCAAGAACCAACTGCGTCATGAAGATAATGTGAATGTTCCAGAGATCCTCATGGGATTAAGGCCTGCTCACCGAGACTATGCAACAGCTGCATTAAAGTGTGTGTGGTATCCTTGTTCAAATGTGGATTCTGAAAGGTCATTTTCGAAATACAGTCTCATAGTAAGTGATAGGAGGCGAAAATTGACAGATGCAAATGCTGAGACTTTAACCATGAACTACTTCCAGTGATTTCACAGCAGTATTTGGATAAAGCTGAAAAAGGTATTCACTGAAATGTGTTTCGAGATGGTGAATGTAAAATAAAAATGTGACTTCCATATAAGTATTATCTCATTCTTCCATAGCCATGTTTAACGTTTTACCCTGCTGTTTTGTTTTTTACTTTGTTTTATTAATTGTTTATATTTTTTAAATGCACTTATTGTACAAACCTTATCGCTTTCCAAATTTTAACATGTCATCCCCCGAAAAAATAATAAAAACACAAAACACCACCTTTTGAATTTTAAATCAACGAATCTTCAAAAAAATAACAACACTTTCTAACACCCCTAGTAATAGGATGTTTAGAAGGGAGAATAATGGGACGTTTTTTCTCATCTGGATAACTAGAATTTTCTAGCCTGTCTCCTACTCTTATTAACCCATCTTGGTCCAAAACGGGGGTGAGAGGTAACAGCCTACTAGACCTTGGCAGGGCCTTTTTTCTTAAAAGTGTTTGGTACTCAAGAGAAAATACTTCCTGTTTCATAAGAAATAAGATTTTACGAGTAGCAAATTCCTACTCTATCTTAGTAAGTGAGGGTTGCGGTTTCACAGGCTGATCAAGAACAAGAAATTTCAATCGAAATAAATACGCTACAACACGAATTAATTTAGTAAATGAAGAGTAACGCTGAAAAAGATTAGTAACAATAGAAGCTAGAATAAGGGAAATAGTAACAATGCGAGCATCTGGTACTTCTTCTGCAACCTGATTAGATGAATGAGGCCAACAAGAAAAATCCTGACTAAGCCACGATGGACCATGCGAATACAACTTGAGAGAAATTAATTCTTTGGGCACGTAGCCACGTGAAATTATATCAGCAGGGTTTTCCTTTCCAGGAACATTATTCCGTTGTTCAAAATGAGACGCCTAGTGTATTTTAGAAACGCGATTAGCAACAAAATTGGTCCTATGCGAAGAAGGTTTTGATAGCCAAGCTAACACAATGGAAGAATTACTCCAAAACCATGTGCTCGAAAATTTAAAATTTAAACTGATATTTAATTTACTGGCTAATTCCACAGCCATCACAGCGAAACACAATTCCAATCGAGGCAAAGATGTATATTTAAGTGGAGCTACCCTTGATTTTGCACAAATTAAATTGGAAAATCTTGGTGAGGTATTCGAAGGGTGGCCTACTTTGTAAGCGCAGCAACCGTATGCCTTTTCAGAACTATCGGCAAATATGTGCAAATCGAAATACTGACATGAAGGGTCGGAAATTAAAAGGCGGGGAATGGAAATTTGCGAAAGATCCAACAAACTATTACGGTATTTTAACTACTCATTCAAAAGGGCCATCCCAACCAATTTTCAATAACCAAAGTTTCAGCAAGAAAAGTATTGCAGTAATAACCACGGGAGCAATGTACTGCAAGGGGTCGAAAAGCTTTGCTATTTCCGATAATACTTGCCTCGTCGTTTGAGGGTGAAACTCAGATAAATGTACCTGATATGAAAAGGAATCAGAAAAGAGACCAAAGAACACCCAAGGCTTTAATAGCTGATTCATCAGTAGGAAGTGCAACATATTGGTTAACTGGAGTTTATCGTGAAAACTTAGATAAGAATTCAATTGATTTTTGTCATCATCATCATCATTTATTGAACAATTAGTTCCAACGAGCCAGAGGCTCTTACATAGGAATTGTACAATACAAATTTATTGGCGTCTACTACAATTTTATATACATATATATACTTACATACACATTTTCTGCTTGATTAAGTTAATTGTCAACCATGATACTAGGCCTAACACTGTAATTAGCTTACCAAAAGAAAATTTACAATGCAAATAACATAAAAATAAAAAGTAAATAATAATTAAATAATAATTAAAATAATAATTTTATCAATGCAGAGTAAAATGAGACATGCCGATTCACTAAATTTGGCTACCTAGTTTATTTGGTACCGATTCTTTAATTTAAATTTGAAAGTTGACGGATTGGAAATTGATTTTCAATCGCTTGGATGATGGTTGTAAGATTGAATGCCTGAGAACTTAAAGCTACAGTTACCAAATTTATACGAGCGGATTTGAAAGAGAGCGAAGTCATCTTCTTGTCGCGTGTTATAAGTATGAATGTCTGAATTTAGGGTGTAGTCACTGTTATTCAGCACATTGTTTTGTTTAATTCTGTGTATTAGTATTGCTGACCTTAATTCTGCACACATTGACATTGGTATTATTTTACTCTTCGCATATAAATCTCGACTGTGTGTATTAAAGGGTAGGTTATACATATTTTTATCGCTCTATTTTGTATTACCATAAGTTCATGCAGGACTGTCTTTTTACACTGAGTCCAAATTACATTTTGATACAGCAGGTGACTGTGTACGAGTGAGTAATATACTGTGATTAGAAGTTTTCTAGGGATTAAGTATCTCAATTTTCTCAACAGCACAGATGCTGGAGCTATCTTCTTCGCAATATAATGAACCTGTGCTACCCAGCTTAGATGTTTATCAATGATTAGCCCCAAATATTTAAAATGTTCGACTTCGTTTATTATTGTGTTGTTGCTATAGATATGATTATGTTCAATATTTTTCATACTGGGTTTTGTCATTTTCATATACTTTGTTTTCGTGACGTTCATAGTCAATTTATTAATATTGAGCCACTTGATTATTGCGTTTAAGTCTTGTGCCCACTTTGCTACCAGTATAGAAAACATTCGTATTGAACTCGAATTCAGCCCAGCTTAAGACTTTGACTGAGCCGAGGTTCGAACCAACTTGTGTGCCATGGGAGAGAAAAATTGGAAATTTGGAATTAAAACAATTTAATATTTATATATGCATTTTGGGAAGTGAATGATTGATAATGAAACTATTTTGGAAAATTTTGGAGCATTTTATGGAATTATTATTTGGAAATATTCTGGTGAATGAGATTTTAACTAAGGAAGAGTCAGATCATTCGAGGCTGTAAATTGAACAAGGCTTCATGTTAGCAAGCAGAAAACCAGTTTTGGTTGGTCAAGGCGACAATAACAGATTATGCAAACGATCCGTTGATATGAGGCTAGATCCAGGAGCTTCTATCACGATATTTCAACAGCCAATCAGATTGAGGCACATACATTTTGTGGGAATCGCTTTTATATAAATTTGGCTTATATAAAGCGATATGAACACTTCTACAGGTGTAGAATACAATATAGAATTTATTTGGTTAAATAGAAGTATAAATTATTGGCTAGGAGAGAAACTATGAGTATATCTCTATAAAAATGCATCCGTGCGAGGCTAGCAGAGCGGGCTAGTTCAGCTTCTTGAACCGAGCGGAAAATTTCAGTTACGCGTCCAGCAGAGCATTACCTTGATAACGAAGTACGGACGACAGACGAAGTAGGACCATTTGGAGATCAACCATTCGCCGAGGAAGAAATACGAGAATCCGGTGAAATATAAATGCACTAGCTACAGAAGAGAAAAGCATTTATTCAGTATCACATTCATTTGAAGAAGACTTCACTACAATAGCACTATTCTGCAGCGAAGCGATAAACAGCAGCATTGCTTGCTACAGCTATATTATTGCAGCATTCAACATTCTACAATACAATATCACAGTCAAGATGACCGTAATTAACCTGAGTCAGGGAGGACAAACTTATTCAACTATTATTGAGAAGATTATAATGAGCAACTAAACAAATGGAAGGAGGTTAGTCTATACCATGGATTGGAGATTCAGAGTGATCTAGAAGACCGGGAATCGATAAATCTACAACTGCTTAACAACATGCAGTATTCTGAGATGACTTCCGATACTACAAGCGAGATGTCCATTACCACCAGAAAGAGATATCAACCCAGGACATTCAGATCTACATTGATGATGACGATCTGCTACACGAGAAGAAGAAGATGGACGCATGCAGTCGTTTGGACCAAGAGATCCAGATACCAGGTCGCTAACCGTGAAAAGAGAAGACTTGCCGTTAGCCGAGAAGGACTAGCTGTCTCGCAGGTGTTCGCAGCACGATCCAGACCGGGGAGCGATCATATGGCTGGCACGCGCTTGCCAGGAACCCGTTTCCAACGCAGACGACTCGCACCAGCAGTTCGAGCCGAACAGAGCTCATCTAATGAAGGTATTCACGGCACCAGAAGCCATCAGAAAGGTAGAACAACTGAATGCTCTGAGATCTGTAGTTTTGCAGTAGTATTTGTTGTTATTGAGGGGTGACCAACTTCATTGTAGATATTCTTATCTTTATCCTATGTTTATTGTAGGTAAATTTTGGAGATTTACTGTAATTCTTTGATACGTCTACGTGAGTCGTTTCAGACGTAATTTCATTCATTTTTGACCTTAGATACTTCGTTTCTTATATATTTTGAAGGAATCGTTTTTAACATGCTCACTTTCGAACGAAACTAGTTTATAAGGGAATGCTTCGATAGTAATATATTTCGAAGGGAATGCTTCGATAGTAACATATTTCATTAGAAATACTTTCCAATAGTAAGAATATTTTGAACGTTAAGATTGCTATTGATAGCTACAAATGCGTAACAGCGACTGTAACTTTTTACCAGCCCTTCTTGGGCGACTGATTTAAAACTTCCCAAAATCATCCTCCTATTTTTGATCGGAAGTACTTCATCATATACCACACAATTGAAATGGCAGGGTCGTGGAGTGTTGGACACACATTTGGTCAACCTAACTGGTATCATTTGGGCGTTCAACTATTAGGTGTAATTCCCTATAAAGAAAACTAATTATAACCTTCAAAATATGTGTATTAATATCAACTTTAAACATATGGCGGGGACTCTCGTCGAACAGACTATGGTTTACTATCTTCTCTCCTCGGCAATGACGAAAACATGTGACCCAAAATGAATGTTGGAATATAAAGATGTTTGTTACTCACTCATCGACGATCTAGCAGATAATCTACGAGACATGCTCGATAGATCAGTTCTCCCCAGCATTTCTAAGATTTTCCACACGTGGTTTGAGGTTAGAGATGTTTACTGGTTTACATAGCCACATCTCTGCGAGAGAAATGAATGTGCTTCCGTACCCAACTTGAATTGTGCTAACAGAGATAACATCGTTGTGATATGTAGCCGTTTCGAGTACATTCACAAGCCATGCTTTCAACAAAACTGTTTCTCCAAATAGGCCTACGCCAAATTACGAGAACGCGACCTTTCCAATCAGACGCTACAATAGAAGTGAAGCCTCGCTAGACGAAAAACCCACCGCTCATCTTGTAAACACATGTTTTCGTCTTTCTCCGCCAGGGTCATGATACCCTCCAACCCATACAAAATACACCAATAATCTCGAACCCATGTATATTTCTTACAACTCGTGGCGCGAAACTCTTCTCTGACGTCAGAACCTTACACAATTTACACAAAGCTTTCTTCAAGACAAGGGAAGTTATTCTCGGCCCAATCTAAATTTGGCCTAGAGTTTCCTGCTGTTGCAACATCTTGTAGCTTACCTACACAATCCGCTGTCTTGTATACTGACATCTCCCATACAAATTAAATGAAATATTCCTGACTGAGTCCCCGAGATACACAAGATATATATACACTAAATAAAATGAAATTCTACAACCTAAATGATGATGATGAACAAGAAAAGAAATGGTATGAACAAATTACCCTAACCTGACTTCTCTTGCAGTCAACCAAATAAGGGTTTGGGAACATTGTGACCGGAACAGTCACAATACGCCCCCATGTGATTCACACGGGTGAAACAAGTGTGGATCACAAACACTCAAACAAGCAACGCACTGAAAACACAGAGAATTACACTATTACATAAATAAACCCTGGAAGACATATATACATACACACTTGTCAAATTCTCACACATTCTCACTCTCTCGAATGTCTTATTGTGTCCATTTCCTAGCCTCACTGATTTCTCTCAAGTGTCTTAGGTCTACCACTTCATTTTCTTCGTCTCATCATGAGACCCTATCGCTTCACAAGCCATGGTATTTGCCTGCACAGGCCTTATCATACCATCTATCCATCTAACACTCGATGCCACTTTGCTGGTTAGCATTCTTCGTCACATCTCTTGAGTTTTGTCATGCCATCACGTTATGTTGACTGATTCTCTAAGAGTCCATGCCATATTATTTTACAGAGTGATATCTACGGAGATTCCTAATATTATGTGTACTGACAGACTTACCATCCTGGTCCGTTAAACTATAGGCACACTCACCAATACGTTTAACCACCTTAAAAGGCCCCTGAAATAGATGAAAAAACTTCCCTATCTCCTTATCTACAGCTGAAGACGGATATGGAACCCTCAGAAGCACCTGATCGCCTACTTCAAAAGAATCAAACTTTACCCGCTTCTGCTGGCGCCTACGCTTATTCCCTGCCTTGATTAAGTTTTCCCTAGCCAGCTGGATACAAACATCCTTCCCAATCTCCTCTCCCGTGACCAAACCTAGCATTCTAGCAAGCTCATTGGTAGGCTTCCTACCATACTGAATTTCATAGGGAGTGCATTTTACACTCTCATGGAACGTACTATTGAACCATCGTTCAATATCTCCTAACTTGGAGAACCACGCATTGTGGCGATTGCTCACATAGGTGCGAAATACTCTCCCTAATTCTCTCATAACTCGTTCGGACAAATTCCCTTGAGGATATCGAATAGATGAGAATATGTGCTTGATACCCAATTCACTCAACTTGGTTTTCCAGATCTTTGAGGTGAATTGACTACCGTGGTCTGATAGTATCCTGAGAGGCACCCCAAACTCAGGTACATACTTATCAGTGATCTGTAGGACACAACCCTTCCCGGTCGCTTTTCTCAGGGGATACAGTTTGACGAGTTTACTGAATGCGTCAACAACCACGAAGATATACTGATATCCAAACTGAGCTTTAACCAATGGACCATACAGATCGACACAGAGTAAATCCCTTGGTTTTTCTGTGATCACCATTTGCCGAGGTCCCTCAAGAAACCTCGTTGGGCATTTACACCGTTGACACGAGTCACAACTTGCCAGAACTTTCCTAATCTGCCTTCCCATGTTCTTCCAAATGAAATGCTGCTGAACAGCAAAAAGAACCTTGCTTGATCCAAAATGCCCTAAAGCCTTGTGATGATACCAAATCATCGTTACCTGCAATGAGCTTGGCACACACACTCTCCAGGCACCTTCATGGCACAGCCTAGCCAAGAAACCACACTCCAACTTGTACCAATACTTTCCAACCTTAATTCTACTATCCACATCCATACCTCTCAACTGAGTCAAGATATCACCTAAGACCTCATCCTTCTCCTGCTCTACAAGCAGATTCCTTAAGCAGCGTATCTCATAATCACACTCGCTTACCTTGGTTACGCAGATAACAACACCTTCCTGTACCTCCAGTACCTGATGACCCTCATCACCCCCAATGTTTCTACTCATGAAGTCAGCCACAATGTTCTCAGTACCCTTAATATGCCTTACCTCAAAGTTATATTCACTTATAGCCAATATCCACCTTGACATCCTGTTCGAAGTGAGCTTGCAGGATCCAATAAAAAGTAATGCATGATGGTCAGTCAGTATCTGCAACTTACTGCCCAACACATAACTCCTAAACTTCCCTAGAGAGTATACGATTGCTAACATCTCTATTTCAGTAATTGTATATCTCTTCTCCGCCATGCTTAGCCCTCTGCTTGCTAATGAGACAATCCCTAGATTGCCCTCACTATCCTCCTGACACAAAATGCCTGAGATGCCTTGCATGCTCGCATCAGTCATCAAAATGTAGGGACAATCCAGACGAGGATACCTAAGCATGACAGTCTCTACAAAGCCTCTCTTCAACTCCTTAAAAGCCTCATCGTGCACCTGGGTCCATACCCACTTAGTACCCTGCTTCAGCAATTCCCTAAACGGTTCTACAAGACAGGAATATTTAACTACGAATCTACGAAAATAATTGAAAACCCCTAATATTGACCTCAATTGTTTGGCGTTACGTGGTGTAGCAGTGTTGTGAATCTTGTCTAATCGTGACTGTTCGGGAGACACCCCTTGTGTTGTGATAGTATGCCCTAAAAATGTGATTGATGTTGTGCAAAACAGAGACTTCTTAAGTTTAATTGTAAATCCCCCGTCCCTTAATTTCCCCAAAACAATGTCTAAGTGATCCAGGTGTTCCTTTAATGTGTAAGATGCAACAATTAAATCATCTATGTACATTGTCACAAACTCGTGTGTGTCCCTCCCTAACACTAGATTTAAGGCCCTAATCAACGCTGAACTGCTGGTCTTTGTTCCGAAAGGAACGACCCTGAATTGGTACAAACCACTCTTAAAGCTAAACGCAGTCAACTTCCTGTCCTGTTCTCTCAACGGTACCTGCCAAAATGATGCACTCAGATCCATAGTGGAAAACCATTGCTTACCATTGAATTTCTGAACCAGTTCCTCAACACATTCTGGCCTCTGTTGGTCCCCAGATATCCTACAATTGAGCTGCCTGGCATCAATACACAACCTGACCGAGCCATCACTCTTCCCAACCACAACTAAGGGATTCAGATATGCACTAGTTGAAGGCTCAATAATACCCTGATTCAGCATAATGCCTATTTCTTTCTCCACAGCATCAGCAAATTTGTGAGGTATCGGGTACTTGGGTCCTGAAAATGGAGAATGATCTACAATTTCGAACTGATGCGTATAGACATGTGTTAGCCCTGGCTTGTCACTGAAAACTTCTTGGTTTAGCTCTAAAACCTCTAACAACTTATCCCTCTCCTCAACACTTAAACCACTCTTATCCACAGCCTGCTGGAGTTGATCACACTTATCACCCTCCACAGCAATGTGACATAAATCCACAACTTCCTCCTCATCGTCAGCCTTACCTTCTGCCATATCCCCTACAGTGACCTCAGTAACACATGCCTTTACTGTCTTATCTACACTCTTGCATTTCATTCTCATCTCCTGGCTTATATTCCCCCTCACAAAGTTGATGACACCCCGGTCAAAATCAATAACAGCACTATGCTCGTTAAGCCAGTCTATCCCCAAAATCATTTCATAAATTAGGTTAGGAATTACCAAGCAAGTCTTGTGGTCAACTTCATTACCAAACCTCATGGGCAACAATACCTGCTTTCCCACTCTTTGGGATTTATTACCAACAGCAGTTACCACATATGTCGACTTAACTGGAATTTCTTCCAACTTACCACCGTCCTTGATTAAAGTATCATAAAATCCCTTACTGATGACACTTCTCTCACTCCCCGAATCCACCAATGCCTGCACTCTCTTACCTAGTATGCTCAACTCAACAGTTGACATAAAAGCCTCCTTCTCCCCGATACATGAGAACTCCTGCTGGTCAGCTAGCAGATCCTCCCGACTCATAGGCATAAAATCCTCCTCACCCACAATAACACACTGCTTGACTTCATTTCTTACGGACTGCCTGACTGACCTCCCTGCACAGCCCGTTCGGAGTTTAAAGCTCCTTGACCACCTTGTTCTTGTCTCCTCTGGTTCACCTGTACTCTTTCGTTACCACCTTCCTGACGCCCCCCACCTCTCTGATAGTTACCTTCCTGTCGCTGTGAATTATCCTGACGCCCCCCACCTCTCTGATAGTTTTCCTGCCTCTGCTGATAATCTCTTTGCTCCTGATTAAATCTACCCCTATTAAACTCCTGATTATTCCCCCTATTGCCCCTAAATTCCTGTTTGACCTCTGGCCTCTCCATGTGCTGCTTGCCTAAAACGTCAAAGCTCGTAAGAAGCTCTTCCAACTCTTCTACCGTCCTTACCTTCTGCATACAAGCTGCCTCCTGAATTCTAGGTGGGAAGTGCTTCAACATGACCCTAACCACATCACTGTCAGAGGTCAGCCCATCCAAATTCTTCCAAATAAGTACATGTGCCAAAAAATATTCTGTCAGGGATACCCCTTCTCTCTCCTTATATTTCCCAAAAGTTAATTTTTCCCTTTCCCTGGACTGTACCCCCTCCCCCCAGAACTCAGCTTTGAATTTATCCCTGAATTCCCTTAAACTATTCATGTTAGGCCTGTATATTTGGAACCATGCTTTCACATCCCCTTGAAATGAGTTAGACAAGATCTCCAACACTGTTTCCCATTCGACAACCCCGTCTTCTAGATCCTTGCTGAATTTCTTCTCAATGGTTTTTAAAAACTCCATAGGGTTGAACTGCCTTGAGTTAAATTGTGGCAGACCAGGGTCCCTGAGTAGCAAACTAGATGGCATCACAACCCTTTGACTCATCGGTCGCTCTTTCAACTCTCTCCTGACCTTTATCAGCTCTTCCTGCAGCTTTTCGTTTTTCTCGGTCAATGCCACCTGCTTCCCTCTCAGACCCTCAATCTCTCCCAACTTATTTTCAACGGCACCTACTCTATCTAAATATTCCCTCTTATTCCCACTTACAGTGTTGCATATCTCATCACACTTTCCCGTTACATTCTGTACTTCTGCCCTTGAACTAGCTATCTCTGACTTAATTTTCGTTATTTCCACATCTTGCTGGTTCTGATGGCCTTCCATTCCTTCTAGCCTACTTGTGATCCCAGCCTGATTCCCCTGCATTTCTGCCCTGATTTCCTCTCCCTGTTTGCTAATTTTCCCACTTAATTCCAGGTTCATACTCTCCATTCTACTATTAAGGACAGACTTATGGTCCCGTATTTCTTTGCTGAGACTCTCTATCCTTGTGTTCGTGGCCCTGTTGCTCTCCTGAATTTCCTTACTTACAAATTCCTTCACTTCTACTATCTGTTTGGTCACTGACTCTACCTTCTCATTTACAGAGCCTACCTGCTCCTTAATTTCCTTACTCATAGATTCTCCTTGCTTCTTAATCTCTTTTATTTCACTCAGTAGCATTTGGATCAAACTATCGTTCATAACCCCCCCATTTACATTTAAGTTACTACCTTCAGCGATCAGCTGCGACTCAGTAGTAACAATGGTAACATATGTTCCCACTGTCTTTTCCACATCTTCCTCACTGCCACTTCCCCCAGTTTCCTGATTACCTGACATTTTACTGTTTGATTTACACACAACCTTAATTCTAAATTGTCTGATGTGGACATACCCCTTAAAACAAAACAAATTACTGTGAACCCTAATACTCCTAAGGTGTCTATCGGCTGTGTGCATATGTGCCCTAATGATACCTGCTAGGTTTCCCTACTCTTGCCCCACGTTGAGGTGCTATGTTTTAACTTTTTACCAGCCCTTCTTGGGCGACTGATTTAAAACTTCCCAAAATCATCCTCCTATTTTTGATCGGAAGTACTTCATCATATACCACACAATTGAAATGGCAGGGTCGTGGAGTGTTGGACACACATTTGGTCAACCTAACTGGTATCATTTGGGCGTTCAACTATTAGGTGTAATTCCCTATAAAGAAAACTAATTATAACCTTCAAAATATGTGTATTAATATCAACTTTAAACATATGGCGGGGACTCTCGTCGAACAGACTATGGTTTACTATCTTCTCTCCTCGGCAATGACGAAAACATGTGACCCAAAATGAATGTTGGAATATAAAGATGTTTGTTACTCACTCATCGACGATCTAGCAGATAATCTACGAGACATGCTCGATAGATCAGTTCTCCCCAGCATTTCTAAGATTTTCCACACGTGGTTTGAGGTTAGAGATGTTTACTGGTTTACATAGCCACATCTCTGCGAGAGAAATGAATGTGCTTCCGTACCCAACTTGAATTGTGCTAACAGAGATAACATCGTTGTGATATGTAGCCGTTTCGAGTACATTCACAAGCCATGCTTTCAACAAAACTGTTTCTCCAAATAGGCCTACGCCAAATTACGAGAACGCGACCTTTCCAATCAGACGCTACAATAGAAGTGAAGCCTCGCTAGACGAAAAACCCACCGCTCATCTTGTAAACACATGTTTTCGTCTTTCTCCGCCAGGGTCATGATACCCTCCAACCCATACAAAATACACCAATAATCTCGAACCCATGTATATTTCTTACAACTCGTGGCGCGAAACTCTTCTCTGACGTCAGAACCTTACACAATTTACACAAAGCTTTCTTCAAGACAAGGGAAGTTATTCTCGGCCCAATCTAAATTTGGCCTAGAGTTTCCTGCTGTTGCAACATCTTGTAGCTTACCTACACAATCCGCTGTCTTGTATACTGACATCTCCCATACAAATTAAATGAAATATTCCTGACTGAGTCCCCGAGATACACAAGATATATATACACTAAATAAAATGAAATTCTACAACCTAAATGATGATGATGAACAAGAAAAGAAATGGTATGAACAAATTACCCTAACCTGACTTCTCTTGCAGTCAACCAAATAAGGGTTTGGGAACATTGTGACCGGAACAGTCACACGACAGAATACATTTATATAATAATATTGCATTATTATAAAAGAAAGCATTATTGTAAAATGCTGCAACATTGTTTAACAAACATTATTATGTCAGAATATAATTGAAACACTTATTTATAACAATATAGAAGTTATAAAATTCCAATTTCGGAATACCATTTATTTGACAATGATATAGTCATGGACTATTTTTATTATGAAAGTACACTATAAAATAGGATCATGTTAGTGACAATTGAGGTCAAATGATGCCTATAGTCATTAACAATTTCATTGGAAACATTGTTAAACTGAAATGACAGCTGACATGAGATTTGTTAGTCTACCTGAGGTCTTGTATGTCTTAAAACAAGCTTAAATATGAATAATTTCATTCATTTAAATGTACACCAGATGCGTGAGGATATGTATTTATATTTACTATCTAGTAAAGACGAGCGAACTACGAGTTAGTATTGTTTATATTTGGTAACGTGGAAAAACAGTCTATTATGGAACTAAGTGAACGAAAAGCGCTATGGAAAGAAATAAGAAATACTGTGTGAGTTGAATTGTAGTGAACAAACATGTTATTGTTGTTAAAAATGCACGAGGTTAAATAATTTTGAGGAGAGATATGGTTAGGAGTGCACTCTGAACGGTAGTATACAACTGCGTATTCACCTAGTAAAGTCACTGATTCTTCTACAAGTTTGTAGCAAGATGGGTTTCTTAATGAAGTAATGCCGTGCGGAGTGATGAAGATTGTTGGTAGTAATGAAAAGAAGGACGTATGTTATGTTTGGAGCGTAGCAGACACTATTTATGAATATTGCTCACCGTATTACGAGAGAAGGAAACGTATTGCCATGTGGAGCAACGAATTGTTACAGTATGTGTAAAAAGCACTGACATAAGGGTTAGTATTTGTATTGTGCATGTCACAGAGTATCAGTATAAAATCCACGATGTATATTTTGAGTTTTTTTTAAGTAGTTTCGCATCGCTCTTTATCTTATTGTAATTTATTCATTGACTCGACATATTCTAAGCTATATTTAACTTCAGTGTCAGATATACAAGCTTTACTTATTATGACTAGTTACCAGAGATACCTGAAAATTTATTGTTGTGTGAAACATTGTTCTTAGAACTGTTTTTCTTAAAACAGAGACACTAGAGGACTGTCAGATCGCGACTGATAGTGCGAATAGTATTTTTAATACCGTGTTAAACATAGAAAGGTGTATATAATGTATATATTTCAACTATATTTAATTAATATTATTATTATTATTATTATTATTAACTTATATATACACGTTCTACGCACGTATGTGTATAATTTAGGGATTTTACATTGTTAACTTAATTTTTGATGCTTGAACAGCTGATGCTGATCAGACTGCTTCAGTGACAGAATCGCAGGGTGATTATTAAATGCGTAAACATTTTATTAATTTCTTAAATAATTACATTTTTGAATTGACATTGTTTACGAACATTTATAGCACAGATAGAAGGACTATCTGACGTGTGATTTATTTTATTTTAACTTGCTTTATTTTTATTGCTGATAGGGAGTTTATTGTTTGTAATTTTTAGTAATAAATCCCAGGCATTTTTTTGTTTGCCTGTTCGTTTTTTATACATATGATCTTCTTTTCATTTTGCAATCGACATGCGATAATACTGCGAATTAGTTACTAGAATTCACGTAGTCTCAACTTTCACCGTTCACGCCGGAGATCCGAGATTCTCGTTCTACCATCACGTTATGGGTATTTTATTTCTAGTAAATGTGTAACTAATCAGTAGTGTTGTTGCATGGACGGTATGTATCGAGGGTTTTCTAGTCATTATCCTAGTAGGGTAGTGTTGGTTTATTTGGCTGGGTATCGACCCTCCTACAATCCGTTTCCATCTCAGCGGATATAGGCTATTACTATGCGGAATTCGGGTGCAGTATCATCAGCGTAAAGCATAATTTGACCTTTTAAATTAACTTTACTTTACTCATTTATATATATTAGAAACAACGTAGGGCCCAAAATAGACCTTTGAGGAACCCCACACGATACAGCCTTTTCCGCACTTTGATAGCCATTCATGGCAACATATTGTTTTCTTCCACTAAGGTAGCTATGGAACCACTCCAATGCAACGCCTCGAATTC